>CM030365.1:126712208-128095629 GCA_017893485.1 Hemerocallis citrina
CGGGTTCCATAATTATCCCAATTCGTACGTCATATCTTTGCAATTTTATTACCTTGAGACCCTCGAGAACAATGTCTCCTTGAGTGGGCCAATTTGGTGAAATCAGACAGCCTTTGATCCTCCATGCAGCTTCTGAGGGAATTTTAGTGTACTGTTTTATCCTCTCAGCTGACACCATCCTGTTCTCTACAAAGCAACTCATCAAAACAGCAAAGAATAGTACCGAGTTGAGCGAGAGACCGTAGGATAGAGACAAACCAACAAGCTCTGGAGAACATAAAAGGAAATGTTAGTTTATTGCAGCAACAGTAAACACTTCGTTCCTAAAGCTGGTGAACAATTCCCCATCTGTGTTCGGAATTTCTAGAAAAAGGAAAGAATGTGCAGTACAAGTGCAAAAGATCTAGTCTGTCGTGAGTTTTCACTGTAATTATCAACCACAAAATTCAAAGAGAATACAGCAGTCCTATAAGATCAACATCAAAAGATAAATTCTTATAGCAAAATTTCTCAAGGACAGAGAATCGAGTAGGTGAGCTCAACTAAATTTGATAACTTACAACAATGTCATAGAATATAAAGAAGATTTCTTCATGGTACTATATTAATTAATATGCTTAATTACTCATATTTTTTCTTAAATCTGAATTCGTATGTCTACATTTCATAGTAGAAGGTGGTGTTAGTATAGATACCTGGTTTGATAAAATTGCTCGGCAACATGACCATTAACAAAGCAGAGATGCAGAGAACAAATGACCCAATTAACTCGAGCCGAAAGCCTAACCATTCATTTGCACCATTGTTGTGAAAATCCATGGTCAAGCTTCCATCTACTCTTTTCACATTTTCCTTAGAGAACATGCCCTCTTTTCTGAAGCATCGGATAGTCATGGCCCCGAGAATAGTCTCTTGGAAGTGATGGATAACGGGTGCTTTGGTTATTGATTCAAGACGAGTTAGCTCTCTTGACGTCGAAAGATAGTAACCCTGTATCAAAAAGGATGAAGTGCTTACTCATTCTTGGTTCCTTTTAGGGAATGTTTTGTTGGAAGTAATTGATTTTAGTTATTCTCACATTGTAGGTTACTAGGATTTTATAGTTTATAATTCTTTCCTATCTTTCATGTTTGGTTGTACGTAAAATACATGAGAATCCATCTCTTTACAAAGTTAAATATTTTCCCATGTTTGGATGTCATTATTATTTCTAAAAAAGTAATTTTAACACACTTACTTTTCCATTTTTGGTTGTAAAGTAATTGAAATCAATCACAATTTGATAACATTTGCTCTGTGTGTGTGTGCGGGGGGGGGGGGCACAAATTTTACAATTGTCATGTTTCCTCCCTAAATCACATTTTAAGAGGGGAATTTGGTTTAGCCAAATTTATGATGTAGCAGTGGAGGCACACAATTTTACCTACCCTTTATCTACCACTGCCAAACCGAGGAAAATTTAGTAGTATTGATAATTATGACACAAATACTGATGTAGCGGTCGATTTTTCCCAAATTTTCTATCTTTAGGAACCAAACAGCCCCTTAGTTATGAGATTTAAGATGAATTTTAAAAGAGGAATATAAAAACAAAGTGGACCGTACCCTACACCAGAGGTTCAGCCATGCTAGAGGAATTATGGCTATGATTGTTGGCCATGCAACCTGGCATGTAACTATGATAATGCTAAGTACCGTGATGTACATTGAAACTGATAATCCCAAAAAGAAGGGAAGAAAGAAATCGACATTGGTCTGGTCTGACGATGCCTGAAAAAGATAAACACTAATGTTAGTGAAAATTTTAGAGTCGAGTGACAATGTGTGCATGCTAGGGTGCAAATGAAAATAAAGAAATAACCACAGTATAATGAGCAATTATTCTCTCAGATCAACTTAGAGTATCGTATAAATCAAAGTGGCTCAAAGCCCATCTGATTTTTCTAGTAATCATAAAATTGTTTACAAAAGCACCATAAATTACCCGACTGAGAATTCTTCCGGAAGGCGTAGTATCAAAGAACGACATGGGTGCATGCAGAAGACCCTTAAGGATCTGCTTGAAAAAGATTTGTGCAGTCTTCAACCACACACAAGCAACAACAAAGCACCTTGCAATCACAAGAATGACCGATACTACTGCTATAATTGAATAAACTTCAATAAACAAAGAGGAGCGGAAAGAAGCAGCATTATCTTCGGAAGTTTCATATGCCAACCAATAATCACTAGCCATTAGAGAACCTTGCCAAAGTAATGATACCCCTAAAACAGCAAATACTCCCCACCATCCAAAAGCTTCAGTCATGTACAATTTGTAAACATTCCAGCTTACTTGCCCAGTTTCCCTCTGCTCCTCTTTTATGAGTTTAGATGAGCCCTTCTGTGTCTTGGATGAGAGTACCAATTGATTCTCTTCATTAGCTGGTGCAATATTTGAGACGGGTATACCAGAAGCTTTGGATTTTGAATCAATGGGGCCCTCTGGATTAGCCCCCTGTTCAACAAGCTCCATGGAACTGTCATGGGCAGCAACAAGCGCTGCGAAATCCATGCCTGAATTCAGTACATCATTGTACGTTCCAGATTCTACAATAGTCCCATCTCTCATGACCTGGGTATTTTTTGACCAAATTTGGTTAGAAAATATACTAGTTTAGCTCATGTGAAAAATCAAGCATAGTACATTACAGTTATCATTAAGTTTTAAAAATTTATAAATAAAAAAACCAATATTACAAGATGAACGATATTTTAGTAAACAATTAATTCATAGACAGAATACACAAAGATTTGTTGCACATCCAAATCAGAAGGTGGATGATGAAAAGTAGACTATAACTTAAGATTATTGTTAGAAAAGGGTAAACAGATGCAAAAAGATACATAACACTTGCCAGGATGAGGTCGGCATTGTGCAAGAAGTCAACTTGATGGGTTACAAGTATAACTGTTTTATCCTTGAGTGCACCCCTAACACATTCCTGCAACAGAACAACGACAATTATCATTCACCTCGGAAAAAAATTAATGTGGATTTTCTTTAGATTTTCAAGTATGTATCTAATGAGAGTAGTAATGAAAGTATAAATCACATCTATAGCAATCAAATTTCCACTAACTACTAAGTTTATGCCAAGTTATGCACTAACACTACTGCATGTGTAAGCATTTGGGAGGGATTTAGGAACGTTTGGTTCAGCAAATAGACTAGCAATGCTATTTGTAACAATGTAGTTGCAACTCAGCCAGCAACTATAGATAATGAAGAAATTAAAGATCGGTTAAAAATTAATGAAAAGTATATCACCTTGAAGATTTCAGAACCGGTGTGAGCATCAACCGCACTGAAGACATCATCAAGGAGGTAGATATCACAATCCTGATAGATGGCTCGAGCTAGTTGAATGCGTTGCTTTTGACCACCACTGAGGTTGATACCTCTCTCCCCAATCTCGGTTTGGTCCCCAAACTCCAAAATTTCCATATCTTTCTCCAAGCAACACACACGGATGGCCTCATTGTATTTCTCGCGATCCATGGGAAGTCCAAACAAGATATTGTCTTGAATGGTTCCATTCTGAATCCAAGATGTCTGTGCTACGTAAGCAGTGGTCCCACAAACCCTGACCTGCGAAAGCAATGCTGGTGCTATTAATTACAGTAAATTTGGAGAGAAGGGGTGGGGCACTGAGACCAACCTTCTTTTCTTCTCAATGAAGACAGAAAAAGTCATCTTCATTTTCGAATTATGTAAATCAAACTTTCCTAAGACTGAAACCATGTTTTTTTTTAATCAGATTGAATAACATGCAAGACAAATTGGTGCAATGTTCATAAATTCAGGTTGCAATTGTTCCATTTGCTATATGCAGATCATCGAGCTAAACCGTACAATGTTTTCAGTAGAGCAAGCAAAACGGCCACAGACCCTACCCACCTCAAATTCAGAAGATAAGTAAACCTAAAGTATGTATCACATTCAAAGCAAAATTCTTAATTAACGACGAATTCAGATATCGATAAGGGATGTAGCTTTCAACATTTCAACCTAATTTACATAATTTCGAAATTTTATTCACTAGCATATTATTCTAAAAATGAATCTTTAATAATTAATAATTAAAAAACCATCATAACATATTCGTTAAGAATCTAATAAAGTTTAACAAGGATTTAGATCATTTATAAAAAATATTTACATTATAAAAATAAGAAGAAAAAAAAGAGAAAAAAATTAAGTATTAACAGAACAATCACCCATAATCCAGTATAACATACCTTGCCTGAAAGCTTGTGCATCTCACCGAGCAAACACGACAAAAATGACGATTTACCGGACCCCACGGTGCCCACCACTGCAGCAAGTGTTCCTTTTTTAATTTCAACATTCACGTCTTTCAGCCATGCTTTCTCCTCCCCATCATCACCATCTTTATCATCTTCCCATCCAAATGCACCATTTTTAACCTCAACTGAAATCCCATCATCGCAGTGATCCATCCACTCCACTGCATCTTCCTCCAATTCCGCACTTGTCATATAACTATCAAGTCGTTCCAAAGAAATCATAGCTTGGGAGAGTGAGATCAAAGCTTGAGGGAAAGTTCTAAGTGGCTCTTGGAGAATCTTAAAGAATGAGGTTGCAGTAAATACAAGGCCTGCATCAAGCTTCACTCCAACAAGGACACATGTTCCAAACATTAGGGCAGCGACTATCGAAGGGGCGCTCCAGAGAGCAATCATGTTACTCGATATGGAATAAGTGAACCTGGGAAATGATTTTGTCAGTCATAACAGAATGTATAGGAGATACTATTGGACAAGTTGGCCAGTGCCGAAGAACACAGCTAAGCATCAAACAAAATTTTATGCTGCAAGAATTTCAAAAAGAATCGTACACAAAGGAACAAAACCATACAAAACATATATATATAGGAAGAGTGTAATTAACATTTAATTCATCACAACAGCATACTGTAATTCTAAAAAATATACAGCACATATAGTAACTATACAAAAATCTAAAACTTACAATTATAGAGTGAGTAAATTTTGACCTATATTGGTGAAGAAAGTGTGTGTCATATTCCCCAGTTAATAAGCCAACGTGAAACTCCTCAGTTTAGTTTTCTACCTTGTGTAAATTTTACTCCTTGGTCCTCATTTACAAGGTTAAAATTTTGGCAAAACAGCTCTGTTAACTGAAAACAGAGGGTTTGTCATGATTAATTCTTTACTCAATTATCCAAGTCACTGACACATGTACACAAGGTGAAGCAGACACACGTACGAGTGCATGATCTGAGATATATAAACCGTTACCAGAACTAAGTTTTCAAATAGGGTTATTGGGGCACATTAAAAATTGCAATCCATGCCGCCAAAATGAAGTTAATTTGCCAATCATTTTTTAAAAAGATAAAAAGAGGCTTAAATTGAAATACCTGCTTATTCCAAGTATAATCCTAATGGTTTGAGAAGAAACTGTTCACTGGCCAAGAAGAAAACTCCAAGTACAGTCAGTAATGTAGTTAACTGGCTCGATGAAAAGGTAAAGTTTTGGGTACAAACTATATATAAAGATTTTCAGGTGAAAAAAATGGTAAAAGATATCGTGTTAATTATCATTAAAACAATCATCACATGCAATGCAATGCAAGTGTATATACCTTGTGAGCCACCCATACTCAGCCTCCCGAAACTCGGTAATCCTCTTCTCGAAATGCTCCTCCCACGCCTGAAACTTGATCACCCTCATATAACTCAACATCTCGCTCATCGCCTTCATCCTCTTATCCCTCATCCCCATCAACCCAAACTGATACCTATTATTCCTCTTTGTCCCCATCACCACCCACCCCAACATCACTCCAATCCCCACCCCTGCCGACACCACCGGCCACCCAACATACCGATACAACAGCACCAGCACCAACCCGACCTGCAGCGGCATCAGCCACACATAGTGCACCTGCACCACCATGTCAGCAAGCTGCTGCGCATCCACCGCCATGTAGTTGACAATCATCCCAACCCCGTGCTTCTGCCGTGCCGCTGTCGACAGCCTCAGCCCCTTCCGGTACAGTGACGTAATCAGCGTTGATCGGATCATCATCCCCAGCTTCTGCGACGTGAAGTTGTACTGGTGCGAGCAGAGCACCTCCACAAACTTGGCCGCGAGGAGGAGGGAGCAGAGGTAGTAGCCTTCTGAGAGGGAGGAGTAGTTGCCGGACGCGAAGGAGACGAAGGAGTTGATGAGGGTGGGACCCACGTACATGACGGAGAGGCGGAGCAGGGCGAGCACGGCGGTGAAGATCAGGTCCGGGTAGAAGGATTTGACAAGTGCGGTACGGACCGGGTGACCGGTGGAGCCGGTGAAGTTCGACTGGAACCGGGAGTAGAGGGTTTCGGCGCGGTGGTGGGGGGAGAGGGAGGGAACGTCGGAGAGGTTGAGGGAGGAGCGGTAGCCTTTCGAGAGGAGCGGGGTCATCCAGTGCCACGTGGCACGGGAGAGGAGGGAGGCGGTGTGGTAACCGGTGATAGCCGGTGAATCCGGTTCGACTTCGACATGAGGTTTTGGAGAAATAATGGTACCGGTGGAGCCGGTGATTGAAAAGAAGAGGAGGATGGATGAAACTGGGAGGAGGAGGATGAGGGTGACGTAATCGTCGGGTGCGAACCGGTCACCGCCGGCAGTGAGCCGTAGAATTGAGGTAACGGATGAGAGAGCGGTGAGGATGAAGGAGAGGAGCCAGTAGATGCGGAGGGTTAGCGGGTGCGCGGGTGGGTGTACCCGTTTCGAGTGGAAGATGACAACAGCAGAGGCGACGGATGCGAGCAGTTGACAAGAGAGAAAGACCGACTCCACGATGCGCCACGTGGGCGTGGAGATTCGTGCGAAGGCGAGAATCAATAGGACGGCGTAGGCCATGGCGAGGGCGGCGGAGAGGTAGAGCGGGAGCGCGAATAATCTAATGGCGGTGGTGAGTTCAGATGAGGCGGGAGGAGGGAGGAGGGGTTTGGTGACGTCATGGCGGCGGCGGCGGCGGGAAATGAGGTTTTTGAGCAAGATGATGAGAAGGGTTAGGAGGAAGAGGAGGTCGACGACGGAGAAGAGGAGGCGTTGGAGGCAGGGGGAGAGCCATGAACCGGCGGCGGTGGAGGGTGAGCAGGAGAGGGAGTAGGTGGAGGACATCACACTCACTCTCCGCAAGGTGAGGATGAAGATGGTTTAGGTTACCGCAGGGGGGCTAAGACTCGATATGGAAGAAGACAGTGATTCTTATTGAATTGAATATTGGCATGTGATGTAGTTTTTAAAAGCATGAGGTTGGTTTTTTTTATTATTTTTTTTTAAATAATTTTTTTTTAAAGAAAGGGTGGAGATCACTAGGTTCATTGTTTACAGGTCTTCATTTCCAATATTGTTTAACACAAACTACTACCGTAAAATTACAAGGAAATTGAAAATCACCAGATTGACAATTTTTAATGAAGCTTCATTTCCTCAATTCCTTTCTTATGTTTAGTTTATGTTTTCTTTTCACTCAAAACATATTAGTGGTGTATTTACAAATAATAACAGTTTGTGAGTAAGTATCCAATAGTGACTTTACAGTGGTGCATACATAAATAATAGTTTGTGAGTGAGTAATCAATAACTCAATATATATATATATATATATATATATATATATATATATATATATATATAAAAAGAGGATTAGTTCTCATTTTCAATTTATTTGCTATTAGGTTCCTTCATTGAGCCTTGTTAAACTAAATAGTTCCCTCAATGTTGATTTTAGTCCAAATTTAACTTAATAATAATAATTATTAGGTTAACTAGGTATGACAAAAAAAAACTTCAATAAGATGACGTGAATAAAAGGGGAAATCCCGATTGCTTAAATCGTTGGAACACTACCTTGTGTTACGAAATAAGAGCAATATTACATCAACTACCTATTTTACAACCTCCACTTTTTACACTCTAATGTGGTACTCATCTAATGAATGTATCTAGTACATATTTTTCCTTTGGGTAATGCTACGCCTACTACCAAATGTACTACCTTTCTCTTTACTACCTTAGGTGACACACTACTGTTGGATGTTGCTACCACCTACTCTATAATAACCTCCACTGATACTCCACTGATATTGTGCCACCTAAGCTAATAAAAAACAAAAAACATGTAGTAGATTTGGTAGTAGGTGTAGTATTATACTTATCCTTTTGAAGATATTAATATTTTAAAAAATATCCATATATAATTCATATATTGTCAGATGACTAAAATGTTCTTTTAAAAAAATATTAAAGATTTGTCAGATGATTTTCCCCCCTGTAAAGTCATCCATATACAATTCATATATTGTCAGATGACTAAAATGTTCTTTTAAAAAAATATTAAAGATTTGTCAGATGATTTTCCCCCCCGTAAAGTCACTCTCTGACAAGAGCTAACAGTTCAAAAAAAGGTTCTAGAAGGATCCAGACAAGCCAAGGAGACAGATCCACGAACCCCATAATTGAAGGATTTCTGACACGGAAGCTGCTGACGAAATTTTTTTGATGAAAATTTTTTTGACGAAATTTATATGGAAAAAAGGATATGAGCAATTTGCTCATTTAGTAAATGAGCAAGTAATGAGGTGGCATGCATGTGATTGAAAAATCCTAAAAGTTGTTACATACTCAATGTATCACATGCAGACTATCTCATCAATTGCTCATTTATTAAATGAGCAAGTTGCTCATATCCCTTTTACCCAATTTATATTTATGTATGTTGCACCATATTGTGAAAATTTTACAGCAAACACCTCTAATTTAAAAGCCTCAAATTTTACCCTAAACATACCCCCAACCACTAAAAGACAAGTTTAGATAATATTTTAATCATTTTTTGATTGTCTTTAATAGTGGGAAGTTTGTCTTTTAGTGGTTGGGGTAAGTTGGAGGTAAATTTTGAGATATGAGTAGCATTTGTAAATTTAAAAGATGGCAACCATTGGCTCTGTTTTGAGTTTTTTTTTTTTAATATTTTTTTTTGTTTTTTTTTTCCTTTAAATACCCCATCAATTCAATCTAAAAATTTTCACATCTTACTCTCTTACTCTCTCTACTACTACTACTCAATTTAATCTCAATTCAATCAAGTTTTTTCAACAAAAAAGCAAGCAACAAAGAAGTGAAAATTTTCGATCGTATCGAATTGTGTTGATTCAACTCTCAATAACGTCTACTTGAACTCCTCCAATAAATAAGCTCTCTATCTCTCTCTCTTTCAATGACTACCAGACTTCGTGACTACGTTACGTCTACTATATTTCTCAATCCACTACGTCTACTTCTACTTTTATTTTCTCTCTCATTTTTATATATGATTATCTGCGAAGTACGGTATCAAAATTTCATAACCCTCCTACTGTCTTGATTTTTGTTGTAGTTCTAATTTTTTGTATCATATTTGTTTGTTGGTTTTTCGTTATTCTCTCTCTCTCTCAATCCTCCTATTGTTTTTTTAGATTTTACTTTTTAACATATACCTCCTAGATTATTTTGTAATATTTCACATACACTAGTAAAACACTAGAAATCGTTTTTTTCACATACACTATTTTCATATCTAGATCACGAGGTAGCGGCCATAGCCAAAGTGAACAAGATTCCACTGACAATTCACGTCGGCCTCCAATAGTCCCACATGTATAGCCCAAATTTTTACTGAATCCTATGGTAGGAACTCATGATATCCATACACACAAAAAGAAATGCATCATGTTGACACACAAATATAACAAACCAAACCTACTAGTAGTAAAAAACTAAGAGAAAAACAAGTACTTGGCATAAATATTATGACTATATCCCCGATGAGGATAATCCGGGTGTAAGACATAAGATCTGTAAACCTTGTGACAAGAGTTACAAATGGAACATGGGTGAAGGAACAGGTACAATCAAACGACACATTTTAAACGTACACAAAGAATTATTACAAGACCAACAAGGCCAACAAAAAATCAATCCTAGGACCGGACAAATAGATAGCCAACCTTATGATCCCGAACTTGTTCGCCGGGAAATGGCTCGACTAGTTATTAAGGATGAGGTACCTTCTTTCTATTCCGAGAGTAGGAATGTAGAGTCTTTCAACCAAAATGCACTAAATCCACATTTTAGAAGAATACCTAGAAACACACTAAAGTCCAATTATTTTCAATTTTACAACGAAATGATATATGCTTTAATTGCACTCTTGTATTCTTTAACTTGTAGAGTATCGTTAACTTCCGATTGTTGGAAAAGTTATAACAATATTCCTATGATTAGCTTAACTTGTCATTGGATAGATAGTGATTGGATGATTCAAAAGAGAATCATCTCACTTGCCGCTTTGCCATATCCCCATAGTGGACTAGTTATTGCAGCACGTATTTTAAAAGTTTGTGATTTATATCATATTCATGATAAAATTTTTACTATTAGTTTTGATAATGCATCTAACAACAATGCTTCGATTAGTACATTAAAAACACAATTAGCTCCTCTATGTAATGAAAATTTTCATGTTAGATGTGTGTGTCATATTGTAAATTTATGTGTACAAGATGCATTGAAAGTAGCCGATTCATATATAATTGTAATTAGAAATTGTGTATATTTTATTGCTTTAAGTGGTCCCATGCTTCAAGAATTTAAGGGTTGATGTAAAGCTAGGGGCATACATTTTAGAAAATTTTCTGAAGATGTTAAACACCGATGGAACTCTACTTTCGATTTACTAAATGTTGTTACTCAATACAAAAATATTATAAACGATTTTTGTCATGCAAAAAATATAGAAAATTTTACAATGACTCCCCAATCATGGTGCTGAATCTTTATTACGACTTTTGAACCTTTTAAAACTACAACTGTGAAGTTTTCTACATCTTCTAATTCTACTTCTAGTAGTATTTTTATTTCAATCATTACTATGATGCAAACTTTTCAAAAAATGATTTCAGAGGAATACATTAGCCATTCCCGCTTATACAAAACTTTTGAAGTAGTTTAATCCTCCTCCTATGTTGTATTGTATTGCTACTATTATGAATCCTCATATCAAATTAGCGAGTACAAGAAGTTTGATTGAAATGTATTTTACTTTACTTGGAGATGCATCTGAAATTGATTGCGATAAATTTTTAGCTAGATTTGAATCGACATTGAATAATTTGTATGATTATTATGATAGAACTTTTACATCCAGTAGTACAACTAGTATAGTTACTTCTTCTTCTTCTACTTCTAGAGGTAAGGGTAAAAGTATATTAGAAGATGTCACTGCTAATTTACTTGCTCGTATTCAATCAAAAAATATAGGACTAATGCACCTAATGAATTAAATTAGTATAATCAATAAGATAAGGAGAGTTTTAGCACTAAGATTGAAGTGCTACAATGGTGGAAAGAACATAATTTTTTTTCTTATTCTTCCATATATAGCTAGGGATCTACTAAATCCTCCTGACTCCACAGTTGCTTCAGAAAGTATTTTTTCTACAAGTGGCAGAGTTTTAACAGATTACAAGAATCGCTTGAAGTTGGATTTGTTGGAGATGCTTGTATGCACTAAAAATTGGATGAAGGCTGAAGATAGGACTCAAGGAAAGCAGCATCTACATCAACAAGTGGAAGCAACTCCCCTGAAGTCCAATAACAAGATTAGAAAATTTAGGGCGATGTGATCCTAGGTTTAGGTTAAGTAGAGGTGCACGGCAATAGTCCAATGCCCTATCTTCAATCTAACTCTAGGTTATCTCGAACTCTAGATTGTCCTCTTAAACATGTAATTGAATAAATTTGTAACAGTATTTGTATGTAAAATAGTTGTAAAAAAATCATTAAAGTTGAAATGAATAATATATATAATTTTGTTTAATTCTTAATCTCTTATACTTGTTGTGCAAATTTTTTTTTAGATTAAAAGAGAGAGATAGAAAAAAGGGTTAACCCGTCGACCTGTGTAACACCCCGACTTCTATACACAGGAAAATCGTAGCACACCCAGAAATCTTTTTCTTCAATTGAATACATAAACATAATATAATAAAGGAAAATGTAGAAATCTTACTATAAATTCAAACCTCTTGGATTGATAAGATGACGGGCACGGAATGTCACACCTCTACGCTTAAACTCCAGGCACTCTTAACTTGCACAACACAATCTGTGGGTTCGTCAGCATGTGAGGCTGACGGTAAGAATTACAATAACTTTAACTAACTCCAAAAATAACATAACAACATACATAGCATAATAAAACTGGAATCAATAAATGTAAACAGGAATAGTCAAATATACGGTGTCATATGAGTGTGTGTATAAATAATTAATTAAAACATTAAATATCATGAAAACATGCACAAACCAAATATGCTCTTTTAATGCACGCATGTTTGGAATGATATGCCGCCCATACAACATAGTTTCCGAATGCAAGCTACTAGCGTTTTTTCTCATTTCAGGGTTCAATCCCTCGTTTATGCATTGCCTAAACCCAATGATTGTACTCCAATGCGTAATCATGTGTGAGTCGCACCCTAGGATATTAGGCCTTACCAGCATACCTCTAGCCCACACATCGTGGATTTACCGGGCGTATCCTCAGTCACGAAGCCCTAGCAAGTCGATCTCTCGTAACTATAGACCTGATCGGCATACCCCTAGCCCAACACATGTGGATTTACCGGGCGTATCCGTCGTCCCGAACATTCCTAAGAACCGCAAGCTCTTTACCAGCCTTTTCTCGAATAGGACAGACATACCTCTAGCCCACATTCCGTGGATTTACCGGGTGTATCCTCAGTTCTCGAATCCCCTCGGAACCGCAAGTTCTTTACCAGACATGTTCGTCATTATTTCTGCCATATCTTCTTCTAGTGCAAAAATATTAATTTAATTAATGTAAGACTTTAGTTCAATGATGCCAAAATAAAATATAGACTCAACGATCACTATTCCGGACTTTACATTTCACATAAAAACTGGAATCTTGGTCATACCGACCCTATTCCACTCATCCCTCGGAGTTCTCAAATTCTTGCTGGACTCGGGCATCACTAAGTCATAATCATTCTCAGTTCCATATATAGAATCCATTATTTAAATATACAACTGTCTTTGGACAACAACTCAATTGTCATACAAAAATCATAAAAATTCCAATACTTATCAGAAATTTGATTTCTTAATTTCATATGAAACTTAAATGAGTCTACTATAACATTGTAGTTAAGAACATCAAATTTTAACGACAATTTATATGTCTAAAACCCATTTATAAGATAGTATGTTCGGAATCCAGAAACTGCAGCTCTTGCTACTTTCAAAAATCACAGAAAATCTGACACTTCTTGGAAATTGGATTTCTTAGACTCAAAAGAAAGATTAACAAGTATACATCAAGTTCTCAGTTTATAGTTTTCTCAAAATACTTCATTTAAGGGGTTAAAACGAACAAACACCTAAAGGTGTATAAATTTTCAGAATCCAGGAAAATTTTCAACCAGTTATAAGTTTGAATTTATTAAAAAGGGCAAAAGCCAAATTACCCCCCCAACGTTTGAACCGAGTACAAAATGCCCATACAACGTTTGAAAAAATACAATAAACTCATTCTTCCGTTAACTTAACCTTTTCCGTTAAGTTATAATTATTAAATTACTTTTTTACCCTCATTAGTAAACAGCCTCATTAATTCAATAGTTTTTCAGTTAACTCAGGCACAGTTTTTCAGTAGACTCGGCAGTGTTCTTCTGATGTTATTACTTGAGATCGGTTGAAGCATTCATTTGATTATAATATAATAAAGTTTTAGATATTCTAAGGTGAACATTACTGAATACTGCATTGAATGTCAACCACAATGCTGAAAAAGTACCAATGTTTATCGTAATGATTAATCTGGATGGAATCATGAAGAAGTGGTAAATCGTCCTTAATTGGAATAGTTTGTATTGTTCAGGTTGTTCGTTTTTATTGATATATCAGATCTAGTTGTCGGAAAGTGGGTATGAAATTTTAACTATGTAGATTTACTTTTATATATACTTCATTCTTGTAGAACTATTATGATGCTTATTATAAATGCTTCTTACAAGCAATAACAAATAATTATGTTTTGTCCTTGCTGCAATAGATGTTTTTTACTTGAATATAGTGCAGCTTTTGATTGAATGATATTGATTACTATGAAATTATAGAATGTCTCATAAACTGAGGGTTGATGGATTTATTTTTTACTTTTCCGTTAAGAGATTTCTTACCATTTCCGTTAAGAGATTGAATATGAAAGGGTAAGGATAAAAAAGTAATTTAATAATTATAACTTAACGGAAAGAGTTAAGTTAACGGAACAATGGGTTTATTGTACTTTTTGAAACGTTGTATGGGCATTTTGTACTCGGGCCAAACGTTGGGGGGGTATTTTGGCTTTTGCCCTATTAAAAATAATAAACGATATCCAAAATTCATGAAATTTTGTGAACATATAATAGTCATACACTAGATTCACATACAAAAAGTTCAACTTACAATTCCATATATTTGGAGATATATGATTTTTGGAAATAAGTATGATATTCAGCCAGAATTATGAAATAGATTTTGTTTCATTTCTAAACCAGTAACGTATTTAGATTTTATTAAAATACCAAACGACATCCAAAAATTATGATATTTTGAGGAGATGTTGTACATATATACATGATACACATACAAAAGTTTTAGTCTCATAATCAATGTATTTAAATAAAAACGATTTTCTGAAGTGAGAACAAATTCCAGACAGAATTATAATGACGTTTCTAAAATAATCATATCATAATCTCACAAATTAATTAACAACAATTAACACCCATAATCAAACAATATTCATACACAATCTAAGTACGATTACTCAATTTATTAAATTATCTAGCATGCATACATCCTATAATATAAATAGAGTTGGTTAAAGTTGTTGTCCCACTTATTAGTTTCCGAGTTCGATTTTTTCCATGCTCGATTTGAACAATGACGCGGATAGCAACCACGATGACGATAACGGTACTACGAACTGCAATTGTTCACCGAGTTCGGAAGTTCGGAAGAAGTGATAAATTGAAATTATATGACAGTATTTACTATATATATATATATATATATATATATATATATATAAAGAGATAGAGACAGAGTTAGAGTGAGAGATGTACAGTGAGAAGAGATGGCAATGGAGTTGGGCGAGGTGATCGTCGGCAAGGCGAGGGGGCTCAGTGGTGGAATGTGGAGGTGTTCGCCGGAGGCAGCGGCAAGGAGGAGGATAGCTGCGGTGGTCACTCAAGGTGGAGCTCGGCGATGCTGACGGCAGCGAGGAGGAGAGGTGATGGTTGCGGTGGCATTAGAAGTGGTGGTGATGAGTGGAGGCTCGGGGTGACAACGATGGTGGTTGTGGAGGTGTTGCCAAAGGTGGTGGTGTTGGTTGACGGTGAGACGATGGCGGTTGTGGGTTAGAGCTGCGAGGGGAAGTAGCTCGGGGTTAGGGAGCTGGTCGTCGGTACTCGGAGTGGTGGTGACGCTGGCCGATTGCGACGGCAAGGAGGAGCTTCGACGGGAGGCTCGAAGGTGAGGGTGAGACTGTTGGTGATGGCGATGAGGTGAGGGTGGAGGTTGCAGTGGAGGCTTGATGGCAGTGAAGGAGCTTCGGAGTTTCGAAATGGCGATGGTAGAGGTGAGGAGATGAGCTCGGGGTGACAGGGGAGCGGTGAGGATTGGATGGTGGTGGCGATGGGCTGGCTGGTGGTGGCTACCGAGGTGGTGGAGTGTGGTGGTGATGAAGGGGAGCTCGGAGGGGTGGCGAGCAGCAATGGCGATAAGGAGATTCGGTCGAGGTGGAGGGGAGCTGTAGGCGGTGGTGGAGGTGGAGCTTCGAGGGTGTTGCGGGAGGTTGACGGCAATGGTGGTGTTGGTGGTGATGTGATGACGACGAGGTGGGGGTGGAGGAGCTTGGGGAGAGCTTGGGGTTGGGTTTCAGAAGAGGGAAGAAGAGAGAAAGAAGAAGTGAGAAGGGGGGTGATTAACTGTGTGTGTTTATATATTATATATATAAATATATAAGAGAAAGAGAGAGAGAGAGAGAGAGTAATTGAGATAGAGAGAGAAGGTGAGTGATCAGATAGGCAGTGTGTGTGTGAGAGAGTTGTACGTGGATGTAGGGGTATATATAGGGGTGAGGGAGTGTTGTAGACTGAGAAGATGAGTGTGTTTTAGGGTAGAGTATAGTGGATAGTAGGGGTATAGGAGGAGGTGGGTTGATGCGGCTATAAATTACAGTTGGGGTGATGAGGGTTGTAGAATGAGAAGAGAAGAGAGTTTTAGGGTAGTGTATAATGTATTATAGGGATAGATTAATAGGTTTAGGGGAGGTTGTGCTGTGGAGTGAGAAGGATGAGAGGGGTGAAGGAAGTGTATAGTAAGAATAGGGAGTAGGTTATAGGGTTTTAGATGAAGGTGGGAATAAATGCCGTAAAATATGGTTGGGGAGTTGGGTTTGCTGTTGGGATTAGGGGATTAGGATTAAGGAATTAAAACTTAAATAACTTACAACCTACAAATCGGATTGAGAAACCGTAAGATGTTCTGGATTCTAGACTCGATGGGCTACGAATTTCATGTATAAAGTTTCTCAATTTCAATGAACAGAACTAGGTCAAATTCTTAGTGCAAGGTCAAGAAATTTAGAGATAGCAAAGTTGAATAGTTGATAATACGATAAATTAATGGTCTTCTACTTGAATCAATAACACGGCATGATATGGAGACTATGAATAAATTAAATCGGAAAATTTAGAATGGGTCAGAAAATATTTGGGTTGGGTTCAAATAAGAGATCAAAATGAATTCGAAAAATCAGAAAGATATTTATAAAATAGAAATACAAAATACGGAAAATATAATATTACGGATATTATCCGTAGCGGTACAAAATACACGTGTATGACACGTGCGGGGCAAAATTATCATAATTCAATTTTGCGGGGTGTTACAACCCGCCCGGCCCGACCCGGGTTCAACCCGAATGTGTTCACCAGTCGACCGGGTTGATTTTTTCATTTCCCAACATGGCCGACTTGGCTAATGGCCCAACCCGATCCGAGCCCGCCCAAAACCGGGTCAAACCGGAACGGGTGGGTCCGGTCTGGCCCGGTGAACCCATTGCCATCACTATACCGTTCCATACTGTGAGAATTTTGCAGCAAACATCTCTGATTTAAAAGATGCCCCCAAAAAACCTATCTTCAGATATAAGTTGTTAAGTTTAAATTTGCGGGAACTCGTACCATGTACATGTCTCGACATTTCAGTTCATTTCTTCTCTTTTGATTTATATTTAGAGGTGACTCCTCTTTTGAATATGTTTTTCTCTCGGGTGTCTTTTAGTTATGACATACTAAAACACTTAACCATCATTATCAGCTGCGACAAAATATTGTATTTCAATTAACATATTGGTATTTTGACGGACATGCCCCTTCTTTACTTCTTGAGAGATTCCGCATTAGTTGAGGTATTTAGATAAATATGTAATTTTTGAATGTCAAGATTGATAACATAATATACAAATTTGTAAGGTATATCTTTAAAAATACTCTTTTAAGATATGTGCATGCAAAAGGCGTAGGATGTCCATCGACATCATAAATGTCTTTTGCAATAATAATTTAAGTCGTTGGTAGAGATTACCACACGTTGGCAAGCAGCCAAGCACAATGCGTTAAATTCTTTCCAACTTGCATTAGTCCACTCTCAATACGACTTTTACATATTAGTCTCTAGTAAGGTGAAATTTCTATCACTACCCTCTATGCGCAGGGCCTGCCCCCGTCTTGAGGCAGGTGAGGCGGTGGCCTCTTGCCCCAAGATTTTTTTTTTTAATTTTATGAATCTCAAATTTATAATCTTCTTATAATATAGACATATATTTTGTGCGTATTTTTTTTTTTGTTGTTATTAGGGGCACTCAAAATTAATTATTTGGGACTTTTTCTTCGGGCCCTTAGAAATTCAGGGCCAGCCCTGTCTATGTGTAAGTTATCCCAGAACAGACATATTTTACCACATTGAATAACCAAGATTAAATAAAGAACATAGAATTAGAAGAAATTAAGAGTCAATTGTATGGAAAAGAGAAAAATGATAAATCAATTAAACCTTTAAGATATTAATAAATATTAAACATTAAACTGGCTAATTTTGGTGACGACTTTTAACCTTAACGAGTAACATGTATGTCTTTATCTACAGTTCACATAGCTGCATCAAAAGTTATAAATGAGGGACCACATGCGTGGATGTCCACATAACCACATAAAAATTATAACAGTAGAGCTGAAAGAACTGCTGATTAGTAAGTTAGGCGCAAATTGTAAAAGATTAATGTAAAAACAAAAATTGAGGTGGGGGTTAATTTATAAATGTAAAAAATTCCATTTTTTTGATGAAGGAATGAGAGGGACGGAACAGGGACGGGAGTGAGAGAGAGCAAGAGGGAGAGTGAGAAAGAGGTGTAAGGTTTAAAAGAACAGCCAAACATACATTCAAATTAAAACCTTTATTGGGGGGAAGGAGGGAAACCTTTTTTTTTTTTTTTTTTTTTGGGGGGGGGGGGGGGGGGGGGGGGGGGGGGGGGGGGGGGGGGGGGGGGTGTGTGTGTGTGTGTGTGTGTGTTTTTTTTTTTAAAATGCTATAATATAGCAATAAAAAATAAAATATGATCGGACGGAACTCTAAGTTCCGTCTCGCAGAAAAAAAAATCTCGCGGGAAAAAAAATCAGCGCAATTTTTAAGAAATAAATTGAATATTTTAATAATGTTAAAGCTCAGACACAACTTGAAGCTCCGACGCAGGCGAAAAAATAAAATAAAAATTACCCCCTAAATTTGATCGGACGAAACTTACAGTTCCGTCCGTGGGGGAGCTGTCACTATCAACCATCTTAACCCACTTAATTAACCCTTTAATTGCCCACTAATTAATATAATCCAAGCTCCGACGGAGGCGAAAAAATAAAATAAAAATTACCCCCTAAATTTGATCGGACGAAACTTACAGTTCCGTCCGTGGGGGAGCTGTCACTATCAACCATCTTAACCCACTTAATTAACCCTTTAATTGCCCACTAATTAATATAACCCTCTTAATTAACCCCTAATTAATTATTTAAGTATATTTAACTAAGCCTAAGTATAATTAATCATTAAATGGAATTTGAAGTCAAAGTTCCGCCCAAGGTCTATATTCATGGGACGGAACTCGAAGTTCCGTTCAACATAATAAAAAATTAATTTTTTTTTGGGACGGAACTTGAAGCCCCGTCCTCTATAATATGCACATTCTCATATCGCCTCTCAAATATAGCAATCTCCTATAGCGATTTTTTAAATATGAATAAATAGGAAACGATTGCAGATGCGCTTATGCTGTAATCTGCATAATATGAAAATTTAGCAAACGACTGTGGATGCTATAATGAGTAGTTTGTTTGCAAGTTAGTCAGGAAAAATAAATGAAAATAGAGATTTGGTCAAATCCTTTGTTTGTTTCTAAGGGCGATCTGGGCCCAAATAGCACAAGCAACTGCTTTGGGCCCTCAATTTTATAGGCCCCCATATTACATTAAGTTACAACATATGCATATAACTTTTATTCAATAATTTTGTTATCAAATCATTGTGGCGCAATGGAAGTGTGATGGTCCCATAACCCACAGGTCCTAGGATCGAAATTTGACTCTGATAATTATTATTTTTATTTCATTTCATTAAATTTTTGGGATGAGTTTGAGCTTTTCAATCTATGGATCTTGAGTTTTGTTGGGCTTTTAAGAAGTAATTTATTTTAATATTTATCAACTATACTTGGGCTTTTGAAGGGTAAACTCCAAAACTTTTTTATTGAATCACTTTTTTATTTCCTGACATTCATATCTTAGTGTTTGTATAAACAATAATCAATATAACTTAGTATATCCAAGTCATATCATTACTTATTGATGCAATTATATTCAACATTAAATTCAGAATTCAAGTTAATTTATGAGTGAATGTAGTAGTGATGATTTTAAGAAACAATGTAGCTTAACCACTATATGCTGATTCCATTTGCTTTTAATTATTGCACAACCTAGCCTTCGATTCGATACCTTATATTTACACAGAATAAATTGTCTGTTTCAAATCTTTTCATAAGAAAATTGTTTTAATTCTAGGATTTTGATTTTCTATTGCATCAACCAAACAATGTATGATCATTCAGGCTGCAGTGACGATATTTTGTTGTGTGTTTTATTTTGTAGGCTAATTTTGGATGCAAACAAGGAGCTTGCTTTTGAGAACACCTCCACTACCCGGACCCGGACCCAGTACCTCACGAGTCCAAAAATTGGACCCGGACCCGGAATTGCGAGAATCGGGTCCGGGTCCAGGTCCTAATTAAAAAAATATACCCGTCGGGTCCGATAGTGAGGAATAAATATTTGCACTTCAGTATTTTTGCACCCGATACCCTACGGTTTCAACCATTTTTGCACTTAAGTACATGAATAAATATTATTTTTACACATATATCTTCAATAATTACTATTTTCATGTATATCCCTATAACTATATTATTCAAACTTCATATTTTTTGGGGTATTTTTTAATGGGTCCGAGTCCGGGTTCGGGTCCGGGTCAGTTCTATTTTGAGCAGACGCAGACCCAGACCCGGACCCGTACCTGGACTCGGAAGTGCATCGGGTCTTATTTTAGGACCCGGACCTATATATATGGGTCGGTTCCGGTCCAATGCTGAGTCTAGGTCAGGTCCGAGTCGGGTCCGAGTATCAGATAAATGTGATAGTGCTATATGTGATGTTAAAGATTTAAATGTAGCAAGACTTTTGAAATAGTTTTTTTTTTGACTGGTTAAAGGTAGGGTAAGTCCCTACCTCACAAAATATATTAATATAAGAGTACGAACAAGTACATATAAACAAAAAGGATCAAGATAGTTCAGCTTACAACCTCTGCTGAACTCTTGATCCCAAAATATATCTTAGTAGTCTGTCTTTACCAAAGTAAAATTCATTACAATGCCCAAAAAACTTCCAGAAGACAGAAAATCACTAATACTGGTGGGGGGGCTCAACCCAAGCAACTATTGTCTCCACTTCCTGCCTGATCAATCCTGGTCAGAGCCTGCTTGAGGAGGACATCTTGTGTGCCAACCATTTCCACTTCTCGTACAAGTTGCTCCTTCTTCTTGCTGCTCTCGAATCCATCTAGCCAAGATCGAAACCAAAAGATTGCATTAGAAATAATTTTCCTTTGTTGTAAAATCTTTGAAGAAAAAATGCGATCATTTCTAGCCAGCCAGATACTCCAAAAGATTGATATTTTGAGTAAGTGTCAGGTGTGTCTGTGTACATGTGTCCCAAAGCACCATGAAGTAAAGCATTCATGCAAATCAGCAGGCAAAGTGTGAATGTGGAAGAGTGTAGTGAAGAAGGTCCAAGTGTTAATGGCAATTGGGAATGCAAAGAAGATATGCTAAGCCGTCTCGACAGGACATGCACAAGCTGTGCATGTCCTGTCTCCCAACCAGCCTTTAGAGCAGAGGAAATCCTTGGAGTTGAGTCTATCCCAACTCAGCTGCCAGATGAAGATCCTGCATTTCAGGAGGGCTGCAGAAGTCCATGTGGCTTCAAAGTATGGGGATCGGATGCCAGAGATAATGAAGAAGTCGTAGGCTGACTTGACAGTGAAGGTTTCTGAAGGTGTGAGCCTCCATGAAAGGGAGTCCCCTGAGTTTGAAGGATGACGTCTGCAATCAGATCTAGCATTCTTCGTTTCTTTTCTTGAATGGTGGGGTTAGAGACGCATTGAAGCCTTGGTCGCCAGTGCCAGATGTTATTGATCCAAGCTCCTTGGGCAGGAAGATCGACATCCAGGTTCCATGCCGCAGCGACAAGTGTAGGGCACAGGGAGGTTATGTTGTTGTCATTGATCCATCTTGACGTCCAGAATTTGATCTGATTTCTGTTTCCTAGCTTCCAATTTACATTATGTATGAATTGCTCCTTGAGAAGGAAGATACCTTTCCAGAAGTTTAAAGCATTTGAGAGGCATATCAAGCTGTTAGAATTTCCTTTATAGTATAATCTCCATAGCATTTGGCTAACAAGCGTGTCTGAAGAGACAATATTCCACCATCATTTCATGAGTAGGGCTTCATTGAAAACTTTCAGGTCAAGAATTCCAAATCCTCCCTGTTGCTTGGGTTGGCAGATATCTTCCACCGCATACATGCCACCCCTCTCACATCAGTGTCAGAACTACTCCAAAAAAATCTACTTCTAATCTGATCAATTATTTTGATCACCCACTGGGGAGTTTAAAGAAAAAGGCGAAGTAGACTGGCAAAGCACCGAGTACAGAATTGATTAGTATTAATCTCCCACCTCTAGAAAGCATCTTGCCCTTCCACACTGAGAGTCGTCTTTCAATCTTGAGAATGAGTGGTTGCCAATATTTTTTGCTAAGTTTCCCTCTAGTGAGGGGCAGGCCAAGATAGTTAATCAGTAAGCTTTCTTGCTTGCAGCCCAAAATGGTCGAGAAAGCCTGAAGCTTCGCTCTTGATTTACCAAAGTAAATAAGAGAGGACTTGTTAAAATTTATGTCCATACCAGAGACATTTGCAAATATTTGCAGTGCCACTTTGAGGTTAAGAACTTCCTGTTCATCTCCTTTGCAAAAGAGCAGAGTGTCATCTGCAAATTGCAGCACCGTCAAATTTGCAGGGGAGCCCCTAAAAGGAAGAGGAGAGAAAGCACCATTTCTTCGACCACTAAAAAGCATTTGAGCAAGCACATCAACAGCTAAGATGAAGAGCATTGGCGATAGAGGATCCCCCTGCTTGAGTCCTCGCTTGGAGTTGATTAATCTTCCCCCCTCTCCATTTATGAGGACTGACGATTTGGTTGTTCTAAGGATCATATGCATCCATCTGCACCATACTGGTCCAAAGCCTCTGGAAATTAAAAGTTGATCAGGGAATTCCCAGCTCACAGTGTCATGCCCCGCTTCCCAAAAAAGAATACGGAATACGGATATGTGACTAAGCCCAGCGAATGATTTTCATCATCCATAAGCTGTTTAGAATATTTACAACATCTCACAGGAATAATCAGAGTCGGAAGCAAAAGAAATCAACCAAGTATGCATAATCGAATCAAATACACCAACAGAAATTTACTTGAAACCAAAATATAATAATCTCGAATAAATCAAGTCTGGACAAGTCAATAATATCCTGGGTCACATTGCCCTAATACAAAAATAAATCCAAGTATCAAATGTAATTGTTCAAATAAGCAATAGAAATAATAATAAATCTCCAGCACTAATATTTCATATCACCAACTCCATCTGGCAGCTGATCATCCTGGTCTGCAATTAATAAATTGCAGGAAAAAGAAAAAGAGAAAAATAAACTCCCGTCAATACAAGTTACGGGCCACTTGTAGTGCAGGATACAAGTACATAGGAAAGGATAACAAATACAAAAAACAGCAGGAATAAACATAGCATGGTATAAGAATGTCAACAGAATAGAATATCTAACATGAATCAGACAAACAGAATCAAGTAGCATGGTATACTAACAGGGTACAGGTAACATGTGTCAAGTGTCAAGCAAGCAGGTAAACATGTAACAGGTAAACAGGTAATCAGGTATACAGGTAATTAGGTGAACAGGTACAGGTAATCATGTAACATATATCAGGTTATGTGAAGTCTTGTATTATTACTATCTAGGTAGCAGTTCATGTGCCCCAGGTTATTGTCACATGATTTCTACATTCAAACAAGTTACGTTTAGATTTCGTTGTGAAGTCCATAGAGCAGTGTACTCAGGGATCAGGAAAACAGGATAAACAGGAACAGGTAGAACCTAGTGGTTCTCTTCCGAATACACCTTCCTATAAGGAAGTATGTAGTCAGGTAATCAGGTAAACATGTAAAGGTAGAACCTAGTGGTTCCCTTCCGAGTACACCTTCCTATAGGGAAGAGTGCAGTCAGGTAACAGGATCGTGAATCATGTAATCATGAACATGTAACAGGCAGGACACAGGTCCTCTTCTCAGTACACATTTCTATATTTTCCACTACTAGATCTTTTCCTTCACCCCGGCTTGATTATTTTGTTATTATTAGCAAACAGGCACGTATGTATCGCAAACAGGTCAAGAATAATAAGTAACAAGTTCAGGTTGAAGAATAAGCATGTTCAGGTGAAAGATAACTCATAATAGGATAATACAACGAAAACTCTAGTTCAGGACAACAAGACAGTACTGCACTAAAACTGAGATTCTCGTTGCTACAAAAATGCAACTCTAAATCCATCAAAGAATCTGGAAAATAGACTCCCGTCCGAATCTAGAAAATATATATAAGTCATATAGTGTTCAACAAAACATGAGTCAAAACTGAATTGAAACCAGAAAATGTGTTCAGCCAGAAATCAGAAGATTGTATTCACAGTCAGGAAAACAGCATGAAAACTCATTAATTAAATCCACGAAAAATCTGGGGTATTCCTCTATATGTGCAGCATTAGAATATAAAGTTTCATAATTTTTAATATAAATAGTTTAGTCAACAAAAATAAGAAAACATTAAGATGCAGTAGTTTTGTAGATCTGAAATTATAAGCACTGCAGTACGAAAACAGCAATATCTCACAAACCATAAATTGAAATCCAAATCCTTCAAAAGGGTGATAAAATAGATACAGTAAGCTAAATTTCATATTCAGAAATATTTTACAAACAGCAAGTAGAATTAGGTAGAAAATCAAGTTCTTTACTGAACAGTATGAAAATTCTGCATGTATAGTAATTGTTTGAAAACATAGAACGGTTTGTAAAACTCATCAAATAAATCCACAAAAATTCAGGGTCAATTCCAACCAAGTCTAGTCATACTGTGCAAAATATTGGATCAAAATAATACTTTTAAGTAACATCATGATAAAAATATATTGTTCTTCAGAATTCATAGAAACAAAATCTGGAAATCTCTCCACACCTCTGTAGTAAAATAGACATAACTCACAACGCGTAAAACTAAATTGAGATCCGTCAAAAGGGTTAGAAAATAGACAGAATTCTCTACAGTTGACGTTCACACATATTTTTAATATACTGACCTTAATATGGTCTAAAATACTGATCAAAAACTAAAAACAAGCAAATTAGAAAATATCTCTCATGTACAATGTCCACTAGTTCACATAGATATCATCCAAATCATAACCAAATATGAAATATAGTGAACTAGATATCCAAACAACATGGCATAGAATATTTTGCAAGTTTTCGAAAAGTATATCACGAATAACACATCAAGCACAGATATCTCAAAGTAGCATGAACATATACATCAAAAGTGGTCAACCCTAAGTTAATTCATATAATATATGTCGTGAGGCAACTATGGTCAAATCATCACAATAGACAATAGATAACAGAGAATTCACATACAAATTGTCTCTAGAACCCAACTACACTACAGTCGGTATTTAGTACTTGTATTTGCAAAGGAATTCAATACATGTTACTTGCCTTAACCGATGACGAAAACGACGATGAGAAAACGCGAGAATAACGGAAAGGATTCCCGAGCAACGAACACGAATTTCACCGAACGAACCACGCAACCACGAGCAAGATCCACTAACCAAACTTACGATCGCACGAACCCAAAACCAAACCACACGTGCAACTCGCTCACGTGCAACAGGAGAGCGGGAAGGAGAGACGACGGACGGCAACGGGAAGCATCGCTGCAGTCGGAAGAGGCATCACACTTGCTGTGCTGTCGCTGTGGTCGGAAGGAGAGCAAGCCCGAGGGCGGCTTGCTGTCGGCTGCTACTTTCGCATCGCAAGAGAAGAGGAGGACACGCGGGGGGGGGGGGGGGGGGCACGGTCGGTACACTGGACTGGCGCTCGGGAGGAGCACAGGCCAGTGAGGGGTGTAGGTCGGAGGAAAGCGAAACGAACGGGAGAGAGAGAGGAGACGAAGGCGGCTAGGGTTTAAGAAGGGGAGGTGAACAGTCGGTTGGGTCTGGATGGGTTTAAATACACAGGTAGATTTAGGGTTTAGGTGAAGGGATAAGGGGATATCGGGTATTGGGTGACAGGGTGTGGGGGTTGCGGGTTGGGTTTTTAATGGGTGAACGGGTAGTTAGGCTGAGGTTAAGTATAAATAGGGTTATTGGGTAGATATAGGCATTGATTTAAATGGGTATAGGGTACACTAACGGGACTGGTAGTTAGGTTGTAGTATAGGAATGGGTTTAGAGTATAATTGGGTTTGAATAGGGTTAATTTTAGGATTCAAAAGTAGTGAAGGGATTAAATTTGGGTTTTGCGGTTTAAAGAAATAGAATCCAATAAGAGATGGGAAACAAATGAACAAACGAAATTGGACATGAATAATCAAAATAATGGGAATCAACAAAACAAAAGAGCTCAATCAACCGAGACAAACAAAAGGCGGACGATAGAATCAAGAACACAAATAAAAGAAGACAGAACAATAAAATGAATATATATTGAAAATAAAATCAAATATACGGTCCAAAAGAGATACAAGAAGAATACAATACCAAAAGGAGGAAAAAAATACACCCAAAATACATAAAATGGAAACAGGGGTTACAAATCCTGCCCACCTAACAAGAAGAATTTCGTCCTCGAAATTCAACAAGAAGATACATAGGGCAACCCCCAAATGAAAAGAAAGAAGAAAACAAAAACTACTCAAACAAATGAGGAAACTTCTGCTGAATCTCCTCCTCCAGCTCCCAAGTCGACTCACCGGGCGAGTGAGGATTCCAAGAGACACGAACCAGCTTGATGACCTTGTTCTTAAGCACTTTCTCCTGCCGATCCACAATAGCAACTGGCGGAATCTCACAAGTCAAATCCGGCCGAACGGTCAACTCAGAATAGTCGATCACGTGGCTCTTATCTCGGATATATCTCATAAGTTGTGAGACATGGAAAACATCGTACACTCCTGATAAAGCTGGCGGCAATGTAAGACGATAGACCGCCTTGCCTACTCGCTCCACAATATCGAATGGTCCAATAAACCTATGGCTAAGCTTGCCCCCACCACCGAACCGAATGACACCGCGCCAAAGTGATACCTTTAGGAAAACATGGTCACCAACCTCTAACTCCAAAGCTCTTCGATGGACATCAACCCATCGCCTCTGCCTATCCTGAGCTGCCTGCAAGTACTTCCTGATCTGAACCACCGCATCAAACTGTCCTGGTGATCAACTCTGGACCCAACAACTTCCTCTCACCAATGTCATCCCAGCACACTAGCGATCTGCACTTCCGCCCATAAAGTGCCTCGAATGGTGCAGCTTTAAGACTAGCCTGAAAGTTATTATTGTACGAGAACTCTACGAGATGCAAATGGTCCTCCCATGATCCACCGAACTGCAGCATACAGGACCACAACATGTCCTCAAGAATCTGGATGGTCCTCTCTGACTATCCATCAGTCTGAGGATGAAAAGCTGTACTGTACTTTAATTTACTCCCCAAACTGTTCTGAAGTTTCTCCCAAAACTGAGATCTGAATCTCGTATCCCTGTCGGATACAATACTGACTGGAACCCCATGAAGTCTAACAATCTCTTGCATGTACCTCTCAGCTAGGCTCTCAGTAGACTGTCCGACACGAAAAGGAATGAAGTGAGCACTCTTCGTCAAACGGTCGACAATCACCCAAATGGCATTATGACCCTTAGGACTCCTCGGCAAAGCGGTCACAAAATCCATAGTGATATGTTCCAACTTTCACTCCGGAATAGAAAGCGGTTGAAGAAGTCCAGCAGTTCTCTGATGCTCTGTCTTAACCTGCTGGCAGATCAAACACTGAGAAACAAACTGAGCCACAGCCCTCTTCGTACCATGCCACCAGAAATGAAGCTTCAAATCCCGATACATCTTAGTACCGCCAGGATGGATAGAATACGAAGACTGGTGAGCTTCCTCAAGCAACCTCTGACGAACTTCACCCTTCGGAACACATAACCTGGACCCAAAACGAAGCGATCCATCAGCATGAATAACCATGTCCGTTCTGGACCCAGACTCAACCTCAGCTCGAAAACCCTATAACTGCACATCACCAGCCTGCTCCTCTTTGATCTGATCAACAAGAGACGACTAAAGCTGGAGCACCAAACAACTTCGACCAGAATTCGGCCAAAAAACATCCAACTCCAACCTCCGCTTTGCTCAATCAAATCCCTCTGCTGAGTAAGGAACATAGCTGCTGGTCTCCTGCTCAAAGCATCAGGTACCAAGTTTACTTTACCAGGATGGTATTGCAAACTGATGTCATAATCGGCCATAAGTTCCAACCAACGCCTTTGCCTCATGTTTAACTCCTTCTGGGTGAAGACGTACTTGAGACTTTTGTGGCCTGTAAAGATCTCCACTCGGTCCCCAAGTAAATAATGACTCCACAGCTTTAAAGCATAGATCACTGCTACTAACTCCAAGTCATGAGTCGGATAGTTCTTCTCATGTGGCCTCAACTGCCTCGATGCATACGCAATGACTCGGCCCTTCTGCATCAGAACTGTCCCAAGACCCTTACCAGAAGTATCACAGTGAATTACAAATCCTCCTGAACCATCTGGAATAGTCAACACTAGCACTGATGTCAACCTGCTCTTCAACTCAGCAAAAGCCACACTGCACTCATCAAACCAATAAAACTTCTGATCCTTCCTAGTCAGCTTAGTTAATGGTCCTGCTATCTTCGAAAAATCTTGGACGAATTTTCGATAATAGCCAGCTAACCAAGAAAACTCCTGACATTTGAAACTGACTTGGGAACAGGCCAATCCTTCACAGCCTCAACTTTGGCCAGATCCACAGAAATACCATCGCCCGAGATAATGTGCCCCAAGAAAGAAACTATATCGAGCCAAAACTCACACTTGCTGAGTTTCCCATAGAGCCAATTCTCTCTCAAAGTCTGCCGAACCACTCTAAGATGCTCAACATGATCTTCCCGATTCCGAGAATACACCAGAATGTCATCAATGAAGACCACCACAAATCTATCTAAGAACTGAGAAAAGTCCCAATTCATAAGACTCATGAATACAGCAGGCGCGTTCGTGACCCCGAACGGCACCACAAGATACTCATAGTGGCCATATCTGGTCCTCAATGCAGCCTTCTGTACATCAGTCGCCTTCACTTTGACTTGATGATACCCAGAACGAAGATCCAACTTCGAGAAAACAGCAGCTCCAATCAACTGATCAAATAAATCATCGATCCTAGGCAACGGATACCAGTTCTTCACAGTAACACTGTTTAGTTCCCGATAATCTATGCACAGTCGACGACTACCATCCTTCTGGTTGAAAAAAAGGACTGGAGTACCCCAAGGTGAAACACTGGGTTTGATGAATCCCAAATCCAGCAACTCCTGAATCTGCACCTTAAGCTCTGCTAACTCAACTGGTGCCATCCTGTAGAGACTCTTCGATATAGGTGCCGTACCCGGCTGAACTTCAATACAGAACTCCACATCGCAATCAGAGGGTAAGCTAGGCAACTCATCTGGAAAAACATTTAGAAAATACCGAACTACTAGAGGCGCAGCCTTACAGCCTGAATGCAATTCCATCATACAAACTTCCTGATCAATTACTGCTCGGCCAAGGGAAGACTCCCTGGCATGGAACTCAAACTCCACACGATCTAGAATTCGAAACATAACTTTATTGGCACGACAATCAATAATGGCGTGGGATTCACCCAACCAATTCATACCCAGAATAATGTCGAATCCTGAATTCCCAATTACAATCAGATTGGCTTTGAAATCTGTGCTACCAATAATTACGGGACACTGCCTGCACTCCCGGGAATAAATGACAGCTCCACCACCTGTCACAATGTTCCAAGCATCTGACATGCTGCTACACTCCAACTGATGTCGAGCCACAAATCGAGAGAAGACAAAAGAATGGGTTGCCCCGGAATAAAAAAGAACATGAGCAGGAAAAGAGCAAATAAGAACAACACCTAAGATAGAATCAAAAAGACAAGAGGAAAAGAATGGTTGAACAGGAGTGAGAAAAAAATAAAATGCAGAAAGATAAAATGGAGGAAATAATGCAAGAGAAATGAAAAGAAGCAAAGAGAGACAAATGAACAACAAAACAATAAAAGCACAATATATCTGCAACAACACCCTCACTGACTCAGCCTCTGCATCAGTCAGGTTGAAAGCCTGACCTCTCCTCGGAACAGCGGTCCTCTGACCGACAATCTGGTGCGGAGGAGGAAGCGGTGGTCTAACAGGACCACGAGCTGGGGCAACCTGCTGAACGGGACCCCTGGTTGGAAGAGCCAACTGCTGCTACGGCTGCGAATAATCTCGTACTGAATGATCAGTAGCGCCACACCTGAAGCATCGGTGATTGGCGCGGCTACATTCCCTACAATCATGCCCATCCAACTGATAGAAGTCACAGAGACCACTCCTCTGGGAACCAGTAGAAGAGTAAGGAGCTGCCCTAACTGGATGGGCTGGGACTAGCCTCCAAAACCGGCCCACCAGAAGGCCTAAGAACAGCAGAGTGCGGAACAGTCCGCTGGGAAGGAGCCAATCCACCACGAGCATGGTCCTGAGCTCGAGTTGCCTCGAGAGCCTCAAAATAAGTACGCAAGTGGAGGGAGATAAGCTGCACCTTAATGTCTCGAGCAAGTCCCAATATGACTCTACGAGCCCTATCCTCTTCGTTTGCCAGAAGAACGCCAGCGAAGCGGCTAAGTGTTGTAAATTCAGCTGTATACTCATCCACAGACCTGGAGCCCTGTTTCAAAAAGTCTCATGTTACAACATTGCATGGACAATATGTTACAAAATTCGATTACTAGAAATAACGACCAACCTGTTTTAGGGCCAAGAATTGTTGCTCCGTCTCAACTCTAGTGCTGCTAGGAAAGAACTTCTCCAAAAAGCTCATAGTGAAAGTGGCCCAAGTGATCGGTCGTTCGAGCCTTTCAGACTCGGACCTCCACCAAATATGAGCCAAGTCCACCAGCTGAATGGCAACATCCACTCGATCAGCACCTGCCACCCTAGCTGCCACAAGCAGTTGCTCAGTCCGAATCAACCACTGTTCAGCCTCCAAAGGTGTCTTAGTGCCTGAAAACCTATTGGGATGCAGCCTCATGAAGTTCGTGACTGTACCTGGATGTGGAGGAAGAGCTACCTGCATAGGCACAGTGGGCGACGGAACCCAAGCAGCTTCCAAAGCAGCCGTCACCAAGTCACTGTGGTTCTGCTGCATATTGGTCAAGCGCTCAAGCACAGTGGTGACGACCTCAATACCAGGCTGATCTCCCTGGGGACGAGAAGTGAAACTTCCACGAGCCATAGTCTGCACAAAACTAAAAACAATTAGCATCCAGATCAAGGTTGATAATAATAATTCATTTATGCATGCATGATTGGTGAAATGTTGAGCGGATCGACCCAAGCTTGTCTAATACATTAGCCAAACCTGGGCTTTGATACCACTAAAAACCTTGTCACACCCTGCTTCCCAAAAGAGAATACAGAATATGGATACGTGACTAAGCCCAGCAAATGATTTTCATCATCCATAAGCTGTTCAGAATCTTTACAACATCTCACAGGAATAATCAGAGTCGGAAGCAAAAGAAATCAACCAAGTATGCATAATCGAATCAAATACACAAATAGAAATTTACTTGAAACCAAAATATAATAATCTCGAATAAATCAAGTCTGGACAAGTCAATAATATCATGGGTCACATTGCCCAAATATAAAAATAAATCCAAGTATCAAATACAATTGTTCAAATAAGCAACAGAAATAATAATAAATCTCCAGCACTAATATTTCATATCACCAATTCCATCTAGCAGCTGATCATCCTGGTCTGCAATTAATAAATTGCAGGAAAAAGAAAAAAAGAAAAACAAATTTCCGTCAATGCAAGTTACGGGCTGCTTGTAGTGCAGGATACAAGTACATGGGAAAGGATAACAAAAACAAAAAAAACAGGAATAAACCTAGCATGGTATAAGCATGTCAACAGAATAGAATATCTAACATGAATCAGACAAACAGAATCAAGTAGAATGGTATACTAACAGGGTACAGGTAACATGTGTCAAGTGTCAAGCAAGTAGGTAAACATGTACACATGTAACAGGTAAATAGGTAATCAGGTATACAGGTAATCAGGTGAACAGGTACAAGTAATCATGTAACAGGTATCAGGTTATGTCAAGTCTTGTATTATTACTATCTAGGTAGCACTTTATGCGCCCCAGGTTATTATCACATGGTTGCTACATTCAAACAAGTTACGTTTAGATTTCGTAGTGGATTCCATAGGGAAGTGTACTCAGGGATCAGGAAAACAGGATAAACAGGAATAGGTAGAACCTAGTGGTTCTCTTCCGAATAAACCTTCCTATAGGGAAGTATGCAGTCTGGTAATCAGGTAAATAGGTACAGGTAGAACCTAGTTGTTCCCTTCCGAGTACACCTTTCTATAGGGAAGAGTGCAGTCGGGTAACAGGATCGTGAATCATGTAGTTATGAACACGTAATAGATAGGACACAGGTCCTCTTCGTAGTACACATTTCTATATTTTTCACTACTAGATCTTTCCCTTAACCCCGGCTTGATTATTTTGTTATTATTAGCAAACAGGCATGTATGTGTCGTAAACAGGTCAAGAATAACAAGTAACAAGTTCAAGTTGAAGAATAAGCATGTTCAGGTGAAAGATAACTCATAATAGGATAATACAACGAAAACTCTAGTTCAGGACAACAAGACAGTACTGTACTAAAACTGAGATTCTCGTTGCTACAAAAATACAAATCTGAATCCCTCAAAGAATCTGGAAAATAAACTCCCGGATGAATCTAGCAAATATATATAAGTCATATAGTGTTCACAAAAACACGAGTCAAAACTGAATTGAAACCAGAAAACGTGTTCAGCTAGAAATCAGAAGATTGTAGTCACAATCGGGAAAACAGCATAAAAACTCATTAATTAAATCCATGAAAAATCTGGATTATTCCCCTATATGTATAGCATCAGAATATAAAGTTTCATAATTTTTTAATATAAATAGTTTATTCAACAAAAATCATAAAATATCAAGATGCAGTAGTTTTGTAGATCTGGAATTATAAACACTGCAGTACGAAAACAACAATATCTCACAAACCATAAATTGAAATCCAAAACCGCCAAAAGGGTGATAAAATAGATACAGTAAGCTAACTTTCATATTCAGAAATATTTTACAAAAAGCAAATAGAATTTGGTCGAAAATCAAGTTCTTTACTGAACAGTATGAAAATTCTGCATGTATAGTAATTGTTTGAAAACATAGAACAGTTTGTGAAACTCATCAAATAAATCCACAAAAATTCAAGGTCAATCCCAATCAGGTCTAGTTATACTGTGCAAAATATTGGATCAAAATAATACTTTTAACATCACGATAAAAATAGATTACTCTTCAGAATTCATAGAAACAAAATCTGGAAATCTTTCCACACCTCTATAGTAAAATAGACATAACTCACAACTTGTAAAACGAAACTGAGATCCATCAAAAGGGTTAGAAAATAGACAGAATTCTCTATAGTTCATGTTCACAAATATTTTTAATATACTGAACTTAATATGGTCTAAAATACTGATCAAAAACTGAAAACATGCAAAACAGAACATATCTCTCATGTACAATGTCCACTAGTTCAAATAGAACTCATCCAAATCATAACCAAACATGAAATATAGTGTACTAGATGTCCAAACAACATGGTATATGGTATTTTGCAAGTTTTCAACAAGTATATCACAAATAACACATCACGCACATATATCTCAAAGTAGCATGAATATATACATCAAGTGGTCAACCCTAGGTTAATTCATATCATATATGTCGTAAGGCAAATATGGTCAAATCATCACAATAGAGATAGTAGATAACAGAGAATTCACATACAAATTGTCTCTAGAACCCAACTACACTACAGGCGGTATTTAGAACTTGTATTTACAAAGGAATTTAATACAAGTTACTTGCCTTAACCGACGACGAAAACGACAATGAGCAAAAGCGAGAATAACGAGAACTGATTCCCAGGCAACGAACACGAATTCCATCGAACGAACAACGCAACCACGAGCAAGATCCATGAACCAAACTTACGATCGCACGAACCAAAAACCAAACCACATGTGCAACTCACGCACGTGCAACAGGAGAGCGGGAAGGAGAGACGACGGATGGCAACGGGAAGCGTCGCTGCAGTCGGAAGAGGCAGCACACTTGCTGTGCTGATGTTGCGGTCGGACGGAGAGCAAGGCTAAGGGCGGCTAGGGTTTAAAGGGGAGGTGAACAATCAGTTGGGTCTGCATGGGTTTAAATACACAGCTAGATTTAGGGTTTAGGTGAAGGGGTAAGTTGATATCGGGTATTGGGTGACAGGGTGTGGGAGTTGCGAGTTAGGTTTTTAATGGGTGAACGGGTAGTTAGGCTCAGGTTAAGTATAAATGGGATTATTGGGTAGATATAGGCATTGATTTAAATGGGTATAGGGTACAGTAATGGGTCTGGTAGTTAGGTTGTAGTATAGGAATGGGTTTAGAGTATAATTGGGTTTGAATAGGATTAATTTTAGGATTCAAAAGTAGTGAAGGGATTAAATTTAGGTTTTGGGGTTTAAAGAAATAGAATCCAATAAGAGACGGGAAACAAATGAACAAACGAAATTGGACATGAACAATCAAAATAATGGGAATCAACAAAACAAAATAGCTTGATCAACCGAGACGAACAAAAGGCGGACGATAGAATCAAGAACACAAATAAAAGAAGACAGAACAATAAAATGAATATATATTGAAAATAAAATCCAATATACGGTCCAAAAGAGATACAAGAAGAATACAATACCAAAAAGAACAAAAAAATATACCCAAAAATACATAAAATGGAAACAGGGGTTACACACAGTGTCAAACGCTTTAGTGAAGTCAATCTTGAATAAAATTGTATCAGAGTTGCTTCTACTGCAGAGGTTGATAGCTTCATGAGCCACAAGAAAGCAGACAATAGTTGATTTATCTTTCAGGAAAGCACTTTGAGAGGACGAGACAAGAGAGTGGAAGATTGGGCTTAGCCTGTTGGCGAGGATTTTGGTGAAGATCTTGAAGGAGCAGTTGAGCAAGCTAATAGGTCTATAGTCAGAGATGATATTTGCACCCTCACATTTGGGGATGAGCAAAATATTGGAGTAATTTAGTCTATCTAGATCACTGTCTCTTCTCTGCACTGATTGTAGCATGGCAAATAGGTCATCTTTGATACTGTCCCAAAAGACCTGATAAAAACTCATCAGGTCCTGGTATTTTGTCACTACTCATACCAAAAATAGTTGTTCGAACCTCCTCCAGAGTGAACGGGGTATCTAAATTCCCTAAGTTGATGTCATGAGATGGATAGATAGAGTGCCAATCAATCATAAAATCAGACTGAGAAGCTTTACCACAAATCTCCTGGAAGTGATTTTCAAAAGCAGATCTGATAAGAGTGGGAGATGTAAGTGTTCCATCAATAATGAGAGTGTGGATGAAGTTTCGCCGCCTCCTCCCATTTGCAATTGAATGGAAGAATTTTGAATTCGCATCTCCCACCTTGATCCATTGCACTCTTAACCTTTGCCTCCAATACATAGCTTCTGTCTTGATAAGGCCCTTGAGTTCTAATAGGGTTGCTTTGAGGGAATCATCAGTTGAAAGGTTTTGCTCAGCTTCAATCTCTAGTCTGAGGAGCTTTTCTTGGAGTTGCTTTTTTCGAGTTGGGATGTGACCAAAAGTATCATTCCTCCATCTCCTAATTCTTCTCCTGAGAAGTTTGAGCTTGTTTACAAAAATATCAGCCGGTGCACCAGAGCAAGAAAAGAGCTTCCACCAATCTCTAACCGCAGGTTCGAACGAAGAATGTTGCAACCAGGCTTTCTCGAATCTGAAATAGTGGACTTGATGGGTAATTGCCTGAGTGTCAAGGACAATGGGGCAGTGGTCAGACGAGATTCTGGGGAGGAAGTGCTGAATACAGTTGGGAAAAGATGATTCCCATACTGCAGAGATCAAGAATCTATCTAGCCTAGCCATTGAGGGGGAGGTTCGGAGGATAGACCAGGTATACTTTCTGCCTGAGTGGGGAGATCAATGAGAGCGAGATCTTGTATGAATTCACGAAAATATCTCATGTCTCTGTTGGAACCCCTTCCACTAGAGTGCTCAATGTCTGAGATTGTAACCCCCGTTCCTGTAAATACGTATATCCTGAGTATTATTCTCATTATCTCATTATTATTATTATTATTATTATTATTATTATTATTATTATTATTATTATTATTATTATTATTATTATTATTATTATTATTATTATTATTATTATTATTATTATTATTGCTGTTACTGTTATTATTATTATTATTACTATTATTAGTTTTGATTGTTCATGATTTAATGTATATATATATATATATATGTGTGTGTGTGTGTGTGTGTGTGTGTGTTTTATAAATCCTATTCTATTTGATTATCTCCCTATTGGATTTAACCCTATAACCCTTTCTTATTGAATTCAAACTCGCTATCCAATAACCCAAACCCAATAGCCCTACTATATAAATACCCTAATCACTCTAACCCTAACCCAAATTAACATACCCCCTAATCTCTACTGTGGAAACCGCCGCTAACCCTACCCTCCTTATCCTAGCTCTAGACTCCGAAAAAAAACCCATCCACCTTTTAGTTCACCTCCCGCACCTCCACCCATCTCTATCACCCTCGTCTTCATCGCCCTCGTCTTCATCACCGCCTCGTCGCTAACCCATCAACCCCATCATTTTCGCTCTCGTGAACCCATCACCTTGCCTCACCACCGAATCCGTTACCCACTACCCTGTGCTTCATCCTCATCAGCATCTCCTACCACTACATCCCCTCTGTCGCCTCGCCATTGCCGAACCCCCGAGCTCCAGCCATTTCCAGTGACCATCACCTTTTTTGTTTCTCTTCTGAAAATAGAGCCCTTGTCTTTCCCCCATCACCGTCGTCGCCCTCTGTCAACTGCTCCCCAGTCGAGGTCCTCGACATTGCCGCTGCAGCACCACCGTAGCCGCTATCGAAACCTTCTGCACCATCGCCGCTGTTTAATCGGGGGAGATTGAACTTCAAATCTCAGTCGTTCAATCTCCTCGCGATCGTTGCCATCATTCGATCAGATCAGATCTTGGCCTCTGAATCTCTTCGCAATTCGGATCGCCATCAGATCTCCATCATCAGGGTGCTCGCGATCCTGGCCTTTCGATCTGATCAAGATCCGAGCCATCATCAGACCATCAGCATCAGATCGAATCTGGACCGTTTGATCTACATCTTGATCATCTTGATCATCACCATCAGAGCATTTTTGGGCTGTCCGATCTCATCATCATCACCATCATCATCATCATCATCAGCATCAGCATCAGCCCCAGATCAGATCTGAGCCATCGATTCCCTCGATCTTGATCTTGATCTTGATTGTTGAAACTCAGCCATCGTTTTCCTTGATCTTGATCGCCATCAAGATCCGTGCCGATCCGATCCATCCGATCTCGACCGTTGATCAACGTCCTCATCCAAACAAGCAAGTATCTTCTTGTACAATTCATTATTCTAGTACAAGCTTTTATTTGAAAATACCGCAAGTAGATTGTAGTTGTGACTTTCCTTTGGCTTATCATTTGATGATCTCATTTTACTTGTTGTCGTCCTTATCAATTTCATGATCATAAGAGTCACAATCTTTCGTTGATATACTTGTTTCATAACTAGTTAGATCTATTTATCATCTAATTATTTGAACACATGAATTTAAGAATCACCTTGACTTGTAGATGTATGTTTGTATGATGCAAGTGTTGATTTTGCTCTCTTTTGAGTTGAGAATAGCCATGTGCACTGATTTGATGCTTGTGAACCCCTAATTTGTATCACACACTAGTTTAGACTCATAATAATTATCAATCATGACACTTTTCATATAAAAGAACCCACTTATGTTGTTGTTCCTATTTTTACTTGCTGTTTAGACCCTGATTACATCAGAATATGGACTTGAGTTCTAAACATGAAATTTAGCCCCAGATATCTAGTTTACTAACCTTTTGACGGAATTGAATTCCGAGTTATGGTTTGTGAATTATCACTGTTTTAGATTTGTCTGAAATTTCAGATTCTTAATTTTACCGCGTCACTCCGTTTTCCAAATTAAATTGACTATGATAACTGTAAGATAATGACTTGAAATTTTGCATGCTGAGACCAGACACACTAGAGAACCTTTCCTAATTTTCTTGGAATTAATTAATGAAGTTTCAGACCTGTTTCATATTTATAAACACAATTTTACAAATTCTGGCTGAACACGAATTCTGTGTAGTTTACTGTTTTGACACCAGTTGCTACAACTTTCATATATCTTGTTTATATGCGCTGGATTTGGCAAAAAGTCTAGTTCCTAGATTTTCTGACGGATTCAGATTTGCATTCCTGTGGTGACGGGAATCTCAGTTTTGACGCAGCAATGTCATGCTGTCCAGAATTGGAATTCTCGTCGTTCTTGATAATTTTAATTTGTTTTGACCCTCGAATGTACTTTCTAGCTTAATTTTTTCCCCTTTTCTTGATCATGTTTACTTTCCCTATTTCGCACACTTTCATACTTGTCTTGATAATAATAATAAATAACAAGCCGGGGTTTAAGAGAAATACCATAGTAGTGGAAAATACAGATAAGTGTACTCAGAAGAGGGCCCGTGATTCCCACATGATATTTGTTTCATGAACTAGTTATATTATTATTCAATTCATGAACTAGTTACTATTGATTCATGAACTAGTATATTATTATTCAATTCATAGACTTGTTATTATTTGATTAATGAACTAGTATATTATTATTTGATTCATGAATTTGTCATGTTATTACTTGACTCATGAACTAGTTATATGATTACCCAATTCATGAACATACTTGCTTGATACTTGATGCTTGAGTACACAGCCCTATAAAATCCACCACTAGGCCTAAACATAATTGTTTGTAAGTAGAAATCATGTGGTAAATAAATGGGAAGCATGAAGTGATACCTAGATAGAATTAAACAATAGACTTAGGAATAACTTTTTACTTGTACACACTTGACACCTGCCTCGCATTCTACTTGATACTTGCTACTTGATACTTGTTACTTGATACTTGTTACTAGATACTTGATACAAATTACATGCTCACTTGTTACCTGCTCCTGTTACTTGTATTTGTTACCCGGTCCTGTTACTTGATTTGTTTCACTTGCTAGCTAGTTTCTTGAACTTCACTACTTGTTGCATCCCTGTCATATCACGTTGTATACTCTTGATTCCAAATCTTGTTTCATATTTTCTTGCACTTATTTTCATACCCCTTGCTTATACTACTTTCGGTTCGTAACTTGCACTAACGGGCGTCTGTCTTTGTTTCTCTATTTTCCTTCTATATGATATATATACAGGTTTTGGAGATCAGTTGGCTGCAGGAGTTGGTGAGCAAACATTCTAGGCTTCGCTTGGAAAAATTTGCTTTATTTATTTTGTATTTGAGTATATTTAATTCTTGTTGTTACTTAAAACTTGTAACGGGCTTGTTGTCCCGAAGTTTTACTTGATCCAAATCTTGAATTTATTTGGGATATTTATATTTGTTTCAAATATTTTCTGTTGATTAATAAATTATTCATACATGCATGGTTGAGTATATTTGCTATATTTCTTATTATGATGCTGAGTCGATCCTACAACTTATGAATGATGAAAATCATTGGCTTTGTCACGTACTCGTATTCCGTATTCCTTTTGGGAAGCGGGGCGTGAAAGAGATGGTGACATTAAAATCTCCACACATGCCCCAAGCATCCTTGATGCAGCTTCGTCGTTGCTGAATCTCATAAAAACAGAGCTTCCTATTCTCCATTTCAAAGGATGCATAAACAGTTGTAATTGACCATTCCTCCGATGATGTGAGATGCTTGAAGGAAGCAGAGACAGAGAAAATATCAGTAGCAGAATAGGTGCAATCAAGAAGTTGGTCATTCCAACCCAGAAGAACACCTCCACAGTTGCTAATGGCGTCTAAGTGGATCCATCTGGTGATAAGGCTCCCTCCAATAGATGAGAACTTGCGGGGTCCTAGATTCTTGACCTTGGTCACTTGCAGGCAAATTACTGAGGAGGAGGAACTGCGAATGCCTTCTTTAATAAGTGAGAATTTGTCAGGGTTGCCCAACCCTCTTACATTCCAGCTAGTTATTTTCATGGAAAAAACAAATTGCATCAAATTGCACATGAACATAGATGAAAATTTGCGATCCTCAGGACCGTAGAACAGGGCATTTAATCAAAATGTTCTAGTTGATCACAGTGATCAACTACACCCTTCTGAGTGCCCTTCAAGACATGCACAAAGTGTGGCCCTTTAGCCTCCACTCTAATAGATTCAGCTACTTCAAGAATATCCTCATTTGATAAAAGCTCGAAAAGATTAAAGTGTGCATTAGTAACTGAAGCAATTGAAGAGGAGGTACCTGTCGTCTTCTTATTGATTGTGGTAGACAGATGCTTCATGAAAGGCTGAGTACTTTTGATCTTGCTTGCTAATCTGGAGTGTTTCACCCTCTTAGAGGGGCCATCTTCGAAGCCAGGGGGGACGGAATTGAAGGAGTTAGCAGATTTGGGCACAATCCTCCTGACCTGGGAGCGTGTCTGAAAGCTGTCAGCATGGGGTTTGCTAGTGCCAACTCGGAAGATCACTTTATAAACTTCGTCAGGCTTGGTCATCTCCTCCTAAACTGACTCCCTGAGGGCCTCTTCTACCGCCGGTTGGATCTTAGAAAATAGGGATAATGGGAGGGTACCAGCTTACCTTTCCATATCATTCACGCACCTCCTCATTCGAATCTTCGTTAGATGAGTCAACAGGGTTGTACGAGTCTTGAGTGGGGCCTTGAAGTGTTGCGTTGTTGTTGCTATTAGAAGATTCTGAAATCGCGATAATAGGGGAGTCCAGCTTAGCAGGAATGTAATTCAGGACGGGACCCTCCGTAGACTTCGAAGCAGTTTCGGGATTAAGCAAAATCCCCTCATTCAAGTTGGATTCCGCTAAGTTTGGAATATTCAAAAAACTTCCCAAAATATCATCTGCGTGCAGAGATTTCATTGCAGTTGGGCTCACCTTCCTGGAATCACAGGATTTCGAATCATCCCCAATCTCAACCTGGGTTGGAGTTTGACTGCGGGGGCCGCCTTTACCGGCTTCGCATTGGCCTTCAGCCACCTTAAGGCTCCAGAAGCTGGCACTACCTTTCTCTTTGGAAGATCCCGCCGTGGTGAAAAGTTGGACTTTACCATTCTGAACATATTCTATAGGGATCGGGTCTCCAAGGAGCAGTATGGGGACATCATGAACATGCTTTTCATGGTTCCAAGGTGCAGTGTACTTGACAGTGAGGGTCTTTGGGATGAGCGTCAGATCTTCCACTTCAATAAGAGCAAGTGCTTGGGCTCTGGACTCCGCTTCTTTAATCTCTCTTCTTAAGGTAATAAGCTTTCCAAAAGGTCTGATGAGGTACTCAAGCGACTCATGGTTCCACAAATAGAAAGGCAAATGAGGGAGGTTGATCCAGATGAAACTCGGCTTCGGCCTGAGCCTGGCCCCAAAATCTAGCGACCAAGGAGAGAAGGTAGCATTGAATCCCGAAAAGTGAAAGACGCCATCCGCAATCGCACCTTCAGCTTCCGTAGTTGTAGGGAATTAGACATGATAAACACCATCACTAACCCTCTTCAGTGTCCACCATCTACCTTGCCTCCCCCAGGAGAAGTTGAAGGCGCTCTCAAGGTCCTTTGTGAGGGGGATACGGTGGGGATTAATGAGGTGAAGGAAAGCGCTTGCATGCAGTTCAGGTAGAGCTTAGGAGATGGCATTGTTCTGGGGGAGCTCTACCTCCAACGCATCATGCCGATTGTAGATTGGAAAATCTCGCACATTGTGGCCATACTTCCTACAGTTGAAGCAGTGAAATCCCAACTTTCAGCATTCGGTCGTAGCATGACCTCCTTCGCCACACTTGAAACACCTTCGCTCCATCTTCTTCGAATGGGGATTTTTTGGGTAGGGAAAGGTCGCTTTTTGGGGTAGAGGGCTGAGGGTTTCGATTGGAAATAAGGTTTGGGGTGGTAGGCGGGAGTGGGAGTGGAATGTGAGGGGACAGGGAGATGTGAGGGTTTGGAGTTGAAAAGGGGATGGTGCGAGGATCGAATAGGTAAGACTGTAGGGCCATGATGACGATAATTGAGGGGGGGGGGGAGCCGAAGCACCTGAGCGTAAGATCTGCTCGAGCCCCGAGGAACGAATGCATTCTCTCTCCTCACCCTCTCTCCATAGTTGAGATAACATATTTCATTTTTGTTGTTAGAGTTTGTCCGAGTTTCTTTTTGCCACAATGCATTTCATGTAAAATGCGTACGTTATCAATTAATTATATTGGAAGTATATATATACATTTGTTTTCATTTAAATCGTTTGTTCTTCAAGGCTCCAAGTTTGTTTGCATTTAAATAATTGTCATTTTTATTTTATCAACTTGCAAAATGCCTCATTTAAGAAATTGCTTAGGGCCCCCTGAAACTCATATACGCCCATGTTTGTTTCTAAGTAAGTGTTAAATCAACTACTCTCAAAAGTGATGCCATCGGTTAGGAGACCTAAAAAAATGAGGAATTTCTTTCTCTCAAAAAGCTTCGATTTTGGAGGAAGAGCATTGTAGCATATTGTTTATGCATTTTTCTCTCCTCTATCATTTTCATTTGGTTGGATCTATGGGTTGGATTATGGGTTGGTTATTTTATTAGTTTTTTACTTCTTTTCCTTGACTTATTACAAACTAGCAATTTGCACGTACAATGCACACCTTTTTTAAGCACCAACTTTTTATGAATTACCTCCAAAGCCATCAATAATTATTTTATATGAATGACACTTTAGTAAATAATTATGTTGTAAATAATTTGAAGTTTGAGAATATTATGGTAACTAGCTAATTAATTAAAATAGTAATTTACACATGCGATGCACGTCTTAATAATTATAGTTTTGTAAAAGTAAAAATTCTGACATAGTTTGAGCTTGAACCTGAGACAACTTTTATAATAATTATGCACGGGCGATGCACGAGTTTGTTTGTTTACAAATGACAACTCCAACTCTCCAATTATAATATTAGACATATATGGTTAATTTATCTCTCACTTAAAAATATGGGGTGGAGATTTGATTAATTCAGTTGGTTCGTCTACAAATTATGCAACTCTAACTCTTGAGTTATAATATTGCCAAACAAGAATTTTGGTTCCAATGGGTAGTACTAATTATAACCAAACATGAAAATGAATTATTAAATTCTTCAATTTATAAGGGAAACAAAGATTTTTTAAGGATTACTTTATGTTACACTAGTGTTACCCTGTGCAAATTGCATAGCCTACGACACTTTAGAGGGACTCGTACAATTATATAAAACACCCAAAAAGTGGGAGAGAATTGAGAGCAACTTATTAATATCATCCATACTGTAATTACTGATATCTTCATTATCATCCTCATATAAGCAGATGGTTTAGAGAACCACTGTCAAACCATAATGTTACTCAATTGAATTTTACTCAAGAATGCATTATGAAAAGTTGTCGCAAATTCAATTAATTTATGTTAACAGTTATATTACAACATCATTAACATTCAGCAAATAGGTTATACATTATAAATCATGCATTGTAGCACATGTTATAGGGTAGATGATTGACTAAGAAAATCGTACAAAAATAATTTTATGAATTGTGTTTCCTTAAAAATCTAATTCTAAGCTAGGGTATGGGGGTGAATTTAGGAAGAGGCGTGAGATTTTGTGAGATTGAGAAAGTAGGAGGAGAAAAGAATGCGTTTAATGGATTAGAGTTTTAATTTTGTTTTGATTTTTTAATAAAATCGTACGTATTAATTAAACAGGAATTCCTACTTTTCTTCTTATCTCTATATTTCAAAATAGAGAAATAAGAGATAGGTAGACTCTCTCTTTTATTAGTATAATATATAGATGTAATATAATGTCTAACAAACAAACTGGTCAGAAGTTGAAAAAATATAGCAAAAAAAATGTAACATATGCAAATTAATTAATGCCTTGCTTGTTTCAGAAAAAGAAAATTCAAATCTTCTGTGTTCTATCCTTGCTCGTGGATTTCTTTCGGAAGCTAAGATAGAAGGTAGTTATCCAAAAAAGCTAAGAGGGAAGGTAAATTTGTGTTTACATGGCCATTTTAAAACAATTAGCAACAGTCGTTACATTTTTACAGTCATTTTCAGCATATATATATCATAATAATACTAAAATATGAGAGCAAAGTCAGATATTTATTGCATAATTAGCTAGGGTGAGTATTGGATCTTGTAGATATAAAACAATAATTATTAATTTCTTGAATATAAATATAGTGGTTTGGAGAAGTAGAAGTAAATATGAAATTAGCATATTTGGTCAGGTTGTAGCCTTATAGGTGCCACGGTAGGCACCAAAAAGAATCCAGAGTAAGATTATTTTATTTTATTTTATTTTATTTGTAAATAAGGCTTAGTCAGAGACTCACCTACACTTTTCTACAAAAAAATAAATTAATGGAGGTAGGTAGTAGGTACGAACTACCAATCTCAAAATTAATGGAGGTGAGTTCGACTCCCGATCTCATACTCATCAATGAATAAGCTGATTTGTCACATCCCACCTCCTATTATATAAAAATACAACCACGTAACTGAAATCTAATGAATGATACAAGTTTCTAAACGTACATTACCTATAAGCTGTACAAATATAATCTAAACAATATAAAATGTAACTACAAACCCACATGAAAGAATAACCACAAAAACATGAAAAATGTCTCACAAACTAACCAAAATCTGGAAAGCCATAACTTCGGGTACCCGGAATACAATGTATATAAAATAGCAACAATTTTAACTAGGAGAAACATGAAGTAAGTTTTTTTTTTTTTTTTTTTTTTTTTTTTTTTTTTTGAAGGAAAATGTGGAATATGGCCACCCTATTTCATTAGTAAGAAATTAAAGAAACAAAACCCAGAGTACTGGGCCAAGTTATAACCTACAGACAGAAAATAGAACATACATGAAGCAACATAACCCGTACAAACAACAAATTTTTCCAACAACCTTGGAGGATGGGCCGACAAACATGCTTGGTCCATCAAAATTGTATGTACGTCTACGTCAGTTTAGCTTCGTACACTGCCTCCACGACACATGCACACCCACCTGAAACTAGTCTGGAAAGATTTTATTACCCGTCGAGCCCTGCCTTCTCCTCGCTGGGGGACCCCATCTTTGGGCCCAAGCCCCGCAGGCCGAATTTTGATAACCACCGAGCTCAGTCTACTTGCTGAGGGGCCCCATCTTTGGGCCCAAGCCCCGTTGGCAGAGTTTTTGACAACCGCCAAGCTCAGTCTACACCTCCTATCCTCCCACAATCTTGCTATTATTACTCCCCCACAAAAAAATCGCAGTCAGGGAGAGAGCCGTGAAGAGGATACCTTCTCATCTCTCACGCTCTTGCTATCTCCAAAGATTTGACTTCATTCTCTAGAAGAGTTATTCACCAAGTCCTTCGGTCATTCCCTCTTCAGTACCTGCAATCTCCACATCTAGAGTTTTTGGGGGGGGGGGGGGGAAGAGGTCCGTTATAGCAAGCCACGAACCGCAAGTAGTAACAAGAGAAATAGGAACAAGAAGCAGGCATAACAGGGAAAACAATAAGAACTGACAATTTAATTATGGAACAAGCATGATAACGAGAAACAATATATGTAACAAGAAAAGAAACAAAACTGAACAAGAAGGAAAAATAAGAACTAGCAATGTAATTGTAATACAGTATGATCAAGTGTAATGCAAGTAACAACTGGAACAAGTCTCAACATATAACCAATCGGGAAACATGTCATATAAACAGGAATCTTGTAACTTATAAACATAAATTATGTAACTTGTAACAGGAATCATATAATCTTGTAATAGGTAAAATGTAACTCGTAACATGAGTCATGCATGTGTTCAGTGTAAATCTAAAGTCTAGCAATCTTTTATAAATCCTAACTAATGCACGCAATCCTGCGTCCCATACCACGGGCTCGGGTGCATACAAATCAAGTTAACGTTTAGACTCTAGTCTTGAATTTTATAGGGTCATGTACTCAGGTCTTCCAATGACACTAACAAGAATCATATCATATCATGTAAACATATACAGAGTCACTATTACGAGAAACACAGGGCTCCTTCCGAGTACACTCTCCTATATTGCCCACTACTATATTCTTTCCCTTATTACCCCGGCTTGTTATTCTTTTAAAATAATCAATATGAACATGCACAATGTATCACGCCACGCTTCCCAAAATACGGGAATACGAGCATGTAACGAAGGCACAGCAAATGATAAGAATACCATCCATAGCTATAACAAATTAACTCAATAATATACAAGAGAATACAACCACGCAAGAAAAAAATAACCACATAAACAATGAATTAACTTCAAAATAATCATGAAATAAATTCACCAAATAATATCCAACATCTCGGAAGAAGTAAACTTCAGGACACAAACTCGGAACAAAGTACAATATCAATAACAATGTTCAAAGTGAAAAATAGCATAAAGATAATTCATGCTATCAATTCTTAGGCTCCATTCTCTAAAAGCGTTGCTCACCAAGTCCTTCTGGTATCACTCCTTTGGTACCTGTAAACTCGTGATCTAAAAATAGAGAAAATAATGTCCTTAGAGCAAGTCACGGACACCAAGTAGTGAGAAACAGAGAACAAGAAAACATGTATGTCAAGAATAAAGGATTGGATCAAAGTCAAGAAAAAAACAAGGGATGGCAATAATGTCAAGGATCTATATTCGATTATGCAATATTCAATGGTTACAATTCAAGATTAATATCGATGACAGTAAACGGGAACAAGCATGAAATGTCAAGTGAGAGTTATTATTCATTTTATTGACCTATATAATACACGTAGTATTGTGTACCATTTCATAAGTTCAGTGCAAGTAAACGTCTTAGACTGTGATGGTGAACTCAGCAGATCATGCACTCGGTAACACGATAACATGATAACATGATAACTTGATAACACGATTAGCTTGATAACATGGTTAACACGCGATTCTCCACCTTCCATGAAAATAAACATGTGAACACGAAGGGCCCTACAGAGTACAGTCTTCGATTGTTCACTACCAAGTCAACCCATAATATTCCGGCTTGTTAATATTTTATTTTATCCTATGTGAGTATGCAAGAAGGTGTCAAGGTTTTATAATGTAAGGTGTGACTAATTCTACTCATTATAGACAAAGCAAGAAACTTTTATATTAAATCAACAAAATTCATACAATCTGGACAATAGGACGTTATTGTACAAAAACAGATATTCCCGCTGCTACAGAAAAGCAAATCTGGATCCGTTAGAAGTTCTAAAACGAGACTCTCTGCCGGTTCTAACGAATATACACACGATATATATAATTCACAGAAACTAGGTTCAAATTTCTATTCTTTACAGATTTTATGTTCAGACTGAAACTTAAAGTCATCTTTACATGTACATATCGGGTCTGAATACCCATCAAATAATTCCACAAAAATTTAGGGTGATTCCTACACATGTCTAGTCTCAACCAAATTAATTTCATATTTTAATTTTACTGTTAACATGTTCCCTTTATTAACAAATCAAGGTGATACACATATAATTGTGAATCTGGAAATCCAGACTTAGCAGTACTAAAAGTCAGATATCTAGCATATTATATATCGGAATTTAATTCCGTCAAATGTTCTGGAAAATAGACTCACAAAGATAAATTTCATTTTTACAAAGTTCATTCAAATTACTAAAGAAACAGGTTTAAATGTCTGATACAAAAAGAAGTAGACAGCATGACAGAAAATAATTTAACATGAATAGACAATAATTTCATCACACAAGCATACAATCTCATGATAATTAATTAACAAAATTTCTATTTGGTAATTAACATGCAATTTCAAGATTAACGATGCAATTTACAATCAAGGCATTTAATTCTTGAAAATTGAATTCAATCGGGAAGATTCAATTCATCAATCAATCCTATAACATGATTCGATTGTATTTATAATTTACGTTCATATGCAATGTGCAATAGGGACTAGGGTTCGAGTTAAAGATAATGGCATGAAATCAAGAATATCTTGGGTTAGCTCATGTAAACTTTTAATATACTCAATGAAAGATAAACATTATAGCAATACGATAAACAAATCAGGATCTACTTGCAGGGATCAAAAACTTCTTGAACAAATAAACTAGTTCAAGAGAGAATTGTCTTTTAGACGATTAATCTGAATACAACAGAATAACTGGATGAGAATCCCGATGACAACAATACACGGCGGCAGAATGTGCAACCGTGAGAACACAGCGACACGTGCACACTACGTGCACAACCTTGGCAGCAAGAGCACACAACAACAACAACAATCCAATCCGACACAATAGCAAACAGCCAAAACCCAGCGGATCAACAATGAGAGGAGGGTGATGGGTTCAGTGGAGCGGTGACTGGGGGAGGAGCAGGGGCTAGGGGGCGGTGCTGCAGTCGATGGAATGACGAGAGGTGGCTGGGGATTGCGGTGGCGCAACCCAAAGGAGGAGGAAGAGGATCGGTGTTGGGGGATAGCAGCGGTCGAGGATGATGGGTTCGGTGGGGTGGCTCGATGAGGATGGGCAGGGGAAGGCGAGGAGGCAGGGCGACTCGACAGAGAAGAGGACGGGGCGGAGGTGGTGCTTCGATTGGTTCGATGAGGTGCTGCTGGCGAGCGGGGATGGGTTCGACGAGCACTCTGTTTCGGAAGGTAGAAAACAGAGGAGGGAGGACGGGGGTCGAGGCGGTCGATTGAGGAAGAAGACGAAGTGGAGAGATGCAGGCGATGAGGAGCGGTGGCGGGATCGACGCCAATGATGAGGAGCAGGGGCTAGGGTCGAGGTTCGCAGCGGTGGGCTGGCAATGGGTGCAGGAGGCGGTGAGAAGCAGTGGAATCGAAGAAGAAGAAGAAGAAGAAGAAGAAGAAGAAGAAAGGGTTGGGGTTGTACAGGAGATCGGGGGTTAGGGTTAGGGTGTAGGGTTTAAATAGTGATGGTTGTATATGGGGGAGGGGGGGGGGGGAGATTAAGTTAGATGATGATCAGATTTTAGGGGATTAATATATATAAGGGATTAAGATGGTGGGTTTGGGTAACGGGTTACCGAGCTGGAATCAAATAAGAATAGGGGTTATAGGGTTTGGATGATAAATCAATTAACAGATTTAAATCCAATAGGAAAAAAAGAATATAATTTAGATTAAAATTTGAACAAATAAATCAATAGTAATATAATATAACAACTAAATCAAATAATATGCATTATATTAATACTCAGCTATTAATAAACACATTCGAATGTATGGATTCACAAAATAAATAAGATGAATTTGATTTGGCTAAAATATAATAAATAGAAATATACTAGTACATATTAATTAATTAAATCAAATAGTATACATAAAATTCACACTCCAATAATAATAAAATATAGAATCGGATTTATAGGCTTTTACAATAACAGAAGATGAACTTTAATAAATAAACAATTAAAAGTAATAATAATAATAATAATAATAATAATAATAATAATAATAATAATAATAATAATAATAATAATCATGATAACAAAATAATAAACATAATAACCATAATAATAACAAGAATAACGATAGTAATAATAATAATAATAATAATAATAATAACAACAACAACAATAGGAATAATGATAATAATAATAGTAGAAATTTCTAGGTTCAAAAAAATTAATCGGATATCCAAATGAAAGCAATGATGCTCAAGAAAACATAAGGGTTTGTAGAAAATTTGAAATACAAGAATACGGAGAAAAGAAAACGAGAAATCCGTATAATCGGGAATGGGGGTTACAATCCTACCCACCTTACAGAAAGAGTTTCATCCTCGAAATTCATTCAGGTGGTGTGTAGGACAAAGCCAAAGAAGAATTTAAGAAATAACAAAGCAGGAATATTAGAAGAAGAAAACTGAAGTGGTGGAAGCACCAGGATAAGAAAGAATATAGATAAGATTGATGTCGAATAATAAATCGACGAAATGATGATGAGTGGAAAGCACGAAAAAGAATTGAATGATGCGAAGAAGAAGGAACAACAAGAGAATCCTGGAACCTGTGGGTTATGGGCTCACCACTCTTTCACTACACTACTCTGATGTGATGTTCCAAGCCGCATACATGTTGTTGTAGACCACGTGATGCCAATCGATGAACCGAGCAAAAAGAAAAAGGATGAGGCACCGAAATCAAAGAGAATATGGGTAGGAAAAGAATGAATTTATACTCAATAAAGAGTCAACGAAGGAGGACGACTACAAGGGACGGAAGGAAACATGGAATGAAAGAATTGAATGCAAAGGGGATCAAAAGTGGATCGAATAGGATTAGTATCCAGATTATATGAAAGTTGTTACATGTTCATGTGATCAACGGGTGCGCATATTATTCAGTTAATCTGGCTAAAGCCAAACATGACTAACACATTAGCCAATCTTGGGCACTTATACCACTAAAAACCTGTCACGCCCCGCTTCTCAAAATACAAGAATACGAGCACGTAACGAAGGCCCAGCGAATGATAAGAATATCATTCATAGCTGTAACAGATTAACTCAACAATATACAAGAAAAGAATACAACCACACAAGAAAAGAATAACCACATAAACAATAAATAAACACCAAAATAATTACGAAATAAATTCACCAAATAATATCTAACAACTGGGAAAAAGTAAACTTCGGGACACACAAGCCCGGAACAAAGTACAATATCAATAACAATGTTCAAATGGGAAAATAGCATAAAGATAATTCAAGCAGGGAATTCTTGGGCTCCATTCTCTAAAACCGTTTCCCACCAAGTCCTTCTGGTATTACTCATTCGGTACCTGTAAACTTGTGATCTAAAAATAGAGAAAATAATGTCCTTAGAGTAAGTCACGGACAACAAGTAATGAAAAATAGAGAACAAGAAAACATGGTATGTCAAGAATAAAGGAATGGATCAAAGTCAAGAACAAAACAAGGGATGACGATAATGTCAAGGGTCTACATTCAATTATGTAATATTCAATGGTCACAATTCAAGATTAATATCGATGGCAGTAAACGGGATCAAGCATGAAATGTCAAGTGACAGTTATTATTCATTTTATTGACCTATCCAATGCACGTAGTACTGTGTCCCATTCTACAGATTCGGTACATACAAACAAGTGAACTTTTTAGATTGTGATGGTGAACTCACCAGATCATGTTCTCGGTAACACGATAACATGATAACACGATAACTTGATAACACGATTAGCTTGATAACACAATTAACTTGATAACATGATTAACTTGATAACACAATTAACACGCGATTCTCCACCTTCCATGAAAATAAACATGTAAACACGAAGGACCCTACCGAGTACAGTCTCCGATTGTTCACTACCAAGTCAACCCATAATACCCCGACTTGTTAATATTTTATTTTATCCTTGTGAGCATGCCAGAAGGTGTTAAGATTGTTTAATATAAAGTGTGACTAATTCTACTAATTACAGACAAAGCAAGAAACATTTATATTAAATTAACACAATTCATACAATCTAGATAATATGATGTTACTGTACAAAAACAGATATTCCCACTGCTATAGAAAAGAAAATCTGGATCTGTCAGATGTTCTAGAAACTAGATTCTCTGCCGGTTCTAGTGAATATACACACGATATATAATAATCACAAAAACTAGGTTCAAATTCTTATTCTTTACGAATTTTATGTTCAGGCAGAAACTTAGAGTCATCTTTACATATACATATCGGGTCTGAATACTCATCAAATAATTCCACAAAAATTCAGGGTGATTCTTACACATGTCTAGTCTCATTCAAATTAATTTCACATTTTAATTTTACTGTTAACATGTTCTCTTTATTAATAAATCAGGGTGATACACATATAATTGTGAATATGGAAATCTAGACCTAAAAGTACTAAAAGTCAGATATCTAGCATATTATATATCGGAATTCAATTCCGTCAAATGTTCTGGAAAATAGACTCACAAAGCTACAATTCCTTTTTATAAAGTTCATTCAAATTACTACAGCAACATGTTCAAAAGTCTAATACAAAAAGAAGTAGACAGCAAGCTAGAAAATAATTTAACGTGAATAGACAATAATTTCATCACACAAGCATACAATCTCATGATAATTAATTAACAAAAGTTCTATTTGGTGATTAGCATGCAGTTTCAAGATAAACGATGCAATTTACAATCAAGGCAATTAATTCACAAAAATCGAATTCAATCGGGAAGATTCAATTCATCAATCAATTCTATAACATGATTCGATTGAATTTATAATTTACGTGCATATGCAATGTGCAATAGGGACTAGGGTTCAAGTCAAAGATAATGACACGAAGTCAAGAATTTCTTGGGTTAGCTCATGTAAACCCTCAACATAGTCAACGGAAGATAAACATTATAATAATACGATAAACAAATCAGGATCTACTTGCGGGGATCAAAGAATTCTTGAATAAAAAAAAATAAACTAGTTCAAGAGAGACTTTACTTTTAGATGGTCAATCCGAATACAATAGAATAACGGGATGAGAATCTGAAGACAACAATACACGGCGGCAGAACGTGCATCTGTGAGAACACAGCAACACGTACACACTACATGCACAACCACAGCAGCAAGAGCACACAACAGCAACAACAATCCAATCCGACACAATAGCAAGCAGCCAAAACCCAGCAGATCGGCAATCACACAGCGGACAGTAATCGTCACAGCAGCAAGAGTGGGATCAACTGGGTTTGGCTTTGACGGTGGCGGTGGTGGACTGGACGGTGAGCGGCGGTGGAGGAAGGCAGGGGCTCGACAGAGATGTGAGGAGTACGACGAAGCACTCTGCTTCGGAAGAAAAGCTGAGGAGGGTGATGGGTTCGGTGGAGCGGCAACTGGGGGAGGAGCAGGAGCTAGGGGCGGTGCGGCGGTCGACAGAGTGACGAGAGGTGGCCAGGGATTGCGGCAGCACAACCCAGAGGAAGAGAAAGAGGATCGATGATGGGTGATAGCAGCGGTAGAAGATGATAGGTTCGGTGGAGGTGGCTCAATGAGGATGGGCAGGGGAAGGCGAGGAGGCAGGGCAGCTCGACGGAGAAGACGACGGGGCGGAGGTGGTGCTTCGATGGGTTCGTTGAGGTGTTGTAGGCGAGCGGGGATGGGTTTGACGAGCACTCTGTTTCGGAAGGTAGAAAACAGAGGAGGGGTGACGGGGGTCGAGGCGGTCGATTGAGGAAGAAGACGGAGTGGAGGGATGCAGGCGATGAAGAGCGGTGGCGGGATCGACGCCAATGATGTGGAGCAGGGGTTGGGGATGAGGGTTGCGACGGTGGGCTGGCGATGGGTGCAGGAGGCGGTGAGGTGTAGCAGAATCAAAAAAAAAAGGAAGAAGAAAGGGTTGGGGTTGTACAGGAGATCGAGAGTTAGGGTTAGGGGGTAGGGTTTAAACAGTGGCAGCTATATATGGGGGTGATTAGGTTAGTTGATAATTAGGTTTAGGGGATAATATATATAAGGGATTAAGATGGTGGGTTTGGGTAACGGGTTAACGGGCTGGAATCCAATAAGAAGAGGGGTTATAGGGTTTGGATGATAAATCAATTAACGGGTTTAAATCCAACAGAAAAAAAAAGAATAGGATTTAGATTAAAATTTGAACAAATAAATCAATAGTAATATAATATAACCACTAAATTAAATAATATGCATTACTTTAATACTCAACTATTCAGAACACAATCGAATGTATGGATTCTCAAAATAAATAAGATTGGATTTGATTTGGCTAAACTATAATAAATAGCAATATTGTAGTACATATTAATTAATTAAATCAAATAGTAAACATAAAATCCATCTATATAATAAAACACAAAGAAAGCTATCAAGTGGCTCTCCTTTAATAGAGTTGAAATAAATGGTCCAGATCTAACCTTACAAAATATATTTTCCCACCCAAAAGCCCCCCCCCCCCCGAAAAAAAAACTCAAATTCAAATCGCCCCAAAACAACTCCTTTATTTATTTATTTATCTCTCTCTCTCTCTCTCTCTCTCTCTCTCTCTCTTATTCTCTCTCTATTTACTCAGAAATTTATATTCATATTTCAGGTTTGTAAATTTTCGGATTTTTATGCATTTTTTTATTGCTCATATTACATTGAAAATAACAAATATCTCATCAACAGTTAAATTTAATAATTTTCCACACTCAATGTTCTAAGAAGTTGGATTTTACACCCCCATTTATAATTATTTTTCAACACATACTAAGGCTCGGTTTGGTTCAAATGAGGGGAGGGGAGGGGAGGGGAGGGAAAGGGAGGGGAGGGATTTTAATGAAGACTCTGTTTGGTTCAAAAGAATGGAGGAGAGGGAAAATAATTATCTTGTTGTTTGGTTCAGAAGGGGTGGGGAGAGATTTTATAATAAAATTACTTTTATACCCTTTTACATTTGAGTTTAGAACAAAGACATGTCATACAAGAGTAAGAGTTGTTCCTCGGTACAATCTCACCTTCAAATCCTTGAGGCCCTTAATTCATTACATCCTACAATTGGAATTCTGCCTTCTGGACTTCCATGGTTGGGCCCCAGTTTTGATAGTACTTCTACAGAGAAAAAATTCTATTCGGTTCGATACTCTGACCATTCGTGCTTCAAAGAAATACAGGAATTCATTGATATTGTTAATACGTATACTGAGAAAGAATTCGTGCGTAGAGGTAGAATATGTATACTGAGAAAGAATAACAGAGGTGCCAAGATTGCAGAATATGTATACTGAGAAAGAATTTGGTCAAACCGTCTAATGAGTCAACATCTGGATGGACATGTTAGCACAGCACCGATCAATGGAAGAAGACAAAACTGGCAATGTTCAATTAAGTACACCTCAGTTTCACGTTGGCCCTGGTGAAGGATCGAGTGAAGATGTCAATGAAAATGGAGATGTGTGCACTGTTGTTCTGTTTTGCAATTTAAATGGAACTTCTGAAAATCAAAATGAGGGTGATGTACTCTGGATCATACAACAACAATATTGGATGTATTGAAATTGATAGAAATGTAGGGGTCACAAGTGGAGGTATGAGTAAAGATCAAAATATGTTCAAGAGTTGATCTGACGACTAACTTGCAACTTGTAAAAGAGAGAGCGCGAGTGGCAGAGAGACGGTCGGGAGAGATTAGGTTTTTTTATTAGGATTTAGATTTAAAAGGGCAATTTAGTCCAATCACTTTAAAAAAATTAGATCTAATTTCTCTCCCCTCCAAATCCCCCCAATATTGGAGGGGAGCCAAAATTGGCTCAGGAGGGATTTTGCCCCCCCCCCCCCCACCCCCCAATTTCCCTCCCCTCCCTTCCTAAAAAATGAACCAAACATGAAAAGTTTTAAAAAATCCCTCCCCTCCCCTCTATTCCCCTCCAACCAAACACTCCCTAATGGAACATGGACTTTTATTTACAACTAATTATTATTTTACTACTCAAACTTGAGCTACATAATTATTATTTTACTGTTTACATGACTCTCATATGTTGTATCGTTCCGAAGACGTGTCGTAGGCACGTGCCCACGGGAAAATCTAGTACTCCAATAATAATAAAATATATATTAGTATCTATAGGCTTTTACAATAACAGAGGATGAATATTTAATAAATAAACAATCAAAAGTAATAATAATAATAATAATAATAATAATAATAATAATAATAATAATAATAATAATAATAATAATATTATTATTATTATTATTAATAGTAACAATAACAATAATAATAATAACAATAACGATAATAATAATAAGAATCATGATAACAAATTAATAAACATAATAACCATAATAACAATAAGAATAACGATATTAATAATAATAATAGTAATAATAACAATATGAATAATGATAATAATAATAATAATAATAATAATAGTAGAAATTTCTGGGTTCAAAAAAATTAATCGGATATTCAAATGAAAGCAATGAGGCTCAAGAAAATAGAAGGGTTTACAGAAAATTTGAAATACAAGAATACGGAGAAAAAAAAACGAGAAATTCGTATAATCGGGAATGGGGGGGGGGGGGGGGGGGGTTACACAATGAGAACAGGTATTAGGAAAGGATCAAGGAGTATCAAGGCTATGTAATGCATGATATACAAGTTAATTAATTAAATGCAAGAAAATTTACATATTTACAATCAAGGACATGAAGTTACAATTCCGGACAGCAATACGTTATTGTACAAAAATTCACTTTCCTGTTATTACAAGAAAGCGAATCAGGTACCGTCAGAGGTTCCAGAAAATAGACCTCATGCCGGTTCCAATGCATATTCAAACGACATATTATAAATATAGTAGCTAGGTCTACTAGACAGTTATTTACTGGACTACTTTTCAGGCAGCAGCTCAGTGCAAGGTTATTATATATATAAATTAACTGAAAATTCATTTAAGAATCTCATAAAAAATTATAAAGGGACTCCTAATCATGTCTAGTAACAACCTGGTAAATTTCAAGACTTTATTTTACTGTTAACACAATATTTTAGTCAATTAATCATGGAAGTGTACTTCAAATTAGTAATCTTGAAATTAGAAACCATAGAGTACTAAACATGTGATAACTTCCAGCCCACGACTCAAAATCTGGATCCGTAAGAAGGTCCAGAAACTAGATTCATAGGGATACAACAATCATTTATAAAGTTCTCATTTATTTAAACTGTAACTAGGTCAAAAGCTCACTATGACTCAGGAAAAACAGCAGGACAGAAACATACAAATTGATATTTACGATCTTTTGATGGGCATCGAATCATAGAGAAAAATGGATTGAATTAATTTGATTCAATATATAACAACTGATTTAACCATGGGAAGATTGTAAAGCATGACAATATGATGGTTCAATCAATTGAAACTTATAAAGAGCACTTTTCATGAACATGGACGGTAAAGAGGTTCTATTATGATAATCAAATATAAATACTAATTGCGGGATTTCAAATAAAATACTTTTACAAAACAATAAAAATGTACGAGGTACTTGCCTTATATTAGATGAGTATGAAAGTGGTGAGCAACACGGAGGCAGAGTGACGTCGGCAACAGATAGCTTCACAACAGCAAGAGATGGCTACGGCTATGATACACTGCAAGGTCAGCGACAACACAGCAAGTCCAATAGCAGAACAACAACGAGAAGTGGCAGCAAGGGGTGGTGCTCACTGCGATGGTCGACAGTGGCAGTCGGGGCTTTGGCGAGGGCCAAGGGGTGCTGGCTGCAGTCGGGTGACGGTGCTCTGGTGGCTCAAGCGGTGGATAATGGCAGGGGATGCTGGACAGCGGAGGTGGCAGCTGGGACGAGGTGAAGTTGAGGAGATGGATTTCGGAGGTGCAGGCGGCGAGGGTGGCGAGGCAACCAGTGGAGGAGACTGGGGGCGACGAGCAGGAGCTGCGGGGATGATGGGTGACTCGCGCGGTCAACGAGGGCGATGGTGGTAGGAACGAGTGGGGTTCAGCTGTGGTGGAGGAGGATGTTGGCGAGGAGGTGAGCGGCTGGTGGCCAGGAGCTTCGGAGGGAAGGAGGAGCAGCAGCAGATCGGGGTAGGCGGCTGCAATGGAGGCGTCGGGGTTATGAGGGGCTGCAGGGGCAAGCTACGGTGATGGTGGCACGTAGGTGGTGCACATGAGGTGGAGGCGATTAGTGGCAAGGAGGAGATGTGGGCGAGGGAGACGATGGGTTGCATTGTCGAGGAGGCCTTGGAGTTCAGCTATTGGAGTTGGCTGCGGTGAAGTGGTGGATGCAGGGGGTGCGGGAGGTTCGGGGAGGCACCGGAAGAGGGTAGCAACGTGGTGAAGTCCGAGGAGACGAGGGGGAGCAGCAGCGACTGGTGAGGGATGCAGCAAGCGGTGGGAGTCGAGGAGGTTGCGGGAGTGCGGCGGTGCAGAGCTGGCAAAGCTTCGTTAGGTGATGGTGGCGGGTTGGTGGAGTTTATGAGGGCAGAGGACGAAGGTGGCCGGGTTTCGGAACAGATAAAGAAGAGGAAGGAGAGAGAGAGAAAGAGACGGAGGGGGGGCTAATTAGGAGGATATTAAGGCGATAATTAGTGGAGTAGTTAGTGGGATTAGTGGGTGGTTAGGATTTAGATGAGAGATTAGAGGGATTTGGTTGAGTTTGGGTATGGGTTGATTATGGGCTTGAGTTAATGGGTTATTGGGTTTGGATAGTTAATAGGGTTTGGGCTTGGGTTTAATCTTGGGCTAAAGAATTTGGCTTGGATTAATAAATCAAAATAGTAAGAATACACTTGGTTTGTGCTTCATAATGAAAATAATAAATTCAATAATATTGGTTGGGTTTAAATAATCAAATAGATATGAAACATGATTGTAGAACGAAATATGATTCTCGTTAAAAATATATAATCATTTAAAAGTAGTATCAAAATAATTGATGTTTAGAAAACTTTAGTAGAATATTCAAAAAATGCATTAAATACAATGGATATATTTAAGGGAATGGAAGTAATTTATAAACAATCGAATACAAATATATACTGAGAATTTGCACAATCAGAAAATACAATTGGGGATGAGTCAGGAGTCTAAGCTCAAACAAAATAGTCGAATATTCAAATGAATGCAATTTGGGTTCAAAAGAATATAATAATTTATATGCAGGTTGAATTCAACCAAATAGGAGATGCACAAGAAAAGAATTTAAACGAACAAAAGGGTTTATAAGGAAATTGAATACAAGAATACAGAGTAAAGAAAAATAAAATTCGTACGATCAGGAACGAAAACAATTAATAGACAAACAAAATACAAGAATGCAGATAATTTTGTATAAACGAAAACGGGTGTTACATGATCACTAACCCTTACTATAAAGTACCTAAGCATCACTTGTAAATCGAGAGATAGAATTATAAAGTACCTAAGCATCACTTGTAAATCAAGAGATAGAATGAGTTTAAGTAAATAAATGTTTAATTATGCTCCAATGTCAGGTGCTTATCGCAAAATAATATTTCGCTAGCAATTAATCTCCATTGGATGTTTCCTACTCATTAAAAAAAATGCTATATATCTCCATTGAATATTCGAATATGATTATTGACGCTTGTAAAAAAATAAAAAACAAAAAACAAAGAGCATATGATTATTGACTGCTTGTGCATGGTGCTTAGCAGTAGCCCGTGATGCAAAAAATAATTACTTCGACCCAATACTGATTTCATATAATTATTGTTTGTTTTTTATAAATGAGCTATAACGAAATTTTATTTCAAGTAAATAGAGTTTTGTATGAAATTCAACATCTATAGGAGTGACAGCATATGGCCTGAGGGATGGTTTGATTGGTTGTAAAAGAATTCAAGAGAGGGAGCAACATATTAGCGAAAATAAATCATTGAATTTGATTTCTTGAAATAACTTTAATTGAATGTAGATTTACTGTAGCAGTAATAGTTTTTCATGAAAGATTGGCTTTGTTTGAGTTGTAAGAATACTGTAGCGACCGTAATTTAAAATACTTTCTAACATTTTGTTTTATTTGAAATTAATCTTAATTAATTAGGATTTAAAATAATTAAACTAAATTGATCTTAATTAAATTTTTAAAAAAATGAAACTCAATAAAATTGATCTTAATTAAATAAACAAAATAACCGAAACTCAATTAATAGACGCTTAATCTTAATTAAATTTATCTTAATTAAATTAATTTTAACTAACTAAATTGATCTGAATTAAATAAAACAAACAAATGGAACTCAATTAAATTAAACCAAAAAACCGAAACTCAATTAAAAAAATAAAAATAAATTTGAAACTCAATTAAATTAACCCAAAAAAAAAACCTGCTGACTTGAAGTAGAGGGTGAACCGAAAGTATAATTAAACTTAATTAATTAGAGTCTTAAGTCTAATTAGGGCTGATGACTTAACGTGGAGGGTGCAGCCAAAGTGGAGAGGGGACTTTTAGTCCCACATTCTCTAGGGATGGATATTGTTTGGATAGGATTTTGTGGTTGGAAAGCGAAGTTAAAGCTTTGTTCAGAAGTGAAGAGCGAGAGAGAGATAAATGATTTGTAACACCAGAGAAACTAGTGTTTTCCTAGGAAATTTGTTCAGAATTGAAAAAGCTCAAAGAGCACTTTTGATTCCATTTCCAACAGTATTTCTTTTCTAAGAGCATCCACAGTCGTTTTTCTCATATGCTATAAAATAGCAGCTACAGTAATAGCAAATACAATCGATCGCTGCAGTCGTCGTTTGCTATATTGTTTCTCATTTTTTAGAAATAAGCGAGCGATGGTATATGATCTACCGTCTCATCGTTTAAAATAAATTAAAAAAAGTTAATTACTTATTAACTATTAAATTATATTAATTAACTAAATTAAATAATATAATAATAACTAAACCTAATTAATATACTACCTTAAACCTAATAACTACTCCTAATTATACCTATTAAACCTAATCAACATTAATTGGATGCCCCTTTCACGGACGGGGTATCATACCCCGGCCGGGATATGTATCCCCGTCCCACCAATTAATTTTTTTTTCTCTAATCGGCCAATCATGGCCGTTCATTCATTAAAAAAAAAAAAATTAATCCATTTGCAGAGGGGGTATCATACCTCGTCCGGGGTATGTATCCCCGTCCGACCTATTTTTTTTTAAAAAAATTGAAAATTATTGAGACGGGATATGATCTTCCGTCTGAATCGATTAAAAAATTATTAATTCGGAGAGACGGGGTATCATACCCCGTCCTTTATAATTTGAGAAAGTTCATTTCGTTTCTCATATTTGAGAAATGAGAATAGAACGTTTGCCAAAAAATGGCAAAATGAGAAACGATTGCAGCGCATCGTTTGCTATAATATGGCAAAATGACAGATATAGAAAACGATTGTGGATGCTCTAACAATTCAACATCACGTATGCTTTTTTTATTCAAAGCATTACATGGTTTTTAGTTTAAAAATGCTTTCATTGACTAAAGATGTGGTACCTGCCATGCATGCCTATGGGGATTTAATTTGTGTTGAACTTATGTCTAACATATTAAGTTGGATAAGAAGACATTGAAGCGAATAAATCGAAGCAATGACTGGATGAAACATGGGAAGCAACGGGAGCATGTGCAGTCAATTTTACAGTCGACCGACATCCCCTCGGATTTGGTGAGAGGCCAAGTGCGGTCGACTACAAGTTCGGCAATTTCCCGGGTTGCGGCTGTTTGTGTTCGAGTGCAGGTCTTGGGATTCGTTTGAAGTCCAACTTCTTCTTCAAGTTAGATCGTATGACTCTTATCGTATATTTATGACTTCAGGAAATATCAGATTTGGTTTCTCCATATCTCTATATATTATTGTAATTGATTTCGATTGAGAGCCAAGAGAGATAGTACTTATTGAAAAAAGTTTGAGAGATTTTTCAATTGTAAACAATTAGTTATTATATCTGCATCCTCTTGATGGCATGACCAATTTGTTTATTCAGAGCATTACATGGTTTTTAGTTAAAAAATGCTTTCATTGACTAAAGATCTCGTACCTGCCATGCATGCCTATGGGGGATTTAATTTGTGTTGAATTTATGTCTTACATACTAAGTTGGATAAGAAGACATTGAAGCGAAGAAATCGAAGCGATGACTGGATGAAACATGAGAAGCAACGGGAGCTTGTGCGGTCGATTATACATCCGACCGACATCCCCTCGGATTTGGTGAGAGGCCAAGTGCAGTCGACTACAAGTATGGCAGTTGCCCGGGTTGTAGCTGTTTGTGTTCGAGTGCAGGTCTTGGGATTCGTTTGAAGCCCGACTTTTTCTCCAAGTTAGATCATATGACTCTTATCATATATTTATTACTTCAGGAAATATCAGATTGGGTTTCTCCATATTTCTATATATTATTGTGATTGGCTTCCATTGAGAGCCGAGAGAGAGTACTTCATTGAAGAGAGTTTGAGAGATTTTTCAATTGTAAACAATTAGTTATTATATCTGCATCCTCTTCATGGCATGACCAATTTTTTTTATTCAGAGCATTACATGGTTTTTAGTTTAAAAATGCTTTCATTGACTAAAGATGCGGTTTTTTCCATGCATGCTGATATGGCTAAAAATGGAGTTAAATCGGAAACGTCGAAATCAGGCGCGAATCTCAAAGCTTGGGGGTAAAATGGTAATTTTACTTACAAATGGGTCTAAAATGGGTACTGGGTCTTCTCTCCTAAGACCCAATAACCCGCGAACGGATCCACCTCAACTGGGTGCGGGTTCCAACCCGCAGCAAACCCGGTCCAGCAGGATAGAATTAGGGTTTCTGATTGTATTCAATCAACGGCCCTGATTCACTATCCTTTCACTGGGAATTAGGGATTTCATTCCTAATCTGATCCCAAAGGCAGCTATAAATACCCCCCATCCACCACCATTAAGAGGTAATCAATCTTTTGCCAATTGACGCTCTCTCATAATCTTCCTGATTACTGACTTGAGCGTCGGAGGGTGCGTTGCCGGGATCAACCCCGGTGTATCGCACTTTTTGCAGGTGAATGGCGGGAGTCAACGGTCAAACTCCGGCGGAAGAAGTCAAGGTTCGCTATTCAGTTTCCCTAAGAATCTACAAATATTATCTGTTTGCCCCCACACCAGATTCAGCGATAATAGATTGGCGCACGATCCTTCCTCTTCCCGTTGGTCAAATCTTCTCCAGCCATGCCTCCAAGGAAACTAAGATCTAAAGGGTCCAACCGTGGACCCACTCCTCCTCAACCACAACAGGAGATCCCTCTCCAAATCGTCCAGCCGGCGAGACTTCCTCCTCAACCTGATCAAGCTCCGCAGCAAGACCAACCTCCTCCTCAGAATCTTCAACCCCCTCGGGGTCAGACCGGGCCTTAGAATGCCGGTGCGGGGGACTCCCGTCCCAATCCTCAGAAACAACCTCTCCAACATGATCGCATCTCCGTGCACAATCCTTCTACCGACTCCATGGCATCCCACAACCCCCGAGCTTCCGATGACCTTCGCAATACCATCCTCAATCGACAGAAGGAAGAGGATCTTCGCTGCCGTTTGGATGAAAGGCGGGCCCGAGAGGGAGCGTCCCGCCAATAATGTCTAAATGAGCGATCTCCTCATCCCCGAGACTACCGAAGGTCCCTTCCTCGGCAAGGGCGGAGAGAGTCCCCCGGCCACCATAGGAGAAGACCTCACTCTCCTGATGATCGGTGACCTCCGAGGAACGATGATGCACCCATCACTCGTGCCGAGTTCCAGCAATTCCAAGCAACCATCTTATAAGCCCTCAATCTCCGACCCAACAACAACAATACTCAGAGGGTCCCCACTCCTCCTCCGGTCCGAAGTCCTCGCCAACAGTCCCTAACTCCTCCCCCAGCTCCTAGCAACCCCCAACACATTTCTAGTCCTTGCCACTCTCGGAGCTACCGTCGTCGTAGCCCCCGCTCTCCCTCGTACGAAGACGAGTCCAGAGGCTCGTTTGATTACCGTCGTAGGGATGACACTGTCTACCGTCGTCTCCACAAAATGGAGAGGTGCTTGGGTCAGCTAGACAGACATGAAGAGCTTAGAGGAAGGACCCTCCGTCCGAGCCGACCTCCTTTCTCTCGAACCATCATGGAGGCGCCCGTTCCAATAGGCTTCAAGCCTCCCCAATTCAAGACTTATTCCGAGGAGTCCGACCCCGTCGATCACATCGAAAGCTTTAAAACCCTCATGCTAATCCACCAAGCTTCCGATGCTCTGCTGTGAAAAGGTTTACCGCAGAAGTTAGGTCCATCGCTTCCCTCGACCAGTCGGTCGCTGCCGCGGCTTCCAATCAAATGTCCTTAACTCCAGCCTCCGCTCCTCCCTTGCAAAGAAGCCCCCGCGGAACTTCTCCGATCTCCTTCTCTGAAGCGAGAAGTATATTCGGGCTGAGGAAGCTGAGCACTGCCCCAACTTTGAGGGGCCTTCCTCCGGAACCAAAAGAAAGGCAGGTGAAGAAGAGGGAGCCAAGAACCTCCAGAAGGACAATGGCGGTCAGTGCCGCCCTCTCCCCAGGTTCAAAAAATTTACTCCTCTTAACGCCAATATTTCCACTATTCTCATGGAAGTTGAGAAGGAAGGGGTGATACCTCCTGCCCCGAAGATGAACACCCCTGGCAAGAAGAGGGACAGGGAGAAGTGGTGCCGCTATTACCGGGACCATGGCCACGACACCAATGATTGTCGGGCCTTAAAGAACGAGATTGAGGCCCTCATCCAGAGGGGGCAGCTGGCCAAATTTGTGAGAAAGGACCAAACCGATCTCCCTCCTCCTCGGGGGGCTAACAAGCGTCCTGAACGACGCGATGAAACACCCGATTTCGAAGAGGAGCGTATCCTACACCTTATCCATGGGGGCCCCATGGGAGGCACCTCCAACTCCTCTAGAAAGGCTTTCATAAGGGAAGTCAACTCAGTACATTGCATGTCCCCTCCCAAAGGCCTCGGAGTACCGGTCACTTTTTCGGATGAAGACCTTGAGGGCGTCCGAACCCCTCATTGTGATGCACTAGTCATTAACCTCCATATGGCGAATTTTAAAGTGGAGAGGATCCTGGTGGACAATGGCAGCGCCGTTAACATCCTCTTCCTAGCCGCTTTCAAAGGGCTCAAACTATCCCGGGACAGACTTAAGCCCGCCGGCTACACACTCCACGGGTTTACGGGAGTGTCAGTGACTATCGAAGGGGTGATCACCCTCGACGTAACCGCTGGAAAAACTCCTACTATCCGAACGGAACCGATGGACTTCATGGTCGTCGATGTCCCCGCTGCTTATAATGTGATCCTAGGCCGACCCGGCCTAGCTGCTCTCGAAGCCGTCCCTTCCGATTATCACCTCAAGATGAAGTTCCCCATCCGGACAGGAGTAGGGGAAGTAAGAGGCAGTCAAGAAATGTCCCGCAAATGCTACATGACCTCTACTGGGGGTCCATTCCTCTCCCTCGAAACTCTTGAAATCCCCCAAGACGGGGTCCGACCAACGTCCGAGCTGGTGGATGAAGCTCTTCTCTGAGCATGATCCGAACCGTAAGTTCTTTATCAGCAAGACCCTCTCATCCGCCCTATGCTCCGACATAGTCCAATGCATCAGAAAGAAACGCGACCTCTTCGCATGGTCGGCTGCCGACATGCCAGGAATCTCCTAAGAACTCCTTATCCACCACTTGAGTGTTTCACCGGGGTGCAAACCGGTTCAACAGAAGAGACGCAAATTTGCTCCCAAGCACCAACAAGCTATAAAAGAAGAGGTTGACAAGATCCTTAAGGCTCAGTTCATACAGGAGGTCAATTATCCCGAATGGCTCTCAAATGTTGTGATGGTAAAGAAGGCCAACGGGAGCTGGAGAATCTGCATCGATTTACCGACCTGAATAAAGCATGCCCTAAAGATCCATTCCCTCTTCCAAGTATCGACACCTTGATTGACGCCACTTCGGGCCATGAGCTTCTCAGCTTCATGGACGCTTTCTCCGGGTACAATCAAATCTGCATGTTCCCCCTGGATATCCCGAAGACCTCCTTTGTTACCGATCAGGGCCTCTACTGCTACAGGGTGATGCCTTTCGGGTTGAAGAATGCAGGTGCCACCTATCAACGCCTCGTTAACAAAGTCTTCCAAAATTAGATCGGCCGCAATATGGAGGTGTATGTCGATGATATGCTTGTGAAGAGCATCCATGGGGCCGACCACGTCACCGATCTACAAGAGGCATTCGATGTACTCAGGAAGCATGATATGAGGCTCAATCCGAATAAGTGTGTGTTCGGAGTCTCGTCAGGGAAATTTCTAGGCTTCATGGTCAACCAGAGAGAAATCGAAGCCAACCCCGAGAAGATCAAAGCCATACTGGACATGGCTCCTCCCAAAATGTGAAAGAGGTTCAGAAGCTAACCGGGCGCCTCGCAGCTATAGGGTGCTTCCTTTCCAAGTCAGGGGAGAAGTGTCTTCCCTTCTTCAAGGCTCTCAGGGGGGCTAATGGCTTCGAATGGGGTCAACAACAGCAGGAGTCGTTCGATCAGCTTAAAGCCTATCTAGTCAACCCTCCTCTCCTCAGCAAGCGTATCTCCGGGGAAACACTCTACCTCTACTTAGCTGCCTCTGAACAAACCCTCAGTGCTGTCTTAGTGAGGGAAGAAGATAAGGCTCAAAAGCCCATTTATTACGTAAGTAAGGTACTTCGGGATGCCGAGCTTCGCTATCCAAGGCTAGAAAAGATGGCATACGCCTTGGTCATGGCAGCTAGGAAGCTTCGCCCATATTTCCAGTCCCATTCGGTGGTCGTTCTTACCGACCAACTGCTGAAGCAAGTCCTGCACAAGCCGAAAACCTCTGGCCGTCTCATGAAGTCGATCGAGCTAAGCCAGCATGATATATCATACTAGCCCGGACCACGATCAAGGCTCGGGCCTTAGCTGAATTCATTGTTGAGAACACTATCCCTGAGGTCCGTCAAGCAGTAAACAGGCCTCCTATCTAGTCGGTATATATGGACAGGTCCTTTTGCACCGAGGGAAGCCGAGCCGGGGTCATTCTGGCAGGCCCAGACGACTTTGTTCTCCAATACTCCCTCTGCATCAGCTTCAAGGCCTCCAACAATGAAGCGGAGTATGAAGCCCTTATAGCCGGTCTCGGAATGGCCCGCAAAGCAGGGGCACAACGTCTCCGGATATTTAGTGACTCTCAACTGGTTGTAAATCAAGTCTTAGGCGAGTACGAAGCACGAGATGACTGAATGGCTAAGTATCTAGCCAAGGTCCAAAATCTCATGGCTCTGTTCGAAGAGGCACTTATTCAGTGAATCCCCAGAGAAGAAAATTTCCAAGCAGATGCCCTCTCCAAGTTAGCCTCTTCTTCCCTCCAAGGTCTTGAGCAGACTGTCCTGATTGAGGTACTCCTAAGGCCGAGCATAGAAGAAGAAACTTCCGACTCGATGGAGTCAATGCCTGTTCAACTTCAGGATAATTGGATGAAACCCCTAATAGAATTCCTAAGGGATGGGCTCCTCCCCGAAGACTCGAAAGAAGCTCGTCGAGTCAGAACCAGAGTGGAGCGGTACACCCTTGTTGAGGGGATCCTGTACAAATGTTCCTTCACTCAAATAGACGGCAGACCCTACCTGAGGTGCCTTTCCCCGGAACAAGCCACATATGCCTTACAAGAGCTTCACGAAGACATAGGCGGGGCACATTCGGGGTCCAGATCACTCGCCAGGAAGGTGTTGAATTATTGATACTTCTGTCCTACCCTCCTCCAAGATGCCGAACGACACATTCGGCAATGCAGCTCTTGTTAAAAGTATTCCAACATTCGTCGCCTACCCCAAGCTCAGCTCACCTCCCTATCAAGTCTGATCCCTTTTGCATTGTGGGGGATGGATTTACTGGGGCTGTTTCCCCCAGCTCCCGGCCAGCTCAAATTCTTAGTCGTGGTAATCGACTACTTTTCAAAGTGGATAGAGGCCGAACCCTTGGCTACAATCAACGAGAACAAAGTACTTCAATTCTTTTGGAAGAGCATCATCTGCAGGTTCGGTGTCCCTCAAGTCCTTATAACAGACAATGGAACACAATTTACAGGGGCCGCATTCCGAGCTTTATGTGAAGATCTCGCCATCCAACAATGCTTCTCCTCCGTCTCCTACCCATAGTCAAATGGTCAAGTAGAAAATGCCAACCGACAAATCCTCTCCAGTATTAAGAAGAGGCTGGATAAGTCCGCTAAAGGCTTATGGGTTGATCAGCTCCCTAACGTACTGTGGAATTACCGCACTACCAAACAGATCCCTACAGGAGAATCACCATTTAATCTCACCTATGGATCCAAAGCCGTGATCCCCTTGGAAGTCGGTGTACCCTCTCCTCGCCTCATTGCCTATGAAGAAGAGCAGAATGCCAGGGAACTCTGGGCGAATTTGGATTTGATTGATGAGCTCCGTGAGAGAGTCTCGATTCGCCAACAAAGCCACTGAAGGAGGATCGAGCTGGCCTACAACAAGAGGGTCCGTCCCACCAACCTCAAAGAAGGGGACTTGGTCCTCAGAAAGTTAGCTATCTCATTCCCCAGTCAGAAGAACAAGCTAGCCCCAAATTGGGAAGGACCCTACAAGATCACCAAAGTGGTTCGGCCTGGGACATATCGCCTAGAAGACCTTGAAGGAAGAGAGATTCCGAGAACTTGGAATGCCGACCATCTCTTGAAGTACCAAGAGAGCGCATGAATGCCTCTCCGAGTACCGTCAGATGTCGAACCGTTCCTTTCCCTTCACTTGTATTTTAGTTTTGCTCCTTTATTTCTCCAATGTAATAACGGCTCGCAACTTAGAAGCAGCCGACTATTAGTTTTCAATAAAGAACATTTTTCTTCATATCTTACTTGTGAATTGCTTGTATCTCTCTCTTTTTACCTTCTTTATACTCTAACAACGAGTTCGGAGTCCAACACTTGGCTCGACTCCACTTTGCAAGCTCGCTCTTAAGCGAGTTAGAAGTGGTTCGCCATTCGGAATTGCTCCCACAATCGTTGAAATTTTCTCAAACAACAAGTTCGGAGTCCAACACTTGGCTCGACTCCGCTTCGCAAGCTCGCTCTTAAGCAAGCTAGAAGTGGTTCGCCATTCGGAATTGCTCCCAAACCGTTGAAATTTTCTCAAACGACGAGTTCGTAGTCAAACACTTGGCTCGACTCCGCTTCGCAAACTCGCTCAAGCGAGCTAGAAGTGGTTCGCCATTCGGAATTGCTCCCACAATCGTTGAAATTTTCTCAAATGACGAGTTCGGAGTCAAACACTTGGCTCGACCCCGCTTCGCAAGCTCGCTCTTAAGCGAGCTAGAAGTGGTTCGCCATTTGGAATTGCTCCCACAACCGTTGAAATTTTCTCAAACGACGAGTTCGGAGTCCAACACTTGGCTCGACTCCGCTTCGCAAGCTCGCTCTTAAGCGGGCTAGAATAGGTTCGCCATTCGGAATTGCTCCAACAACCGTTAAAATTTTCTCAAACAACGAGTTCGGAGTCCAACACTTGGCTCGACTCCGCTTCGCAAGCTCGCTCTTAAGCGAGCTAGAAGTAGTTCGCCATTCGGAATTGCTCCCACAACCATTGAAATTTTCTCAAACGACGAGTTCGGAGTCCAACACTTGGCTCACTCCGCTTCGCAAGCTCGCTCTTAAGCGAGCTAGAAGTGGTTCGCCATTCAGAATTGCTCCCATAACCGTTGAAATATACTCTCGCTTCGCTGTCGCGCACGAAACCCCTACAACTAGTCTAGACGAGGGAGAAGAGCGAAATCTCTACAACTATACTAAACATGGGAGAAGCTGATGCTAGGTCTACCATTCATATGCTAGTCTTGGTACACTACGTCTCTTGATCCTCGCGGTTGGAAGATCATTGATATGAATTTGCTATATTCTTCGTGTTTCCTCACGAAAAGGAATCAGCTTCAAACATGAACTTGTTAGGGGCTTCGGTGAATTCTCAGGCTGGACAGTCCTCAGTTTTTTCATAAGGCGAAGTCAAAGGACTCTGATAGTTTGTCTAAAGTTGAAGTAGTCTTCCAATAGGCGGCTCTCCACTGCAAGAAACTCACTCTCACGGATTCACGACCTAAGAGGTTCGAAGCAGTGCTCGGCACGCCTAATCGAGCGCTCTTGGCACCGATGCCCTAACAAGCAAAAATCTTGTTGTAGGACCTCGGCACGCTTTGCCGAACACTCTTGGCACCGACGACCAAATGAGCAAAAATCTAGCTCTGGATCTCGGCACGCGAAAGATAGTCACGAGTAACATAACAACAGAAAGGTTTCAAAAACGCACAAATTCAAGAAAGAAAAATGAGCATCATTTCGATTAAGTGTGGGGAAACAATACAAAGCGGCATCTTCTTTACAACTGAGCTACAAGACTTCCAAAAGCAAAAACTACAATGCCGACTCGTTACACTTAGACGAAATACAAAACTTGGAAAACAAAAAATCTTCAACATTTCCTTGGCGTAGAGATGTTTCGCTTCAAAGACACTCGAGGGCGGCGATGCTTGACCCCAGAGCTCGTCCCTAAGCCAGCGAATTGAGACGTGTCTTCGGCGCTGCCCCTAACAATTGCGCCGATGGATGCCCCGCTCGATGAAATCGCCACGCCACTTTGGGCATCACCCAGACTTGGTCGGCCTACGGGCGAGCATGTCACGAGCTCATAAAATGAAATGCCTCGCTCGCCCTCCTCGCGAGTGCATGAAGTGCTCCTGACATTAATTGGTCCTGAGTGCGGCTTTAGGCGAGCCACTTCAACCTCCAACTTAGTGATCCTCTGTTTCAGAGACTTGTCTCCTGCGTCTACCTCGAAGCGAGGAGGCACGGCGGAGCTCGAAATGCTGGGGCAACTGGCGATAATCCGGCAGAGGTGAGTGACTTCGATGCCCCTATCCACTGTGGCTCTTTTCAACTCATCGACCTCCGCCGTCAGCTCGTCACATTCGGTCATCAGCCTGCCCACTGCCTTGGTCAGCTTCTCTTCCTCCGTCAGAAGTTTGACCTCCACAATTGCAAGTGGTGCACTTCGGTAAGCATATCGTCCCTCTCTGCTGTCATCTTCGATAGAGAGAGCTGGAGACACTTTAACCTTAGCCCGTTTGTGAAGGCTGTCGACGAGCCATCCTCCTCGTCCACAGGAGGAATCTCGGCGAGCCGACCCTCTAGTCACAGAATCTCGATGTCCCGTTGGCTCAAGATCACCTGCAAGTGGTTTCGCTCGCTCTCAGCCCTGTGCAACCCCAACTCCACCTCATAAAGGTGCTCTCGGCACCTGGACAAACTCAGCCTCGTCGACCCCAAGCTGTCCTCGGAACCAAACTCCTCCCCAGAGCGAGTGGGTTCGGCTGAGTGGGTCGCCTCGACAAGCTGAAAAGATCAAAGTAAATCATGGGGCTCAGTAAATAGTCACAAGTTCACTCCTCGTCCGACCCCTGAATAAAAGCTACACGCACTAAAGCAAAAGTTCTTTGTCTAAACACTTAGTCAAATTTCAAGCAAACAAAAAAAAGAGGGGGGGGGGGGCTATTCAGAGGAGACATGGGATCGAGCTCAAAAGTTTCTTTCATTCATCACAAAAAATGCAGTGGCCAGTCTGTAATTAGGCAATACAAGACAAGACAAAAAAAAAAGAAAACAAGAAGAGGTGAAATCAAGGGTCGACCTCTTTTCCGGGGCGTTGAGAGTGGATGGGGACGGACCCCCCCCGATGGGGGCTGAATCGCCAGCAGGGTTACTTCGGTGATCTGCACCTCGCCGACGACCTCAACCTCGCGGTCGTCCGCATTGTCACTTTCTTCTTCTTCTCCCTCCGACTCAGGGTCGAAGCTCTCGACATGGCCCGGGAACAGCCTCCACCCCGTGCAGTCCACCTCAGGGTATCGCTCCGACACCTGGGAGATGGCTTGGGCATAGGCCTTGGCCATGTTTTGGGCAAGGAAGCCCTGTGCCTTCGCCATGGTGGCCTCTTCGGCCCCTTTCACCGTGGCATCCTTCGTTTTCGCCACCTCGGCCAGCTGTTTGGCCAACTCCTCCTTCTGGCGCAGAAGGTCGGCCTCGAGCTTCGCGACCAAGCCTTCGAGATACTCGAGCCTCGTCGACCTACCCTCAGACTCGACCCTCAGCTTGTCGAGCTCTGTGCCCATTCGAGCCTTTTCGGCCCGAGCCCGGTCGGTATCTTGCTTCAGCTCCTTCTCCAACTCCGTCATCTTTTGCGAAAGATGACCGAAGTGGACGATGATCTACAATGAAACAACAAAAAGTGCATAGAGTTAGAAAAATCCAAAGAGAAAGTAACCAACAAAGGCAGAAGTTCGACACTTACTGAAACCACCGAGCCCGCGATCTCGATGGCATCGTCGCCCGCCAGGCCGGCCTCCATGGCGGCTCGGTCCTTTGGCGTCGCCAGGTGCTTGACCACCTACATACTCACCAATGAGTTGCCAAGGAACCCATCATGCTTCCGAACCTGCCAGTCCGGAATGTGGATCCTCTTGTGCTCCTCAGTCAGGAGCTCCTCGGTCGTCACCATCAGCGGGGGCGCCTCCATCCCAAGAGCTGCATAGATTGGGAAGTCCCCTACCTAAGTCGACACCGAGGCTACTCCTGCGGTCGGGGTCAGGGTCACCACAGCCGGAGGATCCATCCCCTCGGCTACGCTCGCGCCCCTCGGAGCCTTCGCGGGCGGCAGCTTGGTGGAAACTCTCTTGCGCTTCTTCGGCGCCTTACTTCCGAGGGTGGCCCTCTGCGCCATCACCGCATCGAAATCTATTGCCTCTGCATCAAATAAGAAGCCGGTTAAAGACACAAGTTGGAATAGGCAAGGTAAAAAAAAATGAACATAGAAAGAGCCGCGTACTGGGATTTACGCAGCTGAGCCCGCCCCTGAAGAGAATGTCTTCAGTCAGCTCTCTTCAATCGTACTTTGGCCTGTCTAGATGAGTCTGCACTGCCTCCTCTTCTTGAGGGTGAAGCGCCGGTGACTCTCTCACTCGCCTCAACACCTCCTCCACGAAACTGGTAGGTATGGGCCACACCTCTGTGCTCCGCACTATGAGGTACTTATCTCGCCAGTGCTTGATGGAGTTAGGGCAGACGACGAGCCGACATCCATGCCTCGGAGCTAGGTAGTACCGAAACTCTGACCAGTTCTGCTGATGAAGCCGGTAGATAGTCCGGAGTACCCTCAGCTCTGGCTCGATCCCAGCCGCTTGGCAGTGGAGTACGAACCCATTGATAACTCTCCACGCGTTTGGCATCAATTGAATGGGACTGACCCCCAACTACCTCAGCACTTGGATCGCGAACGGGTGGAGAGGTAGCCGAGCCCCGGCGATGAAGGCATCGACCGGCCAGAAACACATGTTTACTGGCATCGGCCAGAAACACATGTTTACTCCTCCGAAATTTGGAAGCAACTCCGGATCACTCCAAATCCTCCAGGCTAAGGATCGATACCGTTTCATCGGCCTCGGAGGTTTCCCTTGCCTCATTTTCCTTGAAGGCTCTCCTCCTCCCGTGAATAATGCGCTTGGCCTCCTCCCCCAGAAGTTCTCGAACTCTCTGAAGCCCAGTTAGTGGCCCTGGATACCTGCCGAACGGCCCCATGCGCTTCGGATCTTTCACTATACTGTCTCGACCCGATACCTTCTTGCCTTTATCTTGGCGACTCGAAGAAGGGACTTCGGCGGCAGAAGGGGAGGGCTCGAAGATAGGAGAAAGAGACATATTTATACTTGGAAAACGACTAAGTATAAATTACCTTTGAGTTGATAGAAACAGTTGGAATTTTCACCGGAAAAGCAATCGACGATCACCATGAGCTCTCACTAGTAGAAATTACCGCCTGAGTAAAAATTCGGAGAAGTGAGAAATGAGAGGGGGGTGAAGTTTTATAGAGCTGGGCACATGAAAGGAGGTTAATGGGCCCACACAGCCAGCCTATTTACACAAGGCGACAAAATGACCTGAACCGTCACATTATTTACCGCGCCTAGCTGTACTATCGCATTAATGGCTGACACATCTGTCAGAGTCGTCAGAAGATCAGCAGCCATCGCATTAATGACTGTCACATCTGTCAGAAGTTCAGTAGCTGCCAACTCAGCCTGACGTTTCCTATGTTGCCAAAAATCGCAACCCAAGTCTTCGGCACATGCTGCCGAACGTTCTTGCCACTGACCATGTTACATGGAAAAAATTGTTACAAGGAAGAAATTGGCCCTCGGCACATACTGCCGAGCGTTCTTACCACCGACCATGTTACATGGAAAAAATTGGCCCTCGGCACATGCTGCCGAGCCTTCTTGCCACCGACCATGTTTCATGGAAAAAGTGGACCTCGGCATATGCTGCCGAGCGTTCTTACCACCGACCATGTTACATAGAAAAAGTGGACCTCGGCACATGCTGCCGAGCGCTCTTGCCACCGACCAGGTTACAGGGAAAAAGTAAACCTCGGCACATGCTGCCGAGCGCTCTTGCCACCGACCCTCTTACAGGGAGGAGACCACACCGAACTCCGGCAAAGGTCCCCCGAACGCGCCTATAGCCTGGCCGAAGTATCTGTGCGCTTCGGCAGAAGGTGCCGAACCCCCATGGGCCTCGGCCTTCTTCATGGCATAAGTTCGGAAGGGGTCGGCAATGAAATCGAAGCGTCTAAGCCATGAAACGACGTAAATAACGTCAAATCATCTACCTAAATACTGCGAAAAAATGATTTAAAATTCAGAAAAATTAATTAAAAATTTTAAAAAATAATTATAAATTCGGGGAAATATTTTTGAAACCCTGGGTAGATAATTACTGCTTAGAAAGGTTAATTAAGACCCCCGAATGACAAATCACCACTTCGCAAAGTTAGGAAAAATCACCAGAAGCTGAAGAGAGCTCAAGAGTAACCTCGAGCACGTAAATAACTTTGAAAATCACCATAATACCTCATACAAAGATTCAACATCCCTCGTTTGGACTCCGATACCACCCTGCAAGCCATTAAAACAGTAAAACTACTCCTCAAAGGCTGATCAAACTCAGTCTTCGGGAGTGGGGGGCTCATGATATGGCTAAAAATGGGGTTAAATCGGAACCGTCCAAATCAGGCGCGAATCTCAAAGCTTGGGGGTAAAATGGTAATTTCACTTACAAATAAGTCTAAAACGGGTACTGGGTCTTCTATCCTAAGACCCAATAACCCGCGAACGGATCCACCTCAACTGGGTGCGGGTTCCAACCAGCAGCAAACCAGTCCAGCAGGATAGAATTAGGGTTTATGATTGTATTCAATCAACAGCCCTGATTCACTCTATTCTTTCACTGGGAATTAAGGATTTCATTCCTAATCTGATCCCAAAGACGGCTATAAATACCCTCCCATCCACCACCATTAAGAGGTAATCAATCTTTTGCCAATTGACGCTTTCTCATAATCTTCCTTATTACTTACTTGAGTGTGGAAGGGTGCGTCGCCGGGATCAACTCCGGTGTATCGCACTTTTTGCAGGTGAACGGCGGGAGTCAACAGTCAAACTCCGGCGGAAAAAGTCAAGGTTCGCTATTCAGTTTCCCTAAGAATCCACAAATATTATCTGTTTGCCCCCACACCAGATTCAGCAGTAACACATGCCTACGGGGGATTTAATTTGTGTTGAATTTATGTCTTACATACTAAGTTGGATAAGAAGACAATGAAGCGATGATTAGATGAAACATGAGAAGCAACGGGAGCATGTGCAGTCGACTATACAGTTGACCGACATCCCCTCGGATTTGGTCAGAGGCCAAGTGCGGTCCACTACAAGTTTGGCAGTTGCCTGAGTTGCAGCTATTTGTGTTCGAGTACAGGTCTTGGGATTCGTTTGAAGCCAGACTTCTTCTCCAAGTTAGATCATACGACTCTTATCGTGTATTTATAACTTCAGGAAATATCAGATGGCTATTGTATCAAGATATCAAACTTGGGTTTCTCCAGATCTCTATATATTATTGTAATTGGCTTCCATTGAGAGCCAAGAGAAAGATTACTTCATTGAAGAGAGTTTGAGAGAATTTCCAATTGTAAACAATTAGTATTTTCTGAAGAGGCAAGAGAGAGGGTCGTGGTGAGACTTTTAACTCTTGTATTTTCTCTAGTTGAATAACATCTCAGTTTCTCCCTCGGATTAGAGCTTGCCCAAACTGTGATAAAATTGTGTGCTTTGTGTGTTTAGTGTGATCTTCTTTTTGCTTATTGGTTTGTATTTATCGTGTCGCAGAACTCAGCAAGATCCCAAGGGCATAATTCCCTAACAATTTATCCCTCGTGATGCATAGGTGTTTCAACTATTGCATTAATCGCTGCTTAATCAAACAATAAAATATTTTTTCAACTTAATAGGATGAAGCCTAACGGCAGCATGTTATATATATATATATATATATATATATATATAACCGTTTATTTTTATAGCTAGCTTAACCAACATGAAGGAGATTACTCCTCCATCGTAACCTAAACTACACAAAAAGTAGTTTAGATAATATACCTGATCGAAAGAGAAGAATTCTGAATTGTTTGTCAAGCTCTGATACCAGTTCGGTAGCGGATGCAGAAAATCAATCCAAGTAGAAGATATAGAACATTTATTGGATAGTAGTAGTGCACATACATACACTCTTTCTTTTATTTCTTGCTATGAACCTTATGTCTTAACACGAACCCATGATTTATCCTTTTATAGGTGGATAAAGGCTTAAGATACCATTACATCATGCATACATAATTATTACAAAATACATAACACACATGGAGCTAATATGTTTCTTATTTTCTTAGGAAACTTCCGTAGTAAGTTTCTTCTTAGGAAACTTCTTGAATAAGATTCTAAGGAAACTTCTTGAATAATATTCTAAGGAAACTTCTTGAATAAGCTACTAAAAATATTACCACGCTTATGTTTGTCCATCTTCTGTTGGATTAGCCCACCATGCTTCTAGATAGTACCGGCTCCTTCTTGCATGAAATCACTGTTGACTGTATGAGCTAGGAAAATCATTTCCAGATCTTCCTGTTGGCCTTTTTCTTCGTAGAAAGAATACATGATATCTGTTCCAATGGGTCCTAGTTTTCAGGTTCCTTCAGACTTTGAAAAACTGTTCTTTTTCTTCTTTGGGACTATCTTCACCTGTCCAATCGATAAGGATGATATATCTTGAACCTGTATATTTTTGCAGAAAGTATATTTCTCCCATAACTCCACGAAAAATTCTTTTGTAGCTTCATACTTGCTTTTTTCGGATTCAAAAGTTTTATTATTTCCTTTTTCTATCAGGAGTGTTAGCTTCGCTTGCACTCTGTTTAATTCCCAGAATTGGATAGACTTGAACTAGCGAGTATACTGCTTCTCTTCCAAGATGCTCCATATTTTAAACTTGTAGATTGTGTGAAACTTATTTTTCTTTGATAGGAAAATTTTTGCACATATTTCGGGGATATTTTGGAAAAATATTCTAGTTTGGAGAGGTTGATGTAGAGTTCATGAACGATCCCAGCTTGAATTGCTCTTTCAAATTGTGGTAATTGCTCGAACCATGCTAGAATTCTATATTCGGTTATATTTATTTTTGACCAGTTTATCAAAAAAATTTAGCAGATCTTCTAAATCATTTTCTCCCATCTGTTGGAGAAGTTCAATGAATCTTTCTGTAGGGAATACACCTATTTGGTATAAATCTAAACATTCAAGGAGATGAAGGTCTCCTTCTATTCTTCCTAGTTTCTTATTTTTGAACTTAAAGAGTTTTGCAAACTCTGTAAATTCCTTGTTTCTGATGTTTACAAGGTCACAAATGTCTATATGAGACATTACAGCTTGTAGTTGTTTGTCAGCTGGTGTGTTTCCTCTGATCAGATTATCTTTCTTTCTATTCAAAGAAGATGAGGTAAAAGTATTACTGAATTCGATCATATTACTGGCAATGTGTTTTGCTTTTTCAAATCCTTCGTTCTGTTCTTGCATTTTTTTCTTTAACTGGAGGATTATCTTTTTTATTTGAGATAAGTGGTATGCTCCTGTTTCATCACGTGGGTGTAATTCCCTCCAAATATTGTTTATATGACCGTAAATACCTGAATTTCCATGTTATAATTCTTCGTTATACCAATCCTTTTTAAGAACAGGATTGATAGAATTATGCTTCTATGTTGTTTTAGTAGGTGCCTCAAAAGGACAAGTTTTGTTTATGGAATAGTGGTTCATGTATTTTTTGATACAATAGTATCAGTAGACGCTGTGGCACTAGATACTTTTTTACTGTTTAGGACAGTAGTCCATTCTCCTGTTTTCATTCCAAAAACTTCTTCAAGATTTTTGATTTTTCGATTACTTCAGATTCCGTCGGTCTATTATCTTTTCTCTTCTCCATAATGCCTGGTTAGAAAGTCAGCAATATTATTAGTATGACCATGAATATGTTCAATATCAAATTGATAAATTTCAAGATATATTGCTAGTCTAACACATCTCAAATTTTCTTCAGGATTATGTACAGTTTTTTTTCTTTAGAAATTGTACTATTGCAATATTATCAGACTGTATAAGGAATTTTCTGCTAAGTAAATAAATCTTTAAAGATTTAACAGAAAATTTTATGGAAAATAACTCTTTGTCAAAAGTAGAATACTTTTTCTCAATTGTGGAAAAGGTTCCTCATGTATAGGCTACCACCTCATAATGTTTTTTGTCTATTTGTGCAAAAAGGATACCCGCCCAATGATTATCTGAAGCATCTGTTTGTAATATAATTTTATCATTTTCTTTTGGATAGTAAAGTATTTTTTGTTCTGAGAGAATATTTTTAATCTTTTTTATTTATTCCTTCTCTGTTTTAGAAAGAGATATTTTTATTTTATCAGTGTTCCATCTTCGTGGAATTTCGGGATTTTTTCCTTCTTTTATCAAACTTTCTTTGTATTATTTTTGTATTGTTTGGAGCTTTTGTTGTAAATGTTTAATTCTATCAGAAAGTCTAGGAATGAATTTTCTTTCGTAATTAAGAATAGGAAAGCCTGTAATTGTTTTAGTGTACAATTTTCTTCATGAAACAGTTTAATCTTTTCATAGATATGTTCTTGTAGCTCAAAATTTCCTTTTAGTATTTTTTCCAAGAAAATCAATTTCTTCCTTAAATAATTCAATCTTTTTTGGACTTAAAATAACTCCACTTTCTAGCAATATTTTTGCTACTTGTAGTGGATGATCTTTATGTTCCTCTAGAAAAGAGGAGAAAACAAGTATATCATCAATATAAACAGTAACAAATGGCAAATGGCCAAATATACTGTCCATCAATTTCTGAAATATTTGTGGTGCATTTTTTAGTCCAAAAGGCATTACCATCCATTCATGATGTTCCTGAGGATTACTGAAAGCTGTAAGACTTTTGGATAGATCATTTTTTAATTTGATTTGTTAAAATCTTGATTTAGCATCAAACTTAGAATATATTTTGGAACTTTGTACTAAGTTTAATAATTGTTCAGCAGTTGGGATGTAATACCCATCAAATTTGCACGCATCATTAATTTTTCAATAGTTAACTACCATTCTTGCTTTTCCTCTTTTTTGCTCTGCATGATTTCTGACTAAAAAGGCAGTAGAACTATGGTTGCTATAACTGGATCTAATAAGTTTTAGATCTAATAATTCATTTATTTGTTTAGAAAACTCCAATTTATCATCTTGATTTACCATTATACCTGGAGTTCTAATATTCTTTTTTGTATATTCAGGTAGTAGTTTGAGTTGGCAAAATTATGGAGCTTTCTCAAAAAGTTTTAGAGGATCATTGCTATATAATGGTGTATAATTTGTTCTCTGGTATCAATATTTTTTGAGAATATAAGTATACTGTTTTTTTGTATTTGGCTGTTGCCAATGATTTTTTTCCACTAAGGGATTTTCAATTTCTCCTCTCTGTACTGCGTGTAGGTCAAAGAAGTGATGAGTAGTAGTTGTAAAAGGTACTTGAGGGATATGAATATTGTTTAGGGAGAAAAATTGTTTCTCAGTTTGAAGTGGCAAAAATTTTCTTAGATTATTGTAACACCTGTCTTTTAAAAAAAAATCCTTAAATATTGATTTTATATCTTAATTTTAGTTTATCTATGATTTTGAGTATAATTCTTATATTAATTGGTTTATTCTACTTTATAATGATTAATTTGGAGTTTGGGATTGAAAATAACCCTTAAATTGATTCATTTTATTGGATATTGGGCTTAATCCCACAACTCTAAACCCATATTATTTAAAACCCTTCATATTTACAAAAATGCCACTCCTTCATTTTTCTTCTCTCCATCTTCTCTTCTTGGCCGACCGAAACCACCCTAACCCATTTTTTTAGGGTTTGCTATTCCACCCTCTATTCTACTTCAAGCTCGGATTTTTTTTGAGGATTTTAGTCGAGTTTTTGGTGCTCTTCAACATTCCAGTGTTGGCTTCTCGAATTGGTTTCTTGGAAGGTGAGAAATAATTTCATTAAATTGTATAAGGTTGTATGTTTTCAATTTTTAGCAAGAGAAATAGGGTAGTAGGAAGATTACGAGATTATTTACGGGATTGAAGTGATAAATTCTTTAATTTATACGATAGGAGTCAATTTGAAAAGAGTTAGGGTTTTGGGTTAGAAATTAAAAGAGTTTTGGTTTAGAATTTATTAGAGATTGGCCATAGGAATTGTCGTAAATTATGAAGGAATGACTTAGAATAATTTTGGAGGAATTTGTAGACGTAAAAACCAAGTTAATAAAATTGTGAGTGTGTGCATACATATAATGCACTCTAGGTATTTGATGAATTGCCTGTGAAAACTCCTAGTATGTCCAGCTTTAAATTTGACTCATTTGTAAGTATTTAGCTCTAATTGCTATTAAAATTTGATAATAGGCGGTTGTAGCAACCTCGGTCGTGTAGCTGAGGAACTGTATACCGAGCTTCTGCATATGGCAAGTGAGTATGATTTCTGTTTATTTTACATATGACCTATTATAAATTTCTAAATGGCGGATTGCTAGATAAAGTAGTTGACGAAATGAGTAGTACCAAAACGGGTAATATAAAAATGTCCCGGTGGGGATTAATTTTTTTTTAAATGTGTTTGGTATGAGGGTAATTAATACAATTACGGAGTATAATTCGGGGATAAGACATCATAGCATATATTTATATATCTATGCGTATGCGTATGAAATATGTGTATAAGACTATATGGAGATTTGTGATAATCATAATAAGGAGCAATGGCATTACAAATATGGGTGCGTGTCTAAGGTGATTAATGTATAGTTAAATAAATGTGTGTATGACGATATTTTTTTATATTATGGAGAGATGGCAATACAAATGTATATGCCTTATGATATACTTATATTCAGAGATATAAAGGAGATATTTTAATATTGCATTGCCGCACAATCTCCCAGGGGTTTGGGCTAGACCCCACCTGCACAGGTTTTACCTAGAGACAGGATATATACACACACACACACACACCCATACTTGGGAGGAGTTTTTTCCTTGCTGGTATATGGCCAGGAGAAAGATGTAGCCTCGGATGCATAAGACCTATGTGGCAGCGATCCGCGTGTTATACCCAAGTTCTACTTGGGAGGAATTTTTACTAGGCTATCAGCTTTAGTCTATTTATCATATGCGCGCAGCCGTACAGTCAATCCAACCCACTACTTGTAGATTATTAAATGGCACCTGGATCTAGGTGATAATTTATAGTGGGATAGCAGGAGTGAGGTATGAGGGGAGATACAGAGATCCCTATGTTGACTTTGAGAAGCAGTCAGTTGTGTGGGCACTGAAAGGAGAAAATATAAATATTTATATATATACTGAACTAATATATATATATATGTGTGAAGATAATGATGTTAAGATAAAATAGTGGATCTTGGTAATTTTATTACCAATAGCACTACCGATATTATTTATATTTACTAGCGATATTGGAGATATTATTTATAAGATTTTATCTGCTAATACTATAGTAGTAATACGAACTAAATATTGACAAAGCTATATTTATAAATATGGAGTTGTGTATTTTACTTGATAAAGAGATATATGAGTGTGTGTGTGTATATAAATATATATATATATATATATATATATATATATATATATATATATATATATATATATATATATATATATATATATATATATATATAGACAATACCTACATGGTTAAAGTTATGCTTACAAATATGAGGTATAAATATAACAGTCATCTAATTACCGTACATGGATGGAGTTGTGCATTCATATGCCTAATATTAATGGCGTGTATAAAATTATATGAAATTAATGGAGTTATATACGTTTATGTTGTTGGAATTATATGGCTATACTTATAAAACTATATCGGCGAGATATGTAAGTATGGAGAAAAGAAATGAAATGAAATGGAGTGTGATATAAATGTTGCGAAGCACTTTCGGTAGTGGGCTTAGGAACTACAGCCCCCATTTCGATAAAAATGAGGGGAACTACATGCCTGGGCACATATCAGAGGCATATAACTCGTTCTAAAGTTATATATATAGAAAATGATTTTTATTCTTCAATTACTTATCTTTATGTATTTCTTTATATCCCAATTTAAATTACATATCTGTTATTTACCTTGTTAAAATTTCCCTTATGCTTTAATTTATGTTTTCATTTTTGAAATTATACTCACACCGTAAGGCTGACCCCCTTGTTGTTTGGGGGGTTAGTGGAGTCTCACCCTGAGGGTGGACGCCAATAGCCCTGTCTTGCAGGTACATCTTCTCAGGGGCTTAGGGAGTATTTAGTTTGTAATTTTGTAATTATATATATATATATATATATATATATATATATATATATATATATATATATATATATATATATATATATATATATATAATCTCTGTGTGTGTGTGTGTGTGTGTGTGTGAAAGTTTTGTTTTAAAGTAGCTTGGTTTGAGTAACATGACTTGGGATGTAATTGTAGAACGTATGTATGTAATGAGTGATGGATATTCTACCTGTACACACTTGGTAGTGGGATACCGGGTTTATTTTGAGGTGTGATGTGAATTTTACCTTAGGTTGCTTAGAAAATTTTGGTTTTTATTTGGTTTTTGGCTTTGAATGATAACATTTTTCCCCCACACCCCATATTTTTTATTGTTATGATGAGTATTATTACTTGGCCTAGGAGGTTGATATTTAATTGCCTGTGATGTGATCTTTTTGCATTTATTGCAAAATTTCGTAAGGAATTGTGTGAATAGGGCTATTATTTTAGGGGAGACTCTGTCAAAATTTTTACTAAAATTCATATTAGTATTCTAGAATAGAAATGAGGATTTAATTGAGTAGGTGTAGAAGAAAAAAATTGGGTTGTCACAATTATCCATGCTAATAATACAATCTTTAGCAAGGTCACCAAGCAAAGCGAATGTCATATCATTGCAATTGTGTTTATTTCCTTGTGAGTCTTCTAAGGATATTTGGAGATTTATTATATTATGAGTAACCATGAATTAGAACCTTTAAAACTTCCTATAAAGGCTTTATGGGTTAATTCTGATCTATATTGTTTTGGTATAAAACATGGGTGTATTATACTAATTTGCACGCTAGTATCAATTAATGTGTGTATTGTTATTTCCTTGTATTCAAAAAAATTAAGTGTAATAGGAATGTAGATTTGTAATTCAGCCTTTCTGCTAAGATTGACTACATTGATGTTTAGAGGTTATATTTCAGGACTTTGTTTGATGACTATTGAATTTGCTAACTCTTTATTAATATGAGAGTGGTTTGTCTCATTGTCAATTTTAGACTTAATTAATTCAACGTCAATTTTGAGTTTGCTAACTCAATATGTTTTTACTTGATAGAGCTAGAATCTTTTGGCTCAGTAGAGCTGGAGGTTTTATGCTCGGTAGAGCCTCCTGAATTATTATAGTTCGTTAACTCTTACTTTAATTCTGTAAAATCAAATCCACTTTTATTGGAAAGAAAGGGTTCACTTTCTATTTTGTTTTGAAGAATAATTTTTTGTTTCCTGCTTAAAAGGATTGCAAGAGATGGTTGATCATCTTTCTCTTTTTTTTATTTTTTTTTGTTCCATATAATATGGTTGGTTTTACAACAGGGTAGAATAAGAAGTCATCCATGATATCTAATTATGGAGGATTTATGTTGGTTTAGCTAAGCTATAATAAACTATATTTTTCTAAAAGATTTCTTGTTTAATGAAGTACTTATTGTAGTAATCATTTAAAGGATTTCTGATATGGCTAAGCTCTTACTGTAATAAGGATTAAAATTTTTTCTTTAACTATTTTTGTGCTTTAATTATTTCTACCATCTCTAGCATTATATTCCCACACCGTGGATTTATAGCAGGGTTCAGCATCGAGCTAAGCCATAGCAGGCACTAAGCAACTCATAAGGAAGCTCTACGGACAACTAGCACCACAAGCTTATATGATTGCTTTAGAGATGAAGAACATAATTCACAAAAAATAATTAAATTTGAAGAACATATACCTAAAACGTGGCTTTTACTCATATAGCCTAAAGATAAAATGTTTTACTACATGACCTAATTAAACAAGTTTAAGAACAAGTGTTTATTTTCATAGCCAACTTAACCAAGAAGAAGGAGATTACTCCTCCATCCTAACCTAAACTACACAAAGAGTATTTTAGAGAATATAGGTGATTGAAAGAGAAGAACTTTGAATTGTTTGTCAAGCTCTGATACCAGTTCTGTAGCGGATTTAGAAAATCATTCTAAGTAGAAGAGATAGAACATAAAATATAACAGAGTTTTATTTATTGGATAGTAGTAGCACACATACATACACTCTTTCATTTATCTCTTGTTATGAACTTTATGCCTTAACACCAACCCATGGCTTCTCCTTATATAGGTGGAGAAAGGCTTATGATACCATACATCATGCATACATAATTATTACAAAATACATAGCATACATGAAGCTAATATGTTTCATATTTTCTTAGGAAATTTTCTTAGTAAGTTTCTTCTTAGGAAACTTCTTGAATAAGCTACTATATATATATATATATATATATATATATATATACAAACAAATATTACAGCCACGATGAAACATAAGAAAGTACTAGGGTATACTAACTATTACAGCAAAGTCCAGAGAACAAGAATTAAACAGAAAAACTAAGTATGAAAAAGCTACATAGATGAGCATCACGCTGATGCAGTACTCACAAAAAAAGTAGCCAAAGAAAACCTAGTTCCAAAAAATAAACCGCTTGAATCGAAAGACAGCAAGTGAAAAATACATCCAGAAAATAGACAAACAAGCAAGAGTCCCACAACATCAGTATTCAGAACTATCAACAGGAACCAGCAAGACTAGAAAGCATAGCAACAATAACATGCAGGATGCCCATAAAAAGAACACAACAACCCATCATAGAAACAGAGGACAATAAAGCCAACAACCCAACTCCAGTACAGTCAGAGCAGCAGCACCAAAAGACTCCACCACAAAAGAGTAGAGCAAAAAAAAAAAAAAAAACATGTGGGAGAAACACCAAAACAACTATTACAAAGACGATGACTCAACAATGCAAGAGAAGACAAATAATTAAACAACATAAAACCAAAAATTAAGGCAAGATATTTAAATCTTTTTGAATAAGAGACAAAACAACAATATCAAGTTGACTAAATTTTAGAGACTCCCTTTTATCAGGCGGGAGGATATTGTCCCATAGGTGCACAACGAAGATAATATCCTCAATGAGATGATCGATAGAGTCAGACCTTTGGGTGAAGATACGATTATTCCTTTCCTTCCAAATCACCACATTACCTCTGCCAAGGTAATATCCCAATATAATCTAAAATTGTGCTTAATATGCTTCTTTATCCTAGAACTCAACAATGCAATCATGGAGTAAGGTTTACCACACATTTGCCATGCCCTTTTGCAAATAAACCAAATCAGTTAAATGAAAGAACAGTGAATAAAGAGATGATTATTTGATCCATCATGATTCTTACACGGAATGCATTTTTACCTAAAAGCCATATTCCTCATGTTGGGGATTTCAATAGTGAGCAATTTGTTATGAACTGCCACCCAAACAAGATTCGTAGCTTTAAGAGGAGTAATGTTTTACCAGATATGTTTATAGAATGGAGAAATATGCCCACCATTATTAAGAAAACTGTAGAAAGATTTAACAGTGTAAGTTCTGGTATTAGACCATCTCCATTTAATGCTATCCCTCGGTTGCTATTGGTAGAAGCTTAGCAAGACAAAGAGACATATATAATCATGATGTTGGGCTAAAGAAAGAGACCTCCTGAACGGAATGACCTAGTCATTATGAGAGTTATTAACATTAAGATAAGATGCAATAGTTGCATTCTGATTGGAAGCTAAATGAAATAGAGAGGGGAATAACACCGCAATTTTATTGTTATCGATCTAAAAATATGACCAAAATCTAACGGTGAAACCGTCAACACAAATCTTTTGGAGACCACATTTGAATGGTTCAACCACTTTCCAAACCCCTTACCAAAAGGAAGATGCATGAATAGCCAACTTAAAATGCAAATCCCAAACCTTTTTCCTTTTGTGGTACTTATTTGTAACCAGGCCGATTCAAGCCAGATCATCCTGTTTGAAAATATTCCATAACCATTTACCAAGAAGTGCTAGATTCTGATTTCTAAGATCAAGGATACCCAATCCACCTTCTCTTTTAGATTTACAAAATCATTTCCCCTTACAAAGATGCTTACCGACCGAGGAGGTGAACGCGCCAGACGAGAAGAAGTTTCTCTAATTTTATCGATAAGATTAATAACTTTAAAAAGGAACATAAAGGTAAGACATCATATAAAGAGGGATGGAAGACATGATGGAATTGGTCAGAATTACCCCACCACCACACGACATTTGACATGCCCATGCATTGAGTCTAGACTCAATTTTATCAATCATGGGCAACCAGGCCTCCTTATGGAGTTTTCCCCATCCGAGGGAAATGCCGGGGTAATTGACCAGAAAGGAACCTGAAGAAAAATTAGCGATCTCCATTTGTATAATGTTGGAACCTCCTAGACAAATGACAGAGGATCTGTTAAAATTAATAGAAAAGTTGGAGGCACTCTCAAAGAGATAGAGCATAAGTTTAAGATCACGGAGAGACGTCCTATTTGGTTTGGCAAAGAGTATGGTGTTGTCGGCGTACTGGTGATTAAGAATGCCCTTAAAACCATTGAATCCCCCCAAGATTTCAATAATGTTAGAGTTCAAGGCTTTCAGAAGCATTTTATTGAAAACGTCAGCAATAAGAATGAAGAGGAGAGAAGAAACTGTGTCACCTTGTCTAAGGCCTCTTTTACACTGGAATTTTTTTACCTTCCACCCCATTAATAATCACCAAAGAAGTGCCAGCGAATAGACCAGATTTAATCCCGGTAATCCATTTCGGACCCAAGCCTCTATGAATGAGAATATCAAAAAGGAAATCTCATTCGACCTTATCGTAGGCTATTTCAAAACAAATTTGAATAAAATACCTTTCGACTTGGATTTGTGGCATGTAGAGATGATCTCTTGAGCGCATGCCACACTATCCAACATGAACCTATCTTTAACAAAGGCCGATTGGACCGGATTGATCAAAGGATAAATAATGGAAGGCAACCTAATCGCCAAAACTTCCATGATCATCTTAAAAGAGACGTTAAGAAGGCTAATCAGCCTAAAGGTCAACATCGCATTAGCACCAATGATCTTATGGATTAAAACAATGTGCACTTAATTAATGCAGTCAAAAGAAAAGGTACCATTAAATAAGTCAGAGAACATATCAAGAATATCATCTTTGAGAAGATCCCAAAACCTTTGGGAAAAGAAGGAAGGGAATCCACCATGACCCAGGGCCAAATCACTACACATTGAGAATATGGAAACTTGAATCTCCTCTAGAGAGAAAGGAGCATCTAGAATGGAGAGGTCATGATTCTCTGAACCATAAAGAGACTCCCAATCAAGGCGGGGAGGCTTAGGAAATGAAGAACCCATAAGGTGTAACGCCCCGAATCCCAAATACAACTAAATTTGAGATGTTCTACAGGATCTTTCCACTTCATTTAGTACAATTTTACAAGGAAATTTGAACTTTTCACTTTACATCAGAGTTACAAGTAAAACATTACAATTTGCACTGCACAGCGGAAGTAAAAATTACAACATTTAAATAAATGTACAACAACATTGAATAATCTTTAAGCATCCGTTCCTCTTTAATCTTTATCATGTCACTTACCTGCATATAAGACTGTGGGTACGTCAGTTTATTCAACCGACGAACATTATACACGGCCATCCTCTCTATGCCGGAAATAGTATAACTTATTTTCCATATTTAGTAAACACAAACTTGTCACATGTCAAACTAAAGGGACTACCCTATTGATGTCGTGTTGTGATTGTGCACTTAGTCCTTAATACAGTTATTTATGTTACATGACACTAATGCGCACTTGTTCGGATTCTATGCATCCCATACTACATAGGTCCGAGGGCAAGCCTCTTAATCGTTCTTCATCTTTGTAGGGTTCAATCCTTCGCCATGACTTAATCTACTACTGTAACTACGGTGAGTATCGTAGATGATCTATGAGTACAAGCACGTGTACAGAAAACCTGGAGGGAAACCCCACGCCATGTCTTGACTCGTCAAGCATGCATTCTGTGGCAATTCAGCCTCCTTCATGGCACACGATCCTCTTGCAGTCACCAAACATCCCACAAGCGTGGCTAAAGTCCGATCATTACTGAGTTGTGCCCACGCCATGTCTTGACTCATCAAGCATGCATTCTGTGGCTCACACATCCGCACCGTAAACTCTAGTTCTCATACTCGTGTTTTCTCTCACTTTCATCACGTCTTCACTATGCACTATTCTTAATTTTTATTAGAATCATGAATAAAATCAAAGCTCTAGAGTTAGCCTCTCCACTAAACCGGACTTATTCATTTATTCAAACATGACCAACCTTGGTCTTTTATTTCAATATTTCATTTCATTTCTTTCCAAATGCCGGGGGAGACTTAGCTACTCTTTTGTTTCAATTCCAATTCACAATTTCTAAATTGAGCATTTCTAACTCATAAATTCATATTCATAACCAAAAAGATTTCTTTTTCAATAGCATGATCTCTGAATTATTCAATAGTCCATAATCATACATGGAATTTATATACTTCATCAATTATTAATTTCACATTGAAATTCACATCACTAACGAATATTCACATTTCATATTTTTCACACTATTCTCAAATGAGAATAATTCACATCCATCACACAATAAAATTTCTTTCTTTACTATATTAATCTTCTAATCCTTCATTTCAAATTCTTTTTGCAAGATATAATTTCAAAAAAATATAAATATAGAACCATAGTTCTATTTACACATTTTATTCTCAAATCATGTTTTATTTCATGCAAATAATTCCCAAATTATTTTTCATAATTCCTACATATTTTTAGAAGAATAATCATATTTTTCTCATAACTTTTCGATCACTAAAACACTCAAAAAAATAAGTTTTTAAATCTTGCCAAAGCCAAGATTCGAACCCAGCACCACAGGAAACCCAACCGCACGCTCTGACCATGTGGTCACTTGTGCTCAGCAGTATAAGAGAGAACCAGAGAGTTAAATACTCTCGGTTCGGAACTGATTGGATTTAAAGAAAAACGCACATAAAAGATGGTATTCTCAAGAGTCGAACCAGTAACTTGTGAGAACCCAACCGCACGCTCTGACCACTTGAGCTACGTGCTCAGGTTGTCAAAGTACAACTCAAATTCTTTTTAACACAATTCTCTCTGTTATTAAAACAATTCGATATTCAACAAGTCCTCATTTCATTTCATTTTTATAAAAATTAGTGTAGAATTCCAGATTGACTAATATCATCATAAGTTATATTCCAGTACAATAAAAATAATTTTTTCAATAATCAAAACATATTTTTCATACAATTAATTTGAATTGTGAACTATCACTACCACATTTCTTCTTTTTCGACATTTCTCAACAATTAACGCCACTAATCTCTTTATTAGCAAACTACACATTAATTTTCTATTTTTAATCTTTTACCAAACATACAAATCTATATCTTAATTCATTTATTTCCATATAACACAAAGATCCATTTAATCACATGAAGTAACATTGTTAATCTACTAACTTTGTGTATATAATTTGTGATGTAGAAATAAAACTTTCTTTAACAATCCATGGTTATAATTAATTCACACAAAACTTAGATTTTTACTAATCAAATCACATACAATTACACGCCCACATTCCACTTAATTTATAGCTCAAATCTCCAATTAAATGTGTACTCTTATTTATCTTTTTCATACATCATTTTTCCATTCCAATCTAGCATGTATTCCTACTTAGAAATATAGAAAATTTACCCACCTTAGTTGGAGAGAAAAACAACTAGCAACACCTCCTAAACAACGTCCTTGCAAACGAGAGCGATCCTCCTCCTTGAACACGCGCACACAAGCCTCCAAGCACACCAACCGAGCCTCCCTTGGATTGATGCCGGCCTCTCCTCTTGTTGCAAGCACAACTCCCACACACAACTCAATCTTTTACTCACTTAATAAACTACTAGTAATTGAACTATAGGTTTGGAGGAATTAATTAGCACAAGAATACTAGCCAAAGGGGGGAGGGGGGGGGGTATTTATACTAAAAAAATAGGAGAATGGATGGCTATGATTGAAGTAGGAGTTAGGAACAAATGGCTATGATTTAAGGAGGAGTTATACTAACCACCCATGATCAAGCAACCACCATCACCATGATCCCACTCAAAATATTGATTTCCCTCCTAAAGTTCACAACCGGCCATGCTTGAGATGCTTTGCACGTGTACGTGCAATGCACGTGCATGCAACTAGTCTCCATTTTAAAAAAATTTGTACATTATATTTTACATAAAAACAATCTTTAAATTGTATCCTACATTACAAGTTGTATTTAAAAATAAAATAGCTCATGGGCTTTAGTTTTTAGGCCAAAATAATAATTTATAAAAAGAAAATAAATTAATTCAATTTGGGCTTTTTAGAAAGAAAGGCTTTTTGTCTAATTGAAAGAAGGCTTTGTAAAAATAATTAAAAGCACATATTTAAATATCTATACTCATCATGATGAAAAATAATTACCAAAAATATTGCACGTGCACACTACGTGCAAAATAAAATAATTTTCATTAATGAAAATCGGTGCATTACAATACTCCCTCCTTAGAATAGTTCCGTCCCCGGAACTACAGTCAAGAGCGAGAAAACAAACACTCACAAGAAAAATACAAAAAATACAAATCAAGCAAAAAGCTCAGGATAATCTTTCAACATCCTCTCATCAGACTCCCAAGTAGCCTCTTCAACCAAGTGGTTTCTCCAGACTACCTTGACCATTGGTATCGTCTTATTCCTCAAGACTTTCTCTCGACGATCAACAATCTCGACAGGAGACTCGATGTAATTCAGATCCAATTGCAAACCTTCCGGCACTTCAGGCAAATGATGACTCAGATCTAGAATATAACCTCTCAGCATATACACATGAAAGACATTGTGCACCTGAGATAACTCTTCCGGTAATTCAAGCCGGTAAGCAGTTTTTCCGATCCTTTTCAATATCTTGTACAGGCCTATAAACCTCGGGGCTAATTTCCCACCTTTGCCAAATCGAACCACACCTTTACTGGGCGATACTTTCAGAAAGACGAAGTCACCGACCTTAAACTCAAGGTCCCTTCTCCGGTTGTCTGCATAGCTTTTCTGCCTGCTCTGAGCCTGTACCAACCTTTTCCTGATCAGATCAATCTTCTCAGAGGTTTGCTGTACAAGCTCAGGACCAAACAACTGACGCTCCCCAACTTCAAACCAACAAACAGGAGTCCTGCACTTCCTGCCATACAAAGCTTCGTACGGCGCCATCCCGATGCTAGTCTGAAAACTGTTGTTGTAGGTAAACTCTACCAAAGGTAAATGCCTTTCCCAACTGCCTCCAAAGTCTAGTATACAACACCGAAGCATATCCTCAAGAATACGGTTGACTCTCTCGGTCTGCCCATCGGTTTGCGGATGAAAAGCAGTGCTGAAATCTGTCTTGGTACCCAAAGCTGTCTGAAGACTCCTCCAGAAATGCGAAGTAAACCGCGCATCTCGATCAGACACAATAGTTGACGGAACACCATGAAGCCGGACGATCTCGCCAACAAACAACTCAGCCAACTTGTCCATTGAAGCAGTGAGTTTCATCGCCAGAAAGTGAGCGGACTTGGTTAGTCGATCGACTATAACCCAAATCGCATCATTGCCTTTAGGACTCTTAGGCAATCCCGTGATGAAATCCATACTGATGTTATCCCACTTCCATTCCGGAATAGGTAACGGTTGTAATAGACCTCCGGGTCTCTGATTTTCGGCTTTGACTTGCTGACAAACCTCACACTTCGCCACAAATTCAGCCACATCCCGCTTCAAACCTGACCACCGGAAATGATGTTTGATATCTTTGTACATCTTAGTACTTCTAGGATGTACCGACAAAAGAATAGCATGCGCCTCCTGAAGAATACTCTCTTTCAGGTCCACCTGATTCGGAACACACAGCCTCTCTCCAAACCACAGCACTCCATCCTTGATTTGAAATCCGGGCAACCTGCCAGCACCTACCTGCTCCTTCATCTCCAAGATATCAGCATCAACCTCCTGACTTGCAATGATCCTTCCATTCAGTGTAGGCTAAAGCCTCAACTGAGCTAAAGATGCTCCCAATCCTTGCAAGACAACCTCAATACCTGCTCGATCCAATTTCTCAATCAGATGCTTCTGAGTTGTAATCAAACTGGATAAACTGCTCTTGCGACTAAGTGTATCAGCAACAACATTAGCTTTCCCAGGATGATACTTGATCTCAGGCCGCATGTCCTCAAGCACTTTCAACCATCTCCGCAGCCTCAAATTCAGATCCTTCTGCTGATATATGTACTTCAAACTCTTGTGGTCCGTGTACATGTTCAATTTCTCACCGTACACGTAGTGCCTCCATTGCTTTAAAGCAAAGATAATAGCAGCCAACTCCAGATCATGAGTCGGGTAATTCTTCTCATGCGGTTGTAGTTGCCTAGATCCATAAGCGATTACTCTTCCTTCTTGCATTAAGACACAACCAAGCCCATGATGTGAAGCATCGCTGTAAACATCATACTCAACACCTGCTCTAGGCAAAGCTAAAATAGGTGCAGTAGTCAGCTTCTCTTTCAACTCCTGAAAGCTTGCCTCACATTGCTCAGTCCACTTGAAGTTCACATTCTTCTTGGTTAGACCAGGAAGCGGCACGGCTATCTGAGCATAACCTTGAATGAATCTCCTGTAGTATCCAGTCATTCCAAGGAAACTTCTGACTTCCTTTACTATAGTAGGCCTAGCCCAATCTCTCACTGCCTCTATCTTCTGAGGGTCAGTTGCCACTCCCTCCTTAGAAAGGATGTGACCTAGGAATGCCACTTCAGATTTCCAGAAATCACACTTGGATAACTTGGCATACAACTCCTGCTCTTCCAGCTTCTTCAACACTGCTGCCAGATGCTCGGTGTGCTCCTCTTCTGACTTGGAATACACGAGGATATCGTCGATAAATACCACGACGAAAGAATCAATGAACAGCCTCAGAACTCTGTTCATCAAGTCCATGAAGACTGCGGGTGCATTCGTCACTCCAAATGGCATAACTAAGAATTCGTAATGCCCATGTCGAGTTCTAAATGCAGTTTTGTGCACATCTTCGGCTTTCACTCGAACTTGATGATATCCTGATCGAAGATCTATTTTGGAGAAAATAGCTGCTCCTTGTAGACGATCAAACAAGTCATCAATTCGAGGAATATGATACTTATTCTGAACAGTGACCTTATTCAGCTCTCGGTAATCAATGCACATTCTCATCGATCCATCCTTCTTCTTTACCAAAAGCACTAGTGCTCCCCAAGGTGACGCACTAGGTTGAATAAAGCCTTTCTCCAACAGTTCCTCAATCTGCCGTTTCACCTCATCCTGTTCCACTGGAGCCATCCTATACGGTGCCTTAGAAATGGGTGCACTTCCCGGTTGAACAGTGATGCTGAACTCTACATCACGATGCGGGGGTAACCCAGGAAAATCATCCAAGAACACAGTTTGATAGTCCCGAACCACAGGAATTCCTTGCACTTCCACAGGAGTCTCTTCCTTGCGGATAGCTGTCACTAGCCTAGAACACTTCTTCTTTCCTTGGAAAGTGACTTCAGGTCACCTGGAGCCTTCACTGTTACCGTCTTGGTCTTACACTCGATGCTTGCACTGTACACCGACATCCAATCAATGCCAATGATAACATCGACTCTCAAGATAGTCAGCTCGATTAGATCAATCCCAAAGGTTCGATCTCCAATCACAATCTCGCAATCAGCATAATACCGATCAGTGGTTAAAGTTTCCCCTGAGGGAGTAGCTACTGCTAAGATCTTGCCTGAAAAAATCTTCGGTTCAACTCCCAACACTTTAGCAAATTTAGGAGACACAAAAGTATGAGAGGATCCAGTATCGAACAACACAACAGCTTTCATTCCATTAAGATAAAGTTCTCCTGTTACATAATACACACTCATTACGTAACAGTTCACCAAATAACGGGAAAAAGAAATAACATAAACCTCTAGACATCTGCCCTCGTACCAGTGATGACATGATCTACCTCATCGGCATCAGCTTCCGTCAAGGCAAATACTCGCCCTGGTTGGTACGGTCTCTTCCCAGTTTGCTGCATTGGTACATTGCAATTCTCCTTTCGTGGCTTAAGACATTGAGATTGGTAATGTCCCGTTTCACCACAGTTGAAGCAAGTTACCGCAGGAGGTCTTACCACATTGTTCCCAGGTCCTCCAGCCACACTAATAGCGTTCGTCCCTGTCGGTTTGAACCTTTGTGCAGATGGTTGTCCCTTGAAACTCCCAGAATTTGCGGGCCTCTTTGCAGACTGCCAGTTGTTCCTCCGGTTCTGAACAACATGAAACTGCTCCATGTCTGCTTCCGTCGCTGCTGCTCGCTTGACCAACTTGTCAAATCTTCTGATACCAAGAGGTATCATCCGGGACCTTAAGCTCGGCCTCAATCCATGCTCGAACTTACGAGCCTTCTTAGCTTCATCCATCACTAATTCCGGAGCAAACCTAGAGAGCTGAGTAAATTTGGTCTCGTACTCTCTAACTGACATGCCACCTTGCTGTAGTGACAAAAACTCCATAGCCTTCTTCTCTTAGACGTCGGAGGGGAAATACTGACTGCAGAATTCTTCCAGAAATTCCTCCCAGCCGAGAACTATGCCTCCCATGGTCCTCTTCATCGACTGCCACCACACAGCCGCATCCTTCTCAAGTTGCAGAGTTGCCAACTTCACCTTACTGCCTTCAGGGGTCTCCAGCACTTCAAAGATCGTCTCTACTTGACGAATCCAGTTGTCAGTCGCATCAGGGTCTGACTTCCCTTCGAATACAGGTGGTTTCATTCGTTTGAACGATTCCACGAGTTTAATCGCTTCGGGCACCGGATTCGCAGGTCCCCCTTCCTTGGTTCTGATTCATGGCCACGACGTTAAGCATCTGATAAACCCTCGCAAGTTCCGTTTCCAGATCCAGACCTTCACCGTTTCTAGCTCCTCTTCTCGACATATTCTGATGCAAAAGATTCATTAAATTCGAAGTATAAGACATAAATTTTAAATCAACTTGCATTTCATTGAATTCCAAACTTTATACATTCGAATTGAAAAATATTTCTTGACATCAGAATGAAAACAGCAGAAGCTACAACAGTCTAACTCCTACGGTTCCTCTTCGCTTCTCGAAGTTTCCCCCGTAGTTCATCAACTTCATCCTTCAGCACATCGATCAGATTCTTCCTCTTCTCGAGTTCCCATACCCGATGACTGAGAACTGAAAAGTCATCCTTACGCTTTGCCAATTGAGTCTCCAATAATCCGACTCTCTCTCGCAGTGTTTCTACCTGCCTCTGAAGAGATATCACAAGACCATTTGGAACTGGTTCTTCTTCTTCGTCAGAAGAGTCATCAGATGAATCCGGAGGTGGGGTGATCTCTCGGGATTCAGGCCATTCTTCTCCATCAGAATCTGTTTGCCCTAGATAGTACTCTTCCTCAGAATCTGGTTGTCCGGGATGGTACTCTTCCTCGATGATATGCCAGTCGTCGTCTCCAGCAGGGTCGAAGTGGTCAGCCATCTTAGAAATAGAGAGAAAGAAGCATGAGTCATAGAGCAACACAAATGTAAGTCACTTACATTTAAATCTCTAGACTCAAACACACACTCTAATGTCTACTTCTTGGGTGCCGTTCCTTACAAATTTGTACAAGTGTGAAGCGTGGCTCTGATACCACTCTGTAACGCCCCGAATCCCAAATACAACTGAATTCGAGATGTTCTACAGGATCTTTCTACTTCATTTAACACAATTTTACAAGGAAATTTGAACTTTTCACTTTACATCAGAGTTACAAGTAAAACATTACAATTTGCACTGCACAGCGGAAGTAAAAATTACAACATTTAAATAAATGTACAACAATATTGAATAATATTTAAGCATCCGTTCCTCTTTAATCTTTATCATGTCACTTACCTGCATATAAGACTGTGGGTACGTCAGTTTATTCAACCGACAAACATTATACACGGCCATCCTCTCTATGCCGAAAATAGTATAACTTATTTTCCATATTTAGCAAACACAAACTTGTCACAAGTCAAACTAAAGGGACTACCCTATTGACGTCGTGTTGTGATTGTGCACTTAGTCCTTAATACAGTTATTTATGTTACATGACACTAATGCGCACTTGTTTGGATTCTATGCATCCCATACTACATAGGTCCGAGGGCAAGCCTCTTAATCGTTCTTCATCTTTGTAGGGTTCAATCCCTCGCCATGACTTAATCTACTACTGTAACTACGGTGAGTATCGTAGATGATCTATGAGTACAAGCACGTGTACAGAAAACCTGAAGGGGAACCCCACGCCATGTCTTGACTCGTCAAGCATGCATTCTGTGGCAATTCAGCCTCCTTCATGGCACACGATCCTCTTGCAGTCACCAAACATCCCACAAGCGTGGCTAAAGTCCGATCATTACTGAGTTGTGCCCACGCCATGTCTTGACTCATCAAGCATGCATTCTGTGGCTCACACACCCGCACCGTAAACTCTAGTTCTCATACTCGTGTTTTCTCTCACTTTCATCACGTCTTCACTATGCACTATTCTTAATTTTTATTAGAATCATGAATAAAATCAAAGCTCTAGAGTTAGCCTCTCCACTAAACCGGACTTATTCATTTATTCAAACATGACCAACCTTGGTCTTTCATTTCAATATTTCATTTCATTTCTTTCCAAATGTCGGGGGAGACTTAGCTACTCTTTTGTTTCAATTCCAATTCACAATTTCTAAATTGAGCATTTCTAACTCATAAATTCATATTCATAACCAAACAGATTTCTTTTTCAATAGCATGATCTCTGAATTATTCAATAGTCCATAATCATACATGGAATTTATATACTTCATCAATTATTAATTTCACATTGAACTTCACATCACTAACGAATATTCACATTTCATATTTTTCACACTATTCTCAAATGAGAATAATTCACATCCATCACACAATAAAATTTCTTTCTTTACTATATTAATCTTCTAATCCTTCATTTCAAATTCTTTTTGCAAGATATAATTTCAAAAAAATATAAATATAGAACCATAGTTCTATTTACACTTTTTATTCTCAAATCATGTTTTATTTCATGCAAATAATTTCCAAATTATTTTTCATAAGTCCTACATATTTTTAGAAGAATAATCATATTTTTCTCATAACTTTTCGATCACTAAAACACTCAAAAAAATAAGTTTTTAAATCTTGCCAAAGCCAAGATTCGAACCCAGCACCACAGGAAACCCAACCGCACGCTCTGACCATGTGGTCACTTGTGCTCAGCAGTATAAGAGAGAACCAGAGAGTTAAATACTCTCGGTTCGGAACTGATTGGATTTAAAGAAAAACGCACATAAAAGATGGTATTCTCAAGAGTCGAACCAGTGACTTGTGAGAACCCAACCGCATGCTCTGACCACTTGAGCTACGTGCTCAGGTTGTCAAAGTACAACTCAAATTCTTTTTAACACAATTCTCTCTGTTATTAAAACAATTCGATATTCAACAAGTCCTCATTTCATTTCGTTTTTATAAAAATTAGTGTAGAATTCCAGATTGACTAATATCATCATAAGTTATATTCCAGTACAATAAAAATAATTTTTTCAATAATCAAAACATATTTTTCATACAATTAATTTGAATTGTGAACTATCACTACCACATTTCTTCTTTTTCGACATTTCTCAACAATTAACGCCACTAATCTCTTTATTAGCAAACTACACATTAATTTTCTATTTTTAATCTTTTACCAAACATACAAATCTATATCTTAATTCATTTATTTCCATATAACACAAAGATCCATTTAATCACATGAAGTAACATTGTCAATCTACTAACTTTGTGTATATAATTTGTGATGTAGAAATAAAACTTTCTTTAACAATCCATGGTTATAATTAATTCACACAAAACTTAGATTTTTACTAATCAAATCACATACAATTGCACACGCACATTCCACTAAATTTATAGCTCAAATCTCCAATTAAATGTGTACTCTTATTTATCTTTTTCATGCATCATTTTTCCATTCCAATCTAGCATGTATTCCTACTTAGAAATATAGAAAATTTACCCACCTTAGTTGGAGAGAAAAACAACTAGCAACACCTCCTAAACAACGTCCTTGCAAACGAGAGCGATCCTCCTCCTTGAACACGCGCACACAAGCCTCCAAGCACACCAACCGAGCCTCCCTTGGATTGATGCTGGCCTCTCCTCTTGTTGCAAGCACAACTCCCACACACAACTCATTCTTTTACTCACTTAATAAACTACTAGTAATTGAACTATAGGTTTGGAGGAATTAATTAGCACAAGAATACTATCCAAAGGGGGGGGGGTATTTATACTAAAAAAATAGGAGAATGGATGGCTAAGATTGAAGTAGGAGTTAGGAACAAATGGCTATGATTTAAGGAGGAGTTATACTAACCACCCATGATCAAGCAACCACCATCACCATGATCCCACTCAAAATTTTGATTTCCCTTCTAAAGTTCACAACCGGCCATGCTTGAGATGCTTTGCACGTGTACGTGCAATGCACGTGCATGCAACTAGTTTTCATTTTAAAAAAATTTGTATATTATATTTTACATAAAAATAATCTTTAAATTGTATCCTATATTACAAGTTGTATTTAAAAATAAAATAGCTTATGGGCTTTAGTTTTTGTGCCAAAATAATAATTTATAAAAAGAAAATAAATTAATTCAATTTGGGCTTTTTAGAAAGAAAGGCTTTTTGTCTAATTGAAAGAAGGCTTTGTAAAAATAATTAAAAGCACATATTTAAATATCTATACTGCACACTAAGTGCAAAATAAAATAATTTTGTAGAAATTAAGACCACATTGCACGTGCACACTAAGTGCAAAATAAAATAATTTTCATTAATAAAAATCGGTGCATTACATAAGGTTTTTGTAGAAATTAAGAAAAGTAGACTGGAATTGAGAAAGGGAATGGAGGTAGTGATCATTTTCCATAATGGAAGTGTACAATTGACCATTTCACTATGAGAGGCAAAGTTATGGAAGAAGGACTTGTTGCAGTCTTCTTCTTTCATCATTTGATCTTGGCTCTATGAACCCATTTAATATGGTCCTGGTGTAACAGAGAAGAGTACCCATTCTTACAATCCATGCTTTTTTGCCAGTCCGCCATAGAGATAGGGGCCTGCTCTTCTTTTTTCTTAATAAGATAAATGCTATTCAAAAAGGAACATTTAAGAAGGTTGGCGTTACCAAATCTATCCCTCCTCCAAGCCTTACAACAATTCTTAACTGAATGGATTTTGAGGAGAAAACATGCCAAACCATGATAACCTACCGCCAAGGAGAGACAATTGGTGATCGTATTAACGAAGATTTGGTCTTCTAGCCAAAATTTCTCAGAGCGAAATTTGAATGATTTGAAGAAGTTAAAGTTAGATTGCAAAATCAATGGAACATGATCAGAAGTGGGGTTAGGGAGGGCTTGAACAAAAGAATTGTGGAAAGTGGAAATTCAGTTTTGAGAAACCAAGAACCGGTTGAGTTTCGCCATGATGGAGCTAAGCGGTGATTAGACCAGATGAAAAGCCTACCATTGAAGGAAAGGTTGATTAGATCTAAAGAACGGATACAATCGTTGAATGAATAGAGTCATTAACCCTGGCCGAGTTACCCCTACATTCATGGGAGAATCTGGTGACATTAAAGTTGCCACAAAATACCTACAAACCATTGATACGGTCGATAAAAGAACTGAATTCATTCCATAATTCATTCATGAGCTCTGTAGAAGAAGGACCATAGACGAAGACCACATTAAGAAGGATCTTAAACTCAATCCAATCTGCACAATCAGAAAGAATTTCATCTTAAGGACCGAAACTAGATTGAAAAGAGAAGCTTAGAAGCCGAGTAGAATGCCTCCACATGAGTTAACGACATCTCGTCCGATACATTGGGTAATAACATGACCACCCAATGCCCTCTTAATGGAGGAGATAAAGAATCCAATTTCGATTCCTGAATAGAGATAATGTCGCACTTAGCAGAAGAAATCATATCAAAGATAGCTTCTTTTTGGGGGGAGCTACCAAGACCCTGAATATTCCAAGAGCCACTAATCATTAAATCGGTTGAACTATTAGCTCTGAAAAATTCAAGAGATCTAATCGAGTCAAAGCAAGAAGACAAAGAAGAATCAAACAAGAAGCCCATATCAGAAGCAAGATTAGAAAAGTCAACATCATACAAAGATTTAAAGTGAACTTGGTAGACGGAACCTAGGTGCGAGTCTAGAGAAATAACATTGGGGAAAGGTGGTAATTCCAAGTTACAAACTTGGGCCACCAAAGAGGATTTGGCGGACCTCTTAGCCTTAAGCTGGGCACTAGAACAAATATAGATGGAATGACGTTTCTTTGGAGAATTTATCCTATTGGAATGAAAGGGGGAACAAATAAGGACTAGAGGAAGATGAAGGGGCATACTTATTGGCCTGAGAAACCGCATTATCAACAATAGATTTCAACAAAGAAATGATGGTGTTGATGGTGATATCCAACACAGGTGGGCGACAACAGGGTTGAGCACTAGTATCTAGATAAAGCTTCGCTACAAGACAGAGAACGGAGCAAGGAAGATGACCGAAAATAATCTAAACTATACATTCCCAAGTGCGTAAAAAGCAACCCACAATCTATGAATAGACTAATAGAGAACATAATAGTAAGATAATAGGTCGAGAACATAGCATTATCATTGCACATGAAAGAAAAGCTGCAAGGAAACTTAAACATAATAGAACATACATTTCCGGACGAGTGCTGGATAAGAGTCTTTTTCTTCCTGGAGTAGCAAATCATCGAAATCTCAATCCACATTGGCAGCATCAACAATAGGACAAGAAGACGAAGTCTTGCCTTTACCAGAAGTTTGTGCGGGAGATGGAGAAGAAGAGTGGATACTGCTTTTGTAATGCTCCCAATTATAGGGGGTTCCAACACCACTCAGGGAACTCCTTCTCGGAGGCAGGAACATAAGAAAAAGGGATGAGGGGACCACAATCTGAAATGCTAGGAACAGTCATAGGCGGGGAGAACAAGGAGTAGTGAGAGAGGGAACTAAATAATTGATATCCTGAATTAAATCTAGTACCTTCGCATGCACCTAGGCCGCTGGAGGGGTGGTGACCAGATGCAGGGAAGGAGTGACAGAAGGGTTTCTCCATACGAGGCTAGCTAGCTTCGGCGGGAGGGGGAAAGGGAAGCAGAGAAAGTGGTTCCCTATCTTTGATAAGAGTATATCCTCCTCCCACCAAATACCATCCTGTGAGCACCCCGACCTGAGGACCTTCCCCTCCAATTTTGACCACTTCCCCTATGACAACTACCTTCAGCGAACTTCAGAGCAGATTGAGATGGGGAAGATGAGGAAGGGGTAGAGATGGAGGTTGAACTCTTGGGGATTTTGAAGACTGCTCTCATTGGATTAAGACGCTGTCATAGGGTAGGTGGAGTTCCCCAGACACAACTGGTACTCTGAAATCCAGTCATCAAGGTTACCACATAGAAAGTGCATACCTGAAGGTAGCCTGATTCCAATGGAACAATAGAAGAGGTGCAAATGAGGTCTCCTAGGCATCTAGTCATAGCAAAAATGAGGCAGGTTGAGTCACAGAATAGAAGGAGTCCAGAAATAGTCGCACGAGTCGGAATAGTCGGCGGATAGGAAGCTCAATGCCAAAAGGTGACTACTTTCTAATAAATAATTGAACAGAGCTAATACTTAGAGGTTCATTGGACATCAATTCCGAAAACACCTTGATTAAGGGCATTTAATCACGATATCACCCTTTGAACAAAAATTAACACCCTATGCCAATTCTCAACCCTCCAAAATATTGCTTAAAAAGGAATCTAGGGTAGAGTTGCTTACCAAACCGCCACACAGAGATTGCTCCAATGTTAGCCAACTCAGAGATCTTGTGTCAATCTCAGGGGAATGCTTACAGAAGAGAGGGACTTCAGGAGGGTCACAAATAGTGAGACAGCAACATGGACGAAAGCGAATTAGGTAGCAGAGCAGAAGAAGCAGTACCTTTCGACACAATTTTTTAGTTATAACCATTGAGGGGGGAAGAGTTGGGGGGGGGGTCATAATCAGAAATAATTGGAGAAGCAACATCTAGTTTAGCACGTTCACCTTTACGATCGGTCAGCTTAACCTTGAAAGTAGGGAAATCAAGAACCGAAAGAACCTGGTTGAAAATGGGAATACCAAGCTACAAACTGAGAAGTTGTTGGAGGGAGAAACATCAGTTTCTAGAATGACCGAGTTTATCTCGTGTAACTCCTATTTCCCGTATTTGTATTTTTCCTACTGTATTTTTATTTCTGGTATTCTTGTAATCAACTTGAGGTCCTATATTTTTGTTCCAGTTCGAATAAAAATATTCTTTGGTTTCAACTCAACTTTTGGTGTTAATATCTAATTCAACTGTATTGTTCGTTCTACTCTTTTGTGTCGTTCTTTTTGTAGAAATGGACTATTTATATTCCATCTATCTCTTTCCCCTATTTTTTTTTAATGAATTTTGACCAATTCTCTAGTTGGATCCCCTCAAAACCCGACACCCAATTACCCATAAACCTAAAACCCTAACTATTTAACCCTAACCTACCCAAACCCTAACCCTAACCGCTAACCCCTAACCCTAATCTACTGTTAAACCCCCCTAAACCCGCCGCTCCTTTCTCTCTCTCGTTCCATCGTCTTCCTCTCGCTCCCTTCTCCCTCCATCCACACCCAAAACCCAATCCCATCGCCTCGCCGCACCCCCCTCGCGTCGCCACCCTCTCCTCGTCAACACCACTCCATCTTCCACCGTCGTCCCCAACTCCATCGAGACCCCAAACCCATTTCGCCATTTCCCAATCCTCCGCCTTTAACATCACTAGTCATCTCCATCCTCCTCGCCTCGCACCCCAGCACCTCCGCCAGGCACTCGCCGTCACAACCACCTTTGCCATGACCCAAAACACCTCCGCCATCCTCGCCAGCCACCCCAATCATTACCATCGCCACCATCCCCTGCCTCCTCGCCTCGCGACCCACCACCGTCGACTCCCTTGCCAACCCATTTCCCCGCTCTCATCGCTCCGCTGTTTCGAAACCAGAAGCAGAGCATCGCCGCAGTCGCGTCGCCATCGCTGCCGAGCGCGCCTCGCCGTCAACGTCGCACTGCCCTCGCAGTTGCACCGCCTCGTCGCTCGCCAGTGCCGTCACCGAGATCCTTCTCTCTCTCGCTCTCTGTTTCAGTGAAGGAGGGAAGAAGAAGGAGAGTGCGGGATTGAATCTCAGCCGTCGATTTGATCAAGATCCGATCTTTTTAGCTAGATCAGATCTCAACCGTCCATCCGATCATGATCCTCAACTCAGATCTAAGCAGATCCAGCTGCCCGATCGTCTTGATCTTGATCTTCCATCAAGATCCGCTCCGATCCGATCCATCCGATGTCGATCGCCGATCCACGCCGTCATCCAATCAAGGCAAGTATTCATCTTGTACAAATTTTTGTTCTAGTACAAGCGTTTAATTTGAAAATACCGCAAATAGTAAATAGTTGTGACTTCTCTCTGACTCGTCGTTGTTGATCAAATATTAATCCTCATCAATTTCATAATCTTAAGAGCCACAATAAATTTATTGTTATATTATAACTACTTGGAATCATTTTATCTCCTAAGACACATGAATACATGAAATTAAGGAATCCTAGATTTGTAGATGTGAGTTGTATCTTGGATGTGATGATTTTGCACCCATTTGAGTTGAGAAATAAATGTTGCTTGCTGTTTTGATAACCATTACCCCGTATATATATCACACATTAATCTAGATGCCCAATAACCAATTATCATGCAACTTAGGTATAAAAGACCTTCCCACATGTTACTGTCCTGAACTTTACTTGCTATTTTGACCCCTTTAACGTTAGAATCTGAATCTGAGCCCTGAACAGTAAATGTAGCTCTAGATGTCTAGATATTGATAGCCGCCGCAATTTTCCAATTCCGAGTTACGGTCTAGGAGATATCGTAGTTTACTGCAGTTGCATCGATAGACGCAGATTCGCAAAACTGCTGCACACATTTAGTTTGCGAATTAATTTAACTATGTTAACAGTAAGCGTTTGACTCGAAATTTTATATGCTGTTGTTGAACGCCCTAGAGAACCTTCCCAAATTTTCTTAGAATTAATTATCAATGATTCAACACTGTTTCACATGTATAAACTTATATTCACAATTTTTGCCTGAACACATTAGCTGTGTAGTTCGCTGTTTTGACACATGTTACCACAACTTTCATGTACCTTAATTATATGCGTTGGAACCGGACAGGAGTCTAGTTTCTAGATCTTCTGACGGATCCATATTTACTATCTCGTAGCAACGAAAATCACATTTTTGGTACATCAACGTCGTGTTGTCCAGATTTGAGATTTTCGTTGTTCGTGATATTTTTATTCGTGTTGACCCTCGAATATACTATATGAATATCTCAAACTTGTTCCATGTCCATGATTATGATTTCTTGACTTGTTTCGCACACTTGCATATTTGCTTGATAAAAATTAATAAAAGTAACAAGCTGGGGTTTAAGGAAAAGACCATAGTAGTGGATAATATAGGTAAGTGTACTCGGAAGGGGGCCCGTATTTCCCAGTACTCGGTTCATGAACTTGTTGCACCTTGATGTATTTATGGAGCCAGTTACTTGGCTCATGAACTTGTTATATTCATTAACCCACTGTGTGGTTCTTGAACTTGTTAGTATTCACGGACTCGCTTCGTGAACTTGTTATTTATTTTTGTATTCATGAACCGTGCTTACTTGATACTTGATACCTGAGTACGTCGCCCTTATTTCAGGTTTGTAAATTTTTAGATTTTCAGATTTCCAGATTTTTCAGATTTTCATATTTTCATATTTTTAATGCTTCTTTTGATTGCTCATGTAGAAAATTTCACTGAGTTCTCTGATTAATTTCGAATGCAATAGAAGATTTAAATAGAGATTTTTTATATTTTTTTTATTGCTCATGTAGATATTCACTTGGGTAAATTTCAACTTCTAAAGTTATACTAAAAATAGCAAATATCTTCTCAAAAGTTAAATTTCATCATTTTGCATCCTCAAAGTTTTAAGAAGTTGGATTTTACACCCTCATTTATAATTATTTTTCAACATATGCTGATGGAAACATAGACTTTTATTTACAATTAATTGTTCTCTTACTATTCAAACTTGAGCTACATAAACTCCATAATGGAAGTTTCAGATAAATGCATCTGAAAGGCATGAAAGTAAATGTATCAAGTATTATACATGAACATTATTATAGTGTACATCTCAAAAAGTATATTAATATATGATAGTAGAATACACTGAGAACACCAAAGTTAATCGTCAAATATTATTACCTCTTTGATGTGTTGGACAATACTTTACTGGTGGATTGTCTGATGATTGGACTTATGCGTTTTATGTAAATCACTCTATGTACTTACTTTGAGGAGTTGGGGCTAATATTGTCGTCTCTATTATTAGTTCTATAGGCATGTAGCGCTTTTTTGTATCTATAACTATATTCTCTATTTTAATTATATATGTTGTTAGTTCTATATAGATGTGTTGGCTGTAACCTTGATGGCTTTATCCGTATGATATTTATATAAAAAAAATTAGAGATATCTATGTGATTGTTTTACGACATTCTAATTGTTTTTTATAAATTATCGTGGAGTTTCTAGCTCGGTGGTATTGTATATAAATGTTGATACATGTGTGATTGGTTAGTCAAACAGGACTACATATTTACTGTTTACATGGTTTTTCATATGTTGCATCATTCCGAAGACATGTCGTGGGCAGGTGCCTATATATATATATATATATACACACACACACACACACACACATATATATAACACAAAGAAAAGAACACATAATCATTTGTATTACACACACACACACACACACAGTTGTTTGTTATATATATATATATATATATATATATATATATATATATATATATATATATATATATATATATATATATATAACATAATCATGTGTATTAGAGCATCCACAGTCGTTTGCTTAATTTCCATTTTATCCATATTATAGCAATTTCGATTCTGCAGTCGTTTGCTATTTATTCAGAACAATGCTATATTTGAGAGCAGATATGAGAATATGCATATTATAGCGTCCCAAATAAAAAAAATTTCTTTTTTATTATATCGGACGGATCTTGAAGGTCCGTCCCAACTAATTTTTTTTCACTTCTAACCTTGGACGGATCTTCAAGATCTGTCCCAAATAAAAAAATAATTTTTTTTATATGGGACGGAACTTGAAGCTCCGTCCGAACTAATTTTTTTTCACTTCTTACCTTGGACTGATCTTGAAGATCCGTCTCTTGTTATTTTTTTAAACATTTTTTAATTATTAAAATTATTAAAAATGCCCAGAACTTTTTTTTCACGGGACAGAACTTAAAGTTCTGTCTGATTATTTTTTTTATTGCTATATTATAGCATTTTACCACTGCAGCAAACGTCAAATTGCTATATGTATAATATACATTTTGCCATTTTTTAGCAATCACGACTGTGGATGCTCTTTTACACACACACACACACACACAGACTATATATATATATATATATATATATATATATATATATAACACAAAGAAAAGAACACATAATCATCTGTACATATTGTAACGTCCCGGACCCCGCTCAGCTGCGCACGTGGCTACACATGCGCGCAACACGCGAACAAATAAAATCCTAACAACTGCCCACCACAGGCGTGCTTCACAAAAGTGGTTATAGCCATTTAGGTGCCTGGTGATAATTAGCTCTATTATTTAAACTCTAATATTTCCAAGTTAATGGTCGATGTGGGATCAAGTCAACCCACACCACACACACACATGGCACATGCATTGCACTGTGACACACAAGCAGCATAACCAGCCCCCTCCACTTCTCCCTGACCACGTCAGTAAGCAACAAACCCCGGTGCCCCACACTGTACAAGTGCAGCCAACAATTCCCCCCATGGCCAAATAAACCCATGCAACCACCCTATAGATTTTCTTATAGGCCAACAACCGCTTTCTCACTTATATATATTCTTAAGTATGGGGTGTTACACACACACACCCTTAAGAACTCAACGTCCTCCTAAGCCCGGGACTTTCAACCTGATCCAGGATCCCTTTCTAGCCGATGTTGAGAGAACTAACCTTATTCTGCTAGTTGTACAGTCTCTGCCCGGTGACCTGTATCAACCTCGCTCCATCTTAGACCTAAAAAGTATAGTAATCAAATCCCCGAGTGTCTCCCTCATGATAGCAGCTATGTAATCTCATTTCCGTGTAAGACAGCTCATGAGTTTTCCGACCTTTCGGTCATTATCTAACCCCCTACCCAAGCTTTCAAGTTCGTGGGCAATTATGTCAAAACGAGGCAACATATGGTCTATGCTTTTACCTAGAATCATACGAAAACATCAAACTTATAAAAGCATAATGTATCTTTAGCTTTTATCTTAGACACAGTTTCCTCGTGACGTTTTAACATGTTGTTTCAGACCTCATAAGTAGTTTTGCAATTGTGCCCACATCACATAAGTTCCTCATTGTTAAGTCCTGCATATAATGATGTCATGGCTTTAGAGTTTGTAGTTTTCAATGCAAGTTCAGCTATAGTGAAGAACTTCTTTCCGTCACTGACATGAATATTTATTTGATTGATACAAACGTTCCAGACTTCTTCTCCAAGTATTTGCAAAAAATTAGACATACACACTGTGGCCGCTAAATTCGGTGTGGGGGCAAACAGATAGAATTTGTGAGTTCGTAGAAAACCTGAATAGCAAACACCTAACCTGTTCGTCGGAGCTTTGACCGTTGACTCCCGCCGTTCACCTGCAAGGAAGTGCGAGACACCGGGGTTGATCCCGGCGACGCACCCTCTGACGCTCAAGTCAGTAACCAGAAATGATTATGAAAGAGCGTTTAACTAGAAAAAGATTGATTACCTCTTAATGGAGATGGGTGTGGGGTATTTATAGTCGCCGTTGGGATCAGATAAGGAATGTGATTCCTGTGATCTGATAAGGAATATTTTCCTAGTAAACAGATTAGGAATGTAATCCCTTAATTCCCGGTGAAAAGATAGATGTGAATCAGAGTCGTTGATTAGGATTAATCAGAAACCCTAATTCTATCTTTTCTGGACTGGGTGTGTTTCGGGTTGGGACCCGTACCCAGTTGAGGTGGATCCGTTCGTGGGTTATTGGATCTGTGAGAAGGAGATCCAGTGCCCGTTTCGGACCCATTTGTATGTGAAATTACCGTTTTACCCCTGAGCTTTAAGATTCGTGTCCGATGTGAACGGTCCCGATTTAATCCTATTTTTAGCCATATCACGAGCCCCCCACTCCCGAAGACTGAGTTTGATCAGCCTTTGAGGAGTAGTTTTACTGTTTTAATGGCGTACGGGATTTTATCGGTGTTCTTAAGGGAGTTTGGAATCTTGCTCGGGGTGTAACAGTGTTATTATGGGCTTGTAAAATGCCCAAAAATATTCTCAGAATTTTCTGGATTTTTGGTGATTTTTCTGAATTTTTTCTCATTTTTTTTGAATTTTTTATTCATTCTCCGAATTAAATAATTAATTATCAAAAATATTAATTAATTATTCTAATTTAATAATTATTTTTTCAGAATTTAAAAATAATTTTTTCTGAATTAATAATTATTTTTAGAATTTTTAATTAATTTTTTCGATTTTTTTATTATTTTTTCGGATTTTTTAAATAAAAAAAACAATTAAATAAATAAATAAATAATTTAAATATTACCTGGACACGTGGCAGATTTCTGGCCGTCCATCATGACCAGATGAGCACGCATCGTGAGGCAGATCGCGATCTGTACACGTGGCGAGTTTCTGGCCGTCCATCATGATCAGATCTGCGCGCATCGTGAGGCAGATCACGATCGGGACACGTGGCGCGTTTCTGAGCGTCGATCGTGTCGCGACACAAATTTTGAGACGATCGGACGGATCGTGTTGGTCGGTCACTTTTTTTCTCAATTTACAGCATCGGTACTTCAGCACTTCGGTTCGGCACCTCGGATCGGCTCCTCGGATCACTGAGATGATGCCACATGGCATGCCACGTGGCTTTTTTTTTTCTCTCTCTCTCTGCTTTTCTGCTTCTCTTCTTCCCTGCTTCTCTTCTTCGCGTCCTTCTTCTCTTCTTCCCCTCCATCTTTCTTCGCCTCCACTTCTTTTTCTCTCTTCTTTTTCGTCTCGGCGTGGAAGGCAGCTCCGATGAAGGAGCTTGGAGCTCGACGAAGAGAAGAGAGCTCGACGGTGGAGCTTGGAGAGGTGATGGGTTTGGCTCGGCGATGAAGGGAGCTCGGCGAGAGTGGGAGCTCGAAGTCGGCGTTGCTCGGAGTTCAGGGCTCATCTAGAGGAGAAGCTCGGCGAAGAGACCGGAGTTGGTGAAGAAGGGGAGTTTGGAGCTTCGGTTCGATGTGGAGCTCGGAGAGAGGTAGAGCTCGGCAGCGAAGCTCGGCACGAATGGAGTTCGGCAAGGCAAGAGCTTCGGCGAAGTGGTCGACGAGTGGAAGTTAGCTTGACGATGGGAGACGAAGCTTCGGCGGAGCTTTGCCGAGGAAGAAGGCTGAGCTCGGAGGTTGAGAGGAGTTTGGAGAAGCGAAGCTTGGTACTGTGGAGAACTGGGTTCGACGAGGAGCTCGAAGACCGGCCATGGCGGAGCTTAGGGAGAGAGCTGCGCATGGGGAGGTCGATAGTGGTCGAGCTCTGCTCTGTGGGCTCGATGGTCGAGCTTCGGCCATGGCGGGGCATTTGAGAACTTCGCCGAAGGAGGAGGGAGCTCGGTGAGGCTCGTCGGCAGTGGTGGAGAAGAAGGTCAGTACTGGAGCTCGCGGTCGGGAGCTCGGCAATGGAGTCGAGGTCGGCAAAACTTGGTGATGGCGTTGGGTTCGGCTCGTCACTTGGCTCGGAGCTCGGCCACGGAAGCGGCCGAAGCTTCGACGAAGGGGCTCGTTGTGTGAAGGAGGGAGAGCTCGGCACAATAGCGGACGTTGGAGATGAACGAGCTCCTCTACGGAGGGAGGGGTCGGTGGTGTGAGGAAGAGGAGTTTGAGTTTTCTCTTCAGTTGGTTTGGTTTTGGCACCAGGAGTGTGGAGAAGGAGATGTGAACGAAGTGGGTCGGGTTCGGATCCCCTAACGGGTCGACCCGGCCCCCGTGCCACACCGTTTTCTCTTTCTCTCTCTCTCTCTCTCTCTCTCTCTCTCTCTCTCTCTCTCTCTTCTTCCTTGTTGTTCGGCAAATGAGTCCGGTTCGGCAGATCCGAGCACAGATTTTGAGGAGAATTTTTTCCCACTTTGCTGTTCGGTAGGTCGGTAGCTCGGATTTGAGATCCGAGCTACGTGGCTCAATCTGGACGGTTGATCACGATCGTGGCGCGAATCACGAGACAAGAGGCACGAGTTTCGAGAAAACGTTATCTTGTCGTTTTGTGGAGACGTGGCGCGATCTGAACCGTTCATCATGTTCTAGCACGCTTTTTGATGCGATCCGATGGTGAGATGGGGTCGGCCGAATTTTTCTCCATATACGAGGGTCGGTACCCCGGCACCTCGGATCGGATCGGCACCTCGGATCGGTAGCTCTTCTAAGAAGAAAGAGAAAGGGGAGGAGAGGCATTTGGGTTCTCTCCTCTGCCTTGTTCTTCCGCACAGTGGAGAAGAGGAGAAGTGCTGGGTACTTTTTTGGAGAGGTGAAGAGGAGAAGAGGAAGGGGAGGAGAGGCAACTGGGTTCTCTCCTCTGCCTTGTTCTTCCGCTCGGTGGAGAAGAGGAGAAGTGCTGGGTACTTTTTGGAGAGGTGAAGAGGAGAAGAGGAAGGGGAGGAGAGGCAACTGGGTTCTCTCCTCTGCCTTGTTCTTCCGCTCGGTGGAGAAGAAGAGGAAGGGGAGGAGAGGCAACTGGGTTCTCTCCTCTGCCTTGTTCTTCCGCTCGGTGGAGAAGAGGAGAAGAGGAAGGGGTGGAGAGGCAATTGGGTTCTCTCCTCTGCCTTGTTCTTCCGCACAGTGGAGAAGAGGAGAAGTGTTGGGGAAGAAGGAGAAGAATGAAGGAGCTAAGAAGGGTATGGGTCGGACCATGGGTATCGGATCCGACCCCGACCGTTAGCCTCTTTTTCTTTCTTCCTCTTCATCTGCTTGCTTTGTTCGGCGAATCCGAGCACGGATTTTGAATCACATTTTTCGCCGCTCCGCAGTTGGGTAGATTGGCAGATCTGAGCTGCACGGCTCAATCTGGACGGTTGATCACGATCGTAGCGCGAATCACGAGACAAGAGGCACGAGTTTCGAGAAAACGTTATCTTGTCGTTTTGTGGTGATGTGGCGCGATCTGATCCGTCCATCACGCTTGAGTGCGAATTTGGAGATGATCTAACGGTGAGATCGCCTCGGGACGATTTTTTGCCATATACGAGGGTCGGTACCCCGGTACCTCGGCTCGGCGCATCAGGGCTGTTTGGCCGAGGTGCTGAATTGTCTGTTTTGAAGGAAGTGTTCCTTGAAGATTCTGCCCCTTCGTGCTCAGTGGCTCGGCCGTTCGGCTGAGCTGTTCGGTAGCTCGGCTGTTCGGACGGCTCGAGCGTGAGGAGAAGCTCGGTGAGTTGATGAAGGGGATGAGTCGGCACATGGAAGAGGTGATGCTCTGCTTGGTTTTTGGAGATTTTTGAAGAGGAGCTCCACTCCTAGGGGTGGAGAAGAGGTGCTAGGAAGATCCTCGTAAGAGCCATGGGAAGACCCATTCTTTGAAGTGAGCGCAAGGAGCAATTCTAAGAGAGTTTTAGCTCCGATCTTGTCGAGAAGAGCTATTTGAGAGACAAGTTTGAGGAGGAGCTCCAGGAGAAAGTTGTGCTCCGAACTTGTGGAGAAGAGCTCCGCTTTGGAAGCGAGCGGAGTGAAGAGCTTGACTTGTAGAAGAGCCATCAGGAAGAGGAGTTTGAGGAGCAACTCTAGGAGAGTTTTAGCTCCGAATTCGTTGGGAAGAGCTCCGCTTTGGAGGCGAGCGGAGTGGGGAGCTCGATTTGTAGAAGAGCCATCTGGACGAGGAGTTTGAGGAGCAACTCTAGGAGAGAGTTTTAGCTCTGAACTCGTTTGAGAAGAGCTCCGCTTTGGAGGCGAGCAGAGCGGGGAGCTCGACTTGTAGAAGAGCTGACTGGAAGAGGAGTTTGAGGAGCAACTCTAGGAGTTTTTAGCTCCGAACTCGTTGGGAAGAGCTCCGCTTTGGAGGCGAGCGGAGTGGGGAGCTCGATTTGTAGAAGAGCCATCTGGAAGAGGAGCTTGAGGAGCAACTCTAGGAGAGAGTTCTAGCTCCGAACTCGTTTGAGAAGAGCTCCGCTTCGGATGCGAGCGGAGTGGGGAGCTCGATTTGGAGAAGAGCCATCAGGAAGAGGAGCTTGAGGAGCAACTCTAGGAGAGAGTTCTAGCTCCGAACTCGTTTGAGAAGAGCTCCGCTTCGGATGCGAGCGGAGTGGGGAGCTCGATTTGTAGAAGAGCCATCAGGAAGAGGAGCTTGAGGAGCAACTCTAGGAGAGAGTTCTAGCTCCGAATTCGTTGGGAAGAGCTCCGTTTTGGAGGCGAGCGGAGTGGGGAGCTCGATTTGTAGAAGAGCCATCTGGACGGTTGATCACGATCGTGGCGCGAATCACGAGACAAGAGGCACGAGTTTCGAGAAAATGTTATCTTGTCGTTTTGTGGTGACGTAGCGCTATCTGATCCGTCCATCACGATTGGGTGCGAATTTTGAGATGATCTAACGGCGAAATCGCCTCGGGACGATTTTTTGCCATATACGAGGGTCGGTACCCCGGTACCTCGGCTCGGAGACTCAGTGCTGTTGGCCGAGGCACTGAGGTGTTTTGGAGGAAGTGTTCCTTGAAGATTCCGCCCCTCCGTGCTCAGTGGCTCGGCCGTTCGGCTGAGCTGTTCGGTAGCTCGGCTGTTCGGATGGCTCGAGCGTGAGGAGAAGCTCAGTGAGTTGATGAAGGGGATGGGTCGATGAAGCTCTGCTCCTCGGCTCGGGAGGATGGGTCAGCATATGGGAGAGGTGAGGGGCTCTGAAGTTGTCTCTATTCTGTTTGGTTTTGGAGATTATTGAAGAGGAGCTCCACTCCTAGGAGAAGAGGTGCTGGGAAGACCCATTCTTTGAAGTGAGCGCAAGGAGCAATTCTAAGAGAGTTTTAGCTCCGATCTCGTCGAGAAGAGCTATTTGAGAGACAAGTTTGAGGAGGAACTCCAGGAGAAAGTTGTGCTCCGAACCTGTGGAGAAGAGCTCCGCTTTGGAAGTGAGCGGAGTGAAGAGTCTTGACTTTGAGAAGAAAGAGGAAGGGGAGGAGAGGCATTCGGGTTCTCTCCCCTGCCTCGTTCTTTCGCACAGTGAAGAAGAGCAGATGTGTTGGGTACTTTTGGCGGGAAGACTGAAGAAGGAGAAGAATGAAGGAGCTAAGAAGGGTATGGGTCGGACCGAGGGTATTGGATCCGACCCTGACCCGTTAGCCTCTTTTTCTTCTTGCTCTTCATCTGCTTAGCTGCTCGGTAGATGCATCTTGTTCGGCAGATCCGAGCACGGATTTTGGGGCACATTTTCCGCCACTTTGCTTCTCGGTAGATGGGTAGCTCGGCTCGGATGGTCGTGGGGGCAGTTCGGAATGGCCATCTTCCTCCGGCCCGTTTAAGGACGAGCCGGTGAAGTAAAGTCGAGCCATAGGACCCCGACCATCGTGAGGTTAGTTTGAGGGATGCAGGAGCAGTTTCGAATGGCGAGCTACTTCTAGTCCGCTTAGGAGCGAACTTGCGAAGTAGAATCGAGCCAAGTGTTGGACTCTGATCCATTCAACGGCTGCAGGAGCAATTTCGAACGGCGATCTACTCCTGGCTCGTCTGAGGACGAGCCGAGGAAGAAGAGTCGAGCCGAGTGCTGGACTCCGAACCATTGTGAGGTTAGTTCAAGGGATGCAAGAGCAGTTTCGAATGGCGAGCTACTTCTAGTCCGCTTAGGAGCGAACTTGCGAAGTAGAATCGAGCCAAGTGTTGGACTCCGATCCATTCAACGGCTGCAGGAGCAATTTCGAACGGCGATCTACTTCCGGCTCGCCTGTAGACGAGCCGAGGAAGAAGTGTCGAGCCGAGTGCTGGACTCCGAACCATCGTGTGGTTAGTTTAAGGGATGCAGGAGCAGTTTCGAATGGCGAGCTACTTCTAGTCCGCTTAGGAGCGAACTTGCGAAGTAGAATCGAGCCAAGTGTTGGACTCCGATCCATTCAACGGCTACAGGAGCAATTTCGAACGGCGATCTACTTCCGGCTCGTCTGTGGGCGAGCCGAGGAAGAAGAGTCGAGCCGAGTGCTGGACTCCGAACCATCGTGTGGTGCTTAGCAAGTTGTGGGAGCAGCCATGTAGAAGAAGCTGGACTCCGAACTCGTTGAGAAGTGGTCCGCCTTGGAGGTGAGCGGAGCAAAGAGCTCGGCTCTGGAAGAGAGCCATTTGTGAGACAAGTTTGAGGAGCAACTCTAGAAGAGAGTTGTGAGCTCCGAACTCGTTCAGAAGAGGTCCGCCTTGGAGGCGAGCAGAAGGAAGAGCTCGGCTCTGGAAGAGAGCCATTTGCGAGATGAGTTTGAGGAGCAACCCTAGGAGAGAGTTGTGCGCTCCGAACTCGTTGAGAAGATGTCCGCTTCGGCGGCGAGCGGAGGGAAGAGCTCGGATTGGAAGAGAGCCGTTCGGGAGGCGAGTTTGAGGAGCAACTCTAGGAGAGAGTTGTGGGCTCCGAACTGTCTGAGAAGAGGTCCGCTTCGGAGGCGAGCGGAGCGAAGAGCTCGGCTCTGGGAGAGAGCCATTTGGGAGATAAGTTTGAGGAGCAACTCTAGGAGAGAGTTGTGTGCTCCGGACTTGTTGAGAAGAGGTCCGCTTCGGCGGCGAGCGGAGGGAAGAGTTCGGCTCTTGGAAGAGAGCCATTTGTGAGATGAGTTTGAGGAGCAACTCTAGGAGAGAGTTGTGTGCTCCGGACTTGTTGAGAAGAGGTCCGCTTCGGCGGCGAGCGGAGGGAAGAGCTCGGCTCTGGAAGAGAGCCATTTGGGAGGCGAGTTTGAGGAGAAACTCTAGGAGAGAGTTGTGAGCTCAGAACTGTCTGAGAAGAGGTCTGCTTCGGAGGCGAGCGGAGCGAAGAGCTCGGCTCTGGAAGAGAGCCATTCGGGAGATGAGTTTAAGGAGCAACTCTAGGAGAGAGTTGTGAGCTCCGAACTGTCTGAGAAGAGGTCCGCTTCGGAGGCGAGCGGAGCGGAAGAGCCCGGCTCTGGGAAAGAGTTGTTTTCGGGACGAGTGTGAGGAGGAGCTCTTGGTGAGAGTTGTGAGCTCCGAACTCGTTGAGGAGAGGTCCGCCTTGGAGGTGGGCGGAGCCAAGAGTTCGGCTCTGGAAGAGAGCCATTTGGGAGAAGAGTTTGGGGAGCAACTCTAGGAGAGAGTTGTGAGCTCAGAACTGTCTGAGAAGAGGTCCGCTTCGGAGGCGAGCGGAGCGGAAGGGCCCGGCTCTGGGAAAGAGCTGTTTGCGGGACGAATGTGAGGAGGAACTCTAGGAGAGAGTTGTGCTCCAAACTCGTCGAGAAGAGGTCCGCCTTGGAGGTGGGCGGAGCGAAGAGCTTGACTCTGGAAGGGAGCCGTTTGTGTTACGAGTGTGAGGAGGAACTCTTGGAGGGAGTTGTGCTTCGAACTTTGTTGAGAGGAGGTCCGCTTCGGAGGTGAGCGGAGCGGAAGAGCCCGGCTCTGGGAAAGAGCTGTTTGTGAGACGAGTGTGAGGAGAAACTCTATGAGAGAGTTGTGCTCCAAACTCGTTGGGTCTCGGCGCGGGTGATTGGCGCCTCATCGTTCCTAGGCTGCTGCCGACCCGCGGGGGAGCGTGGTCTTCTTCTGTGATCTCAGTGGTGAGGGGACCGCTCACTCGGACGTTGCTGGCGGGAGGCTCCCTCTCGGGCCCGCTTCTCGTCCAGACGGTGGTGTAGGTCCTCTTCCTTCTTCTGATTTTGGGGATTGTGAGAGGCCATGGAATCCGTAGAGGCTTTGTGTATGGAGATGCGGTCTAGGTGGAGAGGTTGCTTCATGCGGGAGCCCCCCGCACCGGCATTCTGTGGACCGGAAGGACCCTTGGGGGGTTGTTGATTCTGAAGAAGAGGCCGATCTTGTTGAAGAGGGTCCTCCACTTGAAGCGGGGGTTGTCCCTGCTGCGGAGCGGGTTGGACGGGGATTGCCTCTTGCTGATCAGCGGGGTTGGGTCCACGGTTGGACCCTCTAGATCTGACTTTTCTGGGAGGCATGGCTGGAGAAGAGCTAGTCGACGAGGAAGAGGCGGAGGCTATTCGTATGGTGTTCCCACAGACGGCGCCAATCTGTGGCCGCTAAATTCGGTGTGGGGGCAAACAGATAGAATTTGTGAGTTCGTAGAAAACCTGAATAGCAAACACCTAACCTGTTCGTCGGAGCTTTGACCGTTGACTCCCGCCGTTCACCTGCAAGGAAGTGCGAGACACCGGGGTTGATCCCGGCGACGCACCCTCCGACGCTCAAGTCAGTAACCAGAAATGATTATGAAAGAGCGTTTAACTAGAAAAAGATTGATTACCTCTTAATGGAGATGGGTGTGGGGTATTTATAGTCGCCGTTGGGATCAGATAAGGAATGTGATTCCTGTGATCTGATAAGGAATATTTTCCTAGTAAACAGATTAGGAATGTAATCCCTTAATTCCCGGTGAAAAGATAGATGTGAATCAGAGTCGTTGATTAGGATTAATCAGAAACCCTAATTCTATCTTTTCTGGACTGGGTGTGTTTCGGGTTGGGACCCGTACCCAGTTGAGGTGGATCCGTTCGTGGGTTATTGGATTTGTGAGAAGGAGACCCAGTGCCCATTTCGGACCCATTTGTATGTGAAATTACCGTTTTACCCCTGAGCTTTAAGATTCGTGTCCGATGTGAACGGTCCCGATTTAATCCTATTTTTAGCCATATCACACACCTTCCAAACATCATAGCATTTTTCATCAAAATAAGGTGAGTGTGTAGTACTTGCCCCATTGGAGATGAAAGGGTCCGATGAGTACAAGTCTGTAGGAGGAGGGATTTCGGCCATTGGACATTTTGCTCTAGTTTTTAAGCTACTAATGAGCACATCGCTATGATACCAGTGTAAATCACCTTAGGGGGGTGAATAAGTTAATTGTGCGGAAATTGAAACTTTAAAGTAAATGTGTGAAATAATTGCGTAAAGTAAAGAGTAGAGTTAAAGAAAGCAAACAGTGCAAAGAGGTAGTGACAGTGATATAAGTGGTTTGACCCCGCTATCTAGTCCGCCACAGGCATTCCACTATACTTCAACCCCATATAGTGAGTTCTTGGTATTAGGTCCATCCAACATAACATCTATAACTCTATAAGTCTCATAAACCGTTGAAGTGAAACAAAAAGTAAAAGGGCAAGAAATCAATGAAAGAACATTCTCTCTTGATCGTTGGTAAAGTATTGAGTTCAGAAGATTTAAAGTTAAAAGAGATGAAGAATACTCAGTGAACCACCTCTATTTATAGGGTGTGAAATATTTTTTTCCCGAAAAAGTTGAAAAGAATTACCAAATATAGTTTTGTGTATGTGTCGGTCGACTATCATTTTTGGGCAGTCGGCTGTCAATTCTCCTAGATCGAAGTCCGAGAGAATTGACAGTAGACTGCACCAAAAACACTCTAGGTATGCAATCGACTGTCAAGAGTGGTCAACTATCTTTGTGCAATTGACCGTCACATACCAAAAACAATTTATTTAGTGAATCCATTTTATATTTTTTCATTCACACAATATTATATCAACAATTTTTTACATATATATTCCCTACAATTATAGCATATAATCTTCATGAGTTGCCAACTTCTTTGAGGATTTTTGCACATGTTTCTTGTGTGAATATCTTTCCGATACTTCACAAATTTTTTTATTCTTTTTATTTTAATTTGATTTGAAAATCTTGAAGCTTTTATTTGAAATTCAAATATTTATTTCATGTACTCATTTTAGATTAAAAAAATATTATATATATGTATATGTTTGGTACACACACTTAGGGTCAATAAGTTTTGTAATAGAAAGCAACCAAACACTACCTAACTCTTAGCTGAGGCAACCACGAAATAAACCCCTATGCCATAAAACATTCCAGGACATTTACGGGCAAACCATCCAAGTTCACAACAAAGCATTGCATCAATCTAAATTACAAGGAAACCCACTACTCCATGGCTAAGCTTTCACCTACCCCGACCTTCTCCTTCCCTCCCTCCCTCCGTCACCGTCCCACTCCTCCTCTCTCCCCCTTCCTCTTCCCCTGATCCTTCTCTTTGCTTCTGAAGAACCCGATCATCTCCTCTTCTCACCACTGAACCCACCGACCCACTCCACTGCTTACCTTCTCCCCATCACCCTCTCCCTGCTTCTCTATTCAACCGGTGAAGCAATGAAACTTACCATCTCCGAGCTATGCGGTAGTGCGCTGTCTCGGGGTGTTGGCCAGCCTTCGGGAGAAAGCCCACAACTTCAAACTGCCCCGCAATCTCCTTCGCTGTGGGCGGTGACACCCTTCCCTTCACAACAAGAAACCACCTGCAAAACCCACCCCCACTTACCCAAAAACCTATCTAACCCCACACTGCGTGCTGCCGCAGTTGATATCCCCACTCCCTTGGACCCCGTCCCTGATTCGATCCCCCAACCTCGCTCTCATTACCGCTCTAGGCCCAGAGAGGAGGGTGGGAGACGGGGACTCAGCCATGATCCTCTCAAGGAAGCTCAGAAGCAACCGGGGATCTCCGTAGCTGGTCATCATCGTCCCCATCAAGCACGACCAACGGCGAGAGGTTGGGCCCACAGAGGGGGTCCTCCTCCTGGCTCAGGTGAGCGGAAGAGTGACCACCTTAGGGGCCGTCAACACTATTCCGAAGATCATGACTTGAATCCCGACAGGTACAGGAGACTTTATCAGCGTGCTCAGATAAAATCTATTACTCACCATCTGTACTCAAACTCAAACAAAGCCCGCACCATTGCCCACAAACCCCCGACTATGAGTTTCCCCCACAACCACCACATTGTCTCAGCGCCTCAAGTGCTCCCGAAAACACCACTGAAGTCCAGCGTGGTGCGGGCCCAAGAGGGGGTCCCACCAAGCGCGGTTTCCATGGCGGTGGAAGCAAGTGAGGCAGAGGAACAATGGACGACTGTCTCCAGGTTTTCAAAACGCAAGAACAGTGTTACTCCCCCCTCCGATTACCATCAACAACAAAAGACAACGGAGAGGCAAACGTAAGCCGGTACCTTGTTTTAATTACGACGACCTTGGCCACTACCGCAAAGACTGCACAAAGGAAGTCCGGTGTCTAAAATGCATGAAATGGGGTCACTTATCATACGTATGTACCAATGTGATGGATTCGAATACTGACGGAGAGCGCATTGTGCATAGGGGAAGATCGCCAGATAGCCCCACAGTCATTAGACTAGCCTCTAGCCTCCAAACCATCTTGAATGAAGAAGCCTGGCTTAGGAAGTGGTGCGCGATCGCCAAAGTGAAAGAGGGGCGCCCATCCGAATCACATCTTCTACAAGCCTTATGCAACAAATGGCCGATGCAGGCACATCGAGATTGGGTGGTTAAAAAACTTTGCCACCTATAGTTTCTTGTATCGTTCCACTCAGTAGAGAAGGTGGGGGAAGTAACAGCGATGGACACTGTGGACTTCGGCCACTTCAGGGTGGATTTCTCGGCATGGTCCCCTAGCTTCGGAGCGGAGTTACCCCAGGGGGAGCTGTACTGGATATGGATACACAACTTGACGCTCCACTTTTGGAGGAAGGAGGCGATACAAGAGATTATAGCAGACTTTGGTACGGTGGAGGAGTTGGACGCTAAAACAGTGCGTCGCTCTGACTTAGTTTCGGCTAAGGTGCTTATCCGAAGCGTGGACATCGCATTGATGCCACGGTTCACCAAAGTATACTCCTATGAAGACTCATACCTTCTCCGTTTTGTTCTAGACAAGCAAGGGGCGGTTGCGGAAAGCCAGGCCATCGACTGTTCCAAACCATCCAATGCCCTCAGAGATGGGCGCTCCTATAGTCAAGTCGCGTCACCGCAAAGGGACACGACGATTGACGGGGCGCACGAGCTTGAAAGGGCGCATAGAGCTCTCATCATGGAGGCAAGACACAAGGAAAGAGGACGGGATCGGAGGAGGGTGGGGTCACAGCGGCGCTCAGCGTCGCCAACCTCTGGGGACCACCAGAGTAGTGGGACGCCCAATACCTCCAACAACGCTCCCTCCACTACAGACAAGCCACCAACTACTGCTGAAACGCTATTCGCGGTGCAGGCGCCACACCGAAAAGCGAGTCAAAAGCAGCCCCAGTACACTGATGGCTCAGAGAAAGCAACTTCTTTTAGCAAGTCGACAGGGTTGGGGAAGGTGACAGAGAGAGGAAAGCTGTCTACAAAGGAGTGGGTAGAAAAGCTTTGGTATGCACCAGTTAAAGCGAAAGAAGCATCTGAGTTGCAGGGGCGTCAGGTGCCAGAGCTGCCGTTGGATAAAGAGGCGAGCGCAGATCTGTCCAAACCCAGGGAGGAAAGTGCTTTAGCATGCGTTCTGAGCGCGGAAGGAGTGGGTAGTGTGGAACAGCTTTTAGAAGGGGGTGCTTTTGGAGCAGAGCTCAGAGGAGGTGATGAGAAGGGGATGAAGGTTTTGGGGTTGGAAGGTGAAGAAGGTAGGATCAACGCGCACGCCTTACTCAATGTATCGATAGCAGACAAGCTGTCGAAGAGCGCGCCTCCTGCCATGACGAGTGCCAATAAGGAGATGCCACCTGGCACCTGGGACAGAGCGGATGTGACTGATCGCTTTGTTTTCCATGAGAGCGGTATGTTGCTCCGCGGTTCTTACGTTAAGGTGGCACCGGTTAAGGAGTGCTCTTCTATTGGGCTTTTTATAGGAGCTAATGGACCCATTGAGGGGTCCAAAGAGACTGTTAGTGATGTGGGGCCAGGCTACAATAGTGTTCCGGACGGTGATTTTCATGGCAGCATTGGGTGTGGGCCCACTGTGGGGTCCATATTGGAATGTAATTCAGCTATTAAGGATTCTTCATTCAACGGGCTCAATGAGGAGTCTGCTGTGAGACGAGCTAGCCCACAGAAGGTGGTTCAACTCACAGATAGTGAGGAGGACCCTGAGGGGCGACTCAACCTAGATGAAGAATTCTCGTTCTCGGATGAGGAATCAGAGGATCTCGAGTTCATCCCCAATACTCAGAGAGAGATTTCCCCGGAGTTGGTGCCCACCACTCTTCCAGAGTCCGCCCCGAGGGGCAGCACTGGGTCGTCTCAAAGGGCAATAGGGGTCAGAGTTCTCCGCTCACCGAAGAGGACTCATGCGGAGTCCTTGGATGACTTTTTAGAGAGAGCTACGGCAGCCAAAGCGGCTAAGCACATCAATGGAGGTACAAAAACTTTCCTTGCCAATATTTTAAATTTGATGTCAGATTCTGAAATTTTTATTTTAGCTACGACTTGTGGTTTGGAAGTGTATGATAAAGAACGAAACGCCTTACTTCTTAACAAAATGAGGGGGTGGGAATCTGATAGGGCTAAAGCTAATGGCCTGTCGGATCTAAGTTCCATCCCTAGGGGGATAACGTTACCCGAGGGCGTAACCAGTCCGTGCCCCCCTCCTACTGATACCCCAGACTTGGTTCCCCAATGAATACACTATTCTGGAATGTCCGGGGTCTGGGGGGAAAAGGTAAAAGAGACATGGTTAGAGATGTTATCTCTAAATCCAAGGCTGATGTAGTTGGTCTGCAGGAGACCAAACTCAGTCATGGGACCAAGCTCAAGAGAGTAGGGGGAAATAGAGTCAAGGAATGGGTTTTTCGCCCATCTGAGGGAGCCTCTGGGGGAATTGCCATTGGCTACAACTCGGACCTGCTCACGTGTTTAGAGGTCGTCAAGGGTTCTTTCTCCCTTACTGCCCGTCTAGAACGTAGAGCGGATAAGTATTTACAGACCATCACAATTGTCTATGGGCCGAACGTGGCTTCAGAGCGTGAGGCCTTTTGGCAAGAGCTGTACAATTTACACCGTCGATGGCCAGGGGCATGGATTGTCGGGGGGAATTTCAATATTACCCGATTTGCATTTGAGCATAAGGGTAGAGGCTCCAGTGACAGGCATAGGGCAGAGTTCAATAAGGTGATTACAGATCTGGAATTGATAGATATTCCCATTAGGGATAGACTATTCACGTGGTCGAACATGCAGGCATCTCCGATTTTGGCTAAATTGGATAGGATCCTCGTGTCTATGGATTAGGAAGCTAAATTCCCCCTGACAACTGCTAGATCAATCCCTCGACCAACGTCAGATCATACTCCAATCCTTCTGGACATTGGGATTCAGGGAGACAAACGAGTTAGGAAATTCCGATTTGAGAAGGCATGGCTGGAGATTCAGGGGTTCCACCACTTGGTGATGGAAAACTGGGCGCTACCGGTTAATGGCACTGATGTTGCGAGCCGGTGGTGTGAAAAAATTCGCCGTTTGAGAAAGCGGCTTCGTAAATGGAACCGATCTAGGTTCTCGTCCGTCTGGCGCGCAAAAGATTCCATGCTGGAAGAAATTGACGAAATGGAAAGAAAGGAGGAGGCGAGAGACCTGTCACAGGAGGAAAGAAATAGACTCCTGGACCTCCGTGAGAATATTGGCAATATCTATAAATTGGAAGAAATTAAGTGGCAGCAAAGATCTAGAATTTCGTGGCTTCAAGAGGGAGACGCGAACACTGCCTTCTTCCACCGGGTAGCAAGCGCAAGGCGCCGGTCCAATCTAATTTTATCCTTAGAAACATGCTCGGGGATAGTGCAAGAGGAACATCTGATTTCCTCAGCCTTTCAAGGTCACTACAAGGACCTGCTGGGAAAGAAAAATGACTTCCGGGTCCCACTAAGGAATGAATTCTGGCTCTCTTATCAGAACGAGTCTATGCCTTCACTAGCCGGCCTGGAGGACCCGTTCTCAGAGGAGGAAGTTCTAAAGGCCATCGGTCAAATGGGAGCAGATAAATCGCCAGGGCCAGACGGCTTCCCAATGATGTTTTTCCAAGTTTTCTGGGAAGAAATTAAAGGTGACTATATGGCAATTCTGGAAGACTTCTTTAACAATAAGCTAAGACTGGGTATGTTCAACTTTGCGGAGGTTGTCCTAATTCCCAAACGAGATGAGGCATCGAAAGTGGGCGATTTTAGACCGATCAGCCTCATTAATTGCTCGGCGAAGATTATTACAAAAATTCTTGCTATCCGATTGGGGGATATTATGGACAACCTCATTAATAAATCTCAATCGGGATTCATTAAGGGCAGAAATATCCTAGACTGTGTGGCAACAGCAGAACAGGTTATCCACCGCTGCCATACGACCAATTTGAAGAGCTTTCTGCTCAAGCTGGACTTTGAGAAAGCCTATGATTCGGTCGATTGGGAGTGCTTGTTGGAAGCGCTCAAGGGTAGGGGCTTTGGGAATAAATGGATCTGCTGGATTAGGCAGTGCTTGCAGTCTAGTAAAACGGCCATATCAGTGAATGGTAGGTCGGGGCAGCCGTTCCCTTGCAGGAAGGGCCTCAGGAAAGGGGACCCACTTTCACCACTACTGTTTACTATCGTAGCGGATGTCCTGAGGGTTATGCTGGAAAATTGCCAGGCCAAAGGCTGGATCGCACCAGTAGCCGGCTCAGCATCTACTAAAGGGTGTACGATCTTGCAATACGCAGATGACACACTACTCTTTGGTAATGGGTCTAGACGAGAAAATGCCTGCTTTAAGGGGTCTCTGTACTGTTTTGAGGCATGGTCAGGCCTTAGAATTAATTTTAACAAAAGTGCGCTGACGCCAATTTCCCTATCCGATGAGGAAGCGGGGGACCTCGCCTCTATCTTGAACTGTACGACGAGTGGCTTTCCTATCAAATACCTGGGGCTACCACTCAGACCTGGGAAAATATCTAAAGCAAACTGGTTGCCTATCATTGACAGGGTGGAGGGCAGACTTTCGGGTTGGAAAGGCAAATCATTGTCTATCGGAGGCAGAGTGGTATTAATCAACTCAGTTTTGTCCAACCTGCCAATCTATTACTGTCTTTTTTCGAACTCCTAAGGTGGGTTATTCAAAGAATTGACCGAATTCGTAAGCGATTCCTCTGGAAGGGGGCGGACTCGGATAAAGGAGGGTACCACCTTATCAAATGGAGTATCGCCTGCACGAAGAAGAGGCATGGAGGACTAGGCATCATTGACCTCAGAGATATGAACCTTGCCCTACTAGGGAAGTGGTGGTGGAAGGTTTTCCACAACAGTGGAGAAGGTTGGCAGGACTTCATCCAACCTTATCTCAGGGGTAAAGGCACTAGAAACCTAGGCTTCCGAGTAGGGGCGAAAGTTTCGCGTCTATGGAAAGGAATGGCCAAGGCTAGCGGTCCCTTCAATTCGGCGGTGTCGTCTACTATCGGCAATGGTCGATCCACCAGATTTTGGTGGGATAGGTGGGGTGGAACCCATTCCCTGAAAGAGTTGTTCCCAGAATTGTTCGAGTGGTCGATTCGACCGAACTTGACCGTTGCTGAAGGATGGAAAAGAGGACGCTGGAAGCCAGCTTTCCGAGGTTCGCTAAATCCATCCCTACAACAGCAACTGCTTGACATGCAAGCGCACATTTCTCGGCCAGGCACATCGTGCACTCAAGGCCCAGACCAGAAGAGATGGGGACTCGAATCCAAGGGGACATTTTCGGTTAGAACTTTGTATCACCGGATCCATTTTCGCGGCTGCAGACCAAGCTGGGCACAGGTGCTGTGGAAGGCGAAAACTCCACTTAAAGTCAGGGTGTTCTTATGGCTAGTGCTCAATAATGCTATCCTGACGAGACAAAACCTAGCCAAGAGACAACCACAGGTGGCGACCAACTGTGGTTTTTGCGAGGTTCATGTGGAAGATCTAAATCACCTTTTTATCCATTGCCCCAGAAGTAAGGCAACTATGACTGAGGTACTCTGAGCCTTAGGTACAAGCGACTACCCCCACGTTTATGAGGAACTTTGGATTGGCCCCAAATTTGCAACGATTCGCCATGACATGAAGGAGGCGTGGTACATCGCAATTGCTGCTACAACTTGGATGTTATGGCTTGACAGAAACAATTTTTATTTTCGTGCTAAATGTAATAGTATTTCTGGTAACCTGTCTCATATCATGCATCTTATCTCTTTTTGGGCAGCAGCTGCGGCATCGGGGGCGAGAGGGAGGGTAGCCAGAACATTCCAGGTAAAGAAGTTCGACGATGAGGAGGTGGAGATAGGCCCGACACTGGACTGAGGGACTGGCTACTCCAGTCACGACAGGGTTTTGCCAGACTGCGTTCACTTGGTTATGCCTACCGGTTAGGCGAGGGGACTGATGTTTTGAGTAGATTGTCCCATCCCCCAGGGCTTGTTGGGGGTGTATATTTGTTTTCTTGCATTTTCTTTCCGCATTGTACTTTTGTTTTGTACTGTTGTTTTTTTCCGGTACGCCGGAGTTGTTTTATTAACTGTTATTAATGAAACAGGGTGGCCTTATTCCTCCTTTTCCTCAAAAAAAAAAAAAAAAAAAAAAATCAATCTAAATTACATCCATTTCTCTAAATTGCATCAATCTAGACTTTTTTTGGGTTTAAATAATTGGTTGTACGTGCTCTAAGATGTTCTTCTCGAATTTCAATGAGATGGTACAAAATTGTGACGCCAGGTGATAAAGACCTCATAGACATCTTCTAGAATGAACGGAGTCAATGGACTATAATATATGATGGTTTGTTGCAAGTGGTTTGTATAGAGCAGGATCTGGGGGCAATGAGATGGTTTGGTTTAGAAAGTAAAGAGGCTAGGATTGTTGGAGCTGGCTGACTGGATCGCTGATCCAAGACATGGAGATGGGTCATGCATAAAGAACGGAGTTACAGAATTCCCAAATCCCAAATCCGCTCAGTGAGTGCAAGTAAGATAAGGAGAATGTTCACATGGAACACCAAGTTCTGTCGTATACAAGGACCAAATCAATAAACAACAAAGGTTTGTGTATCATATAAGGAGGCTTTCTGCCATAAGGAATTGGGATGGAACCAACCCCGTTCGTGCAAACAGTTGAATCATGAATCCAAGAGCAGCTAAAATTGTCCAATGAATGAACCTAGTCTAGTCTCGGATTTTTTGTCGTACTGACCCACTTTTTAAAAATGTTTACTAAACTGAAATAATTCGAGATTCTAAGATAAGATATTCTTATAGCGATGTTGAACCGGTCATTATATGAACGCTCGGTAACTTTATATACTCACAACTAGTATATAAGATATTTTAAGATACTAATTGGGATAGAGATGAATGGAGTCTCAAACTAAAACCCATTATGCAGTTAGAAAAGGAGAAGTACAATATTTCATAGCGGTACCTATAGACAATGATAATGTACTAAGGTCCATAATTGGTAGGACACTTGATCCAAATTGGAGTGATGACGAGTGCGACCGTAGATGAACATCCACATCTTCCATCGGTTGATCGAACACGGAACTCTATATCGGTCAAAGATTTCCAACTAAAAATACTTTCCAACATCAAGTTAAAATGTACTCTGTAAAGAACCATCGAGATTTTGTGACCGTGAAATCGATCCCAAGTTTATACTATGTCAAATATAAATACGCGCTGATCAAATATACACTCGGGGAGATTGCAGAAAATTCAAAGCTCGTAAATGAGGTAAGGTGTCCATACCTGTTGCGTGCAATCATGCCAAAAGGGCAAACACTTTTCGTGGTGAAGAAAATTCAAGGTCCGCATACATGTGTGAATCCGACTTTAAATCAAGATCATAATAAAGTAGATTCTAAAATTATGTCAACGATGACTTTGAATGTTTTTTTAAAGGAAAATATGGAATATAGCTACCCGGTTTCATTAATTAGGAATTAACAAAACAAACCCAGCATACTGGGCTATAGTACAAAATACGAGAGAGAAATAAAACATGAAGCAACTTACCCCGTAAACATCAAGAGATCCCTCTAACAAACCTCAGAGGGTGGGCCGAAAAACCGATAGACTACACCACTATCGTGGAGGCCCCATCGCTGCATCTCCTCTTAAACTATAATGGACCCCATCTTAGGCCCAATCACAGTGCTCGGCCCATCATAATTTTGTACGTCAGTTTAGCTTCGTACCCCGCTTCCACAGCAAGCGCACACCCACCTGAAGCGAGTCAGTCGGGAATATGACAACCACCGAACCCAGCCTTCTTCTCCACTCCTCCCACAATCGCGCTAACAACACACTCACCCCAAACAAAATTTCAGTCAAAGAGAGCCGTGAAAAGGATACAATCGCCTGTCTCACGCTCTTGCTCTCTTAAGTGATTTTCCACCCAACATACACCAACAAAGAGTAGCGGGGAGCAACATCTTCACTCACTCTCTCAAACAAAAAACTAAACAAATCACAACAATATGAAGCATCACCTTCTTCTCTCACCCCAACAGGCAGTGACATTATGATGTTAAGTTCAATGATGAGGGCGTAGTGGCGGTGTTGCCTCAAATACTGTAACCTCTTCTCCTCCCACATTCGCGCAAACAACGACACCCTCACCACAACCAAAACACCACAGTCAAAGAGAGAGCCGTGAAGATGATACCTTCGCCTCTCTCACGTTCTTGCTTGCTCAAGTGATTTCTCACACACATAGACATACACCAACATAGAGTAGTGAGGAGCAACATCTTCACTCACTCTCTCTCTCTCTCACTCAAAACAAGTCACAACAAAATGAAGCATCACCTTCCCCTCACCCCAATGGGCGGTGGCATTGCAACGTCAACAGGATTTTTAATGTTGTGAAAGCACAACTAGGAGTAACACCAAGAGCCATAATTAAGATAATGAAGTGTTACCGCTAAATCTGGTGTGGGGGTAAACAGATAGAATTTGTGAGTTCTTGGAAAACCTGAATAGCGAACACCTAACCTGTTCCGCCGGAGTTTTGACCGCTGACTCCCGCCGTTCACCTGCAAAGAAGTGCGAGACACAGGGGTTGATCCCGGCGACGCACCCTCCGACGCTCTAGTCAGTAATCAGGGATGATTAAGAAAGAGCGTAAACTGGTAAAAGATTGATTACCTCATAACGGAGATGGATGGGGGGTATTTATAGGCGTCGTTAGGGATCAGATTAGGGAGATCATCCCTGTAAATCTGTTAAGGAATAAAATCCTTGTAGCCAGATAAGGAATGTGATTCCTGATTTCCCGCTGACATGGTAGATACGAATCAAGGCCATTGATTTAGCTGAATCAGAGGCCCTAATTCTATCCTGCTGATCTGGGTTTGTTTCGGGTTAGGACCCGTACCCAGTTTAGGTAGATCCGTTCGCGGGTTATTGGATCTTTGGAGAGGAGATCCAGTAACTGCCTCAGACCCGGCTGTAAATAAAATTACCGTTTTACCCCAGGGCTTCAAGATTCGTGCCCGATTTGGACGGTTCCGATTTAACCTCATCTTTAGCCATATCACGAGCCCCCCACTCCCAAAGACTGAGCTTGATCAGCCTTTGAGGAGTAGTTTTACAGTTTTAATGGCTGGCGGGGTTGTATCGGAGTCCAAATGGAAGGCTTTGAATCCTTGAAGGAGGTAGTGTGGCGATTTTTCAAGTTGGTTGCACTCTCAGTTGTTCTTGGGCTTTCCTGGATGTTTGGTGATTTCTATCTATTTTTTCGGGTTATGTATTTAATTTTGCGAAGTGTTAACCAGTCGTTCGGGGGTCATAACAGTGCGTTCCAGGCATTAATTATTCGTTCAGGGGCTCGAAAATATACCCCCGAATTCACAATCATTTCCTAGAATTTTTAGTTAATTTTTCCAAATTTTTAGCAATTTTTTCACAATTTTTAAATAGATAAAATGGGTAAAATAAATAAAAACCAATTTTTAATACCGATTTATTGCGTGGCGCGATCTGAGCGCTTCATCAGTACCGAGCGCATTTTTCTGGGCGATCGGACGATCCATATTGCTCGGCAGATAGTTTCTCCGTATGTGAGGGTCGGTTCCTCGTCCCCTCAGCTCGGCAGTTCGGCAGTTAGCTCGGAATCTGCCGAACTACGTGGCAAGATCCTGAGCGTCCATCTCAGCGCGGATCCCCAAAAAAATGCTATCTTGTCATTTAGCTATCGTGGCGAGATCTGAGCCGTCCATCACGCCGAGCACGTTTTTTGATAGGATCCAACGGCTGAGGAGGATCGGCGAGTTATTTCTCCATATGTGAGGGTCGGTTCCTCATCCCTTCGGCTCGGCAATTCAGCGCTGTAGGCCGAATCAGTATTCCGACAGGACATTCGGTTCGACCTAGTAATTCGAAGGTTCGATCAGGCTGTTCGGTAGCTTGGCCCGGAGCCTCAGGATCTGCCGAGCTACGTGGCGCGATCCTGAGCGTCCATCATGGCGTGGATCATGAGGACAGGGTTCAGATCACGAGAAAACGTGATTTTGTCATTTTTTGGTCGTGGCTCTATCTGAACCGTCCATCGAGTTTTGAAGCGAATTTTGGAGCGATCCGACGGTGATTCAGCATCGGCAGGATTTTTCTCCATATGTGAGAGTCGGTTCCTCGTCCCCTCGGCTCGGCAGCTCGGTGTTGTTAGCCGAGGAATGGAGTAAGGAGTTTTGAAGAGTTCAGGCTTTGAACGAGCGCTATGCTTTGACCCAGTAGCTCGGTTGCTTGGCCAAGCTGTTCGGTAACTCGGCTAGGCACACCGGTGGCCGGAAGCTCGGAAGGTACACGTGGCCAAATCTGGAACGTCCATCATGGCGTGGATCACGAGGACAGGGTTCAGATCACGAGAAAACATGATTTTGTCGTTTTGTGGGCGTGGCGATATCTGAACCGTCCATCGAGTTTTGACACGAATTTTGGAGTGATCCGACGGTGATTCAGCCTCGGCAGGATTTTTCTCCATATGTGAGGGACGGTTCCTCGTCCCCTCGGCTCGGCAACTCGGTGTTGTTAGCTGAGGAAATGGAGTAAGGAGTTTTGAAGAGTTCAGGCTTTGAACGGGTGCTATGCTTCGACCCAGTAGCTCAGTTGCTTGGCCAAGCTGTTCGGTAGCTCGGCTAGGCACACCGGTGGCTAGAAGCTCGGAAGGTACACGTGGCCAAATCTGGAACGTCCATCATGGCGTGGATCACGAGGACAGGGTTCAGATCACGAGAAAACGTGATTTTGTCGTTTTGTGGGCGTGGCGATATCTGAACCGTCCATCAAGTTTTGACGCGAATTTTGGAGCGATCCGACGGTGATTCAGCCTCGGCAGGATTTTTCTCCATATATGAGGATCGGTTCCTCGTCCCCTCGGCTCGGCAGCTCGGTGTTGTTAGCCGAGGAATGGAGTTAGAAGTTTTGAAGAGTTCAGGCTTTGAGCCGTCGCAGCTTTCCGTTTTGGCTCTTTGGCTTCCCTTAGTGGGCCTTTAAAAGCCCAAGGAAGTCCAAACGTCAAATTGCGGTTATAAGTTCTCACTCCCCCACCCCAGAGTTCATTTCTCACTTTTCACTCAAAGTTCACTTTTACTCTCTGCGCGCTCTGCTAGTGGCGATTTTTGATCCAAGGCGGTTGTGTTAGCTGTCGCGTGGGTCAGGCGATTTCCGGCGATCTAATTCCGACCGTGAACGTCACATCAAGGACACGTCACATCAAGGTCAGTTCATTTGCCTTAGCTTTTTCTTAGAGATGTCATGGGTAGACTCGGGGAATGAGGCCTTGTCCTCGAACGATAGTGGCGCCGAGGAGAGGAGGCGAAGTGAGATCCGAAGAAAGGGGAAGCAGGTGGTCCAGCCGTCCTTGGCCGAGGCGGAGAAGAAGAAGAGGAAGGTAGTGGCTCGATCTCCTGTAGTCGAGGAGATTGTGGAGACTCCAAGAGAAGCCCCTGAGTCGGGCCGGTACCCTTGTGTGTTATTCGGCCATGCCGGGGTTAGGCAATACGAGGGCGACCTTATGAAGAAGGCGATCGTAGGTCGGTTGGAAGTCTACGAGGAGAACAACCCGGTTCTGACCACCGAGGCGGACGAGATTGCATCGGTGTTATCCGAGAGGGACCTGCTCCGGATCAGAAAAGGGTTTGCCATCCCTCCGGAGTACAAGCTCCGAATTCCAAACTGTCATCGTCGGATATGTGTATGTTCGACTACGACTCGCTGAATGCTGGATTGCGCTTTCCTTTGCACCCCTTCTTGCTACAGGTCCTTGGGTGGTACTGCCTCGCACCGACCCAATTCATGTCGAACACCTGGCGCCATGTGAACGCCTTCTTGCTGCAGTGCCGCAACGCCGAGGTCGAGCCTGACCTGACAATCTTCCAGAGCATGAATCGGGTTCACCAGATGCACAAGACCGAGCATCGCTACTACCTGGCGCCGAGAAAAGGCATTCGGATTATAGAGAACCCTGACTCGATCAAAGGTTGGAAGGAGAAGTTCTTTTTGTTAAGGGAGCCCTCGATGCTGAAGATTCCGACTCGGTGGAAAGTAGAGGCACCAAAGTTTGCGAGGGCCGACCCGGTGCTGACTGCGGCCGAGGAGGAAGTAGTGGGGAAGATCATGGCCCTCCCGGTGTTGAACTGGAGGGAAATGACCGAGGAGGTGCTACACGGGTCAGGCCTTAGTCCGATCGACCCGAGTACGCTCTTGACATCTCGCAACATATTATTATTTTTTCAAAGTTTTTAGTTCGTTTTGCTAACTTGCTGTTTGTTTGTTGTTTGGAACAGAGGCGCCGAGGATGGACATTTTGGGGATGATGAACGAGCATGGCAAAGTCGCCGACGGAAGGAAGAGGAAGAAGCCGAGTATGAAGGCTTCGTCTGGTCGGCCCCCCAAGGTTGCTTCGGCAGTTGCTCCGTCTCCCCTCGATGCTGAAGTCCCCTCACCAGCGGTAGTCGTTGTTGCCGACCCCTTGGCTCCTGCTGCATCTGCTACGGCCGGGGGGGCCTTTGACGTTTCGGCGGTGCTGTCACTCCAGGCTTCGCCCCTCACCCCTCAGGCCGAGGTGATCTTGACCGAGCAGCACAAGAAGCTGTTCGTCCCGGACTGGCGAGTCAAGAACCACGACGGCTTCCTCGGGGACTCGCAGATGTGCATGCAAGCTGTCAAGCACCTGGCGACCCCGAAGGATCGAGCCGCTCTGAAGGCGGGGACGGTTGGCGACGACACCTATGAAGTCGCTCGGTCGCTCGTGTCGGTAAGTTCTGCATACTCTTTCTTGGGAATTTCTTAAGTCTGCTGTCCGGCTTTTACTTTGTTCTTATTTTCTTTTTCCTTCGGCAGGCCACTTGTCACTTCGGCCATCTCCTTCAAGCTTTCGCCGAACAGGAGAAGGAGTTGAAGGCCGTGAGCGATAAGGACAGGGCGGACAAGGTGAGGGCGGTTCGGCAGCTCGAGGCAGAGCAGAAGTGCGCGGACGGCTTGGAGGTCCGGGTCGCCGACCTTGAGGCGGACCTGGAGCGAGCAAAGGGGCGGCTCGCCGAAGAGGTCGCCAAGGTCACTAAGGCTGCCGAGGAGTTGGCGGCATCGGCTAAGGCTTTGGCGGAAGTGAAGGCGGAGAAGGACGTCGTGGCGGCGAAGATCAGGGCCGAGGTTGAGGCCGAGGCAAAGGCGCATATGGCCTCGAACATGGAGAAGTCTTACCAGAGGGCGCTCGACCACGTCCAGGACTGCGTCCCCAGCTTTCAGCGGGTCGGCTACAGGCTGTGGCCCGGAGCCGCATCAGATGGTGAGGAGGAGGAAGGTGAAGAGGAGGAAGGCGAGGACGAGGAGGTGGTCCCTGCCGGGGTGAGGAATGAGGGGCCGTCTGGCGAAGCGCCTGTGGTCGAGCCGACGACGCAGGTGGACCCCTGATTTCCTCGTCTTTTTGTAGTTTTGTTTTTTCTTTTCAAAAATGTAATGCCTTTTTGCGGACTGCCCACCGCCGCTTCTTTAATGAATGAAAATTTTATTTCAAATTTTTCTAAGTGTTTGAGTCAGTCTGTAGACTTCCAATTGTGACGTTCTCGTATTTCAGATCCTCGAACATGCTCTAGATACCACAGCAGTTCGGCGTCGTGCTGAGCTATTTAAGTAATCTCGCGAGGCTCACCTCGAGGGTGAGATCGAGCTGATCAGGAGAGTGTCGCTCAACGTGGAGAAGAAGAACAGCGAGCTGCTGGCCGAGGTGCACCACCTCTGAATAGTCGAGGAGGAGCTCTCGGTGAAGGTAGAAGAGCTAGCCTTGGTGTTGGCCGAGCGAGATGAGCTCGCGAAGAAGGTCGAGCAGCTGCAGAGGGTCACGGTCGACAAGAGTATCGAGGTGACCAACTTGCGTCGCATTATATCTGATAGTGCTGAGCACCCGGGTTCGGCGAAGCTCCCTCGATTCAAGATTCTGGTTAAAGACGACACTCTGAAAGACAGGATCGTTGAGCTCGAGGAGGAGGTGGCTCATCTGAAGCCTCAGCCCGTGAAGACTAACGTCTGCAGCACCTCGTGCACTCGCGAGGAGAGAGAGCGAGGGATCTCCTTTTACAAGCTCGCGACTCGTCCTCTCGTCGTTTATCGGACCGCGACCGATGCACAAAGCGGTGTTGCTGTTAGCTCGAGCGGAGCCTCGATCGGAGCCACTGTTCGTGTTAGCGGCGAAGAGGCATCTCAGTTCGTCGGCCTAGAGACGAGCTCGGAGGTAAAAAGACGAAAACCCCGAGTGTCTCTGAATCGGAACGTCCCTATTCCGAGGAGGCGTTGAACGAGTTGTATCGAGCTCTTGATTTCTTGCATCGTCTTCTTCGTTGTAACAATATGCCTTGTAAATTTATCAAGTTGCTTTTTTGCTGTAACTTCTTGCCTTGTAAATTTGTCAAGTTGTTTTAATGAAATCGAAGTTTGTCCGCCCACTGTTGTGCCGTAGTAGTCTTACTCTTGAAACGAACTATAAGGACCAATAGTTAGCTTGTTCGAGTGTTTTAGCTGTAGAATTCTTGCCTCAGCTGTAGAACTTCAGCTTTTGCTCGGAGTATACCGAGGCGACTTTGCACTTCGGTGGTGCGATAGCTCGGATTTCAGACTCAGTCCACGTGGCTCAATCTGGACGGCATATCACGATCGTGGCACGCATCACGAGGTGGGCAGCACGAGTTTCAAGAAAACACTATCTTGTCATTTTGTGGATACGTGGCACGATCTGACCCGTTCATCACGTTCTAGTATGCACTTTGAGGTGATCTAACGGTGAAAACGGTTCGGCGGAATTTTTCTCCATATGTGGAGGTCGGTTCCTCGTCCGCTCTGTTCGGGGTATTTAGTTAGCATAGGCGAGCCGAGCGAATGGACTCGAACCATCGTTAGAGTAGTTCAACGGTCGCGGGAGTAGTTCCGAATGGCGAACTACTTCTGGATCGCTTGAGAGCGAACTTGCGAAGTAGAATCGAGCCAAGTGTTGGACTCCGAACCATCGGTAGATTTGTTCAACGGTTGTGGGAGCAGTTCCGAATGGTGAACCACTTCTAGCTCGCTGAAGAGCGAGCTTGCGAAGTAGAATCAAGCCAAGTGTTGGACTCCGAACCATCGGTAGATTTGTTCAACGGTTGTAGGAGCAGTTCCGAATGGCGAACTACTTCTGGCTCACTGAAGAGCGAGCTTGCGAAGTAGAATCGAGCCAAGTGTTGGACTCCGAACTATCAGTAGATTTGTTCAACGGTTGTGGGAGCAGTTCCGAATGGCGAACTACTTCCAGCTCGCTGAAGAGCGAGCTTGCGAAGTAGAATCGAGCCAAGTGTTGGACTCCGAACCATCGGTAGATTTGTTCAACGATTGTGGGAGCAGTTCCGAATGGCGGACTACTTCTGGCTCGCTGAAGAGCGAGCTTGCGAAGTAGAATTGAGCCAAGTGTTGGACTCCGAACCATCGGTAATTTAAGAGCAAAGAGCAGAGAGATATATTTGCACAAGTATGAAAAGTTTTCTTTATTGAAGACTACTAGTCGGCCGCTTCTGAGTTGCGAGCCGTTATTACATATGAGAAATAAAGAGGGAAGATACAGGGAATAGGAGAGGAACGGTTCGACATCCCGGGATATTTAGAGAGGTGCCGGGGCACTTTCTTGGTATTTCAAGAGATGATCGGCATTCCATGTCCTTGGGATTTCTCTGCCTTCGAGGTCTTCGAGACGATAAGCTCCTGGCCGAACTACTTTCGTGACCTTATAGGGCCCCTCTCTATTTGGAGCCAGCTTACTCTTCTGACTAGGAAAGGAGACAGCTAGCTTCCTGAGGACTAGGTCCCCTTCTTTGAAATTGGTAGGTCGGACTTTCTTGTTGTATGCCAACTCGATCCTCCTCCGATAGTTCTGTTGGCGGATTGATGCTCTTTCCCTCAGCTCGTCTATCAGGTCTAAGTTTGCCCGAAGGTCTCTGGTGTTCTGCTCTTCGTTGTATGCTACAAGGCGAGGAGAAGGTATTCCGACCTCGAGAGGAATCACAGCCTCGGACCTATAGGTGAGGTTAAACGGGAACTCTCCTGTAGGGGTCCGTTTAGTGGTGCGGTAGTTCCACAGCACGTTGGGGAGCTGATCGACCCATAAACCTTTGGAGCACTTGCCCAACCTCTTCTTATTGCTGGTAAGGATCTGCCGGTTAGCATTTTCGACTTGGCCATTCGACTGCGGATGGGAGACGGAGAAGAAACGTTGCTGGATGGCGAGGTCCTGACACAGAGCTTGGAATGCAGCCCCAGTAAATTGGGTTCCGTTGTCTGTTACGAGGACTCGGGGGACACCGAACCGACAAATGACGCTCTTCCAGAAGAACTGAAGTACCTTGTTCTCTGTGATCGTCGCCAGGGGCTCGGTCTCTATCCATTTCGAGAAGTAGTCGATTGCCACGACTAAGAACTTGAACTGGCCCGGAGCTGGAGGGAATGGCCCTAGTAAATCCATCCTCCACATGGCAAAGGGGATAGGACTTGATAGGGAGACGAGCTGAGCTTGTGGGAGGCGGCGGATATTTGAGTACTTCTGACAAGAGTCGCATTGCCGAACGTGTCGCTCGGCGTCCTGGAGAATAGTAGGCCAGAAGTAGCCGTAATTCAATACTTTCCGAGCAAGGGATCTAGACCCCGAATGTGCCCCGCCGATGCCTTCGTGGAGCTCCTGTAAGGCGTAGTCAGCCTGTTCTGGGGAGAGACATCTTACGTATGGCCTGCCGTCCACCTGCGAGAAGGAGCGTTTGTATAAGATCCCCTCGACTAGGGTGTACCGCTCCGCTCTGGTCCTTACTTGACGAGCTTCCTTAGGGTCTTCAGGGAGGAATCCGTCCCTTAGGAATTCCACCAATGGTTTCATCCAGTTATCTTGCAGTAGGACCGGTAGCAACTCCACTGAGTCGAGGGTCTCATCTTCTATACTTGGTTTCAAGAGAATTTCGATCAAGACGGTCTGCTCGAGACCTTGGTGGGAGGAGGAGGCTAACTTGGAGAAGGCGTCGGCCTGTGAATTCTCTTCTCGGGGGATTCACTGGATGAGCGCTTCTTCGAACCGGACCATGAGTGCTTGGACTTTAGCGAGGTACTTCGCCATCCGATCGTCTCTTGCCTCGTACTCGTCCAAGACTTGATTCACCACCAGTTGTGAGTCACTATAGATTCGGAGGCGTTGCGCCCCCGTGCTTCGGGCCAGTCCGAGGCCAGCAATTAGTACCTCGTACTCTGCTTCGTTATTCGAGGCCTTGAAGTTCATGCGAAGGGCATACTGGAGGACGAAGTCATCTGGGCCTGCCATAATGATCCCGACTCCACTTCCCTCGTTGCAAGAGGAACCGTCCACAAAAACCGTCCAGATAGGAGGTCCGTTCGGCACCTGGCTGACCTCGGGAATGGTGGTCTCGACGATGAACTCCGCAAGGCTTGAGCCTTGATCGCTGTTCGGGGCTGGTATGAGATGTCATGCTGGCTTAGCTCGATGGACCATTTCATGAGACGGCCAGAGGTCTCAGGTCTGTGGAGGACTTGTTTCAGCGGTTGGTCGGTAAGGACGACCACCGAATGGGACTGGAAGTAGGGGCGAAGCTTTCTCGCCGCCATGATCAGGGCGTACGCCATCTTTTCTATCTTTGGGTAGCGGAGCTCAGCTTCGCGGAGCACCTTGCTCACATAGTAGATGGGCCTTTGAGCCCGATCTTCTTTCCTTACTAAAACGGCGCTAAGGGTCTGCTCGGAAGCAGCCAAGTAGAGGTATAGGGTTTCGCCTAGAACGGGCTTGCTGAGCAGAGGAGGGTTGACGAGGTAAGCCTTTAGCTGGTCGAATGACTCCTGCTGCTGCTGACCCCATTCGAAACCTTTAGCCCCCCTGAGGGCCTTGAAGAAGGGGAGGCATTTCTCCCCGGACTTGGAGAGGAAACGACCTATAGCGGCTAGCCGGCCTGTCAGCCTCTGAACTTCCTTAACATTCTTGGGCGGGGCCATGTCTAATATGGCCTTGATTTTCTCTGGATTAGCTTCGATTCCTCGTTGGCTGATCATGAAGCCGAGGAACTTCTCTGACGAGACTCCGAACGCACACTTGTTCGGATTGAGCCTCATATTGTGCTTTCTTAGTACACTGAATGCCTCCTGAAGGTCGGCGACATGGTCGGTACCTCGGATACTTTTTACAAGCATGTCATCGACATACACTTCCATATTGCGACCTATCTGGCTCTGAAAGACTTTGTTAACAAGGCGCTGGTAAGTGGCACCAGCGTTCTTCAATCCGAACGGCATTACCCTATAACAGTAGAGGCCCTGGTCGGTAACAAAGGAAGTCTTCGGGATGTCCGGGGGAAACATTCGGATTTGATTATAGCCGGAGAAAGCGTCCATGAAGCTGAGGAGCTCATGGCCCGAAGTGGCGTCGATGAGGGTGTCGATGCTCGGAAGAGGGAACGGGTCTTTTGGACAGGCCTTATTTAGATCGGTAAAGTCGATACATATCCTCCAGGTCCCATTCGACTTCTTTACCATGACCACATTGGAGAGCCACTCCGGGTAGTTAACCTCCTGAGTGAACCGAGCCTTTAGGAGCTTATCGACCTCTTCTTTGATGGCCTGTTGTCGCTCGGGGGCGAACTTGCGTCGCTTCTGTTGGACCGGTTTAGACCCTGGTTCGATGCTTAGATGGTGGACCAAAAGCTCCTCGGAGATTTCCGACATGTCGGCGGCGGACCAGGCAAAAAGGTCGCGGTTTCTCCGAATGCACTGCACTATGTCGGAGCATAGGACAGACGGGAGGGTCTTGCTAACGATGAACTTTCGGCTCGGATCATCCTTCGAGAAGAGCACCTCTTCCAATTCGTCCACCGGCTCGGACGTGTGTCGAGCTGTCTCCTGAGGGATCTCCAAAGTTTCGAGGGAGAGGACCGGACCCCCGGTGGAAGTCATGTAGCACTTCCGGGCCATCTCTTGGTTGCCCTTGACCTCCCCTACTCCTGCCCGGGTAAGGAATTTCATCTTGAGGTGGTATGCCGAAGGCACGGCTTCTAGGGCGGCTAGGCCGGGTCAGCCCAGCATGACGTTGTAAGCAGCGGGGACGTCAACGACCATAAAGTCCATCGGCTCGGTCCGGGTGGTAGGAGTTTTGCCAGCAGTTACGTCGAGGGTGATGACCCCTTCGATAGTTACTGGCACTCCCGTGAACCCGTGGAGAGTGTAGCCGGCCGGTTTAAGATGGTCCCGGAATAGTTGAAGACCTTGGAAGGCTGAGAGGAAGAGGATGTTCACAGAGATTCCGTTGTCTACCAGGATCCTCTGCACTTTGAAGTTCGCCATACGAAGATCAATAACAAGTGCATCACAGTGGGGAGTCCTAACCCCCTCGAGATCTTCATCTGAGAATGTGACCGGGACACCGAGGCCTTTGGGGGGAGAGGCACCGTGAACAGAATTGACCTCTCGGACGAACGCCTTTCGAGAAGAGTTGGAAGAACCTCCCATGGGGCCTCCATGGATAAGATGCAGGACCCGATCCTCCTCGAACTCGAGGGTTTCATTGTGTCGCTCGTAACGCTTGTTGGCCCCCCGGGGCAGAGGAGTGGTGCGATCGGTCCGGTCATTTGTTCTCACAACCTTGGCCAACTGCCCCCTCTAGATGAGGGCCTCTATCTCGTTCTTCAGCGCCCGGCAGTCGTTGGTGTCGTGGCCATGATCCCAGTGGTAGCGGCACCATTTCTCTTTATTCCTCTTTTTGGATGGGGTGTTCATCCTCGGAGCAGGAGGTATGACCACTTCCTTCTCAACTTCCATCAGAATGGTGGAGACATTGATAGTGAGAGGAGTAAATTTCTCGAACCTGGGGGGAGGGCGGCGTTGACCACCATTGTCCCTCTGAAGCTTCTTGGCCCCTTCCTCTTCAGTTGTCTTTCTTTTCATCCCGGAAACAGACCCTCCGAAGCCCGGGAGATGTTCGGCCTCTTCAGCCCGAATATACTTCTCGCATCTAAGCAGAAGGTTGGCAAAGTTATGCGGGGACTTTTTAGCGAGGGACGAGCGAAGGTTAGAATTGAGGACGTTGGATTGGAATGCGACGGTTGCAACTGATTGATCGAGGGAGACGATCGACCTGACCTCTGCAGTGAACCTCCTCACATAATCCCTCAATTTTTCTCCCTTCTCTTGGCGGAGGTGGAGCAACGAGATGCTGGTCTTCTCCGTGCGTCTGCTACTCACGAAGTGGGTTATAAAGAGTGTTTCGAACTGCTCGAAAGAGAAAATGGAAGAGGGGGCGAGGCGGGAGTACCATTCCCGAGCCGAACCCTTAAGAGTGGCGGGGAAGGTTTTGCAAAGCAAGGCGTCGGAAGCCTGGTGGATTAGCATCAAGGTCTTGAAGCTTTCGACGTGGTCAACGGGATCCGACTCCCCCGAGTAAGTTTCAAACTGCGGAGGCTTGAAACCCCTGGGGATGGGAGCCTCCATGATAGTCCGGGAGAAAGGAGGTCTGCTGGGGCGGATGGTTTTTCCTCTCGATTCCTCCTCCTTGTCCATTCGGCCGATACGCCTCTCCATTTCGTGGAGACGGCGGTAGAGAGCATCGTCCCTCCGGCGATAGTTAAACGAGCCTCTGGACTCGTCTTCATAGGAAGGGGAGCGGGGACTACGGCGACGGTTGTCCTGAGAGCGGCGAGGACTATGATTGTGTTATTGGTGATTAGGAGACGGGGGAGGAGTTATGGACCGGTGGCGAGGACTTGGGGGTGTTGAAACCCTTTGGGCATTATTGTTGTTGGGGCGAAGGTTGAGGGCCTGCAACACCGTTGCCTTAAATTGTTGGAACTCGACACGAGTGATGGGCGCCTCATCGTTCCTCGGATGTCGCCGACCCGCAGGGGAGTATGGTCTCCTCCTATGATGCTCGGGGGATTCTCTCCGCCCCCTTCGGTCTGGGGACCTTCTGCAATCTCGGTGATGAGGAGATCGCTCACCCGGATGTTGTTGGCGGGAGACTCCCTCTCGGGCCCACTTCTCATCCAGGCGGCGGCGAAGATCCTCATCCTTTTGCCGATTGAGAACGGTGTTGCGGATGTCGGAAACTCGAGGATTGTGGGAGGCCACAGAATTCGAAGAGGCATTATGGATGGAGATGTGGTCCGGATGGATAGGCTGTTTCTGCGGGTCGGGACGCGAGACCCCTGCACCTGCATTTTGAGGACCGGTGGGACCATTAGGAGGTTGTTGATTTCGAAGAGGAAGCTGATCCTCGATTTGAGGCGGAAGTTGCCCCTACTGCTGAGCGGGCTGGATGGGGACTTCCTGTTGCTGATCGGGGTTGGGTCCACGGTTGGACCCCCTGGATCTTACCTTTCTAGGCGGCATAGCTAGAGAAGGTCTGATCAACGAGAATAGGCGAGGCTGCTATTCGATTGGCTTTCCACAGACGGCGCCAATCTGTTACCGCTGAATCTGGTGTGGGGGTAAACATATAGAATTTGTGAGTTCTTGGAAAACCTGAATAGCGAACACCTAACCTGTTCCTCCAGAGTTTTGACCGCTGACTCCCGCCGTTCACCTGCAAAGAAGTGCGAGACACCGGGGTTGATCCCGGCGACGCACCCTCCGACGCTCTAGTCAGTAATCAGGGATGATTAAGAAAGAGCGTAAACTGGTAAAAGATTGATTACCTCATAACGGAGATGGATGGGGGGTATTTATAGGCGTCGTTAGAGATCAGATTAGGGAGATCATCCCTGTGAATCTGTTAAGGAATAAAATCCTTGTAGCCAGATAAGGAATGTGATTCCTGATTTCCCGGTGACAGGGTAGATACGAATCAAGACCGTTGATTTGGCTGAATCAGAGGCCCTAATTCTATCCTGCTGATCTGGGTTTGTTTCGGGTTAGGACCCGTACCCAGTTTAGGTAGATCCGTTCGCGGGTTATTGGATCTTTGGAGAGGAGATCCAGTAACTGCCTCAGACCCGGCTGTAAATAAAATTACCGTTTTACCCCAGGGCTTCAAGATTCGTGCCCGATTTGGACGGTTCCGATTTAACCTCATCTTTAGCCATATCATGAAGCTTCAATTCAATTACAATAGTTCATACCTTAAAGTTTGGAAGGCAAAGCATAAAGCTATTGAGCAGTTGTATGGTTACTTTCAAGAAACTTACAGTAGATTACCTTCTTTTCTCACAGCAATTCAAGCATCAAATTTAGGAACCGCCATCCTGAATTCGGGAGTGGAGAGAGAGATGTAAAGTGAAAGTGGAAAGGAAAAATGGGACCACTATTTATATATAATAACTATTATTACTAATGCCGCTATCCCCAACTACGACATTTTACATGAGAATGTCATTGTTGGAGATAGCGACATCAGTTATAATATTAGAGAGTTTACGATTGAGATGAAATGATCTGATGCCGTTACTCCAAATAGTAGCATGGTATACAATTTTTTTTTACCGATGCCGCTCTTGGCAACAACGGCATCAAAATAACATATACCATTGTTGCAAAAAGTGTTTTATGCTGACGTGTCCAAAAGCAGGTCAGTTGGGTAATTGTTTTTTAAAGTTGGTCATTCAGGTAAATATTTTCAAAAAGTGGGTCAGTATGGAAAAATCTCTTGTCTCTGGCTAAGTTGCTGTCCAAATTCACTTGGATGTAAGAAGGGGCATGTTTTCTGAGCAGGCTAAATTTTAAAAACACCCCTCCTGAAGTAAACCCTTCCTACAAAAAATCACATAAAACATCATATAACTTTCTCGGGTGAATTCTTTTTTGCAAAAGATACTTCGGAAGAGTTTTTTGCACACAAAAAAGTGTAACGTAATTTTCTGCAGAAAGAATATAATTAGAAAGAGATTTTTTCAAATTTAGCGACATCCCTGTGTACTTTGATCTTATAATGCTTCAGAGAGTAACTACAGTCAACTAATGCAAGAGTCATCCTTGCTTGTGACCAAGAGGACTGCTAATTTAGTCCACCGCGGTGGGAGTTTGGATGTGTTGCTACGGCCTTATTCGAGGGAGAGAAAAAATTGGTCAACAAAAAAAAATATTTTTGCAGCATTCACTACTACCACACCTCTACCTCAATCCTCTCTGCTTCATAACGCAAACAATCCTATCATTGTCCAACTGACGACATCAACCAACTTCCATGGAAGAAAACAGAATTAAGCAAAAGTAGATGTCACTCTAAACACACATCAAGCATATGCTACTCTAAGCCATCAACAATTCAAAATTAAATTTGCTAGGTTGTTTGGCATCCAGCAACTTGGCTGTTTGCAACTCTATCTTTCAAGTTTGGCCTACTTGCAAACCACTTGCAATCGAGCATAATAAATTGACAACACTGTGTTACAAGAATCCCTTACGTAACAAATTTCCTCTTGTTATTTGATTGACTAACCAAAGCAAACCATAGGTAGCAGATTTTTTGTATGTCAAACTGGACAATCACTTTAAAAGGCAATAGTAAATTATGGATAGCAAGAAAATGGAGAAATTTGACTCGAACAATCTTCATGTGCAATTAAATATTCTTGCAGGATATTACAATGAAAATACGCAAACCAAGCGCTCGTTTTGCATCCAGAACTAATAATCTTCACACAAAAAACAACCTTCACAAAAACTATGAAACAAAGACCCAGTTAAAAAAAATATGCAGGGACATTCTCAGATATGTGCTAGATATACAACCGAGCGAAGCCTTGTTATAAAAGTGCAGCATTCACTCTTCTTGATAAAATATCTATTATCAGCCACGCCCATGACCTCCACCTGTTGTGATCATTATTCAGCATATGGAAACACACATTAGTTTATTTCTTCCTAAATAACAAACATTGCAATCAGATTGAAGATGTGAGAGGTCTGATGTGAGAGAGAGAGAGAGGGGGGATTTAAGTGTATCATTAATCTAAGCACTTTGGTGGTGACTCTTTAGGTTGCGCATTCAATTCAAATTAAGTTCACTGCTTGCAAATGATATTTAGCAATCCTTTTTAGTCTAATTGGAATCCAATTTTGTATTCGACTATTCATATTTTGACAAATAGAGATATCCACTACCCATCCATGTAAAAAACAAAACACAAATATGTTGATGGAATATATCCGGAGTATCGTAATTTATGTCCAAAATGCTGCAATACCTACAGAAGATAACGTGTCCATCACATTTTCAACAATATAGCAAATGGTTAGTGCAATTATATTTACATATATATTTTTCCTTTTTCATGTCAAATAAAGAAATATATTAAAGATTTATCACAGTTTCATTACCAATCATAAGTATTATTTAATAATATCCTAGTATCTATGATTAATTCAAATTCAAACTCACTATCGTGTAGTTAATGAGTCAACTGACCAGATTATATATATATATATATATATATATATTCTCTAGAAGAAAAGAACAACAAATAAAGTAACACCTATATCCACTTCGTTTTCGCTCCTGATCCACATGTTTGCAAGAGGTTATATCAAATACTTCATCTCCTAATGGTGATGCTGCATAGCTGAAGGAATAGTTCCTGTAGCTTAACATTCACGGTTCAGGAGGAGAATCCAAATTCAACTAAATGAATCCAGTGATGGAGCCAAGCACCCCCCCCCCCCCCCCCCCCCCCAACTTTTCAAAATTTCACCCTTTATGCCCCCCTCTAGAAGAATTGTACATAACCCCCTATTAATCCCCAAATTTCCAAGTTTCCAAGTTGGCCACACGGACCCCAACCTTTAATTTATTACTTCAAAAAAAATTAAAAAATGAAACAAACAAAGTTTCCAAGTTGGCCCCACCTTTAATTTATTACTTAAAAAAGAAAAAGGAAAGAAGAAGAAGAAGAAACAAACAAACTGGAGGTGAAGAAAAAAACAGAAAAGAGAAAGAACTGAAACAAACTTCTAATTTTCCCACGGTTAGTGCCGGCCATCTACACCACCATCTCACCCCACCATCATCTCCTTGAACGGAAAAACAAATTCAAGTTTGGACTTGACCTAACCGATTCTACGATATCAAAGGGAAAAGAAGAGTACTATCGATTCCCTCTTTCAAACACAGGCTCAAACTTCAGGAGGAGATGATGCACAATCGTCAATTTCTTTAGTTGCAGAACCTCCTTTTAAATGTCCAAGAATCGAGTCGATGAATTATGAAGTTGATCCACTAGAAAATATTAATATTAGTTTATGAGAATGTGATCCAGGAAAACGCCAAAAAATGTGGGGAGTTTCCAATTAACAAACGAGATGAGATTCATCGACATTATTGGTCATTTGGACCATGCCGCGGTGATGGTAATTATCCTTTCTCAAAGAAAGGGTATGATGCTCAACGTAGATTTCAGGCTTCTTGGTTTGAGAATTATGCCACCTGGTTGAAGTATTCCATTGAAAAAGATGATGTATTCTGTCTGTCTTGTTATCTTTTTAGTACATAAACACAACAAGTTACATTCACTTACAAAGGATTTGATAAATGGAAGAAGATTGATCGTTTCAAAAGCATGAAGGAAACTTCCCTACATCTGCACATAAAAATAATCTCGAAAAAAGTCGTGCTCTAATGAATCAACGTCAACATATTGATAAAGCAATTTCTCAACAAAGTGTGAAACAAATTGCAAAATGAAATCTATTATTATTTTTAAAAATAGGCCAATGGAACAATTTATAAATTTGTTGCCCCCCCCCCCCCAACCCCCCTAAAAGTTTCTAGGTTTGTCCCTAGAAGCACCCTAATTTCAAACGAAACCCGTTGAAGCCTTGCTACAGTTATCCACGCTTCACTTATTGATGATGGGGTAGGATGATGTATACATAACCCTAAGTACGAAATTTTCAAGAATATTAAAAGATTAAGTTTACCAACATGTAATGCAAATTAAGTTATAAATTAAACTATTAATTAGTTTGGTGAATTTCAAGATACGGAATGAGTTTAACAAGCCCAATAAAAGATTCAATTCTAACAATCAATAATTATACCTAGGCGTTCTTAGCAAGTAAAATAGTCATAACAATTCGTACTCTAATTAGCAAGTGGAAGCACACACTCGATATATGTGAACGATAGATAATTTAGATAATATTTTAGAGATGATAAAGCCGTATCTCAAATAATGGAGAAGTAGAAAGAGTTTACCGAGATTCGATGGAAAGTGTAGAAGATGAAAACAGGATCTTCGAATGGTCGACGACAACATGAGGGGCGTGACAGGACAGCAAGTTATAACTGAGTTGTTGCAGGTTGGCGTGAAGGCAGCGAGGTGAGCTGCGGAGGCACTAGCGTCGCCGGTGGTAGGTGAAGGCGGCAACGGCAAAGTGGAGAAGGGATTTGGGACTAGGGTTTGATGAGACTTGGAGATTTGGAGTTGAGTTTTTGATTTGATGGAGATTTGAGGATTACGGCTTGAAGGTAATATCTAGGATTTCTCACAAACCATAAATTTCTTAGGATTTCTCACAAACCCTAATAATTTTTTATGGTATCACACACACAAGAAAAGAATACAGAACAATAACTCAAAAAGTAATTTTTTTAGTCAATAATAGCATAATGTTTTCATTAATCTAGCGGCCTATATATAGGCTCAAAACAAATCTCAATACAAATATCCACAATATCCTAATACATAAAATAAAGGGTGCAAATCGCAAAACTAATGCATATGACTAAAATTGCTAAAAACAAATATGAATGCTGAAATAAAAATACTAGGCCGATAGAAAAATTATCCTAGATGATGTCTGCGCTGATAGAAGCGCTCGAATCGTCTCGAACCGATGTCCTCATCATTCTCTCGAGGTGGGAGAGGGCTCGACCCAGTCGAGTCAAAACCAATGATCCTGTCATAGTGCTCCAAAAAATTTGGATCCAAACGTTGGAGCTCCTCACTATCAATACAAGTGTTCTCCAATATACGGTTTGTTCATCCATCTCACCAAATACCTATGAATACCACCATCTCTAGTAGAGATTATCTGATCATCTAAAATATTATCCATTTTTTCGGTCGGTAGATAAGTAGTATCAGATAGAAGGGTAAATGTCGGAATCTCACCATTAGGCTGCAGGGTAGGCTTATCTATATGATGATTTCTAGAAATTATGGACGTTCATAGGGTACTAGATCATCAATATTGAAAGTCTTACCTATGCCAAAACCTTCAGAAATGTCAACGGCATAGGCATTATCATTGATTTTATGCAAAATTTTAAATGGACCTGCAACACATGCATTCAAGTTCTTAACAGATCCAGCTAAAAACCGTTCCGGATGAATCTAAACCATCACTTCGTCACCAACATCAAAAATTTTAAATTTCCTTCTAGTATCTGCTATTAACTTGTAGTTAAAATTATTTTCATTAATTTTCTTAAAAATTTATCTATACAAATCATGAATGTGGTATGCAACCTAGACGCAAACACCGATACTCTATGATATTCTAACACGGATAAAATTTATGGGCTGCAAAGTGACTTGGGAAAGAATGTGTGACTCATGTACATTCAATGGAGATGATTGGATCAACGAAATACAGTTAAGAGACCGGGCATCCTCTTCTTCACCGAAGTTATCACTTACATGAGGTTCATAGGTAACTTATTGTCGGGCTCATCAGCAATGACAGCGGTACCCTGTACGATGTTGATCCTATTGGGGCTGGAACAATTGCCAGCAATACGACCGTATCTCTTGCATTTATAGCACTTAGTGAGAGGATCAATCTTAGAGTAGTCTCTTTCAGTATTCTTATCTGTATTATCATTTCTAGGTAGATAGAAATTTGAAAAAGGCGAGCATAGGTAAGACTTATTGGGGGTACTGAGAATAGGAGGGTTCAGGCCTAGAGGGCTCAGTAGAGGTCATTCAAAATGAATGATCTATCGAATTGCTAGACTTGTAGGAGAAACTTGCTTTAAGGAAATCCATATCGAGAACAAGGACATAAGCTGCCGTTAAGGAGTCCATATTTCTCTGAATTAGCTTGTTTCTAAGATCGGCTCGTAATCCAGCTCTGAACCTAGAGAGAGTTTGTTTTTTGCTCCCTTTACCTAAAACATTGCACCGAATGAGGAAGTCGTCGAACTCATCCACATACTCTTGGGTGGATTAACTTCCTTGATAGAGTTGGTTCCACGAATCTAGCAATCGGGTGTTGAACGACAAGGGCACATATCTCTCGGTGAGCTTCTCTTTCATGGTCTCCCAAGTAGTTATAGGTGCCAGGCCTCAGCCTCTGCGGGCATGTTTAAGATTAGTCTAGTGTTGTTGAGCTTTACCAATCAATTCATCGTGGCAAATTAGACCTTCAGGGCTTCGCTCATATCAAATTCTGGGCAATTAAAATCGGTATTCGAAACTAATCGGTCTAGGGACATTAGTGATTAATCGGGTAATCGGGAAAAATTGGGACAATCATGTATATATATATATATATATATATATATATATATATATATATCTGTGTGTGTGTGTGGGGGGGGGGGGGGGGGGGGGGGGGTTGATTAGTATATGATCAAGAAGAATTTAAATTTAAATTGTCACATGTATTTAGTATCTATTTTTTAATAAAATGTACATTTTGTGTTAATGCACATAATTGAGAATAATCTGGAATTGGATGATTTGCAATGGTCACAAACCGGTGTTTTGGTAGCTGAAAGACAAATCTTTCTTACATAATCTTGCGCGTGTGATGCAATGTGAGTTTTGTAAAAATACAATGCAATTTTTGTAGGTATAAGTTATTATTTTTGTAAAACTACAATATGTTCCTATGTACTAATGTGTAACTTTCATAGTTACGAAATATGATATCTGAGTCAAAATTAGTAAGATGACTAATTCAGTTCAATTCATCACCCTTCAAATACCTTAAACAGAGGCTCAAAGGTCAAAGGGATGGAAGAGTTGAGACATTTGAATAAGTTTGAGCTTTAGCAACACATAAGCAACTGATGCTGCTTGTTTTCGGTGCGGGAGCAACAGGTGTGAGTTCTCGTATTTTTGTGTAGCGAAAGGGACAGATCTCAGCCACAGATCGGATCTATTTCTGTAGGTCGGCTCGGAAGAGCGGCTGGTGGCTAGACGACCGAGCACCTGCAAAAGGCCTAGGAAGACCAGGAGAAATCCCGGTAACAGGCCCTCTGACGATCTAGTCAGTTACTGGACAGCAGTGAAAGCTAGGGTTCAGGTTAGGATTTTGAGATTACCTTTCTTAAGGAGGGGGCTGGTATTTATAGGCAGAGCAAACAGGTATCTAACCCTAATGGACCGGGTTAGACCCGTTTGTCTGTAGGCCTAAAGTTGCAGAAGGCCCGTTGGACTTTTTAACCTGATGATCAGAGATGAGCGAATATCGCGGAGATCCGATGGCCCTGATTGGGCCACGTCACTTATACACACCATAGGCCCCCCCACTCCTGGAAGGTTGTGTGCACCAACCGTCGAGTAGTCCGTTCTTGTGAGAAGATCGGAGGAGTGTTTTGCGAATATGAGATGGTGAGCCCCCGAAACAAGTGTTCGAGGTCGGGGCCGAGCCGAGCATAGTGTTGGCTTGGTCGATGTTCGAGCCGAGCACCGAGCTTGGGGTGTCGGTGCAGAGCACTTTGAGCGAGGCGCTTTCTGAGAGAAACCTGTGTACCTGCTGGAGGCAAGTGTCGAGCTCGGAGCCGATAGCTCGCTCGGGGTCGGTGCCGAGCGCTTCTAGGCGCTTTCTGAGAGAAAGTTGTGTGCCTGTTCGAGACACATGCCAAGCTCCGAACCAGTAGCTCGCTCGGGATCGGTGTCGAGCGCTACGAGCAAGGTGCTTTCTGAGAGAAAGTTGTGCCTGCTCGAGACACATGCCGAGCTCCGATCCAGTAGCTCGCACAGGGTCGGTACCCAGCGCTTTGAGTGAGACGCTTTTTGAGAGAGCTGTGTGCCTGCTCGGGGCACGTGCCAAGCTCCGAGCCAATAGCTCACACGAGGTCGGTGCCGAGCGCTTTGAGGAAGGCACTTTCTGAGAAAGTTGTGTTCCTGCTCGAGGTTTGTGCCGAGCTCTGAGGTTCTGAGAGAAGGATGGCCGCTTGCTTGAGGCATGTGCCGAGCGTCGAGCGAGTTGACCTTGCATTGAGGTGCTTTCAATGAGAAGGCTGGCTGCTTGCTCGAGGCACGTGCCGAGCGTCGAGCGAGTTGGCCTTGCCTTAAGGTGCTTACAGTGAGAAAGTTGGCTACTTTCTCGAGGCACATGCCGAGCATCGAGCCAGGGGGCCTTGCTTTAAGGTGCTTTCGGTGAGAAGGCTGGTTGCTTGCTCGAGACATGTGCCGAGCATCGAGCCAGGTGGCCTTGCTTTGAGGTGCTTTCAGTGAGAAGGTTGGCTGCTTGCTCGAAGCACGTGCCGAGCATCAAGCCAGATGGCCTTGCTTTGAGCTGCTTTCAGTGAGAAGGCTAGCTGCTTGCTCGAGGCACTACCAAGTGTCGAGCCAGGGGTCTCCGTGACTGGCCAAAAACTTGTTTCTTTGTTAGCAGGCTCAAAGTGTATGCCGAGGCTCGAGCGCTTTGGACTTGGAGAAGAATTGTGCTGCAGGTGGGCCGCTCCTGTAGTGACACGTGTGATGCTGACGAATTAGGAACGAGGCCCAAAACGTGGCCCAATCAGGGCCGTCGGATCTCCACGATATTCGCTCATCTCAAATCATCAGGTCAAAAAGACCACCAGGCCTTCTGCAACTTCAAGCCCGCGAACAAACGGCTCTAACTTGACCCATTAGAGTTAGATACCTGATTGCTCTGCCTATAAATACCAGGTCCCCCTCCTTTTAGGAAAGGTAATCTCAAAATCCTAACCTGAACCATAGCTTTCACTACTGTCTGGTGACTAACTAGATCGTCAGAGAGCATGTCGCCAGGATTTCTCTTGGTGTTTCTAGGTCTTTTGCATGTGCCCGATTGCCCAGCCACCAGCTGCTCTTCCAAGCCGACCTCCAGAAATAGAACAGATCTGCGGCTGAGATCTGTCCCTTCCACTACACAAAAATACAAAAACTCACACCTGTTGCTCCTGCACTGAAAACAAGCAGCATCAGGTTGGTGTTGTCTGTGGGAAGGCTGGCAGATCCGACACCAGCATCCACCCTCCTATAGATCCTTCTTCGCATGGCACCGAAACCAAGGAAAGCACCTATAGTAGGGCGATATGCCAACCCTCTTCACCCTGCTCAGAGTCCTACGCAGTTAAAATCGAATTTTGAAACTAATCGGTCTAGGCGCGATTAGTTATTAATCAATTAATCGAAAAATAATCAGGGACTAAATCGAAAAAAATTGTTATATATATATATATATATATATATATATATATATATATATATATATAGGGAAAGCTTCAGTTGTACATTCCTCTAATGCTCACCGCGTGTGCACTAGGCCTTCGGGCGTTCATATCGACGATCCGAACCGTTCCCATTGATCTACACATCTAAATTAGTAAAATCAAATTATTTGAAATTCATTTGCCCATCCATCATGTGACTATAAAAACAAAGATTTTTTGCCATACTTTTGTAACACTTCAAGAAATGGGCAAATGAATTTCAAATGATTTGATTTTACATATTTAGACTAATTTAGATGTGTAGATCAATGTGAACGGTTCGGATTTTCGATATGAACGTCCGAAGGCCTAATGTTCATGCGGTGAGCACTAGAGGAGTGCTCAACCGATCCTTTCCCTATATATATATATATATATATATATATATATATATATATATATATATATATATATCCTCATTATGTAGCAACCCTAAATCCTAACATAAAACTATTATGAGATTATCAAATAGGAACATATAGTTATAAAGAAAAAGAAGAAAGTACTTGGTTTGAGCTGAATTTCAATTATGGATGTGGGTCGGGTCGGATTTGCTGATCGGTTCCATCAAACAAAAATAATCGAGGAGCAGCGCGAGCAGCAAAAGGAGAAGGTGCAGCAGATGCGGGCTGAATCAAGTATGCGACGATGCAGGGGGGCGACGGCAGGTCGGGTTTAGGTTTGCTCTAGGAAGAAGTGAATCAGTTTAAGTTTGGGTTTGCGCAAGGAAGAAAAAGAGAATCAATTTGAGTTTTGGGTTTGCGCAAGGACCAGAAGTGGTTTGGATTTTGAATTTGGATTTGAGTTTGGGCCGGTTTGAGCCCAAATAATGCAAACGAGCATGAAAATTAGAAGAGGAGATTTAATCGGTTAATCGGCCACTTAAAATCGGCTGATTAACTACTAATCGGCCGATTATACCCGATTAAATAGCTAACTATTGAAATATAATAAATCACTAAAAAATTAATTGCTTAGTCTCCGATTAGCGATTAATCGGGGATTAATCGAGCGTAATCGGGAATTTTAACTACTTAGTAAGAGTCACGCGAACACATAAGGCTCCCAAAGGCGCCGACTCGAGGATCCATTGGGTCCGGGTTGGTACACTTCATGCTCGGCCTCCAGACCTCTCGAGCGCCACAAAGCCGACGATCTTTGGAACATCATCAGTTCACGAGAACCTGAGAACAACCTCCGGGCCAAGCTTGATCGCTCCAGGGCTGGGGCTGGTCCGTCCCATCAAGCTCCAACCCATAGCATCCATCCGCCTCAGGACAGGGAACATCAGCACGGTCACTCCCCGAGGGATGGGCGACCTCACACAAGCCAGTTCGAGGAGGTCCCTATCACGAGGACCAAGTTCCAGGAGTTCAAGAACGAAGTCCTCCAGGCCATCCGAGGGGGTCCTAGGAACGAACGTCACAATGAAGCCCCCTTCCGTGAGGAACGAAATCGGGGTAGTGAGTCACATGGCTCAACCCGACCAGCGAGAGGGGATGACACTGTCCTCAAGCGCCTCCAGGATATGGAGAATCGCCTCGCCCGAATCGGCAAAGGGGGGGACAATCCAGCCGGGGGCACCAGCCAACCGGCCCCACATTCTCGACTAAGATCCCGGACGCCTCGATCCCAAGAAATTTCAGACTGCCACAATTTGAAACCTACAACGGGGAGAGTGATCCAACTAATCACATGGAGGGATTGAAGACTCGTGATGATTCACTGCGCTACAAATCCTCTCCTCTGTCGAGCGTTCCCGGCCATGCTGCGTGGCCCGGTATGGGAATGGTTTACGAAGCTCGCTCCAAACTCTATTTTCTCATTTGAGTAGCTCGAGTAGAGCTTCCTTGTTCACTTCATCACCAGCAGAAAGGTGGAGAAGACGAGCGCATCCCTCCTAGGCCTCAAACAAAAGAAAGGGGAGTCCCTTCTGGATTTTGTGCGGAGATTCACAACCGAGGCTAGGGTAGTCTCTTCTCTCGATGCTGGCGTTGCATCCGCTGCATTTCGGCACAATGTTCACAACGGGCAGCTGAAGGCCTCCCTGGCCAAGAAGCCTCCCATTGATTTTCCAGACCTCCTGAATAGAGTCGAAAAGTACATTCGAAACGAAGAGGCTCTACACCCAGAAGGTCTGACAGAAGCCCCAGCTAAGGGAAAAAGGATGATAGATGGTCCCGAGCTCACAATGAAAGCTCAGAAAGACTCACTCAGCTAGAAACGACTGCCTCTGGTTCCTCGCTTCGAAAAATACACACCACTGACACAGTGAGTCAGCGATCCTCATAGAGATCGAAGATAAGGGGATTGTGTGCCATACCCCTCGATCCAAATGCAACAAGAAGAGGGACCGGAGGTACTACTGTCGGTTCCACCGGAACCACAAGCACGAGACTGATTCATGCTGGGCCCTCAAAGACGAGGTCGAAGCCCTCATACAGAGGGAGTACTATAAGGAGTTCACCCGACCTAATCAAAGAGATCCCGAGCTCGAACATGATGGCGAGTCGGCCATCCTACACTGCGTCCACGGTGGGCCAATGGAGGAGAGCCGAACACCTCCCGCAAGACCTTCTTGAGAGAGGTTAACTCTGTCCACGATCACACTGCCCCTAGCAGCCAAGGACTGACTGTGTCATTTTCCAACAATGATCTGGAGGCGTCCGCCTGCCACATTGCGACGTATTGGTAATTAGCATCGCCATAATGAATCATGAGGTCCGCCGCATCCTCGTGAACCACGAAAGCTCTGTGAACATCTTGTTCCTCGCAACATTCGAGGCACTCAAACTCCCCAAGGAGAGGTTGAAGCTGGACAGGTACACATTGCATGGATTTTCGGGCACCCCTGTACAGATCGAGGGCATCATCACCCTCGATGTCACTGCTCGAACCGCGCCAAGCATCCGAACCAAGGCCATGAACTTCATGGTGGTCAACGTCAAGGCCGCCTATGACGTCATCCTAGGTCAACCCGGCCTTTGTTCCCTTTAGGCAGTTTCCTCCGCCTACCATTTGAAGATGAAGTTCCCTAACGACCAAGGAGTCGGCGTGGTCATGGGTAATCAAGAATCGGCTCGGTCCTGTTATATGACTGCACTGGGAGGCATCGTTCTGCCCTCGACGCTGTCAAACTTCCGTCGGAAAGGAACAAAATGGGCTCGGAGCCTATCGACGAGTTAAGAGGAAATCGCCTTCTCCAAGGTCAGTTCTAAATATTTCCGAGTCAGCAAGTCGCCCTTGTTAAATGCATTCAGAGAAACCTTGATCTCTTCGCCTGGACACCTTCGGATATGCCCAGAATTTCGGAAGACCTCATCATGCACAAGCTCAGCATCCGCCCTGATTCAAAACCCATCGATCAGAAGCGCCGCAAGTTCGCTCCCGAAAGGCAGCAGGCTACAAAAGAAGAAGTAAGCAAGTTCCCTCTCAGCCCGATTTATTCAAGAGGTCAGCTATCCAGATTGGCTGGCAAATGTAGTAATCGTAAAGAAACCGAGCGGAAAGTTGAGGATCTGCATAAACTTTATTGACCTGAACAAGGCCTGCCTGAATGATCCATTCCTGCTCCCAAGTATCGACGCCCTAATAGATGCGACCTCGGGACACGAATTGCTGAGCTTTATGGACGCTTTTTCGAGCGAAAAAAATCCGAATGTTTCCACCAGACATCCCCAAAACAACCTTTGTAACGGACAAGGGCCGCTATTATTACCAGGTCATGCCCTTCGGGCTAAAGAACGTCGGTGCAACGTACCGAGTTTTCAAGCATCAAATAGGTCGGAACATGGAAGTCTACATCGACAATATGCTCGTCAAAAGCTGCCGGGGCCAGGACCACATTATCGATCTCGAGGAAACCTTTGGGGTTCTACGAACCCGCAATATGAGACTCAATCCTTCTAAATACGCCTTCGGCGTCTCATCTAGGAAGTTCCTCAGATTCGTGGTCAGCCAACAGGCATCAAGGCCAACCCCGAGAAGATTCAGGCCATACTGGACATGGCGCCTCCAAGAAACGTCAAAGAAGTACAGTGGCTCACGGGGCGGTTGGCAACATTCGGCTGTTTCCTCTCCAAGTCCGGGGGAAAATCCCTCCCATTCTTTAAAGCACTCTGCACGGCGAAAAACTTCGAATGGGGCGAATCGCAACAGCAAGCCTTCGACCATTTGAAATCACACCTGGCCAACCGCCCACTCCTTAGCAAACCAGAGCCGGGTGAACCCCTCTATCTCTACCTCGCTGCATCCGAACACACCCTCAGCGTTGTTCTCGTTAGAAAGTCTCAAAAGCCAATTTATTATGTCAGCAAGGTCCTGCACGACGCGGAACTCTGGTATACAAGGGTGGAAAAAGTATCTTATTCGTTGGTAATGGCCACACGAAAACTCCTGTACTTCCAAGCTCGCTCCATTCAAATCCTAACAGATCAACCACTAAAGCTCGTCCTCAACAAACCCGAAAATTCAAGGCGACTAATTAAATGGTCGATCAAGCTCAGCCAACACGACATCCACCATATGCCCCGCACGACCAAGGGCCAAGCTCTCGCAGAACATCACCTAGTGCACAATTTCCAAAGCACCCGCCTTACCAGAGGAAAAACCTGTTTGGGAAATTTATGTGGATGGGTCATCCTGCGAGGAAGTGGAGCCAGCGTCATACTCCTCGGTCCTGACGATTTCGTCTTGCGGTATTCCCTGCGTCTCAAATTTTAGGCCTCCAACAACGATGTGGAATACGAGGCGATGATTGCCGGACTCACGCTCGCCCGCAAAGCTGGGGCAAGACACGTTAAAACCTTCAGTGACTCTCAGCTCATGGTAAACCAAATCTTCGAGGCGCCCGACACCCAAATGATCCTATACCTGGCACAAGTAAAGCTACACCTAGAAGCTTTTGACCAAGCCGTCGTCGATCGCATACCACGAGAGAACAAAATGGCCAAGCAGACACTTTATCCAAGCATGTCTCGTCTTCCTTCGAGGGCCTCGATCGGACCGTCCTTATCGAGATACTCCACGAGCCCAGTATCGAGAAGCCCGAGGTACTCTGCCTCAAAACAGACACCCACGGGTGCTTAGGCGGATCACATCCGACGTTTCTTGAGCGAAATGGAACTACCAGAAGACCCGGCCAAGAAGTCAATTCACTACTGTTTTTCTTATTATTATTACAACCAACAGAAGTGTATCGATACAATCCGCGAGACTTTGTTACATCACAATCGGCAAAACTTTGTTACATCACTCGCAATCGACCTAAGGCTTCTACGCAAGAGCCGCAGAGTTGGTACAGACCAGTTCAAGGCCGGCCGAACGAGTTTGTTCCTCTGCAGGATCCCTGGGGTCGCTAAGGTGGACACACCCGCAACGGTGATATAGGCGTCACCTGGCACGGGCCCCATCCGCAGGGTCAGCAACGAGACTCCAGCAAAAGGGCAAGCGTCCTCGAAAAAAATGGATCGGGATCCTGACATCCCAAACATTATCTTGTATCGTTGTATCTTTAACACCTTCACCACAATGACCTCACGAACGAAAGATTCGGACAACGGTAGCCGGGCGGACATCAATAACACAACCTCCGCATTTCCCAAGTTGCGGTCGGCTATCAACTTCTACAAGCGTGCCAACTCAAAACTAAGTCCCTTCGACTTATCCATAAAGTATTGAACAGCCGCCTTTCGATCGCAAGCCTCTTTACGAAATTACGGTACCAGGTCAGTGCGGGCTCTAAGGCCGTGACCTTATCCCTAAGCTGCGCCATCTCAGCACGACCAAGGCCTACCCCAGAGGGCGCATCCATCTGACAAAGGCAAAAGAAACATCATTCCGAGCCCTATATACTTGGCTAAATTCACAAATTCTCACAAGGCAGACTACGCCACAAAAAACCAATTCAAAAGGTTTGGCCAAAAAAATCTTTTCATAACCCAAAAATTTTACACAAAGGTGTGGTGGCAAATCCGCGTTCGGCAATTACGAAATACAAAAAAAGATAGAGGGGGAAAAGCAAATACAAGGGCTGCTGCTCAGAAGATGGGCGAATCTCTTCGTCGGCGGCAGTTTCGGCATCAGGGTCAACCGCAGCAACATCTTCATCACCACCGCCCCTGGGAATCAGCAGATGCTCAGGCAGCTTCATGTCATAATTGAACTCGTCAAACTGCAACTCGGGGTGGTAGTACGTGACGTGCTTGATTGCCCAGGCGTACACCTCGTCCTGAACCTCAATGACCTTGTCTATGCCGGCATGCTTTAATTCACCCTCCCTCTTCATGTTGGTGTCGGCCTAGGAAACCAGCTCGGCCTGAAGGGATTGATTACGGGACTCGGCCGCCATCAACTTTAACTTAAGGTCCATCTCTCGCTCATAGCGTTGAGCGTTCCTCACCTCTCTTTTCAGCTCCTGGTAATGCAGCTTCATCACCTGAGCACCCGCCATGCACGCCTACAGCCGAGGATAAGACTTGGACGAAAAAATAGCAAACAAAGTATAAGGGAATCAGAGCGGAACAAAGGTTACCTGCACACTCGCCTGGGACCACTTCATATAGCTGGATTCAATGGTGTCACACTCCATAGCCTGCCGATCCCGAGGCGGGACGAGTTTCTTGACCACTACAATCGCCACGGGACCCTCGGACAGGGTATCGGCGACCTGAACGGCCCAGTCAGGGACCCACGGTTGGAGCCCCACGTCGCCCATGACCTCCTGGGCCTTTGGATCGACGTGAGGGAGGCCACTCTTTAAAACCTTAGTAACCTTCAGGTTACTTGAGCTTAGGGCCATCTCGGAGAAGTCGGGAGTGCCAGGGACCGCTCGAGTCTTCTGTCTCTTCAGCATTGGGTTGGAAGGTTCTTCAGAACCCCCTTGGGAAGAGACCTTCCTCTACTTCTCCTGTTCGGCCCAATCGGGCCTTCTTCTTCTTCAACATGGCCCTCCTCGCGGCGATCTCTGTGGTGTCCATATCTACAAAAGAAAGAAAAGTGTATAAAACGAAGGGAAAAACTTGATTGAAAAGTAAACGAAAGACATACTAGAAGGAATGGGGCTCAATCTAATCCGAACTAGATACCTCTCCGTCACATTCGACCAACCGATGTTGTTGCCCGCACATATTCGATCGACCTCTGCCCACTCCTCTACCGTCAGATCGGCCTTTCGGGGGACTTAAAGTTGGGCTTGGAGAAGTTTCACTTCGTAGGTATCACCCAGGGTGTCTGACTCCAAACGACGAAGTATTTCCCCTTTCACCCCTTTATCGAGTCCGGATGGCTATGGATGACCTTCCCTTGGCAGGGCGAAATATAGTAAATTCCTTCATACTCGCCCAACGAGCTGATACCCAAAACAACTCGGAAGTACTTCAATCTTAGGGGCACGCCCCTCTCCATGCAAAGCAGCATGAAGCACACGAGCTTCTTCCAAGAGTTCGGCCCGTATTGCATCGGACTCAACGACGCCCATAACAAAACCTTCTGGATGAATGGGTGGATAGGCAGGAAACACGCAGAAGCATGGCGCTAAGTTATCCGTAGGGAGGAGCCCGGGGCTGGGGTTCAACAACTCGTACTCATGACCTATGAAGTAGCTGGCTTGGATGACTGGAAGATCGTCCGCAGTCAAAACAGTTGGCGTTTTATCCATGGAGATCTTCGTTCGACCGAGCAAAGATGGTTGCACCCCATACCGGACTAATCCCTCGACGTCGTCCGGATACATTGTAATTGAGCTCGGCTAAAGGAATGGAACGTTGAGCCTGATTTTCGGAGTCGTCTCATCCGGACTGTCCGACAGGGTCCACTCCATTTTCTTCTGTCGGACACGAGGGCCCTTCGAGGGGGAAGGCGTCGCCAAATACGCCAGATTGGGGTCCTCTACCAAAGGGTCGATCTCAACTACCTCGTCTTCCTCCACTCCCTCAATTACCTCGTCCTCCTCTACTCCACCAACTACTTCCAAATCGTCACCCTTCTCCATGCGCACTCCCTTCCGAGTTGTTGGACTCCACTACGAAAGGCGTTCTGCTGCAGCGCAGCTGGACATCATAAACCGTCTCTCTTGTCTCCCACGTGTTGGATCCTGTAGGTGAGGCAACAAACACTAGAGGGGGGTGAATAGTGTTTATAAAAATTAAATTGCGGAATAAAGATTTTTCTTCTGTGCAGTCGACTTAAGGAGTAAACCAGTCGACTGAAATAACCAAATAAAAGGTAATTCAAACAAGTCTGTGAAGTCGACTTAGAGTTGAGACAGTCAACTTAACATACAAATAACTTTCAGAGTATACGAGTCTGACCAGTCGACTTATAAAGTACTCAGTCGACTGTACAGACAAGTTTCACAGTAACAACACAAACTGAGAAAATATAAATGCAAGTTAGAGAGATACAACCACAGAGTGCACACGATGTATCCTGGTTCGGTCCTTCCGACCTACATCCAGTCTCCAAGCAACCCACTTGAGATTTTCACTATTCTTGAAAAAGTTTACAAGAATACCCTACGGCGTTCAGACAACAACCTTGTCTAACCCGTAGTCCTTTCTCTCAACCAGATAAAGCAACCCACTCTTCCACCAAGAGTGACAAACCTGACTCTACAACCTAGAGTCCTACTCTCCAATCGAGAGAAAAAGAAAAACAATAAAATTATTTACAATCAACCTATAGCCTTGTTTGTGATTTGTGATATAGTACGTGGCTAAATGGTTGACTTCTATATCCAGTTCAGAACGAAATCAAATGTTATACTGGACTGAAGACAGAGAACCAAGTCTTAGTGAGTTGAAAGCTTTTGTCTCTTGGAAAATGTAAAACTTAAGATCTCAAAGAAATGCTTGGAGTATTGTTATGTTTAACAGTGGATTCTAACCTCTATTTATAGAGTTAGATGCACTGGACGTTGGGAATCAGGTGTTCCAACTGTCAACCAACGGATCTAAAAAAGATTTGAATTTGAAAAACGATTTTAAAAACAGAAAACTGTCAAACGCACTTGAACAGTCGACTGGATTGCCATAATGAGTCGACTGGTCAGAGTTTGAATAAGTTTAGTCAGTTTTGTACCGACTCAGTCGACTGGTATAAGTAGCGGTCGACTGGTACTCAACAGCTAAACTATTTCAAGCTGTTTTGACCTTTTGAAGTTGAAAAAAAACACACATTTTAAAAGAGTTATATGTGAGTGTATGTGTGTGTGACAAGGCTGTACATCATTCTAAGACTCAAATAATACAAAATATTACATTTGTTCACAAGACATAAAAATATGACACTTGAAGCATAGGTCTTGACTTGAGTCTTGAGTGAAGCCATTGTCTTTATCCAGAACGTGTGCTTGTTCATTTGTTCAGCTGTATAGTAATGAGGCATTTGTGTATACAACCTGCAATTATATAGTATAGCACAGATACATGTTGCAGTGTGTTGTAATCATCAAAATCAAGAATCAACACCAAGACATAGAGTCAGAGAGACACGGGCCATCGCACCGCCAATGTAGAGGCTGACAAACCGGACTTAGCCCTCGACATAATGAAATTACTAACTATTTAGATTGCCTGAAAGTTTGCCAAAAAGGTCACCGCCGGTGACTGTACTGTGCTAGAGAGAAAAACTTGGGGACTTAGAGAGAGTTAAAGTGAAAAATGAAAAGGGGGGTGGGGAATATATATTGAACCTAGCGACTCCTCAATTTCTGCGAATCCTGCGACTCCTCGAATTCCGCAAACATGACGTCAGCCTCACACGTGTCACTACAGGAGTGGCCCACATGCAGCGCAATTCCTCTCCAAGTCCAAAATGATCGAGCCTCGGCATACACTTCGAGCCTGCCAACAAAAAAAAAGCTTTTGGCTAGTCAAAGAGACCCCTTGCTCGACGCAGCATGTGCCTCGAGCAAGCAACCAGCCTTCTCACTGAAAGCACCTAAAAGCAAGGCCAACTGGCTCGACGGCACAAACCTCGAGCAAGAACACAGCTTTCTCTCAGAAAGCGCCTCCCTCGAAGCGCTCGGCACCAACCCCGAACAAGCTATTGGCTCGGAGCTCGGCACGTGCCCCGAGCAGGCACACAGCTTTCTCTCAACAAGCGCCTCACTCAAAGCGCTCGGCACCGACACTCAACGAGCTACTGGCCCGGCGCTCGAAACGCACGGCACCTGAGCGAGCTAGTGGCTCGGAGTTCAGTATGTGTCTCGAACAGGTACACAACTTTCTCTCAGAAAGCGCCTCGCTCGTAGTGCTCGTCACCGATCCTGAGCAAGGTACTGACTCGGAACTCGGCATGTGTCTCGAACAAGCACACAACTTTCTCTCAGAAAGCGCCTTGCTTTTAGCGCTCGGCACCGACCCTGAGCGAGCTATTGGCTCGAAGCTCGACACGTGCCTCGAGTAGGCACACAGCTTCCTCTCAGAAAGCGCCTCGGTCGAAGCGCTCGGCACCGACACCCCAAGCTCGGCGCTCGGCACCGACACCCCAAGCTCGGCGCTCGGCACCAACCACCTAAGCTTGGCGCTCGGCTCGGACATCGACCAAGCCATACACCACGCTCGGCTCGGCCCCGACCCCAAACACTTGTTTCGGGGGCTCACTACCTCATCTTCGCAAAACACTCTCCTCCGATCTTCTCACAAGAACGAACTACTCCTTGATGGCTGGTGCACACATCCCTCTACGAGTGGGAGGCTTATGATGTGAGTATAAGAGATGTGGCCCAATCAGGGCCGTCGGATCTCCTTGATATTGGCTCATCACAGATTATCAGGTCAAAAAGTCCAACGGGCCTTCTGCAACTTCAGGATCTAACCTGGCCCATTAGGGTTAGATACTTATTTGCTCTGCCTATAAATACCAGACCTCCTTAAGAAAGGTAATCTCAAAATCCTAACCTGAACCCTAGTTTTAACTACTGTCCAGTAAGTGACTAAATCATCGGAGGGCCCGTCACCGGAATTTCTCCCGGTGTTTCTAGGTCTTTTGCAGATGCCCGGTCGTCCAGCCACCAGCAGCTCTTCCGAACCGACCTCCAGAAATAGACCCGATCTACGGCTGAGATCTGTCCCTTCCGCTACACAATAATACAAGAACTCACACATGTTGCTCCCGCACCGAAAACAAGCAGCATCAGCAACCATCATACAGTAAGTCATAATAATTCAATAAAATGCATCAATTTTACAATAGAATGTATAATAACCTAAAGGTCAAAAGGAGAGTTTTTATGGAAATTTTTAAACACAGAGGGATTCTCTACAATTGTCTAACAAAATAATGGATGATTCATGATTGCAGAGGCAGATGGCAGCCACACCAGAAAAGAAAAAAAAAACAAAGCAAGAAACAAAAAATAAAAAAAGCAACATGTGCATGAAGAAAGAATAGAACATGAACAGAGAAAGAAACAAAGTGAGACAGAGAACTGATGAGTGTTGGATCCTGTATGCAAGGCAAATAACACTAGAAGGGAGGTGAACAGTGTTGTATAAAATTAATCAATACATAAAACTTTTCGCACTGTTAAGTCGACTGAAAAGAGAAGGCAGTTGACTGAAGCGTCATATAAGAAGAGTAATTTAACTGAAGAGTTACAAGTCTGTTAAGTCGACTTAGGAAGTAAGGCAGTCGACTGACCAGACTCGATTTACACAAGAAACAGAAAAATTAAAAATGCAAGTTTAGAGAATACAACCACAGAGAGTCAACACTGCAAACACCACAATGTATCCTGGTTCGGTCCTTCCGACCTACATCCAGTCCCCAAGCAACCCACTTGAGATTTTCCACTATTCTTGACAAAATTACAAGAATACTCTTCAGCCTTAGACAACAACTATGTCAAATCCGTAGACCTTTCTCACCACTAGAGAGAGCACAACCCACTCTACATCCTAGAGTGAAACCGACTCTAAACCAAGAGTCATACTCTCCAACCGAGAGGACCACTCTCACAACCCAAGAGTGAAACAACACGAAGAAATTTACAACCTAAAACCTTGTATGTGAAAGTGCTTTTAGTATAGTGGCTATTAGGTCGACTTCTGACTTCAGTCTAGAACGAATTCAATGTTATAGTAAACTGAAAATCAGAGAACCAAGTCTTAAAAAAATTGAATGCTTTGAGCAACTTGTTCTTTTCTCAAAAAGCAAGACTTGAAATCAAAAATGTAGGAGTTGAGTAACATTTGCCAAATGAATTCTACTCTTTTTATAGAGTTAGAAACGTTTGGACGTTGAGAGATAGAATCCCAACTGTCATACAACGGCAGTAAAAAGGTTTGAATTTGAAAAACAAGTTTTAAATTCAGAAAACTGTCAAAAACGACTCGAACAGTCGACTGGGTTGCCATGAGAGTTGACTGGTCAGAGCTTGAATGAGTTCAGTCAGTTTCGTACTCAACAGTCGATTGCTTCCAAGAGTAAGCCGACTGGTACTCAATCAGCTGAACTTATACAAGCTTTTTTTGACATTTTGATTTTGTAAAATATTTTCTTTATTTAGGGAATGTGTAAGTGTGTGTGTGACAAGGCTTTTACAAGATTCTACGACTCACAGATAATACAAACAATATTACAAGTCATTTGTTCAAAATGTAGCTCTTGAAAGTCTTGAACTTGAAACTTGAAAGCTCTTGAAAGTCTTGAACTTGAACTTGAATCTTAGTGGCTTAATCTTGTCTTTGTGGCTTGAGCAAATACCCTTGAAAGCTTGATCACATTGTATTGGGATGCTTCATCATGGTATTGACATTGACCACTTTTTGATACACTGCAAAAGATATGTAATATAGAACAATTGTGCAGTGTTGTCATCAAAATCAATAATTTACAATGAGGACATCAAATCTGTCTTATTTTGTTTTGGCAATTATAGCCATATGTAGTAGTTTTACGATTTGTAATCTTTCTTTTATGCATTAGAATAATTCTGAGATTTTAGAATATTTTGAGATCTGTATCAAGATTTGTTTTGAGCCTATATATAGGCCTTGAGATTAATGAGAAATTATGCTATTCTTGATTAAAAAATTATTGTGGTGAGTTATTGCTCTTCATCCCTCTTTTTGTGTGATACAAGTAAGAGAATTATTAGGATTTGTGATAAATCCTAATAAAATTATCAGAGTTTGTGATAAATCCTAATAAAATTTTAGGGTTTGTGATAAACTTTAATCCCCAAATCAATTAACCCAAACCCTAATCCCCAAATCCAAAACCCTAACCCCACTTCATCTTCCCCTCTTGCCTGCTTCCGAAACCTAATGCCAGCATCACCTCGTCGCCTGCTACCCGCACCACCACCATCATCAACCCCCACCCTCTTCCTCATCAACGCGCAACCAACCCACCGAAGCACCCTCATCTCGACCATTTCCTCCTCGTCTGGCCCCATCATCGTCATCATCCACTGTTCTCGACGACCTCGCCAGCGATCCTCCGTCGATTACCCTCCACCACGACCCCACTGACAACAGCCCCTAACTCCCCCTGCTTCCCTTTTCAATGACATCATCATCCCACCACCTACCCCTCGACTGTGCACCCGTCGACTGCCTACTCCTTCCCACCCTGACCCTGCAACGTCGACCACGCCAGTAACCTACTCAGATCGGATCTGATTCTTTTCAATTGGATAGCTTTGGTGTTTGGGTGTTTTGGACAAGGTATTGGATCTTTGTGTGGAACTCAGACCACGTAGCAATGCGTTCTTCGAACCCGGTAACTTCTTTCCACTTCTCATTTATTTGTGTTACCATCTATCATCACAATAATATTATTTGATTTATCTATCATCCACAAATATTGAGAGTGTGTTCTACTTGCCTATTAGTGTACAAATCTTTATTGAATATCATATATGCTAAGAACGATTAAGTATTACTGTTGATTGATAGGGTGGAATTTTTAATTGGGCTTGTTAAACTTAATTCAATTCATCAAACCGATTAACTGTTTTAATTCCGAATGTGATCCGCATTACATGTTTGGTAAAATTAATCCTTTAAAATTTTTGGAAACTCTCTATTTAGGATTACGTTTTACATCAAGAACTAGTAGAAGGAAAAGCATCATACAGTAAGTCATCAATTTTTCAAAAAAAATAAAATAAAAATAAGTGCAAAAAACCTACTTGATACTTACTATGAGGAGCTATCGCTGTTGTTGCTACTCCTGGTATTGCTGTCGCTGCTACTGTTGAGAGAGTAGGCACAGTTGAAAGGGAGGGGCTGTCGAACTGGAGCCTGGAGGTGTTGCTGAAAGAGTGGAGAAGAAGGTGATGTTGATGCTGATGTTAAGAGGGAGAGAAGGAGGATGTTGTTGCTGATTAAGATTAGGTAGGGTTTGGCATTGAGATTGGATTTGGGGGGTTTGGCATTGAGATTGGATTTGGGGGTATTGGGGATATTACGGGGTAACGGGAGATAGAAGAAAGGGGTGGAAGTAGGGTTGGGTCGGGTATGGGTTGGATCAGGTCGGGTTGAGGGGAAAATAAAATCAATTTAAACCAATCCGATTAATCGGATATTTACATTATCGGTGTATCGGCCGATTAGGAGCAATATCGGCCGATATTTCCAATTTAATCGCTCAAAATCTATTTCAGAAAAATTAGCTGAAATTTAATAGGTGGTTTCCCGATTAGCGATTAATCGCCGATTTTAACTACTTAGATCAAACCACACGAAGTAGTGGTCCATGGCACGGATCCAATCGAGATAAGCTTGGGGTTCCATATGGCCTTCAAAGTGGAGAACTTCTGCCTTGACGTTCTTATATTGTTCGTCAGGGACACGATCTTGATGTCGGTCGTCATGATCATTCCCTTGAGGGATCTGACGAAGAAGCTCATGGACAACATTTTGATTCAATTCCACTTTTTCAAGCCTCTGATTGATAATGGCGAGAGTTTCTTGAATGGCAGGGAGGGTAGTGGAAATATCAGAGTTGTCTATTTCAGTTCGAGGAGGAACTCGCTGAATTCTAGAATTCATGATTGAGTGGTTTGGGAAAGGCAATAAAGGTTCTTTGGGATTCATGATGGTGCTGCGAAGACGCATTCACCAACAGATCGTGGGGACGTATTTGCTGAAATATGGGGAAACATGTACTAGCACTTAAGATTTTTTTTTAAATGAACTAAAAGTGTTGAATGCAAATAATCCCTAAATGAATGCAGAAACTACAGCTAAATGATACAAGAACTAGGGTTTTAAAAAACCTTTGCTCTGATACCAAAATGATGTAAACTAACCTTAAGTAGAGAATTTCCAAGAATATTAAAAGATTAAGTTTACCAACATGTAATGCAGATTAAATTAGCAATTAAACTATTAATTGGTTTGATGAAATTTCAAGATATGGAATAAGTTTAATCAGCCCAATTAAAGATTCAATCCTAACAATCAATAATTATACCTAGGCGTTCTTAGCAAGTAAAATAATCAATAATGATTCATACTCTAATTAGCAAGTAGAAGCACACACTCAACATTTGTGAACGACAATTAATTTAGATAATATTCTAAAGAAAATAAAGCAATATCACAAATAATAGAGAAGTGAAAAATGTTTACCGAGAATCGCTGTAAAATGTCGTCGATGAAAACAAGATTTTCGAGTGGTCGACAACAGCAAGAGGGGATCAACAAGATAACAAGGCAGCAAGTTATTACTGAGTTATTGCAGGTTGGCATGAAAGCAGCGAGGTGGCTTGCGGAGGCACTAGCGTCGTAGGTGGTGGGTGAGGGCAGCAATGGCAAAGTGGAGAAGGAAGGGATTTGGGGCTAGGGTTTGATGAGACTTGGAGATTTGGAGTATGGGTTTCTGATTTGATGAAGATTTTGGGATTATGGCTTGAAGGTGAGATTAGGATTTCCCCCAAATCCTAAATTTCGTAGGCTTTCTCACAAACTCCAATAATTTCTTATAGCATCACACACATTTAATAATTTCTTAGGGTACCATACACAAGAAAAGAATGCAGAGCAATAACTCAACACAGTAATTTTTTTAGTCAATAATAGCATAATGTTTTCATTAATCTAGAGGACTATATATAGGCTCAAAATAAATCTCAATATAAATCTCCAAAATATCCTAATGCATAAAATAAATGGTGCAAACGTAAAACTACTACATATTGCTAAAATGGTTAAAAACAAATATGAATGTTGAAATAAAAATTCTAGGCCAATAGAACAGCTATCCTAAATGATGTTTGCGCTGATAGTAGTGCCTAAATCGTCTCGGACCGATGTCAGCATCATAGGATTAATGACTATGATGAAGGGCGGATGTTGCTAACAAAAGTTTTACGATACCATTGTGCACATCCAGGAATATTATCAAGACATTGCACAATGGTGAAAATCAATTATTATGAACCGGTTCTGCTAGTTGGTTTAGGATTTATCTTTTTAAATCAAATGCTTAAGATAATGCCCACCTAGTTATAACGCATGAGATAAAAGTTTAGGATTTATCATTTTAAATCAAATGCTCAAGATAATGCCCACCTAGTTATAACACGAGAAAAACATGAGTTACTTCATTTAAATTTTCAATTTAAGTTGATATGGATATGACTTGTGTGGTAAATAATCATTTAAATTTTCAATTTAAGCTGATATAGATATGACATGTGTGGTAAATTGGTGATTGAGATTTAAAAGAGTAGTTTGGATGTTTCATATAACTCAACCTTACAAATGTGTGGTTGAGATTGATTCAAGTGGTTGGTTATTGAGATTGTTGGGACCATGCACAACCACAACTCCCTGGTTATACTACTAGAGATAGATAGTGAACGCCTCGTGAACAGTGAGAACCAGCTATCAACAGATGTAGTTTAAATCAAAGTTGCAAGGAACAAGGATGACTATACATGAGTTGATTGTTACCCATCCCAAAATCTCATATGATACACTTCTTCGAATCACTTAATTTTAATAATTTAAAAAACTTTGATTATGTGTCGAGTACTCACCATATCAATGTTACTATTGCTTAGAATTTCCAGGAAAATTATTCAATGTGTATATATATAGAAAATGTACGTACAGTGCTCTAAAGAATTATAAAAAAGCAAAAAGTCAACTGTTTCAAATTGCTTAAGTACCACAATATGAAGCATGCATCTGAAAATACAGAATTAGTATTAGCAAGATTAAACTAAAACACAGTCAATATTATGATGAGTACGCATACAGCATACCTCTTCCGTTGCTACCTTTACCACTGGGCCCACTCCGGCCACGACCACCACCCATTCCCTTGCTGCCTCCATCATCCTGACCTCGGCCGGTACCTCTTCCAGGCCTACTGCCTCCATCTTCTCGACCTCTTCCCCTTCCCCGACCCACACCAGGTGGTTTCCTATCTGCAGAAAGAATTTTGAGCATTCAGTATTTCATTTGAATATACATTCTAAACTGACACCAATACAGCTGGCAACAATCACAACTCTCACTAACCGAATAAATAATCTCAACTTTTAAAAGGACAAGGAGTTTTAGAAATTACCTGTACGACTCTTGTTAGTTTCTTCTTGAACCTTGTCAATCACCTGTAATATATAGATCCCAATGTCAGTAGCCACATGAATGGAAAGCAAATACAGAAAAATAATATCAACAAAAAACCTTTCAACTATATAGAGAATAATAAAGGAATGCATGGGGAATCTCCCAAGACCGTCCGCCAGTTTTTGGCGACTTTCACTTTCAACCCGATTCACCGCCAAGCGGGTAGTTGCTCAAGTTGCGTATGGATAGTCAGCGGAGTGAGACGTAGAAGACAGAAGGCTTTCGTCGAGAAAGAGCCCCCTATCGCGGATTCACTGCTGAACAGCTACCTCACTTCGCTTAGCTAACAGGTGATGCTTGTCTATCCACGCAACTTCTAACTCTATAAGAATTTTTTGTTAAAACCATTACTTCCACATTAGTGTCATATTCCTGAGGGCTCATATACAGTCCTGGTAACCTACGATTTTGGTATCGGTACAGTAGTGTCATATTCCTGAAGGCTCATATACAGTTCTGATAACCTAGATTTTGGTATCAGGACAGCAGTGTCATGTTCTTGATGTGACATATAATAAATCCCACCAAAAAAAATTTGATTACACATGTCATTCGTAACAATGCATGAAAAGTATTGTCATATTCTCGAGGGGACACAGATGCTAGATTCCTCAATTTTCTTTCATTTTCGCACTGATTTACCAATACGAGGACTCCGCAAGTAGATCATTCATAACGATTCCAACCTAACTGACAATGATGAAGATTTGAGCAAATTTAATGTGGTAAATAATACTGCATTACACTGAAGCCATACAAACACAGCGAATTATTTGTTTCGACCAACTTGAACCTAATTCCATGGGACTTCAAGACCAAAATACATAGGTGCACAGGGTGTTGAGCTTTGTGATGAGTGAAATTTATACATGAATTTATTACTCTTTTCACGCATTAAAATTGCGAGTTCTCGGTTATTTCTTTAAAATTTATCTTATTTCTACTTAATTTTATTTGTTTGTTTTTGTAGGAATGAGAATGATAAGAACAAAACGGGTGTGTTTTTGGTGAAATCTAAGGAAGAAAACAAGGATAAAGATTTCAAAAAATCAAATTGATTTTATGTGAAGATTTCTGGAAGATTCAAGCACTCAAATGCACGTGTTTACAAATTGGCCCTTTGAAGAATCAATAGAAATGGTCAACTAGAGAGTGGAATGAAATTTTGTAATAAAAAATCAAAGAAGAAAAGAAACAGCCTGGATTTAAAAGTTGAGTGGATTTAAATTAGGATTAGTTAATTAATTAATTTAAAATTTAATAGATTAATCTTAATCTATAGATTTTATCTAATTAATTAATTATCTAATCTTAATTAACCCTAACCCTATATAAATCCTTAATAACCCTATTTAAAGAAAGTGGGGGTTCTGAGATTGGGCTGGTGGGGGCGTGGAGGCCAAGAAAAAAAAACAAAAGGAGGTGGACGGCTGAGAAACCGAAGAAGAAAGAAAAATAAAAAAATAAAGGTGGAAAAGTGGGGACTCTAACTTGGGAAGAGAGAGAAAGGAAAGGCTGCAAGGAAATTGAGGAAGAAAAAAGAGGAAGAGAAGAAAAGCTATTATGCGCGGAATCGAGTTTTTTCTTCTCTTCTAATTTTTATCATGCAATCCAATAAGATGTTTATGAGTTGCAAATTTATCATGAACTAATTTTATATTTCTAGGACTTCAATGTAGCCTAGTTTCGATAACACAATTTCAATTTCATGTTATTTTAGAATTCTATTTTTCCATGGATTTGTGCTTAATTTTTCATCTTAATGCTTATAATTGTTTGTCCAACTATTATTTGATTTATTGAATCAGAGGATGCCGAGAGATAACTTGTGATTTACAATTATAGAATTAATCACCATTGATTAAGCGAAATTAGAGATGATTTATTGCGATTAATGTGACTATAAAGAAATCCATAGAACTTAATTAGTCTTCAATTAATTAAATTTGCATAGAGATATGACGAATTGTTAGTTAGTGATATTTTTTGTGTTGTTCGAGAAAAAACATTGAATAATTAGAAGATTTTGGTCTACAACTTAGAAAAAGTAGAATTTCTAGCTACATGAAATTATGAATTGTTTAGGATTTACTAGGTGAAATCAACAACCCTAGAACTAGTTTTGCTATTAACAAACCACAAAATTTCAGATTTCCTTTCTTTTTAATTAGTTTAATTCTTTCTTTAGTTTAATTTAGTTTAGTTGATATTTTTATCAAATTTTTATTTTCCAAATAGTAGTTAATCTAGTGAATTTTGGTACTCAATAAAATAATTGGTCCTTGTGGATTCGACACTCTTTTTATTTAAACTATACTATGTTGCGAATTATCCCATCAAGTTTTTGGCGCCGCTGCCGGGGACTAATTATTATTCTTTTATTAATATTGATAATAGCTAGATTGTTACTAATTTGAATTTTTTTTTTATTTGTTTTATTTAATAGTTATATTTTAGGACATAGAAGTGTATCACCATGGCGAATGAGGAGGAAAATAAGGCTTTGACAAACTATGTTATGCCCTCGGTTAATGGAGCAACATCAAGTATAAAGAGGCCGACTATACAAGCTAACAACTTTGAAATTAAATCGGCAATAATTCAAATGATTCAACAGACTGTTCAGTTTGGTGGACTGCCACACGAAGTTCCTAATGTTCAAATTGCAAACTTTCTAAAAATCTGCGACACTTTCAAACACAATAGAGTGTCAGGTGATGCAATCCGATTGACTCTTTTCTTTTTAACTAAGAGATAAGGCGAAAGCTTGGCTAAATTCTCTACCACCAGGTGTCATCACAACTTGGAAGGGATTAGCACCAAAATTTATGGCTAAGTTTTTTCTCCAGCAAAAACAGCGAAGCTAAGAAATGACATTACCACATTCACTCAATTTGAGACTAAATCTTTTGTAGATGCGTGGCAGAGGTATAAAGAGTTATTGAGAAAGTGTCTTCATCATGAACTTACGAAATGACTTCAAATTCAAATACTCTATATAACGGTTTGGGAATTACCAATTGGTATATGGTACATGCAGTAGCTGTAGGAGCTCTTATGAGCAAAACTGCTGAAACGGCCTATAAGCTTTTAGAGGAGATGACATCTAACAGTTACCAATGGTCTTCAGAAAAAGCAATGCCAAGATTAGCGGCTGGAGTTTATGAGCTTCATCCTATTACCACATTGACGGCACAAATTGCTACTTTATCTAAACAACTAGGTAATATGAATATTAAAGCTATTCAGACTAATATTATTTGTGCTTATTGTGCAGAAAATCACTCAAATATCGATTGCCAAATAAAAAATCCATTCGCCCAACCACATTTCTATCAAGTAAATTACGTGTCCAACTTCTAACATCAAAACAATCCATGTTCGAACACGTATAATCCAAAATGGAGACATCACCCAAAAAAAATTTTGAAACTATCAAGGAGCAATTAGACCACCTCAAAATTTTACACACAAAAAAAGAAGTCGACACTTGAGGAAAAGTTCATGCAAGACATGCAAAAGATATATTCGGCGATCCAAAATGTTGCAACTTCAACTTCGGCTTCAATTCGAAACCTTGAGGCTCGGATTAGTCAACTTTCAAATATTCTTACAGAGAGAACAGCATGAACCTTACACAGTAACATCATAACAAATCCTAAGGAGCTTGTCAAAGCAATATCACTGAAATTGGGAGAACAATTAAGTAGCCACACGCACAAACTGCATAACAAAATGTGGTTGAAAAGCAAGATAAGTTCGAGCCAATTTTGAGGAACAAATACAGCAGGTGGCCAACCACCATTCTAAGAATATTAAAGGAGCGTCAAACTTGATGGTTTCCAGGGAGTTTAATTCTGAAACATATCCTAATTCACCTTAGATCCACCTATTCCTTTTCCGCAAAGACTTAAAAAGAATAATCCCGAAAATCAATTCTCTAAATTTTTAAGTATTTTTAAGAAATTGCATATTAATATTCCTCCTATTGAAGCTTCAGAATAAATGCCTAAATATGCTAAAAAATTTAGGGATATTTTATCAAACAAACAAAAAATGGAGGAGCATGAAATGGTTAGGCTAACCGAAGAAAGTAGCGCAATTTTACAAAAGGAATTGTCTCCTAAACTTAAAGATCCAAGGAGTTTTACAATTCCTTACACTATTGAAAATTCTTTTTTTCATAAGGCTTTGTGTGATTTAGGACAAGTATTAATCTTATGCCTTTTTCAGTTTTCAGGAAACTTGGTATTGAAGAAGTAAAGCCTGCTGCAATTTATTTACAATTGGCGGACAAATCTATCAAGTACCCAAGAGGGATAATTGAAGATGTTTTGGTGAAAGTAGACAAGTTCATATTTCTAGCTGATTTCATAGTGCTTGACATGGAGGAAGATGAACAAATTTAGTTGATTTTTGGGAGACCTTTTCTAGCTACGGGAGAGTTTTGATTGATGTCCAACAAGGAAAACTTATTTTGAGAGTTGAGGATGAGCAAGTAACGTTTGATGTCTTTAAATCCATAGAGTTTTCTACCGAAGCTCACTCGTGTTTTCAAGGTAGTGAAATTGATTTAGTTATGGGCGAGACGGATAGGGTAGAAGTTGAAAGGTTATATGTAAAGGTGTGTTTAACAAAATTTAGTAACTCTTGAATCTGAGGAAAAAAAAAATATTTTGGAATATAATCTGTATTTAGAAGCTGCACCATCTATTTATCTTTCTTCTCAGCTGAAATTCAAAGAGGTGAGGATATCAAAAATGCCATCTTGAAGAAAGTCGCGAGTTCTCGTTTATTTCTTTAAATTTTATCTTATTATTACTTAATTTTATTTATTTGTTTTTTTTGCAGGAATGAGAACGATAAGTACAAAATGAGAGCATTTTTGGTGAAATCTAAGGAAGATTCAAATTGACTTTATGTGAAGATTTCTAGAAGATTCAAGCACATAGAAGCACGTGTTTACAAATTAACCCTTTGAAGAACCAATAGAAAATATTATGGTCAACTAGGGGGTGGAATGAAAATTTGTAATAAAAAATTAAAGAAGAAAAGGAACAGCCCGGATTTAAAAGTTGAGTGGATTTAAATTAGGGTTAGTTAATTAATTAATTTAAAATTTAATAGATTAATCTTAATCTATAGATTTTATCAAATTAATTTATTATCTAATCTTAATCAACCCTAACCCTATTTAAATCCTTAATAACCCTATTTAAAGTTCTGAGATTATGCTGGTGGGGGCGTGGAGGCCAAGAAATAAAAAATAAAAAGTGAAGTGGGGGCTCTGACTTGGGAAGAGAGAAAGGAAAGGCTACACGAAAATCGAAGAAGAAAGAAAGAAGAAAAAGAGGGAAAGAAGAAGAGCTGCTGTGCGTGGATCCCGAGGCTCTTCAATTTTAGCTCCATACAACAATCGAATTCTTTCTTCTTCTAATTTTTATCATGCAATCTAATAAGATGTTTATGAGTTGCAAATTTATCATGAACTAATTTTATTTTTCTAGAGCATGTAGCCTAGTTTTGAGAACACAATTTTAATTCCAAATTATTTCATAATTCTATTTTTTCATGGTTGTGTTTAATTTTTTTACCTTAATGCTTATAATTGTTTGGTCAACTATTGTTTGATTTATTGAATCAGGGGATGTCGAGAGGTAACTTGTGATTCAGAATTATAGAATTAAACGTCACTGATTGGGCGAAATTAGAGATGATTGATCGCAATTAATGTGACTATAAAGAAATTCATAGAACTTAATGAGTCTCCAATTAACTAAATTTGCACAAAAATATGACGAATTGTTAATTGGGAATATTTTTGGTGTTGTTCGAAAGAAAACATTGAATAATTAGGAAAATTTGGTCTACAACTTGAAAAAGTATAATTTCTAGCTACATGGAATTATGAATTGTGTGGGATTAACTAGGCGAAATCAAAAGTCCAAGAACTAATTTTGCTATTAACAAACCACAAATTTTAGATTTCGTTTCTTTTTAATTAGTTTAGTTCTTTCCTTTAGTTTAATTTAGTTTTGATTGCTATTTTTATCAATTTTTTAATTTTCCAAATATTAGTTAATCTAGTGAATTATGGTACTCAATAAAATAATTAGTCCTTGTGGGTTCGACACTCTTTTCATTTAAACTGTACTACTTGTTGCGATTTTGTACACTTGCAAATTATCCCATTACTTTGGTCTTTAAACTCCACGCAACAAAATGATTCTTAGCTTTAGGTGAGCTTTTTGAAATTTATATGCTTACTAAGAATCGAGAATCGTTCAGCAATGACTTCAGGAATAGAAGGTAAAGAAACTACATCTAAATAAACAATTTTATTCAACAAAGAGAAAAAGTTAAGTGTGAAATGAAATTTTGTCGGTATATAGATAAATGACAAAACAACGTATGGCCGGATATAGGGAGCCTAACATATCTAGCATTTGTTATTGTAAGATTTAGGTAAATGATATAAATAGAATCACTGATCTGTGTACCCAGATTCAAAGGCAGTAGAATTTCATTTTAAAGCTTTTCACTCTAACTCAAATGCTATGAAGTATGAACAAAAGCTCTCCCACCCCAACAAAAAAACAAAACCAAAAACAAAAACACAAAAAAGCAAAAACAAAAAGGCACAAAAAGGTGGGATGTAGTGTGGCCTTGCATGTCATAACTCGAAGTATCTAGAATTTTTAAACAACAATTGAAACCACAAATTATCCACAACAACCAGTTTAAATTTGATATCCTTACATCTAATACATAAATCATTAAGAACTAAGAATCCGTATTTATATTAGGCTCAAATAATAACTGATTACTTATCCAATGCCTCTGCCACCATAGATCTCGGACACTGGAATAGACTCCAGGTTAATGCATTATGTATATGAATATGTGATGTATTAGGGAAAATATATACCCAGGGAATTCAAAAAATTTACCCAACAAAAAATGCTATGAACAAAGACACCCAAAAAAAGCACAGGAAGGTAAAACATCAAGGTGTGACCTTGCATGTCATAATCATAAAGTATCTAGAATTTTTAAACATCAATTGAAACCATAGAATTCCCTAAATCGCCCCTTTGTATTTAATATCCTTAACCTAATACAGAAATTATCAAGAACTAAGGATTCACATTTATAGTGGGCTCAGATCAAGTTAACTGATCATAAAATACTTCTCCAATGCCACTCACAGGAATTGTCTCCATGTTCATGTATAATGTATGTGACATATCAAGAAAAAAATATGCCAAGGTATTTCAAAAAATGATATGGTTATGGTGGACTTTAGTAAAAGGTTGGGCCTAGATATTTCTGATTCTTCTCATTTTCGCTCAGGTATAATATAAGGAGTTAGAGATGACTATGAAGAGAAGATCTTGTACAGTTGTATAAGCCAAATATGAGAATGAGAATATGTGGATAAGAACTTCGATAGAATAAAATTCTGTATAAACAATAAACACTAGTTCACACTTCCAATCTGAAAGTATGGACTGCATGCAGAATGAGTAAGAAACTAGTCTCATTTTTATCTTCAGTGATATAGGCTTCAACTTAAGTCTTCATATCTTGACACCACAAGCTTCACACAGCACTTGGCAATAATTACCATATTTGACCATTTTCATCAGAAGCACTGCAATAAGTGATTCTTGCAAGGTAAAGCTTAAGGAACCTATATATGTCTGATTTGGCTAATTCTGCATCATTCCAGATTGAACAACTAGAAAAGCTGCCTCTTTCACATGTGATAGGATCATTTATTTTATAAGAGTTATATGAATTCTTCAAAGTGCTAAAGCAAAATTCCTAATGCAAATAATAAGTAACAATAATAAGCTGTCACGTGTCACATGAAGCAGAAAATGGGAAAAGGGGAAATACAAAACACAGGAATTGAGAGTGCCTCTTCCACTACACATTAAATTGTTCTATTTTTCACTATCAAGCCAAGTTTCGGAGAAAAAAAAATAACAACCAAGGAAAGAAAGGTCACAAACTTCATACAAAAGATAACTCCAAGCCAATATATAAAATAAACTTCAACGACCACCCTACCAGGTTTGCCACCATAACAACCCTACTAGGTTTATCACCACTGGCACATAACCCTATCAGGTTTTGCTTTTACTCACTAAACCCTATTCCCACATGAACCTACTCCGTCTAGTTCAGATATAAGGTGCGACACTATTTTATGCCAAACATACATCTGTATCTAATTTAGTGAGATTAGGTAAGTCCTCAAACTTTTGGAGGACTTAATTGGAAAGTATGTCAATCAAATAGAAAAGAAAAGTGGGAGGCAAGTTTTTTCAAATAAGTCTCACATTATAGATGATTTTTTCTGCAAATTTTAATGCAAAAAATGATAAGAAAATGAGTTTGGCATTTAACCCTACTGAGTTTTTCAAGAATAGAAAAGCCATTTCACGTTTAAAATAATGGTGTCAGTAGGATTGTATAACTATTTTAACTTCAATACGGTTTAATGACTAAAAGTAAAACCTGGTAGGGTTATGTGCCCAGGGTAACAAACCCTAGTAGGGTTATGTGAAATTTACCCTATAATTTATCTTAATTGTGGATGCCAAACACTTGGTTTAAAATGAGGTAGCATTACATTAACCATTGTTTGCATTCCTGTACCTGTACCTCCACTTAAACATTAACATTAACTTTAGTTATCGTAACCTTGTTCCAACAAAGACACTTGGATGATACACAAGCTTAACCTTCAATGTGATATACAAGCTTTCAAGATTTCAAAACAAAAGGCTAATAAATATCTATTATTGTTATCAACTAAACATCAAAGTTCCTTCACAATGTACTTATGTTATGCATCCTAAATCCATCAGATATTAACAGAAAATCATGCACTTACCAGTTTAACTTGACAGACCCACTGAAACTGACTAACCGAGCAATGGCAAATAGAAATACAAACCTCGTCAGGAACTCGTAGGTACTTGATTGTATTCCCGCGAATATAGCACTCGGGCATCCTCCAAAACCTATCTCCATCCTAAGCCCACAACAATATTCCATATCAAAGACAAATCAAACCACCCCACATCATACCATAAACCCAAAATTCGAAAATTTTAAATTTAAAAAAAAAAATCACCTTGGAAGTACAAATCACTTCGCGGAGATGAATGTTCATCCAAGTGTCGCAGTTCACCAAGTGCCCATTATAAGTCTCCCCATTCTTCAGCTCCACCAACTAATCCAATCAAATCCAATAAATATGTCAATAACACAAACAAATAAATAAAGTGAAAAGGGAAGGGGGGAAACGAAATTTTACCATGGGATGGCCTTGGGCTGTCTTGAGAAGTGAGAGGGGCAGCTGTGAAGGGGATCGAAGAAGGAGATAATCAATGATTAGCATGAAACCCTAGATTATTAAAAAGTGGCAAAGGAAGTAAATATAGGGGATTAGAAGCTAACCATCTTGTCGAAGCCTGGATCTTCGAATTGCTAACGAAGAAGATCAGAGTTGAAAATTCGACTTTTTGCAGAGATTTGATGGCTGCAAATCAAAACCCTATAAATCGGAGAAGCAGCAGCAGCAGCAGCAGCAGAAGAGTTGAGAAGAAATTTTGAGGACGAAACCCAAGTTTTTATTTATTTTGCGAAATGGGGCTGAAGGGTTGTATATTAATGAACTTTGGGTTTTTCCATATAGGTCTACAAACTAATGCATATTTTGTATCCAATCCTTAATGTCATGATTTTCAATTAGGTCTTTCCCTATGTGTATCTTTTCAATTACTTCGTTTAGCGGGGTTACCCCACATGCAAATTTGTGTGCCCTTGCTCAACATGGAAGTTTTTTCCTTTACTGACCCACTTTTTGAAAATATTGACCAAACTGATCCACTTTCAAAAATATTTACCCAACTGACCGTTGTTGTCAATAACGACGCCTCTAGATTTATTTTTCCGGTTACCACTATTGGAAGTAACGGCATCAGTTCAATACATATCGCATTTATTTAAGAGTTTTATGAATTCAGAAAAAAAATGTACATAAAATCACTTATAACTGATACCGTTATTCCCAATAACGATATAATTAGACTGAATCGCTATTTGCAATAGCAATATCAGTACAATCCACAGTGTACTCCAAATTTCGTGCAGTTGCATCAACTTTAAACCCATTTTTGACCTTGATGCAGCTAGTATCTCTCAAAACTCAAAATATGAAAGTTGTAGAGCTTTGTCTTGGTATTTCATAGCATTTTAAATCACCTCAATCGGAGTGCAGATGATAAAGTTATGCCCAGATTACGTAGCAATGTAGAAATTGTCCAGAAATTTTGAGTACACTGTAGATTATACTGATACGTTATTACTAATAGCGGCATCAGGCTAATTATGCCGCTATTGGGAATAGCGGCACCAGTTATATGCGATTTTCACTTACAATTTTTTCTAAACAGTTTCAACATCGATACGTAATATAGGCATAACTTTATCATCGGAACTCTGATTGAGAAGATTTAAAATGCTATGGAACGCCAAGAAAAATATCTACAACTTTGATGTTTTGAGTTTTGCGAGATAATGGTTGTATCAAGGTCAAAATTGGACTTGAAGTTGATTCACACGTACGAAATTTGGAATACGTTGTGGATTGTACTGATGTCGTCATTGCCAATAGCGGCATCAGGCTAGTTATGTCGTTACTGAGAATAACGATATCAGTTATAAGCAATTTTACTTATATTTTTTCCTCAAATCATAGAACTTGTAAGTGAATACGTGATATACTGATGTTACTCCCAATAGTGGCAACGAAATTTTTTTTTTTACAGGTGTCGCTATTGGCAACAACGGTATCAAAATAACATATGTCATTATTGTCAATAGCGTTTTATGCTGATGCGTCCAAAACTGGATCAGTTTGATAAATATTTTTAAAAGTGGGTCAGTTTGATCAATATTTTAAAAAGTGGGTCAGTACAAAACAAAATTCCTAGACATGTCGGAGCAAGTCGAACTCGAGGATAGCCCGATTTCAGCTCGTTTTTGTAAATGCTTTTCAAGGGTGAATTGTGTTGATCCAAATTTGACAATTGAACGGAACGAAGCTCAGTACAATGGATCTTTGTTTTAAGTTTGGGCTTGTTTGTTTTGTATTTAAAGCTTACTACTAATTTACATGTGCGATGCGCGTTTTAATAATTTCAAAAATAAAAATAAAAACTCTGACGTATGGAGGATTTGAACCGGAAACCTCTTTTATATTAATTATGTACGTGTGTTGCACATGTTGGTAGAATGACAAAATGACAAATGATACTAAGATCTTCTCCCATTATAATATTAGAGATTAGAGATTAGAGATTTCATTTTAAGATAGTGAAGTTGTTCATGTTAAGGTTGCATTGAATTTGTTTATGGCTTGGTTTGATCTTGATTAAGGTTTTCTACAATTGCTCATGCTTGTCAGGATTTGTTAAAGCATATCTAGGGCTTTGACTTAAAGCACATTTAAAGTTTTGATTACCAAAATGAAATGTATGAGATGTTAGAAAATAAATTAATAACATAATTCAGTTTTTGGTCAAATGCCATAAGTTTTTCTACATAGAAGGTCAAAATCATAGATAAATTATTTGGTAGGGTGGTGTGCAAGTAAGTAAAAGCTGGGTAAGGGTCACTAAAATTAGTCCTTGTAAGAGGACTAGGTTTGCTCGTTGACACGTGCCTACGGCACGTATTCGGAATGGTGCACCTGGTTTGATTATATAAAATAGTTTTGGAGGTCCAACAAATTAATTGAAGTAGTAAACATATTATATGAGGAAGAAGTATATCTACCTTTAAGCTCAATTATCGTCTTCCTAATCATTAGCTTGAACTTACCTGAAATGCATATAGTTTGTTAGAAACACTGCATAGAGTTTTTTTTAAACTTCAGCATCACTTTTAGATGCTTGTAATCGTTATGTAAGGACATTATCATATAGGTTTTATAGAGCTTACTCTAATCTCATAACCACTGTGAGCATGTCTAAATACAATGGTAATGCAAGTGCAGGTGTGAAGGTATCTACAATACCAATAATCTAAACATTTATTTTTAAATTTTAAAGTTTTATTTCTAAAATTTCAAAAAATTTAAAAATTTTATTTTTTTAATTTTAAATTAATATTTTTAAATTAAAAAAATTAATATATATTTTTTATAAGTTTTTGATTTTTTTAATTTTTTTGAATTATTTTTACAGTTTTTAAAATTTTAAATTTTTTGGTTTTAAATTTATTTTTTTTAAAAATCAAAATTTTTATTTTCTGTATTTTTTGAATAGAAAAGAGAGAGAGAGAGAGAGAGAGAGAGAGAGAGAGAGAGAAATAATTAAATAAATAAAGGAGTTGTTTTGGGTGGGGATTTAAATTTGAATTTTGGGGGAAAATATGTTTTTTGAGGTTAGTTCTGAGCCTTTGATTTTGGGGGGATTGAAGGAGAGCCACTTGATAGCTTTCTTTGTGTTTTATTATATAGATTTATAGCAGTCAAGAGCCAAATTTTGGGTATTTGGCAAATGAAAATGAAAAAAAATGACTTTGCGCTGTAGTTGTTGAAAGCAAAAAAATTAGGTTTTTGAACTTTTTAAAATCTCAGACGAAAGATAATTTTTCGTCCCATGAAAAGAAAAAAAAAAATCGAACGGACGTAATTTTTTTAAAAAAATAAAAACTTTAAATCCTAATTAATTTCCTAAAAACGGTTAAATTAATCCTAATTATTTCTTAATTTTTACTTAATTACGATTTAAACCTAAATTTAACCCATAGAGAAAATTATAGATTTGTTGTATAGGATTTTTAATGTTAGAATTGTATGGGACGGGGCATCATCTCCCGTCCTAGGCAATTTCAACATTTGTTTTTTTTTTCAGAATTTGGGACGGACGGGATATTATCCCTCGTCGGGACATTTTAAAAATAAAATTAAAATTAAATTTAAGGGACGGAATATTATCCCTCGTCCAACGATTGCACGTAAAAAAAAGAACACGAACGAAATTTTATTCTCCATCTTTACGATTAAATTTAAAAAAAAAAAACTTTTTAGGAATGGTGTATTATTTCCCGTCCGACAGAGTTTAATATAAAAAAAATCTCTCGGACGATAGATAATTATTCTTCCGATCAAACAGACGATAAATCATTTTTCGTTAGCTATATTTTGGCAATTGTTATTTCGTCTGCCAGATAAAACCGACTTCTGTAGCTCCGAAACACAATTTTTGGATAAATTGCCAACGACTGCAACGCTATTTTTGCCAAATATTGAAAAATTTGACAAAATAGCCAACGACTATATATGCGGTAAGACTACTACAAATGTGATGGAATTGTTTAATATCAAAAAGAAAAATCACAAGAAAATAACTAGTAAAACAGTAGTAGGAATGGAGGATATGATATTATTCTTTTTTTAACTCAGACATTACATGGTTTTTATTTTATAAGTTATAGAAATAATTACTAAACAAGTCCATCATTATTTGAAGTTTCGAACGACGCTAAACGAATCTAGCTATGCCAGATCAAGCCTAACAGGGTTGCGGAGATGGAAAAATTATATAGGGATAAGAGCATTTGTAGTCGTTGAGACTCAAATTTTGAATATTTGGCATATAAAAATAGAAAATTTAAGTTTCAGCTAGTCGTCAGAATCCAAATTTTAAGGTTTAATTTTAAAAAATCGACGGATGATGAATGATTTCTCGTCGATTAATTTTATTTTATTTTTTAAATAAAAAAATAACGGACGGTGAATCATTTCTCATTTAAGATTTTTTTTATAAAATTAACTCCTAATTAATTTCTGATTAACTATTAATTTAATCCTAATTTAATATTATTAAATCTTAAATAATTCTTCAATCTTAATTAAATTTCAATTAAAACCTAATCTATACACATAGAAATGTTTATAGGCTCTAGTCTCTATGATATTTTCCACCAAAATGGAAAGAAAATCATGGGACGGTAGATCATTTTATTTATAAATTCGATCCGACGGGAAATGATTTCCTGTCTATCGAATTTTTTAAAAAAAAATATTTGAACGGACGGGAAATCATTTCACGTCCAATATTACAAATAAATAAATAAAAACAACGAATCTTTCGTTAGCTATTTTTTCCAAATACCCATATCAGCTTCTAAATATAGCAGAGTAGTGTTCACTCAAAATCTAAATTTTGGGTATATAGCCAATGACTACATCTCATTTTTTTCTATTTTTAGATGTTTTGGATATATAGCCAACGACTACATATGCACTAATAGGTCTGAAGTCTTCTTAATAGTAGCAGAGAAAATCCTCAACAATAATATATTTTAAAATAGGGGAAAAGGGGTATGAGCAACTTGCTCATTTAGTAAATAAGCAATTGATGATGTGGCATATATGTGATTGGAAAATCCTTAAAAGGGTTGGTTGTCCAATGTATCACATGCATGCACATAATCAATTGCCCATTTACTAAATGAGCAAGTTGCTCATATTCCTTTTACCCCCTTTAAAATATTGTAAAAATTGTCTCAGCTTGGTTTGAGCAAGACAATTAATTAGTGAAAAATATGAGACAGGAGGTCCTTGTTTAATTTTGTTTTTCTAGGAAGGAGGTCCTTATTAATGGTCCTCCTAATCAATGAGACATCGTTTGTCAAACTGCTAAAAGATTACCGTATTTGCAATTTGGCAAATATTTTTTTAATTTATGCTATTTTTCAAAAAAAAAATTACAAAATATGACAGTTGCCAAACTAATTGTGTTCAGGGACTCAACAACTAAACTCACTGTTCCCAACAACGAGCTGAGTTATTTTGTGCTCACCATTGGGAACGGCTGGCCTAGCTCTATTTTTTAAGAAAAAACTTGTCATTCCCAACAGTGAGTTTGGTTCAAAATTATCAAACCAGACTCAATGTTCCCAAAAACGATGTGATTTATACGAGACTCGTTGTTCGGATTGGCAAGGTTCTTTGAAATTCCACATAGTGTTGAACTTGGTGAATCTTCAAAAATAAAAATAAAAAAACAATTGATTTTTTTAAAAACTAAACTCGTCATGGGGAACAACGAGTCTAGTATAAAATACCTCATCGTTCCCATCGGCGAGTCTTGTTTGAAAATTTTGAACTAAACTAACTGTGGGGAACAGAGAGTTTCTAAAAAATATTAGAACTAGCCAGCCATTCCCAATGGCGAGCACGAAATAACTAAACTCACTGTTGGGAACGGCGAGTTTAGTTGTTGAGTCGTCGAGCGCAATTAGTTTGGCTACTGTCTTTTTTCTACAAATAGTTTCAAAAAATGCATTAATTAAAAAAAATTCCAATTTGGCTGTCTTGTTTCTCGCCCTTTTACCATCTATTGCATTTGTAGTTGATTTACTGTGAATTTGAAAGTTGTTGTGTTCGTTTTGTAATTAACGGGTTTTGTAATTAGCGGGCTTCGGAAGTAGAAATTGGGCATAAGAGCATCCACAGTCGTTCAACGGGGAAAATGGCAAAATGCATTTTTTAGCGATCCATTTCTTTGTTTTGCTGCAGTCGTCAAATGGTATAAAATGCATAAGTTAGTTAAAAAACAATCAAACGAAGCATGATGATTCGTCTCATAATAAAAAATTAATTTATACGGGCCGAAAGTTAGAAAATATTAATAAAAAATACGGGACGAAACATGATGTTTCGTCCCAAAAAATAAAAAAATAAAACATAAAAAATGATAGTGAGACGAAGCATGATGTTCATTCCGACATTAAAAAAAAAATCGAAAGAATGGGTGGGACGACACATGATGTGTCGTCCGGGTTGGGGGGTATTCGATTTAGCTTTTTTCTTTTTTTTTTAAAGTTATTATTGCCTTTATTTTTAAGTTATTATTTGTATATATGTGTCTGTATACCTTATTTGTAAGGATAGATTTAATGTATATATATGTCTGTATAGCTAAAAAAAGAAGAAAGCATCTCAAATTTTTTTTTTTTAAGAATGGGACGAAACATGATGTTTCGTCCCACATGGGACGAAACATCATGTTTATTCCCATTCTAAAAAGTTATTTTATTTGGTTTTTATGTATTTTTTAATTCGGACGAAACATCATGTTTCGTCCGATCAATTAACAATATAATTAAATAATCGAGACGAAACATGATGTTTCGTCAGCTATAATATGCATTTTGCTATTTCGATTGCTATTTCTCCCTTTCTACTATAGACCGATTGCTAAAAATGGCAAAATAACTGACGAGTGTGTGCGCTACAGTACCAAACAAATGGCAAAAATGGCAAATAAGCAAACGACTGTGGATGCTCTAACCAACCTTACACTCATTTGGACATTTTTTCCCCAGAATATGTTACTTTTTGAAACTAATTTTCTAAATAGACCATTTTCGAAAGTGATTTTCAAAATAGACCAGTCAGCAAAGGTCGCAGTTACGAACTGCGACCTATTCGATTGTGAGGCCGCAGTTTCCAACTGCAGCCTTAGTTCATTTCATATTTGGACTGGAGAGACTTAGAGACTTAGACAAAATTTTCTAAGTAAAAAAAGACTAAATATAGGTTGTAGTTCCTAACTGCGACCTAATTATAACTGCGACCTCTGTTATAATTTTTTTCTTATTCTAAGATTTTTTTTTAAAAAATAACCGAGGCTACAGATCCCAACTACGACTTCTGTTATATTTAGGCCGCAGTTCCCAACTACGGCCTATATTTAGTGCTTTTTTACTTAGAAAATTTTGTCCAAGGCTCAAGGTCTCTCTAGCACAAATATGAAATGAACTAAGGGCGTAGTTAGAAATTGCAGCCTCAAAAAATACATTTTTTAAGAGACCACAGTTGGGGACTACATCCTCAAACTTGAACAGGTCTGAGCTTACAACTGCGACCTAATACAACTGGCCTATTTTGAAATTTAGTTTCGAAACTGGTATATTTTGAAAATTAGTTTCAAAAAGTGTCCTATTTCGGGAAAAAAATCAGTCATTTGATATACACGAGTATTGATATACACGAGTAAAGTTATGCTAATTGGAATTTTATAGTTATCTCACATAACCTTAGTCATTTTAACTTTCTTTGGGGTTTCACACACGCACACACACAAGTTTTACCTCTACGTGATTAACTTCAGGTATCCTAATTTTATTCTCAAACACCATTTAATATATGGGTGTTTGAGAAAAATACATATGTGCATTGTACAAACTAGTAATATTGACTTTTCCCGAGTTTGAGATAAGAATTTTCAAAGTAGAAGAAAAGGAAGTAAAAAGAAGGATAGGGAGATAGGGAGGATTCAAATTAAGTTGGAGATAAGATATATAACTCTCTTACTCAACCATGTCCAAATCAGCTCCCTCCTCTCCCACTGCGCCACCAACCACCTCCATCCTCTCGGCTCCTTCATCATGCTTCCATCCTCAAAACCTCCACCTCCTTCACTCCCCAATCCCTCACCATCCTCTTCAACTCCCTCATTTCCCTATACTCTAATTGCAACCATCTCTCTTCATCCACCAATTTCTTCCACCAAATTCCCTTCAAAGATACCATCACTTGGAACTCCATAATCTCATCCCATCTGATCAACAATGAAACCCAATAGGGTTTCACTTACTTCAAAACAATGTGCACTTTGGGTTACAAGTTTGACCTTGCTAAACTCACAACAATCTTACCGATTTGTTCAAAACCCGGGTTTGGATTTGCTTGTTCTATGGTACATTGTTTGGTAATAATGGTAAAAATCGCAACAAATCAGGGTCATACGATTCCAGCACAGATCTTAAATGTTCTACAGGCAAATTAACAGTACTGGGCCTCTCTAACAGGTTCAGGCATTCTTTAGGCTCACTAGCAAGACATGAGCCACTTCCAAACCTATCAAAAGCAACAAAGCCCACTAGGAGAGCCATCCAGCACATCAGGACTGTAAGTCAAATATATTATCCCCAATAAGAGAGTAGCCGATTCTATCTCTTAGGGGGGGATGTATAAAAGATAACAGATTTATATCGATCTTTTAACCGATTCCTAAGTCTATAAATACCCCCCCCCTCCCTCAGACAGAAGGTAATCAATATATTCTACTTCCAAACACTCTTCCTCTCTTTGGTTCTGACTTGAGCGTTGGAGGGTTTATCGCCGGGGCCAACCCCGGTGTTTCTGATTTTTTTGCAGGTCCATCAACGGCGTCAGCAACCGTCAGATCCTGATATAGATACTCCTTCAACGATCCGGATTTAATCTCATGAGCTCCAACCACTTTTCACTGTGATAATCAAATGTCAGATATTTAGTAGTTTCCTTTAAAATACAAACTCACTATATGTTTGCTCCCACACGAAAAAAAAGGTTAAATTCTACATCATCGTCTACCTCTAAACAGACTGCAACAGAAGATGAGTTGTTGGACGAAATTCTAGACATAACTGATAATAATTGCAAATAAGTTACCCGACAAAGCTCTCAAGAACTCCAAAGATACAACGGCGGCTAGCACCACCGTCAAAACACCAGGCAAACCACCAGCACTGTAACACCCTAAATTTTTATTTATCAAGAGTTTGTGATTTTACGTGTTTTGCACGTATAATTTCATATGTATATTTTCTTTTAGAAAAACATTTTTTTATAGCATGAACAAGAAATTGTTCTCTTTATTTTCCAAAAAGACTATTTTTAAAAGCTTAATTAAATTCTAGGCCTATTTGTCTTTTTTTAGCCCATCTTAATTAATTAATTAATTTAATTAGTAGAGCCCATGGTTAATCGGCCTATTAGTGAGCCCATTTAACTTAATTTCTCTTTTTATTAATCTAACTTGTAGTGTAGACAAGTTTAGTGAACAATTAATTAATTCACATGAACAAACTTGTAAAAGGGGGATACTAGTTGGCACGTGCATGCACTAGTGTGTGCAAAGTGCACCCTTTTGACCTTGGCCGGATAATGCATGGGAGAGAGGGAGAGATGGGAGAGGTGGAGAGTTGGTTGCTTCATCATGGGTAGTTTCTATAACTCCCTATTTCATCTTGACCCTTGATCCCTAACCATTTGGACTAATCCTAGCCCTTCATTCACCCTCAAAATTTGTATAAATACTCCCCCCCCCCCCCTCTTCATTCTCACACCTAAAGAATTGAAAAGAAAAGAATAGAAAGAAAGAAAAGAAAGACAAATTAGCGAGACAAAAGATTGAGTAGATTGTGAGTTTAAAAGATTAAGTGCTAGTGTGTGTTCTTCAAGCCAAGGAGAGGCCGGTTTTTTCAAGGAGCAAGGGTGAGGCTCAGGTTGCATTGCAAGCAAGGAGAAGAAGTCAATTGGTGGCTCGATCTAGGAGGAGAAGGCTTCACTTGTTCATTCTAGAAAATTCCTAGGAGTTTTGTTTGTTTTTCTCTCCATTAGAGGTAGGTGATTTTCTCAAACTTCTAATTAGACATCATGCTAGGGTATGGTTGATAAAATTGAGAAGAAACTTTTGTTATTTTAGCCATATGTTATGAAAATGGGACAAAATTGCAATGGGTTGAATGTATATTAAAAGAATGTTAATTAATTGCAAAATTGTGATTGTTAGTTTAGAATTAACCATGATATCATACTTTAATTGATTGATTGTGCTAAACTAAGAAGACATGATTGTATGTCAAGTTAGTTGAATTGTGGAAATGATAACCATGCAAAATGTGATTTCTACTAATTCATTTGTTGGTGACATGAAAAAGGGATAATTATTACTGAAATGATTGTATAACAATAATAATAAAAATAATAAAAGAAGCTATAGGAAGTTTGAATGCAAAATTATAAAGAAACTACATTTGTATGTGCATATTCGAAATTGTAGACAAAATTGTATTTAGAGAGGAAAATTACACTTTTTACGTCAAAAATTAAGTTTTAATTTACTGATATATTAGAAATGCTTAAAAATTATGTTCTGGAATTTTAGAATGAAATTGGAGAAGAAAAGAGTTTTAAAATAGTTATTTTTATAAAAATTCGAAGTGAACCGAAACTTGAATCAAAACCCCTAAAAACCCAACTCATAACAGATTAGCCACTTGGACTTATTGGTTAACGGGTACGTTCGGGTGCGCTTTACTGTAGCGTGGGTTTGGTCTTGGGTCTCGGATTCGAAACTGGGCAATAGCCTTGTTTTTATTTTTTTTGAAAAAAAATCCAATAACTGAAAGACGAGTTTTAGGGATTTAAACCCCCCTTTATGTCGTGGTTGCGCTCTATTCTTTCTGGTTAGCACATGCACCACAGTGCGCTGCACTATAGCGTGCGTTTGGCTTTGGGTCGCTGGTTCGAATCCGGACTTCGACATTTTAAAAACAGTTTTTCTATTTTTTTTAGTTTAATTGGTTTTTTTGACTTTAAAATTCGGGAAAAAGTATTATAATTATTATAAAAATACATGGACTTGATGAAAATTATTTGCACACTATTTTAACTTAAATTAAAGAGTTTGAGAAGTAAAAATTGAGTAGAACTCTATAAAAATTGATATTTGTATGAGTATAAAAGTGATTTATTTCATGAGGAGTTATATTAAATTATAAAGAGGATTTTGCATGAAGAAAAATTAAAATGTGTTCATTTATGGATTTTATTCATTAATTTGGGTAATGTATGCATTCGAAAGATAAATGAAAAAAATATAATTGTGTTTTTGAATCAAGTAAAGAAAAGAAACAATAAAGTGAGAATTAAATGGAATTATTGAGACTTATTTTCTTGAATGAGAATGATATAAATCGAAATAGAACTTATGTAAGAAATTGACTTATAGAAAAGAAATGGAAAAATTTATTGAACTATGAAAAAGGACTATGTGAGTATGAAAACTCGATTTTGTGATTCTGAAGTGAAATTGAGAACTAGAGTGTAGCTAAGCCTCATACCGACATTGAAAAGAGATTGTTGAAATGAGATTTGAAATGAAAAGACCAAGATTTGGATCGTGTTATATAAATGACTAAGACTGGTATAGTGGAAGGGCTAACTCTAGAGGATTGATTTTATTCATGATTCAAATAACTAAGGACTAGACACATAGTGAAGATGTGACGAAAGAAAGAGAAAAACACGAGTATGAGGGCCTCAGAGCTATGGCGTGAGAGTATTCACAGGCTATCTACACGATGCATCGTGTCATGACGTGGATATGTCTCCAGGAGTCCGTACAGCAGACGACGCTTGTGGGGAGTGTTTGGTGACTGTGGGTGGTGTCATATCCCATGACGGAGGCTGAATTGTCCATAGGTTCTACACGATGCGTCATGTCCTAACATAGGATTCCCCTCCAGGCTGTCTGGACATGAGCTCGTAACTCATAGAACATCTAGGATACTTATCGTAGTTACTGTAGTAGTGTAAGTCATGGCAATGGATTGAACCCTACAAGATGAAGAACGGTTAAAAGCTTGCCCCCAGACCTATGTAGTATGGTATGCATAGAATCTGAACAAGTACACATTAGTGTCATGTAACATACATAACTGCATTAAGGACTAAGTGCACCGCACAACACGACATCAATAGGATAGTCCCGTTGTTCTGTTTGTGACAAGTTTGTGCTTTCCAAGTAAGAGAAAATTGATGTATTATATCCTAGCGTCAGTTAAATGAACTGACGTGTCCATAATTTCTATGCAGGATAAAGTGATTAACAAGACTAAAGTATGCATGCTGCTTAAAGAATGATTCAAGTGTCGTACATTTCTATTCATGTAATTTGTTGTAAAATTCTTCCGCTGTAAATATGTAATGTAAATGTAACTCTGATGTAATAAAGTTTTTAATTCCTTGTAAAATTGTACGGAGAAAAGTGTAAAAATCCTATGGAACTTCGAATTCAGTCTGTGGAATTCAGGGTGTTACAAAGTGGTATCGAAGACACGCTTCCACGTAGTACAAATTTATAAGGAATGACACCCTAAAGTGGACATTAGAGCGTGTGTTGAGTCTAGAGATTTAAATGTAAGTCACTTACATTTGTGCTGCTCTATGATTTATGCTTCTTCTTATCCTTTCTCTAAGATGGCAGACCACTTCGACCCAGCTAGAGGTGATGGCTGGCACATAGTTGAGGAGGATTACTATTTCGGGCAAGCTGATTCAGACGAGGAAGATCCTGAAGAAGTCGAAAAGGAATGGCTAGAGTCCCGAGAGATCACTCCACCTCCGGATTCATCTGATGATTCCTCTGACGATGAAGAACCAGTTCCGAGTAGGCTCATTGTGTCTCTTCAGAGGCAGGTAGAGACTCAGCAGGAGAGAGCGGAGCTGCTGCAGGCACAGTGTGCGAAGTGCAAGGAGAGTATTGCAACTCTCAGTCATCGTGTTTGGGAATTCGAGAAGAGGAAAAACATGTACGATGTACTGAATGAAGAAGTGGAAGAACTACGGGAAGAGCTTCGAGAAGCCAAAAGAAACCGTAGGAACTAGACTGTTGTATCTTCTTACTGCTTCCATTTGATGTTAGAAATGTTTTAAATTCGAATGTATAAAGTTTTGAATTCAATGAAATGAAAAGTTGATTTAAATTCATGCTTTCTACTTTGAATTTAATGGATCTTTTGCATCAGAATATGGCTGGAAGAAAAGCTAGAAGTGGAGAAGGTCTGGACTTGGAAACGGAATTAGCGAGGGTCTATCAGACACTCAATGCCGTTGCCATGAATCAGAACCAAGAAAGAGTGCTTATGAATCTAGTACCCGAAGCAATCAAACTCGTGGAATCATTTAAATGGATGAAACCACCCGTATTTGAGGGAAGTAAGACCCTGATACGGCTGACAACTGGATCCGACAGGTAGAGACTATCTTCGAAGTCTTGGAGACTTTGAAGGGCAGTACGGTGAAGTTGGCTGCGCTGCAGTTCGAGAAGGATGCGGCTGTATGGTGGCAGTCGATGAAGCGGATGATGGGAAATATTGTTCTTGGCTGGGAGGATTTCTTGGAGGATTTCTGCAGTCATTATTTTCCATCAGATGTCCAGGAGAAGAAGGCCATGGAATTTCTGGCACTGCAGCAAGGCGGTATGTCGGTTAGGGAGTATGAGACAATATTCACTCAGCTCTCTAGGTATGCGTCCGAACTGGTGATGGATGAGGCGAAGAAGGCTCGAAAGTTCGAGCATGGTTTGAGGCCAAGTCTGAGATCCAGGATGATACCCCTCGGTATCAGAAGGTTTGACAAGTTGGTCAAACAAGCTGTAGCCACTAAGGCGGATATGGAGCAGTTCCATGCTGTTCAGAATCGGAGGAACAACTGGAATGTTGGAAAGATGCTCGCGGTTTCTGACAATTTCATGGGATAGCTGTCAGATCAGAGGTTCAAACCGACATAAGCGAATGCTATCAACATAGCTGGGAGACCTGGAAGTAATTGGGTGAGACCTCCTGTGGTGACTTGCTTCAACTATGGTGAGACGGGACATTACACGTCTCAATGCCCCAAGCCGCAGAATGTCACCCGTAGTGGACCAACGTAGCAAATTAGGAAGAAGCCGTACCAGCAGGGGTGGGTATTTGCGTTGACTGAAGTTGACGCTGATGAGGTGGATCACGTCATCGCTGGTACGAGGGAGGATGTTTAGGAGTGTTTTCTGTTGTTCTCTTTTTCCTGCTTTATTTAGTGAACTGTTATATAATGAGTGTGCATTATGTAACAGGAGAACTTTATTTGAATGGAAAGAAAGCTGTTGTTTTGTTCGATACTGGGTCCTCTCACACTTTTGTATCACCTAAGTTTGCTAAAGTTTTGGGAGGCGAACCGAAAGTCTTTCCAAGCAAGGTCTTGGCAGTAGCTACTCCATCAGGGGGGACTTTAACCACTGATCGATACTATGTGGACTGCGAGATCGAGATTGGGGACAGAATTTTCGGGATTAATCTGATCGAGCTAAATGTCTTGGAAGTCGATGTTATCATTGGCATTGATTGGATGTCGGTGTACAGTGCAACCATTGAGTGCAAGACCAAGGAAGTAACAGTGAAGGCTCCAGGGGGTCCTGAAGTCACTTTCCAAGGGAAGAAGAGATGTTCCGGGATGGTGGCAGCTATTAGCAAGAAGGTGATTCCTGTAGAGGTGCAGCAAATTCCAGTGGTTCGGGATTACCCGACTGTGTTCTTGGAAGATTTGCCTGGGTTACCCCCGCATCGTGATGTGGAGTTCAGCATCACTATTCAACCAGGGAGTGCACCCATTTCCAAGGCACCATATAGGATGGCGCCTGTGGAGCAGGAAGAGATCAAACGGAAGATTGAGGAGCTGTTGGAGAAAGGCTTTATTCAACCGAGTGCATCGTCTTGGGGAGCACCTGTGCTGTTGGTAAAGAAGAAGGATAGTTCGATGAGGATATGCATCGATTACCGAGAGTTGAATAAGGTCACTGTTCAGAACAAGTATCTTATTCTCCGAATTAACGATCTGTTCGATCGTCGACAAGGAGCAGCTGTTTTCTCCAAAATAGATCTTCGATCAGGATACCATCAGGTTCGAGTGAAGACTGAAGATGTGATAAGACTGCGTTTAGAACTTAACACGGGCATTACGAATTCTTAGTTATACCGTTTGGAGTGACGAATGCACCTGCAATCTTCATGGATATGATGAATAGAGTTCTGAGGCCGTTTATTGATTCTTTCGTCGTGGTGTTTATCGACGATATTCTGGTGTACTCCAAGTCGGAGGAGGAGCACAGGGAGCATATGGCAGCAGTTTTGAAGAAGCTTCAGGAGCATGGGTTGTATGCCAAGTTGTCCAAGTGCGATTTCTAGAAATTTGAGGTGGCATTCCTAGGTCACATTCTTTCTAAGGAGGGAGTGACAACTGATTCGCAGAAGATAGAGACGGTGAAGAATTGGGCAAGGCCTACTATAGTGAAGGAAGTCAGGAGTTTTCTTGGGCTAACTAGATACTATAAGAGGTTCATTCAGGGCTATGCTCAAATAGCCGTGCCGCTCACTGGTCTGATCAAGAAGAATGTGAACTTCAAGTGGACTGAAAGTGCGAGGCAAGCTTTCAGGAGTTGAAAGAGAGACTGACTACTGCTCCCATTTTAGCTTTGCCTAGAGCAGGTGTTGAGTATGATGTCTACAGTGATGCTTCGCATCGTGGGCTTGGTTGTGTCTTAATGCAAGAAGGAAAAGTGATCGCTTATGGATCTAGGCAACTATGAACGCATGAGAAGAATTATCCGATTCATGATCTGGAGTTGGTTGCGATTATCTTTGCCTTAAAGCAATGGAGACATTACGTGTATGGTGAAAAGCTGAACATGTACACGGACCACAAAAGCTTGAAGTACATCTATCAACAAAAGGACCTAATCTGAGGCAACGGAGATGGCTGGAAGTACTTGAGGACATTCGTCCTGAGATTAAGTACCATCCTGGGAAGGCTAATGTTGTTGCTGATGCACTTAGCCGTAAGAGCAGTTTGGCTAGTTTGATTACAACTCAGAGGCAACTTGCAGAGGAGTTGGATCGGGCTGGTATTGAAGTTGTTCTGCAAGGCTTGAGATCATATTTAGCTCAATTGAGGCTTCAACCAACGTTGAATGAAAGGATTATCACAAGTCAAAAGGAAGATGCAGAGATTCAAAAGATGAAGGAGTAGGTTGGTGTTGGCAGGTTGTCCGAGTTTCAGATCAGGGATGAAGTGCTGTGGTTTGGAGAGAGGCTGTGTGTTCCGGATCTGGCAGAATTATGGGAGAGCATTCTTTAGGAGGCACATGCTACTCTTTTATCTATACATCCTGGGAGTATCAAGATATATAGGGACATTAAGAAGCATTTCTGATGGTCAGGTATGAAGTAAGATGTGGCTGAGTTTGTGGTGAGGTGTGAGATCTGTTAGCAGGTCAAAGCTGAGAATCAGAAACCCGGAGGTCTATTGCAACCGTTACCTATTCCGGAATGGAAGTGAGATAACATCAGTATGGATTTCATCACGGGTTTGCCCAAGAGTTCAAAGGGCAATGATGCAATTTGGGTCATAGTCGATCGACTAACCAAGTTCGCTCACTTCTTGGCGATGAAACTCACTTCGTCGATGGACAAATTGGCCGAGCTGTATGTTGGAGAGATCATTAGGCTTCATGGTGTTCCGTTAACCATTGTATTTGATCGAGATGCGTGGTTTACTTCGCATTTCTGGAGGAGTCTTCAGACAGCTTTGGGTATGAAGACGGATTTCAGCACTGCTTTTCATCCTCAGACTTATGGATAGACCGAGAGAGTCAACCATATTCTTGAGGATATGCTTCGGTGTTGTGTTCTAGACTTTAGAGGCAGTTGGAAAAGGCATTTAGCTCTGGTGGAGTTTGCCAACAATAATAATTTTTCGACTAGTATTGGGATGGTGCCGTACGAAGCTCTGTATGGCAAGAAGTGCAGAACACATGTCTGTTGATTCGAAGTTGGGGAGCGGCAGATGTTTGGGTCTGAGCTTGTGTAGTAGACCTCTGAAAAGATCGATCTGATCAGGAAGAGGTTGGTGGATGCTCAGAGTAGGCAGAAGAGCTATGCAGACAACCAGAGGATGGACCTTGAGTTTGATGTTGGTGACTTTGTCTTTCTGAAGGTTTCACCTAGTAAGGGTGTGATTCGCTTCGACAGAGGTGGGACGTTAGCCCCGAGATTCATAGGTCCGTACAAGATATTGGAGCGGATCAGGAAAACCACTTATCGGTTAGAGTTGTCGGAAGAGTTGTCTTAGGTGCACAATGTCTTTCCTGTGTCTATGCTAAGAGGGTACATTCCAGATCCTAGTCACCATTTGCCAGAATTACCGGAGGGCTTGCAGTTGGATCCGAGTTACATTGAGCTTCCTGTTGAGATTGTCGATCGTCGATAGAAAGTTTTGAGGAACAAGACGATACCGATGGTCAAAGTAGTCTGGAGAATCCAGTTAGTTGAAGAGGCTACTTGGGAATCTGAGGAGAGGATGATGAAATATCATCATAAGCTCTTTGTGTGATTTGTATCTTCTTTTCTTTTCTTTTCTTTTCTTTTCTCTGTTGTATTCCTGTTTTTCTCACTCTTTGAGTGTAGTTCCGGGGACGGAACTATTCTAAGGAGGGAGTGTTGTAACACCCTAAATTTTTATTTATCAAGAGTTTGTGATTTTACGTGTTTTGCATATATAATTTCATATGAATATTTTCTGTTAGAAAAATATTTCTTTATAGCATGAACAAGAAATTGTTCTCTTTATTTTTCAAAAAGACTATTTTTAAAAGCTTAATTAAATTCTAGGCATATTTGTCTCTTTTAGCCCATCTTAATTAATTAATTAATTAATTAATTAAATTAGTAGAACACATGGTTAATTGGCCCATTCGTGAGCCCATTTAACTTAAATTCTCTTTTTATTAATTTAACTTGTAGTGTAGACAAGTTTAGTGAACAATTAATTAATTCACGTGAACAAACTTGTAAAAGGGGGATACTAGTTGGCACGTGCATGCACTAAAGTGTGCAAAGTGCACCCTTTTGACCTTGGTCGGATAATGCATGGGAGAGAGGGAGAGATAGGAGAGGTGGAGAGCTGGTTACTTCATCATGGGTAGTTTCTATAACTCCCTAGTTATCTTGACCCTTGTCCCTAATCATTTGGACTAATCCTAGCCCTCCATTCACCCTCAAAATTAGTATAAATACTCCCCCCACACTCTTCATTCTCACACCTAAAGAATTGAAAAGAAAAGAAAAGAAAGAAAGAAAAGAAAGACAAATTAGTGAGGAAAGATTGAGTAGATTGTGAGTTTAAAAGATTGAGTGCTAGTTTTAGGGATTTAAACCCCCCTTTCTATTGTGGTTGCACTCTGTCCTTTCTGGTTAGCGCATGAGCCACAGTGCGCTGCACTGTAGCGTGGGTTTGGCTTTGGGTCGCTAGTTCGAATCCTGAGTTCGGCATTTTAAAAACAGTTTTTCTGTTTTTTTTAGTTTAATTGATTTTTTTGACTTTAAAATTCGGGAAAAATTATTATAATTATTATAAAAATACATGGACTTGATGAAAATTATTTGCACACTATTTTGACTTAAATTAAAGAGTTTGAGAAGTAAAAATTCAGCAGAACTCTATAAAAATTGATATTTGTATAAGTATAAAAGTGATTTATTTCATGAGGAGTTATATTAAATTCTAAAGAGGATTTTGCATGAAGAAAAATTAAAATGTGTTCATTTATGAATTTTATTCATTAATTTGGGTAATGTATGCATTCGAAAGATAAATGAAAAAATATAATTGTGTTTTTGAATCAAGTAAAGAAAAGAAACAATAAAGTGAGAATTAAATGGAATTATTGAGACTTATTTTCTTGAATGAGAATGATATAAATCGAATTGAACTTATGTAAGAAAATGACTTATAGAAAAGAAATGGAAAATTTTATTGAACTATGAAAAAAGGACTATATGAGTATGAAAACTCGATTTTGTGATTATGAAGTGAAATTGAGAACTAGAGTGTAGCTAAGCCTCATTCCGACATTGAAAAGAGATTGTTGAAATGAGATTTGAAATGAAAAGACCAAGATTTGGGTCGTGTTATATAAATGGCTAAGACCGGTACAGTTGAAGGGCTAACTCTAGAGGACTAATTTTATTCATGATTCAAATAACTAAGGACTAGACACATAGTGAAGATGTGACGAAAGTAGGAGAAAAACACGAGTATGAGGGCCTCGGAGCTACGGCGTGAGAGTATTCACAGGTTGTCTACATGATGCGTCGTGTCATGACGTGGATATGTCTCTAGGAGTCCGTACAATAGGCGATGTTTGTGGGGTGTTTGGTGACTGCGGGTGGTGTCATGTCCCATGACGGAGGCTGAATTGTCCATAGGTTCTACACGATGCGTCGTGTCATGACGTAGGATTCCCCTCCAGGCTGTCTGGATATGAGCTCGTAACTCATAGAACATCTAGGAAACTTATCGTAGTTACTGTAGTAGTGTAAGTCATGACGAGAGATTGAACCCTACAAAATGAAGAACGGTTAAGGGTTTGCCCTCAGACCTATGTAGTATGGTATGCATAGAATCTAAACAAGTGCGCATTAGTGTCATGTAACATACATAACTGCATTAAGGACTAAGTGCACCGCAAAACACGACATCAATAGGATAGTCCCCGTAGTTCTGTTTGTGACAAGTTTGTGCTTTCCAAGTAAGAGAAAATTGATATATTATATCCTAGCGTCAATTGAATGAACTGACGTGTCCATAATTTCTATGCAGGATAAAGTGTTTAACAAGACTAAAGTATGCATGCTACTTAAAGAATTATTCAAGTGTTGTACATTTCTATTCATGTAATTTGTTGTAAATTGTTTTTGCTGTAAATATGTAATGTAAATGTAACTCTGATGTAATAAAGTTTTTAATTCCTTATAAAATTGTACTAAGAAAAGTGTAAAGATCCTGTGGAACTTCGAATTTAGTATGTTTTGAAATTCGGGGTGTTACAAACACCACCCAATGAACCACCATAAGTGTTAGAGATAGAAGCTTTCAAAAAAAATTGTAAAGAGAGAAAGTTGAAGAAGCAAATGATGAGAGAGGGGGGTGGGGTTTGGTCTTATTTACAGGCCCACCAAGACCAAATTACCACATGGTAGCATTTGAGTCATCCAAAAGATCCAACGGTCAAAGCACTCAACACCCAAATCAACAGAACACTCATCCAATAACGAAATGCTTAATCAACAAAATAAGTGAATAGCACAACGTTTGGTCGGCGAAAGACCCGTTCAATGAAACGAATTGTGGGACGCTTGATCAACAAAGCAAGTGAACAATGCTTGATTGATGAAAGAACGATTCGATGAGATAGACCACGAAACAAACACTTGGTAGGCAAAAACACAACAAATCTCCAAACCAAATCCAATATCACCTGAGAAAATCACAAACTTGTTAAACTCGACCAAAACCCTAAGTCGACTACAACCGAGGTGGAGTTCAGCCCAAACCTGAACTCAACAAAGCTCCAAAGCTGGTAAAAACCCTAACTTGGCAAAAAAAAAAAAAACTCTGCCATGACTCGAACTCGACAAAGCTCCCAAGTCGATGATGCTTTGAAGACTGGCCAAAACCCAGCTCGACAAAGCCCCAAAGTTGGTGAAACCCTAACTTCGCCAAAACCCAACTTGACAAAGCTCCGAACTTGGCAAAAAAAACCTTAAATTGGCCAAGACCCGAACTCGACATACACTCCAAAATTGGCAAACCCCCAACTCGACGAGGGAACTCATGCTTGACGGGAAGTTGGTCGAAAGGAGATGGAAGGCTTGCTCGATGGGGTATTGGTCGACAAAATGGTAGCTCGACGAAGATTGGTCGACGAAGGAGTTGGTGCCGGAGCACTTTTGGTTGCCCCAAACCCTAGCTCAACGAACTGGTTAGTGGACGGAGCTCAGCGGTCGCCAAAACCCAAACTTGATGAAGGAGTTGGTCACCGAAACCCTAGGATGACGAAGTAGTAGCTCGATGGAGTGGTGGTTGATGAGATGTTGGTCGATAGGGGGTCTAAGGAGGTCGACAGGCAATGGCGAAGAAAACTTGCACCATAGGTCAACGAAACTGTCATCTGACTTAGGGAGTTTGATACACCTCCACCACCACCCGATCGTTCCATGATGCGCGCTAACTGGTTCGAGTGGAGCATGCAAACACGAAAACTGTCGGGCAACCAAGAGCTACATCCGCACAAATTTTGACCTCCCGATCGCCTAAATCGGTGAGTGTGCTCGTGATCAGAGCATGGGATTTGGCCATGTCGCCACTCTTTCCTCGCTCCGCTTCTCTGCCCTCCATTCCACTCAGTGCGCAAGCTCCATCTTGATCAACGCACGTGATCGTGCCACATCACCGTGCCTCTGTTCGCGCGAGCCAGCATCCGCCCGATCTCCTCAGCTGGCGAGCCATGTGCGATCAGAGTGTCATATCTTGCCATGTTGCCTCCCCATTGCAGCTACTCCATCACGACCGTCAAATCCACTTAGCGGGCGAGCCCCCACTTGATCGACGCATCAGATCACTCCAAAAAGCTCGCCATGTTTGATAATTGGTTAGAAATTCCCGAAAAATATTTAAAATCCCAAAATTTGATTAAAATTTTCAAAATAATAATAATTAAATTTAGAAAATGATTAAAAATTCTTAAAAAAATAATTAAAAATTGGAATAATTAATTGAAATTTTGAAAAATAAACTGTTAATTGGGAAAAAAATCATTAAAATCCGAAAAGTTATGGAAAACTCTAGAAAATTTTGGAAAAGATCAGAAAAATATCCTACCTCTAGAAGCTCCGAATAAGTTTCAGACATCTTGAATTGTCCCTGAAAGTCAAGATAGTATCATAGTCCGAAACTAAGCAAGCTACCTCTTATGATAATGGTAAAAAATGGCAACAAACCAGGATCGTACAATTCTAACACATATCTTAAAGCTTTTACAGAGATATTAACAGTAATAGGCTTCCTCAACAGATCCAGGCCTTCTTCAGGCTCACTAACAAGGCATGAGCCGCTTCCAAGCCCATCAAAAGTGACTAGGCCCGCTAGGAGAGACATCCAGCCCATCAGGACTGTAAGTTGAATTTCTTATCCCCAATAAGAAAGTAACTGGTTCTATCTCTTAAAGGGAGAAATTTACAGAAGATAACAGATTTATATCGATCTTTGAACCGATTTCCAGGCCTATAAATACCCTCCCCCCGTCAGAAGGTAATCAATCTTTTCTACGCTCAAACTCTCTTCCTCTCTCTGGGTCTGACTTAAGCATCAAAGGGTTTGTCGTCAGGGCTAACCCCGGTGTTTAAAGCTTTTTTTGTAGGTCTATCGACCATGTCAGCAACCGTCAGATCCTGATCCAGGTGTTCTTTCAACGATCTGAATTCAATCTCATGAGCACCAACCACTTTTCACGGTGACGATCAAAGGTCAGATCTTTAGTAGTTTACTTCAAAATATAAACTCACTATCTGTTTGCTCTCACACCAAAATACGCAGTAGCTGTAATATCCCCAAAATAATTAATAATTATTTTGTACAATAATATTTTGCATATGAATATTGTTGCAGGTGTTAATAATTAATTGTGTATGTTGTCATAAGTTGTATTTAGCATCTTATGAGATAACCAGTTAAGTGTTAAGTGTTAACAAATATTTTGAGTTGTATGGTTTGGCTAAATTCAATCTAACTCAATGAGCTAGACTCAAATAGGCTCAACATACTAACTTGTTCATGAGCACTTGCACACTTGTTACATGAACATAACCAAGTGTGAACAAGGGAGCCGGGATTTTTGACTTGGAGGAGAAGGGGGACACTACAATTGAGTATGTAGGGACACTAGGCAATACAAGCCACCCCTACACTCCATCCTTATCCCTAGGGCCGACCAAGCATAAAAAGAGAGCAAGGGGTGATGCCCTAGCTCATTGTCACTCCACACTCTATTCTACAAACTCTCCAATTTTTCAAAGAAACTGTAATCCCTGTTTTTCATTTTTGTGTATTTTTGACTGTATTTTTTATTTTGATGTATTTTTCTCTCTTGTATTTTTTCTGAACCGTATATTGGATTTGTTTTCAATATATATTCATTTTATTTCATTTTGAGCTCCTTGTGTTTGATTGATGGTCTTTTTTGTTCGTTTTTTGTTATTTTGATCTTTTCCTCATTTTTGGTCTCGTTATCTTTAAATTTTTTTATTTTTCATGGTGTTGTGGTGGTGTTTTGGTTGTCTTTTTCCCACTCCCATTATTTTGATCCCTAATAAGATTTTTAAAGCCAAAGAATTCCCTATACTATTTGCATTCCTATTTCTATTTGACCCAAAATCCAAAACCCATTTGTAAACCTATTATAACTCCTAATACCCAATACCCATTAACCCACATCTAAACCCTATATATATACCCAACCTCTCACAAACCCTAACCCTAACCCTAATTTTCCACTCTCCCTCTCTTGCTTGCACCCGGCTTGCACACTTGACCCCCTTCACACCACTAGTCGGGCCTACCCCCCAGACCGACAGCCCCCTTGCCGGCCACTTACTCACTCCGGCCACCATCCAATACCCGAGCCCCCTTTCTCCATCCCTTGCTTTTCCGACCACCTACACACCGCCACCGCAACAACTCTTGCACCATAATCCCCTTGCTCTCTTCGTGGTGATCCCTAATGCTCTAGCCACTTTGATCATTGTTCGCTTCAAGGAGTTTCGTTCGTGTGGAGATTTTGTTCGTGATTGCTTGGATTTAGGGGTGGCGAACGGGTCGAGTGGGCCGGGCCAGGCCCAACCCATAAGGGTTGGCATGTAGAATTATACGGGCCGAGCCGTGTTGTTTTTTCGTTTGGGTGGCCCGCCCAACCCGTGAACCATTTAGGGTTTAACCCGGGTTGGGCCGGCTCGACCCGCGGGTTGGCACGTTTAATAATTTTTTTTTGGTAGCTTAAATTAAAATAATAATTATAATTATAATACTAAGTAAGTAATAATACTAATAAACAATAAAAATCGTAATAATAATAATAAGATTGAAAGAGTGAAATTGACAACAAATTTTAAAATATTATTCATATGAATTTAAGTTATACAATTTTAACAATTTATAATGAAATGAAGAATTCAATTCACAAATTAGTTTTATACAATAACATATTTCTTATATACAATTTTAATTGAGTACAAGTTTTCTAATTTGACATAACAAGCAAAGCTGTTGTTGTTGTTGTTGTTGTTGTTGTTGTTGTTCTTCGGGCGAGTTGCTCCCACTTGTGGAACTTGATAGTGCTTTCTCATGCGTCCTATCTTCAGCCTTCAGCCAGTCTTCTGTGCAAACGAGCATCTCTAACGCCTCGGGCTTCAACCAATTCATGTAATCAGATAGAACCCTGCCACTTGTAGAAAATGCACTCTCAGAAGCAACTGTAGAGACAGGAGGAGTTAGTAAATCTTTAGCCATAATTGACAGAATACTAAAAGTGTGTTCATGTTCTTTCCACCATTGTAAAATATCTAGTGAAGAAAGAGTAGGCTCAGTATCCTGTTGGTTATACCAATTTAATTCATTTGGTTGATTAGTCCTAGGTTTTTTAGATTGAATTTGTTCAAGTAAACTAATGTTCTATCACCAATTCTACTTTTACCCTTACCTTTAGAACTACCAGAAGAAGAACTAACTACAGAAGTTGTATTACTAGAAGCAAAACGTCTATCATAATAATCATACAAGTTATTTAACGTAGATTCAAACTGAACTAAAAAGGTAGCGCAATCAGTTGTTAATTCTACATTGTCCTCTAAATATCCAAAAAACAATTGTATCAAATTCTTCATACCTTCTAATTTGATACGGGGATCCATAACAGTAGCAACACAAATCAACATAGGAGGAGAAAAATAATACTTCGTATTACAATGTCACTAATATAGGAATCATTTAACATTTCGTTAAATATTTGTATCATGCTAACTAATTCAATAAAAATGCTAGTAGAAGTAGATTCATATGTTTTTGAAAATTTTAAAGTTGCGGTTTTAAAAGGATCTAAAAATTTCAACAAAGATTCGGCAAAAAACCAATCGGGGAGAGTCATTTCAAAATTGTGCATATTTTTTGCGATACAAAAATCATTTACAACTGCTTTATAATCGGTGACAACATTTAGTAAATCAAAGTAGAATTCCATCGGTGTCTAACATCCTTTGGAAATTTTCTAAAAGGAATATTTCTAACCCTACACCAAGCTTTCCATTCTTGTAAAATGCTTGGACTTAATGCAATGAAATGTACACAATTTCTAATTTTAACTATATATGGATCAGCTATTCTTAATGCATCTTGAACAATAAATTTATAATATGACATGCACATCTAACATGAAAAATATTGTCAGATGGAGGGTTTAATACAGATTTTAAAGTAGTAATTGCTACATTGTTGTTAGATGCATTATCAAAACTAATAGCCATAATTTTATCGCGAATATGAAAAATATCACAAATTTCTATAATACGGTTTGCTATTTCAGCGCCACTATGGGGATACGGCAACGCCGCAAGTGATATGATTCTTTTTTGAAGAATCCAATCATTGTCGATCCAATGACAGGTTATTCCCATCGTTGGAATATTGTTGACACCCATCCAATAATCCGAAGTTAAACTAACCCTACAAGTTAAACTCCATAAAATTGCAATCAACGCGTCCTTCATTTCAACTTACATTTTAAAACAATCCGATTTGCAAGTATTTCTCGGAATTCTTTTAAAATGAGGGTTTAAGGCCATTTGATTAAAATTTTCCAAGTTCCTACTCTCGGGATAGAAAAATGGCAACTCTTCCTTAATGACTAATCGGGCCATTTCCCGACGAACAAGTTCTGGATCATAAGGGTGGCTATCTACTTGATCGGTCCTAGGGTTGATTTTTTGTTGGCCTTGTATTTGATCAAGAAGTTCTTTATGATAATGTTGTATGTGCCTACTAATTGTACCGGTGCCGTCACCCCTTTTGAATTTGTATATTTTACTACATGTTTTACACACTTTCAAACCTATACCCAGAGTATGTTCGTCCGGGATATAATCATAAAACTTATGCCAATCGCTAGTTTCTCCTCTACTTTTCCTACTACTACGGGGTTGTGTGGTTTCAGTTTGTTGTTGTTGTTCTTCTTCTTCTAATTGTATGTCACCTACAACATCCATGTCATGTGTACCCCATTGTTCCATAGTAGGATCAATGTAATCTTGGGCGGGCTCACTAGTTGGGACAATTGGTGGCCTACGTGAAGAGGAGGAGGAATCTTGTCCGCTACGACTGCTACCGCGTGATCTAGACATAATGTAGTAATGTGCTAAAGTAAAGTATGTAAAAAAAAAATATACAATGTAGGAGCGGTGAATTATACAAAAAAAAATCTAAAAAACAAGAGGGTTGAGATAGAGAAGTTCAAAAAAAATGAACAATAATTTTAACTACAACGCAAAAAAAAAATTAACGAGAGATATAGATATTTTGATACCGTTCACCGTGGAATATGCGTATGTAAAAAAAACCGTTAAAATAAGAATAGAATAGAAAAGATGGAGGAGCGCTTTGCCGATTCCGCAATTGAAGAGTTGAGAAGAGGTTGAAGTAGATTTGACGAGGGTTGAAGAGAGTTGAAGACGTTGAATTTTGATTCCGATACGACCGAAATTTGATCGTGTATATGCCTCCTTGTAGACTTGTTTGATGAATACTACAATTGTTCAAAAATTCTTTACAAATGATGTATAATAGTAGAGAGAGTAAGAGAGTGAGGTGTGATTTTTTATGAGATTTTGGGGGATATTTATAGGCTAAATAAGTGGGAAAAAATAAAAAAATAAAAAAAAATAAAATGCAACGGCTCAAAGAGCCGTTCACAACGGCTCTGTCTTGGGATAGAGCGCATCAGCAGTGGCGCAGGCGAATTTCGACCGTTCGACCCGCGGGTCAACGTTCGACCCGTACTGGTCGAAACCGGCGGGTCGATCCGCGGGTTGGCGGGTCCAATTCGCAAATTGGGCCGGGTTCGTGGGCCGGTTTCGCGAATTTAATTCGCGTAAATTGCGACTCGGGTCGACCCAGTACTGTTCACCGGGTTCGACCCGAACCCGCGGAGCAAATTAACAGGCCAGGTTGGCGGGCCGGGTCGCGGGTGGGTCGCGGGTGGGTCGCCGGTTGACCCGGCCCAGTTGCCATCCCTACTTGGATTCGCGGATTAGTAGATTTTCGTTTGTGGGTTTTGCTTCTATTCGTGATTGCATCGTTCTTCATCCCCAAATTAAGGCAAGTAACTTGCACTCCAATTAATTTGTTTGATATAAGTCCCAAAGTTCACCTATAGTGTAGTTGGGTCTAGAGGCAACTCTTGATTGTGTTTTCCTTGATGGATTTTGTCTCTATTGTGAAATTATGACCATAGATTGACTCACGACACAATATGGACATGAATTAACCTAGGATTCGCCCGATTCTTGATTTTTGAACATGTATGTGAGACTTGTGTGAAATTGTGTTTTGGTTGAGACCCATGTGAAATTCTTGGCGTGGACATGTTAATAACCCTAATTCATGATGTTAGACACTTGGTAGGCTTTATTTCAAGTTTGGATGTGTTTGGATCAATATTCTTGAATCTATGTTGATTTTGTTTTAAGGGAAAAAATCTGTATTTCTGGCACTATTCTGTTTTGTTTGCTGTTTTCGACTGTGTTGCAGTCAGTATCTTAATTTTGGTATAAAATATGAGTTTTAGATAATTTCGTCTAGTTTCAAACCCCTCTGATCTTGCTTGATTTGGATTTCATATGACTGAGTTATGACTATTTTAGTACAGAGGTGTCGATCTTTTCCAAATTCTGTTTTTTGGAAATTTTGATAACAAACTATTTTCAAGAACCATGCTATACATATTATTTTGATCCAAAACTTTGGTCAGTGTTTCTTTATCTAGTTAGGGATTACCCAGAATTTTGGTAAATTTTATTGATGAGTTTTATGTGATGTTCCATGCTCGTTTATAAAATTTATACGCGCTGTATTTTGCTCGCTGTTCTGTAAAGAACCTTATTTTCACTATGATTCCTTTTACTGTATGAAAAATGTTTGTAAAATGTGAAAGTTAGTATATTTTATCTATTTTCATATCCCTTTAACAGAATTGGATTTCGTTTTACTGGTTGCAAGATATCATAGTTTTTGTACAGCAGTGTTGGGATTTCCAGATTTGCTAAACTATGTTTTCTTGATGCTTTCTTATTTTTGATAACTAATCTACTTTTACTTGGAAAATTTGAAACTTTATATTTAGATACTGGACATATAGGGAAATACTCCAAATTTTTCATGGATTTATTTGTTGAGTTTTCATGCCGTTTTTCTGTTCTTGAATTCGTTTTCCTGTTTTCTGGCTGAACCTAATTTCTGTATTCAAATCAGTTTTGAGTTGTGTTGTTGTGAACTAATATATAACTTAATTATATTCGTTGGATTCGTGTGGAAGTCTATTTTCCAGATCCTTCAACGGATCTAGATTTTCTTGTTTGTAATACTGGGAATCACTGTTTTACTACAGTATGGTCTTACTGTCCTGAACTCGAGATGTGTTTATTTTATTCTTTTATGAGATAACTTGCACTCGTACATGTTTAGTTTGCAACTTGCACTTTTCACATGATCATGCCATGTTATTCTTGATATATTTTGCACATATACATGCTTGTTTGATATTAATAATAAATAACCAAGTCGGGATTTAAGGGACAGATCTAATAGTGGATAATTCAGAAATGTGTACTCGGAAGGGGATCCACTGATTCTACGTGATTACTTGAGACATGATACTTAACACGTGATTACTTGATACTTGCACGCAAAACACGATTCTTGCCACTTGCACAACTTGACACGTGATTACATGATACATGATACTTAGAGCTTGGAGCTCAATTACTTGCTTGTCCCAGAGTATATTGCCCTCTATGGTCTACTATGAAATCTAAAGCGAAATTATTTGTTGTAGCAACCATGTAGTATGGGATGCATGAAGTGCTATCTAGATAGTAACTCACTACAAGACTTGATACATGATACTTGAACATGATACATGCTTGTTTGATACTTGACTATATGATACATGAGACTTGATTACATGAGACATGAAGCTTAACACTTGATACATGATTACATGATACTTGACACTTGATACATGTTTACATGATACTTGATTACTTGACACTTGATTTATACCATGTACACTTGATCACTTTTACAATGCTAGTTGTTTACTTTGACATCACACTTATATCATGTGCTAGTTAGTTTTCCCATGTGCTTGTATCCTACATTATAAGTGACCCGTGACTTGCAATTGACGGGTACTTGCGTTTTCTCTTTTCCTCTTTCCTGCATTCGATGAATTGCAGATTTTGGAGTACAGGTTCCAGATGGTATCGGAGACATAAAGTATTAGTACTGCATTTATCATTATTTCTTGTATCGTGCTTGAACAATAATTGTATTTTGAGACTTGGAATTATTCTTGTATTTGGGCAGTGTGACCCAAGATTTGTGTTTTATTTATATTATGACTATTTGAGATTTATGTATTTGGTTTCAAGTATTCTTGTTGGTATTTTGACTCATTATATGTATGTGGTTGATTAATTCACTTCTGACTCTTATGTTTCTCGAGCATGTTGTCAAGATTTTTTTGAACAACTTATGGATAATGAAAATTATTCGCTGGGTTTATGTTACGTATCCGTATTCCGTATTCTTTTGGTAAGCGGGGCATGACAGAAACTCTAAGTGTTGTTTTGGAGCAAGAACAAAAAGACTTGAAGCAAGCTTGGAGCAAAGAGGAGAAGAAACAAGCTAGAGAAGAAGAAAAGCAAGTTAGGAAGCAAGTGTTGTGCTAGAACTCTCCATAAGAGGGTGGGTGTTATCCTAACCTCTTGTTTGTTTCTTTTCTTGGATTGATTGCATGAGTTATGTATTTTTGAAGCTCATTTGGAATGGTACGATTGTTCATGTCTGTGTTGGAGTTAAATTCAACACACAAATTTGGGTAACTAAATTCTAACCACTAGTTGAAATTCTATACACATTTGATTTATAATCATGTAGTTGGAATAAATGCATAGAAATGTTGTGTGTGAATGCTTGATTGAGTATTCACATGTACAAGTAGCTTTGGAATAAAGACAAATATGGATAAATATTATTGCGCATAAGGTGTTCAATGATTAGGAGAAATGAAGTTGCAAATGAGGGAGAAATTTATAATAAGTGTGATTTCCTATGAGGTATTTGATGAAATGTTTGTATAAGTGCACGCATATGATATATATATATGATATATAGTGCTATATATTGTGTGTACTAGTTGATGCATGTTCGGGCTCGAATAGCCTTTGAAATGGGTTCGGGAGGAGCTCATAATGGTAGCTTTGCCATATGGTGCTTGTTGTTTTGAAATGTTAACTCGCTGATTTCCATTTTGGCTAGACTTGGACAAGGTTCGGGCCAACTCTTCGGTAAGATTCAGAGGCTAAGTTGGACCCTAGTTGGGTCGAGTTGAGACTTAGTTAATTTAACTAAGTTAATTAACAATATAGAACTAGATAAGCGTTGTCTAGAGTTCATTAATCACTTGAGTCTAATAAGAAGTTGACTAGTTGTTCTACCTTGAAATAAGAAAATGGAAATTTAAGTTAGGATTCCCTAATTAGAAGGGTGGACCGTTTACAAATGAATTAATGAAAAAAATAAGGCATGTTAATAGTGTAGAGCAAGTAGATTGCCTAGCAATTCAACTTAGTTAATTGAACGTGTGGGATAATAAAAGCTAGGACTAAGAGCACGGTTTAATTAACTAGGCAGTACAATGTCTATATTAAGAAACTAGAGTTTTAATAATAGTCATTAGAATCGAGTAAACTAGTTAATAAATGAACCGATCTAGTAGTTATAGAATTAACTACATTCACTAGTTTTAGGGCTTCTTAGAAGTCTGGGTTGTCATAGAGGTCCTCGTATGTGTATTTTCCCCTAAAACTAGGATCGTGGTTCTAGAGGCTAGGCAAGTCCAAGGGCATCGGTACAGATAGGTTGTTACATAAGACCGGTGGGGTACGCTAGCTTTAGGTTGTGTGACTATTTGGTTGTAAGGACAGACATTAGTGGAGCGTGTACTCACCTGTCAAGGGAACACGTGCGGCGACGTCTCGTCTGTTAATTTCTGGGAACTAGTGTAGGAACAAGAATGGTCGGAGCTAGGGGATGGACCCCTACGTATCCGCCTAAGGTTCTATATTGTTTAATGCGAACAGGGAGAAAGAGCAGCACTCTAGGACTCTCAGTGGAGCAGGGAAGGCCTGCAGGGTCACCTTGTGTTCGTAACAACTTTTGATAAGGTCCGGGAGCGGAGAGACGCCGCAGGATCCGGCACCACACGTGGAGTCAACACATGGTTGACTGGGAGCAGAGAGAGACCGCAGGGTCCAAGCAGAGTGGAATATTTAAGACGAGGAAGTGGAAAAAGACCACAGGGGTCCCGACATGACCACTACCGACTGTAGAGGCGGAGCTGGACCGAACGACTGCAACCTCATCAGTCACTAGATAAATTTTATAAACGAGGTAAGAGTACAAGAGTAGGTTTGCATTGCGGGGGATCGAACTGTATAAAATTCGAAGAACGTAAGCTTGATTGGGGAGTATATAGTATGAGATGCATACGTTTCCAATTAAGTGTGCATTAGAATAAGAGCATCGTGTGCATTTGAGTTTGTGCATTAGATTCTAGGGTCATGACATACACCGACACTTTTGTTCTGCATGACTTTCACATTTCTGCATTAATATTGATTGTTGAGAATTTCGAAGATCATTGGTTTCATCATAATTGCATCAGTAGTATTCAACTGATATGCCCACAGTTGGTTTGTTTGCAAAACAACCTGATCATGGGAGCGTGGGACTGAAGCTGCGTGAAACATCCAAGTGGGGAAATGAAACAAATAGTTATTACTTGTAATTCATGATGAAATTTGTAATAATTGTACATTGTAAAAATATTGATGTAATTAAAAAGCTTTAATTTTTTTTTTGATTTTCTATGTTATGTACTCATTTAAAGTAAAGTTCTGGATTGTGTCTTGAGTTTCTTGTGTACGAAAATCGGGGTGCTACAACAACACTTGGTTGTCTCAAGTGGGTTTGAGGGGATGGTTACGGCAGGCAATGCATTGGTCTCTGCTTACTTTAAATGCGGGTCGTCGTGTAATGCCAGTAAGGTGTTAGATGAAAGGCCGGAGAGGAGTGTGATTTCTTGGACTACAATGATCTCCGGTTTGGCGCAGAATCAGTAGTTTGAAATGGGTTTGGTTTTGTTTCGGGAAATGAGGAGAGAGGAGAAAGCTAACTCGTTGACTTTTGCGAGTGCTTTGTTGGCTTATGCGGGCTTGAGAGGGTTGAGAGAAGGGCAGGAGATTCATGAGCTTGTTGTGAAGATGGGATTTGAGTTGGATTTGTGTGTGGAGAGTAGTTTGATGGATTTTACTCCCCAGTGTGTGGTGATAGAGGATGCTTGTTTGATGTTTCGTTCATGTAGGGAGCCTGATGAGGTTTCTTTGATGGTAATGCTGGTGGGTTTTGCGCAGAATGGAATGGAGGAACAGGCATTTAAACTGTTTGTGGAAATGGTGGGTGGTGGGATAGAGATTGATGCAAGCATGATATCCGCAGTTCTAGGGGAATTTGGTAACTCTACGCCATTTGTGCTCGGGAGGCAAATTCACTCGTTGATTATAAAGAAATCTCTAGGGGAGAATGACTTTGTGTGCAACGGGCTAATTAACATGTACTCCAAGAGTGGTGAACTTAGTGATTCAATTGAGATCTTTGAATCTATGGTTAAAAGAAATGTTGTGTCTTGGAACTCTATGATTGCCGCCTTTGCTCGTCATGGCCATTGATCTGAAGCGCTTCAACTTTTTGAGAAGATGGAATTAGAAGGTGTCATTCCTACATTTATTACATCTCTCATTACTTCGTGTATGTAGCCATGTGGACTCGATTGAGAAGGGTATGGAGTTCTTAGCTTCGATGTCTTGCATTAATGGTCTTACCCCAAGAATAGAGCATTATTCTTGTGTGGTGGATATGTTTGGACGAGCAGGACTTCTAAATGAAATTTTATTGAGATGTTAACTATAAAGTCGAAGGGTCTTCTATGGCAAACTTTGTTAGGGGCATGAAGCATTCATGGTTATTTGGAGATAGGAAAATATGTAGCAGAATGCTTGGTGATTGAAGAACCAGATTCCCCTTCAGCTTATGCGCTTTTGGCAAATGTATATTCGTCATTAAGAAAATGGGAAGAGAGAGCAAAAATTGCGAAGAAGATGAAGGAGAAATGGGTAAAGAAAGAGACAGGGACGAGTTGGATAGAAGTTGAGAAGGATATTTCATAGCTTTGTTGTGGAGGACAGGGTTCATCCCGAAAGTCAGGCTATTTATGATGTACTGAGGGAGTTAGTTACAATCACTGGAGAGGAAGATCATGTCAATAATGGAAACTTTGCCCTTGGAGGCTTAAAAATGTAGAGAGCAAGTCTCAAGCTTGAAGTTATCAGTATGAAGATTGGATGGCAATTGAAGAAGGCATACACATAGCTCTTGAGACATAATCTTATAATACAAAAGAATCTTTCTGTTGGTGGTGTAACTGCAAATGTAAGTTAAGGCTCATTGGGGGAGAACAACGAGAATCAAGCTGATGATTTATTATAATACTCTCCCTGCTTCCTGCAAGTTGGCGTTAATCAATGTGAGCAATGTAACATGGAAACCACGCAAGGGCATTTGAACACCACTGATTTATTGATACATGCATGATTCCATTTCAACAGAGCTAGTTAAAATGGTAATTGTAAGATTCACCGTATCAGCAAGGACATGCACCATATAGATCCCCCGCCATGAGAACTATTGAATAGATACTGGATACTTACCCAAACTCGCGGTTCATTCAAAAATTTTACCTGGAAACCTTGTCCTCTTCTATACAGCTCCGAAGTAATTCTCCTGCCTTATCGAGTTCTTTCTTTGTACCCTAAACTCCTTGTTCCATTGCTTCTCCATATAAAGTCGGGCATGGGCAGGAGTTCCAAGAAAAGGAGGGTTCAATGAGGATCCACATATAATTGGTGATGCTACTTTAGGGTTGGTATCGAACCAGGCATGTTCTCACACAAATGCAATAACTGGATTATTTGCGATAGTGAAATTCAATGATTCAGTACTCCAAATCAAACACTTGGATGATAAAGGGTGCAGATGGATTCTTCTCCATTTGCAACTGATATCAGGCTCAAAGGTGCAGATGGATTCAAGCGATAACATGAAACTGAGATTACGCGAAATGAAAGAAATATTCTTTTGTAAATGAATCTTATTATCTGATATGGCTAAAAATGGGGTTAAATCGGAGCCGTCCAGATTGGACACGAATCTTGATGCTCGGGGGCAAAACGGTAACTTCACACTCAAGCAAATCCAAGACGGGTACCGGGTCTCCTTTTCACAGATCCTATAACCCGCGAACAGACCCACTCCAACTGGGTACGGGTCCCGACCCAAGGCAAACCCAAACCAACAAGGGGCAAATCAGGATCCCTGATTTTGCCAAATCAGCACCCCTGATTTGCTCCCACCGGGAATCAAGGGCTAATCTCCCAAAACAGAATAGGAGGATTTCCCTCCTTGCTGTTAGGCAGGAAATCATGCCCCTAATCACTCCAAAGGCGACTATAAATATGACCCCTCTACCACCATGACCAGGTTAATCAATCATTCACCACTTTTAAGCTCTTTATTAATCTTTTCTGGTTACTGACAAGAGCGTCGGAGGGTGCGTCGCCGGAATCAACCCCGGTGTTTCGCACTTCCTTGCAGGTCGCGGCAGGAGCGAGAAGGCCGAGTCAACTGTTCAGGTTGTTCCCGAGCTCACAAGTTCTATCTGTTTACCCCCACACCGAAATCAGCGGTAACAGATTGGCGACGTCTGTGGGAAACCACCACACGAACAGCCTCAGCTATTCCTCGTCGTCCGCTGCAGCCATGCCTCCGAAGAAGGTCAAATCTAGAGGGTCCAACCGGGTGGCCAATCCCGCCGACCCTACGGAGGAAGCCCCGGTCAACCCTATTCCACAATCCAATCTCCCTCCGTCGGCACAGCAGGTCCCTCCTCCTCATCCCAATCAGCAACCCAACAACGGTCCGTTCGGTCACAACGGTCGGAAGGGAAAGCAGCCCCTCAATCCAGGACATGTTTCTGTCCATAATGGGTCCTCGGACTCGATGGCTTCCCATCATCCCGACCTCCGCATCACACTTCTGAACCGCCAGAAGGACGACGACCTCTGCACCCATCTTGACGAGAGGCGGGCCCGAGAGGGAGCCTCCCGCCAGCGTCAAGGTGAGCGGTCCCCGCGTCGCCGAGACGGCAGAAGGTCCCCGGACCGCAGAGGCCAAGCGGCATCCCCCGAGCGCCGAAGGAGGAGGTCCCGGTCCCCCAGGGATCGGCGTCATCCGAGGGACCGAGAAGTGCCTATCAGTCGGGCCGAATTCCTCCAATTTCAGGAGACCGTTATGCAGGCTCTCAACCTCCGGCAGAATGTCCAGGATGCACAGAGGGCTCCGACGCCCCCGAGGGATCCGAGTCCTCGCCGCCGCACCCGGAGCCCTTCCCCGGCTCCCAGCCGTCAACAGCGGCAACCGAGCCCTCACCAGTCCCAGGACTACTGGCGCCGCAGTCCACGCTCCCCTTCCTATGAAGAGGAGTCCGGGGGGTCGTACGACTACCAGCGGAGAGACGACGCCCTTATCCGCCGTCTCCATGAGGTGGAAAGGCGCATCGGCCGCATTGACAAGGAAGAAGAGTCCCGAGCCGGAACATTCCGTCCGAGCCGACCCCCCTTCTCACGGTCGATCATGGAGGCCCATATACCGAGGAGTTTCAAACCGCCACAGTTTGAAACATACTCAGGGGAATCCGACCCGGTCGACCACGTCGAAAGCTTCAAGACCCTGATGCTCATCCATCAAGCTTCGGACGCTGTACTCTGCAGGACCTTCCCTGCCACCCTTAGGGGGTCGGCTCGGGAATGGTATTCCAGGCTCGCCCCCTCCTCCATCTTCTCGTTCGAGCAGTTTGAGACACTGTTCATTACTCACTTCGTGAGTAGCAGGCGAGCCGAGAAGACAAGTCTCTCCCTGCTGAACCTGCGGCAGGCAAGGGAAGAGAAGCTGCGGGACTACGTGAAGAGATTCACCGCGAAGGTCAGGTCTATCGCCTCCTTAGACCAGTCCGTGGCGACCGTGGCGTTCCAGTCGAACGTCCTCAACGCGAACCTCCGCTCGTCCCTAGCAAAGAAGCCCCCGCATGACTTCGCCGACCTCCTCCTGAGGTGCGAGAAGTACATCCGAGCAGAGGAGGCCGAAGCCCTTCCGAGCTTCGGAGGGCCCTCCGCAGGGTCGAAAAGGAAGGCGACAGGGGAAGAGGGGTCCAAGAAAGCCTAGAAGGACAGTGGCGGTCACCGTCGCGCTCCCCCCAGATTCGAGAAGTTCACTCCCCTCACCACCAACGTCTCCACTATCCTGATGGAGGTCGAGAAGGAGGGGGTCATCCCTCCGGCGTCGAGGATGCACACCCCGGCAAAGAGGAGGAACAAAGATAAGTGGTGTCGTTACCACCGAGACCACGGCCACGACACGAACGACTGTCGGGCCTTGAAGGACGAGATCGAAGCCCTCATCCGGAGGGGGCAATTGGCAAAGTTCGTGAAGACGAACGACCGGGCGGATCGCAATTCTCCTCCGGCTCGGGGGGCTAACAAGCGCCCCGAGCGGCGCGAAGAAACACCCGAGTTCGAGGAGGAAAGGATTCTGCACATGATCCACGAAGGCCCCATGGGCGGCTCCTCTAATACGTCCCGGAAAGCCTTCGTCCGAGAGGTAAACTCGGTCCACAGTGCTCCTCCTCCCAAAGGTCTCGGCGTCCCCGTGTCCTTCTCGGACGCTGACCTCGAAGGAGTCCGAACCCCACACTGTGATGCCCTCGTCATCGACCTCCGCATGGCCAACTTCAAGGTGCAGAGGATTTTGGTGGACAATGGGAGTTCGGTCAATATCCTTTTCCTCTCGGCCTTCCGAGGCCTGCAGCTGTCCCGAGACCGTCTCAAGCCAGCCGGTTACACACTCCATGGGTTCACGGGGGTCCCGGTAACCGTCGAAGGGGTGATAACCCTGGACGTTACTGCGGGAAGCACCCCTACTACCCGGACCGAGCCGATGGACTTCATGGTCGTCGACGTCCTGGCAGCATACAACGTCATCCTAGGCCGACCCGGGCTTGCCGCCCTGGAGGCTGTCCCCTCAGCGTATCATTTGAAGATGAAGTTCCTCACTCGCTCTGGAGTAGGGGAAGTAAGGGGAAGCCAAGAAACAGCCCGGAAGTGCTACATGACTTCCACCGGTGGGCCAGTGCTCTCGCTCGAGACACTGGAGATCCCCGAGCCGAAGGCTCGCCCAACGTCCGAGCCGGCGGACGAGTTAGAAGAAGTGCTCTTCTCAGACGAGGAGCCGAGCCGGAAGTTCCTCGTCAGCAAGTCCTTGCCGACCGTGCTGTATTCTGACTTGGTGAGGTGCATCCGGGATAACCGCGACCTGTTTGCTTGGTCGGCCGCGGACATGCCCGGCATTTCCGAGGAACTGCTCGTCCATCGCCTGAGCGTCGAACCGGGGCACAAACCGGTTCAGCAGAAGAGGCGGAAGTTCGCTCCCAAGCGACAGCAGGCCATCAAGGAAGAGGTTGATAAACTTCTAAAGGCCAAGTTCATACAGGAGGTAAATTACTCCGAGTGGCTGTCGAATGTTGTGATGGTCAAGAAGTCCAATGGCTCGTGGAGGATATGCATTGACTTCACCGACCTGAACAAGGCATGTCCGAAGGATCCCTTCCCGCTCCCGAACATTGACACCCTTATAGACGCCACCTCGGGCCATGAGCTCCTCAGCTTCATGGATGCTTTCTCGGGATACAATCAGATCCGAATGTTCCCTCCGGACATTCCGAAGACCTCCTTCGTCACCGACCAAGGCCTCTACTGCTACCGAGTAATGCCGTTCGGCTTGAAGAACGCAGGCGCCACCTACCAGCGCCTCGTCAACAAGGTCTTCCAGAACCAGATCGGTCGAAACATGGAGGTGTACGTTGATGACATGCTCGTCAAGAGCATTCGCGGCACCGATCATGTAGCCGACCTCCAAGAGGCATTTGGCGTGTTGAGGAAGCACAACATGCGACTGAACCCGAACAAGTGTGCATTCGGGGTCTCCTCGGGAAAATTCCTCGGCTTCATGGTAAGCCAACGAGGGATCGAAGCTAATCCCGAGAAGATTAAGGCCATATTAGACATGGCCCCGCCTCGGAACATCAAAGAGGTGCAGAAGCTCACTGGTCGGCTCGCTGCTATCGGTCGGTTCCTCTCTAAGTCGGGGGAGAAGTGCCTCCCCTTCTTCAAGGCACTCAGGGGGGCTAAGGGCTTTGAATGGGGCCAACCGCAACAGGAATCATTCGAACAGCTGAAGGCCTACTTGGTAAACCCTCCTCTGCTCAGCAAACCAGTCCCGGGCGAGACTCTCTTTGTCTACTTGGCTGCTTCCGAGCAGACCCTGAGCGCGGTCTTAGTAAGAGAGGAGGACCGAACACAGAGGCCAATCTACTACGTGAGCAAGGTGCTCCGGGACGCCGAGCTCCGCTATCCGAGGATAGAGAAGATAGCCTACGCTCTGGTCATGGCAGCGAGGAAGCTTCGGCCGTACTTCCAATCTCACTCGGTCGTTGTCCTGACCGACCAACCCTTAAAGCAGATCCTCTATAAGCCAGAGACCTCGGGCCGGCTGATGAAATGGTCCATAGAGCTGAGCCAGCACGACATCTCTTACCAACCTCGAACAGCAATTAAGGCGCAAGCTCTCGCCGACTTCATTGTAGAGTCCACTATCCCTGAGGTCGGCCACGTCCCGAAGGGACCTCCCATCTGGACAGTCTTCGTGGACGGATCCTCGTGTAACGAAGGAAGCGGCGCTGGCATCATTCTGAACGGCCCTGACAACTTCGTGCTCCAGTACGCGATCCGCATGAGCTTCAAAGCCTCGAACAACGAGGCGAAGTACGAGGCACTCATTGCTGGGCTCGGACTCGCCCGAAGCGCTGGAGCTCGGTGCCTCCGGATTCACAGTGATTCCCAACTAGTTGTGAACCAGGTCTTGGGTGAATATGAAGCCCGAGACGAGCGAATGGCGAAGTACCTCGCCAAGGTCCGGGCCCTCATGGGCCAGTTCGAAGAGACGCTCATTCAACGGGTCCCCCGGGAGGAGAATTCACAGGCCGACACCCTCTCCAAGTTGGCCTCGTCCTCCTTACAAGGTCTCGAGCAGACCGTACTGATTGAAGTCCTCTCTAAGCCAAGCATCGAAGACGAGGCATCTGGCTCGGCGGAGTCCTTGCCAGTCATGCTGCAGGACAATTGGATGAAGCCACTGATGGAATTCCTAAGGGACGGGGTTCTACCCTCAGATCCCAAGGAAGCACGCCGAGTCAGAACCCGGGCCGAACGCTATGTCTTGATCGAGGGGGTCCTATACAAACGCTCTTTCTCTCTAGCATCTCTCCGAACGCTATGGCCTGAGTGTCATAGAATCTCTATAGGCCAACAACTACTTTCTCACTTTTTTTTTATTATTATTATATATATATATATATATATATATATATATATATATATATATATATATATATATAATATTATATAGAAATATATAATAATAATAATAATAATAATAATAATAATAATAATAATAATATAATAATAATAATAATAATAATAATAATATAATTATTATATAGAAATATATAATAATAATAATAATAATAATAATAATAATAATAATAATAATAATAATATAATAATAATAATAATAATAATAATTATTATTATTATTATTATTATTATTATTATTATTATATATTTCTACATAATATTATATATATACCCGCTTAAGTACGGGGTGTTACTCATACCCCCCCTTAAGAACTCAGCGTCCTCACTGAGTCCGGGACTTGCAACATGATCCAGGATCCATTTCTACCCAATATGGAGAGGACTAACCTGATTCTGATAGTTGTACAATCCCCTACTTGGGCAACCTATACCAATCTCGCTCCATCTCAGGCATACATCTTGCACACACTCGGTGTCGAAAGTCGGCTCTAATACCATTCTGTAATGCTCCGAGCTCGGCTGAGCTGTGCACACGGCTACGCATGCGCGCACTGAAAAAACAAACACAAAACTCTAGCCACGCCCACCACAGGCACTATCAAAAGGGGGGTTAACCTTATAGGTAACCTTTATCATTTGGCTAATCCTATAAATACTCACACTCTTTCCTCCCCACCCACGATGTGGGACTAAGAAGCTCACGGCCAAATGCACAACACCCCACTTCCTACATCTCATTTTGATTTTTTGTCTTCTAGTGCATTATAATGCCATAGCCTCAGAGTAATTCTATAGGCCACCTCATCAATTCAATTAATCCCATGGCCCTATAGAACCCCTATAGGCAAACCACCTTTTCTCTTTATATATATATATATATATATATATATATATATATATATATATATATATATATACACCCGCTTAAGTACGGAGTGTTACACACACCCCCTTAAGAACTCAGCATCCTCGCTGAGCCCGGGACTTGCAACATGATCCATGATTCCTTTCTAGCCGATGTGGAGAGGACTAGCCTGATTTTGCTAGTTGTACAATCCCCTACCCGGGCAACCTGTACCAACCTCGCTCCCTCTCAGGCGTACATCTTGCACACACTCGGTGTCGAAAGTCGGCTCTGACACTATTTGTAACGCCCCGAGCCCGGCTCAGCTACGCACGTGGATACACGTGTGCGCAATACGCGAACAAAAAATCTTAACAACTGCCCACCACAGGCGTACCTCACAAAAGGTGTTCGGACTGATAAGTGCCTTATGATCATAGGCAATTCTATATACACACTTACTCTTTCCATCCATTTTCCGATGTGGGATCAATACCCACGCCCAACAACATGACAACCACCTTACTTCACTCTTCATTTAATGCCATGAAATGCCTATAGTCTTTCTATAGGCCTCATGATTAATCCCAATAATCCATATAGCCCATAGAATCTCTATAGGCCAACAACCACTTTCTCACTTATTATTTTATTATATATATATATATATATATATATATATATATATAAGCTTGAGTCCCCCTCGCATTGTGACTTAATCTCTATTCAAGAATCTAAGCTTGAGTCCCCCTCCCCATCCACTCTTTGTTCGATCGGGGGATCTTTAATTTTTAATTGGATTTGTCTGGACGCCGTAGGATCCAGAGGAGGCATTCTGTTCGGGTTTAAAGATGGTCGTTTCTCCCTCGTTTCGACTCGGAGGTTTACCTTTTTTCTTGTGGTCCATCTATTATAGGTGGAATTTAATTGTCCTTTAACTTTGGTCTCGGTTTACGGTCCTTCCACCTATGATCATCGTAACGAGTTTTGGAACGAATTCCTCGCCCTCCAAAACCTTATCCAAGGACTTTGTGTAGTCTGCGGCGATTTCATTGTTACCAGATTCGCCAATGAAAGATCGGGGATCCCCTCTAACTTTTTTGACTCTTCCCATTTTAATGACTGTATCCGTTCCCTTCGTCTTACTGAAATTCCTACTTTCGGGTAGAGCTTTCACATGGTCTAACCTGCGGGAGTCTCCGACCATGGCTAAACTCGACAGATTTCTGGTCTCGATCGAGTGGCTCAACCGCTTCCATTTCTCCTATGCAACAACCTTACCCAACCCATCGTCAGACCATGTTCCTATTTCGTTGTGCTCCAACTTTAAGTTTTTGAGATCCTTCAAATTCCGTTTCGAAAATTTTTGGTTACAAGATCAAACCTTCGTGAACCTTATTATCGAGTGCCTTTCCACCATCACTGGATCCTCCGGTCTTGGTCGTATTCTTCTTAAGCTCCATGCTATCAAACATGGTTGCAAGATTTGGAGAAAGGAGAGATTTGCCAATGCTAACTTTCTTAAAATTTTTTATCTCTCCTCTATTGACTCCATCGACAAACTCGAGGGGTTCGGTCCCATTTCGGTTAGCCTTCGTTCTGAGCGTGCATTCTGTAAAAGGGAGTATGCTGCACTCCTCCATCACGACCACAGTAAGTGGGCTCAGTGGGCCAAATTTCGTTGGCTTAAGGAGGGTGATGGTAACACTTCCTTCTTCCATAACTATGCGTCTCATCGTCTACGTAGCCACCATATCTCTTCGGTTATCAACAACGGTGTGGAAGTGACTTCCGACTCCCTTATCCATGCAGCCTTTTTGTGTTTCTTTAAAGATCTTCTGGGTACTTCGAAACAGCGCTCAATTCATTTAGACTGGATGCAATTAAACGGTCAGCATTCTGTCGACCTGTCCTCTCTAGAATTGCCCTTCTCTTTAGAAGAGATCAAGCTAGCCGTGTTCTCTTTGAAAAGTGACTCATCTCCCGGCCCTGATGGGTTTCCGGCCTTCTTCTTCCAACGCTTTTGGGATTTTCTTAAAGATGGCCTGTTTAAAATGTTCTCGGACCTTCATCAAGGGTCGTTTTCTTTTGACATGATTAACTATGCGCATATAGTGCTAATCCCCAAAATTTTGGGAGGCAACTCGGTTCCGAACTTCCGTCCTATTAGCCTTCTCAATACGATGTTCAAAATCATTATGAAGGTTCTTTCATCCTGTCTTAGCGCAGTCATTTCTCCCTTAGTTGACCCTGCACAATCGGGTTTCATAAAAGACCGATTTATCTTAGATAGTGTGGCTTCGGCACAAGAGGTTATTTCTGAGTGTCATAGATCCAATTCGGAGGGCATTCTCTTAAAACTTGATTTTCACAAAGCCTATGATAATGTCAGTTGGGATTTCCTTTTCGAAATTCTCCTCCATCGTGGATTCGGCCCGAAATGGATTGCTTGGATTAAATCCAGCCTGTTCGCGGGTACTTCTTCTATCATTGTTAATGGTTCGGAGGGCCACAAATTTAGGTGTAAGCGGGGTCTGCGTCAAGGAGACCCTATTTCCTCCCTCCTCTTCTCTTAGGTGGCTGACGTGTTCAGTAAGTTGCTTCGCAACGCTTGGGACGCCGGTGTCATCGATGGTCTTGGGGGGTCTCAGAGCTTTCGTGGTGTTTTGAACTTGCAATATGCTGATGACACCATTATTTTTGCTTCTCCTAATAGAAGTACCTTGCGGCTCGGACCAAGAGATCGACCAAGCTCTAGTGGTCCCCCCGAGTGAGGGGAAGGAAGTGGCGAAGTCAGCCGTCATCGAAACTATAGTGGAGAAGGTGAGGGGGGGCGGTGCACTAGGTCGGCTTCCGTCGACGCTGTCGAGCCTCGGAATGGTCAGAAGCTACTCCGGGGATATTTTTTCGAAGGCAGTGCAAGGGAGGTCCGCGGCCTATGAGGAGAACAGTCCGAGGGATCCTTCCGAGCTGGACGAGATCCCCTCGGTCAAGACCGAGGCGGACCTTCATCAAATCAGGAAGGGGTTCCGCATCCCGAAAGATTACGCCCTGCTCCTCCCCGGTCCCGGCTTCCGAGCGTGCACGGGGACGTCGCCGGATACATGCATCTTCCCATACGACGACTCAGTGCCGGCCTTCGGCTACCCCTACCGCCCTTCGTAGTCGAGGTGCTACAGTGGTACGGCTTGAGCCCGGTGTAGTTCATGCTGAACATGTGGCGGTACGTCATCACTTTCATCCTCCAGTGTCAGGCGGTCGGCATACAGCCTCAGCTTGTCATTCTCCGCAGTCTCTACCGGATCTGCTGAATGAGCTAGATGGAGTACCGGTACTACCTATCACTGAGGAAGGGGGTGAAGTTGATCGAGAAGCCAGACTCCATCAAACATTGGAAGGAGAAGTACTTTTTGATCCAAGGTCCCGAGCCGTGGGGCTTTCCGACGGTGTGGAAGGAGGAGGTTCCGAAGTGGGCGAAGGCTGAGCCGGTGCTCACCAAGGAAGAAGAGGAGGTCGTGTCGAAGATCCTCGGTCTTCCGACCCTCGGTTGGAAAGGTCTCATTCCCCGATGACACTCTAGACATTTCGAATAAAGTTTAAGATGATTTACCTCGAAGTGACGCCTATGGTCGGAAAGATCACTAGAAAGTAGAAATGCCTGGCCACGAACGCTAGCAGCGCCGCTCGAGAGCAAAAATGACTTAAGTAAAAAGTGAAGTGAAGATAAAAGAGTAAGAAATGAGGGGAAAGGGAGGTGGTGAAAACTTATAAGTGTTAAGGCAGATTCGGGTGGGCTTTCGAATACTTTGGGCCCCCACAACGGCCCACCAGAAGCCTAAACGCCAAAATCAGAAGCCTAAATGCCAAAATCCTCGTAATCTCCGTCTCTCATCTCAGGATCCGCGCCAGATCTTCATCAGACGGACCAGATCATGCCACGTCGCTCGAAAACCAAATCTGAGCGACTTGCATTCCGAGCTGCATATTGGAGAAAAATGACTTTATCCTCGTGATTCACGCCTGATCTTAATCAGACGGCTCAGATGTCGTCGCGTCAACCAAGATCACGTTTTCTCGTGATCCATGCCATCGTGCCTTGTGATTCGTGCCTGATCTTCATTAGACGGTCTAAATCATGCCACGTCGCTGGGAAACCAAATCCGAGCGACTTGCATTCCGAGCTGCGTATTGGAGCGACTTTCTCCTCGTGATTCGCACCTGATCTTAATCAGACGGCTCAGATCTCGCCGCGTCGACCAAGATCATGTTTCCTCATGATCCACACCGTCGTTTCTCGTGATTCGCTCCTGATCTTCATCAGACGGTCCAGATCATGCCACGTCGCTCAGAAACCAAATCCGAGCAACTTGCATTCTGAGCTGTGTATTGGACAAAAATGACTTTCTCCTCGTGATTCACGTCTAATCTTAATCAGACGGCTCAGATCTCGCCGCATCGACCAAGATCACGTTTCCTCGTGATCCATGCTTTCGTGCCTCGTGATTCGCTCATGATCTTCATCAGACGGTCCAGATCATGCCACGTCGCTCGGAAACCAAATCCAAGTAACTTGCATTCCGAGCTGTGTATTGGAGAAAAATGACTTTCTCCTTGTGATTCGTGCCTGATCTTAATCGGAAGGCTCAGATCTCGCCGCGTCGACCAAGATCACGTTTTCTCGTGATCCACGCCGTCCTGCCTCGTGATTCACGCCTGATCTTCATCAGACGGTCCAGATCATGCCATGTGACTCAAAAACCAAATCCGAACAACATGCATTCTGAGCTGCTCATACGGAGAAAATGCTGCCAAGGCACAAGAACCGTCTGATCGTCTAAAAATTCTTACCACGACCTGATGATCGTCCCTGATTCTACCACGTGGCCAAGTGCGAGATCCACCGTCAGATCGTCAAGATATTCGTGCCGAGGCTAGATGGACATCCTAGATTGCACCACGTCGCTCGGAATCCCAATTCGAGCGAATGGCATTCCGAGCGAATGGCATTCCGAGCTGCTCATACTGAGAAAATGTCGCCGAGCTATGAGAGCCATCTGATCACCTCAAAATTCGTGCCGCAACCTGATGGACGTCCCTGATTTAGCCACATGGCCAAGTGCAAAATCTACCGTTGGATCATCTCAAAATCTGTGCCGCATCCAGATGGACGTCCCAGATTACACCATGTCTCTCGGAATCCCAATCCGAGCGACAGGCATTCCGAGCTGCTCATGTAGGGAAAACGCCGCCGAGCCATATGAGCCGCCAGATCATCTCTAAACTCACGCTGCAACCCGATCCACGCTCCAGATGCGTCCACGTCATTAGGCACCATCCCTCCGTCAGATCATTCAGATCTTCGCGACCAAGGCTGATGGACGATCCAGATTGCGCCATGTCGAAAATAAGTGATTAAAATTATTTTTTAATTATTAATTCGAATTATTTATTTAAAAAATTGCAAAAAATAATTTAAAATTCAGGAAAATTATTTAAAAATTCTAAAAAATAATTATAAATTCGGGGAAATATTTTTGAGCCCCTGGATAAATAATTATTGGTTGGAATAGTTAATCGGCGCTCCCGAAAAATAAATCATCGCTTTGCAAAATTGAATAAATGATCCAAAAAATAACTAAAAAATCTTGTAAAATCCCCAAAAATCCAGAAGGACCTAAAAGTAAACTTGGGTACATTACTAGCTCAGAAAAGCACCAACACCCTTTAAATGGGTTTCGAACACCCTTTGAAGATTCCGATAAAGCCCTATACGCCATTAAAATAACAAAACTACTCCCCAAAGGCTGTGATACACATTCCTTGGGAGTGGAGGCTCATGATATGGCAAAAAATGGGGTTAAATCGGAATTGTTCAAAGTGGGCACGAATCTTAAAGTCGCAGGGGCAAGATGGTAATTTCACCTACAAACGGGTCCGAATTGGGAACCGGGTCTCTCCTCTTTGGACCCGCTAACCCATGAACGGATCTGTTCAGTTGAGAACAGGTTTCAACCCGTTAGTGACCAGCTCAACAGGATTGGAGAAAATCCTTGCTTGTCCTTATCTTGAGGAGGTGGTTATAACCACCCCTATCCAACCTCATCGGAAGTAGGGATTTACTCTTATCCTGAAAGAGATCCCCACGGTGACAATAAATATCCCCTACCTCCTACTGTCACAGGTGATCACTCTTTGTGCACTTGAGCTCTTCCCCTTTACTTTTTCTGGTATTGACAAGAGCGTCGGAGGGTTCGTCGCCGGGATCCATCCCGGTGTTTCGAACGTGCAGGTTCGCGAGAGTATCAAGGAGTCAACTTGTCAACGAGGAAGAAGTAGGATTCAGCCTGTTCGAGTTCCTACGAACCTACAAATTCTGTCTATTGCCCCCACATCAAATCCAGCGGCAACAGGGCCCAAGATGAGGTCCATTACAATATTTGAGGAGTAGGTCTGTCCTTGTCCTCTTTGATAGTATGCGATGACTATCGGTTTGTCGGCCCACCCTCCAGGGCTGTTGAAGGGATCTGTTGTCTGTAAGGGCCATATTGCTTCATGTTTTATTTCCTGTTCGTAGTTTGTATGTTTTGTTAATTTCTGATTAATAAAACAGGGTGGCCATATTCCACCTTTTCCTTCAAAAAAAAAAAAAGTGTGCCACCTAAGATAGTAAAGAAAAATATAGTAGATTTGATAGTAGATGTAAAATTACCCATATACTATAGGATTTTTTTTATCTGGACACCATTTACAAATTTTAATATTGTAATTTTACCGCTCTCAAATTTTTATTTGCCTAAACACCCTTAAAAAGTTTCGAGAAAATTCAAAGTGATTATAACCTCAAGTCTTCAATCAAGTGGACTCTCAACCCGTGCTCCTTCTCGTAAAGCCCCAAAAGTTTCATGTATGTCACCGAAAAAGAAGGTCGTATAATAAATATTAAAAAATTCCATTTTACGTAAAGCCTGTATTTGAAAACTTGATTAAGATCATCAAACGACTTTCTTTTGTTTTTGGCAAAGAGAGTTTTCGTCTTTTTGGTTATGCATCTTTATGACATTGAGAAAGAAGATATTTAAAACAACATTATAATGTTCGACACTTGCCATGTACAAGAAACAAGGTCGTATACAAGAAAAGACGATTTCTACCTTCTGTGAGAGCATTCCAAAATGCTGTCATAAATTATAATAAGCCCCGCTACTTCGACCAATATTATATCTGTTAAAAACTGCTTCAATTATTATTATCATGAGCAGTTGAGTAGTAATCTACAAAATTTAGGTTGGCAAGTGACAACTACAATCGTTATTTAATTAGTCTAGTTCTAATTAAGGAGGTTGTATAAAAGAGGAAGGAATGGAGTAGGATTTGAAATTTTCCTAAACCTTTAATGCATACAACTCGTGAGCTTTCAAAATGGAGTCCTTATCCAATTACTTTTACATGAAGAAGAAATAGACAGTTTGCATGGGAATAGACGAATAGTCTTGCACACAATAGTCGCTCTCTCCCTCTATATATATCTATAAGTGTGTGAACTAAAGATCCAAGTTAACAAACAAAGCATATATATAGCTTATATTCATTTAGCATGGCATTAATCCCTCGCATCACTTCCTTCCTTGCCACTGCATTGCTTCTTGGTCTTCTTTCAGATATCTCAACAAGTACTCTCTCTCTCGCATAAGGAAAAGTTAGCTTACTTTCGATAAAAATGGGAATTATTTGAAATCATTTAGATTATGAGGGATTTAAATTGCATAAGATAAGATATGAAAAGAAAAAGATCCTACAATTTACCACCCAAAAGAACCAGCAAAAAGGGATTGTACTAATTACTCTTTCTTTTGTTTTTATTTCTTCAGCTGTCCAGTCTATCGGTGTTTGCTATGGAAGGCTCGGATCTAACTTGCCAAGCCCTACCGATGTTGTAAAACTCTACAAATCTCAGAATATAGGAGCAATGCGACTATACAGTCCTGATCAAGATGCACTCCAAGCACTGAGAGGGTCTAACATCCCTCTCCTTCTCGATACTGGTAACGACCAACTTCAGTCCTTAGCAACCGACCCTAACTCGGCAAATACATGGGTCCAAAGAAACATAAAGGCCTACACGCCGGATGTCTCTTTTCGATACATTGCAGTTGGGAATGAAGTGATCCCAGATAACAAAGCACAATATGTGCTCCCCGCGATGAAAAACATACAGAACGCCTTGACTGCAGCTGGGCTGAACCAAATCAAAGTGTCGACCTCGGTTTCACAAGGTGTTCTCGGTGTATCTTATCCCCCCTCTCATGGGGCTTTCTCTTCTCAATCACAACCCACGTTACAACCAATTGTACAGTTCTTAGCCAGCAATGGTGCACCACTCCTCGTCAATGTATACCCTTACTTCAGTTACATTGGTAATGAAGCAAACATTCACCTTGACTATGCCTTGTTCACTGCAACTGGATTTCCTGTAAACGATGATCCAAACAAGTATCAAAATTTATTTGACGCAATAGTAGATTCCCTATACTCGGCACTAGAGAAGGTGGGAGGTTCTAGTGTTCCGATTGTTGTGTCTGAGAGTGGTTGGCCATCAGCTGGCGGGGATGCATCTACAACGATTCCAAATGCGCAGACGTACAATCAAAATTTGATAAAACATTTAAGCCAAGGGACACCAAAGAGACCTGGCAAGGCAATTGAGGCCTACATATTTGCTTTGTTTAACGAGGATCGCAAGAACGGGTTGGAGACAGAAAGACATTTCGGCATGTTTAATCCAAATCAACAAGCGGTCTATCAAATTTATTTTAAATGATTGGAAAGATTAGGATTGAATCTCCTATGTAGCATATATGTAATGGATATGAATAAAGTCACTATTGGCCACTCCTTGAGATACCTATGTAGTAGAAACCTGACACCTTTAAACTAATTATTTTTAGACCGATTTCTCTGTTTTAATTGAAATAACTGTTGCTTTAAAAAGGTCTATTGCTAAGTAGTTACATTTAATAATCCTTCAGTGCATTTGGTTCTAAAGAATGGAAGATAATCTTTAGAGTTTTACTTGCATTTTTTTTTTTTTTTTTTGGGCAAAAATTTTCCTTGCAATTAATGAAACAAAATTTGTAAAGAATTATATGTATTTGAGCTGAGACTCTGAGAGTATTGAACCAAATTATCTTTAGAGGGATATAGTACTTTTTTTTAGTAGCCTGGTTCGACAACTTTCTTTACCCATCCCAAATTCTTACCGTTTGATCTACAACTCGATGATGGTGATATAACACTTGTTAAATTAAAACTTGCGATTAGCATGTCATACCAGTATGTCATAACTTATCCGTGTTACGCAATAATTAGTGATGATAAGACTTTTTAAAAAATTGCATGTTAGATCAAACTAAATTTAATGGAAAGAAGAATGATCTAGGATTATAATTTATGACATTATGAAAGGAGTAAGCCACCTAATAAAATTTACCGGCAAGAGAAAGGTCAATGGTCTCAATTTCAAATTAATGACAGTAGAATGTATAATTTTCCGTGAAGAAATAAACAAACATGGGTTTGCCCAAAGCATGTACTATATAAAGGAGATAATTAACTGGCCTCTTAATTCACTTGTAAAATATCAATTATTGGATTAAAAGTGGACTTCTTGATTGAGCACTTTTTAATATGGCGAAGTGCGAACCCCACAGGTGCCCTCTATTTCTCTCTGTTTTTTTTTTTTTTTTTGATTTAACTGGGTATCCCATCCCCCTCTATGGGCCAGACTAGTCCCAGTCCCGTGGTGAGGCGATTGAGGGCCCATCTATAGCCCCCAGCCACTGGCCACACTCCAGAGGTGTTTTGGGCCAGACTAGTCCCAGTCCCGTGGTGAGGCGATTGAGGGCCCATCTATAGCCCCCAGCCACTGGCCACACTCCAGAGGTGTTTAAGGCTCTTTGCCAACCATAGGGTTCGAACCCAGGACCTTTGGAGGAGCACACTCCAAATCCCATCGCTCTTTACCACTAGGCCACTTGTGGTGGTTATTTCTCTCTGTTTATGAGATGGCTTAAAATGTGTCTTTCTTTTTCATTCATATTTATTGTGGATCAAAAGACATTATGGTTGAAAAATCTCCACTGACACTTATGTGTGCGATTTTTCATTTTGCTTGATATATTTGGAGTATTTGTGATATATGTATGTTGCCTTTCTGTTTCATGTCTCGAACAGTCGATGTTTGCTATGGAATGCCCGGAAACAACCTCCCCTCGCCCAATGAAGTCACGGACATGTACACATCCAGAGGAATCACCCAACAGTGGATCTATGATCCAAACCATGCATGTTGTCTTCCAAGACCTTGAGGGCACTAAGGGCAAGTCTAATGGAGGGTAGTAAGGGATGTGGAAAGAGTGAAGAGTGGAAAAATTGCAAAAAACGGGTTCTAATGGGTGGTGGATAACCTGCCGCCAAACAAAAAAGAAAAAAAAAGAGAGGAAAGAGAGTGCCAATATGACACTGAGCGTCACCTTTATTATTATTATTTTTTCTTTTTTTCAACGGACAGATTTTTTTTTTCTTTTCTCAATGGCCAGATTAGGGTTAATTAGATATTATATTAGATTAGTCATATATTAGAATATGAATTAGTTCGGTCTTTGGTTCTCTCCTATATATGGGAGATATTGTACTCAGTTATAATTTAGTCCAATAATCCAATAATATTCTTCCAATCTCTCTGTTAATAGAGGGGGATGGATACCCAGTTATCAAAAAAAAAAAAAAAAAAAAAATCTCTCTGTTAATCTTAACATGGTATCAGAGCCTTAATCCAAAACCCTAATCCCTAATATCTCTTCCCATTAATTCCTAACCCTAATTACAAATACCCAATACCTCAGCAACAACAGCAAGAGCGGCATCTACATCAACAACGAGATCAACATACAGTATGAGCGGCCTCCATCAATCTCTCCCCCAACCTCCTCATCCCTCTCGGCCTCTATCTACAACAGCAAATTTTCGGCGCTACCCCTCCCTTTCCCGATGTCAACAAAACACAAGAATACCCAAACCCAACTTCCTTCACAAATAGAGAATACTCGGACCCAAAGCAAACACCCGACGCTACCACTTCCTTTCCCGATGTCAACAAAACACAAGAATACCGGAACCCAGCTTCCTTCATATCCCTTCCCAAACCCAATTCCCGGCGACCACCCGCTACCCGAAACCTTAGCGGCCTAACTCCCGGCGACCTCCCGCTGCTCGAAACCTTAACTACCCACTCTTCCACCCATCCCAATCCCTCGCTAAACCCTAGCCACCTCACTTCTGTCCTATCCTTTCAAACCCTACCTAACCGAATGTACTCATTTTTTTTCCAGATCCAACTCTTATATCCTACCTTACCCTCCTCGTTTCCCAAAAAAAAATGACTCAACACCCAACTCCTAACCCACAACCCAACCGAAAAATCTTACACCCTGTTTTTGTTTCCCAAAATTAAAAATAAATAAATAAACACCAAACCCTAACCCTACAACCTAAAACCAAAACCAATCCCACACCCAAACCTTAACCTTACTTCTCTTTACCCCTGGTCTGGCCATCGTTGCCACCGCTGCCCGTAAAAGATATATTAAAAAAAAAAAGGTACTACTGCTTCTTCATGGAACCTCAGTTTCAACAGTCTCTTCCTATCTCCATCGATTTCCCAGCTGATGCATCTTCTCCTTCACTCATCCCTGATCTCGGCATCGACAACAACACCACCTTCGCGATACATGCCTCCTCCCTATTCTCAACGCCAACAACAGCAGCACCATCTCAATCTCTATCCAGATCCCGACAGCAGCAGCAACGCTGCAATCATCCCGATTCCTGCCTCCTCACTCATCTTAGCATCAGCAACAACAACACCATCCCTACCACTGCTCCACTTATTCTTCTGATACCAGCAATAGTAGCAACATCCCGATCCCGACAACAGCAACAACACCGTCATCATCCCTACCACAACATTACCACTCATTCCTTCTCATTGTACATCTTCCCTTCCATTTCCTGCTTTGACCATTACTCCAAATTTTCCTTTCTATAACACCATGCAAAATTGAGTTATGACAATTTTGCCCCTCGTGTTACAGCTAATATCCGTAGCGTATTTTAATTTAAATATCATATGTATTTTTTTCCGACTATTTATACATTTTCTGTCTTCTCAAAAATTTTTTATACTATCTTGAGCCAACTCAAACATCAATCCTAATCCTTTTGTGTTTTTAAGTGTAATGCACGTGTTTTCAATATAAGTGATGATTACGTATATTCCACCATTACGTGTAATATTCCTACGTATTTTAATTATTTATTTTTATAACTTGTTCGAATTCATTTTATATATTGAAATTTCAATTTCCTCATATTTTGGCTCAACTATATTTATACATGCAATGCACGTGTTTTCTATGTACATATTCAACTTATTGAATAAAAAATGCCCTTATATGAGATGGAAATGGAATGAATGAATTGTGACATCGATCAATCCTGAAATTTCTGAATCAATAGATTCATTGTGCAATTTGTGAGTTGAATAAAGTAATAGTAATAAGAACGAACTGTGTCGTGTAAGTTTGATTACATATATATACATATATATATATATATATATATATATATATATATATATATATATATATATATATATATATATATATATTTAATGAAATATATTTTTCGTATGTGTATTTCAATTAATTATAAATATTTTTCCATTGAAAAAATCTATTTCTTATTTTAATATTTTTATGTGCAACAAACGTGTTTACAATGCACGTGTCGGCTGTATTCTCTTTCAAAATAAAATAAATATAGCGCGTGTGTGTTTATTTTTATGTGTGCATGAAAACTCTAATTTTAATTAAATTAAACCAGTTTTATTTAAATATATATTATATATTATAACATATGCTTTTATTTTAAAATACTAATAAAATGGTGTGCACATGTGCAATGTGCACACCATGAGAGAATGACCGGTTGGAGTTTTGCTGACATAGGGTGAGTGGAGAGAGAGTGTAGGATTAGTGGAAAAATTAGTTTTAATAACCAACCATTACCCTTATGACCCCATCTTAAGCCATTTCAACACACACAAACTCATTGTTATAAAAAGAAAAAAGAAAAAAAAGGAATAGGTAGACTAGCTTCGGGTTGCTTGCTAGCTGTTGAATTTTGATGGATTTTGCTTGGGTTGTGGATCTTTTGGAGTGCTTTGTGTTGGGATTTTGCTACTAGTACTCTTCTATTAGGTGGGTGTTTCTATATACCTTCTAATTGGTAGTTTAATTTTATGTTTAGGAGATTTATATTACAATTGTAGATGTAAATTGCTTAGTTTATTCTCTAATTTTTGACGTGATGCATGTTGTAGGAAATATCTAAAATTTTAGTAATTGATGAATGAAATGCATATTAAATGAATATTTTATGATGTAGATTTTATGTGAAATTAAAATTCAAGTGTGCAAATTATTATATGTGATGCTATGAAAAATTTAATTTTGTATAAGTAGATTTTGTTTAGAAAGATTGCGAAAGAAATTAAATTGTGCTTGATTAGAATTGATTATAAAATTTTGGAGGAAAATTTCCCATCTTGTTAATTGGCACTGAAAAGAAAAAAGAAAAAAGAAAAAAAATATATGAATGTATTGTAGGGCAATGTTTATGATTTAATAAAGGCATGTGGTGTTTAGAATGTTCTTAAATTACTAGATACCTTTAAATTGTGTAGAATCACAATATCTTTTTGTTACTGGAAATTTTAAATTGTGCGACACGAGCAAATAAAATTGTTATGATGAATCGAAGTTGTTTGAATGTTCATGTTTTAAATAAGTGGATTAAACCGAGAGTTGATACTTAAACAATATAACCCATATAAGGTTAGATTGAGTTGTTGGGCTTTGTGGCAAGCGCACGCGCCCGAGTGCTAGGCGCTGCCAAGTGGTGGCGTGAGGTCTGTGTGGTTGAGGGTTCGAGTGGCCTTGTGGACTCTGTTGGGTTTCAAAAAAAATTTAAGTCAGTGAAGGGGAAAGTTTGAGTATTTAATAAATCAAAGCTATATATGGTTGAGATCTGAGCTTGGCTCTGTGGGTAGGCGCTTGGTTGCCTTGCTGTTGGCGCTGGTTCAAGCCAGGGGGCTTGCTGTTTGTGGGATTTTTTTTGTTGTTGGGAATTTTAAGTTTTTAAAAGAGTGGAAACTTCGTAAAATTTATAAAATTCATACTAGAATAATTGTGGTGTTCTTTTCACTGTTCTAAAGATATTTTGATAAATTTAGAGGCATTGTATGTTCATTGCAAGTTGGAGTTCAAACTTTAAATAAATATGGTTGAAAAGATCAAAATTATTCTTTTCGAGATTTAAAGGCAAAGTTTTGAATTGGAAAATCGAGAACTTTATGTGTTGATCGTAAAGAAATTTTGATAATAATAATAATCGGTGTTAATTAAAGTGTTAATTTGAGATATAGACTATTCGTTTGAAAATGATTAATTTTGATGAAAAGAGTTTCGAGATATTTTTTTTGGAAGTGGCTAGTTTGTTTTGTGAATTAAAAAAAAGTGGTTTATGAGGAGTTTGATTGGAAAATATTGAATGAGTGAATTATAAAAATTGAACACTTCATGGATGAAGAAAAGTGTTGATTAAAAGTTGAAATATTATTGTTGAGGTTGGATATAACTTATTTTGATATCTAGAATGAGATAGTTGTTGGAATCTATAGGCTAGGTGAGTCCCTAGTGACCGGCAGTTATTATTAATGAGATTTTGAGGAGTAACCAGTGCGGGTTGACTCTCTCTTTAAGAAGTAGCCAGTGTGGGCTGACTTTCTCTTGTGTTGGTTTAAATCTGGTAGGGTAAGCTAGCTCTAGGTTGTGATGATTTTTTTAAACTAAACTTAAGGACAGACACTAGTTGGAGACATGATGAAACAAGGGCAAACGTGAGTATGAGGGCCTCAGAATGATATGCAGTGTGAGATAATCCCCGAAATTATCGAGGTGTGAGTGAAATAGTCTCCAGAATTACCTGTGGTGTGGGATTGATCTCCAGAATTATCGGGATTGGGATGACGTTCATGAGACGTCTGCGTGTAGTGAGGCGCCATTGCTTGCGGTGTGAGGTATTCTTGAAGATTCCCAAGTGTGAGTGAAATAGTCTTCAGAATTATCTGTGGATAAAGACTGACCTCCGGAATTATCGGGGCACGGGCTAAGTATGCGCAGAATGTCTAAATCTTGTAGTAGTCATAGTAGTAGGTTGCATGGTGAGAGATTTAAACCCTATAATATGGAGTACGTAGATGCTTTCCCTCGGACCTATGTAGAATGAGAAGCATAGAATCCGAACAAGTATGCATTAGTGTCATTATAGCGGTAATACCTGCATTAGGCATTAAGGTATTGCATACACCGACATGTTTAGAATAGTCACTTTTCACACTTTTTTTTACATTCAAGTTTGTGTTTACAAAAGTAAGAGAATCGATATATTACAGCATAGTGAGGATTGTTGTTTTATAATATTGCGTCGGTTGTAAGCAACTAATATGCCCATAGTTTTCAGTGTAGGGCTTGGATTGGAAAAAATGACACAAAGATGAATTGATGCCAAAGATTGTTTTCAATTCTAAGTTTCTATTATTAAAGTTGTAATTATCATGCTGTATTTATTTATTTCTGCTGTGTTAATATAAAAGAACAGTGTTGTATGAAAAAGTTTTAATTTTCTTATAAAATTGTACGAATTTGAAGTAAAAGAACCTATTGTGCTACGAATTATCGTGTTTTGGAATTCGAGGCGTTACACATTCCCTGCTGATTAGATCAATCTTCAGCATCGCCTCACTTAACTGGAACTCACGCTCTTGGGTCAGTCTGTCAATCCTGGCCCCTCTACCTCTGCATTCTCTATTACTCCCGATATAAATTCTTCCTAAATTTTAGATTATGGTGTATCACATCATCTTACTAATAATTTTACACTGCTCACCACCAGCACTGCACTTCCCTCTCACTCTCCAACTTTTCACATAGTTGATGGCTCACAACTTCTCATTACACATTCAAGATTTATTAGCTCTCCCACTCTCACATTAACTTATGTTTTTTATGCTCCCCATTTATCCATGAACCTTATTTCCGTTAGTACTCTATGCGATAGTGATCTTGCCGTTACTTTCGATTCTTTAGGTTCTTCTATTAAAGATTCATACAATGGACAGGAGTTTGGGCATGCTGGTCGTCAAGGTAATCTATATCATACGTGCACATAGATCTCGTCCTAATTTTGTTGGTATTGTCTCCTCTGATGTTGATCTGTGGTACAGACAATTAGGTCATATTAGTGAGTCTCATTTCAAGACTTTAGCCTGTTGTGGTGCCCTTGACCCTCTCTATTTTACACGTTTGTCACATAACTCTCTATTTTAATAACAAAATCACTTCTCAAACTACTCATGTCACGCCCCGCTATACGGAAATACGAGTACGTAACGTAGGCCCAACGAATGATGTAAATACCATTCATAAACTGTACCAGTCTAACTCAACAATATGAAATAACAATCACAACCACGCAAGGAGATATAATCACATAAACAAAGATCAACTTCAATAATAATGAAATAATCAAAAATAATATCCATCATAATATCCAATATCTGGGAAAATAAATAAACTCTGGGACAAAAGCCCAAAATAATGTATAATATCAACGACAATATTCAAAGGGAAAAATAGCGTAAAATAATTCAAGCAATCTATTCTTGGACTCCATCTTCTAGAATCGTTTCTCACCAATTCCTTCTGGTAATAATCATTCAGTACCTGTAAACTCGTGATCTAAAAAGAGAGAATATAATGTCCTTAGAGTAAGTCATGGACAGCAAGTAGAGAAAATAGGGAATAATAGGAACATGGTATATAAAAAAAAAGGGACGGGATCAAAGTCAATAACAAAATCAAAGATTGGTAATAATGTCAAGGGTCTATGTTGAGCTTGCACTAATTAACGATTTCACTTCAGGTTTAATATCAATGGACCGTATACGGGTTCCAGCATGAAATGTCAAATGCGGGTTCTTATTTATTTTATTAATCTATCTAGTGCACGTACTACTGCATCCCATTCCACAGGTTCGTTGCAAGCAAACTAGTGAACGTTTAGACAGATGGTGAACTCAACAGATCATGTACTCGGCCCAGTAATCGAGAATTTACAGGATGTACGGGAATTACGGAATTTACAGGAATTTCGGGATTTACGGGAATCAGCTAGCAAGGGACCCCTACCGGGTATAGTCTCCGATTGTTCACTACCAAGTCAGCCCATAATACCCCGGCTTGTTATCATTTTATTTCATCCTATGTGAGCATGCAAGAAGGTGTCAAGGTTGTATCATGCTAGGTGTGACTAATTCTACTCATTTCAGGAAAAGCAAGAAGTATATATATTAAATCAACACAATTCATAAAATCTGGACAGCAGGACGTTACTATACAAAAACAGATATTACTGCTGCTACTCTGGATCCGTTAGAAGTTTTACTAACTAGACTCTCTTCTTGTTCCAGCGAATATATATACGATATATAAAAGTTACAGAAACTAGGTTGAAAATCCTATTCTTTCAGACAGCAAGTTATAAATTATGTTCAAAAATATGAATTAGGTCAGAAAACTCATCAATTAAATCTACACTTCCTACAAATGTCTAGTCTTAGTCAAATTAATTTCATATTTGTATTTTACTGTTAACATGTTCTATTTATTATTAAATCTAGGTGATGCACAGAAATTTGTGAATCTGGAAATCCAGACTCAGGTGTACCAAAATACTGATATCTAATAGATTACATATCAGAATTCAATTCCGTTGAATGTTCTGGAAAACAGAATCATGGGGTAATAATTCATATTCACAAAGTTATTTCAAATTACAACAGCAACATGGTCGAAAATCTGATACAAAAAGAAACAAGCAGCAGGCCAGAATATATTTCGATATGAATAAGCAATAATTTCATCATACAAACATATAATTCATGGAAATTAACAAACAAAGTGTTATTTGATGATTAACATGCAAATTTCTAGATTTATGATGCAATTCATGATCATGGTAATTTAATTCATCAATTCAATTTCAATTGGAAGATTCAATTCATCAAATTATTCTATAACATGGATCTAGTTATTTTTCATGTATAACGTGCATATGCAATGTGCAATAGGGACTAGGATTTGGATCAAAGATATATGCACGTTGTTAAGAATATATTGAGTTAGCTCATGTAAACCCTCAATATTCTCAACGAAATTCAAATAATATAACGATATGATAAAAGATCTACTTGCGAGGATCAACAAATTCTTGAACACAAACAATAGAGGAGTTCAAGAAAAGACTTGCCTGTTAGATGGTAAATTAGAATATAAAGAATAACGGGATGAGAATCTCGGGTGATGAAATACGAACGGAAGCACGTTCTCTCTACGTGCACTACAACACACAGCAGCAAACTCCCCAAACACATAGCAACAACAGGATCCTCTCTCAAATAGCAAGCACCCAACGGGTCCCCCCTACTTCCAAACACCTAACAACAATCGAACCCCCCCTTCCGAATAGCACATAGCAGAGAGAGGGAGAGACAGCGGCGATCGGCAACTGGCTTGACTCGTCGCGATTGGCGGCAGTGCACGACCGCAGAGGTGGCTTGACGACGAGGAGGAGCTACTAGCGATGCTGGGGTAGGGTGGAGACGAAGGCACTATGCTTCTTCCCGCAACAGAGGAAGGAAATGTTGGTGATCGGGGTGTAGGCTGTCGAGGGCTAGGGTGGTCGACGGGAGCACAGGGTAGTGGCGGCGAGGATGGGTTGATAGGGAGGATGCAGGGGCTTGGATGATAAGGCAGCGAGGTCGAGGGTTGACGACGAGTGGATGGGTTCGGTTGGCGTTAAGTTGGGTGAAGACGACGGGGATGACGATGGGAGGTGGATGCTGTGGTCGAGGGTTGAGGGTGAAAAAGAGGACGAGGAGTGTGGTCGGAGGACGGAAGGAGGAAGATGGGGTGCGGGATGGGTTTTGAAAATGAAACAGAGGTTGGCGAGAGAAAGGGTGAACGGCAGGAGGTTAGGGGAGAGAGAGATATATATAATAATTAATTAGGGTTTAGGGGTATTTAAATAGGATGATAGATGTTGGGTTTTGGGTTGCAGGTTAATGGGTTTATGCTCCAAAAAGAGAAAAATAAATAGAAATCAATGTGATAAACATATTGCGGATCAATTTAAACACAAAAGAGTAAAATTTTGTAGTGAGCCAAAAATGCAGGATTCAAGCTTAAAGAGTACAAATTGATCAAAAGAGAATAAATGAGCCCAAAGAGCAGCAAGATTCATTATTTAAAAGGGATTCGAATACAATAATCAAGAAAAAGAAAATAAAATACAATAAAATCCAAAACAGAAAAATAGGGGTTGCAATCCTACCTACCTTACAAGACGAGTGTCGTCCTCGAAATTAATCTAAGTGGTACATTGGGCGAACCTCGAAAGAAAACAAAACAATGCAAAACAACTACTCAAACAAATGAGGGAACTTCTCCCAGATTTCCTCCTCCAACTCCTAAGTCGACTCATCTGGCGAGTGAGGATTCCAAGAAACTCGAACAAGCTTGATGACTCTATTATTCAACACCTTTTCTCGATGGTCTAAGATAGAGACTGGCTGAATCTCACAGGACAAGTCTGGCCTCACGGACAACTCCGAGTAGTCAAACACATGACTGTCGTCCCTAATGTACTTCCTGAGATGGGAAACATGAAATACATCATGGACACCTGCTAGAGCTGATGGTAACGCGATCCTGTAAGCTACCTTGCCAATACTTCCATAATATCGAATGGACCGATAAACCGGGGACTCAACTTGACCCCACCTCCAAATCGGATAACAGCTTTCCAAGGCGATCCCTTGAGGAACACATGGTCGCCTACCACATACTCTAGAGGCCTACGACAACAGTCAGCCCATCTCTTCAGCCTATCCTGAGTAGCCTGCAAATGCTTCCGGATCTGAGCCACGACATCAACTTTCTTTGTGATCAACTCAGGCCCCAAAAGCTTCCTCTCGCCGATATCATCCCAACAGACCGGCGATCTACACTTGTGCCCATACAAAGCCTCAAATGGTGCTGCCTTGAGACTTGCCTGATAACTGTTGTTGTATGAGAACTCGGCTAAGTGCATATAATCTTCCCACGAACCTCCAAACTGAAGAACGCAGGATCTCAACATGTCTTCTAGGGAGTTTGGATCGTCCTTTCTGACTGCCCATATGTCTGTGGATGGAACGTTGTACTGTAGCTCAACTTAGTAACCAAACTCTTCTGCAGACTCTTCCAGAACTGAGACCTGAATCTCGTATCTCTATCTGATACGATGCTGACAGGAACTCCATGCAGACAAACAACCTCCTGAACATACTTCTCAGCCAAACTCTCTATGGACTGATCAACACGAAAAGGAATGAAGTGGGCACACTTCGTCAACCGGTCCGCTATCACCCAGATAGCATTATGACCCTTGGGACTCCTTGGCAAAGCTGTCACAAAATACATCGTGATATTTTCTCATTTCCACTCTGGGATTGGAAGAGGTTGCAATAGTCCTGCGGTCCTCTGATTCTCTGCCTTCACTTACTGACATATCAGACACTAAGAGACATATATAGCCATAGTTCTCTTCATACCATGCCACCAGAAATGTTGCTTCAAGTCTCTGAACATCTCAGTACCACCTGGATGAATAGAATACGCAAACCGATGAGCTTCCTCAAGTAGCTTCTGCCTGACTTCTCCTCTATGTACACACAACCTAGAGCCAAAACAAAGCGACCCATCAGCATGAATGACCAAATCAGATCTCAAACCGGCTTCCACTTCACTCCGAAACTTCTGCAACTGCAGGTCGCTCGCTTGGGCTTCCTTAATCTGCTCTACCAAGGAAGACTGCAGCTACAACATCATGAACTGCTGAGCTATTCCAGGAAGCAACTCATCCAACTCCAGCCTTCTCATATCCTCTGCTATTTCCTTTTGCTTAGTGAGGAACATAGCGGCGGGTCTCCTACTCAAAGTATCGGGTACCATGTTCACTCTACCCAGGTGATACTGCAAATTGATGTCATAATCTGCCGTCAATTCCAACCATCTTCTTTGCCTCATGTTCAATTCCTTCTGCATGAACACATACATGAGGCTCTTGTGATCTGTGAATATCTCCACTCTATCCCCAAGTAGATAATGCCACCACAACTTCAAGTCAAAAATCACAGCTGCAAGCTCCGTGGGATAATTCCTCTCATAATGCCTCAATTGCCTCGATGCATAAGCGACGACCTTGCCTCGCTGCATCAGCACTGCTCCCAGATCTTTACCCGATGCATCACAATGGATCACAAAACCACCCGAACTATCAGGTATAGTCAGCACAGGCGCTGACGTCAACCGACGCTTCAACTATGCAAATGATTCATCACAAGCCTCATCCCAATCAAACTTTTGCTCCTTCTTCATCAAATTGGTCAGAGGCCCAGTAATCTTTGAGAAATCCTTAACGAACTTTTGATAATATCCTACCAAACCAAGAAAGCTTCGCACCTCAGATGCAGACTTCGGAATCGGCCATTCCTTGACCGCAGAGATCTTTGACGAATCAACAGAAACACCATCACCCAAAATAATGTAACCCAGAAAAGCAACCCGATTCAGTCAGAACTCACAATTATTGAGCTTCCTATACAGCTGGTTCTCCCTCAAAGTCTGCAGAACAACCTTCAAATGCACAACATGATCTTCTCGGTTCCGATAGTACACCAAGATGTCATCAATGAAGACCATGACAAATTTATCCAAAAACAGCGAGAACACCCTGTTCATTAGACTCATGAACACAGCTGGTACATTAGTAACTCCGAAAGGTATCACCAAGAACTCATAATGCCCGTATCTCGTTCGAAATGCCGTTTTCTGAACATCTTCTGACTTCACCTTAACCTGATGATACCCAGAACGAAGATCCAACTTTGAGAACACAGAAGTACCTCCCAGTTGGTCAAACAGATCGTCAATCCTTGGCAATGGGTACCGATTCTTCACAGTGACATTATTCAACTCTCTATAGTCAATGCAAAGTTTGCGGCTACCATCCTTCTTGTTGACGAACAGAACTGGAGATCCCCAAGGTGAAACACTAAGCCTAATAAAACCCTTATCCAATAGCTCTTGAACTTGCAGCTTCAGTTTCGCCAATTCAACCGGTGCCCTACGATACGGACTCTTGGAAATAGGCATCGTACCTGGCTAAACATCAATGTTGAACTCCACATCTCGATCCCGCGGTAAACTGTGAAATTCCTCGGTAAAGACATCAAGGAAGTCCTATACAACTAAGGGTGCAACATCCACATCAGAGCCCAACGACACAAGTAAAACAGCCTTAGGGTCCATCGAGCTCTTGACATGCCCTAATGGTGTCTCACCCGCATGGAACACGAACTCTGGTTGACCAGGAAGCCTGAAAGTCACCTTCTTCTCACATCAATCAATCAAGGCAAAAGAAACACCCAACCAGTCCATGCCCAGAATAACATCAAAATCGGAAATGGGAATCACTATCAAATCGGCCAAGAAATTCAGACCACTAATCAACAACGGGCTTTGCTTGCATACCCTAGAACAGACAATGACACCTCCACCTGTGGTGATGTCCCAAGCCGTGGGCATAGCATCGCTTGTCAAACTATGCTGATCAACTAAGCAGGAGGAAATAAAGGTGTGGGTAGCACCAGAGTTAAACAAAACATGAGCTGGAAGGGAGAAAACTAAAATGACACCTAGAAGATGATCAAACAAAAAGATATGATGCTAGCAGGATATATGCACGAATTATTGTACAAAAGAAGGAAATAACATGCAGAAAACTGAAATAAAGAAAATGAATTGTACAACTACTGTGAGATATCTGCAACCACTCCAATAGCTGCCTCTGCTTCCTCAATAGTTAGGTTATAGGCCTGACCACGGTTCCCAATTTGGCCTCCCCCAGGGGTCACACGCCTCTGATCAAAGATTTTCCACTGGGTGGAAGATGCGGTCTACCTTGACCACAAGTCAGTGCTCCATGCTGAGAAACACTTCCAATCCGTGTAGCTGCCCTACTCCTGGGACAATCATGAAACATATGCTCCCTGCTCCCACACACTAGACACAGCCGATTGGCTAACCTGCAGTCTCGCTGTGAATGCCCAACCTTATGGCAGTAGCCACAAGTCTCAACAGTCCTCGGAACAACAGGCGGGTACGGCTGTGCTCTCGTAGGAGGGGGCAGAACTGGCCTCCGAATAGGTCCCTCGGTAGGCCGAACTGCAACAGGGTGCGGAATAGTCCTCTGAGAAACACCCGACCTCCTAAGTGTCTGCTCCTAGATCCAAGCGGCATCTAGAACGTCGGCATAGGTACGAAGCCGAAGGGCAGCCAAACGGTCGGAGGTGAAAGCCCATGCCCAACTGGAATCTGCGAGGCCTGTCCTCGTCAGTGGCTACCAGGGCAGGAGCGAAGCGACTGAGCCGAGTAAACTCTGCAGCATACTAGTCCAATTAGCGGTTCCCCTGAGTCAAGACAATGCTTAAATTAATATCATTGTATGTGAAGTAGGCAACAATAATGACATTAAATATCACTATCAGACTGACCTGGGTTAAGGAAACGAATTGTCGTTCCATCTCTGCCTTGGTAACACTGGGGAAGAACTTCGTCATGAAGCTCTCTGTGAAAGTAGCCCACTCGGTGGGCCTCGCCATTCTTTCAGTCTCAGCCCGCCACCATATATGGCCGAGACCCACCAGCTGGATGCTAACCACATCCACACGATTGACATCAGCAACTTCAGCAGCAATCAACAACTGCTCCATCCGAATAAGCCATTGCTCGGCCTCCAGCGGTGACTCAGTGCCCAAAAACTTATCTGGGTGCAGCCCATAAAATCTGCCACTATGTTGGGCCTTGGTGGCAGTGGCCCAGGTGTAGGTACAGCGGCAGCTCGATTGGCCACCTCAAATTTGGCCCTTATCAACTCGCTCTCTGCATCTGCACCAACTACTACAACACTTGAGTGACAGCCGCAATTTTCAGATGTTCGTCCCTCGAACGAGAAGTGGAAAAACCTCCGTGAGCCAAATCCTGAAACAAGATCAAATATGGTCAGTACCTAGATTGTATGTTGGTTATTATATATATTCATGTGATCATCGTAGTGATCACATGAATATATATAATATATCACCCAGACTTGACTAATATATCACCCAAAGCCAAACTTCCATAAGTTAGTCATATCTGACTGATATATTATCCAACCCTGGGCTCTGATACCATTACAAACCTGTCACGCCCCGCTTTCCAAAATATAGAAATACGAGTACGTAACGTAGGCCCAGCGAATGATGTCACAGCCATCCATAATTTGTACCAGTCTAACTCAATAATGTGAAATAACAATCACAACCACGCAAGGAGATATAATCACATAAACAAAGATCAACTTCAATAATAATGAAATAATCCAAAATAATATCCAACATACTATCCAATATCTGGAAAATTAAATAAACTCCGGGACAAAAGCCCAAAACATTGTATAATATCAACGACAATATTCAAAGGGGAAATAGCATAAAATAATTCAAGCAATCTATTCTTGGACTCCATCTTCTAGAATCGTTGCTCACCAATTCCTTCTAGCAGTGATCCTTCAGTACTTGTAAATTCATGATATAAAAAGAGAGAAAATAATGTCCTAAGAGTAAGTCATGGACAAAAAGTATAGAAAACAGGGAATAATAGGAACATTGTATATCAAAAAGAAGGGACAGGATTAAAGTCAATAACAAAATCAAAGATTGGTAATAATCTCAAGGGTCTATGTTGAGCATGAACTAATTAACGATTTCACTTCAGGATTAATATCAATGGACAGTATACGGGTTCAAGCATGAAATGTCAAATGCGGGTTCTTATTCATTTTATTAATCTATCTAGTCCACGTACTACTACGTCTCATTCCACAGGTTCGGTACAGGCAAACAAGTGAACGTTTAGACTGATGGTGAACTCAACATATCATGTACTCGGCCCAGTAATCATGAATTTATGGGATATACGGGAATTACGGGGATTACGGGAATTTACGAGAATTTACGGGAATTTCGGGATTTACGGGAATCTGCTTGCAAGGGAGTTACTAATTACAGTCTCTGATTGTTCACTACCAAGTCAACCCATAATACCCCGGTTTGTTATCATTTTATTTCATCCTATGTGATCATGCAAGAAGGTCTCAAGGTTTTATCATGCTAGGTGTGACTAATTCTACTCATTTCAGGCAAAGCAAGAAGCATATATATTAAATCAATACAATTCATAAAATCTGGACAGCAGGACGTTACTGTACAAAAATAGATATTACCACTGCTACAGAAAAGTAAATCTGGATCCGTCAGAAGTTCTAGAATCAAAACACATCGATTACATTGTCATCAAAATACAATCATGTGTTTTAAAAGGTCATCAAAATACAATCATTGAACATTTCAAAACACATGATTGTATTTTGATGACAATGTAATCGATGTGTTTTGAAATGTGAAACATGCTTTCACTTGTGTGCTTGATGTTTATGAATGCTTGGGTTGTTTGCAGAGTTCCATTTGGTGTTTGAAATGTTAATAGATGTAGTGGTTATGATAAAAAAAGCAAATCTTTTCATTTCAGAACACTTTAGGTTATTGTATAAAATTGTTTAAAAAACATCACAAAACTATTATTTGGTTTAAAAAAACATCACAAAAGTATTCTTCTGTTTTAAAAAAACATCACAGAGATATGCCTTTGTTTAAAAGAACATCACAAAATTATTAGTTTAGTTTACAAAACATCCCTAAACTATTGACAATGTACAGTATGTACACATGATCAGGTTTTCTTTCAACTTTGTTAGTGTGTATATTTAACATGATCAGGTTTTCTTTCAACTTTGTTAGTGTGTATATTTCACACATTCACTTATACTAACAACACACTTACAACAAATTTATACATTGCACATTCGACAAAATCCAACACCTCAAACAAATCACATCTACAATTTGGAGCATCAAACATTACAAATCAGATCAATCTCATCACCAAAAATCCAGAAAAAATGAGATCAAGACAGCTGATATGTTCAATACATTGCATTCAATTTCATAGTAAATGTTCAATATATTGCATTTAACAATATAGAAAATGGGATAATAACTTGACTGCAGAAGTAAACCCAGTGTTCTGACTTTATTGTTTGCCAAAACTGGGACCAAAAAAATTGAGTAACTCTGATAATACAAAAATTCTTCTATCCTTTAGGGACAAAAAATTGAGTAACCCTGTACACAAAATCATTGATTCTCCACTGACTCCTTACATTTGAAGCTTGATATCCAAATATATGTGCAAAAAATTGAAACATTCTCCACTGACTCCTTACATTTCAAACAAACCATTGAAGTAAGATAATTTCAAAGCATGCCTTATGTAACCTGTAGCACAAAAAACTTAAAAAATGGGTGTGCAGGAGATTTGGTTAACTAACTTTCCCAAGGTTAGGGTAACAAATCGACGAGATTTGGGTTGCTCTGATTTGGGTTCTTTTTTTTTCTGCTTAGTAATTGGGGAAGAAGAAAGGAAAGAAAACGATTCTGACCCTAATTAAAACAGGGGTATTTCCGTCACGTTTTTAGAGTACGTGCAGTGAACGTAGAAGAAAAATAACGGTTGTTAACTCTGTGAGTTGAAAGTTAAACATTGTGTGGTTTTTTTAAAAAAAAAAGTTTTGTGATGTTTTTTTAAACTGGGCCAAAGTTTTGTGAAGTTTTTTTAAATTTTGCCTTTCAAATATACACAGCATGCATTCAAATCCCGTGGCCCCACCACTTTCAATATATACACATATATGCCACCATACCATTTATACACTATTTCACATTATTTCACATCTGCTACCACCTTATCATATATACTATATATAGTATACCATATATTATATTATTTAAATTATGGAATGTTGCACACACTTCGAAAATTATTTTGAAAACAACTACACTTAAATGTGCACACCGAAAACACGTGCTTCACATGTAAAACATAAAAATACGAAATTCGGTTTTATCAACTGAAAAAATGTTAAAGGTAATAAAAATACAATATAACACAAATATATTCACTAATTTTATACATTCCACGACGTACTTGCCACACACGTGCATTATACGTACAAAATTATCTTAATAAAAACAGGGAAAATGAATTTCCGTTTTATAAAAATATATTTGAAAACATAAAATAAATAATTGAAACCCAGAAATTATCACCCGTGGCGGCGGAAAATATGTAATTAATACGTGCATTGAAAACACGTAGAATACAAAGATTGAAATATTATATTTTTGTTGACTCAAAATAGGAAAAAATCAATACGGAAAATGTATAAATAGTTGGTAATCAAAGTACGTGGTCAAAACATGTTACAAAATACATGTGCGTAACACACGAGGGCAAAATTGTAATTTTCAATTTTGCGGGGTGTTAGAAGTTGTCTATACTGCTTATCCTTTGCTCTTACAATTTGATAATGTTAATGCTTATGATCGTTTTTTCTTTGTCAATATCACTATTTACAAGCTTTTAGGTTTTATTTCTACTGAACAACAACAATTTTTTTTGGATCTATTGCAAAACAAACAAATTTAATTTTATCTGTCCTTATTTTTGGTGTTCTTGATTACAACATCAGTCAATAAAAAAATTTGGAAACCAACTTTCCCACACATTGAATCATTTTCTTTTGCAACACTTGACTTTTAACTATTAGAATGAAGTCATTAACAACATTAAGAGATTATCTAAATACAAAACCCCTAAATAACCCAATTTGCTCTTACTTGCAAATGGACTTACACGCTAGGCACATCAATAGGTGGCACTTACTTATTAGCTATTAATTGAAAAAACCAGAGACAAATTAAGGCAGTCCAAGATTCTCCACTTCTGTGAGTGTTGCCTGTAACTAGCATACATACAGATTAATCCGTCATCATCTTAATTCTATAATTTACTGAATCCAAATGGGGAGGTACTAATGGCGAAGAGCTGTCATGTTTATGTTAAAAGATCATGAGGAGAGTTGATATTTAGATCTGTATGCAGGAAGTAGGCTCCTATGGTAGCATGCTGATTGTAAGAAATAACTAAAATGCTCGTAGTAGTACAAGTTTTAGCCCTTTGTGTCTGATTGAAAAATGTAATCATTACAGATAGTAAAATCCTTATTATTAGCAAGTACATCTGATAAGAGACTAAAAAGAGGTAGGCATGTATTGTCATGACTCATGAGTGCAAGGAGGCTATGCCCCTGTCCTCGAGTTGCCCCCGATCTCCCGATCACCATCATCACCGTTGTGACGCCTCCCACAGCTTACACGACCCTGATGACTACGAATCAAAAAATTTCAGGCTGATCTAAGGGTATTGGTCAAGATTGCCTTCGTTGTAGATTGGAGCTGATTGATGAGATACCGCAGCACCAAGCGCATCTTCCAAGTCGGATATTTTTTAAGATTTAATTTCAGTTCTAATTTGTTGCATTTATTAAATGTTAATGATTAGTTTTCTAAATTTCATGGACTAATTTCAAGACACAAGTACTTAGTTTGATGTTTTAGGTACCATTTTAAAATTATGCCTCGTCATAAAGTAAATTAAAAAATTGTTGACTAAAAACTGCAATTTGTAGTTATAAAAGTTATCAAATTTGTAGTTATAATATTTAGTCTTTAATATTAAAATTTAAGTATTTTGTGTACATAATTAAAATATAGTGATCACACTTTATATTCATTTGAGTTCTTAATGAGATTTCTTCTATGATTGATTTTCTCAACAACATAAAATATTTTTTAAATATTCCACCATGTCACGTGCATTATATATCTATATATATATCTGTGTGTGTGTGTTTTGGGTAGAGTGTAATCTGATCCATAAATCAGTAACTAAAAGAATCAAAAAAGCTTTTATTGTGTCACTTAAGTTATAGAAGAACTTACCAAAATGAATGATGATTTTGGGTTGTACCAAGTCTAAAATCAAGTGCATTTTTTTGTCCCATATTTTTTATTATAGTATCTTTCCATCCTTTTTTTTTCCCAAAAAAGTAATCTAAATCTTAGATTTCTCTAAAACCTTTTTTTATCTTTTAATACAATATATGACAAATAGATCTTTTTACTGGATACCTACGTCCTCTTTTAATACAATATATGACAAATAGATCTTTTTACTGGATACCTACGTCCTCTTTTTCTTTACTATCTCCTACCATATAAAGTAAACCCCCCCCCCCCCCCCTCCCTTGGGTAACAAATAAAGTTATCAATGAAGCAGGAAAAATAGCACTATTAAGAAGCAAAAAAGGTATGTTCCGTTCTTGAAAGAACGAACCTTTATTTTATTTATTTTCTCAAATCCATAAAAAAATCAGTTGTTACAACTATATGATTGGTCTAGTCATATAGTGACTGTTTCTTAGGATCTTAACAATACAAAGCAAAAAGTTGGTTATTAGTTTTAAGTTTATGTTTCTATAGATATTTCTAGCTAAAGTCCAAAATACGGAATAAACAATTGTTTCCACGACTCTACCACCCGGCCAATTCTGTTCCACTTAATCCCTTTCATTGCCACATATCTTTACGACTAAGGAATTAGAAGTCTTCTTTCTCCTCTTACATGAATCAAATGGTTCATTTCATCCGGAAAAAACTATCTCTTTCTCAATAATGACTTTGTCATTTGATACAATAGCATTCCGTTAGATAGGAAAAGATTTGATAAATACTGATAACTCTCGGATGGACCTAACCTAAAAGGAAAAAATACGTTATGTACTTTGTTTACATTCTATTTCCATTCTATGATGAAATTAAAAAAAAGCATTTGCAAATAAAATTGCTAATGCCATGACCAGTCAATAAATTTTTAAAGCTTCTATAAAAGCTAGACTAAGCAATAAAGTACCTCGTATTTTGCCTTCTACTTCTGGTTGTCTCACAATACCGTCTACAACTTGGCAGCAGTACCTTGACCAACTCCAGGTCCACTAGAAGCAAGCTCTACGGCCAATCCTATATCCACTCGTGTGGTACTTCACCATACGATTCATATAAGATCCATCTGTCTAAATATCATCATATATATATAGAAAGCCGTATGCTTTGAAAGAAGGTTGTACAGTTTGGGAGGGGTTTTCTTTTGGATAAAAAATAAGAATCTAATTCAACCGATATGCCCCTGAGAACGGCCATACATAACATGAAAATCACATTTGGAATCATGTTGGGTCTTATATGCAAGTTGGGTCTTTGAAACAGTTCTAATCATTTCGATAATAATAAGTTTGATCTGTTTTATTGAGAAAGTCTACGGTTTGAGTCCATATAGCCCATACACATTTTTTTTATAGTATAGACATTCTATTTTCGTTTCGTATAGTTTTCATTTCCTCATTAGTACTTATTTATGGACTGGTCGGTTTCTTTGTCCATAGAAATGAAAGCATTACCACATGCGTATCTAAATACATTGATAGGGACAAAAAAGTGGAATTTCATTTCGTATTTCATTTTCATTAATTAATCAGAATTTTATAACTAAAACTTATAAAATTTTAAACTTATATAACCAAAACTTCTTTATAATTTATAATATAAATTAATAGAATATAAATTCTAATTAGAAATATCAAAATAGAAATTTATAGTATAAAATATATAAAGAAAGTTTATTTCTATGAACTATAATATATTTATCTGCATATACTAAATAGTTATAATGATTGAAATATACTACTATTGAAATAAGAAAATACTACTAATGTTATATTAGTATTATTTAGTGATGTGGGTAAAAACCCGGCCTCATCTGAACCGTTTGATTCCCTCAAGATCTTGCAATCCATCAGAACAGACCTGCATACTCCAGGGGCCATTAGCCAGCCCTCTGCGCCCATTCATCCTACAGAGAAGGGTCAACCTGACCCACTGGGGTTCCCTCTCTCTGCCTATAGACAATAGACTCCCTCTACTGTGACAAGGTAATCAACATTTAGCCTCCAAAATCCTAGCTTTCATGTTCTTTCTCTTCCATTCACTGACTTTACCGTCGGAGGGTCCGCCGCCAGGAAAACTCCCGGTGTTTCTGGACTTTGTGCAGGTATTTGGTGACCCACGATCGAGAGTAGCCACCAACATATCAGCTCCTCATACATCTTACCAGATCCATGTCTACGGCTGAGATCTGTCATTCCCCCTTAAAAATCGAACTCATCATCTGTTGCTCCCACACTTTAAAAACAGTAGCATCAGATTGACACTGTCTGTGGGAAACATAGCAGATCCAGCCTTTTCTTGAAATCTTCTCATTAACCTCTTCTCTGATGGCTCCCAAAGCCAAGTGAACCGCCACAGCGGGTCGCCACGCCGAGCCACTTCCCCCACCTCGTCCGTCACGCAATCGAGCGGTCACTCAGGTGTCACAGCAGCAACTGAACGAGCATCCACGCTCCATCCCCGAGTGCCTCCTTCCCAGTGGCTGGAAATCCTGAGCCTTTAGAGGGCCTCGACCTCCGAAACATCATAAATCACCGAATGCACGAGGACGACCTTCGTAGCCACCTCAGCCGCTCCAAGAACGAGGCACCCTCAGACCATGGTCTGAGCCGAAGCCGAAATTCCTCCTATCTGAATGACAAGGAACACATTCGATCTCCAGGGGGATGCCGACCCCCGAATGGCCAAGAGGAAAGGGGCCACGTTACCAGAGCCAAATTCCATGAGTTCCGAGACGAGATCCTCCAAGCACTCCAAGTTAGAGCTAGGAGCGAGCACACCCAATACTATCACAGTGAAGACAGTCACCGAACCAGACAGGACGAGAACCAGGAGTCCCACGGGTCAACCCGATCTGAGGGACGGGAGGACGTCATCCTCAAGAGACTACAAAAGATGGAAGACCGCCTGGCTCAGATCGGTGAAGGTGACATGAAGCTGAACCGAAGGTACTGACCCACTTAGCCCTCCTTCTCTTCTCATATACTGGAGGCCCAGATCCTGAGGACATTCAAGCCACCCATCTTTAAGACTTATAACGGGGAGTCAGATCTGGCTGATCACATGGTGGGTTTCAAAATCCTCATGATGATTCATAGCGCATCAGATGCACTCCTCTGCTGCGCGTTCCCGGCCACACTGCACAGTCCAGATCGGGAATGGTTTTCCCGGCTCACTCCAAACTCCAATTCCTCCTTCCACCAGCTCAAGGAGAATTTCGTCGCCCATTTTGTCATTAGCCATAAGGCCGAGAAGACCAGTGCCTCCCTGCTAGATCTGAAGCAGATAGACGGGGAGCCCCTTCAGGACTTCGTTCGGAGGTTCACCGCTGAAGTCCGTCAATCTCCTCCCTTGACGTTGGGGTCGCAGTTGCGTCTTTCTGACATAATGTCAGACATGAATTATTGAAGGCGTCCCTCACCAAGATGCCTCCGGTAGACTTCCTCGACCTCCTTCTCAGGAGCGAGAAGTACATATGAGCCGAAGATGCATTGCATCCAGCTGGCCAAAGGGATTCCCCCAGCCAAAGGGAAGAGGAAGGAAGATGGTGCTGAGGCACCAAAGAAGATCCAGAAGGGTGCCTCCGGGCATAGGCGCCCACCTTCGGTCTCCAGGTTCGACAAGTTCACTCCGCTTAATGTGAGTGTATCGGCCATTTTGATGGAGACAGAAGGCAACGACATCCTTTGACACCCTCCTCGAACCAACAATGGCAATAAGAAGAGGGACCGTAGGTTCTACGGCTGCTTCCATAGGGACCACGGTCACGAGACCGACAATTGTCGGGCTCTTTAGGATGAGATTGAGGTGCTCATCCGAAGGGGGTACCTGAAGAAGTTTTCTAGGGATGAGCCGAGAGCCTCTCCTCCTCCCTAGGGCATCAACAGGCGACCTAAAGCCGAAGCTGAGCCTCAGGGCTCCGAAGGACTGGCCATACTCCACTGTGTCCATGGAGGCCTATGGGTGGAGACTCTAATTCTTCCCGTCGAGCCTTTATCTATGAGGTTAACTCCGTCTGTAACAGTCCTCCACTTCGATGTCCTGGGCTATCGTTCTCGTTCTCAGACCAAGACCTCGAGGGCGTCAGGGTCCCTCATTGTGATTCTTAGTCATCAGCCTTAGCCGCGCCAATCATGAGGTCCGCTGAATCCTCGTTTACAATGGGAGATCGGTCAATATTATGTTTCTTGCTGTCTTCGAGGCCCTGAAGCTCTCTCGGGATAGGCTGAAGCTGGCAGGTTATACCCTTCCTGGATTTTTAGGAATCCCGGTCCAAATAGAGGGAATCATCACTCTAGACGTCACAGCTGGGAAGTCCCCGACCTCCCGAACTGAGGCGATGGACTTTATCATGGTGGTGAATGTAAAGGCAGCATACAATGCCATCCTTGGTCGTCCCGGGCTCGCATCCCTCCAGGCAGTGCCCTCTGCCTATCATATGAGGATGAAGTTTCCAATCGAGTCTGGGGTCAGGGTCGTCGTAGGAAACCAAGAGGCCGCTTGGTCCTGCTACATGGCTTCAGTTGGGGGCATTTTTCTCCCCCCTCAATGCGGTCGAGTTGCCCTCCGACCAAAGTTCTATCGGCTCTGAGCCCGTGGACGAGTTGGAGGAAGTCCCCTTTACCGAGGTGGATCTCTCTAAATGGTTCCGAGTGAGCAGGTCGCTCAATCCCGACCTCAGGAATAACCTCATCGACTGCATATGGTGGAATCAAAGCTTGTTCTCTTGGAGCCCCTCGGACATGCAGGGGATTTCCAAGGGTTTTATAATGCACTAACTGAGTGCTCTACCAGACTCCAAGACTGTACAGCAAAAGTGAATGAATTTTGCCCCAGAGTGGCAACATGCAATGAAGGAAGAAGTGGAGAAGCTCCTCTCCGCTTGCTTCATTCAGGAGGTCAACTGTCCAGAGTGGCGTGCCAACATCGTCATGGTCAAGAAGTCCAACGACAAGTGGAGAATATGCATCGACTTTATTGACCTCAATAAGGCCTGTCCGAAAGACCCCTTTCCTCTGCCGAGCATTGATGCTCTAATAGATGCAACCTCCGACTACGAGCTGTTGAGCTTTATGGATGCCTTCTCAGGCTATAACCAGATCTGGATGTTTCCCACTGACATTTCGAAAACAGTCTTCGTAACTGACCAGGGACTTTACTGCAATAGAGTCATGTCCTTTGGGCTCAGAAATGTTGGTGCAACATACCAGATACTTGTCAACTGAGTTTTCAAAGAGCAGATAGGGCACAATATGGAGGTATATGTCGATGACATGCTCGTCAAAAGTCTGAAAGGGAAGGACCAGGTGAAAGACCTCGAGGAGGCCTTCGAGATCCTGAGAATATACAATATGAGGCTCAACCCCTCCAAATGCGCCTTCATGGTCAGCCGACGCGAGAAAGAAGCAAATACTGAGAAGATCAAGGCCATATTAGACATGGCCCCTTTTAAGAATGTGAAAGAAGTCCAGAGGCTCACCGGTCGCCTAGCTGACATCGGGTGTTTCCTGTCTAGATCAGGGGAGAAGAATCTTTCCCCTTTTTCAAGGCCCTCAGGGGGACGAAGTGCTTCGAGTGGGGGAAACCCCAACAACAAGCCTTCGACCAACTCAAGCGCTATCTCTCCAGCCCTCCGCTTCTCAGCAAATCCAAGCCAAGCAAACTCCTTTATCTTTATATGGCTACCTCAGAACAGGCATTCAACATTATTCTAGTCAGGCAAGACGATGGGGTCCAAACACCCATCTACTACGTTAGCAAAGTCCTGCATGATGCTGAGCTCCGCAACTCCAAAATAGAGAAGGTCGCGTACGCACTAGTCATGGCCGCACGGAAACTTCGCCTTTATTTTCAGGCCCACTCCATTCAAGTCTCACCGACCAGCCGCTCAAAGAAGTCCTCAAAAAACCGGAGAATTCCGGTCGGATACTTAAGTGGTCGATCGTGTAATACCCCTGCCCCGAGCTCAGATAATTTATACAATTTAGAAGACAAATTATTTATAGTATAGTACAATTGCTCACCACAGGCTGCCTCTCAAAAGGTGGTTAACCGAATTGGTAACTCTTGATCATAGGCAATAGTATTTATATATTATTTTATTCATGTAATCTCCCGATATGGGACAAATTCCTTTTACTCTTCCCCGTGAGCACAAAGCCATAGTGATGGGCCCCATGCCCACGTGGCACAAGCAGAGACAGCCATTGTCTCACTTCCCCCCGGGTGGGCCCTAGGAGCCTGCTGACGTCATCATACGTCAGCCCAACCAATACAGCATTCATCTGTTGTGCTTCAACGCAGTGGGCTATACACAATATTTACGAGATTGCTACCAAGGCATTTTAATATATATATATATATATATATATATATATATATATATATATATATATATACTCATTTTATATGTTTAGAAATTACAGGGTGTTACACACCCCCCTTCAGAAATTAGCGTCCTTGCTGAGCACGGGGTATGCACAATATAGTGCAGGATCTACTTTCTGGCCGATGTGGAATGGCGTACCCCGATTCTGCTAGCTGCACAGTACCCTGATTCTACTAGTTGTACAGTCCCCTACCTGAGCGACCTGTCCCCAACTACGCTCCCTCTCAGGCATACTTACCCGTACATCTGCTAGCTCCATCTCAGGCATAACCACCACTCTGTACCCACACTCGGTGTCGAAAGTTGGCTCTGATACCATTTGTAACACCCCTGTCCCGAGCTCGGACAATTTATAAAATTTAGAAGACAAATTATTTATAGTATAGTACAACTGCCCACCACAGGCTGCCTCTCAAAAGGTGGTTAACTGATTGGTGACTCTTGATCATAGGCAATAGTATTTATATATTATTTTATTCATGTAATCTCCCGATATGGGACAAATTCCTTTTACTCTTCCCCGTGATCACAGAGCCATAGTGATGGGCCCCATGCCCACATGGCACAAGCAGAGACAGCCGCTGTCTCACTTCCCCCCCGGGTGGGCCCCAGGAGCCTGCTGACGTCATCAGACGTCAGCCCAACCAACACAACATTCATCTGCTGTGCTTCAACGCAATGGGCCCCCTATACACAATATTTACGAGATTGCCACCAAGCCATTTTAATACACACACACACACACACACACACACACACACACACACACACACATATATATATATATATATTCTTTTTATATGTTTAGAAATTATGGCGTGTTACAGATCGAGCTAAGCTAGCACGATATTATTTACAAGCCAAAGACCGCCATTAAGGGGCAGACGCTAGCCGAATTTATCACAGAATGCACAATCCCAAAGCCTCTCGAGGAACGACAAAACGAGCCTATGTGGGAGCTCTACATAGATGGATCCTCCTGTAAAGAAGGGAGTGGAGTCGGAGTTATATTAAGTGGCTCTGACAGCTTTGTCCTTCAGTACTCCCAGTGGTTCGGTTTCAGAGCTTCAAACAACGAAGCAGAGTACGAGGCCTTGATTGATGGGCTTTTATTAGCCCGAAAGGCAAGGACCAAACGAGTTAGAGCATTCAGTGACTCCCAGCTCATCGTTAACCAAGTTTGTGGGGGTGTGCAAAGTCCGCGACGCTCGAATGGTGCAATATCTGGCACGCGTCAAACTCCTCCTTGCAAATTTCGAGGATGCCTCGGTCACAAGAATCCCTCGAGAACAGAATGTTCGGGCAGACGCCCTATCCAAGTTAGCCTTCTCCTCATTCGATGGTCTTAATTGCACAGTCCTGGTGGAGGCCCTCCAGCAGCCAAGTATAAAGAACACCGAGGTCCGCTGCCTTGATCCGTCCATGCCGGGACCAGGGGGGATGGACCCGGTCTTGGATATCCTGAGGGATGGTGTACTACCACAAGACCCATCTGTGGCCAGGAAAGTCTGAGTCAGAGCTGAGAGGTTCGTGCTCGTGGATGGCGTGCTCTACAAACACTCGAATACCAAGGTTGATGGGAGGCCCTATCTGCAACGTTTGAGCTCGGAAGAAGCAAAATACACTTTGAGAGAGATGTACGAAGGGATCGGCAATTTTCATATAGGTAGCAGGACGCTTGTCAAAAAAGTCCTCAACCACGGCTACTACTGGCCGACCCTCCTTCAGGATGCTCAAGACGTGGTCAAGGCCTGTGGACCGTGCCAAAGATTCTCCCCCGTCAAACATGCCCCCCCAAGCCCTGCTCAAATCACTCGCCAGTCCTGTGCCTTTCGCCATGTGGGGAATGGACCTCATTGGTCCCTTTCCTAAGGCAATCGGTCAGAGAAGATTCATCATTGTAGCCATCGATTATTTTACCAAGTGGATCGAAGTTGAACCCTTAGTCACCATTACCAAGCATCAAACTCAACAATTCTTTTGGAAACTTAATGTCTACCGACTCGGGATACCGCATGTCCTTATCACTGACAATGGAACCCAGTTCACAGGGAAAGGCTTCCATAGGTTTTGCGAGGATGTCGGAATCCAGCAACGGTTCTCTTTGATCTCCCACCCCCAATCCAGTGGATAGGTTGAGAACGCAAATCATCAAATCATCGATGGTCTCAAAAAGCGATGAATCTCCTAAGGGGTTGTGGGTCGATGAGCTACCCATCATCCTTTGGTCCTACTGAACCACGAAAAGGATCTCGACTGGCGAGTCGCCCTTCAATCTGACCTATGGAACAGAGGTTGTTATCCCCTTGGAGGTCGGATTACCTTCAATAAGAATTGTCGGCTTCAATGAGGAGTCCAACTCAAATGACCTCAAGGCCAACTTGGATGGGGTTGTGGGTCAACGAGCTACTCAGCATCCTTTGGTCCTACTGAACCATGAAAAGGATCTCGACTGGTGAGTCGCCCTTCAATCTGACCTATGGAATAGAGGTTGTTATCCCCTTGGAGGTCGGATTACCTTCAACAAGAATTGTCGGCTTCAATGAGGAGTCCAACTCAAATGACCTCAAGGCCAACTTGGACCTCCTCGACGAAGTCCATGAGATGTCTTCTCCCAGAAGAAATATTTACCAACAACGCATTGAGTGGTTCCACAATAAGAAGGTCCGTCCAACGGACATCAAAGATGGTGATCTTGTACTTTGAAGGTTTGTTGTCTCCGAGCCCCAAAGTTGTTCGCCCGGGTACTTACCGATTTGTAGACCTGGGGGGCAGGATTGTCAAGAGGACCTGGAATGCGAAATACCTAATCAAATTCTATGAGGGACGATAGTGGCCAATACATGTATTAGCATTTGTAATAAACGCAACCACTGGTAGTTAAACAATAAAACTTTGATTCTGAGGCAACTCTTCTACTGAAAATACCCAAGTGATTGTGGTACAAGAAAGATTTTTTACAGTCTCCCAAGTCCTCGCCACTAAGCATGGACTTCGACCCCCAACGGAAGATTTCCTATAATCTCCCAAATCCTCGCTGCTCAGTATGGACCTTGACCCCTAACGGGAGATTTCCTACAATCTCCCAAGTTCTCGCCACTCGGCATGGACCTTGACCCCCAACGGGAGATTTCCTACAATCTCCCAAGTTCTCGCCGCTCGGCATGGACCTTGACCCCCAACGGGAGATTTCCTACAATCTTTCAAGTCCTCGCTGCTTGGCATGGGCTTCGACCCCTATATTCTCCTAAGGTCTTACCGCTCGGCCCACACACCAAGACTTATTACAAAACTGGTTGAGGCGATCGTCCTATCACCTGGTGACAGCTAGGAGAAAGCGACCATACTTGCCAATTTATCCCTAACTGTCAGCGAGTAGCAGGAGAACCACTTAAGCTTGGGTAGCTGACAAAAACCTGAAAAACAAAAGAGACTTATATATAGGCCACAGGATAAATGCACCCTCGAAAACCACAATGATAACGTGGACAGACCTGGGTCACACATTCTCATCCATCGGTTGTGAAGGAGTCCGCGCCACATGCCCCTAGGCCAGCTTTTCGGATTCCAACATCATGCAATTAAACAAACGCTACAATTTTTAAGACTAATGCTTTACATCCCAAGAAAATGCTATTAAACGGATACCATAATTTCCAAGGCTATTTTGAATTCCAAGGCAACACGTTTACACAAGGCTGCTCGGAGTCGAGCCCCACCTATTGACCAAGTTATTACATAAATGGCCAGGCCATACAGATTACAATAAGATACAACAGGATACAACCACAATACAACAAAGCATAAGAGTCAACCGAGAGACCTACTCCTATGAACCGGGGGCCTTGGGCCAAGGCTGACCAGGTCGAGTCCTGCCGAGCGTGTCTGCTCGCTTGCGAGCCTGTCGGCTTCCCCTCTAGGAGTGGCCAAGGTGGATGCCCTGACCACCGAGCTCTGAGCATCAGTAGGATTCGGCAATTCTAGCCTAAGGGTGGGAGAATGACCATGGACAGAAGGCCAGTGGCTTCCTAGAGAGGCAGTCTGAGATCCCACTACCCTAAATGCAAATTTTAATCTACATATCTCCAGCTCCTTCTCTACCAACATCTCACGTAGGAAAGAATTCGCGGAGTGAGGCTGTCCAATTGGGGTCAGCTGTCCAATTGGGATCACCTGAGGCCGATATACGAGTTTTAGCGCTTCCTAAATCCTGATCGACCATTGCCTTCTTCAGGTGAACCATGTCTAGGCCCAATTGCAGTGATTTCTTAAAGCATAAGAAAAAAGCGGCATCCCGATCCCTGGCCTCTCTATGGCAGCGTGCCAAGGTAGAATCCCACGACTCCACCTTACCCCTAAGGGATTCGAGCTTGGCACCATGGGGGTCGGCCGAAATGGGCTCGACCATTTAATAAAAGAAGAAAGATTTATGTCACTCTAAGTCCTGTGGACTTAGCCGAATCTCATAAACACAAAGCGCTCATACAAAATATCATATGAAAAAATCAAGTCCAAAAGCTCGACCAAAAAATCCTTTTTCATTCATCAATCCACTTCCATACAAAAGCGGAGGCCAGTCCGCATTCGGCAATACATGAAAAAAGAAAGAAGGAAAAATAAAAGAGAAAGCTCCTGCTTGGGAGAGGAGGGCACCTCGTCGATTCCTGCGTGTTAACCCCGGGGGCATCCGGGTTCGACGCGTCCTCATGAGCAGGTGAGTGATCATCCCCCTCACAGTCATTTCCCCTCAGAGTGAGTGGGTGCTCGGGGAACTTCATGTAGAAGTGGAAACCCTCGAACTCGAAATGGGGGCACTTTATCAGCGCATGCTCAAGGGCCCGCTCGTACCTCTGATCCTGGGCGTAGATGACCTTGTCGATGGCGCCCAGCTTCGCGACCTAAAACTTTTTCTTATACTCCTGTAGGAGGGCCCTCTCCTTCTCAAGCAGAGTATGGTCGTCGGCGAGGGTGGCAAGCTCTGCCTTCAAGGCCCGCTCTCAAGCTCCCAAGGCTAGAACCAGCAGCTTTTGCTTTTTCATCTCCCTCTTGTACTGCTGGACGTTCCACTCGGACTGAAGGAGGTCGTGAGCATAATGCCTCCTCAACTCTGCCCCTTACAAAGTTGCCTATGAACAAAGAGCAAAGACTTAGAATTTTTCAAGGACATGAGAAGGCAAAAAATGAGGCTTAGAGAACAATTACCGTCATGTCGGCCTAAGCCCACTTCTTGAAGCACGACTCGAGGGTCACGGTTGCGAGGCTCTCCCTGTCCCGAGGGGTGGCTAGGTTCTCCACCACCTCGATCGCCAGCAGACCCACCATCAGAGAGTTTTCCACCTTCACGGATCAGTTGGGGACCCATGGCACCAACTCCGTCTCCCCTACCATCTCTCGGGCATTGGGACGGGTTGGCAAGAGACCAACCTTCACCTCTTCGGTAATTTTAAGGTTCCCGGGGCTTAGCACTGCCTTAGTCGAGTCGAAGGATCCCGAGATTTCCAGGGCCTTCGACCTCTTGGATTTCGCCTCGGAAGCCCCCTCAGTCGTAGTAGCGGCTGGCCTCTTCTTCTGCCTCTGCTGCTGCACAACTGCCTTCTTCTTGGCCAAGAAGGCCTTCCTCTGTTCAATCTCCACATCATCCATAGCTACAAATAAAACACTGGCTATGAGAACAAGGGTGAAAAGATAGGCGAAAAAAGGAAACGAAAAACATACAAGGGTCGATGGGGCTCAGTCCAATTCTTGCTAAATGTCTCTCGGTCACACTCGCCAAGGGGATGCTCCCTTTGGCGACGTTCTGTTCCACATCCTCCTTCTCTTCCTTTGTGAAGTCATTCTCTTTCGGCGCTTTCTGATTAGGCTTGTAGAAGTTTCAGCTTGTTGGGATCCCCCAAGGTACTTGATTCCGAACAATGAAGTACTTATCTTTCCATTCCTTGATGGAGTCCGGGTGACCGTGGCCACACGTCTATGGGGGCGAGGGTAGATATAATATATCCCCTCGTACGTCCTTGTCGACTGGTTCCCTATACAAGCTTGGAAATATTTCAGCTTCAATGGAACCCCCCCTCTTTTCGCAAAGTAGCATGAAGCACACGATCTATTTCCACGAGTTTAGGTCGTACTGCATGGTAGGGGTGTTCATCGGTTCAAAACTGAACCGAACCGAACAAAACCAAACCGAACCAAACTCTTTGGTTTGGTAAAATTGAAACCGAACTCTGAACCGAACATCTACATTTCGGTTTTAACCCAACCGAAATATATCGGTTTGGTTTGGTTCGGTTCGGTTAATAACCGTACTAACCGAACTTAAGAAAGTATTTCATTTTTGAATGTTTAAATTAGATTTTGAGTGAAACTCATTATTCAATATTCATTAAGCAAACAACAGGCAATTAGCAATGCACTCATAATTTTTACACTACTCAAGTCAACAACAGCAGTCAGCAGATCAGTCATATTTTTTTTCCACTTCTGGTCCTCTACAGTCTACACCACACTACTAGTAGTAGTAGATATCCTTACACTTACAAAATTACAGTAATAACTAGCAAAAAAGCATACAATTTACAAGTTACAAATGATTACAACTATAGAAGCTTATAATTTACAATTTGAAATTACAAGTTTCTGACTTTCAGTTTCTGTATCACTTTTGTAGTTTGCAAGCCTCATCTCAAGCACTTAAGCAATTAGTAGACACTGCAAAGTGAAGCAAAATATAACAAAGTGAAGCAACAATCAAAATGTAGCAAAAATATAACAAAGTCAAGCAACAATCAAAATGTACCTCTCTTTACTTGAACCTGAGCAAATGTAGCAAAGTGAAGCAACTTTTTACTTGAAATTGAGCAAATGTACCAAAGTGAAGCAACTCTTTACTTGAAACTGAGCAAATGTACCAAAGTGAAGCAACAATCAAAATGTAGAATTTGAACAAAATGTAGCAAAGTTAAGCAAAGTGCATATCTGAACCAATTGTAGCATGACCTGAAACAGTGAAACTTGAAGAGTTCTCAAATTTAATAGATAGTTACATAGTAGATGTAGCATGACCTGGATACATAGTAGCATCAACATGACCTGCAACTTGCAGTGAAGCAAAATGTAGCAATGTGGCAAAATGCAGTGAAGCAAAATGTAGATTGTAAAATATGAAGTGAAGCAAAATGTAGCAAAATGCAGTGAAGCAAAATGTAGTAAAATGCAGTGAAGCAAAATGTAGCAATGAAAGCAATGTAGCAAAATGCAGTGAAGCAAAATGTAGTAATGAAAGCAATGTAGCAAAATGCAATGAAGCAAAATGTAGCAATGTAGCAATGTAGCAAAATGTAGCAATGAAACTTGCAGTGAAGCAAAATGTAACAAAAAGTAGCATTGTAGTGAAGCAATGTAGAAAATTGCAGTGAAGCAAAATGTAGTGAAGATAGTGCACAATGTAAGATGACTTGTATGATCAGGTGGAAAGTAAGATGAAAGTAAGATGACTTGTATTAGATGAAAGTAAGATGAGAATAAAGTCCAGATTAGTAGATTACTATTTGAAAATTTCCATATCCTGATGTAAAGAGCCAAAGATTCAAAGCAAAATTTTTAGTATCACTGATTCACTGTATAACATAATAATTCAGTGAAGTAACAATCGTAAAAGTAACAATCGTAAAGCTCAGATAGGATTATTTCATCACTAGTCACTCCTATTAATCATTAAACCATAGTGTGCAACTTCCGAAACATAATCCATTTCATCATCACTTATAACCAATGAGAAAAAATAAAACTCAGATAGGATTAATTCATCACTAGTCATTCCTACAAATCATTAAATAAATGATTCATAGTGTGCAACTTCAGAAACATAATCCATCTCATCATCAATTGTAAAACTAGAATCCAAGTTATCCAACGAAGAAGCAAACTCACAATCACATGAATATAACAGATTAGTAGAATACTATAGCATAATAAAGTCATGGTTAACAATAAACCAAACATAAAATTGAATGATACTTAGCATAATAAAGTCATGGTAATATATAATATCAAATCCTCCAAACCACGAACCCCTACACAAAGAAAATATAATATACGAATGAAAATAAGAAATAATTAAAAATAATATAACTTCACTATAAGAAGAAAAAAAAAAAAATCTCACAAAAGGCATTAACTCCATATGCATCAAACTTAAATATCAACAATTGCAGGTTCTGTTCCTCCAATCTTTGTTATTTATGTTTTAAAGTAAAACAAGCAAATGAGCAATTAGTTAATAAATAAATTTTAATCGATGTTTACAAATTACAAAATTAACGATGGGCAGTAGATTACCATTTTCAATCCTATCAAGTTGTTCCAAATCTTCCTCCACACAAATTGGTCGAATATCGGACTGTAGAAAATATTGTGCACACACAAGCGCTTGCACTAGCTTAGGAGTCAATGAGCTCCTAAATGGATCAGGTATACGTCCGCCGGTGCTAAATGATGATTCTGAAGCAACGGTTGAAATAGGGACATCCAAAACATCTCTCGCCATTTGAGCAAGAATAAGAAATCTGATTTCATGTTTCCTCCACCAATCAAGAATTTGAAATTCTTCTTCTTCATCCTCACATTCTTCTACCAAGTACTTATCCAATTCAGATTTAGAATCTCCACCTCCAGCTTCTTTCTTATATCTCTTGTAAGATTTTTTTTAAATAGTTGTACTTTCTGAACCAAAAGTAGATGAAGTACTAGAAGTGTTACAGGAGGATGAAGTGGTCGTGACTGGATCAAGTTTTCTTTTATACTCATTGTAAAACTCAACAGCAACCTCCTTGATAGAGTTCACCTTTATTGCGGCCAATTCTCCATTATCATCATACTGTCTTAAAAAAGAAAACTCCACAAATCTCATCTTATGCCTAGGATCTAGCATCACGGCAAGAAAAAGATAATAGTTTACCCTTTCCAAAGTACCCCAATATTTGCTATATATTTCTCTCTCATTTTAAAAGCCATTGAAGCTAAATTCACATCAACACTGCTTTCCCACTGTTTCAAAAGGCAATCAACTTCATCTAACTCGGGCAAAAAATTATTAGCAGCCACATACAAAGACCTTGATACCTTCAAAGTGAGATTATAAAAGTGTTCTGAAAATTGTACAAGTTGCCTCGCATTATCCCAATCATCATCATCGAGAATTCCTTCTTCCAAGTCACTCCTAAAGAAAGGATCCATATGATTAAATCTTTCAAAAGCTCTTTCAAATTTCTCTGCCGTATCCAACTTAAGATATGTGGAATTCCACCTAGTGGCAACATCAAGGCACAACATGCGCTTACTCTCAATCTTTTCAATCTCAATGCATTCTTTAATTTTTTTTTATATGAGAAGGAGATTGTCTAATATATTTCACTGCCGAACGAACTCGAGAAACTGATTTTCCCATCTCCTTTACCCCATCCTACACTATGAGATTTATTATATGTGCAACACACCTCATATGAAGATATTTGCGATTAAGAACACTATGCCCCAATTGTTAATTTTCTTCTTCAAGTGATTAACCATAACATCATTTACGCTTGCATTATCAACTGTTATTGAATATACTTTATCAATACCCCAATCCAACAAGCATTTTTCAACTTCACTGCCTAACCCCTCACCCTTATGAGTAGAAATTGGACAAAATTTAGAATCTTTTTGTGCATTTTCCAATTATTGTCAATGAAGTGGGCAGTGATACACATATAATTTATTCTCTGCAAAGACGTCCAAGTATCTGTGGTGATGGATACTTTTTGACACGTTTCTTTCAAGAACTTTTTCAATAACACCTTCTCATTAGCATACAACTCATAAATGTCTCTTGTGATTGTCAAACGTGAAGGAATATGAAACATAGGACAACAAATAGACATGAATTTATGAAATCCATGATGCTCAACATGACTAAATGGTAGCTCATCCACTATCACCATATATGCTAGACCCTTCCTAGCTTCATCTTGGTTAAATCTCCAATTAGTTAATACACCCTCCCCCTTCTCACCTTTTTGAACCGGTTGTAAACTCAATAGATTTTGTGAAGTCTCTTTATTGTGTGGATTATCACGACAACTACCCATGTGATTTTTCAAAGCTGTTGTCCCATTTTTTTTAGTATTGGCATTAAAATGTTTTGCATAATAATTACACTTTGCTTTCACACTTCCATCTAAGTTATTGATCTTAGTAAAATGCAGCCAAACTTCGGATCTGGATTTAATTGCTTTTCTAGTACTTTTTGAGGGTTGCATACTTGCTTCTATTTGGCTTGAATTATCAACGCTAATGGAATTTGAATCCTCACGTCCCCTACTATCCATATCAAAATCCATACTAATAGTAGAAAAGTTCACAGTACAGTGAGTACACTAGCACTACAATTCTACAACAATGAACCAGGCAACCACCAAGAGTCCAAGACAGGCAAGTCTTCAAATCAAATCTTCCAATTTAAACCAAACAAAAGTATAAACCACAAATTATTATTTTCTAGTTACAAATTTAAAATTTTAACACTTAGAAATGTCAAGATTAATTTATACCTTAGCAGCTTAGTTTGAGATGGAGAGGTACTGCGAGGATTGAGGAGAGAGGCACTGCGATGCGAGGACCAGAGGAGGGCAGTCGGGGGAACGGCACCAGAGGAGGGATTGAGAGCCGAGAGTCGACTCAATCGAGAATGCGAGGAGGCTGCGTCTGCATGGGATTTTGAGACGAAGATGAGAAGAGGAGATTCCAATGGAGATTTTGAGAGGAACTGAGGAAGAGGAGAAGAGGAGCTGCCGCCGTCTTAGGTTAGGGTTTTGAGAGGAAAAGAAAAACTCAAAAAGGAATGTGAGTGAATTGAGAGAGAGAGACGTCGGTTTAGATCGTTCATCCCATTTACCCTAGATCCTATGGCTAGGATTTATTTGGGTCCAAAAAAGTTTGGTTTTTTTCGGTTCGGTTTATTCAGAAGCCAACCAAAAACCGACCCGAACTCTCTATAAAAACTCCGGTTCGGATCAAAACCAAACCAAAAAACCGAAAAACCAAACCAAATTGGTAAATTTTGGTTCGGTTCGGTTCGATAATCGGTTTTAACCAAAGTGTGAACAGCCCTACTGCATGGGACTCAGTTCTGCCTAATTCAATACCTCCTTCAAAAATGGGTGCAATGGACGAAGGCGTCAAGCAGAAACATACAAAACTAGGGGACCAATTTATCCGTAGGTCAAAGTCCCGAGCTCAGCACCATCAACTCATAGTACTGAGGGATGAAATAGCTCACCCGTATCAACGAAAGGTCGGTATTTGCCAGAACTGTGTGCCGTCCACCTTAATTCTCTGAAGGCTCGGCTAGGAGGGTTGCACCCCGTACCGAACCAAATCCTCAAGGTCATCTGGGTACATTCTGATCGAAGCCGGCTGTTGGAGATATTGGACGTCGAACTTGCCCTTCGATTGAAATTCAGTAGGCGATCTGGGACTGTCAGGAAGAGTCCACTTCATCCTCCTCCCCCGAATACGAGGATCCCTCGGGGGGAAGGCCATTGACAATTGTTCCAAACTTGTGTTCCCCTCCAGCTAACCAACCTCCTTGGCTCCGCCCTCTTCCGCTTCCTCTGTCGCCAATTTTAGCTCCACTTCCTCCTTCTCTTCTTCTTCACCCATGTCCAAATCCATGGGTTCACGCCGACCATCCCCACCTCTTCGACCTCTTCATCTGAAACACTCGACTCAACTATAAAAGGTCTTCAGTTCCGAATGGGATGAACCTCGTGGACCTCCTGTATTTCTTCCCAGGATGTAGACTTAGAAGAAAAGTCGTTGTTGCCTTGGCCAGACGCAGAGGCAGAAGAACTAGACCGAACCCTCGACATAATATAAAATACTAACCTAATTATCGAAAATGACGTCGGAAAGCTGTTCGCCGGTGCCTGAACATAGCCTACAGAGAGAAGCTCTAGAGCAAGTGAGAGAAAGCAAAGAAGAAAATGAGAAAGGGGAAATGGGTATATATAAAACCCCTTATGGACGCCTCGATTTCCACAATCAATCTTGGCCATCCGATTTCATCTAACGATAGATAACTCAAAGAAGATTTCCCTAAACCATGATGTTAACCTAATCATGTGCAATGCGTGTGCCTTTACCGTAACCACTATGAGCACAAACTAGTTTTCTAAAAAATCTCCAAGTGTGAAACGCTCAGCACTCGACAATGACTTCGAGCCAGCCACAAGGTTTCACATAGCCTTTTCTACCGCTCGATGCTCGGCCGTGGCCTTGAGCCACCCACAAGGTTTCTCACAGCATTGCTACCGCACAATGCTCGACCATGACTTCGAGCCACCCACAAGGTTTCACGCATTCTTGCTACTGCTCAATGCTCGGCCGTGACTGAGTGCCACCCACAAGGTTTCACGTATCCTTGCTATCAGTCGACGCTTGGCAGTGACCTCGAGCCACCCACAAGGTTTCTCACATCCTTGCTACCACTTGACGCTCGGCAATGATCTCGAGCCACCCACAAGGTTTCTTACAGCCTTGCTACAGCTAGATGCTCGACCGTGACCTCGAGCTACCCACAAGGTTTCTCACAGCCTTGCTACAGCTAGACGCTCGACCGTGACCTCGAACTACCCACAAGGTTTCTCACAGCCTTGCTCGACACTCGGCGGTGATCTTGAGTAACCCACGAGGTTTCTCACAGCCTTACTACTGCTCGATGCTCAGCCGTGACCTCGAGCCACCCATAAGGTTTCTCGCAGCCTTGTTACTGCTCGATGCTCGGCCGTGACCTCGAGCCACCCACAAGGTTACCCAAAGCCTCGTTACCGCTCGATGCTCGGCCGACTTCGAGCCATCCACCAGGTTTCTTACAGCCTTGCCACCGCTCGATGCTCAGCCGTGACTTCGAGTCACCCACAAGGTCTCTCACAGCCTTGCTATCGCTCGATGCTCAGCTGTGACTTTGGTCCAACCACAAGGTTTCACAGCTTGGCGGCTACCTCATCTGGCACAGTGAGTGCGATGCTCAGAGCTCAGTGGTGCTCGGAACTCGGTGCGGATCCCGAGCCAGAAACTAGCCGTGTTCGCGCAAATCGACCGTCTTGTCCTCAGTCGTACTGTCGACTGATTTTTTCCACGGGACTGAACTACTCCTTGATGGCTGAAATGCCCAACCCTCTAGGAGTGGGGGCCCTATGATGTGGGTAAAAATATGGCATTATCTGAACTTTCGATCCCCTTAAGATCCTGCAACCCATTAGAACAGACCTGCATACTCCATGGGCCGTTAACCAGCCCTCTGCGCCCAGTCGGCTCACAGAGAAGGGTCAACCCAGCCCACTGGGGTTCCCTCTCTCTGCCTATAGAAAGCAGACTCCCTCTACTATGACAAGGTAACATTTAGCCTCCAAAATCCTAGCTTTCATTTTCTCTCTCTTCCATTCACTGACTTTACCGTCGGAGGGTCCACCGCCAGAAAAACTCCCGGTGTTTCTGGACTTTGTGCAGGTGTCCGTCGAGAGTAGCCACCAACATATCAGCTCCTCCTACATGTCACCAGATCCAGATCTACAGCTGAGATCTGTCCTCCCCCCTTAGAAATTGAACTCATCATCTGTTGCTCCCACACCCTAAAAACAGCAGAATCATTTAGTATTTAGTATTATTTAGTAGTATTATTTCATATTTCATTTTATTTTCATTTATTCATTGAGTGGCATTTTTTATTAGTTTTATTAGTATTATTATACTATTTTTTTGTTTTCACAATTTTTTATTTTTATTGTAATTGAATTATTTCATTACTTTTTTAGAGAAAACCCGAGACAAAGTAAGAAAGTTTAGTTTGTGGAAGAGCATCGTACATTGGAATAAAAAAAACAAACAAAATAAAGGGAAGTGGGGTTCTTTTGTATGAATCGGTAAAAAAGACATAGCAAACTCAAAACTATCTTTGTTTGTCAATTCTATCTAATATTTCTCTAAAGCAAAAACATGAACTCTATAACAAAAGATCTAGTTAGATCCAGAAATGTAGTGCATAATAAAGAGCTTCTTTTGATTATTTTGATGTATTTGACTAGTAGGAAACAACATTCACAGCCTCTACTAGTGTCCTAGATTGTCTGAGAGCTAGGTTCGCCCCCGACAAAAATCTGATTGTTGTGAATAACATAGCAAAGCAATCTCCTTCCCATTTTCTTTACCATTTTCTTTACAATTTTCTTTACCATTATTACGAGTAATACTAGTAATAGCACTACTCTTAGTATTTTTATCCTTATCAGTATAAATTACAACGTGTTTGTATTTTGTACTTTTACCCTGGTGAGCATGAGGTAAATTTGCTGATGTAGTTGAAGTGTATGCCTGTCACTAAGTAAGATGTGAGCTATAAACTCAACATTCCTGGATATGTATAATACTTGTCAGTAAGATGTGGGCTATAACACTTAATTGGTGAAATTAATGTAAGTACAATAAATACTTTACTGTATAATGGATATATCATATTTCTAGTAATGCTACATCCACTATCAATTTCACTACATTTCACTTCACTACCTTAGTTGGCACACTTCGATAGGTAGAGGAAGATAGAGTAGGTAGGGGAACTCTCCAATAGGAGTATGCCACCTAAGGTAGTGAAAAAAATGGTAGTGAAATTGGTAGTGGCTAAAGCATTAATGTTTGATGTTGTAATGAGGTGATACAAAATCTGGATAAATGAGATTTCGGTGCAAGGCAGATGTCCAAACTATTTATAAATACGGTTAGTGGACTGGCTTGGATTAGTGGCTCTGGAATATAAATTAGTTGCTGGATATTATTAACTTCTCAAATCTGAAGATAAAACTTGAATCTCAAGATTAACGAGCTCAAGCCAAATTAGGAATTTAGTTTGGGCTCGGGGCGTTACATTTCCTGATACTAACATAGGCATAAAAAGTCATTAAAGTTTTAAAATTAAAAAAGTGAACACCACTACTGCAGAACAATCTTTGTTATTGACTGAACGGAAATAGGAGCTCTCCCATGTCTCTGAACCCTTCGCTATATCATCTTCTTTCTCTTCATTTTCCTTCGTCTTACGATTTTCTTCACCAAATCCACTGTCAATCTTCTCCATATCCTTCTTACTGTTTTCTTCGAATTCACAAAATCCACTGTGAATATTATTGATCATCATCCTAGCCGCATCGCGTGCCTCTGGTAACCTATCATTCAACAGCTCCGCTGCAATTTAAAGAAGAGCCACCAATCCAAACTCTTTCATAGTTTCAACATCCTAAAAGATTTCAAAAGCAAGTGTACTTTTTATTATGCTAGCCTCCATACAATCAAATGATATCTCTCTAGCTTGGCATAAAAAGGATTATAGTTACCGAATTGGTGATGCATTTTGAGATGGCAACAGCTGCTTTGGCACGAACTCGGGGGTTTGTTTGCATGGCTAACGTAAGCTCAGAGTTTATTCAACAATGGGAGAGGAGGTGCGAAGCGTGCCAGTGTTTCAAGTGCTTTGTCAGCTTCTTCACACACAAATCGCTTGTCTTGCGATCCTTTTAATAAGAGCTGGAGCAGCTGTGAAATTCATGTTGTTAAGATAAATCAGAGAGATGAAAACAATACTGAATATTGAATTGAGTTCAACCAAGTACAATACCACCTATATATAGGAGGATAACAAATATCCAAACAACTCTACAACCAATATGGGACTATAATAATCTCTAACACCCCCACTCAAACTCACGATGGGTCAAACAGTGTAAGTTTGCCTACTAAGTATCTAAATCTCCGAACAGTATGGGATTTGGTGAAGAAATCTGCAGTCTGCTGGGAAGAGGTAACAGAATGGAGAGAAATGGTCCCTGCCTCAAAGCGCTCACGAACATAATGGCAATCAATCTCTATATGCTTCGTTCGCTCATGAAAGACCAGGTTTCTTGCAATGTGCAATGCACTCCGATTATCACAATGAAGAGGAGTAGCTTTTGTAAGAGTGACACCCATATCTGATAACAGCCAACGAACATGAACAATCTCTCTAATAGTAGTTTCCATTGCTCTGCACTCAGCCTCGGTAGAGGAACATGCAACAACTGCCTGTTTCTTGCTTCGCCATGAGATCAACGAATCACCAAGAAATAGACAGAAACCTGTGGTAGACCTTCTGGTAGTGGAATCACTTGCCCAATCTGAATCAGAATATGCACTGAGCTCTAGTTTGAATGTAGAAGGCATTAATAATGAACGAGTGATAGTACCCCGAAGATATCTGAGGATCCGAAGAACAGCGCCATAGTGAACTGATGTAGAAGCGGAAACAAACTGACTTACAACACTAACTGCGTGAGCAATATCGGGTCTGGTCATGCATAAGTAGACAAGCTGTCCAACAATCTGTCTGTATCTAGTGTGATCAGGAAGGAGCTCACCATCTGTGGGACAAAGCTTCACATAAAGCTCTAAGGATGTATCGGCTGATCGACTGTCAGAGAGACATGCAGCGGAAATAATATCTGATGTGTATTTCTGTTGAGAAATGAGTATCCCCTGAGATCCATGAGCAATCTCTAAACCCAGAAAGTAACGTAGCTTACCAAGATCTTTCATATGGAACTGCTGGTGAAGGTATTTCTGGGTGGATACAATGCTGGCAAAGTCATCCCCAGTAATGATCATATCATTAACATATAGTAGTAGAAGTACCCTCCCCTGCGGTGATGACCGCATAAACATGGAATGGTCCTGGGAACTCTGACAAAAGCCAGCCTTGGTGATGACAAGCCGAAAACAGTCAAACCAGGCTCGAGGGGCCTGTTTCAGACCATATATAGCACGGCATAGTCTGCAAACATGACGAGGAGGAGTAGTAAGACCGGGAGGAGGATGCATATAAACCACCTCAGATAAGGTACCATGAAGAAAAGTGTTCTTCACGTCCATCTGGTATAACGGTCATTGACGGATGGCTGCAACAGCAAGAAGAGTGCGAACTGTAGTCATCTGTACAACGGGAGCAAAGGTCTCATCATAATCAATGCCATGCTCCTGAGTAAATCCTCGGGCTACTAGACGAGCCTTCTGCCACTCGTTTTATAAATTTTGGATACCGTTTGTGCGGTTTTGTCACGTTCCTTGCATTAGAAGTTAGTGACTTAGAATTTTTTAAGTGTGGTTAGATTAGAAAACCCTGCAAACGACATCCAAAAAATACGGTCCTTTGCGAGTAGGATGGTCTCACATAGCTGAATCAACCCGAACTTGTAGAAGTCAGTTTCAACTCACGGTTAGAGAGATACGGCAGTGTATCGCTTTAGGTTGAAAAAAATCCAAATAAAGTGATAGACGGCCGTATCTCTCGAACCGTTAGTCAAAACTCACTTGTACAAGTTGGGGTGGCTTGCGCTACATGAATTCAAGTAAGGTGCAAAGTTTTATAAATTTTGGATGCCATTTGTGCGGTTTTCTCACGTTTCTCGTATTAGAAATTAGTGACTTAGAATTTTTTTTGTGCGGTTAGATTAGAAAACCCTTACAAACGACATCCAAAAAATACAAAACATTGCGAGTAGGATGGTGTCACATAGCACAAGCAACCCGAACTTGTAGAAGCCAGTTTCGACTCATGGTTAGAGAGATACGGCCGTGTATCGCTTTCGGTTGAAAAAAACCCAAATAAAGTGATACACGGTCGTATCTCTCGAACCGTTAGTTGAAACTCACTTGTACAAGTTGGGGTGGCTTGCACTAAGTAAATTCAAGCAAGGTGCAAAGTTTTATAAATTTTCGATGTCGTTTGTGCGGTTTGTCACGTTCCTCGCATTAGAAGTTAGTGACTTAGAATTTTTTAAGTGTGGTTAGATTAGAAAACCCTGCAAACGACATCCAAAAAATACGAAACTTAGCAAGTACGATGCTCTCACGTAGCACAAGCAACCCAAACTTGTATAAGTCAATTTCGACTCACGGTTAGAGAGATACGGCCGTGTATCGCTTTCAGTTGAAAAAAACCTAAATAAATTGATACACGGCCGTATCTCTCAAACCGTTAGTCGAAACTCACTTGTAGAAGTTGGGGTGGCTTGCGCTACGTGAATTCAAGCAAGGTGCAAAGTTTTATAAATTTTGGATGCCGTTTGTGTGGTTTTCTCACGTTCCTCGCATTAGAAGTTAATGACTTAGAACGCGTTTAGTGCGGTTATACTAGAAAACCCTTCAAACGACCTTCAAAAAATACGAAATTTTGCGACTCGGATGGTCTCACGTAGATCAAGCAACCCCAATTTGTAGAAGTGAGTTTCGACTAACGGTCCAAGAGATACAATCGTGTATCACTTTTGGTTATAAAAACACCAAATACAGCGGTACACGACCGTATCTCGCATACCGTGAGTCGAAAATCACTTCTGCAAGTTACGGTGGCTTGTGCTAGGTGAATTAAAGTAAGTTTCAAAGTTTTATAAATTGTGGATGCCATTTGTGTGGTTATGTCACGTTTCTCTAATAATATGTAAATAAAGTTAGAAATTTTTCATCACATTCCGTAACGGGTTTTGTAGCCCTAATTGTTCTCCTTTTCGTTTTCTTAGGTATGGACAATTTTGAAGAAAGTTCTGTTGTCGGAGAGAAATTTGTTCATGCACAACAAGTTGGAGAGTTTCTTCCTCATGTTGGCAAGCACCTAAAATCGAAGATTGATATGACATTTCCCACTCTAGAGGAAGCAGAAAAATTTTATTCATCGTACTGCAAATGTGCAGGATTCTCTATGCGTAAGGGTGGAAATAAATACAAGAAAAATGAAGTAGTGAATAAATCATATGTATGTAATAAAGTCGGGGAGTCACCGAATAATCAGAATGAAGCTAGATGATGAACAACTTCTAGAACGGGTTGCAAAGCTTTCGTTCGTGTCAAACTAAACCCACAAAGTAATTCGTGGATTATTTATTCATTTAATGAACAACACAATCATGAATTTACTTCACCCGGTAAACGTCACATACTACCTCGAAACCATGAATTGACAAATACAGATAAAAAAGTAATTGGTCAACTTACCGAAGCTAATGTCCCTGTATACAAACAAATGCTATTCTTCGAAGGTGCAAGTGGAGGTAATGAGAAAATTGGTCTCACTGAAATCGATGTTAGAAATCTCAAAAGAGACGAGATAGAATGTTTAAAAGGACACGACGGGCAAATGCTACTTGAGTTCTTTGAATCCAAAAGGAGACCGATCCTTTATTTTATTATGATACCAATGTGATCCCGAAGGGCGATTGTCCCATTGTGTCTGGGTGGATAGTATCACTAGAAAAAATTATGAAGTATTAGGGGATGTTGTTTACTTTGATGCTACCTACAACACAAACCGATACGGGATGTTTGTACCATTTGTTGGATTCAACCATCATTGGCAATCAATATTCCTAGGTTGTGGGTTCATCCTAAATAAGAAGGCATCCTCATTTGAGTGGTTTTTTGAAAAGTGGCAAGGAGCAATGACTCACGATCCGATGAACATCATGACAGATGAGGATCGTGGAATAACTGCTACAGTTTATAAAGTTTTCTCAATCACATCACATAGATATTGCATTTGGCATATTTTGAATAAGTTATTACAAGAAGTGCATTTGCCGAATAACATTAACGAGTTTAAGGATGCTTTGAAGACTATCATTTATACGGCGGAATATAAAACTAAATTTGAACAGAAGGAAAAAAATTTGATTTCCCAATACAAACTTGAGAATAAAAAATGGTTGTACGATAAATTTGAGATTCACGAGAAATGGACTCCCGTGTACGCAAGAGACTCATTTTGGGGCGGCATGTTGAGTATCCAACGTAGTGAATCGCTACATTCATCCTTGAAGCAACATACTCATAAGAAGTACTCATTACATGAATTTGCCGTCATCTTTGACCGAGTCTTAGTAAAACAAAGACACGATAAACTTAAAGAAACTCATCGTAATCGCGAGGTGAGGCCAAAATTGCAGACCGAATTGGTGTTGGAATCACAAATGGCGGGAACATACACACTGAAGATTTTCTACAAATTCCAACAAGAAGTCGTAAAAAGCTTATTACTTAATGTGAGTTTAATTGCGAGTATGGATACACCGGATAGTGCAGTTTTTTCTATAACCGTTTGTGAAAATTCAGAACCAGGGAGGGTGATTTCTTTTTGTAAAATCCGTCAAATGGCTAAATGCCCTTGTGCCATGTATGACTTCGTAGGCATTTCCTGCAAATATCTATTAGAAGTTATTCAGTTCACAGATCACACCGCACTACCCGAGCAATATATTTGTAGGCGATGGACCAGAGATCAACTGACAAGAAGCAGTACACCGGTTCACAATAGTATGGGCAAAAATTTTGCCTCTCGTTATTGTGAACTGACTATGCACTCAAGACATTTGGTCGATCTTGGTTGTTCTTCAGAGCGAGGGTACAAGTACATGCTCGACCACATGCTCAAGGTAATCGAAGGCTTTTCTCACATTCAATCCGGGAATAGCACACCACACAAAGGTAGCGCACAACCGGAGAGTGGTGGACATGCACATGCACATGCACCAGTGGAGGACCCCGTGTAGTGCACCACAAAGTGGAGGCCTAAAGGGAAGAGGTTGAAGTCTATCAGAGAATCCCAAAAAACGAAGAGACCAAGACTTTCCAGGACATGCATTCGTGTCGTATGTCACGATTCACGAACTTTCCCAAAAAATATGGCAAGGTAATATATCGAAGACTAAGTATTAGTTAATTGGACTCATTGAATCTAAACTTGTCGTAGTTGATACTAACCCATTCTTCTCCCATATTTAGTGGATCGGTAGGGTATAAAGAAGCTCCAAATGCTGGAGAGAGTGATGATGATGAAGGTGAAAGTTCGTGCTAAGAGGTTATTCGTGTTATGTATGTCATATCAAACTTTCAAGATAAACACCGAATAATTGCTTACTTTTGTCTTTCGATGTGAAGAGAATTATTATTTTTGACTTTATTATTAACCTTTTTTTTGTGTGGTGTAGGTCCAGAATGAAGCAAAATCGTGCCCATGGAAGGAATCAATTATTGAAAAGTTCCATAATTTTGATTGTATATATGTGGTCAATTGAACGTTTCTTTTTTGTACAATTAGATTACTGGTGTATTTAATCAGAGTGTAATTTGTGTATGTGTGCATTTTGTGTATTTGTGAACTACATATGTTGTGGGTCTTGATGTTGTGGGTCATTGAATATATATGCCGTAGTCAACATTTTTTTATTTATAAATATATTATTGGTGTTGTATTTAATCTTAGTGCAATTTGTGTATGTGTGCAATTTCTGAACCATACATGTTGTTGTGGATGTTGTTGTTGTAATTAGTTAGTGAATGTATATTTGTGTTGAAGGTTGTGAGTGATTTTAATGTATATGTTCAAAATGTGTATTTGTGCAATACATCTATGCTGTTGGATTTTTTTGTGTGTGGAAAATTGTGAAAACTTGGTGCAAACTTACATTTTGAAGATAAAATACTGCCAACATTGGATAAACCTAGCACGTTATTTAAGATAACGGTTTAAAATAACTAAACCTGTTATTGTGGATAACGGGTTAAGTAGATTAATATTGGCAAAAATTCATCCCCTACGGACCAAGTATTCATAAAGTGCTGCCAATTTCTCTCTACTTAACCCGTTATTGGGGAAAACGGGTTAAGATCACTTAACCCGTTATCGTCAATAACGGGTTAACTAGATAGATATTGGCAGTACTTTATGAAAACTTGGTCTGTATGGGGATGAAGTCCGGCCAATATCTCCTTACTTAACCTGTTGTTCATGATAACGGGTTAAGTGATCTTAACTCGCTATCCCCAATAACGGGTTAAGTAGAGAAAAATTTGCAGTACTTTATCAATACTTGATCTGTAGGGGATGAAGTCCTGCCAATATCAATCTACTTAACCCGTTATTGGTGATGACGGGTTAGGATCACTTAACCCGTTATCATGAACATTGGGTTAAGTAGAGAGATTTTTACAAAACTTTCGTCTGTGTAGGCTCTATGTGCTATTGTTGATACATATACAACTTCACATAATTTGTTCATTCACAACAACTTCTACAGATGATAAGTTGTTCATTCAGCAATTCACATCAATCTTGGGATACTTAACCCGTTAGAGCTGAATGATATTTGCAATGTCTTCTCCTTTGTATTACAACTCTTCCAAATTTCAAGATAAAGTTCGGAGTCATATTGGGATACGGGTTATATCTTATAACAGCTTTGTACATCATACGTTACAAACTGGCAAATACATGTAAATTTAACATACATAGAATGCATACAAAACTAAAGCCAATTGATATTACAAAGTCATTCTTTGACACTTTCACCAAAATTTGCAATTAATTTAGTATACAAGTACATGATGGGTTTCTTCTCAACGGATAGGAAGGACTGCTGACACTGCCTTTTTTAAATACAGAAGTAGCAGTTATTCCCTCTGCATACAATTTAGTTCACTACTATTACACAGAGGTAGCAATTTTCCGGTTCGTGGGATAGAGTAGTAGTGGGTGTAACTGTATATTCAAAGTACTTGACAACTTCTTGATACGCACTCCGCATATTCGTACTATTTGTTGCATGATTGTGAGGTGTGCATGCCAAGAAGTTGAAAAGTACCATGAATACATTGTGACACCCACCACTACTCCGTCCTACGAAACCAGAGAATTGTTGCACTCTGTGTAATAATAGGGAACGAATGTGTATGAAGGGAGGAGAATTGCTACTTTTGCATTCATTAAAAAAACCGCAAAAGAAGAGTTAGGGGAATGAAGAAAAAAAAAGCAGAGTCAGGAGTCCTCCCTACCCATTGTGGAAAACCCAACATGCACTTGTACGCTAACGTAGACATGCATCTGTCTCTCTTCTTCTGCATCTTCAGCTTCTTTCTGAAACATTTTCCCCCTTCATATTCTATAAACAATGTTATGAATAATGATGAAGGAGAGTCTCCTTGAATGCAGGCTACTTTCTTTTCCTTTCTTTTCTTTTTTTTCCTCCCTCTCTTTTTTTCCTCCCTCTTGCAGGAGCCTCCTCCATCTCTATTTTTTTCTTGCTTTACTTCATTTGCTGTATTTGATGAAGTTGAAGAAGAAGGCATTGATTGAAAGTTATAGGCAAATTAAGAAGGCAAACAAACAAGAGCAACAAAACAAGAATGCATTGATTAAGTTTTGAAAATGTTGAATGTAGAAGGGAAAACAACAATAGGGAAATGAAGAAGTCAAGAAAGGATGCAACAAGAAAACAAAAGTGCATTCATGCATTTATGGAAAGGCTTGAATGAAGAAGGGAAGAAAACAAGAAGGAAATGAAGAAGGCAAGAAAAGGAGCCACAAGAAAACAAGAATGCATTGTTCCCCATATCTGAAAATGTTGAATGAAGATGGGAAGAAAACAAGAAGCAAATGATACACTTCTAAAAAACATTGAATGAAGAAGGCAAGATAACAAGAAGGAAATGAAGATTGGCTTGAAAACAAGTGCAAGGCAACAAAGAAGCAATAGCCATAGACTGGTTAAGTGGTTCGTAGATCTGTACTTGATGAAGTTCTGCAAATATATCTCTACATAACCAGTCATTGGTGATGACGGGTGAAGTCCACTTAACCCGTCATCACCAATAACGGGTTAAGTAGAGATGAAGTTCTGCCAAAATATCTCTACTTAACCCGTAATTGGTGATGACGGGTTAAGTGTACTTAACCCGTCACTTAACCCGTCATCACCAATAACGGGTTAAGTAGTAATATTTTGGACGAACATTATGAATACTTGGTCTGTGGACATCGAAGCACTTCTGTACATTCCTCTATTGTTGCATAGGTTTAGAGATAAGGTTAGAGTAAGGTTTAGAGATAGGGTTCGGACAAGGTTAGAGTAGGGTTAGGACAAGTTTGTAGGTTTAGAAAAGGTTAGAGATAAGGTAAGAGGAGGTTAGAGTAGGTTTAGAGATAAGGTTAGAGTAGGGTCAGGACATGTTCATGGTAAGGTTATAGTAGGTTTAGAGATGAGGTTAGAGTAGGTTAGAGATAAGGTGAGAGTGGGTTAGAGTAGTTCTTAGAGTTACAGTAGGGTTACAGTAGGGTTGGAGAGTTAAAGTAGGGTTACAGTAGGGTCAGAGTAATTTTAAACATTATGAAATTAAATAATATAGTTGAAAATATGAAAAAGTTTATTAAAAATTGGAAATAACCCCACAAACTAATCTCAAACCCTAATATAGAGAGATCTATTCTAACCCTAGTCGTAACCCTACTGTAACCCTGCTCTCACCCAAGTCGTAACCCTATTTATGTAAATTTGATAATGTATTTTTATAAGATTTACAAACAATTTTCCCTTTTTTTTTCAAAAAAAATGTTAATGCGTGGGGTTAACTGTACTTAATCTGTTATCTCCAAAAACGGGTTCAGTAGAGAGAAATTTGCTGAAGTTCATAAAACAAATAATAATATACAATACAAACAAATTGTGTTAGGGTTATTGTTAGGTTAGGGTTATATCTTAAAACTCTTTCTTCCACTTCCTCTCAGTCCCCGCTGCTTTGCCAATTCGGTTCTTCGATTGTAAAAACAAGTTAAGGACTTGTACTACATGTACGGGGAGGAAGTCTCCAATAATATTAGGCAAGTTATGGCCTTGTTGTACATGTGGTTCCTATGTTGTATAGTGAAATGTAATAATAGGCTCGTTATGGACTTGTTCTACATGTGGAGATCTACATGTGGTGCCCACTTTGTCGAGTCTCCAATAATAGTAAGCAAAGTTATCCTAAACAAAAATGAACACTCCATTCCTCGACATAGACTTAGCAAAATCTATCTGAGTGAAGGGGGAACTATGAAGAGAAAAAGAGCAAGGACTGAGGATGCTATGTTGGATTCTACTTATGAAATCCATGAGTTGATAAAACTCCAATCCAATCTCATTCACATGATCCTTGTAATAATGCTCTTTGATAACTTGCACTACATGTATATCCCCACATGTAGTGCCAAAATTCAGTGCGTTTTAGATCGGAGAGCTACAAATATTAACCTAATTAATCAAATCCAAAAACAACCACTTACTACAAATATTAACCCTTACCCTAACCCCAACACATAACCCTACACTAACCCTTAACCCTGGCTTACTCTAACCCTAACCCTAGGCAAGTTATCAAATTTTATTTTTTAAACTTTTTGACCACATTTAATGTTAACGATTTTATATTGGTTAGTTGCGTGGCAATAAATAAAATTTAATAAAAAATATAAACAATTTACAAGCATATGAATGTCACTTTACAAAGTTCAGGAGACAATGTTCGTAAAGAGTGAAGAGAAAGTTGTAGAAAGCATAAAAATATCTTTCTACTTAACCCGTTATTGGGGATAACGGGTTAAGATCGCTTAACCCGTTATCCTCAACAACGGGTTAACTAGATAGATATTGGCAGTATATTATGAAAACTTGGTATGTAGGGCCAATATCTCTCTACTTAACTCGTTGTTGAGGATTACGGGTTAAGCAATCTTACCCGTTATCCGTAATAACGAGTTAAGTGGAGAGATATTGGCAGTCCATTATGATAACTTGATAGGTAGGCGGATAAAGTACTGCCAATATCTCTCTACTTAACCCGTTGTTGTGAATAATGGATTAAGTGATCTTAACATGTTATTCATAATAACGGGTTAAGTAGAGCGATATTGGCAGTACTTTATTAAGACTTGTTCTGTAGGGGATAAAGGACTGACAATATCTCTCTATTTAACCTGTGATTTGTGGTGACGGGTTAAACTCATTTAACCCGTCATCATCAATAACTGGTTAAGTAGAGAGATTTGTACAGAACTTTTTTCTGTGTTTGGCTCTATGTGCTTTGGTTGATACAAATACAACTTCACCAAATTTGTTCACAAATTCACATCACATCAATGTCTATAATACAACATATAACTTGACAACAATTATAAAACATACAAATGGACAATGTCAACCAATATACATAATTAATTCAAATCAATACAGTTATCAAAAATTTTCACAAAAATTATACAACTCGACACATGTCCAAATTTAAAAAAAAATTATCAAGGCGTTCTTCATGTTGGCTTCCACGCATGCCCGGTATTTACCTACAACAATTTATCAACATACAAACAAACAATGCATTAGTTATTGGAATAACAAAATCAGCAACCAAATGCTAAACTACTAATAACGAACCGACTATTAGATACTACCGTTTACGGCCACGCGGCTTGCAACCGCTTGGTGTGAATTGCTCGGGTGGGTTCCGCTTCCTTTGAGGATTTTGCCGTCTGCCTTGTGTCCCTGGGGATTCAGGGTCATCCGACCACTGCTCCATTTCAACTTCTTCAGGATTTTGCTGTTGTTGCAATTGTTGTAGCTCGATGATGTGAATTCCCTTCCTTGTCACGCTCTTTCACCTAGAACCCGTTGCTGGCACGTTGGCTTTCAAATACGCCTCAAGTTATGGACCTTCACAAGTGTCCTCAAGAGTTCGACGGCACGGCTTCAGCATCTCCCGCATTATCTCCGTAAAGCTCTCAGGTACCTTACTCTTCAAGACGCGAGTAGCTATCAGAACGTTCTCCCATGTATTTTCAATCTACATTAGGTTGAAAATTTCAATTTAAACAACATGCATACTTAACATATCACCCACCTCAAATAACAATACATGCATACTAACTATATGAAATTTCACTAACCATTTTTCGATATGTTTCAGCCTTTGGTTAGTACATCGGCTGGGAGGAGGAATATGTCGGAAGTGGTTTTGCCTGGGTTGGGGGAATCGGAATCTGCACACCGGCTGGTACAGCAGCCTTTGGAGAAACATACAACTATGTTACCCGCTTGTACCACATCATGTATGCCTGTTGGAGGGAGCCATCATACGGTATCGCAACGAACATCATATTCGGTGTCATTTGATGCCGTATGGTGTTCCATTTGACCACATGGTAACGATGGTAATCAGCCCAATCGAAGTTGGGCACTCGTCCCGTTCCCCTCACCTTGTGCAACTTTTTATCATAGCACCGGATATCTGGAATCTTTTAATGATATCCGAATTGCCGCATCACTCTATCAGGATACTGAAACTCGACAATGCCAAAATTTACAAGTGGTGCAGCAGTCAACCAAAGGGCACTGTCTAAACAGACCGGTGGAACCCTTTGCAACCTGGCGGTCGAGTACAGTTCCCAATTGACGAACTCATCCCGCAGGTTATCTAACTCATCTCTGTAGTAGGTTAAAGATTGGCGTGAGTTATTGACCCGCGTGTGCCGCCCCGCCCAATATACTCCTAGAGGATGTAACAACTCCGACACCCCCGGGTCGGCCAACCAATCTGGTGTGGGTTCAATAATACGGGGACATCCGATGTGGATGCGTTCCCAACTCCAGATTTGCAGTAATACCATCGGACCACCCATTTGTACGGCACCAAAAGAACATGTGCACAAAGTCCTATACAGTAGCGCCAATGCCGCACTCCCCCAACTGAAACGGCCCGCATAACGGAAATTTTCCAACAACCGTAGATACATTAGCAGCACGGTCGATCCAGATGAGTTCGGAAAGATCACTCCCCCTATCATACTAAAAATATATGCACGAGCATAGTAGGTTAGGGTTTCCTCGTCCGAATCGGTGGTCAAATAATCCTCCTCTAACTGAAATTTCAACCAACTATTGTACAGTGATTTACCATCGAAAGTTTCATCCAAAACTTCAGCTTCCGCTTTATCTTTCGCAGCTTCTATTTGTTCATACAATAAATCTTGATCATGATCAGCAGGAATATTTTCGAGGATTTCTTTTTCAACGGCCTCTCTTCATTGGAGAACAATCAACTGGAGGTCGATACCGAGCAAATCACGAACAACTTCAACTCAATCGAAGTCCATGTTCCCCGTCACAGTGAACCCATCTATTGGTAGCCCAGTTATCATTGCTACATCTTGGAGGGTCACAATCATCTCACCCACTGGTAGGTAGAATGTGTGGGTCTCCGATCTCTATCGCTCGACAAGAGCTATAAGTAACGGCCGAGCTAGCTTCACTCCCACCATGAATTTAGCTCTGTAGAAACCGGCATCAATTAAGTACGGCGTGATACGGGGATCAAAAGGAAGAACCATGTGCTTCCGGAAGTTACATTTCTTATCGGACCCATTCCACACGGCTTCGGATCGGTGTTTGGGTTGCAACGTGAGTAAGTTTGTGTCCATGGGTCCAGGTGGTATAACGGGAACCGAAGACAATGGACCTGTCTCAGCAGAGATTGACGGCCACCAACCTACACGAATAAAGATAACAAATGTTATTATTGAGATAATGTTACATATTCGTATTCAAAACCAATAATAATAATCAATCTTACCTCCGTAGTTGGTGCGCCACTAGTGGTACCGAACGGGCTTCTCGGTTGCCTTGTTCTAGCCATTTATCTATGTACAAAAAAATTTAAATGTAGTTGGTACGCGTTACATCCATTTATTTATTATTAATGAATATGTCGAGATTGTGGAAAAAAATGCACAAATGACAACCAAAAAAAGCAGTAAAAGTCAACTTGGTCGGATTCACGTAGCACAAGTCACCCCAACTTGTGGAAGTGAGTTTCAACTCTCGGTTGGAGAGATACGGGCGTGTACCGCTTTTGGTTGTAAAAAAACCCAAATAAACCAATACACGGCCGTATCACTCGAACCGTGAATGAAAACTCACTTCTACAAGTTCGGGTTGCTTGTGCTACATGAGACCATCCTACTCGCAAAGTTTCGTATTTATTGGAAGTGGTTTGAAGGGTTTTTTATTCTAACCGCACTAAATGTTTTATAAGTGATTAACTTGTAATGCGAGGAACTTTGGAAAACCACACAAACGGTATCCAAAATTTATAAAACTTTGAAACTTGGTCAAATTCACGTAGCGCAAGCCACCCTAACCTGTAGAAGTAAGTTCCGACTCACGGTTTGCGAGATACTGCCATATACCACTTTATTAGGTTTTTTTTTAAACCAAAAAGTGATATACGGCCATATATCTCGAATCGTGAATCGAAACTCACCTCTACAAGTTGGGGTGGCTTCTGCTGCATGACACCATCCTACTCGCAATGTTTCGTATTTTTTGGAGGCTGTTTGCAGGTTTTTCTACTCTAACCGCACTAAAAAAATTCTAAGACATTAATTTCTATTGCGAGGAACGTGAGAAAACCGCACAAACGGCATCAAAAATTTATATAACTTTCCAACTTGGTCGAATTTACGTAGCGCAAGCCACCCAAACTTGTAGAAGTGAGTTTCGACTCACGGTTTGTGAGATACGTCCATATACCGCTTTATTAGTTTTTTTTAACCAAAAGCGATACACGGCCGTATATTTCGAACCATGAGTCGAAACCCACTTCTACAAGTTAGGGTGGCTTGTGCTGCGTGAGATCAACCTACTCGCAAAGTTTCGTATTTTTTGGAGACCGTTTACAAGATTTTCAACTCTAACCAAACTAAAAAAAAATTAAGTCATTAACTTCTAATGCGAGGAACGTGAGAAAACCACACAAACGGCATCTAAAATTTTTAAAAATTTCCAACCTGGTCGAATTCATGTAGCACAAGCCACCAAACTTGTAGAAGTGAGTTTCAACTCACGGTTTGCGAGATATGTCCGTATACCGCTTTATTAGGTTTTTTTTAACCAAAAGCGATACACGGCCGTATATCTCGAACCGTGAACCGAAACTCACTTCTACAAATTGGGGTGGCTTCTGCTACGTGAGATCAACCTACTCGCAAAGTTTCGTATTTTTTGGAGGCCATTTGCAAGGTTTTCAACTCTAACCGCACTAAAAAAATTCTAAGTAATTAACTTCTAATGCGAGGAACGTGAGAAAACCGCACAAACGGCATCCAAAATTTATAAAACTTTCCAACTTGATCGAATTCACGTAGCACAAGCCACCCAAACTTGTAGAAGTGAGTTTCGACTCACGGTTTGCGAGATACGTCCGTATACCGCTTTATTAAGTTTTTTTTAACCAAATAAAGTTTTACGTCTCGAACCGTGAATCGAAACCCACTTGTACAAGTTGGGGTGGCTTATGCTATGTGAGATCAACCTACTCGCAAAGTTTCGTATTTTTTGAAGGCCGTTTGCACGGTTTTCAACTCTAACGGCACTAAAAAAATTCTAAGTCAATAACTTCTAATGCGAGGAACGTCACAAAATCGCACAAACGACAGCCAAAATTTCTAAAACTTTGCAACTTGGTCCAATTCACATAGCGCAAGCCACCCAAACTTGTAGAAGTGAGTTTCGACTCACGGTTTGCGATATACGTCCATGTACCGCTTTATTAGGTTTTTTTAACCAAAAGCGATACACGGCCTTATATCTCAAACCGTGAATCGAAACCCACTTCTAAAAGTTGGGGTGGCTTGTGCTGCGTGAGATCAACCTACTCGCAAAGTTTTGTATTTTTTGGAAGCCGTTTGCAAGGTTTTCAACTCTAACCGCACTAAAAAAATTTTAAGTCATTAACTTCTAATGCGAGGAACGTGAGAAAACTGTACAAACGGCATCCAAAATTTATAAAACTTTCCAACTTAGTTGAATTCACGTAGTGCAAGCCACCCGAACTTGTAGAAGTGAGTTTCAACTCACGGTTTGCGAGATACGTCCGTATACCGCTTTATTAGGTTTTTTTAAACCAAAAGCGATACACGGCCGTATATCTCGAACCGTGAATCGAAACCTACTTCTACATGTTGGAGTGGCTTATGCTGCATGAGATCAACCTACTCGCAATGTTTCGTATTTTTTGGAGACCGTTTGCAAGGTTTTCTACTTTAACCGCACTAAAAAATTCTAAGTCATTAATTCCGTATAAATTGAACGTGAAAAATCAACCCAAATAAAACTAAATTAGTAAGCCTAATATTACTAAATTTCTAAATTATTTTGGGCAAAGCATTTTTTGGACTTTCTAAATAATTTACTATGTAAAAATTTAGAAATCAACATAATTAATTCTAATAAGGCAAAGAATTAGTCAATACCTTACAAAATAACAAGGAATTTTGCCAATAGATCAATTTGTGACCGAACTAGGGAATTGATTTGCTTTCGATGTAGATATTTGGAGAGAGAGATTGTATGAGAGTGGAAGAGGAGGAGTAGGAGCAAACGGAGGAGTTTGGAATTTTTTTAGGGTTCTTGGGTTGGTTTCGCCCAAAAAACCGATAGAATCTGGGGAGGGGTCGACAAGGAAGACGAAGGACTGTATACAGATCTGAGATTATATCTTTGCCTTAACTCGTCCTTGTCAACGACGGGTTAAGGCAAAATATTATAAAAAAATATATGGGCTGTTGGATCGATCCAACGGCCCAGATTAAAGTTCGCACGGGTCTGTGCACACTGACCCGTTTGCAACCGAAGAAGCCTCTTATATATATATATATATATATATATATATATATATATATAACTTATGTTTTAAATAAAAAAATTAAAATAATTAATTTTGTGAAGTGTGTGCAATCGCAACGCACATGCACGTGTTTTGGGCATTAACAAAATGGTAGACCGGCTATTATTTTGGGGGATGGAGGGAAGCAAATTTTGAATTTGTATTAGTGGAGTTAGTAGAGTTAGTGGACAAGTAGTTACTATAACCACTCAGTTAAAATCCTATAAAAATACCCCCTAAGCCATTTAATTTCTCTCCTCCCTTCTTCTTTGTTCAATCCAAAAACCAACCCCCCTCTTTCTTTCACTTCCTTGCTCTGCCGAAATCATCCAGCCATAGCCATCTCCCAGTGTTTCTCCACTCAATTCCACCATACAAACATATATACCTTTCTTTCATTGCCTCCTCTGCCTAATCCGAAAATCCATCTAGCAGTCCTTTGCTTTCTCCACCTACTCACCATACCACATATATATCTTTATATATATATTCCATTGTACATTATATATAGACATGTATATATATAGTAGATAAATACATATATGTATATGAAGAAAAATGGAGATGTTGTTTCTCAGGTTTGCCAAAATGGAGCTTAATGTTGCATGCCGAAGAAGTGAGGAAGGTATTTCCTTATGTTCGCCGAAGTGAAGTTTGGAGATTTCTCTTGTGCACGGATTTCGAGGAGGCCAATTAGGATTTTTTGGAGCTCTTCGAAGGGAAATTATTACTTGTTAAATTCTTCAATCTTGGGTGGGTGGTTCTAAAATTCTTTCTAATTTAGGAGTAAAATTGCATGTTAGTTAATGTAGAATTTAATTGCTAAATTTTGATTGGTATGGTAAAAGTAGATTGCATGATCTCATTTTAATTGTGTCTTGATGTGTTGAATTGATATTTTGATTTAATAAATGGCTAGACCCTTGTTAAAATAGAAGAGGAAAAAGAAAATATCATTTGGTAAATTATTGAAATGGGAATTGATGCATGGTAATACATTTCTTATATAGTCAAAATATTGTAACATGTATGAAAATCGTTATATAATATGATTACAGTAGAGAAATAGTCTCATGGATTTATTTTATGAGTATAAAGAATTTTATGGAGAAGTTTTGATGAAAGACAATTTTCTATTTGTAAATTAATGATATGAGTTCTTAATGCAAGATTAAGTTTTTGTTATATTGTCAAAAAGAGAATTTTATATAAATATAATATACTATATTTTGATAGAACTGCATTCTGGAAAAGAATTAAGTTTTTGAATGGGTAAAGAATCGAATTTTGTAAAGGAAAACTAATTACAGTACGGTATATACAAAAAGAATTTAACTCATCTTATATCAGTTAGTCACTCAAGACCTACTGGTCTTCGGGTGCGATTTGAGTGCGTTACTGTAGCTAGGCGGAGCTATTGGTCTTGAGTTCGAGTCTCTCAAGAGACTCTGTTTTTCTAAAATTTGTTTTCAAATTCAGAACCGAAAGCCAAACCATAAGTATAAATTAAGTTATCTATATAACAGTTAGTCACTTAAAGACCTTCTGGTCCTTTAGTGAGATTTAAGGCGGACACTGTTCATTTGGTGGGTTTGGGTTTGACCTGGGTTCGAATCCGACTATAGCCACTTTGTTTTTCCTTTTTGATTTTTTTTGAATATTTTGAGTTTAAGTGAAATAAAAATTGGAAAAAATTACTAATATTCTTCTAAAATTGTTTAGACTTTATAAAAATTATTTCTACAATATTTGGATATATTTTGTGAGAATTGAAAGGGGATTTTACATTAAAGAACTCGCTTTTATCAATTAAAATGTGACTCTTGTAAATTAAAGAGAAATGAAAGTTTGGAATGCACTTAGATTCTTTTTTATGAGATTTTTATGGTTATTAATACTTGATTAAGTTAATATTTGAATTGTATACAATGCTATAAGTGATTAAATTGATAAAAGTGGTTGAATTAAATTATTTCATGTTATGAGATCTTTAAAGAAATGTTTCTCTTGAGGAAGAGATTGTGAATAAAGAGAATTGAATAATTATTTTAAGATTGAATATGATTTATTGTTGACCTCTAGAAAAAGATAGTTGTTGGAATCTACAGACTAGGCGAGACCCTAGTACCGGCAATATTTATTAATGAATTTGAGAGCAAACCAGTGTGGGTTGAGCATCCCTTGACAAGTAGCCAGATTGGGATGATTGTCTCTTTTGTTTGGTTTAAGTCCGGTAGGGTAAGCTAGCTCTAGGTTGTGATGATTTTCTTCTAAAACAAACTAAAATTGTAAGGACTACACTATAATGGAGATGTGATGAAAGTAAGAGAAAAACATAAATATGAGGGCCATCGGATCTACGGTGTGAGAGTGTTCACAGGATGTCCACATGATGCGTCATGTCAAGGCGTGGATACTTCTCCAGGATATTGTACCGTTGGCGACGCTTGTGGGGTATTTGGTGACTACGCAGTGCCATCGTTCCATGGCGGAGGTGAATTGTCCATAGGATGTCTGCATGATGCGTCATGTCATGGCTTGGGATTCTCTCCAGGATGTCTGGATAATGGGCTCGTAACTCATAGAACATCTAGGATACTTACCGTAGTTACCGTAGTAGTTTAACTCATAACGAGGGATTCAACCCTACAAGATGAAGTACGATTAAGGGTTTGCCCTCGGACCTATGTAGTATGGGATGCATAGAATCCGAACAAGTGCGCATTAGTGTCTTTTAATATAAATAATTGCATTAAGTATTAAGTGCACAGCACTCACGACATCAACAGGATAGTCCCTCGTTAGCTTTGTTTTGTGATCAAGTCTGTGTTTGCTAAAGTATTCAAGAACCGTTATACTTTCGGCATAGCAAGGATGGCTGTGTATAATATTTCGTCGGTTGTAAGCAACTGACGTACCCATAGTTTTATATGCAGGACTTGGAATTTACAAGAAGATATAAAGATGAATTTGTTGCTGATGATTACTTAAATGCTAAAGTTGTTGAAATTGTACATTTATTGTTGTGTTTTATTTTTTTTCCGCTACGTGTTGATGTAAAAGACTCTGATGTAAATAAAGTTTTTAATTCCATGTAAAGTTGTACGAAGTGAAGTGTAAAAATCCTGTGGAACTTCGAATTCAGTCTTATTTGGAATTCGGGGTGTTACACGTGCAGTCGGCCGACTTGCTCTCTGTTACAACCCTATATACTTGAAGGAATGACCGTTCGACTGCGCAGTCGACCGACCCACTCTCTGTTAGATCCTGTACAGTCGAAGGCATGAACCATTCGACTGTCCATGAGTTGCGGTCGATCGTCGCGACGCTGATTGATGAGCGGCTGAGATTAGAAGTTGTGAAAACCTTGTATTGTGTGTGATTTTAGGGTTAAGTGGAAAAAAAATGATCTATCAGCCGTCATTGAGAGAGATGGAGATAGTGAGAAACCCTACACATTGGTGGTGCGTTCTTGAGAGATTTGCAAACTTACTTCATATATCTAGTGGCAATTGCAGGAGTGCCTTTGCGCGGGGAAGTAGCCATTGCATTGAGTAAACCTCGAAAAAATCTTGTGTGTTCTTGTGTTTTGCTTTTGATTGATCTTTGTTCTCTTGCTTTTGATTCTATTATTCATGCATCTCGTTTGTGAGTTATTCCGCAGTTAAAACTCAAAATCTTTCACACAACTACATTGTCATTCAACTCTAAATTTGAAGTCATGTTGATTACGTAGACTTGATAATCTAATCAACAAGAACATAAATTATAGTAGAATTAACAACATTCACTAATTTATCACAATTCACATAATCATAATAATAGCAAAAATTATTATTATCACAGCATAATTTCTCATAATCCACATAACCTAAAATTAACATCAAAATAATCTCACACCATCATCATACTCCACTACCATCTCAAACCCAAAATTGTAATCCAAAATTACAATATTCACATTCAAATGTTTCAACTCAATTTTACAATCTAACATACTCAATTCGAATCAAATAAACCAAATTTATCACATAAAACACTTGAATGTATAAGAAAATACCTTTAGCGCCTCTAGAGTTAGGGGGGGCGACATGAGCAAGAGAGAGTGAGAGGGGTAGGGGCGATTAGTGACGACGTCAGGACCGAGAGAGAGATTGAGAGGCAGAGGCGACGGGCAGTGAATACGGGAGTGGGAGAAAGAGAGGGTGAGAAAGTGGGCGGCGATCGATTTCGTGAGTGAGCGGGAGAAAGAGGGAAAGGAGATGGTGTGATTTGGGGTTTCGGAGGATTGAGCGCGAAGAAGAAAAGAGAGAGTGGAAATTTGGGGATCGAAAATAGAGTCACTAACCCTGGCGTTTGTAAGAAAATGCCGGGGTAGGTTCCTAATCCACTGGCGCTTCTACCAAAATGCCGGGAACACCCCGACGAAACTACTGAAACGCTGGGGTCGTTTCGCCAAGTTTGGCCAAAACTTTTGTAGTCTCTTATAAATCTTGCGTAAATATAACTTTATTCATTTTTTTTCATGTAGGAGGGGATCTACACTAGGAATTAGAAGAGCAAGAAGTGCAAAGTCATCAGGTGGGGAGGGACAAAATGAAGGAGCTTCTTTAGGGAGAGGGAGAGGCGGAGGAAGGGTACACTTGCTACAATAATATGATGTGAATGCATTCTCTTTCTTCACAATAATTTGACTACATTGCAAGTTTAACATCAAAATACGTTACAATAACCTGACTAGCTTATAATTTTCTTACAATACTGCATGCTACATTGAAAATAAATATGGGTTGACACCACCAACATTGGTGCACTTCCAAGATGCAAGACACCCTCCAGTTCTTGGAGCTATGGAGTAGTGGTGGGTGTTACAATGCATTTAAAGTAATTTTCAACTTCTTGACATGCACGCCTTAAAGTCATATAAAAGATTTCATGACTACGAGGTGTGCATGTCAAGAAGTTGAAAAGCAGTAAGAATACAGTCTGACACCCACTACTCCTCCATTCCTCCCAATGACAAATTTTGATGCTTGCTCATGTTGATGTGCACCAAACAGGTGGTGTTTGTGATATATGCAAGGGGGATTATTGCCAAGGCTTCAACGAGGTAGAATGACAGTCTTCCCCCACCCTGATGCAAACACATAGCTGCAGCAACAGATCAACCATGGCACACATCTATCTCTCTTATTAAACAAAAAAAAATCAAAATATGAGGGATGCATGTCAAAAAGTTGAAAAGCGGCATAAGTAGTAAACTTCTTTCTTTATTATTTCTATAATTTGAACACTCTTTTTTTCTTCTTGATCATATTGAATTACACTAGGTGGGTTGATATGAATATGGGTTGGTGGGTATATATAGCCATTGATGGGGGGTGTGGATTGGTCAAGATATTATCTCAAGTCTGAATTGCCATTAAATGCCACTGATACAAGTCTCAAAATAAAACCCCACCCATTGATACAAGTTTTAAGACAATTCAGAGGCCATTGATACCTTTTTCAATACAAACATTGTCCATTTCAAGTCTCAATGCATTAGGTCAAGTAATCACATTTGCAGTAGGCTTTGTTTTCTTGTGACAATAGGTTCTTTGTCTCAATGCAGTAGGGTTAGTTTATTGATGCAGTAGGTTTTGTTGGTAGCAATGCATTTAGGCATATACATTACCTAAATCTTAGTTCGTATTTTCAAACATAATCACTATAATGAATGTATGTGTTATTCCTAATTATAGGTGTTGCCCGTATAATTCCTTCTCAAAAAAGTGTTACTAACACTATCCCTGGAGCAGCTGCAACTGATACAAAAGGAGGAGGAATGATGCTTCACAAATGCATTTTGCTCAAGTTCAAACTGGTCCACTTACTCACCCAATCCAACCAATAACTCAGCCAATCCAAACAACGAATACAATCCAACGAATACATGCAGTGAGAGGGAGAGCTAGGAGTGTACCTCTGAGAAGCTGGAGTGGAAGAGGTAGAGGAAGAGCTGTATGGATGCCATAGTGGCAAGAGCATTAATTTGGTTGTATTAATTGGAAAAACTTGATGTAGTTGGGATAATTTAATGTGATGGAAGATTATGTTTGAGTATATGTTAGATTAGGTCTGCACCTATTAACATAGTTGAAAACTTGATGAAAAAATTTGGTTGTATCAGTTTTGGATTTTTGTATCAATGTAAATATGCTTATGAATTTGGATTTTATGCTTAAATGTAGTAGGTTTAATGTTGAACTATGTATCAGATTGAACTTTTGTATCAGGTTATGTTCATCTTTCGCATTCATGTTGTTGAATCAGGTTGATCTTTTGTATAAGGTTGAATGTATCACAATCTGTATTGTGTCTGTATGCTTTTGTACTTAATCAGGTTGTGTTGAACATTTTCATACATGAATGTATCAGTCTGTATACACTTTGTGTCACGATTTGCATCAGGTTGAATGTATCTGTCTATATGCTTGAATGTATCAGCATGTTTTTGTATTTGCATAAGCCTGTTTGTATGCTTGAACAATTTCATGCTTGAGCATAATATATTGAACTTTTGTATCAGGTTGTGTATCAGGATTTGTGTAATGATATTCATGCTAAAATGTATCAGTCTGTGTTGTATAAAGATTTGTTGTATTAGGAGTAGTATCAGGATTTGTATTCATGCTTTTGTATCAATATGTATGCTCATGGATGTATCAGTTCAAAGATTGAATTTGGCTGCTTTTCTATCACATTGGTTAAAAAATGCATCAAACTTGCTTCTTATGTTTCACAATTTCATTCATTCATAGTTCAGTCATTCACATACATTCTTTCAAATACAAGCTGACGCTAAAACATCGATTAATTCATTCATTCAAAATTCAAAATTCAAAATTCAAAATTCAAAATTCAGATTGCAACTTCCCTGTTTACATTTTCATCACCCCTTATACATCATATGCACCACATTAACAACAAGAAGATAGACATAAAAAAGAACAAAAAATGTGCGAAACACTAATGTGAAGCCACTAATCATCTTGTCGAACTGAACAATCTTTGTGGTTAACACCTCTTTGCAACCTAATTCTGCTGGTTTCATTGCTTTCAACACCTCCTTATGTTTTTTTCAAAATTCATTTCAATTCTACTAAACCATTCTCATTTCTACCAGACTCATCCATTGATACCCACTTAAAAAACTTTCAACCAGACTCATCTTTGTCTTTATTAGTGGGGCAAGAGTAGAAAAGCCTACCTTGATTCTTACTTCTCACACTTAACAATCTTCACTCTCCCAGGTAACTCGCAGTCACACATGATTGGCATCTAATATGATGACTTCTGATATGAACTAGTCGCAGACATTGTTCGGTTGTTTGCTGAGGGATTGAGTGAGGTTTTGAGTGAGGAATTGAAGAATTTGAGTGGAATGAGAGTTAGGGTTTATGGACAGCAAAGAGTCAGTGAAAGTGAGGAGTAAGGGTCAGATTTTGTTAGAAAGAAGAAGAGGGCATTTCCAACTTTTCACAACTATATTAATGGGTTCAAACCCGTTAAGGAGAATACCCTTCACTGAATGGGCCAACTAACGGTCGGTACTATTTAGAATAAACACATGGACTTTAGGTGTTATTTTGAAATTAATATAAAGTTTGGGTGTCATTTTGTCCTTAACCCATTTTAAAATGTAAAAACTTCAAGGTAGTCTGACCTCGAATCTTAGACCACTTTTATATTAGTTATGCATGGGCAATGCATGGAATTGTTTGTCTACAGATGACAACCCCATCTCAACCATTATAATATTAGATTAGATCTCAACCATTATAATATTAGATTAGACTAGAATAGATATATATTAATTCTTATAAGATTAACAAATAAAATTGAAACATGCGCTAAATTATTCTCCCAATTAATTGCTATTTGAAATTTATTAACAGCTTACTAGGAATGTCTTTTCCTTACGTCTACTTGGAACAAAATGCTATTTTCTGTCATCTATCAATACTATAACCTAATCTAATCTATCAATCAATACTATAAGTTAGATAAGTGTGTTTTCGACCACCCACCCAGTACCGCCTAGAAGGATGAAATAAAATATAAAAAATTCCTAAATTTCCAAATTAAAAAACTATGACAAATTTTTAAAAAATTATATAAAAATATATTGCCAAATTGATGTTTCTTTTTAAAAGACACATACATTAACAAATTTTGTCACCAATTTACTTTGAGAAAAAGGAAAGATGGCGCAAAAAAATGCAGATGGAGAAATAGCATGAGTGCATGCATTTAGAAGTTGAGTAACCTAGTTTTGTAAACAACTTTGGCTGCAAATGGTCCATATCGCAAAATTTTCACATTTGACTGAAATATTGCATTACCATAAAAACGGAAGGGCACAACAATAAGATACATACACAGTCATTTCATGCTCACACAACCCTTTTCAGAATCCAACCAATTATGAGTTTCATATTCACTAAAGATATATGTAGTGCAAACTAGAGTACCTGAAGAAACCAACTTCCACCTCCTCAAAACTTACCATGAATAACATTTCAACTTGGCAACAACAAGAACAATGTTCAACAAATTCAAGAGCAGAGTGTATTAGCTTAATAATTTAAACAAATGCGATGCCAGAAGAACAGGCTATAAGGAACCTGCTCTTTTGAACACACTCAATTTTATTCGCAAATGTTTTTCCATTTAAATTTTAAGCACACATTCACAGTACTGAGAAGTTCTTCCAGGCAGACAAACTTTTCATTCTTCAAACAGATGAGATACACAAGATTCTATAAGGGGGTTCTACTGGTATATACTTCGATTTCACTATAGATTCTCTTGCTGTTCAAGCTTTAAGAACAAATTAGCGATAAAATAAAGGGATGGTTGGAGTAAAGTATTTAATTACAGGCTGGCAGAAGAAATCACCTTTTTAATGGAAATTCAGTTTCGAGGTGAAGGTGCATAATCTACAAATTGACCTCGCGGTGGGATTGTACAAATCAATTCATTTTCCGATTCCTAATTCTTTTGACATGTCTCTGTTTAGGCTGAACTGCAGAGTACTGTGCCATGGAAATAGAGTTCGAGTCACCGGAAGTTTCCTCCGAAGATCCTGTTACCATAAAAATTTTGAATTATCTAAACGGATCGTAAGAGAAAATAAATAAAATATACTGGGGAGACATCTTCATGCTTAATAACTTTGGTATGATTAGAGTCCAGTGAGAACAATAAATTTTTTGAAAAATCTTGTGTAACATCCTATCAAAGAGGGGAGGATCTGCCTCAGTGATTCAATAATAATAAAAAAATCATATCAAAGAAGTTGGAAAACAACAATTCAAAGGAAAATCATATGCACAATTGGTCATATAAATATCATATGACAAAGGTCACAGCCTTTAATCTCTCTTAACAAACATGCCCCTTACATGATTTTCCCAGACCCAGACAGGGTTTTGTAGGGGGGACGGGTATTAAAAGAGATCAAAGGCTGTTATCTTTTGTCATATAATATTTTTGTGACCAACTGTGCATATGTTTTTTTTCCCAATTGATATTCCTGTTTTAGTCTCAGTAAGGACAACCTTTCAGTTGTGAGATATTGACAAGAATGAAAACAATGCTGCTTTATGGAAAAATTGCAATGATGCATCATTTTCTTCCATTATTTAGCTTTGTTAAGGGTCAAACAGTTGTTATATTAACACCAATAAGTCAACAAATAAACAAATAAATTAATAAAAACCCTGTTTCAACTACTACTATCCAAATCCTTAGGCCTGCCTAGAGTATTTACTTGATTAACTTTTGCTATTTTGGGATCATCATTGCTGTGCTAATTCCTTTGAAACAAGCATTTCTATTTTCCAGACAACAATATAATATTTTCTGAAATCATGTATTACCTTGAAAGTGGTATCAGGCAAATTTATGTACGACGTCTGCACAAAGATTGGAAGTTAGAATTTCAAGCGACAAGTAGTTGATCCATGAATTAAAAGGGTCCAATAAGAAAGGTGAAAACCTCAAGAGATGACAAATACTCGGCCTCATGGTGCCGAATCATGGTTGTTACTGAAACAGCACAATCTTCAGCAGACTGAAAAAGTCAGTCAACTATGAATAACACTTACAAAATCAACTACAGTTGAATAGGCCTTAATATATCGAACTTTAATTATGAGAAAATGTAACCACCAGCACACAAATAGATTGAACAAAAGAGGCAAACAGATACAAAACCCGAGTTATAGGGCTGAAGTTGAAATTCCTTTGTGGATTACTTGGTTTGAATAAACAACAGGTTTAGTTTTGGAAGAAATGTTGGATTCCCAAGGGAATCACAGTCCCCTCCTAGAGAGCTTTTCATTTCCCCAAAAAGGGTGGGACTCGTCCTCCCAACAAATAGAGTTCTAACTAAATAGAAACCAGATGCCCGAGTAATGGAGGATTATGAGGAATGCAATGTGTTATATCAAACACAATTATGTAACTTTCCAGGGGAATTCTGATTCCCACTCCCACATTTCCAACAATCCTCCAAACCACATACCAACCGTCCTCTTAGAGTGACCAAATTTAAGTTTCTGTTAGCAGAGGGAGCTGAACGTTCCCTCCTGCAAAGTATTATCATTCATCCTAAATATATTAGTGAATGATAGGTTCTCTAATAGAAACACAAGGCATCGGGGGGAATTCTTTGCCCATTTGAACCAGTGTTTAAGTCTTGCAGAGAGTCGAAAATGTGCAAGGCGAGAGGGCAGGGCTAGGACACCGACGGGGCTTTAGTGGAAGGAAAAAAAAAGGCCAAGGCTATCTTAAAACTAGTCAATAAAGGAAGAAAAAAAAAGATACAGAACAGACCAAAGTGTAAAAAATGATAGACAACTCAAAAAAATACAGAAAAATACAACTTTCACAGTTTTAAAAAACAAATATTACAACCTACAGAAAAAGAAGATGAACATAAGGACAAACATCAGATAGGAAAATTAAAGTCATCAACACATCGCAACAAGTAAATATGAAACTAAGTTAAGGATAAACATCACATAGGCCAATCAAAGTAATTGACACTTCATAACGAGTGTTTTGAATATCAACCGTTACAACCGTTATACCGGCCGTCATATCATTTTGAACAAGCTAACATTACCGAAACTAGTGTTTGAAACGTTATTCGTCCATTATATCAATAGGCGTCTAAAATATATATAAATGATATAATATTGATATAATACCTTATGATATAAAAGAAAAAAATGTTATAGAATGTTATAGACCTTTGAGTTAGGATTCAAACCCAAACCCGATTAGACCCTAACTCATCGTATAAAAGGAGATAAGGAGATCAAAATAATCAGCCAAAATCCCTTATCGTCTTTCATCCTTATCGCTTCCTCTCCCAAAAGTTTACCACATCATCACTCCTCTGTTTGTTATTTATTGTGTAACACACAGAGGAGATGTGGTCCTAGGGGTTTTCATTTACTGAACATGTGAAGGAGAGGTTCACTCGTAATCTCTAAGAATAAAGGACAATATTGAGGGTTTGTAATTATATTATAGATTAAAACTACATCTGATGAAGATATGACATAATACATCATATTCATCCAGATCCCATTGACTCTTTCTCTTCAAAATTACAAATTTGATGTTATGTTCAGTATATCCTATTTTTAATTAAGCTAATTACTTCTATGAGTGTATATACAAAAAGAATAATAAATTAGCATCTCCAAGGTTAGCAAACAATAAATTAAAATATTACTTTAAAGTAGCATGTGTAGATTGCTATATGGAGTGAACAATACTATATGGAGTGAACAAAGAGACCTCTTAACTTGTCTTCAAGTTTTCATTCGAAAAAAATTCTTTTCTTGCCTTCAAATCTTTAATGTGTAGATATCATTCTTTTATGTATTAGATTTCAGATAGGCAATTATACATTTGGTTATAACTATTATTAGTTGCATTAGGTAGACTGTATTTGTAATATTTAATGTGTAAAGTTCATCTAAATCACAATTATAATACATATTTTCATCTGTTATGTTAACCCGATAATGTTTAAATATCACTGATATCCGGTATCCTATATGAAAGTTTGTCTTCTTATACGATACCAATATCCGATAATTAAAACATTAATCAGAACAATTTTTAAAAATTAAGTATATGGAAGTTTTTTTTAAAGAAAAAGGATAAACATCATTAAGGCCCCTGTCTTGGCACTGAATTCCGATTAAGTCCCTTTGACTTTTTCAACTATTGTTATAACCGCTCAAACAGTATGTAACCTACAACAACAATATATAGCCTATAAAAATTCTACATTCTATGTACTGTTTTGAGGGTTATGTATTGTTGGTTCTGTACTACTTGAGGGGTTTGTAACAGAGTTGACAAAAGTTAATAGGCCTAACTGAAATTTAGCGTCAGACGAGGGGCCTGAACCTTACTTACCCATTTAATTAAAAGGTTGTAGAAGGTAAAAAAAAATCTGTAATTTAGCCTTAAAATAATACACTAAAAGAATAGCAAAAAAATATTATAAGTAACTGGTGTAAAATCTTGAAGTGGAAGCTAAAATGCTTTAAAGTGTAAGAGATTAAAATGGATTTAAGAGAATTTACAACAATGAATAACTCATGTTTGGCATTTCTTCCTCTTTCCAAGAATTTGGTGTCAACAAAAACTAAAACATTGAGCCACAAATTCACTCTGCAGTGCAGAAAATTCTATCTCAAACAGGAGATTGAAAAGTTAAGCCAATTAGGACCTACAAGCATAGAAAATCGGACAGGTCTAGACATGCCAGTTCACAAAACTTTTAAGATGTTTAATATCCCTAGAGATGGAAAGACTTGCAGGTTTTAGTTTTTTTAGTTCATCAATATCAAAATTCAGAAAGAATAAAATTTTTGTTATATGGGATCTCTCACCAAGCAAACGTATTCGCTATCCATTAACCAACCAACTGAATCAGCTAACCAACATGAAATTAACTTTGTCAAAGACACAAGAGCTTAAGGCTTCAAGTGGAAAGTGGGAAAATTGTTTATAAGAACCCCAAAAGCTAATAGCAGAGGAGCCTCTGAAAGTCATAAGAGGTTCAGGTTGCAAAGGCAGTTCAGCCCAGTTCAGTAATACTAAGATTCATGATGCTGAAATGCATTCATTAATAGGTCCACTTTTATGCCTTTCCAACACTGTAATAGTAATAAGAATTAACCTTTTAATCGCTTTTCTCACTTTCTTGCTAAACAGTCAACAACATTTACTTTCAGAATATAGATTATATTAATAGTGTCATGTTTTATGTCGTAGTTTCTTTATATAATTTTAATTAGTATGTATCTTGTCAAGCCAGCTTCAAAATGTTCAGTTGTGAACCTCTTCGTTCCATTTTATCATTTGGGGGTGTTTGTTTGATAGGAAAGACCATGAATTTGCTTTCTAAATTTGCTTTCTGTAGCATGTCACATCAGCATTCTCAATTTCACTATTGTCCATATTTTAAAATACTTTGTTCGTGTGACAGTTTGTTTGACAGTAACGAGAGTTTGTTAAAGTTAAGACAGCTCATCAAAAAAAGCCAAAAACCAATTCACCAAAAAACGTGGTGAATTGGCTTGGAAACGCCTATCTCTCACTCTCAGTTTTTTCATATTTTAATTTCCATGGCAAACAAACAAAGAAAGAGCAAAATATCATTTCAAAATGTGAATTCAGGTTGTTTGCCTTACAAACAATCAAGAACTAAATGATGAAAAGTATTGGTTTTGTTTTCACTCCTTAAAACCCAGTTACCAATTTTAGGTACTAGCAAACAAACGTACCCTTAATTGCATCAAGCCCAAAATATCTATATAACAAAACACACAGAAAGCTATCAAGTGGCTCTCATTCAATCCCCCCAAAATCAAAGGCCCAGATCTAACCTCACAAAACACATTCCCCCCCCCCCCCTCAAAGTTCCCCCCAAAACTCAAATTCAAATCCCCCCCAAAACAACTCCTTTATTTATTTAATCATCTCTCTCTCTCTCTCTCTCTCTCTCTCTCTCTCTCTCTCGCTCTCGCTCTCGCTCTCGCTCTCGCTCTCGCTCTCTCCATATATATATATATATATACTTATATTTATATATATATATATATATATATATATATATACACACACATATATACTTATGGAAACATTGACTTTTATACCCCAATTTATAATTATTTTTCAACATATACTAATGAAAACATGGACTTTTATTTACAACTAATTATTGTCATACTATTCAAACTTGAGCTACATAATTGTTGATTTACTGTTTATAAGGTTTCTCGTTCTGAAGACATGCCGTAGGCACGTGCCCACGGGCAAATCTAGTTGTTTCATAATACCGCAGAGACAACCTATTTCAATTTTAGGTTAGGCGTGGTAAAGAGCATATTCATGCACTAATTTAACTGACGAGATGGTTCTTGATAGGAAGGATTCATATAACTGAAACCAGAGAACTGCATTAGAAATGTTGTTGTCGTTGTTGTTGTTGCTGCGTGACACAGTACTGGGAGCTAAAATAGAGCTCGCTTTAGTACTCATGAAAAGTTTTTAAAGTTTTTACTATCCTTTTTTGTTTAATGACTAATAATTATGTCTCTGCACTTAGATTGCAATTATTCATAACGGGTCCTCTATTAATCAATTTAACGGAAATGCTTGTGAAGTAATAACCTGAAAGATTGCGGAGTCCTTGCACTCATTGTTTGCATCCAGCTGCACATTTCCTTCCTCAAAATAATGAGCACCAACCTGACATGCACACAAGTTCACATTTCTAAGACTTCTAATTATATAATCAGTAGTTGTTAACAAGCACTAGACACTTCTCGATATCTTAGAAGCAAACACCACCACCCACCACCAAACCCTTTCAGGTGTCTTAAAGCAAACACCGCCACCCACCAACAACAACAATGGAAACAAGTCTTATAGTACACTAATTTCTGATAAGAATATAGGATTAAGTACCTGGAGTTTTCCTCTTAACTCAACAGCCTGCAAGTCATCCTTGAACTCAAGGTTCCATATTGAGCGCCAACTCCCATTGCTTAAAATACCATATAATCACCGTGAGATATGTTAAAAATGAAATGTCAATTTGTTTGTACATAGTAGCAGAAGAATAAGATAACATACTGAAAAAGACTAAGAAATCTGGAAAACATATGCTTATGGTAGGGCCAACTTTTATGATACTATGTACAAGAGTAACAATGGGGTGATCAAGATATTATTAAAAATTATAGTTTAGTTAAATATGATTTGTTATATCTATAATTGGCAGGAACAGAAATTTATGAGATTCCAAGGATACTGAAGAATTACTGGCTGAGGTTAATATGCCAGTTTAGACTTAAAGATGCTCTTAAGAGATTGTGTAAAGTAATAAATTAAGTAGATGATGAGGACATCTTTCCAGTTTAGGATTTTTATTTTATTACCATTTTTATTTCTGGCAATTATAGCCATATGTAATCTTTTTGTAATTTTTAGATTCTGAGAATATTTTGGAGATGTGTTTCAAGATGTAATTGAGCCTATTTAAAGGCCCTGAGATGAATGAGAAAAGTATGCCATTATTGATCCAAAAAATCTGTGTTGAGTTTTGCTCTTCATTTTTTCTCCTTTGTGTGATACAATTGAGATCAAATTAGGGTTTGTGATAAATCCTAATCTAGTTTTAGAATTAGTGATTAATTCTAAAATTTATCCCCAATTAAAAATCCCTAATACAATTTCCCTAACCCCAAATACCAAAACCCTAATCCAATAACTTTCCCCCCGACTACAACCCTAATCATCAAATCCCCACACTACAGCCGCCTCCTTCTTCCTCTCCCTTCCTTCTTCTTTCCCCGTAACCATCCAACTCCCAAACCCAACCCCCTTCTGGTCCCGAAACCCACACAATCCACCCCTCCTTCACCTTCGTCCTCTTCCTCTACCAACACCGAACCCCAAATCCCCAAGCCATCTCCCTCCATCGTCATCCCCGTCCTCCACGTCGACCTCCTCCTGCTACTCACCCCGAACTCCTCGCCATCTGCAAACTCCCGACCTCCTACCTCCTCGCCTCGACCGGTCGCCGCACACGCCACGCCTGTGCCCACGACCTTCCCCTGTGCTACCTGTCGCAACTCCATAGCAGTGACACCAGCGCCGTGCCCCCAGTCGCCGACTCTTCCCGAGCACAGCAGACGACCACGCCCAGTCGTCGACTCCTCCCGAGCACAGCAGATCCACGACCTGTTCTTCCAACAGGAACCGCTTCGATTGTTGCAGTTGTTCTTCATATTCGGTATAATCTTTCCACTAGTAATATTTGTGTTTTACTGCCTTATCATCTAGTTTATTATCTGATTTATCTGTCGACCACAAAATAATTGAGATTGAGTGATCCACATGCTAGAATAGAGTACAAATCGATATTGGACTTTTTACTTGCTAAAACACGTAGGGATTTATTTATTGATTAAGATTGAATTATTAATTGGGATTGTTAGCATTTGATTCAATTCTTGAAAACCCATCGAACCTGTTAACTGTTAAAATATCCAATCTAAATCTGCACTTTCATGTTGGTAAAATTAACCCATTAAAATTCTTGGAAAACTCTCTATTTTAGGGTTGGTTTTACATCATTTTGGTATCAGAGCAAAGGTTCTTAAAACCTTAGTTCTTGCATCGTAGGCATCATTTTTGCATTCATTTAGGATTGTGTAGTTTTTATCTTTTTCCTTCTTTTATTTTAGTTTATTTCAGATTCATTAAAAAAAAAAATTTAGGACACACCCCATAGTCTCCACTTTTGGTGAATGCATCTTCGCAGCACCATCACAGACCCTGAGGAGCCTTTCCTATCCCTTCCCAATCACCCAATTAGGAACCCTAGACTTCCCAGACCTGAAATGGACAACCCTGATATCTCTGCTACCCTAGCTGCCATCCAAGCAACTCTTGCCAATATCAATCAGAGGCTTGAGAAAGTGAAGCTAAATCAAACCATTGTCCATGAGCTTCATGGCCATCGTCAGATCCCTCAAGGGAATGTTCATGACGATCGACGTCAAGAACGTGACCCTGACGAACATTATAAAAAGAACGTTAAGGCTAACGTTCCTCAGTTTGAAGGCCACATGGAACCCCAAGCTTACCTCGATTGGATCCGTGCCATGGACCACTACTTTGTGTGGTTCGACATGAGCGAATCCCTTAAAGTTAAATTTGTCACTATGAAATTAACGGGTAAAGCTCAACAACATTGGACCAATCTTGAACATGCCCGCAGAGGCCGATGCCTGACACCCATAGCCACTTGGGAGGCCATGAAAGAGAAGCTCACTGAGAGGTATGTACCGTTATCGTTCCGCACCCGATTGCTAGATTCGTGGAACCAATTGTATCAAGGAAGTCAATCCACACAAGAATATGTTGATAAATTCGATGACTTCCTTATTCGGTGCAATGCGTTAGGTAAAGAGAGTGAAGAACAAACTCTCTCTAGGTTCAGAGCTGGACTACGAGCTGACCTTAGGAACGAGCTAATCTATAGAAACGTGGACTCAATAGCGGCAGCCTATGCCCTAGTCCTCGACATGGATTCTCTTAAAGCTAGTTCTCATTCTAGGTCCAGCGACTCAAGAGATCATTCCTCTAGAATGAATCCTCCTGACCCCTCTAGACCTGAGCACTCCTCTCCTCAGTACCCTAACAAGTCTTACCCAGCAAACCTAATTCAAATTTCAATTCACATAGAGATGAACATAAGGGTAAGAACACCGAAAGAGATTACAGTAAGATTGACCCTCTCACTAAGTGCTATAAATGTAAGGGATACGGTCATGTTGCTGGCAACTGTCCCAGTCCCAGTAGGATTAATATAGTAGAGGGTACCGCAATCATCACTGATGAGCCCGACAATGAGTTTATTTATGAACCTAATATAAGTGATGACTTTGATGAAAAAGAGGATGACCAGTCTCTCAATTGTATTCAGCCTGTTCAGTCACCTTCATTGAGTATACCTGAGTCACCCATTCCTTCCGAAGTCACTTGGCAACCCATAGATTCTATCCCCGTATTAGAACATCACAAAGTCACAGAGTCTGCACCCACATTTGCATATAATATTCATGACTTGCATAGAGAAATTTCCAAGGAACTTAATGAGAATAATTTTAACCACAAGTTAATAGCAGATACTAGAAGGAAATTTATAACTTTTGATATTGGTGACGAAGTGATGGTTCGGATTCATCCGGAACGAATTCCTGTTGGACCCGTTAAGAACTTGAACATACATGCTGCAGGCCCATTTAAGATTCTACATGCAATCAATAATAGTACCTATGTCGTTGACCTTCCTGAAGGTTTTGGCATAAGTAAAATTTTCAATATTGAGGATCTAGTACTTTATGAAGGCTCAAAATTCAACCCGAGAAATTTTCTTATAGATGAGCCTACCCTGCAGCCAAATGGTGAGATTCCCCCATTACCTCCACTACCAGATATTACTTACCCATCGACAGAAGAATTGGATAATATTTTAGATAATCAGATAATCTCTACTAGAGATGGTGGTATGCACAAGTATTTGGTAAGGTGGAAAAATAAGCCGAAGTTGGATGACACTTGCAGTGATCGTGAGGGGCTCCCGCAGCTGGATCCAGATCTTTTGGAGCACCATGGCAGGATCACTGGTTTTGACTCGACTGGGTCGAGCTCTCTCCCACCCGGAGAGAATGATGAGGACATCTTTCCAGTTTAGGATTTTTATTTTATTACCATTTTTATTTCTGGCAATTATAGCCATATGTAATCTTTTTGTAATTTTTAGATTCTGAGAATATTTTGGAGATGTGTTTCAAGATGTAATTGAGCCTATTTAAAGGCCCTGAGATGAATGAGAAAAGCATGCCATTATTGATCAAAAAAATCTGTGTTGAGTTTTGCTCTTCATTTTTTCTCCTTTGTGTGATACAATTGAGATAAAATTAGGATGTGATAAATCCTAATCTAGTTTTAGAATTAGTGATTAATTCTAAAATTTATCCCCAATTAAAAATCCCTAATACAATTTCCCTAACCCCAAATACCAAAACCCTAATCCAATAACTTTCCCCCCGACTACAACCCTAATCATCAAATCCCCACACTACAGCCGCCTCCTTCTTCCTCTCCCTTCCTTCTTCTTTCCCCGTAACCATCCAACTCCCAAACCCAACCCCCTTCTGGTCCCGAAACCCACACAATCCACCCCTCCTTCACCTTCGTCCTCTTCCTCTACCAACACCGAACCCCAAATCCCCAAGCCATCTCCCTCCATCGTCATCCCCGTCCTCCACGTCGACCTCCTCCTGCTACTCACCCCGAACTCCTCGCCATCTGCAAACTCCCGACCTCCTACCTCCTCGCCTCGACCGGTCGCCGCACACGCCATGCCTGTGCCCGCGACCTTCCCCTGTGCTACCTGTCGCAACTCCATAGCAGTGACACCAGCGCCGTGCCCCCAGTCGTCGACTCTTCCCGAGCACAGCAGACGACCACGCCCAGTCGCCGACTCCTCCCGAGCACAGCAGATCCATGACCTGTTCTTCCAACAGGAACCGCTTCGATTGTTGCAGTTGTTCTTCATATTCGGTATAATCTTTCCACTAGTAATATTTGTGTTTTACTGTCTTATTATCTAGTTTATTATCTGATTTATCTGTCGACCACAAAATAATTGAGATTGAGTGATCCACATGCTAGAATAGAGTACAAATCGATATTGGACTTTTTACTTGCTAAAACACGTAGGGATTTATTTATTGATTAAGATTGAATTATTAATTGGGATTGTTAGCATTTGATTCAATTCTTGAAAACCCATCGAACCTGTTAACTGTTAAAATATCCAATCTAAATCTGCACTTTCATGTTGGTAAAATTAACCCATTAAAATTCTTGGAAAACTCTCTATTTTAGGGTTGGTTTTACATCAGTAGAACCGTAGGGGAACCGCAAATATAGGAGAAACACAAACAAACACACTGACACGGCATTTATAAAGCATCATTATAAAAAACACGTAGGTAAGAGAAAGTTAGTAACAGCCTACTGACATGAACTGTCCATAAAGTTGTTTTAACATGCAAACACCAAGTATATGTAAGGCTAAATAGCAAAAAACCCATCTCAACTATGACCTTTATGCAGAAAACCGCACTGAACTTTTTTTGCGCAGAAAACCCCTCCGTAGTATGTTTCAAAAACCCACACCGACGGCGTGAGCTTTATGCTAAAGTTGAGTGAGGTTTTTTGACATTAATGAGAAAGATGCATGTTGTTTTCTGAACCAACTTGCAAAGTTGAATGGGGTTATCTAATACAAGCAGCAGAAAAGTTAGATGTGGTTTTTTGAAAATATACTTCATGGGGGTTTTTTGAAACTAAACTTGACTGAGGTTTTTTGTGCAAAAAAAAGTTCAGTGTGGTTTTCTGCATAAGGGTCATAGTTGAGATGGGTTTTTTGCAATTTAGCCTATATGTAATTCAGCCGTCAAACTACAATTGCTATTTGGAATTTGTATTCTACATGAATATATTCAGAATATTTGGGAACAATTTTGAATAACTTGAAACTATTGTGACTTTGCATAAAATGGCATTTTATGGAAGATTGCAAAGAGAGAGTAGAGAGAACAATCAGTAGTATGAGACTATTCAAATACTAAATCTCTGGCATGACTTTCTAAAGATATTAAAAACTAGTGAAATAGTCACAGTTCGAAGAAAGGGGAAAAAGGTCAGAGAAAAACTAAAAGACAACTACCTAACTGCAATTACTTCAATAAAAGAATTGAACTATTATTTTTGTATCTAAATGTGGAAAATAGTTAACTGCAGAGGCCCTGTTTGGCACATGGGTTTTGAGTGGAAAGTGAGGTAAGTGGGAGAAACTCACATGTAAAATAAGGTCACTTCCACCACTTTCCCCTACTTTGCACCTCAAAACCCACGTGTCAAACAGCGCCTAAGTGAAGAACAAGATGTCTTGACAAGTTGTTATAATATGTCCAAATTTGGAGTACAAAAACAAGAATCTCCCTTTTTTTAGATATACTTTTAAGGTCAATGTGTGCGTGTATGATGTGTATAAAGTGATCGGGAGTACGATACATAATATTTCTGCAATTACTTGTAGTTCTTAGTATAGACTCATTATAGTACAAATTTTCCTGTCTGCATTGGCCTTGTTAAGTATCTAGTGTGTTATTCAGTAAGGTTAGAGTGTGTAGTGATCAAACATGCAAACAATCTTGTTTCATACTGCAAATGACGGACAAAGAGACATGAGAAACATATATCTCAAAATAGGCATCAAATAAATCACATAAGATTTCTTGGAAGCAGTGTCATAATTAATCACCAGTAATTCTGTGGACTAAATCTGGATGCAGAAATCACCACAGCGAACTCAAAGTCAGCTCCAGGCCCTTCCACATCTTTTCCTTTTGTGCAATAAACGGAACAGGTTCCTTTTGAATAAGCTTCACCAACATACTTAGAAAGCTCATAATCCAAGGCACCACTGCAATGGCACCAAGAAAAATAATTAACAAAACCTAGAAAAACAATCAGCACGTCCAAAGAGCAAGAGTAGTATGAAAGAATATATAAGCATACTACAAAGAAACTTGGAACGGATTCATATTTGGGGATTTAATATAACATATCCCTCAAAAACGTGTATTTAAAAATTTGCCCCCAACAATGTGGGCCCCAACTATAATGTACCTCTCGGGTTAAATGACTTCAAAATTTCAGATGAGTAGAAAATCTCATTTATGCATTGGTACTCTTGTCATTTCCTAAATGCCAGATGAAAGCCAGAGAAACATAGAATGCCCAATATACCCACTATACAGTATATAGTTGTGAGATCCATCTCCTTATAATTGTTTTGTCATGTCATGTTTTATATATTAAGATGTCGTATACACTTATGCTCATGTCAGCTGAATGGCAACATGCTATAGTAGCAAATTTTTATTATAGTCTACTACGATAAATTACTTGAGATGAAAATATATTAAAACTAGCAGCAAAAAATCTAGTGAAATAAAAGGAATTTAGCCCCAAAATTCTGAATCAGCCTAAAGAATAACAAAGACACTGAAATCATCTTTTATTTGGACAGAACCATATATAGAGAGATGCATTCATCTTCGATGAGGAGAAAGAATGGAGGGGTGTTCCAGCTTCTAATTAATGCATGATCAAGAAACGAATCATGCAGTGCTCACATATAACTTATTGATATGATAAAATAAAGTTCGGAACTGAATTGGTGATAATGATTTTCTCATAAAAAGTAAGTTGTTTATAGTTTAAGTGGCCTCTATCCGATCAATGAAGTGGAATTTTATGTAGGCCTTACTTAAAATTGTAAAAGACCTAAAAAAATGACCTCTTGCAAGGGTGAGGATGCACATGAGGTGGTTGATGGGTCCCAGTTTGTGTGCATATGTAGCAATTTACCTATAAACCAAACCAAAACTCTGAAGTTGTGGTAAGGGTTGACGGTTTTGTATTTAAATTATAACACGCCCCCGCAGGTTGAGGGCCATTCTTGTGGGATGAGACTCTATGAGTCTCAGAGGTACATACATTTTTTTAATCCACATTTTAATATTGCGTCACCGGTTCAATTCGAACATGGGTTGCTCTAATACCATGTGAAAAAACCCTACCAACAAACCACAACTCCAAAGTTAAGGGTTGAGGGTTTTATATTTAAATTCTAACAACAATATACAGCAAGGAAGAAAATATGAGGTGGTTGTCAATAGAAAGGACAGCATCAATTGGATTTGTGGCAGTTAATTTCAAAAGAGATTAATGTAAAAGGCTAAAAGGTTATAAAGCTACAAACTATGGTGCCGACAAATCAGCAAAACTTTAGCGCATTGCTGAAAACTCAGAAACATGACCAGATATTGGCCAGACATATTGGAAACATCAATAGACCGAATCCCAATCCAACAGGTCAGTGCATCTGGGTTTCAGCCATAATTCAAACCATTCTCTAGTTACCTTCTCCTAAAACTTTCCAGGAGTTAATCACAGCGCATGCTTTGATCTAGTATCTTAACATCACGTATGAAGAATAATATACAAAACCATAGATAGCTATGAAAAATAGTCATACCGAAACTCTTCAATATAGGAAGATGGGAGCTCATCATCATTAGCAGGCCGCACCTTTGTACAAATCTAAAGAAGTTTCAACAAGTGAATTAATCAACACTGACAAACCTTATGTCTCACCGAAATAGGAATATATTAGAGAACCTGAGTTATAGGAAAACACCAAAATGGTAATAAAATCTTCTTTAAAGTGATGTCATCAAAATAAGCATAGTGATTATAGTTACTATATAACCAATTTCGACAGTGGATGATAATCAGCGACTATACCACATTCACTTTTCATTTGGAATATTACAGTAATGATCTACATGTAAACTATCCTAATATAATTAGTACATAGATCATAAATGGAAAAAAAAGAGTGCATAAAAAGGTATTATGCTATGCATATTACTAGTTTAGTCCAACATTTTTTGGTCGAAGTTTTGGCCTGTACAACTTAAACTACACGTTGACCTGTGCATGTATAAGCATTGAACTTGGTTTGCATATTCTTGTCACGTTTTCCTGCAACACCTAACTCTGACAATGCCTGTCCCAAGCCAGGAATCCGGCCACAAACTGGGTAAGGAGGAGGGTTGCGTTAGGCAGTTCACAGCCAGCACAAAACTTTGTCAAATCCTGTGAACATGAATCATAATAATATATGCACAAATGCTAGGGCATTTTCTGAAAGCGAAGCGTTGTGTCTGCCTCTGGATGCTTCGAAAAATGTGCAAGGGGTATCGCACCTACGCTTAGGTGCAGTGAAAAATGGGCAAGGGTTCCTGCACCAATCTGGACATGTACGGGTAAAGAAACTAGTCCAGGAAAATAAGCTTAGGTTAGAGACTTGGAATATAGGAACATTAATAGGAAAATGCATAGAACTAGTAGATATTATGATTATAAGGAATATTAATATAGCTTGTTTATAAGAAACAAAGTAGGTAGGAGAGAAAGCTAAAGAGATAGATGATTTTAAATTATATTATACAGGTAAAATTAGAAATAAAAATTGTGTAGGAATTTTAATAGATAAGAAATCCAAAGGAGATGTAGTAGGTGTTAATAGGAAAGGAGAAATAATAATACAAATTAAGCTTGTATTATGGGAAAACATAATTAATATCATTAGTGCTTATGCATCCTAAGTAGGAATAAATGCACAAGCTAAAAATAAATTTTGGAAAGATAGGGATGAGATAATTCAAGGAATACCTTTAGATGAGAAATTATTTATAAGAAGAGATTTCAATGGACATGTAGGTGAAGATAACATGGAATATGCAAGGGTGCATGGAGGATATGAAATTGGAAATAAGAACGAAGGTGGAGAGGCTAGATTAAATTTTGCGGTATCGTAAGATCTTATACTAGCAAATACTTATTTTAGGAAGTTGGAAGAACATTTGATAACCTTTAAAAGTGCGGCAAATAAGAGTCAGATTGATTTTTTTTCATCACTAGAAAGATGAATTGCTTGACATGTAAAGATTATAAAGTTATACCGTAAGAGTGTTTAACTTCACAATATAGATTAATGATGTTGGATGTTAAGATTGGGAAACACATATGTGCGAGGAAAGAGATTAGTAACCCAAGAATTAGGTGGTGGAACTTGAAGGGAGAGAAACTAGATGTTTTTAGGGATAAAATTCTTGAAGGAGCATCATAAAATTGGGAAGGGAAGACAAATATGATGTGGACTAAAATGGCTACGTACATAAGAAAAGTTTCAAAAAGGTATTTTGGAGAATCTAAAGGTAGAGGTTTGCTAACTAAAAAAACATGGTGGTGGCAAGAAGAAGTCCGAAATATTGTGAGAGAAAAAAAATCAACCTTCAAATTATGGCAAAATAGTAGATGAAGAGGATTTGGAGAGATATAAGACGGTTAGAAAAGAAGTTAAGAAAGCGGCAAGAGATGCAAAAGAAAAAACTTATAATGATTTATACACAAAATTAGGAACAAAAGGAGAAAATTATATTTATAAGCTTGCTAAATAAAGGAATAGGAAAACAAAAGATCTAGATACAATTAGGTGTATTAAGAGCGAGGATTCAAGTGTCTTAGTAAAGAGATGAGAAAATTAAGGAAAGATTGTGAAATTACTTTGAGAAGTTATTAAATGAAAAGGTTATGGACAACTTAAATATAGAGAACTCGATGGAGAGTCGGGAGCATATGTTTTTCAGTAAAATTGGGACCTCGGAGGTTCGAAATGCTCTAGGAAGAATGAAAATAGGAAAAGCTTTAGAACCGGATGGTATACCCATTGAAGTTTGAAAGTGTCTTGGGAATGTAGGAGTGGGTTGGCTAACAAGATTATTTAATGGGATTATGAGGACTAAGAAGATGTCTGATGAATGGAGAAAGAGTATTTTTGATGAGGACATCAAATCTGTTTTATTTTATTTTGAGATTTAGCCATATGTAGTTTATTTGAGAGATTGTTTTAGAGATTTATTTTAGATTTGAGAGATTTGTTTTGGATTTGTTTTGAGCCTATATATAAGCCTTGAAAATAATGAGAAGATATGTTATTCTTGATTTAAAAAAATTATTGTGTTGAGTTATTGCTCTTTATCCATCTTTTTTTGTGAGACAATTAAGAACATTATTAGGGTTTGTGCAAAATCCTAATAAAGTATTAGGGTTTGTGAGAAGCTCTAATTACACCCCCAATCCCCAAATCACTTAATTAAGCCCTAATTTAATTGCCCCATCTTTTCTTCTCCACCTTCTTCCCCAAGCCCATCCACCGTCAACGATCAACCCCCCCCACCCACCGTCGCCGCACCTCGACTGCCACATCTCCGGCCACCCTCAGCCCCATCTCCCGTCTACCGCCACTTCGAAACTCGACGCCTCCAACCACCACCCGACTTCGACGCCTGCCTCTCCTCATCTCCACCGACAGTATCCTCTCTCGCTCTTTCACCTCCGACCACCCTATCAGCCTCCTCCTTCATCCACAACAACCCCAAGCCACCCCTACTTCATCTTCCCCGTCGACCACCAACTCCAACTGCCCTTCTCCTTCAATTCAAAATCCTAACCCTAAATCGACCTCAGAGGTGCGCCACCTCGGACCGCTGCCCTCCCTCCTTTTCCCGTCGCCAACCTGACGGCCCCTCCTTGCCGGCTGCCTCTACCGCCGCCTCCAGCAGCCACCACCCCTGCCCAGTAGCAACACCTCTTCGCTGCCTCACCACTGTAGCCACCCCGAGCACCTGTGCAATTTTCTTCAAAGTTGGTAATCTCTTTTCACTCCTCCAATTATTTGTGGTACTATCTATCGTCTCTAGAATATTATTTGATTTATCTATCGTCCACAAATATTGAGATTGTGTGTTTCTACTTGCCAATTAGAGTACAAATCATTGTGGCATCTTTTACTTGCTAAGAATGCTTAGGTATATACTTGTTTATTGTTAGAATTGAATCTTTAATTGGGTTTGTTAAACTTAATTCAATTCTTGAAAATCCATCAAACCAATTAATAATTTTAATTTCTGACGTAATCTGCATTATATATTGGTAAATTTAATCTTTTAATATACTTGGAAATTCTCTATTTATGGTTAAGTTTACATCAATTTTAGTACCTATATAAAAATAAAGGAGATATACAAAGTTTCTCCAACTAACGAGGGATTAAATTATGAGTCATACGAAAAAATTTGGGAAAGTGATTAAACATAGACCGAGACTAGAAATTACAGTGTCTGAGAATCAGTTTGAATTTATGCCTAGGAGGTCAATAATGGAAACAATTTATGTACTGGGAAGACTTATAAAAAATATAGGGAGAATAAGAAAGATCTACATATGGTCTAGACTAAGGATATGATAAAGTCCCTAGAAACATAGTATGGTAGGTGTTAAATAATAAAAGAGTAACTATTCAGTATATTGAGGTAATTAAGCATATGTATAAAGGGGCAAAGGCCACAATTAGAACTGCCATAAGAGAGACCAGTGATTTTTCTATTACAGTAGGTTTACACCAAGGTTCGGCTTTAAGCCCCTACCTCTTTGCTTCAGTTATGGATGAATTGATGCGAGGAATATAAGATGAGGTGCCTTGGTATATACTTTTTGCCGATAACGTCGTCTTAGTGGACGAGACTAGAACAAGAGTCAATGCTAAATTAGAATTGTGGATAAAAACTTTAAAAGCTAGAAGCTTTAGAATAAGCAGAACTAAAACAGAATATATGGAGTGTAATTTTAGTGATATTCGAAACACAACTAAGGAAGTAGTGAAGCTTGATGGCCAAGAGATACATAAGAGAGACCATTTACGATATTTAGGCTCGATTATACAAAGGGATGGAGAGATTTGTGAGGATGTTAAACAAAGAGATTGGAGATTTGTGAAGATGTTATACATATGATCCAAAAAGGGTGGCTTAATGTCAGTGGTGTTTTGTGTGATAAGCGTATACCTTTGAAGTTGAAGAAAAAATTTTATAGGACGGTTGTTAGACCATCAATGATGTATGAAGCAGTGTTGGGCAATAAAGAAACATGTCCAAAAAATGAGTGTAGCGGAGATAAAGATGCTAAGATGGATGTGTGGTAAAATCATGAAGGATAGAATTAGAAATGAGCATATACGAGACATGCTAAAGGTAGCTCCTATCCAAGATAAGTTAAGAGAGAATCACCTAAGGTGGTTTGGACATGCCACACGTAGACCTAGTAGTGCCCCCATTGGAAATAGTGATTTGATAAGTATTGAGGTAGAGTTAGGGGTAGAGGAAGACTTAAACTTGGGTGAAAACGGTGAGAAAAGATATGATAGTTTGTGACCTTACAGAAAATATTGCGCCAAATCGAGCAAAACGGAAAATTAGGATTCATGTAGCCGACCCCTACTAGTTGGGAAAAAAGCTTTGTTGTTGTTGTTGTTGTTGTTTTCCTGTAACACCTTGGGTATGCATAAAAATGAAATCAAATATATTACGAACCTAGATTTAACAGTGTATTTCTGTTAATCTTGATGGAAAGATGAAAGGGAAGTATGACCCTTTTTTTAACACAGTTATGTATTTGTATTCATAGTATATAAATTTCTCTTTTTCTTTGTACATGCATGGTTTTAACATCTGAAATTGTAGAAGTATGAGCATTCAACTTGGTTTGCATATTCTTGTCATGTTGTCCTGTAACACACTGACACCACACCTGGTCAAGTATGCATAAAAAAATTAATCAAATACATAACTAACCTAGACTGAACGCTTCTGTTAATTTTAATGAAAAGATGAAAGGGGAGTAGGAACCATGCCTAACACAGTTATATATTTGTATTCATGGTATATAAAGTTCCCCTGTTGGAACATCAGAAATAGGTAGTAACTTCTTCCTCTGATAAATATTTGAACCATTTTGACGGCCAGCAGCATATATACACAAGTACCCCATTAGGTATGCATATAATATGGCAAAAGTTAGAGCAGTGATTTCCATCCTTCCAAGATGCCTTGAATAACATAGGACTATGTCCTGCAGAGTCTTATATGGTAAATATGCATTTGTTGCTGCTCTTGTAACTGAGTACGTACGAGTTGAAACCTTCTTAAAGACTGTTCAAAAAGAGGGCTAATGGTCATACCACCATGAAAAATAATGCTTGAAAAAATGGATGCGAGTGTTTGACCCTCTCTAGAACATAGTAAGCACCAAAGGGCACCCATCTAAAAAAATGATGTTTTCCTACTTCAAACTGTTCTATCATAACCAAGTATCAAGTCATTCAGTAGCCCGTGCATCTCACTTTACACATCACATAAATTTTATCATCTGTGATTAGATATTCACACGTCGAAGAATGAGAGAAAATGTCCTAATAGCTGTTTTTCAGCTCATATGCTCATCTTTTTCTCCTATCTAGATATCTATCACACCACTTCTTTGTTGCTACAGCTAGACTTAATTAAGTTCCATCCAGATGAGCATCAAATATCAGAACTCTCAAAGAGTTCTATAGAACCATTGACATCTACGAACATCTCCAAAATTGATTTAAATTAAAACTGCAAGGTAAACTTTCTTAAATTAAGAATGTACATCTAAGGCACCAAGATTAACTATAAAGATCATGCAAGGGATATCTGATATCATGACCACTTTCACTTCAAAAGCCTTAGAAATAACTTTTCTCGATTACTAGCACCAGATTTGCTTTGATTATACAAAGATCAAATATTCCACAACAACTGTTTAGCAAAGCATAAAAAAGGAAACAGTATCCTTCCATAGTTCATAATTTTTGGTAATATAAACTCTATGTAAGAATATATATTGGAACACACAAAACTTCATTCTGAATAAGATAACATAGTTAAACAAAAGAAGAAACACACAAATCACATATAGCAAAACTAGGTAATGTTTAAGCTTAGAAGAATATAAACGCAAAACTGTCCTCCATAAAAACGAAAAATTAGTTTCTCCTCATAATTGAAAAGGAAATATAACATCAGTGAGTTAAAATATCCAATGCAACAATAGCCACGAAAATTAGGGCTTCAATGCATTAAAAAATTCCAAGGCAAACCACAATCATTACTGCCTGTCTAAGGCGCAGCAAATGTTCTGTATTATCTAGTGATTTGTTCAAATAAGTGCCTTAGCCTATAGGTGTTTCAACATAATACTTCACAGATCCAAAATGTTCACTCAAAGACATAGTTTCCTTCATAATTTAGTCTTCAATAAAAAAGATGGTTATATTCCACTTTCCTACAAAAATGTTCAGTCCCAGAAAGAATTTCCAGTATAAAGGAAACACTGGCCTATTTAACCAATTGAATGTTTGATCTAACTGACTTTCTTTTTCGTAAAAGTAACCTTTGCCGTATATATCAATAAGCTGACACTTTCGAATTGATGCATCGAAGTCAAACTTCATTAAAAGAACGGATGGAAACTGTTAAGTTGACAAATATACATAACCATATATTTACAATAAGTACTTCCTTCCACTACTCACACAAATACATACATATAAGATATGTGAGACACAGGCATTTATTGGCTCGAAATTAAATTTCTTTCACATGATTGTGAAGTGCAAAAGTTTTTGCATTTATCAATTCTTTGTACAATTCACTTGTGACTTCTATGCTTTTCTTTATACAATTCCTTCATAGAAACTTCTAGATTAACATTATGCAATTTCTTCTTTTTACAAACAATTAGATATCTGTTTTTAATCTGTTTTCTAAAAGTTTGAAATTGATCTTATTTCAAATGAATGATTTACATTACTGTTAAATGGTAAAAACAGGGCAAGAAACAATTGGTCTTTAATAGTGCCTCACCCATATACCTGTCTAATACCACCTAACAAAGATCCAAAGGAACACCTGAGGGTCCATGATTGTCTATTTTATGTAGATGCGATAACTAATGGATGGAATTCATAAATGGATTTAAATTTGACTAGTTCATTTCATATACAGAATTTACATCATTGAAATACGAAAATGTGATAAAGTTACAGGGATGTATAAGCAAAGACAACAAGTTACTTGCTTGACATGATCCACAGTAGCAACTTGGGCAGTTCTTGGATCCAAGTAATTGCATTCATCGAGTTCCCCGTACTTTGTAATTATTACCTAAAAATCATACAAACATAGAGTAAATAAACACAGGTATACTCATTAGGCTCAATACATAAGCATGGCTATCTAGGCAATAGCATACAAATATGACAACATTTCCAAACAAACCCAGATAATAGTTAAACAATCGTACATATATATGTAGTTAGGAACACATACATGCAAATACATGCATTCATATCAACATATGTATATGTGCGTATAAGTGTATATCACATTACATACACACATACATACATTCGTCAAATGTGTTTGCTTTTCTTTCATAATAGTCATTTGCAACTACATTTTTTTTCTCAATGCATAGTAATTGTATCAATCTCCGATGTTCCCATAAAATTAATAATATAAACAAAAGGGGAAAAGGAACGTCAAACCCATGTGTTAGAGCCCCATTTTGAGTCCAACCAAGCACGCCCTTATCCCGTTATACAGTAGTAAAGATATATTTGCTGAAGTTTTTTTATTTTTCTCTACACAAAATCAAGTCTGTGATAATTACCAAATTGCACAGTGGGTTACTCAAACAGGCAGTCCACAGCACTCATCTTGATCTAAGTATAAGACTTATTGACATAGAATCATGAAAATTAATGGTTTATAAACCATACATACATCAGTCGCTTATTGCCTATATGAAACAATACGCCAAATGGATGGAGATCAAACCATTCAAAAGTTCATCATTTTTGTTCAAAAACATTTATAGTCTAAATGCGTTCTGTGGAGACAAGATGTTCTAAATTTCTAATGGAACAATAGGCACATATAACAGATATATAAATGTGCAAACGGGAAAGATATAAGTCTGGTAGGAGACTTCTCAAATAAAATGGCAAATTTTGTGTGTATCATGCTTTGGTTACAAGAATTTTAATCACAAGCCGGCTTTGATAGTTAAAGATTGTTTATGGTAGTACAAATTTCTGTCTGAAATTTATTAGAGTCTGCTGGCAAACTTAGGCCATCTGGTAAAACTCAAAAGCATATGGAGAGTCAGTATGTATTAGTGGATCTTGTACCAATGATGTGAAATCAAACTGACAAGCTTCAAAAGATATTATATTATTGTTCAGAACATTGTAATTTAATTTCAGTTCGAACTTAAAACATTAGTAGTTTTTCTCATGCTATCTTAAAATAGTATTTGCTTATTTAGTTAATATTTTTAAATTTATTTATACTTGTGTTTCAGCATTTGGATATTTGGGACTTTGACACTTGCATTGGACTTACCGTTTTATCTTTATGTATCACATTGGGAATTAAGGATAGTCATTATGAATGAGGAAATAAATGACCTCCACCAATGAAGATAAATTTGCATTCATTTCACGTTTAAAATCCTATTATTAATAGGGCAAGGATATTGTAGGATTTTATTTGAACTTCTCTTGGAAGCCTATCTAAAGACCAGTTTATTATTGAATAAAGCTGAGCTTATCTGATAATGAAAAACCAGAGTAGCAGCCGGTGTTTCTTGCCAATATGCAATTGCCCACCATCTCCTTCTCTTCTTCCCCTCTCTAATTCCACTAATTTCTCCAACCCTCTAAATCCCCTATCCTCTCAAATTCTCCATTGTACTACATCATCAAGTCAAATGCTAGCTATTTGGAATATGCATCAACCATTATAGCTGAAACTTTAATGTATAAAGATATAATTAAAAACTTTCCATATACAGGAACTCTCAAAGAGCAAATATAACAGACAAGTGTCGGTGGATGGTCTGGTCCACTGCTAAGCCTCTTCGCTACTGAGCAAGAGGTGTTGCACCATAAAATCCCCAAGTAATATATATACGAGGTAAGTGTAGTTGTGTGTGGATACGGGCTTATTCCCCCCAAAAGTTAAATAAATAAAATAAAATAATAGAAAAAAAAAAAAAGGACCGCTAAATTAAGAAACACTCGAAATAGCGTCCGGTGGCTACAACCTTAATTAACTGCCTTCTTTCTACCACAAAGTTAACACTAACAACAGACATTGTCATACATTCTCGAGTAATCCTACATTAGAGCTAGAGCCCTAATCGAAACTCGAATCGCCTACTATCTCAAAATCAACAAAACCCTAACTATAATCATGATATTTTCAAAATTAAGGCTTACATCGCCACTTCGATCGGGCAGCTCGAGGACGAGGAGATGCGCCTTGTTGTAGACAGGGAACGCCTCCGCCGCCGCCATCTCGTAGAGTTGATCGTTTTCGATAATTGCGCGAACATCTAATAAAATCAAGAGCTCGATGTAAGATATTTTTCCTTATAAAAAGAGAATGGAGAAGCGAAAGGGGAAGGAAGGAATGGAGGAGAAGCACCTTTGGAGACGTGTTGGATCTCGCCGGCGGGGGCGACGGTGAGGAACCACTTGGCGATCTCCTTCTTCTGCTTCTCCCCCACCTCCTCGTTGCCGTCCGCCATTAATCAATATCCAAGATTTTTTTGTGTTTTGTTTTTTATTTTTTTACTTTATTATTTTCTATTTACCTCTCATCTCTAATCTCTAATCTCTAATAATAATAATAATCTCTCATCTTTATGATACTCTTTATTTATTGCTATTTATTTATGAGGCTAGAGCCGTAAGGTTCTATCCGTCATTTCAAAAAAAAATCTCTAATCTCTAATCTCTTATAATAATATATATAGAGAGAAATCTTCGGTTGCACACTACTTTGGTGAGCATTCCGTGAGCACTCACGAAATAGAGCACCTATACAGCTCATATTGTTCTATATACCTAAGATAGCCTAACAATAAAAAATCAATTAATTTGAAATTCATTTGTCCATGATTTACATCCTCACAAAATTGTATGGCTGAAAATTCTAACAGCATGATGGATGGGCAAATGAACTTCAAATTACTTGATTTTTTATTGTAAGGCTATCTTAGACATATAGAACAATATGAGCGGTTCAGATTTTTTATAGGGTCTTTATTTCATGAGTGCTCACGGAGTGTTCACCAAAAGTAGTGTGCAAGCGAAGGGGACTCATATATATATATATATATATATATAGGGAAAGGATCGGTTGAGCACTCTTCTAGTGCTCATCGCGTGAACACTAGGCCTTCGGACGTTCATATCGAAAATCCGAACCGTTCACATTGATCTACACATCTAAATTAGTCTAAATATGTAAAATCAAATCATTTGAAATTCATTTGCGCATCCATCATGTGACTATAAATACAATGATTTTCAGCCATACAATTTTGTAACACATGATGGATGGGCAAATGAATTTCAAATGATTTGATTTTACATATTTAAACTAATTTAGATGTGTAGATCAATGTGAATGATTCGGATTTTCGATATGAACGCCCCAAGGCCTAGTGTTCACGTGGTGAGCACTAGTGGAGTGCTCAACCAATCCTTTCCCTATATATATATATAGGGAAAAAGGGGTATGATATACATAGGGTAAAAGGGATATGAGCAACTTGCTCATTTAGTAAATGAGCAATTGATTATGTGGCATGCATGTGATACATTGGATAACTAACCTTTTTAAGAATTTTCTAATTACATGTATGCCACATCATCAATTGCTTATTTACTAAATGAGCAAGTTGCTCATACCCCTTTTTCCCATATATATATATATATACATATATATATATATATATATATATATATATATAAGAAATGCTCCATTGAAAACGGGTTTGTTTTCACCGGGTTAGAAAACAGCGATCTGAGCCGTTGGGTCGCTCTTGATCGTGATCAACGGCTCAGATCGCTGCCGCCCATCTCACTTAAGTGGCGGAGGGTTAGTTTGGGAATTTCGTCCCAAATAACTTTTCGCCAATCCGGACTAAAAAATTGAATGAACCTAGGCCGTTGTTTGAAACAACGGCCTAGGTTATAAAAAATTGAATCATAGGCCGTTGTTTGGAACAACCACCTTTTATAACATATATTGTTGTTCCCAATAACAGCCTAGGCTATAATTAGCCTAGGTTATTTGAAACAACGAAATTTTATAGCCTAGGTTATTTGAAACAACGAAATTTTATAGCCTAGGCCGGTCGTTGTTCCAAACAACGGCCTATGATTCAATTTTTTATAACCTAGACCGTTGTTTCAAACAACGACCTAGGTTCATTCAATTTTTTAGAGCGAATGAGGCGAATAGTCATTTGGGACGAAATTTCCAAATTAACCCTCCGCCACTTAAGTGAGATGGGTGATGGGCGGCAGCGATCTGAGCTGTTGGTCACGATCAAGAGCGATCCAACGGCTCAGATCGCTGTTTTCCAACCCGGTGAAAACAAACCCGTTTTCAATGGAGCATTTATACGGAGCATTTATATATATATATATATATATATATATATATATAATTAAATAAATAAATTAGTTATTTTGGAGGGGGAATTTGAATTTGAGTTTTGGGGGGAAATGTGTTTTGTGAGGTTAGATCTGGCCTTTGATTTTGGGAGGATTGAAGAAGAGCCACTTGATAGCTTTCTTTGTATTTTATTATATAAACTAGATTTGCCCGTGGACACGTGCCTACGGCACGTCTTTGGAACAATACAAAACATAAAAAGCCTGTAAACAGTAAATCAACAATTATGTAGCTCAAGTTTGAATAGTATGACAGTAATTAGTTGTAAATAAAAGTTCATGTTTCCATTAGTATATGTTGAAAAATAATTATAAATGAGGGTGTAAAATCTATTTTTTTAGAACTTTAAGTGTGGAAAATGATGAAATTTAACTGTTGAAGAGATATTTGCTATTTTCAATATAACATGTGCAATTAAAAAAAACATAAAAAATCTGAAAATTTACAAACCTGAAATCTTAAATTTTAAATTATTAAGTAAATAAAGAAATAATGATAGAGATAGATAGGGAGAGAGAGAAAGCAAGAAATATGAAAAAGTGAAGAGAGAATAGAGAGATTATAATAAAGTAATGAGTTTTTTAGTTTTGGGGGGAAATTTTTGATTTTGGGTTTGAAATTTTGGGGGGGAAATGTGTTTTGTGAGGTTTGATCTGAGCCTTTAATTTTGGGAGGGATTGAAGGGGAGCCACTTGATAGCTTTCTTTGTAATTTATTATATAGATAATGAGTTGTTTTGGATGGGGAAGGGGGGGATTTGAATTTGAGTTCTGGGGGGAAACTTTTGGGGGGGAAATGTGTTTTGTGAGGTTAGATCTAGGCCTTTGATTTTGGGGGGAGTGAAGGAGAGCCACTTGATAGTTTTCTCTGTATTTTATTATATAGATAATCTCTAATCTCTAATATTACAATGGGAGAAGGCTTTAGTGTCATTTGTAAATCTATCAACACGTGCGATGCACGTGCATAACTAATATGAAGGTGGTTTCATGTTCGAGTCTTCACTACGTCATAGTTTTTATATTTTTTAAAAAAATTTATTAAGATGTGCGTCGTACGTGTAAATTACTAGTATATTATTATAATGGGAGAGTTGGCATTGTCATTTGTCAACATACAAACTCGTGTGTTGCACGTGCAACTCCAACTCTCTCATTAATTACAACAAAAACAAACAAATAAAAAACTCCACCTATTTAAAACGTACAACGCACGTGCAAAACAATTTTATAATATTTTTTTGACACTAGACATACACATATGTTGCACGTACAACTCAAATTCTATTTATAAACATGTGCATTGCCCGTACAAATTGTAGCTTTTTTTACAAAATATTTTTCACAATTACGTGCAATGCACGTCCAACTCCAAAATTATTTCTTAACACGTATATCGCACGTGAAAATCTTCCAACTCTTATTAAAACGTGCATCGCACGTGAAAAATACTAGTAATATTATAATGGGAGAAGGCGTCTCATTTGTAAATCTATCACCTTATGTTCATCGTACGTGCAACTCCAACTTTCTCATTATACACTTTAAGTCTACCAACTTTTGTGCATCGCATGTAAACTCCAACTCTCTCATTATACTTTTTATATTATTTTAAAATATATATATACTAGGTATGCCCATGGGCACGTGCCTACGACTCGTCTTCGGAACGATGCAACATATGAAAAATCATGTAAACAGTAAATGATGGTTGATATAGATGTTTATTTGCCAGCAGACGTTGATGCATTTTGTACTCTGTAGGATTGTGAAGTGACCTTGATGTTTATTGGTTTGCATATTGCAGGATCATTTGTCAGCAGCTCGGGATTCAAAAATAGTATTGTGAATCTACAACAATAGTGGATCGGAAATTCCTTGCTATGCGTGACTTGAGCATAGGAGATTTTTTTTTATTTGGAGCCTGACATAAGTAGCGATTCATTTTCTAATGTAGTTAACGTATCAAACTGCATTAGTTAGTTCCCCTTGTTTTGTTTTTTATGTACTTAACCATGTATGAATTTAAAAGTAAAAATTTGTTGTGATGTATATGTGAAGTGAAATTGCAGCAAAGTAGATCAAGATACAATTTTGCAGCTACTAAAACCTGAAATACATGTATTAAGCATGGATTTGTCCATAAGAGTACGATCAAGCAAGTCAATTAAAGAATTTGCAGCGATCTTACAAAGCAGCAAATGCCCAAAAAAAATATCCGAAATTGCATAATTAAAAAAAAATATTATAATCAAAATTAATTCAGCGAAGCATTATAATCTAAAACAATTACTCAGTGAAGTATTCTACAATCAGATCAAATATGGTAATTCAAAAACAATTAAATGGAAGTGAATGCTCTTGAGTTACGAAAGAATAATCTGAAAAGAAAAAAATATAATTAAAATTTTGAAATTTTAAAAAAACATAATCTGAAATTGCATAACTAAAAAAAAACATTCGCTATTTTATTTTTTTTTATTTTTTTTGAATGTTTTTTTTTTTGACATACCTGGGTAAAAAGGGGGAAAAAGAGATAAGGAATTATGAAAATGTCCTTCGACGTTTGGGATCGGGGATGTCTTTTGGGAGCATAAATCTGGACCTTTGATTTCCTTCCAAATGAATGAGAGTCACATGATAGTTTTTTTTTCAAATTGCCTTACACGTGCTTTATTTTCAAATTGTTTTATTAAAACGTGCCTCACACGTACTATATTATATCAATTTTCTATTATAAAAGCAAGAATAAATCTGTCCAGGGTAGATCTGTAGCATACATCTAATTTTTATTATACCTTAGATCTAATCTGAACCATAGAAATCTCTCAAATATTTTAGATCTGAATCACTTATCTTATTCTTAGATCAAATCTCGACCATACAAATTAATCTCTCAACTTTAATCCATAATACCAAACCATGCCCATCAAATCTCCTATCCCTACGAGTACCATGCCAACGATGCTTCTCTCTCTCTCTCCTACTAGCCTCCCTCCAATCCACTGCTATCAACGGCGACGTTGCCTCATCCTCCCCTTTCCCTTACGGATCATCTCTGGCACCGGACTCCCGACAATTTTCACCACCAAACTCTCTCTCTCTCTCTCTCTCAAACGTCGGCCGATGCCGAAACCCTAGACTTCCATTCGAGCTCATTTGTTGAACCAGGTTTTTAGGCTATTGTATCGGACTTTAGTTCGTGCAGTGCCAGAGCTGATAAAACCCCGCCTAATCCGACCCCTCATTGTTAGGTACTGATAGTGAAATGCAATTATAAAATATTGGTTTGTGGGTGACTAATACAAGATTTTTGAAGGATTGATTAATATGCTAAACTTCTTAAAATAAATTATTTGGGCACTTTTGGCAATGCGGGAAAATTCAAAATGCATGAGATAGGAAAATAGTTACTTTCGTCTTTCAATTCTAGATGATTTTTTGGGTCTCGGTTGGTTTAAACGAGGAAGACATGTGATTAATTATTAGTTCATTACACCCTAATTCGTGCTGGCATTATCTTGTTCTATTAATTTGTTCGGTGTCACATCTAATATGCACACCAAGTGTTTGATAAAAGTTCCTCATCAATAACATTTGATTTTTATAATTTTCGCTAGATATGTGACTAATAGCTCGAATTGTTTATCATTAGGACGATAGTGTTGTTTACTTGTATGATTTTATTTATTGCTCGATAACCATGATGACTGATTTGAATATTTGCTTATTGGATGATGCATGATTATATACATTGAAGGAGTGCAACTAAGTTCGTGGTCTTACAACTTGATTTGAATTCTATGTGTTTTTTTTTTTAAAAATTTCGAGAGATTTCAAGAGATTCAACTGTTTTGGGTGTGATTTTGTGAATCTAAATAGTAGAGATCATGTTTTTGTTTTTTCCATTGTTAAGAAGATTTTCGGTTACTTTCCCACCAACTGTTTGTTTAAACGCCAAAACCAATAAATGGAATGAATTGTTTCTTTCTATTCAAGGATTCAATGGGTCCAAGATGGAAGGGAAAGAACTTTGCAGCTATAGCTGAGTTAAACCCCATGTCGCAAATTCTCAAACAACTCCAATCAACACTTGTGCTTTGTCAGTCACATGGGCTGCTATCAGGTTGTGACATACTCTTTGAGGCCACACCGAAAATTGCAGACTTGCTGAACCGCTCTTCCTTCGGTTGAGAAATCAACACTTGCGAAAAGAGCAAGTTGAGGAAGTTTACATTATATGCGACAATTTGTTATACATGGGAAGATGAGGAAGTTTGATAGATAGTTGACATTTATGTTTGTGAATTTGAACAGATATGTTGTGCTTCCACGGATAACAGATTATTCTTTTGTCCTGAAGCTGCTTCATTGCTCCTTGACAATTTATGCATATATTATATAAGTTTGCCTGGCCATGAGGTCGGTAATGTTTTTTCTGTATATCAATGTAGTTTCTTGCTTCCTACTCTTCTGGGTAATGTACTCACAAGAGTTTTGTGACAGTTAGGAGCTGGGCCAATTTCTTCAAATGTATTGGTTCCTTCGGTTGATGATTTAGCCGATCTGGTTGCAGATGTTCTTGATTTCTTTGGGTAATGCTCGATACCATTCTTCACAAGAGGAAATGCAAGAGATAATCAATAGCCACAAAAACAAGCTTAGGTATGCCAATGCTTCTTTCACATATGTTATTTTTAAAAAAAAACAGATATTCATGATTGTTATTGAATTGATTTGTTTTATTGTGTGGTTTGTTTTTGTAATTTGTGCCCATTGTAATTCTGTGCGTGGTTTTCACCATTGTTACCAAAGTGCCCTATCCCATATCAGGATGGATTTCATGACTACTACTAACATTTTCTGATGACCGATTGGAACACCATTTATTTTATGATACATAGAAATCAATTTGATAGTTCGCACTTTTACTTGCAAGCTTTAATTGGCTTTCCGCAAAGGCATTTGTTCTAGAGATAGGCATTCACTCCAATTTTTGCAGTCACATGACCTTGCTGGATCTTCCCACGCAGCTCATTATAGCTGAAATTGAAGGATTGAGCATATGTCAACTGGGTGATCTGGGCCGGGATTGAACTGTAGATCAAGTTATTCTGGAGCTTCAAATATCTCATCAGAAAAACAAAGTTGCTTCCCTTGATGCTTGCTATGCTTATCATTCAAATATGGTTTAGTACTGTTTTATCAGCATTGCTTGTAACTTAAAAAACCAAGAAGATACTCTTAAACCACAAAAAGTAAATAGTTTCTTCTCTATCTGTTTTTGTCTTTAGATCAGTTAGTCTGTAGAAATGCACAGTAGGGCTAAGTACATAATTTTGCGCAAACATAGTATGTATATATATACCACACTTATTCACTCTTTAAAGGTACTGATTATACCAATGTTCACTATTAGCAATTTTGTAGCATATTTATAGACATTAAGCCATGATTAGTATAAGTATGCAGAGGATGACCACTTGCATTCTTTTTTAGTTTCAAAAAGAATATCTTGCAAAATTAGGAACAACAAAATATATATAGCATTCTTAATATAATAATAAAATAATTATGATAATCTGTTTATCTACCAAACAATTTTGCAAATACAACTAATATTGTTATCACTTCATTTAGTAAATTATATACATTCTAAAATTGGTTACATGGAGAAACAATATTATCTATTTTTTTATTATTATCGATGGTAATATAATATAAGAACCAAATATAATAAAAATAAAGTTAACTTATTATGTTAGCCATTAATGGACATACTACCAACTACATTTAATTATTTTAAACTATTTCCTCTGTATGCATTAAAGAGAGAGAAGCACATTCGTAGAGAATTTTTGAAGTTGCATTCTACTGATAAATATATGATAAATGACAAAATTTTATATTGTAATTAATTACTAATTCCTTGCACTTCTAAAAGCGAATCACACCATCGTCAAGTTAAATCCTAAATATCGAACCATCCTTGTAGTCACAATTACAACCACTGAAGCTGAAGAATACAAGAAAACTCACAATCTGAATCCATGATTTACTTTGCCACTACCTCTCATTCTGGAGATCAACCTTTTGACTGCTTCAAGTAGAATGGGAGGGGCCCTTTGGTGCTGAAACCAAAAACGGATGTCAAGCCATCTTTTGGGGAAGACATAATACAACAGTGAGAAATTTCACTTTCATCTGATAACATCACACATAGTTTACACTTCAATATGCATTAACCGAAGAGATGAAAGCAAATAAAAATGTAATATTTGGGCGTAAAAGGAAAAGGCAATACTGTAAACCATTAAATATTTATTCATAAACATGGTTTTATCAGAGGGTAATTTACTATTTTTTCAGGGAAAAGATTACTTTATAAGTTATGGGTGCATTTGCTACTGTAGCATGTACATGTGGGAAACTTATATATGTTGACTTGTGTTAACAGTTAAGTGCGTAGCTTTGAAGTAAACAATTCATTTTATTTTCCAGTTCACTAATACGATGATCGTTACAATGTCTATTTCTACCGGGAAGAGGTGTGTCATTGGGCTGGCATCCTCACTTTTTGTGCACACGTACTCTTTATCTTTCCGAATTATGTATGGAAAACCAACGAACACATTTAATGATCAATTTCCAATACGTCGTTGGATATGGGAGTAAAGTACCTTCAACCCTGCTAAATTGAGACTTCTGAAGAAATAAATAGCTTTGAGTCAGCTTCTCCACTAACCACACAATCGTCTTTCTACCACTCCGCACATAATACCTGCATGCATTAGAGAACAATTAAATATGCTATATCCAACTCAATTGTGTATACCTGTGACATGGAAACAAGAAAAATGATACATAGGCATGTTCTAAGTCAATGGCATGTTGTGTTTTGATTTGAGTCATTTATTTGTTGTTTTCTTTCTTTGATAAATGGTTAGCTAAAAGTTTTTTAAAAAATTTATAGGTGTACTTTAGTTTCCAGTATATATATATATATATATATATATATATATATATATATATATATATATATATATTGATTTTTCTTATTGTATATATGTAGTTATAAGAGAAAACTGGTTGGAAGGATGTGAGTGATTTGCTTTGTGCAGTATGTTAGGTTCTTGTAGTTCAATATAGGTAAAGGCACACTTGTAATATACCAGTCAAAAATTCTGATTCTAACACTCAATTCTGCATCTGTTGTATTGTAAGCCCTCATAAAACTTCTATTTATACGAAATACTTTAAAAGTCTACACAAAATAATGTAGCAGTTTATAGTTCATTCATGTAGCAAGCTCTACCGTGGAGCAAATTCGATGTGTGAACCTCGATGTTTTCGTTTACTGTATTGCAACAAACAAACCAAGTTCTCACAGTGTCTAAAATTTCTCTACTGTGAATGTTGATAATGCACATATTCTTTATATAACTTCAGCTTTATTTATAAACGATAGTAATTTAGACATATCATGTTTCATTAGAGAATGTTGATCGACATGGCTACCCAGGGACATCAGTTGTATCAAATTTTCAGTTTTTATGAGGTTGCTCCATAAAACTTCATTTGCTTATGTTTTTGTAGGTATGAATCAAGTTGGTTTTATTGAATGCATAGTTCAAGCAGTTAATTCTTGCCATCCTCATCTTCATCCTATACTTTTTTAAAGGTGCATTGACTTATTACAGAAAACTACTTTTTATCTGGATTTCATTATTAAACAAAAACTATTGATCATCGTAACTTATGACAGTCTTTTTAAGAGTTGGGCATTCTTTGTGTGTAGTATTGTCTTGAATGGTGGAAGCACATTATTTCCTGGTACATGAAGAAGGATCTTCGTCCCTGATGAATATCAAGTGAATATAACAGCTCAACAAGAGTATGAGCCTTTCCTATTCTTTATTATTTATAGCTAATTTTTCCTCATCCGTACCTACTAATTGTTCTTGTCATTGCAGCACTGTTAAAGATGTTTGGCGAGGTGGATCGCTTCTGGCCTCAAGCCCTGATTTTGAGTCCATATGTGTTACAAATACCGAGTACGAAGAGTGCAGTTTGTTGTCGTTGTCTCTTCATTCACTGAAAGGGCAGAATGATGGTATTCGGTTCATATAGAGATTCAAAAGTAAAGTATCAAGACCGTATCAGTCTTGTCACTTACTGGCATATCTGAATTATCGATAATGTCATGACGTATTATGTCGATCCAATTGAGGCCAAATGTCTTGGTATCGACCATTACTTGGAGCCTTGGTTACACTATGACATTTATTTCATTTCGAAGAACTCAGGCTAAAAATGAAGCTGAGAAGGAGAAGGAATCTCTGCAGCCACTTTTCTCTAAAACCTTTCTTGGCATGCACTTGGGAAACATAACTATTAGCACGCTGAGCTTGAATTCTTGAGTAAGGATTCCTAAACTAACCGCTCACACAGGAAGGTTGGCACTTGATTCAAGGGAGCTGCATGCTGTCGTCGGTTGATTGTTATTCTGCTGTAAATAGGAAATTCAATCATTTTATTCATGGTGTTGTATGAATTATGTATATAAGAGGGTCAATCCATGGTGTTCTATGAATTGTCTATACATGAGATTCAATCATTTTATTCAAAGTAATGAATGTGCCAATTGAGGTGAAGTTCAGTTCATATTCTCTTCCTCAGTTTAAAATTGTATGTGATGCTCAGTTTATTTTGTGCCGATGGCTATCAATGAGTTGCTTCGTGCAGTGTGTAAGGTGGTGGTTGGGAATTTTCTTGCTGTTAATTGGTTTGGGGAATTAGTTTTGCATTTTATTTTTGTTATGTGCACTTGCAGGTAGAGACCTTTTAAGGGAAGGATGGCTAGAGAACTTTTAGAAGAAGTATGGCAAAGTGAAGCAAATTGCCATTCTACGGGAAGGTTTCACGTTTAAGTTGAAGGAATTGTGCTACATTCCAAATAGCAATACGGTTCAGTTTGTTAATCGCCCCAATCATCGTAGGCTTGCTATAGAGTTTGTGCCCAAACACCCCCCTTACGTTTTTTTGTGTATTTCATAGAATATTCTGTCTACTTTGTATTGTGCACTAGACATAAACCTGGTGGAAACATTTCAAGACATGACACTATTTTTCTTTATCCGATTTATTTGATTTTGTTTCTAGAAATTATTTTGATCAATGTTATCTATACTTATTATATACACAGTATTTTGATATCGATGATATGAAATCTATAGTGCACAACATGGTTGATTCTCTTTCTATATTCAAGTGCTTAATTTTTTTTTGTTTCAGGATCATTTACCATAAATTTTCCCTTTGTTTCATGATAAGTTGTTATTTAAAAGTAATTCTTGCAAATAAGCAAAAGAAAAATTTTGGATGTGGAAGAAGAGAAACTAACTCTTTTGTATAGACGAGCATTCTTCTGAGTTATTACAAATAATAAAATTACTTTTTAATCAATATTTAAAACAGTTATGTCTTTTTGTATAGCTTGTGCATAATATTTTGTTCAATTCGATATATGTCTAGGAATATTTCGTTGCCTTCTAATTTTATTTAAAAAATTTATACAAAATACTACCATTGCAAAGTCTTGATCAAAAGTGTAAAAGATATTAGAGATCCACGGTACATTGAATACAAAACATGTTTAACAAAAGTTAATGTTGAAAATGTTGAAGCTTATTATCGAAAATGTAAAAAGAGCCAAGGTATACAAAACACCATATTGTTTGTTTTTTTTGTTTTTTTGTTTTCATTGTTCCATCAAATATTTATAAAATTTTACTAATTAAGAATGAACTATTTCATACATGTATTCAAAATTACAATAACAAATACATGCAAGAGACATAATTGACTTCGTTTGATGAGAAAGCAAGATGCATCATCAGCTATTCCGCAAAAGTCTTGGAACATATTAAGAATAAGATACAATATGTTATCCCCATAATGTTAAAAATAATTCATAGCTATTTGTTTAATTCTATATGTAAGAATTTGTTTTTGAAGTATTTAATAGAAGTACCAAAAAATGCGTTGGAGATGAGTTTTTTTTTATCAAATCACAAGATGTTGGAGATGAGTTTCTTTATCAAATCACGCGATGTCAGTATGAACATAGACTAGATGCAAAACCAAAAATGATGAACCAGAAGTTACGAGCAGTTTTAAGTTTAGGAAAGTTAAAGTCGAAAATGATGATTGATCAAAAATACGATAATATGAGTTTAGGATATACTAATTTGTTCTTTTTTTAAATATCTTTTATATTATAAATGAGACAATTATTTACATGTTATTTTGTATTTACTCAATACTAGATATAAGATTTTGAGTCTTTAATATTACAATTTTAAGTATTTTGTGAGCATACTATATATTCATTTGAGTGCTTAATGAGATTTTTTCTATGATTGATTTTCTCAACAACATAATATATTGTTAAAATATTTAACTGACACGTCCACCAAGTCATGTGCACTTGGTGTACCGTATATTTCAACTAGTTAATTTAAAAACTATATATATCAAAACTTGCATCGCATGTGCCAAATACTAGTTTTTATAGTTGGAAAATGAGAGTGTGGTGTCAGTTTTCTTTCAAGCTTTGAAGCTGTTGGGGTTGGCTTGTTTTTGACTGGCTCGGCATTTGGGTGCTCGCTTTTTCATGATGAATTTTAGGTTTTCCGGTTAAGACACATTATTTCTAAATTTTATTTTGTATTTCAATATTTTTGTTAAGAGTTCCTTAATAGTAAAAATTGTAAACGATGATTTAGTTACTTTAGTACAGGATCCAATAAACTATTCGTTCACATGAATAATATGTTAAATGGATATGAAAGGATGAAAAAAAATGGTTGCACCCTATCTATCTAGTCTAGTGCTATTAATAGGAGAGTTTGTCACTTTGTCACTTTGAGTTTGTAACCAAACAAACAATTTTAAATATTTTTTTGTCACAAATGAAACACATGCGTTGCACGTGTAACTCTAACTCTATTTATTAACACGTGCGTTACGCGTGTAAATGAAAATTTTTTCTTTAACCAAACAAAAAAAAATTAAATTTTTTTGTCACAAAGCAAATACGTACGTCACATATGTAACTCCAAATCTATTTCGTAATACATCACCGTACGTACAATTCAAGATATTTCCTTCAAAAAATTTAAAAAATTGCGTGCAGTGCCCGTTCAACTCCAATTTTTTTAAAAGGTTAAGGCATTCATCACAAGTGCTGATTACTACCGACTTACATGTATCGCACATTCAACTCCAACTTTTTATCAAAATGTGCATTGCACGTAAAAATTACTAGTACCCTTAATTCTCCAAGTGGTAGAAATATAAAATATATAGTATATATATCTATTATCCAGTTTCAGACAACGTATAAGCAAATTTATAAGCGCATACGAATAATCAATAAGCACTCGATTTAGTTGGTACCACCCAATCGTTTACTCATTTAATGTTTAACGAGTCAATTTGAAAATTCAACCAGTTTTTATTTTTTATTAAATTTCGAATTAGAATTCTATTTATTTTCTATTTATTTACAAATGACACTTAGGGTTCTGAAAAAAAGTTTGAGTTAAACGTGAGATACACGCAAGTTATTATAAAAAAATGGAGTTGAACGTGCGATACACGTATTTTTTAAAAATTAAGAAGAAAAAATATTGATGTGTACATGCGATGCACGTGTTGAAAATAGTTTTAGAGTTGCACGTATGATGCACCTGTTCGTTTGGTGACATCTACTACTATTAATGGGTGAGTTTGTCACTTTGAGTTTGTAACCAAACAAACAATTTTAAATATTTTTTTGTCACAAATGAAACACATACGTTGCACGTGTAACTCTAACTCTATTTATTAACACGTGCATTACGCGTGTAAATGAAAGTTTTTTCTTTAACCAAACAAAAAAAAATTAAATTTTTTTGTCACAAAGTAAATACGTACGTCGCACATGTAACTCTAAATCTATTTCGTAATACATCACCGTACGTACAATTCAAGGTATTTCCTTCAAAAAATTTAAAAAATTGCGTGCAGTGCCCATTCAACTCCAATTTTTTTTAAAGGTTAAGGCATTCATCACAAGTGCTAATTACTACCGACTTACATGTATCGCACGTTCAATTCCAACTTTTTATCAAAATGTGCATTGCACGTGAAAATTACTAGTACCCTTAATTCTCCAAGTGGTAGAATTATAAAATATATAGTATATATATCTATTATCCAGTTTCAGACAACGTATAAGCAAATTTATAAGCGCATACGAATAATCAATAAGCACTCGATTTAATTGGTACCACCCAACCGAATCAAATTCAATCGTTTACTCATTTAATGTTTAATGAGTCAATTTGAAAATTCGACCAGTTTTTATTTTTTATTAAATTTCGAATTAGAATTCTATTTATTTTCTATTTATTTACAAATGACACTTAGGGTTCTGAAAAAAAGTTTGTGTTAAACGTGCGATACACGCAAGTTATTATAAAAAAATGGAGTTGAACGTGCGATACACGTATTTTTTAAAATTTAAGAAGAAAAAATATTGATGTGTACGTGCGATGCACGTGTTGAAAATAGTTTGGGAGTTGCACGTATGATGCACCTGTTCGTTTGGTGACAAAAGTGATGTTTCTTTTGTGACAAAAAAAATATTTAAAATTGTTTATTTGTGACAAACTCTTCCAATAAATAGTAAGTAAATATATTATATTATAGATAGGTAGATGGATAGTAATTTACATATGTGATGCATGTTCAATATAAAAAGAAACTAAAGTAAAAAAAATTGACATAGTGAAGATTCGAGCTTGAGACCTCCTTCGTATTAGCTATGTATGCTTGATGCAGGTATTGATAGATTGACAAATGACACAAGATTGGAGATAGAGATTAGAGATTTGTATCATGTCAGGGGGAGAAGGAAATCTTACATCATCCAGTATAAAAATGTCATACTGTTTGAAGATTTTGGATTGATAATTTCAAGTTTCAGTTGTCTATAGGGACAATGCCAAAATTTATTTAGAAAATAGACAACGAGTATCAATTACCACGAGAGAAAATATCTAATAGTTAAAAAATATATTTTCGACTAGTTATGTAAACGATCAACACCTATCTATGCCGTAATTAAATTCGTAAGATGCACATAGAAACCTTCGCATAGTCGTTGGATAAAACAGTAGAGAGATATTTGTTCAATTCAGCGAGTGAATATTAAAGAGAAAACTTCAAAAAATTATAAAAAAATTTAATGGGAAAAAAAAACATCAAACCGAAGCTACAATTTTTAATTTTGGGTTTTTTTTCCCACACAGATCATTAACAAAAATATTGAAATTTCACAGTAATCCCATGATTAATTTCAAAAGTCATCAATTTGAGATCCACTGTAAAAATTATAATCCTGTAACGTCCCAAATTTCAAAATACGGTAATTCGTAGCATAAACAGAATCTTTATTTCATTTCATACAATTTTACAATTAATTTTGAAATTTTACTACATCAAGTTCTTTTACAATAACGCAACGAAAAATTAAATGAATTACAACATGATATAAATGTACAATTAAACATCAACAACTTAAAACGAAAAGTAATCTTTAGCATCATATATCACCTTGCAAATTCAATACCTGCATTTGAAACTGTGGGCACGTCAGTTGCTTACAACCGACGCAATATTATAAGACATCGGTCCTCACTATGCTGTAATATAAGGATTTACTTACTTTAACATCCACATACTCGAATGCACTACAAAGTGTAAATGTGACTATCCTAAACATGTCGGTGTATGCAAATGTCTTAATGCCTAATGCAGGTGTTTACGCTAAGATGACACTAATGCATACTTGTTCGAATTCTATGCATCTCATACTACATAGGTTTGAGGGCAAACACCTACGTACTTCACATTAAAGGGTTCAATCCATCGCCAAAACAACTACTCGGTAACAGAAACAAGTTTTAGACATCCCACGAGTACGGACTCCAGTACTGGAATCCACCGTCAAGCTATACGAAAGTCATCGTCGTGCGAATATCCCGTAAGTACCGCTCCAACCCCGGTATATACATATATAATGGTGAACTACCTCCCATCCGCCCGACTATTCGTGGTCCTGGAATCCACTGTCAAAACAATCATAGTCCCGGATTTAATTGATGATTGTCTCACTCGCAAGCAACCACAGTTCATGAATCCACTGTCTGACTGGGTCTGTAGTCTAGAAATCCACTGTCAGACTATACAGAGATACCCCACTTACATTTGCCCAAGTTCTATTATAACTTCTCCGAGTGCCTTTATCCTTAATTTGAAACATGAATAATGCCACCTAGAGCTAGCTTACCCTCTTACCGGACTTAAAAAAAATACCGCGAATGACAACCCATATAGCCAATTCTCACATCCATTAATCATTTTCATCACTTGCCGGTACCTAGGTCTCACTAAGCCTCTAGATACAACAATCATCTCATTCTAGAGATCAATTAGGTCGTGACTAACCTCAACATAAACATCTCATTCTTTAGTCAGTATTCATTCACTTAATTCGCTTTCTTCATAATTTGGATCATGCAATAATGGACTACTTCTCATAATATAAATAACCATGCCTTTAATCAACTTCTTGAAGACCAATACTTAATTAATTCGCCGAAATTATTTACTTCAGTAATTTCCCACATTATTTGTTTAATAAGCCTCCTCCTATTTCCAAGTATAGTTTGAGTACAAATTTTCTAATACCAAGTTCAGTAAAACATAGAATAATTCCCTAGAATCTTGATTCAAGTATCATATTCGTATTTTTAATTCAATCATGAATCACTTCAATTATTTTTCTAAGTTGCAAAAGTCGTGTTCGATATTTTTCACAAAAGTATTTAATTTATACAACCAATCGTTTTAATTCACTTATATTTCTCATTTTTGAATTGTTCCATAACTCATTAGCATGAAATGAAAATTTTAAACTCCCACACATATACCCAAACAGTACGAAATTATCATTAATTGTTTAGAAAATATTTAGAAACATTTCTACAATTTTCCTAGATTTTTAAAACTATAAAATACAAAAAAAAACCCAAAAGCGAAAATACACAAATATGTGCATTTCCGAATTCGAACCCAGGACCCCTGCCAGTGGCGGAGCCAGACGATTCAAAATGGGGGTCCCAAATTTTTTTTCCCTGGTATCGACATAATTGAGTCTTTAATAAGAGGTGGATTAGACTTGGGGGTCCCAAATTTTTTTTAACTGGGGGGGCCAAATAAAAATTTTGGTCTATATTAGGGGGTTTTACAAAATTTTTGGTCTATATTAGGGAGTTTTACAAAATTTTTGGGGTCCCAAATGTCCCCCCTCCCTCCTTCCTCCCTCCGCCACTGACCCCTGCACAACGGCGCCGCGTGGCGAGCCCAACTGCAACCACGCCCCCGCTAGCCACTTTGGCCAAACGCCCAACTGATTATAAGTGGGTTTAGTTCAATTTAACCTCAGGTTCTGTTTAATCTTCTATTTTAATTTCTCAAGTGTTCTACAATTTTTATTTGTTTTTCCCAAATTAATAGTTTGCACATTATATCTACAATCTCCAGAAATATTAGTTGAATAATTTTAACCACAATAAAAAAATATTTTTTTTATACATATATATTGTAAATGGTGACTTTTAGAAAACAATATAAACATATACTTTCATTTATTAATAAAACTACTTCTTTTAACCCCAATTCAAGCTTTCATATCTTTATTTCCTTTTTTTATCAATTTCATGCGAATATTTCGTCTTCCATCAATCTACAACTCTCCCTATTGTTTACCCAATTTTGTTTGTATAATTTAACAATTGTGCATAAATGATCATTTTCAATCATGCAACCTAATCATGGCATACTAACATGCACCCAACAACACCTCAACAACTCTACAAGTATTTTCATGACCAATTATAAAGAATCTCTCCATCTAGCATGCAATTTATACTAAAAGATCAATACCACATGCAAAATAACCACACTAGAAGTCTATGAATTCATGCCACAATTTATCACAACTAATTAAACATACAAACTACAACTAATTTAGAAAGTAAGGAAATCACCCACCTCAAATTGATGAGAATGCAATTAGAACTCTTAGAAAGAAAACTCCTAGCTCCACACCGATTGCTCTTCTCCTCCAAGAATGCACAACTAGCCTCCAAAAAGAAACCGACCTCTCTCCTTGCTCTCTTTCTTTTTCTCCCCATTTGATTTTGATTATTTTTGTGCAAATGTTAATGAAGAGATGTAGGTATTTATAGGACATCTCTGTGGTGGAGAATGATCCCCACAACCGAAGCAACTACCCACTCACTCACATCCACTCCACTTTCCCTCCCACTCTCCAAAACCGGCCAACCATATGGGAGCACAAACACGTGCACGTGTTCCACACTGCACACCATTTCTCATTTATTTTATATTTGTTATTTATTAGTTGTTACTAGTTTGTTACATGACATGTAGCGTTGCACTTTTCTCTTTTGAAAATGTATTTAATAAATAATTAATTTTTTGTGTTTTAATTAGTCTTTTAGGCCTATGGACTTTAATTTAGAAAATATAATAAAACGAAACAAAAATAAATAAGAGAAAATTAGTGCATAACTTAGAAAAAATTTTAGAACAAAAAATGAAATAAAATTGCATGTGCGTTGCACGTGCAAAAACAAAAAAAATGCATTTTTATTCTGAATTTCTCCGAAATGTTACAAATCCATTAAACCAAATTTGAAGAAACAAACTTATGCATAATGATCTACAATAACATAGCAAGATTTGTGGGGGAGGAGAACAGGGTCGGTGATGGGTCATTGGGTTCGTGTGGTTTGTTGGGCTGCCGGAGAGGGTTCTCAGAGGGTCGGAGGTGACCATACTAGGGGCTTTTGTATCGTCAGGGTGAAGCACATCGAGGCTATACTTAGGGCTTGTTGAAGTGACGTAGTGTAATCCCCGTTCCCGAGTATACAGATTCTCTTTTATTTTTTCGTATTCTTGTATTTCAATTTCTTCTATAAATTATTCTATTTTTTTGAAACCAACAAAGCTATTGTATCATATTATTACTATTGATTATTTTCTTTTATATGAAGTCAATCTTATATTGTTATTTATTAATATTGGAAGCCTAAACCAGTTTGATTTTATTATCATTGTTATCATTTATAAAAGTCAAAATTTAGCCCACATTTAAATTAATTTGATTATTTTATTCGAAGCCCAATTTATTCCATAGTATCATATTATCTAAATTATTTTAATTTCATGTAAAACCCAATTCTTAAGTCCAAACCCAACCCAACAATATTATTATCCTTGTTTATTAATGTGAGCCCAACGATTATACCCAAAACCAGCATTGGTGTACCCAAACCCGTTAACCCAACTTAAACCTACTAACTCAATTTCCCCCCAAATCTCTCCAACTCCCTCTTACGTTTCCCCCACCCTCTTATGCAACATGCAATTACCCCATTAACCCCCACAACTCTCTCCTTGTTCCCACTATCTCATAACTACCCCCACTAAATCACTATTATTATATTATAATTAATATTATCCTATTAATAAATCCCTCTGTTCCAAAAACAAAACAGAGCAATCGCCCTCGCTATCCTGTCAGCCGTCGAACCGCTTTGACAGCCCTGCCACTGCCTGTAGCTCCCAACCTTGCCATTGCCCTGCCTTATTCTTCTCCATCTCCCCATCTTCTCGAGCAGCTCCTCCTCGTCTTCAACCTCTCGCTTGAGCCACCCTCGACGTCCCTCAACCCCGTCGTAACCTCCATCGCTGAAGCCTCGTCGACTGCAGCCCACCGCTGCCGCCTTCTTCCTCCTCGTCGAGCGACCCTCGAATGCACCACCATAATCGTCAATGCCCCACCGTCGCTCCTCCTCCTCGTAGCGCCTCCAGCCGCCATCTCCAACTCCCCCAACTGCCATTGCTCCACCTCCGCTCCATCGCAGCAACCACGCCATATCACCACCCCATCGAGCTCCCCTCTCGCTGCGATCCTCGTCACCTCCATCCTTGATCGCCGTCCTCCTGCACCCTGAGCACCACCGTCGACCAAAATCTTCCCTGCCTCCTCGTCTTCCACCGCGACCCTACCACTTGCCATCCTCATCACCTCTTACTGCGCTACCGTCGACCCATCCCCAAGCTCCTGCCTCAACCTTCGGCCGCTGCCAACACCACCATCGTTCTTGCCATTGTTGCTGTGGGACTTACGGTTGCTGTTCTAGGAGTTGCTGTTTACTGTTCCTGTTACTTTTGATGTTTGCTGTTATGTGGTGCATGCACATGTTGCGGACTACGTAGTGTGCATGTGTGTCGCCGTCGGGACACTCGTCCCATTATTCTCATTAGTATCGGTATCATTGTCATCATATTAAGGCAAGTATCCTTGTACGAATCTTTTTGTTTTCCCGTACAAGCATTCTTTGACTTACCGCAAGTAGGTTTATCGTTGTGACCCATTTCTCATGCCTTATAAGCTGATAATCTTAACCCCTATCCGTTTTGATTTGTTTTTGTCAATTCCGTATTCATAAAAGATCACGAATACTTTGTTATTGCATCCATTACACGAACATAAATTAGATCATAGATATCAAATTGTATATTTCTGCCATGCTGTCTATTTTGACTTGTAATCAAATTTTGACCCAGTTACATTTTGAATCTGTTAGAATTTTATAAATAATTGATGTAGGCCCCTGTTTCTAGTTTCCAGAACATCCAACGGATCTGAAATCTGATCTGAGATGTGTGAGATATCCCTTTTTTAATGCTGTTAGTTTTAGATTTCTAGATTTCTGATTTACAATGTATTAACATGTTTATTAATTTAAAAGTCAGATTAATAGTGTAATTATGCCATGATAAATTCTAGTATGATGGTTAACATGATTAAGAACCTAATTATAAATTTTATAGAATTTTTAAATGATTTTCTTATTGTTCTATGAATATAAGAATTGTACCATAAGTTTCTGCCAGAACAGAAAATCCGTAAAGAACAGACTAACTGACTTGGTTACTTTTATCGAAATATTGAATTTAAATATACGTGAGAACCGGTGAGGAGTCTAGTTTTTGGAACACCTGACCGATCTTGAATTGCTTTTCTGTAGCAGTGAGAATTCCAGTTTTGGTGCAGCAACGTCCTGCTGTTTAGAATTGGAGTTCATATTGTTTCAATATTTATAATTTTGTTTATGGCACCCAAACATGTTTTCCGCCCAGTCTGAACCTGGTTTCTGTCCCTGTCATGTTTACCTGTCCCTGATTTTGCACATTCATGTTTGTTTTGGTAAAAATAATAAGTATCAAGCCGGGGTTTAAGAAAAAGATCTAGTAGTGGAAAATATAGACAAGTGTACTTGGAAGGGGGCTCATGTTTCCCATTTGTTATCTGTTTATCTATTTACTTGATTACCTGACTGCATTCTTTCCTATAGGAAGGTGTACTCGGAAGGGGGCCCGTGGGTCCCACTTGTTTGCATGAATACATGATTACATGATTCATGAGTCTGTTTATCTGTTTCGGTTTATCTGTTTATCCGTTATATGATGCCTGGGTACACGACCCTATGGAATCCACCGCTAAATCTAAACGTAACTTGTTTGTATGCAGCAACCATGTGGTATGAGACGTATGAGTGATGCATTAGATAGGATTGAATAAAAGACTTAAGAATAATATGTTTCACTTGCATATTCCTGTCACCTGTTTCACATATTTATCTGATATCTGTTACAAGTTTACATGGTTATCTGATATCTGTTACAAGTTTGCATATTTATCTATTACCTAATCTTGTTATCTGATCTTGTTTACTTGCTTACCAGTTTATTTGACCCTGTTTATCTGTTGCATTCCTTTCATGCTATGTTCTGTGCTCTTGATTCTTGTTTTCTACTCTGTATTCTTATTTACCTTGTCCTGTACCATTTCTGCTTGTAATACTTGCGACCCGTAGCTTGCACTAATGGGCAGATTGTTTTCCTGTTTTCTGTTTCTTTCGAATTGATAAATATACAGGTTTTGGAGACCAGTTACCTGCAGGAGTAAGCGATCAAGTGTTCTAAGCCTTTGGATTGGGATCATGTAAGGCCCCTAAATGACTGCGGGTTGATCATGAAAAGCGTGCTAAAATAAGCCAACTTATGCTTTGTGCATTAGTTTATTTCTGTATCGAGTTTATCAGTTTGTTTTGTTGCTACTTGATACATTGCAATTGGGCATGTTTGACTCGAAGTTTTATTGTTTCTCCTGATCTTGTTTTATTTGAGAATTATATATTTGATTTCAAGTAATTCTTGTGATTATGAGGTTTGATTCATGCATGCGTGGTTGTATCTTTCTGTTTACTGTTGAGTTGATCCTTACAGCTTACGAATGATGAAAATCATTCGTTGGGCTTGTTACGTACTCGTATTCCGTATTCTTTTGGGAAGCGGGCAGTGACATGCAGATCGTGACTCGCCAGAGGATTTGTGCTTCTTGGCTCAGTAGAGAGCGCTGCTGTGTGGGGAGGAGGCGGGCTTGTCTCGGTGATGTCAAGGGAGACATCATCAGAACTGGTGACGGGGCTGACGAATGGGATCTCAGTTTGTTTGGATGGTTGCCATCTGTTGATGGCGATGAGGTGGAGGGGATGGTGGGACGGATGTGCACGACGGGAGCACCGGGAGGAGTGGAGATAGACAGGAGAGCGACGATGGCTGGAGTTGATGCCGGTGTGAAGAAGATGAGCCGAAATTTAAGTTTCGGATTTTAAATTTTGAATTTCGATTTAAAGTTTTGAAATTCAAATGAATTGGGAGTGTGGAGGGGGATAATTCTTGAATTTTTTATTTCAATTTAGGTTTTTGTAATTCAAATTATAGTTGGAGAGTGTGGGGAGAATATTTTGATATAATTTGAATTTCAAACCAGATTTTGTTTGAAATTCAAATTATAATTGTGGAGTAATGGGCGCAAGCACACGCCACATCTGATAGGTGGGTGAACATGTTGTAGGTGATTTCATTTACAAATTTAGCCATGGGAGAGATTAGTTAACGTAGGTTTAATGTTGTTATTTGTAATACTTGTTTAGTTAATTATTTATTAATGAAGCGGTGACGCAGTGACATTTTCAAAAAAGAAAAAAAAGAAGAAAAAAAAGAAGAAAAAAAAAAACATAGCGAGATCATAAACCTAAAAATATTATTATGAGATAATAACTTCTTCCACTTAGGACTTTTCTATCAAATAAGAGCATCCACAGTCGTGTGGTATTTTGCCATTTTAGAGCATCCACAGTCGTGATTGTTAGAAAAATGCATAAATGCATAAATGCATATAGCATTTTTCCTCTTTACTGCAGTCGTCGAATGATATTTTATAGCAATTTAATTTAAAATAATAAAAATCCTATATCAGACAGAGTCTGAAGTTGCGTTGAAGAAATTTAATTATTTTTTAATAGGTAGACGGAACTCCACTTTGCGTCGGAAGAGAAAAAAATCACAAAAATGGTCAGACGCAACTTCACTTTGCGTCCGACATGTTTTGTATTTTTTTTTGCTTTATTTACTTTTTTTTGAGTTTTTTATGACTTTATTTTTAGGGACGGAAAGTGAAGTTGCGTCGGAGGAATAAAAAATAATTTTTTTCGTTAGACGAAAAGTGAAGTTGCGTCGTGTATAATATACTGTTGCCGCTAAATTTGGTGTGGGGGCAAACAGATAGTATTTGTGGATTCTTAGGAAAACTGAATAGCAAGCCTGTGTACCTGTTCCGCCGGAGTTTGACGCTGACTCCCGCTGTGCACCTGCAAAAAGTGCGAGACACCGGGGTTGTTCCCAGCGACGCACCCTCTGACGCTCAAGTCAGTAACCAGAAATGATTATGAAAGAGCGTAAAACTGGCAAGAGATTGATTACCTCTTAATGGAGACGGATGGGGGTATTTATAGGCGCCTTAGGGATCAGATTAGGAATGTAATCCTCGTGATCTGATAAGGAATATAATTCCCGTAATCAGATAAGGAATGTAATCCCTAATCCCAGTGAAAAAATAGATGTGAATCAGGGCAGTTGATTAGGATTTAATCAGAGACCTTGATTTTATCTTGCTGGACTGGGTGTGTTTCAAGTTGGGACCCGTACCCAGTTGAGGTGGATCTGTTCGTGGGTTATTGGGTCATGAAGAAAGACCCAGTTCCCATTTCAGACCCGTTAGTAGGTGAAATTACCGTTTTACCCCCGAGCTTTAAGATTCGTGTCCGATGTGAACAGTCCCGATTTAATCCTATTTTTAGCCATATCACGAGCCCCCCACTCCTAGAGACTGAGTTTTTCAGTCTTTGAGGAGTAGTTTTACTATTCTAATGGCGTACGGGATTTTATCGGTGTTCTTAAAGGAGTTTAGAATCTTGCTTGGGGTGTAACAGTGTAATTCTGGGCTTGCAAAATACCCAAAAATATCCTCATAATTTTCTGGATTTTTGGTGATTTTTCCAGATTTTTCTGAATTTTTCTCAAATTTTTTGAATTTTTTATTCATTTTCCGAATTAAATAATTAATTATCGAAAATATTAAATAATTATTCTAACTAAATAATTATATTTTTCAGAATTTTAAAATAATTTTTCTGAATTTATAATTATTTTTAGAATTTTCATTTAATTTTTTTCGATTTTTAAATATTTTTTCGAATTTTTTAAATAATTAAAACAAACAAATAAATAAATTAATTAATTAAATATTACCTGTACACGTGGCGCGATCGTATGCGTTGATCACGATCAAGCGAGCGCGCATCGGGAGGAGGGAGAGGAGGCCATTTTTTTGGTGTAACAAGGTCGGTTCCAAAAATGCTCGGCAAAAAGTGGCCGAAGTCCATGTGGACGCCACGTGGCAGTCAACCGTTGACTTTATTTTTTATTTTATTTTATTTTTTTCCGCTGCTTCTTCGTTCTTCTTTGCCTCTCCTTGCTTCTCCTTCGTCTTCAGCTCTCCTTTGTCATCGACTTTACTGCCTTGCCCCCAACTTCTTCTTCTCCGACTTCGTCTGCCGAGGAGGTCGACGACGAGGGATATGAAGCTCGGCGCCGTGGAGCTCGAAGGAGGGGAGCTCGGGCCGAGGACTAGAAGCTTGCTGACGAAGCTTCGGTCGAAGTGGGTTTCGATGAAAGGTAGAGCTCGGCGAGAGCACGGTGGAGATCGGCGGTTTGTTTGTCGAGGAAGGAGACTGAGCTCGGAGCTCGACGATGGAGAGAGGAGTTGGGAGCTTTGGTTTGATGGTTTTGGCTCGTCATGGCGAGTCGACGCTTCGGAGCTTGAAGGGGTAGTAGAGATTCGGCTGTCGCGAGTGGTCGGCGAGGGGAGCTCGCGAAGTGGGGGAGCCGTGGCGATGTGGATTTGAAGTTCGACAAAGCTTCGAGATCGGCACCGGATCTTCGATGGCGTTCGGCAACGAGCTTGGCCATGATGGCAGAGGCGGAGCTCGGGGGTGGAGTAGAGCTCGGAGCTCGTCGAAGTGAGAGGGGTTCGGCTCGGGAGAGCTTCGACGATGAGTTTCTCAAACTCAGAGGTGGTAGAGCTCGGAGTTGGGCGCTCGACATTGTTGCTCGACGAGTGGGTTCAATCGAGTAGTGTTGAGGAAGAGGGAGACGGAGTTTGAAGGAGGCGAGCTCGATGATAATGGAGAGGAACTCGACTTGGAAGAGAGCTCGGTAAGGATGGCGGCGAGCTCGCAGTGTTGGTGAGTTCGACCTCGGCGTGGGCTCGCTTGAGGAAGAGCTCGGCACTTGGAGTCTGAAAAGGCTCTTGTGGAGCTGTCGGCGATCGTGACAAAGCCTTGGCGAGCCCGACTTTGAAGGTGGAGGTGCCTTTGAGCTTAACGAAGAAGAGGTCGGCAATGGTGGTTGTCGATGAGGTGCTTGGAGGTGAGCTCGGCGCTGTTGTGGAGCTTCGACGGGGTGGAGACGCGATGGGAGCTCGGGATGGAGAGCTCGACGCCGGAGCTAGACGACGGAGGGGGTGAGTTCGGCAATGAAGATGGAGCTCGGCCATGGTGGGTAGAGCTTGAAGATGACGAGTTGGTTTTTTTTTTGGCGGGAGAGTGGAGAAGAAGAGGAGAAGTGATGGTTCAGTTTGGGTTTGGGTCCCCTTAATGGGTCCGAACCCGGCCCCTTGTGCCCCCTTTTTTTTTCTTTCTTTTTTTTTGTGTTGTTTGTGGGTCGGTGCTAAGAGCGTTCGGCGAAGGGGTGCCGAGGTCCAATTTTTTATGTAACATGGTCGGTGTTAAGAGCGCTCGGCAACTGGTGCCGAACCCCAACTTTCCATGTAACATGGTCGGTGTCAAGAGCGCTCGGCAGCTGGTGCCGAACCCCAACTTTTCATGTAACATGGTCGGTGTCAAGAGTGCTCGGCAGCTGGTGCCAAACCCCAACTTTCCATGTAACATGGTCGGTGTCAAGAACGCTCGTCAGCTTGTGCTGAAGTCCAAATTTTCCATGCAGAGTTCTTCTCGATGTTCCCGGTGCTATGGAGGTCGGCTCAGGGCGTGCGACCCCTTGTTTCGAAGCTAATTCGAAGATCTACAACTTCTCTTTAGGAGTGAGATGAAGATTCACCCTCCTTCATGGTCAAAATAGCCAGGCAATATCCTTGTATTCATGAGGTTAAGGAGAGTTTTCGATGTGCCCGGTGCTACGGAGGTCGGCTCGGGGCGTGCGACCCCTTGTTTCGAAGCTAATTCGGAGATCTACAACTTCTCTTTAGGAGTGAGATGAAGATTCACCCTCCTTCATGGTCAAAATAGCCAGACAATATCCTTGTATTTGAGGAGAGTTTTCGATGTTCCCGGTGCTACGGAGGTCGGCTCGGGGCGTGCGACCCCTTGTTTCGAAGCTAATTCGAAGATCTACAACTTCTCTTTATGAGTGAGATGAAGATTCACCCTCCTTCATGGTCAAAATAGCCAGGCAATATCCTTGTATTTGAGGAGAGTTTTGGTCTTGGGGATTTTTGAAGAGGAGCTCCACTCCTAGGGGCGGAGAAGATGTGCTGGGAAGACCCACGTAAGAGCCGTGGGAAGACCCATCCTTTGAGGTGAGCAGAGCGAAGAGCTTGGCTCTAGGAGAGAGCCATTTGTGAGACGAGTGTGAGGGGGAACTCTAGGAGAGAGTTGTGAGCTCCGAACTCGTTGAGAAGAGGTCCGCTTCGGAGAGAGCCATTTGGGAGACGAGCGTGAGGAGGAACTCTAGGAGAGAGTTGTGAGCTCCGAACTCGTTGAGAAGAGGTCTGCTTCGGAGAGAGCGGAGTGAAGAGCTTGGCTCTAGGAGAGAGCCATTTGGGAGACGAGTGTGAGGAGGAACTCTAGGAGAGAGTTGCGAGCTCCGAACTCGTTGAGAAGAGGTCCGCTTCGGAGGCGAGCGGAGCGAAGAGCTCGGCTCTAGGAGAGAGCCATTTGGGAGACGAGTGTGAGGAGGAACTCTAGGAGAGAGTTGCGAGCTCCGAACTCGTTGAGAAGAGGTCCGCTTCGGAGGCGAGCGGAGCGAAGAGCTTGGCTCTAGGAGAGAGCCATTTGGGAGACGAGTGTGAGGAGGAACTCTAGGAGAGAGTTGCGAGCTCCGAACTCGTTGAGAAGAGGTCCGCTTCGGAGGCGAGCGGAGCGAAGAGCTTGACTCTAAGAGAGAGCCATTTGGGAGACAAGTTTGAGGAGCGACTCTAAGAGAGAGTTGTGAGTTCCGAACTTGTTGTTTAAGTGGGAGAGTCAACGGTTATGGGAGCAATTCCGAATGGCGAACCACTTCTAACTCGCTTAAGAGCAAGTTATTTGAAGCGGAATCGAGTCAAGTGTTGGACTCCGAACTCGTCGTTAGAGTGATTCAACGGTTGTGGGAGCAATTCCGAATGGCGAACCACTTCTAACTCGCTTAAGAGCAAGTTATTTGAAGCGGAATCGAGCCAAGTGTTGGACTCCGAACTCGTCGTTAGAGGGGTTCAACGGTTGTGGGAGCAATTCCGAATAGCAAACCACTTCTAACTCGCTTAAGAGCAAGTTATTTGAAGCGGAATCGAGCCAAGTGTTGGACTCCGAACTCGTCGTTTAAGAGCTTAATGAGTTGCGGGAGCAGCCATGTAGAAGAAGCTGGACTCCGAACTCGTCGTTTAAGAGCTTAATGAGTTGCGGGAGCAGCCATGTAGAAGAAGCTGGACTCCGAACTCGTCGTTTAAGAGCTTAATGAGTTGCGGGAGTAGCCATGTAGAAGAAGCTGGACTCCGAACTCACCATTTAACGAGTCGTAGATGTGACTCGAAGAGATAGAGAAGAAGCAAGAGCAATGATTTTTAATGAAAAATGTAAAGTTTTATTGAGATAAACTAAGTGGCCGCTTCAATAGGGCGAGCCATTATTACATGCTGTTGGCCGAGTTACAAGCATCGGCCTTATTGAAAATCAAGATCCTACTTCTACAATAAGGTGAAGACCTCTGGGGAGGAGTTGGGATATTCTGAGTCTTGAGGCTCGGCGGGCTTCTTTGTTCGCTTGTTCGCTCCTCAAGGGGGAAGCTCGGCCCCCTCTTTTTGGACGAACTTGGTCAGGTGCCCCCGCTGTATGAGTTCTTCGATCTCCTCCTTCAGAGCCCGACAATCATCCGTGTCGTGGCCGTGGTCCCTGTGAAAGCGACACCACTTATCTTTGTTCCTCTTCTTGCCAGGGGTATTCATTCTAGGGGGAGCACGGAGTAGTCCTTCCTTGTCCACCTCCATAAGGACTTCTGATATATTAGCAATGAGGGGGGGGGTGAACTTCTCAAAATGTGGAGTCGAACGGCGCTGGCCATTACTGTCCTTTTGGGATTTTTGGGACCCCTCTTCACTTGTATTCTTCCGTTTGTTCCCGGAAGATGTCTCCTCAAGAGCAAGGGGGTTGAGAGCCTCTTCCGCCCGTATTTACTTCTCCACCCTAAGTAGGAGCTCTGAGAAGTCCCGAGGAGGCTTCTTGGCAAGGGATGCCCTGAGGTTGGCATTAGTGACGTTGTGCTCGAATGCGGCAGAGGCTACTGACTGGTTGAGAGAGGGAATGGACCGGGCTTCGGCGGTAAAGCGTCGAATGTAATCTCTTAGGCGTTCACCCTTTTCTTGGTTGAGGGTCACCAGAGATACACTTGTTTTCTCAGCTCGGCGGCTACTCACGAAATGAGTAAGGAAGAGCCCTTCGAACTGATCGAATGAGAAGATGGAGGCCGGGGCGAGTCGAGAGTACCATTCTCGCGCAGACCCCTTCAGCGTGGCAGGAAAGATCTTGCAGAGGAGGGCGTCTGAAGCATGGTGGATCATCATGAGAGTTTTGAAAATCTCTATGTGATCTGCGGGGTCCGACTCCCCGGTATACGTCTCGAGGTGAGGCGGCTTGAAGTTTTCTGGGATGGGGGCCTCCATGATGGTGCGGGAGAATGGAGGTCTGCTCGGGCGGAGGTTTGTCGCCTGTTGCTCTTCTTCCCTGTTAATTCGGCCGAGGTGCCTCTCCATCTCGTGGAGACGGCGGTAGACTGAGTCTTCTCTTTGATCATATCTTGCCGAGCCCCAGGACTCGTCTTCGTATGAGGGTGGACTGGGGCTGCGGCGATGGTAGCTTGGAGATGGAGGAGGACTGAGAGTTTGAAGGCGATGGCTCCTAGTTGGCTCATGAGTAGGTGGCCTCTGGTCATTATTCGGGGCAATATTGAGGGCCCGTAAGACTGTCGCTTGGAAGTCTTGAAGATCTGCCCTTGTGACTGGTGCCTCTCCAGCTTGGCGGTCCCTATGTGTGGCTCGGCTTACTGGAGAATGAGTTCTCCGCCGATGACGCTGAGGGGACCCTCTTTGCCTCCTCGGGGGAGGGGATCTTCTAGTCCTCGGTCGTCGGGGGGTTCGGATTCTTGAAGCTCCTGAGTTCTCGGGTTGATGGACTCGACCAAGGGCCCGCCATCCATTCAGGCGAGTTCTAAGGTCGACCCCCTTTTGACGGTTGGCAATCACTCGACGAAGATCCCGCTCGGGAGGGCTTTGAGAGGCCACAGATTCAACTGAAGGATTGGGACTCGCGACTTGATTATGAGGAGGATGTTGCTTCGGACGACTCGGACGGGAGCGCCCCTGGGCAGCCCCCCGAGCCCTTGGAGGGGCCTGTTGAGTAGGAGCACCTTGAACTGGAGGTGGGAGAGGAGGAAGAGAAGTGGTTCTTTGGTTGGAGACCGCTGCCTTCCCCTTCTGTTTTGGATGCATGGCTGGAGAAGATCTGACCAACGGGAAGAGGGGAGGCCGCTATTCGTTTGTTTCCCACAGATGGCGCCAATCTGTTGCCGCTAAATTTGGTGTGGGGGCAAACAGATAGTATTTGTGGATTCTTAGGAAAACTGAATAGCAAGCCTGTGTACCTGTTCCGCCGGAGTTTGACGCTGACTCCCGCCGTGCACCTGCAAAAAGTGCAAGACACCGGGGTTGTTCCCGGCGACGCACCCTCCGACGCTCAAGTCAGTAACCAGAAATGATTATGAAAAAGCGTAAAACTGGCAAGAGATTGATTACCTCTTAATGGAGACGGATGGGGGTATTTATAAGCGCCTTAGGGATCAGATTAGGAATGTAATCACTGTGATCTGATAAGGAATATAATCCCCGTAATCAGATAAGGAATGTAATCCCTAATCCTAGTGAAAAGATAGATGTGAATCAGGGCCTTTGATTAGGATTTAATCAGAGACCTTGATTTTATCTTGCTGGACTGGGTGTGTTTCGGGTTGGGACCCGTACCCAGTTGAGGTGGATCCGTTCGTGGGTTATTGGGTCGTGAAGAAAGACCCAGTTCCTATTTCAGACCCGTTAGTAGGTGAAATTACCGTTTTACCCCCGAGCTTTAAGATTCGTGTCCGATGTGAACGGTCCCGATTTAATCCTATTTTTAGCCATATCATATACATTTCTCTCAAATCTACTCTCATTTATAGCAATCTACTGTCGCAAAAAATGCAAAAAAAGCATAAATAGCAAACGACTGCAGTGCTTTTTGAGCGGAAATATGCATATTATGCATATTTAGCAACAACCATGGATGCTCTTATGCATTTTATAGCTTTCTGAGAGCTGCAGTTCTGTGGCAAATATGCATAATTTTTCATTTCTGCTACAGTAAATTGCTATATATAAGAGAGGATATAGCAATATGCATATTATATATGACGAAACATAAAGTTTCATCCAAAATATTTTATAATTGTTTTAATCGTCCGATGAAAATAGAGCCCTTTTCTAATTAAAAAACCCTGAAATGCAAATTGAGCTAAGACGAAACATGATATTTCATTTTGTCCAATTTAGGATATTTAATAAGTTAGTTAATTAATTAGTTAATTATACTTAGTTAGTTAGTTATTTATACTTAAGGGGTTTATTAGTGGGGCTATAATAATGACTGGATTACTTTTCAACATGCAAAATAAATGCCATGTTTCATCCGAGACTTTTGCATTTTTGCAAAAAAGTTCGAACAAAACATGATGTTTCTCACGAGGGGATTTTTTTTCTCTCTCCGACGAAACATCTACGCAAAAAACAACAGCACAAGACCAGTCAAATTATTATATATATATATATATATATATATATATATATATATAAAATAATTACAAAGAAAGCTATCAAGTGGCTCTCATTCAATCTCCCCTAAAATCAATGGTCTAGATTGATTCTCACAAAACATATTTTTCCGCCAAAAATTTCAAACCCCAAAACTAAAAAATTATATTCCCCCCCCCCCCCCCCCCCAAAACTAAAAAACTCATTACTTTATTGCTATCTCTCTCCTCTCTCTTCACTTTTTCATATTTCTCTCTTTCTCTCTCTTTCTCTCTCTCCCATTCTTTCTTTATTTACTTAGAAATTTAGATTGGTTTGTAAAATTTTCAGAATTTTTATGTTTTTTTATTGCACATGTTATATTGAAAATAGCAAATATCTCTTCAACAGTTAAATTCGATCATTTTCTACACTTAAAGTTCTAAGAAGTTGGATTTTACACCCTCATTTATAATTATTTTTCGACATATACTAATAGAAACATGAACTTTTATTTACAACTAATTATTATCATACTATTCAAACTTGAACTACATAATTGTTGTTTTATTGTTCACATAGCTTTTCGTGTGTTGTATCGTTCCGAAGACGTGCCGTAGGCACGTGCCCACGGGCAAATCTAGTATATATATATATATATATATTTCCGGACCAAACATTTCTTATTTTTCTCTAATTTGCAATTTTTTAGTTTTTTATGACTGTAGGGAAATCACAAAATGCTATTTCTATTTATGCATTTTGTCATTTTATATCATTCAGGACCGTGGATGCTCTAAGTAGATTGTCACTGGCTGTCCACTTTGGGACTTGATTGATGGATTAATATGAAATTATCGAATTGTTGGCGACTTATATAGAATTTTGATATTTATTCGGGAACTTTCTTTTAGAAATACTTTCCGTGTGTTCGGGTTGGACCTGAATAAGCTAGATCCAGCCATCCAAGTCGGTCCACGCCCAAACAAAACTTACAACAGTTACACGTGCACAACACGGGCCACCTCCAATATAACACCCAATATCCTGCTGCACCCTCTGAATTTTTTGCCGTCATAGGCCACTTTTTGAAATATTCGCGTTTTTCGGCCAGTTGTCCAACAATTAGTGCTTTTGGCTACGTTGTGCCACGTCAGCAACGGCCGCTATTCTCAATAGTGGCCTCTTCATTTCCAGGTCGCTAATGGGAATAACGACCTATGTTTTATTTTATTTTTTTGAATTTTTTGTTTGCCGTCACTATTCTCAATAGCGACTTTAGTATAATGAGGTTAGTGTACTCGAATGAATGTATTGAGACACTCAGCGATTTTTAAAGAGTTTTTTTCAAAAATTTAGAATTGAGGTCGCTATTGGAAATAGCGACCTTAGTATATACTAAGGTCGCTATTCTCAATAGCAACCTCAGTATGAAACACAATCTCCTCAGCGACCTCATTATACTAAGGTCGCTAGTGGGAATAGCGATAGCAAATAAAAGTTCAAAAAAAATTAAAACATAGGTCGTTATTTTCATTAGCGACCTCGAAATGAAGAGGCCGCTATTGGGATAGCGGCCGCTGCTGACGTGGCACGAAGTTGCCCAAAAGTGCTAATAGTTGGGCAACTGGTCCAAAAACGCAAATATTTTCAAAAAGTGGCCTATGTAGGCAAAAAATTCGCACCCTCTTTCCCTTCTCTCCACCCAAAACCCTGATCTAGGGTTTCCGCTCTCCTTCATTCGTCCGCCCCCAATCCCGCCACCATGGTAAGCCCCCTCTCAACTTCTTCGATTCCCTCACCCCAGTTCCCCAACTCCCCACTCATTCTCACCCCTTTCTTGATCTACACTTGCAGCCTCAGGGCGACTACATAGATCTCCATCGCAAGCGTCATGGCTACCGTCTCGACCACTTCGACCGCAAGCGGAAGAGGGAGGCGCGTGAGGTGCACGAGCGTTCCGCGAAAGCCCAAAAGGTTTGTTGTTTCGTCGTTAAATTTGAATTTTAAAAAAGGAGATTATTTGGTGGTCATTTGATACTAAAATTTGGAGTTTTGTGGATGTAGACTCTTGGTATTAAGGGGAAAATGTTTGCGAAGAAGCGGTATGCAGAGAAGGCGTTGATGAAGAAGACGTAAGTTTCGCTTGTCTTTGAAATTCATTATGATTTTGGTAAATGGGTTAGTTTGTGAAAAATATTATATGGTCGGTAGTATGTAGGTCCTCGTAACTTATATGATCTAGCTTTTATGGATAATAGCTTATGCGATTGATTGAATATACTATGATAAAGTAAATTTGGAAATGAATGAATATCATGTATGTACCATAGCCCCTATGTATTTGCCAAGTTGACCTGTCCTTTTTACTTGTATTTGTGCTTGTGTCCCAGCAACATAGCAATACCCCCCTCCTTTACCATTTTCCCTACAATATAGAAATTTCCTTATCGTGGTAATTTTGACTAAAGAGCCGTACCTGGCTTTGGAAATTAAGGACTAATGCGTAACTTTGTGGAGTGGTAATAGTTGAACATCCTGTTAATCGGGCAGCCAATAAATTAAAATTAGTGTATCGTGATTACCTTTGGATGGGAAAATTCTTCTATGTTTCCTATTGAAAAAACTTGAATTGGATCAGCAGCATCAGCTTGTTTTTACTGGCTTGGACTTTCAGATTCGTAGAAAAAAATGCATTAGATTTTCATTTTTTAAATAAATCTGTAACTTACATACTTGGTTTCCATTTCTTGTTGATGTCAAAAGTACATTTACTTGTTACAGGATTGCTATGCATGATGAGTCATCAACTCGCCGCAAAGTGGACGATAAGGTTCATGATGGAGCTATTCCTGCCTATCTGCTGGACCGTGATACAACTACACGTGCGAAGGTGATTGACCTGTCAACATTCAACATTTTGTACATATATAAATGAACTAGATTTGCCCGTGGGCACGTGCCTACGACACGTCTTCAGAACGATACAACATATGAAAAGCGTTGTAAACGGTAAATCAACAATTATATAGCTCAAGTTTGAATAGTATGACAATAATTAGTTGTAAATAAAAGTCCATGTTTTCATTAGTATATGTTGAAAAATAATTATAAATTGGGGTATAAAAGTCCATGTTTCCATAAGTGTGTGTGTGTGTAAATAAATAAAGGAGTAGTTGTGGGGGAGATTTGATTTTTTGAGTTTTGGGGGGGAAACTTTTAGGGGGGAAAATGTGTTTTGTGAGGTTAGATCTGGGCCTTTGATTTTGGGGGAATTGAAGGAGAGCCACTTGATAGCTTTCTTATTGTTTTATTATATAGATCATTTTCTGGTATAGAGTAAGAAAGTTTTCAGCATCCTTTTTAATTTTCACAGGTTCTTAGCAACACTATCAAGCAAAAGAGAAAAGAAAAAGCTGCCATATGGGATGTTCCATTGCCCAAAGTAAGTCTTTTAAAAAATCCTCGTCCTGCCAAAAATTCCATTTATTTGATTATTTAACACTATATAATCCTTTGATGTATTATTGATGTTTATGCTCTTATAGCTTGCATCAGAACCTGATTTGATATTAACTCTATAATAGTACACTCTTGTTGCTGCCTTCATTACACCTTTTGAACTATCTTTTTTTTTTTTCCTTCTTCTTTTCAGGTTAGACCAGTGGCTGAAGATGAGATGTTTAGAGTTGTCAGGTCTGGCAAGAGAAAAAGTGAGTATTACTAGCAAAGTTTTGTCGATCTCAGTTGTGTTAAGTACCACATGGGTTATTTTTTTTGTTTACCTTTTTGGCTTACATAATGACCTTACAAATGAATGCAAATCACTTTAGCAAATTTACTCTATTCCATCCTTAGTTTTTTTTTCTTTCTTCGTGCTGTAGATTTTTTATATGTTGGTTCTTGGTTACTTGATTTTTTTGATCATCAACCATTAAGGTGGGTTTTCATAAACTGTAAGAGGATGACTAGTTATTGTGGGAGCCCTTCTCTTTCATAGGTTCTTAGGTTAGTGACAATGTTGTTGCAAAATTCTCCTACATCTTTTTTTTAACCCTTTCAATAAGGTTCTTTTGCTTCCATTCATTGACTCCCCTTTGTAGTAAAAAGGAGTGGGTGATGATTTCATCATGATCGCTAAGCACATTTGCGGACTAGTTCTTTGTGCATTGTATATACGCATCAGCAATTTTTTTGCTTGTCTGGAGATGCATGTGACTTGCAATAAACATTGCTATTTGATCACTAGTTCAGGCAATTCCAACCCCTTCCAGCGAAGTACACCCATTTAATAGGGCGATTTCGATGTGACTGACCACTGCTGGTACCTGTGTTCTGAACATTTTAATTTCAGATGTATCTATATTTTTGCGTATCTACTTGTATACACATGAAATGTCTACACATAGAAACATCCATATGATTATATACCTATATGTGCATATATTTATATGGTTTATCTGCAGGCAAATCGTATAAGATCTACTTGCGGGTTAACAGTTAACTATACAGGTTCCACTGAAGGAACCAAACCCACTGAGCATGTATGGAGGGTATGTTTTGGGTAAAAAAATGTATGTTGAGATGGTTTTGAGGAAGCCGTAAGATCTGCATAGGGTTTACTAATTCTTAAAAATCCAGCAGATCGAATTTGTATTCAGTTATTGTTATGTGTTTTCATTACTGTCCTTAATTAGTGTCTATGTGGTTTTAGACTTTTCATAAACTAAAATAGAAGTATGGTACCTGTGGGTATATCCGCAGTTCAACTGATCGGGTCAGGTCTGTGTCCAGGTTGTCAAAAATTACTTGTCAAAATATGGGTTACTTTTTTACCTGGCTGAATGGACATGTGAGCCGTGACCCATGAGACTTGTGCCCAACCAGGCCCAACCTACACTTCTGCCTCTATCGATAACCAAAAAATGGAATTTAGGTTTAAGTAATCAAGTGCCTAAAGCATGTTGAGCTAAATCTTAATATCTAAATATAGATGAATTGAATATGGTTCCAAAGGTCGGTTTTATTGCTAAGAACTCTCTTGTTTACTTTTAGAATAATACTCATGCATATGTATTTGTTATATTGCACTGTCAACCATTTTAAAGTGCATACACATAACACTCACCGACTTGTCGTTTTTTGTTTTGCAATTTGATCTTAAATGAGATTTGATATAAATAATTTATCACTTTCATCTTATCTTTGGATTGAGAAAGTTGGATCAATCTAACATCAGAGTTCAGTCAATCCGGCACACATTTTGATTCCTGTTTCATCATGTAGCCAAGCAGTGGAAGCGAATGGTTACAAAGGTCACGTTCGTTGGGCCGAGTTTTACAAGAAAGCCACCAAAATATGAGCGATTTATCCGGCCTATGGGTCTGCGATTCACCAAAGCACATGTGACTCACCCGGAACTGAAATGCACTTTTAATCTGGAGATAATTTCAATCAAGAAAAATCCCAATGGCACAATGTATACTTCCCTAGGTGTCGTGACCAGGGGAACCATAATTGAGGTAACTTATTTCCTGACAGTGTGCAAGATGTTGAAGTCTGATATAAAATTTTCATGCATATCCTATCATTAGAGTTTCACACTTAAAACTGCTCCGATTATCTTATTTCAGGTGAATGTGAGTGAGCTTGGTCTGGTTACGCCTGGAGGAAAAGTAGTTTGGGGTAAGATATATCTGTATTTAAAGTCACCTTTTCTTTTGTTTTTCAAAAAAAATATTCTTCTAAATTTCCCCCATTTGTAGGTAAATATGCTCAAGTTACAAACAATCCAGAGAATGATGGCTGTATAAATGCAGTTCTTCTTGTCTAAGAGTTGAGTATTCATCCACCTCCATCTTTAGATTGGGAAGAGAGCAATTTTGATGTACTTTTTACTTGACTTGCTTCTGAATTTGGTCTGATGTAATTTTTTAATATGCATGCATACCCATCCCATCTATCCAAATATTAGCTGTTATTTTGGTTTGAACTATTTAAATAGTCAGGTACTCATTTGATCTGTGTTTAATTATTTGGCCTCTTGATCAAGTTGAAGGGTAAAATTGTCATTTTTTAATTGTTCCTTAAGAGCATTCACTATCGTTTGCTAAAAACCTAAAATTTAGCAATTGGGTTAAAAAAACTCTCAACTATCGTTTGTTAAAATCCCAAAATATACAATAGAAGTGAAAGCTGATTGCTAAATATATAGAAGATGGAGGATCAATCTTTGGCCATTTAAATTTTTGGGCAAAAGCCAAAGTACCCCCCCAACGTTTGGCCTGAGTACAAAATGCCCATACAATGTTTGAAAAAATACAATAAACCCATTATTCCGTTAACTTAACCCTATCCGTTAAGTTATAATTATTAATTTACTTTTTTACCCTTACCCTTTCATATTCATTCTCTTTCTCCCTTTCTTCATTCATTTTTTCTTTCTGCAATGAATTCAACTACAATCCCTTACTGCTTTCTGTCATTCTCATCCAATTCATCCAATGCTAATCAAGTTAATTTGGGAACACCATAGCAATCACATGAAGCAACACTATGGAGAGAATATTCTTCTCAGCATTATACCTGCAATCGCTGAAGCACTGAGCCAAAGCCATGAGTTTGTGGCCATGACTGTATAACTTTGAGCCATGTATTTGATACATCATGTTAGACATATCTTACTACCTGCACCAAATTATTACAATGCATTACGCCCCATAGATTCCTAATGTGTGATATTAATAGATTTTGTTAACATGTTGATCTTATTTGGTATTATTTTCAGAGCATCTAAATATACTTCCTGAGTTAATAGTATTAAGCCCCACTGAATTCTCATTGATCTTATATTATCAAAAGGTACAAAAAGAAAACAGCTTTACCAAAGCTTTTCCCTTTATCTACTCATCTTTACATGAATCTAAATGTTTTCAAAAATAAATCAATCAATCTATTTTTTATATAAAAAATCAATGTAAAAATTTAAAAGATGCTAAATAGTCATCTAGGATTATGACCGAGTGCCGTTTCTTATTCATAGTTTCCTCATCAGGAGTTTGGAACTAAATAAAAAAGGACCAACATATTCCATAGGAAATCAAACTTTTCTATCATTGCTTTCGTGGAACATTTGCTTCGTATATCATAAGTTGAACTGACCCATTTTGGTCGAGAGAATGTAAGTTTAAAATAATGAGGCTATTCAAAATTCTAAAACTATGATATAAAAGATTATCAGAATACATCACGTAAAGCAGTAAAAATATATATATTTTCTATTATGCAAACATTTGCCAAAGATATTTTTTAGGACAGGTTACTAAACACTAGTAGTTTACCTAGATGGGCTCAAGTGGGAGAGTGTCGATGAATATGGAGAAAAAAGAAAAGGAACAAGTAAAGGATCTGAGGTTCTTCTGACTGTGATTCAGCTCAGAGACCCACAAGAGAAGTATGCCACTGTTGGAGAGATGATGATTGGTGTTATTGAGGCTTCATCTTCAGTTGCAGAGATGGGAGAAAGGAAGTATTGCATTGAAGGAGTACATGTTACTGGGATAAAGTGTGAAAGTACAAAAAATGGAGGGGAGTATCTCATGTGGAATACTTCTGCATAAGGATTGACATGTATAAGAAATATATTAACTTGATGTCCTATTATTTTCACAGTTAAGGATAATTTTTTTGTTGATTGGCAAAAGCTTAGATCTTGACATTGGTTGAAATATTCCAGCTCTATTTGAATTGATTTGTACCATCTGCAATTATCATCAAGGAGCTTAAGGGCACACTAGTGGAATTATAAATTTTTAAAGTGACGATGTATCTATCATCGGGATCAAATTTTAATGGATTTATATGTAAGGTCAAGGAAATGTATGTTATTAGTCAAGAAAGAATTGTTTGTTTTTTTATCACTGGGTGCTTAGATTGTAATATTTATAATGCATTAACCATGATTGAACTATGATGAAGAATGAAGAAAGGGAGAAAGAGAATGAATATGAAAGGGTAAGGGTAAAAAAATAAATTAATAATTATAACTTAACGGATAGGGTTAAGTTAACGGAATAATGGGTTTATTGTATTTTTTCAAACGTTGTATGGGCATTTTGTACTCAGGCCAAACGTTGGGGGGGTACTTTGGCTTTTGCCCTAAATTTTTATTGCTTTAATAGTTTAATATGGTCGGACGGATCTTCTGGCTGCAGACTTTTTTAAAAACTTATCCTAAAAATTACAAAAAGTGCCATTAACAAATTGTGAAATTGCCATTAAAAAAATACGGACGGAAGAAGACTATCAATTTTTTTTCCCTTTCACATATTACTAAAATACCATTTTAAAATAATAAAAAATTGGACCATCCGATCACTTCTTTCCTTTTTTTTCCTGCATATTACTAAAATGACATTACTTATTTACGACAAAGCTATTCAAAAGAAAGAGAAAGAGACGGATGAAGATCATCTGTCTAATTTTTTTTTAATTCTTTTTGTGTGCAAATTTAGCAGAAATGATAGCAGCGCTTTTCCTTTATTGCTAAAATCCAAATGCTAAAATATGCATCTTTTAGAAGTGGTGATAGTGGATGCTCTAATGAATGGTGGGTCTTTTAACTTGAAACAAATATTAGGGGTTTTTAAATTTCTGTAAAAAATATTAAATGGGTTTTTTGCTTTTAACCCTTGGAAAGTTGTATACTATGAACATGTAAGAAATGTAACTCTTATTATTGTTACTATTATTGCTATGGCTATAAACAGAAATGGGTAAATTACAAACCCCTCAATGTTTGTCTTAAATACAAAAAATATCTATATGTTAACAAAAAATACAAAGTGAATTTCTGCAGTGATTTTTCTCTATTATTTCTCCTCTCTCATATGACTCGGCATTGATACTGTTGAACCTGTTGAGTTAAGAAAAAAAAAAGAAAAATCCTAAACTAACCCTCCATTCAGGATTTTTCTTAGGGCTGATGATGAAAGTTAACGATGATGAAATGGATGGGTGGTTTAGGGTTTTACCTTTTTAGCTTAACCCATTCAACAAGGTGTCAATGTTGAGTCATATGAGAAAAAGAAAAATAATGGAGAAAACTTTCGGCGGAGGTCCACTTTATATTTTTACAAATGTGTGATTATTTGTTGTATCTAAGTCTAATCTTGAGGGTTTTTTTTTATAAAAAAAATTAATAATTTCATATATATATTTACCCAACAAAAGTAGAGAAGCACCATTTTAAATATTTTTTATTATTGGTAGTTTAAGTTGGAGTTTAGGGGCTACCTCGAGTTTTTTAGAGCTTAGAGTAACAAGTGACAAATACTTAAATGTTCAGGGGCAGTACTGCAGTAGTTTCAGTGAGTGGCTGTTAAGGCATAATTTAAACATGAGCAATAGTCTAATGTGTAGGTGTTCAGGCCTAATTAACTAATCTTATACTATGTGAGATTTTGGCAACCATGAGAGCATCTGTAGCCCGTTTGCCATATTTCCAAATTTTAAAAATATCGTCTATATTTGAGAGAAATAGAAAATCCTCAAATATAGAAATCGCAAGATCATCTTGCGTCCGTTCTGAAAAAATTGTTTCTGACGCAAGATGATCTTGCGTTTGAAGAATTAATTTTTTTTAGAAAAACATGTCGGATGCAAGATGAAGATGATCTCGCGTCTGATCAATTTTTTTTTTTTTTTAAATGTGTCGGACGCAAAATCATTTTGCGTCTGACACAAAAAAAAAAACGCTGAATGTTTTTGACACAAGAAGGTCTTGCGTCCATTTATTTATTTATTTTTTAAAAATGGGAAATCTCCACGGACGCAACATGACCCAACATTTTGGCTCAAACTTTGGTCCATTTAATTCGTATGGAACACACCCTATAGAATTAATTATGCATCTAAAGTTATTTTGAGATGGTTTGATTATTTGATCAAGGGATGAGATGGAATGAGACTATAGGAATTATTATGTGCTCGTATGTATACAAATTTTTGTTTTCTATAAATGATTTGGTTTTTTTTTATTATTTAAAACCAACAGCTGAGATTTAAAAAAAAAAAATCAATCATCCACCGTTGAACCAAATTTTGGGTTTCAATGACTACAACCCAACTCAAAATTTCTATTTCTAAAAGCCAAAATTTGGCAATGGTAGATGATATATTAGTTTAGTCCCATATTGATTATGTATCGGTTTAGTCTTCTATTCTCTCATATATATATGAACCATATTGTATTCAGTTTATTCAATCAATTAATAAAGAATAATTCTCATCCAATAATCTTAACATGGTATCAGAGCTTATCGTCCTATAAGGCCTATACTAATTTGATCCTTGTCGTCGAGGTGGGGTGGTTCTCTTCTTCATCAGAATACTCCACCTCCCGACATTCCTCTCCCGATCTTGGTCAAAACCCTAATCTTCCCAAAAATCCTAAATCTCCAAAACCCTAGCCATCATCCAACAACAAGATCCAAAATCCTAGCCATCATCATCAACATCAACATCAACGTCAACATCAGATCATCATCATCAACTCCGGCGACTCTCCCTGCCGTCGACGCTACCCAACTCCAGGATCAGCAAGATCAAACAACACCCAAACCAACTCTTCCTAACCGTCGATAGCCTGCGCCTCTCCCTGCTCCGCAACAACCATTGACCTTCCTGCGCCTCCCTCTCCCACCGCCACCTATGCCTCTCTATGTGCCATAGTATCTGTTGACCTCCTCGACATGTGTGCACTACATGGTGGTACTGGAGACCACCAAATCCACCATCGATGCCATGGAAATTAAGTTCGACGTCCCTTACCCCTCCACCGCCAATGCCGCTGCGGGGCTGAGCGCCGCCATCACCGCTCAAAACCTCTGGACTCCCATCCCCAAACCCAACAACAAACCCTAATCTCCACCGAAACCCTAGCCGCCTCTCACTCCTTCTGTTATGTTTGTTTGGTTTTCTTTGCTGGACCCGACCCTCTAACCCAATACCCTATATTCCTATCCCACTTAAATAATATCCAAATACCACTTAATCCCTATCCGACCCACTTCAAACCCAAAACCCTACCCCATTTTTTTTATTTACTGTCTCAAAAAAAAATCGTGCAGGTTCTTGTGCTTTTAAATTCAGATTGTCAGCAAACTAACTCCGGTTGATCGATCGTGAGTTTGAGAGGGGGTGTTATCAGCATCCAGTTCTCAGTTGATATCCCACCACATCGACAATTCTCAAGTCGAGGGTGAGATCCCTTCATTGACAATCCTCAAGTCTGGGGTGAGATCCTATCATCGACCATTCTCAAGTCAGGGGTGAGATCCCATCATTGACTATGTCTCAAGTCAGGGGTGAGATCTCATCACAGATCGGGATATGGAGATCCCGCCACTGTTCGGGGTGAGATTTCAACAGTGCACCACCACTACTTTTTTTCGCAACACTCTACTTCTCAGTTCCGTCACATGCACCATCAAGCGCCGTCACTGCATCACAGTTTGTCGTTCCTTCCACATCAACATCGTCACTATTCCAAACTCTTGTTTCTTGAACCAACTTGAGTTTGAGAGGGGGTGTTAAATGATATATTAGTTTAGTCCCATATTGGTTATGTATCAGTTTAGTCTTCTATTCTCTCCTATATATATGAGTCATATTGTATTCAGTTTATTCAATCAATTAATAAAGAATAATTCTCATCCAATAATCTTAACAGGCAATTTTGAGTCTAACGACTACAGATGCTCTGAGGGGCGCAGTTGTCTATCTCCTTTATAATCTACGTTGCTCCATTGGATGCTTAGTCTCACCTGCAACCAGAGGCCCATCACCTCACCTCACCTCTCACGATTTCCTCTTCACTTTGTACTACTGCTGTCATTCTCACCTAGTCTTATTCTCCTCCCTCCTCTTTCTCGCAAAAAAGTTAAATCAAACTGGAGTCTTTTCTTGGCTGAAACCTGACCTGCCCATAACAGAATAGAAGAAAATCACGGTTTTAGTCTAGATATTGTTGAATTAGATAAATTTCTAGAACATATTATACCTATATATTATGCTAATGGGAAAGAGAATGTATCCCCTCTCTTCTTTCTCCATTTTGAAATAAAGAAAGAGAGTAAAAGTGGGAATTCCCACATACCTTAACACGTGCACACACCTAGTCATCATCTCAGCTCAATTTTCAACCGTCCGATCGTCCAGATGCGCGAAGACGTGCGTAATTGAGGCCCCTGATCGGGCCACGTCGCCACCCAATCACGCATGTTTAATTTACTCAGTGGGCGAGCCCATCACGTGTTTGACGTCCTATGTCGCGCCACGTCATTACATCATCCTGGTACCTTATTCCACTCAACGGGAGAGCACATACTCGATGGGCGATCCAAATCGCTCCAAAAATCGTGCCAGCTTGATAAATCAATAAAAAATCACCAAAAATGATTTAAAATTAGGAAATTAAATTAAAATTCCAAAAAAATATTATTAAAAACGGAAATTTAATTAGAAATTCTGAAAAATAATTAAAAATATACATTGTATTATGCTAAACTACTTTTGTCTAGGATTTTTATTTATTTTTTAAATAAAAAAGGAGGACAGCTTACTTTACCAGATTGGAATTAGTATTTTCATTATTATATAGATATTATTAGATGAAATTTTAAAAAAGTTTTATTGTTTTCTTATTTAAAAACAAATTATGTACAGTATTACATGGATTATACTACATATTATATTATATTATTTTATATTTTATAAATTTGTATAATATTGCATAAGAGTATACTAGTTTTTTTTTTTTTGGATAAAAATGTGACCTCATCACCACTTCATTAATCAAGAATTAACGAAACAAGTAGTACAAATAATATCCATCTGTTCCAATCGGAACAGTGAAGAACAATTACAAAGCACAGTCTACATCTCTAACTAGTCTCTCTCCTAACTAAACACGTAAACTTGGCATTTGCACCCTCTTCTCCCACCAAAACCTCCTGGATGTATTTAAATTCCAACAAAAATTAAATTTGGAATTCAAACTTCATCGACCTAGCTCTCCCCCAGAAGACTCCTAGACCATCCCCCAAATGCTCACCAGGCAACAACCACATCCACCATCTCTTGCTGGCATACTTACGCCCCTCTCCACAACAATGTCATCGTGAACCTGCCAAACCAACCCCACCGCGATGCTTTTTTTTCGATTGCATCAAATCCATCTCTCAACAGTTATCGTGATTCTCATCCGATAATGAGAGCGATTGCACTCGCTCATAACTCTACCAAATGTACTTTGAATTACAACCAAAACTAGTTTAAAATTCAAATTACACAAGCGTATTCACCTCACGCTTTCCAACTAAAATATGAATTTCGAAAAATCTACTTTGAAATTCAGATCTCAATTCAACTCTCCTTCCACACTTTTAATTCAAATTTGAATTTCAAAAACCCTAATTCAAAATTCAAATTTGTACTTCACTCCTCTAACTCAAAATTCAAATTCGAATTTCAAACCCTATTTTGAAATTCAAATTACACAATCAATCAATCAATCAATCTCACTCCCCCCTTTCCTCCAACCTCTTTCTCCGGCCAATCCCTACCACACCGGCCAACCAAGCCCAATCACCACGTCCTCTCCCTTCTTGACGCCACCGTCAACCTCTACGACGACACTGCAACATCCTCGAGCGCCATCGACCTCGCCTACAACCAAGGCCGTCGTCTCTCTCCTGCCCCTCTCCCCACCTCCATTGCTCTCGTCGTGCGCCTCCATCGACATCACCCCGACCTGCTTCCCCGACGTTGCGACGCTCTCTGTGTCCGCCGTCGAGCCAAGTCCAGCTCCGACTATCGACGATCCAACCCTATTTGGACTCTCAACGATGCAAGCACTCCTCTGTCGGCGTATTTGACCACAACACCACTCCGACGAGCTCTGGTTGAGCTTACGACGAGCCTCTCCTCGACGACACCCATAACCCCTCCACTTTCCCTCACTGACAGCCACCTACGCTGTCGACAAGTCATCATCTCCAATCGAAGCCCCTTCTCGACCGTTATCATGGCCCCCCTCACACCCTACTCCTCTCCAGACGGCGCCGCTCCGCCGTCGACCTAGTCCCTTGGAGTCAAACCTCATCGCCGCTCCGCCCCTCTCCAAAATCTCACATCTGACGATTCTTGGTCGTCCACACACCGCCCCGCACCTCTATGGTGTCGGAGGGTGGAGAAGGGGGGGAAGGGGGAAGAGGATGGGGAGGACGAGGGAGTCCTCCCCCCTCCCCGATCAGATATAGATTTGAGTTTTTTTTTTGAAGAGGGCAGAGTATACTAGTGTTATTTCTAAGAGCATCCACAGTCGTTTTGTATATTTGCCAATTTGCCATTTTTTGGCAAATGGAACGCTGCAATCGTTTTCTATTTTGCCATATTTTGGCAAATTGGCTACAGTCGATTCTCAAAAATGAGAAATAAAATAGCGATTCTCAAATTATAGAGGACGGTACAACATATACCGTCCCTCTTATTGTAATATTTTTTAATCGAGTCGGACGGTATAACATATACCGTCCCAAAAATATTTTTTTTTAATTTTTAAATAGGGGTCGGACGGTATAACATATACCGTCCCATTTTTTATTTATTTATATTTTTAAATCCAACGGCCAGATTTCATTTATATAAAAAAAAAATCCCACAATTCTCGGACGGTACAACATGTACCGTCCTTGAATTGTGGCTTTATTAGTGGGTAGGTTAGGTTTAGTTAATTAGGTTTAGTTAGTTTTTAATTAGATTTAGTTATTATTATATTATTTAATTTATTTAATTAACATATTTTAACTAATAGTTAATAAGTAATTAAAATTTTTAATTATTTTTTTAAAAGAATGAGACGGTACAACATGTACCGTCGCTCGCTTTTTTCAACAAAAAAAATTGCGCGGCGGTAAATGTTATACTGTCCCACGCAAAATTTTTTTAAAAATGAGAAACATATAGCAAACAACAACTGCAGCAACTATCACTATTTGCTACTACTGTAGCTGCCATTTTTTACAAAATGAGAAACATCACTGTGGATACTCTAATAAATCAGTTAGAGCATCTGTAGTCGTTGGGGAGAAAAATATGCATATATGCATATATAGAAATAGCAAAACAAGTTTTGCTGCAGTCGTCCAAAAACTATTTTTCCAAGGGACGGCACATGAAGTGCCGTCCGATGGATTAATGCCATTCACCCATACAAATTCGTCCACGGAGTGCAAATAAAAAATTGCAAAAAAATTATAAAAAATTACAAAAACATTTTAGAAATTACAAAAAAACAAAAAAAATTACAAAAACATTCCAGAAATTGCAAAAACAAATACAAAATTACAAAAACATTTGAAAAATTCCAAAAAAAAAATGTAAATTTGCAAAAATCTCTGGACGGCACATGAAGTGCCGTCCGAGATAATAGGAGGCAAGGGACGGCACTTGAAGTGCCGTCCGAGGGATTTAAGCATTTTGGGGGTTTTTTTAATTGGAAAAAAAAAAAAATCAAACAACGGCCCTTGAAGTGCCGTCCGACGATAAAAAAAATAATTTTTTTGTTGGGACGACACTTGTTGTGCCACGGCACTTGATGTGCCGTCTCTCATATATGGATAATTCTCAAACTTGTTCTCATTTATAGCAATCGTCTGTAGCGAAATATGCATAATATGTATATATGGCCAACGACTGCAGCACAGTTTTAAGCTAAATATAAATATTTTGCATATATAGCAAACGACTACAGATGGCCAACAAATAGAAACAACGGTCATATTTTTCAGTTGACCACACTTTTCTATTATTCCTACTCACATGTCTCTTTTTAAGTTGCCCACACATCATTAGAGCAAGGTAAACGTTAATTCCAAAATCGATACAAATTACTCCCCATATTTGTTTGGCAACCAGTCACTCAATGAAAGGATGTTGAAAGTCCTCGCACCCTATTCGGCACATGCCACACCTCTCGTCCACAAGAATAAGTTTTTTTAGTGAGGTTGGGTTTGGTAATGATATCATTATTAAAGGGGGTGTTTGTTTGGAGAATTTTGGAGGCGGATTTGAGTATTCTTGATACCAAGTCATAATCAGGTGAGGGAATTGATCAATCCATCCTTTGTTTTGGGCGTGATTTAGAATCGTTTTTTAAATATGTTATTTTTCGAAACTATTTGTAAAAAGAAAAAGTTACAAAAGTAATTATGCTCGGGGACTCAATAACTACATTCGGTGTTCCAAACGGCGAGCTTAGTTATTTTGTGCTCGTCGTTGAGACACGACGAGTTTTTTTTTTTTTTTTTTTTTTTTTTTTTTTTTTTTTTTTCTTTTGTTGGAGAACTCATTGTTCCCAACGGCGAGTTTAGTTAAAAATTTTCAAACAAGCCTTGCTGTTCCCAATGGCGAGATGGTTCATACTAGGCTCGCTGTTGGGAACGACGAGTTTAATTCAAAATTTTTAAATAGGACTCGCTATTACCAACAGCGAGCTATTCTATGAAGTTTTTTCTCGAAAAATTCACTTAGTCCAATGTAGAGTTTCACTCTCTGTGAAATTTCAAGGAATCTCACTGTTCCTAACAGCGAGTCTAGTATAAAAAACTTCGTTGTTGGGAACGACAAGTCTTATTTGATAATTTTAAACTACACTCATCATTCCCAATGACGAGTTTCTCCAAAAAATAAAATTAAGTCCGCAATTCCCAACGACGAGCACGAAATAACTAAACTTATTGTTGGGAACGACGAATTTAATTGTTAAGCTCCCGATTATAATTAGTTTGACAGCTGTCATCTTTCTGCAAATAGTTTGAAAAAAAGAATATATTATAAAAAAATCGTGATTTGGACATGGGGCCCACACAAAAGGTGCAAAACCAATGCATCACCCTTCCCTCGATTTAGCCACGATTGTTTTTTTTTCCTTCCATTAATTAATCGAAAGTGAGGCCCACATTTAGAAAGAGATTGACTTTAGGGTTGCTTCAAGTTTTTGTTCACTCTCTTATTCTTTTAATATCTCAGGGTTTCGTACCAATGCACTAACCATTTAGCTTGTTATTTTTATTTTTGATAATCTAAATGACAACTTTAAATAAAAATAGCAATTGGTTCTGCACCAATGGTTGCCATTTGAGTTGCCAAATTCATATAATAATGTATAATAGTGTGTACATATATATTTATAGCTTAGACAATCTAGATCTATTAATTACAGATTTATGCGTATAGGATTAATAATTATAGCTATTAAAGGATTAATGAGAAAAAAATTAGGTTGCAAAGTTTTGATAACACTGTATGACGATAGATGGAATAATATGGCATAAGCCACTATAGCAAGTATAGAAGTGGATATGAATAGCAAATCAGACATATTTTATTGTAGCACAGATTTCATGATAACAATAAAAGACTTTATTAAACATGTCCATATAGGTATACAAACAAAAGGATACGAAGAAGTACACAGTGGAGATAATCTATTAGCTTATGTAGCATGCTTAGGAAGAAACACAACCAATTCTAAAGTAAAATATAGATTGAATATAAAAAAGAAGTAGATTTAGTAAGTAGTAAATGAAACAAGATGATTAAGCCATTAGAATATGATTCAACAAGATTAGCTGGGCTAGATTGGAATTAAGATAGATTTATTGAATCAACCAAAACCATAGTACCACAAGATTCTTTAATTTATACTGATATTCAAGGACGAACTAGTGTCAGATTTACAGATTATGTTCCCAAAGTTAATATAAATCTTAGTGATACAGAAACAGATTTAGAATCAGACTTAGTTCATATAGAATGTATAGAAACCTTAACATCCAATTTATACGATAATTTTGATTGTAGCACTTACACTTCCAAAGGATCTTTGAATTCTCTTATGCTATCTACTACGTACTTCTATCCAAGAATGAAAAACGCCAATTAGATTTCCTTTTAAAACCACAAAAAATTTGAAGTTCCTTTGATTCTGATTAAATAATTTTGAAAGCGAGTTCATGGTTGCTAAAAAATACTTTTGATCCTTTTTTATTAAAAAAATACACAAATTATCTAGGATGCATTTCTGTTCTTTGCTAACTGAAATGTGGGAAAGCGTTTTAAAAGAAATATTACTATTAGGAAAACGAACAATTCTTTATTACCAAATCTTAAGCTTTCTTGGTACGGTCTTCTCTGATAATTTACTGTCTGATTATTAAACGTCTGAGTTGATGCAAAAGAGTTTCCACCAGGTAATCCTAGTTTTGGAGGTGGGCTAGCCATCTGCACAGAGGTATCAAAAGTATGAACAAGATCAAAAATAATGATTTAAGGAATTCATGGTGCGAATGGAAATGAACCTAGGTGTTAATTCTTTATGTCTAAGATTAATTAAAGTCGTCTTAGTTGTCCATCTTTTTCTCTTAAGTCAAATTGGTTTTCTAGATTATATAATATTTCTTTATCTGTTATATGCTTAACACCTGTTTGAAACGATTCTATAGAACAAGTCTAGAGAAACTGGAATAGTGTAAAATTTTCATCTGTATCAAGGTGTACTAGATCAATACCTGTCTTGTCTTCATTTGGTTTTATTCTTTGGTTGTACAAACATAGACTTGTGAAATATTTCTCGTAATTTATGGCTTATTAGTTTAGCATAATCTTCTTATTTCAAAAATATTCTAACAATTCAGATAGAGTGGTTGTATCTATTACTAAATTTATTGTTGTTTTAAATTCTTCAATAGAGCAATATTCTAGAAAAAAGATTAGTTTGAGTAGGTCTTTATCGAAGGAGGTGACATGAAAAGATATGGGTGTGTTGCTTAAATATATTAAGTCTGTATCAGTGTCTGCCAGGCTTTTGCATGCAGTCGGATGGAGAAAGCGGCTGGAGTGTGTCGGGAAGAGTATTAGAGGTGCCCTTAATATGGGCAAAATTAATACAGGTTTCTAAAGTAGAACATCGATCAATAAAATTTAATCAGCGTCGACGTGAGCTTCTTTTAGTGTCAAAATTCATCTTATTATGAAATGATACTATTGCTTCACAGTCTGTTCCTAGGGTAATTATTTTTTTTAGAAATTATGAACTTGAAACTATCTAAAGCATAGGAAATGACTAAAAGTTCTGCGTTAATACCACTAATGTTACCTTTTTATTTATATTTACCGCTAGCATATCTACAAATTCGTTTGGTATCTTTGTCAGTATACTTATTTGGTTTAGTGATAAGGGTAGCTCCCCATCCTGTAATACAACAGTCTGTTTCTATTATTAAATAATTTGTATCTAATGGTAGGCTTAACTCATGGAGCTCTTTGATTAAGTGTTTTATTTGTTGTACTAATTTAATGTATTCTTGGTTAAAATGTCTTTGGCCTTTTTGGGATGGTTTTGAATATGAAGGCCCTGCAATTTTTCGTAGATCTTTCATACATTGTCGGGCATTATTGACAAATCCTAAGAATTGTTGAATTTGTTTTGAGTCTTCTAGTTTATCTGAAAAGTCTAAAGCCTTCTGGGCTATATGAGGCTGTTCTTTTATTTTTCCCTGGCCTATAATTACTCCAAGAAATTCTATATGTGGTTTAAACAATTGCATTTTATTTTTTACTAACAATTAAACCATGATTTATAAATTTTGAAATAAGTATTTGTAGATGTCCTCTATGTTCTTGGCGAGTCTTACTAAATACTAAAATAACATCTATGTAGGCTACTACAAATGTCTTGTGTTTCAAAAAAAATGTTATACTTTTTTTGTTGAAAAATAGATGTCGCATTCTTAAGGCCAAATGACATTACAAGCCGTTCGAAATGACCTTCTAGACAGATAAACAATGTCCACTGTATGCTATCTGCACACATTTTAATTTGCCAAAAACCGGATTTTGGATCAAACTTGCTAAATATGGTGCATCCTTGAATCTGATTTATTAGTCTAGTTTTATCTGGGATGTCATATCCGTCATCTATGGTGTTATCATTTAGTCTTTTGTAATTTATTACTGTTGCCGGTGAAATCGGTGTGGGGGCAAACAGATAGATTTGTGGATTTTTGGCATGTTGAATAGTCAAACCTGAAACCTTTCCGCCGGAGTTTGACCGTGATCTCCCGCCGTTGACCTGCAAAAAGTGCGAAACACCGGAGTTGATCCCGGCGTCGCACCCTCCGACGCTCAAGTCAGTAACCAGAAAGATTATAAATGAGCTTTGATTGGAAAAATATTGATTACCTGGTAACAGTGGGGGATGGGGGGTATTTATAGCCGCCTTAGGGACCAGTTTCGGGATAAGATCAAATCCCTACTTCCCATTGAATGGATAGAAGGAATCATGGCCGTTGATTAAGTATAATATAAACCCTAATTCTATCCAGATGGACTGGGTTTCTTGCGGGTTGGAACCCGCACCCAGTTGAGATAGATCCGGTCGTGGGTTGTTGGGCCTTTGGAAAAAAGACCCAGTACCCATTTCGTACCTATTTGTAGGTGAAATTACCATTTTACCCCTGAGCTTTAAGATTCGTATCCGATTTGGACGGTTTCGATTTAACTCTATTTTTAGCCATATCACGAGCCCCCACTCCCGAAGACTGAGTTTGATCAGCCTTTGAGGAGTAGTTTTACTGTTTAAATGGCTTGCAGAGTTGTATCGGGGTCCAAATGAGGGGTGTCGGACCTTTATACGAGGTATTATTGTGGTTTTATGTGTTGGTTGTGTGCTCAAGGTTGTTCTTGAACTCTCCTGGACTTTTGGTAATTTTTCTTAATTTTTATTTATTTTTCGGACTATTTATTTAATTTTGCGAAGTGGTGATTTATTGTTCAGGGGTCTCAATTATTTATTCTAAGCAATAATCATTTATCCAGGAGCTCAAAAATATTTCTCAGAATTTATAATTATTTTTTAGAATTTTTAATTAATTTTTCCAAATTTTTAATCATTTTTTGCAATTTTTAAATAAATAATTCAAATTTAATAAATAAAAAGTTAATTTTTAATCCGATTGATGCGGTGGCACGATCTGGACCTTCCATTAGCCAGCGGTACGAATTTCTGAGGGATCGGATGGCCTGTGTCGCTTGGCACCATTTTCTCCACGTAAGTAGCTCGAATCGCCAGTTGCTCGGATTCCGAGCGACGTGGCTCGACGCTATTTTCTCCACATAAGCAGATCGGATCGCCAGTTGCTCGGATTGGAATTTCGAGCGACGTGGAGTAATCTGAACCGTTCATCAGATCGAGGCACGAATTTTAAGAAGATCTGACGGCCGGTGTCGCTCGGCGTTATTTTCTCCACATGAGCAGCTCGGATCGCCAGTTGTAACGCCCCGCCCCAATGCTCAGACAAATTATAAATACTATGTAGTTCCACTGTCCACCACAGGCTGCCTCTCAAAAGGTGGTTAACCGAATTGGTGACTCTTGATCCTCGGCAATAGTATTTATACTCTGATTATCCTCACAAATTCCTGATATGGGACTATCTTTCACAATTCTCTCACAAATCTCACAGACCAGTCGACTTCTGGCAGTACCAGTCGACTGTCCTCTATCAGTCGACTGCTGGCAGTACCAGTCGACTGATCTGGGGTATTACATACACCCCCCTTAGGAATCAGCGTCCTCGCTGAGCACAGGGCACACCTCAGTGTAGGACCGTCCTTTCTAGCTGATGTAGTACAGTCCCTTAGATCGGAGATTAGTCATTCCCAACACCGCAGATTCCCGGATACCCAACACCGGTTCGGAGATCAATGACTCCCAGCACCGCAGATCGTAGGACCTCTACTACACCCGGGGTCGAAAGTCGGCTCTGATACCATTTTGTAACGCCCCGCCCCAATGCTCAAACAAATTATAAATACTATGTAGTTCCACTGCCCACCACAGGCTGCCTCTCAAAAGGTGGTTAACCGAATTGGTGACTCTTGATCCTCGGCAATAGTATTTATACTCTGATTATCCTCACAAATTCCCGATATGGGACTATCTTTCACAATTCTCTCACAAATCTCACAGACCAGTCGACTTCTGGCAGTACCAGTCGACTGTCCTCTATCAGTCGACTGCTGGCAGTACCAGTCGACTGATCTGGGGTATTACACCAGTTGCTCGGATTGGGATTCCGAGCGACGTGGGGTGATTTGGGCCGTTCATCAGATCGAGGCACGAATTTTGAGAAGATCTGACGGTCGGTGTTGCTCAGCGCTATTTTCTCCACATGAGCAGCTCGGATTGCCAGTTGCTCGGACTAGGATTCCGAGCAACGTGGGACAATCTGGACCGTTCATCATGGCACAAATCACGAGGCTAAAGGTTCAGATCACAAGAAAATGCTATCTTGTCATTTTGTGGGCGTGGCGTGATCTGAGCCGCTCATCATCTTTCGGTGCGAATATTGAGACAATCTGACGGTTGGAGTTGCTCGGTGGCATTTTTCTTCAAATGTGTAGCTCGGATCACCAGTCGCTCAGATCGGGATTCCGAGCGGCATTATTTTCTTCATGTGAGCAGCTCGGTTCGCCAGTCGCTCGGATCGGGATTCCGAGCGGCATTATTTTCTTCATGTGAGTAGCTCGGTTCGCCAGTAGCTTGGATCGAGATTCCGGGAGGCATTATTTTCTTCATGTGAGCAGCTCGGATTGCCAGTCGCTTGGATCAGGATTCTGAGCGGCATTATTTTCTTCATGTGAGTAGCTCGGATCGCCAGTCGCTCGGATCGGGATTCCGGGCGGCATTATTTTCTTCATGTGAGCAGCTCGGATTGCCAGTCGCTCGGATCGGGATTCCGAGCGACGTAGGGCGATCTGGACCGTTCATCGTGGCATGGATCACGAGGTTCAGATCATGAGAAAAAGCTATCTTGTTGTTTTGTGGGCGTGGCGTGATCTGAGCCGTCCGATCGAGATCTTGCACGAATTTTGGGAAGAAAGTCATTTTTCTCCAATACGCAGCTCGGATCGCTAGTCGCTCGGATTTGGATTCCGAGGGACGTGGTACGATCTGAACCGTCCATCTGAAGATCTTGCACGAATCTCAATGTAAAAGACGGTGTGGATCACGAGAAAATGCTATCTTGTCGTTTTGTGGCTGTGGTCGAATCTGTGCCATCCGATCGAGATCTTGCATGAATTTTGGGGAGAAAGTCATTTTTCTCCAATACGCAGCTCGGATCGCCAGTCGCTCGGTTTTGGATTCCGAGGAACGTGGTACGATCTGAACTGTCCATCTGAAGATCTTGCACGGATCTCGATGTAAAAGACGGTGTGGATCACAAGAAAATGCTATCTTGTCATTTTGTGGTCGTGGTCCAATCTGTGCCGTCCGATCGAGATCTTGAGCGAATTTTGGGGAGAAAGTTGTTTTTCTCCAACACACAGCTCCAGTCGCTCGGATTTGGATTCCGAGGGATGTGACTCGATCTGAGGTGCCTCTCGATAGCTCAGTAGAGTGCCTCGGCGGCTTGGAGCTAATTTAATTGCCGAGCGGTGTGGCCCAGTCTGAATCGTCATTGCCGCTCTTCTCTACTTTGTCGTTTAGCCTTCTTTAACGTCTTGAGGAGGGCCTAAGAGTTGCAACTTTACGTTACAATGCCCAAGAGTAATTTCTTTTTCTATAAGTTTTCACCTCCTCCATTCTTTATCTCATTCTTTCACTTTCACTTTTACTTTGCTTTTACTTTTGCTACCGGTGTTTTTGCTCTCGAGCGGCGCTACTAGCTTTTGTGGCAAGGCGAGTTTGAATTTCGGCGATCTTTTCTGGCCATACACGTCACTTCAGGGTTAGTCTTTCCGTTCTTCTTGAGAATGGTTAGAATTTCTTCTGGGGACGAGACCTCCACCTGGGACCGAGACACCGGCCGAGCGGTAGTGGTGAAGCTGAGGAAGGGGAAGGAAGTGGTTGATCTGGTCGAGGAGTCAACGATAATTGGGACTCCGAGGGGGGCAGGAGAGCTGGGTCGGCTGCCGTCCGCGTTGTCTAGTGTTAGGGGAGTGAGGAGTTATCCCGAGGACATCCTAGAGAAGGTGGTGCATGGGATGGCTCCGACATACGAGGAAAATAATCCGAGGGATCCTTCCAAAGTGGATGAGATCCCCTCAATCTTGACCGAGGCATATCTACACCGGATCAGGAAGGGATTCTGCATCCCGAAGGAGTTCGTCTTACTACTCCCCGGCCCCGGCTTCTGAGCGTGTACGGGGACGTCGGTAGACACGTGCCTCTTCCTGTACGATGCACTTAATGCCAGTCTTCGACTACCACTGCATCCCTTCGTGGTCGAGGTGCTGTAGTGGTACGGCCTGAGCCCGGTTCAGTTTATGCCGAACATGTGGCGGCATGTCATTGCCTTCGTCCTTCAGTGTCAGGCGGTCGGCGTGCAACCGCAGCTCGTTCTGCTTCGGAACCTCTATCGCATTTGCCGGATGAGCAAGATGGAGGATCGGTATTATTTTTTGCCGAGGAGGGGGTGAAGTTGATCGAGAATCCAGACTCGATCAAACACTGGAAGGAGAAGTATTTTCTCATCCGTGGTCCCGAGCTGTGGGGCTTCCCGATGTTGTGGAAAGATGGGGTACCGAAGTTGGCGAAGAAAGAGCCGGTGCTCACAAGAGAGGAAGAGGAGGTGGTGGTGAAAATCCTCGGGCTTCCGACCCTCAGTTGGAAGGATATTACCGAGGGGGTCTTGTTCGGTGGAGGTCTCAGTCCGATCGATCCCAGTACGCTCTTTTTTTTTTCTTGCTAGTCTGAGTCTTTTAGTGTTTGTTTTTTTCTAACTCCTTTGCTCGGTTTTTCCTTCGTATGCAGAGACCCCCAGGCATGGATTACAAGGCGTTAATGGCAAAGAGTCGTGCGGCAAAGGACACAGACTCAAGGAAGAGGAAGAGAACCACAGCAGGGCCTCTTTCAGGCCGAACAGTACAAGCCTCCTCGGCACCCTCGGTCGTTGTGGAGCCGATGAACGAGGCTCCTTCGGAACTGCCCGCTCGGGTCCCTTCGGTTGAAGCCCTGGGTTCGTTAAGCGGGGCGTTCTCCGTCAGCGCGGCTCTGGCTTTGGAGGTTCCGTTGCTTACTGCCGAGGCGGAGGCCATCCTCACCGAGGAGCACAAGCGTCTCTTCGTCCCCGACTGGAGGGTGATGAAGGTAGACGGTTTCCTCGGCGACTCGGGGATGTGCATGCAGGCGGTGAAGCACCTGTCGACCCCGAAGGACCATGCCGAGCTGAAGGCCGGCACTGTGGGCGACGACGCCCTGGAGATAGCTCGGAATACTATGTCGGTAAGTATGACTTGATTATGACAACCCAATAAATTTTTCAAGTTTTTCCATTCGGTTCTAATCACTTCTTTTCCTTCGTCCTGCTCGCAAACTCTCTGCCACTTCGGCCACATGCTCGAGCTATTCGCCGAGCAAGAGAAGGAGATGAACCTGGTAAACGATCGGGAGAGGTCGGAGCACTCCAAAGCGGTCAAGCTGTTCGAGGCCGAGCAGCGATTCTCGGCTTCACGTGCGGCCAAAGTGGGGGCCCTCGAGATGAAGCTCGCCGAGGCGTTGAAGAACTCCGCAGCCGAGACTGCCAAGGTTGAGGCGTTGGAGAAAGAGAGGGCTCGCCTCGAGGAGGAGTTGACCAAGGCCTTAAAGGCGTCCAAGGAGGCGCTGAATGGCCAGGTGATGAAGGTGGCGGAGGCCGAGAAGGCGGTTCGGGATGAGACCGAAGCCCACATGATGGCAAACATGGAGGAGGCTTACGCCCGAGCGCTGAAGCATGTGGCGGCCCGCATCCCCGACTTCGATAGCTCCTCATATTACTTCTACGATCTCGTGGAGGGCGATGAGCTGTTTCCTCTGGCAGAGATCGAGCCCGAGCAAGAGGACAAAGAGGCCGAGGAGAACACCGAGGATGAGGTGAATGTCGGGGGAGCACTCGTCACTGTGCCGAGCGAGGATGTCTCGGAGCGGCGCCATGAGGTGGCCCCCTGACTTAATTGCCTCTTCCTTTGTTTTTTGTTGTTTTTTTTTGTTGTAATGCCGAACTGCGGACTGGCCACCGCTCTCATGTACTCTTTTTGGATTTTAATGAAAACGACTAACTTTTTGAGACTTTGGCCAAGTGTCTGAGATTTCAAGTGTTGTGACCGCCTTGTTGAAAATATCGCTAAGTGTTGAAAACACCTTTTGCTCTTTGTGTTGATATGTTTTCGCTTCTCAGGTCATCGAGTCGAGTTCAGCAGCTGAAGCCTCTCGTCTTCGGGTTGACTTGAAAGCAACAAAGTTGGCCCTCTCCCGCAGTTGAGAGTGATTTCTCAAGAGCAAGTTGGAGCTAGATCATCTCAAGGTGACGCTGGCGAAGTGTCTTTCCGAGTTGAAGCAACTAAGGAAACGAGCTCGCGAGGTTCGTCTTGAAGGTGAGGTGGAGTTGCTCCGGAAGGCGCTATTTGATGTTACGGAGGAGAGGGGCGAACTGCTGGCCGAGGTTCACCACTTGAAAATAGTAGAGGAAGAGCTTTCGGCGGAGGAAGAAGAATTAGCAGAGACGGTGGGCAAGTTGATGGCCGAGCATAACGAGTTGACGGCGGAGGTCGACGAGTTAAAGAGGGTAACAGTTGATGTGTCTAATTTTTATATAAATATTTGTATTCAATTACACATTAAAAATTGCTTGTTTTCATTTATATTGTTTATATTTCATCTTATTTCTATAAGATTTCAATTAATTAATTATTTTGAGGAAATAAGATTTTTGATGCAAAAAGTGATTATTTTTGATGAAAATCAACAAAACAAAGAAAAACTATTGATTTATTATTTTTAATGATTTGTTGAATTTTATATATTACAAATTGGCAATATAGGAGCAAAATACAATTTTAATGAGGGTGTAAAAAGAATAAACAAATGAACTTTGATAAGGCAAAAATAAAAATTAGTTATTTTTAAATTTATATAATTAATTTAAATTTAAATATTTATTTTAAATTCTGATTTTTATTTTGCAGGATATATACTAATCCTAGTCTACACCTCATCTACAACTCCTATATAAGGACTCCAAAACCGAAGTAAAAAAAGGGGAGAGGCGGAAGAGCTGAAAAGAAATAATAAAAAAAATAAAAATAAAAAAAAATAATAAAAACAGAAGGGGAGAGAGAGTGTGCTTCTCTGCTCTCTCTCTCTGTTGACAAGGACGACAGCTGGCGGCGGGTCCCACGCGCAAGAAGAAGGACGAAGCAGATAGTTTGCTGCTGATCCCGGCGCGGAATCCTAGGTGCTGACGTGGCTTCGACGCGACAACTGCCTGCTGTTCTTTCCTTCTGACGTGATAGCGACTGAGGGTACAGATTGCTGACGTGGCTGGCTTGGAATTCGAGACTGAAAGAGAGACGGTTTAACTTGTTTGGACACAATTTTCAAGACCGTTCGGTTTGCAATTTTTATTACAAAACGGTCTATTTTTGTATCTATTTTTTTCTCTCTAATTTTTATAATGCACTCCATGAACAATTTTGTTAATTGCAATATTTTTATTATGAACTAAATTTATTGTTCTAGGGTTTAGATGTAGCCTAGTTTTGAGAACACAATTTCATATTTTCCATGGTTGTGTGTTTAATTTTTGTGCTTAATGCTTACAATTATTTGGCCGATTTTTGTATGATTATTGGATCATGGAGAGACCGAGAGGTAATTTGTGATTTAGAACAATAAAAATTGAACACCATTGATTGAGCGAAATTAGAGATAATTTACCGCGATTAATGTGGCCGTTAAGAAATCCACAGAACTTAATGAGTCTTCGATTAATTAAATTTGCATAGAGATGTGTCAAACTGTTAGTTGGAGATATTTTTGGTGTTGTTCGAGAGAAAACATTAAATAATTTGGGGATTTCGGTCTACAACCAGGAAAAATAATATTTTTAGGAATTATAAATTGTGTGGGATAAACTAGGTGAAGTCAAAAGCCCTAGAATTAATTTTGCTATTAACAAATTACAATTTTCAAACTCCGCTCCCTCTACATTAATTTAGTTAGACTTTTAGGTTAATTTAATTGTTTTCTTTATTAAATTTCGATCTTCCAAATAGTAGCAAATCTAGTAATATCGGTACTCAATAAAATATCTAGTCTCTGTGGGTTCGACACTCTATTCACTACTATATTACTTGTTGCGATTTTGTACACTTGCAAATATTCACATCAAGTTTTTGGCGCCGTTGCCGGGGACTAGTTATTTTTTATTGATATTGAAAATTGCTAGATTATTGCTAGTTTGGATTTTTTGTAATTATTTTTATTTTATTATTATTTTACATCTTTATTTTCTTTTGACTTACTTTTACTTTTATTTTTTTTAAGTTTTTCTATTTTTTCAACACTTACATTTCAGGACATATAAGGAAATTATCATGGCAAACAAGGAAAACAGGCCTTTGAAAGACTATGCTATGCCCTCGATTTATGAATCAAGCATAAAGAAGCCGGTTATTGAAGTTGACGATTTTGAGATTGAACTGGAGATGATTCTATTGATTCAACAGACTGTTCAATTTTGGGGATTACCACACGAGGATCCTTATACTCACATTGCAAACTTTTTAGAAATTTGTGATACTTTCAAGCACAACGGTGTATCAGACGATGCAATTAGACTGAGACTCTTTTCTTTTTCCCTACGAGATAAGACGAAGGCTTGGCTACATTATCTACCACCCGGTAGTATTACTACTTGGGAGGGACTTGCACAAAAGTTTCTAGCCAAGTATTTTCCACCAGCAAAGACAGCAAAGCTAAGAAATGATATTTGCACATTTACTCAATTTGAGACCGAGTCTTTGTATGATGCATGGGAAAAGTTTAAAGAGTTAATGAGAAAGTGTCCTAATCATGAACTACCGAAATGGCTGCAAATGCAAACATTCTATAATGGTTTGGGAGTTATACATAGATCTATGGTTGACGCAGCAGCTGGTGGTGCACTCATGAGCAGAACTTAGGAAGCAGCCTATGAAATTTTAGAGGAGATGGCATCAAATGATTACCAGTGGTTTTCAGAGAGAGCAATGCCAAGAAAAGTGGCTGGAGTTTTTGAACTTGATCATTTTTCTATTTTAAATGCAAAAAATGATATTTTATATAAAGAAGTAGAAAATACAAATTTTAATTCTATCATGGTAACGATCTATTTTATTTGATTGATGGATCCAAAAATCAATTTGAATGAATTAACAAGTGGTTTTATTCGAAACGTCTGATCATTCGGACCTTTCAATTCATAGATGGCAGGATTCCATTCAAGTATAGATTGCCAAGTGGGGAACCCTTTTGCTCCATCAAATGCCGAACATGAAAATTTTGTGTCAAACTTTCAAATGCAAAATAATCATTATGCAAACACATACAATCAAGAATGGAGAAACACCCCCAATTTTTTTTGGAACAACAATCAAGGAGCAGTTATACCACCTCAAAATTTTCCACAGCAAGAAAAGAAGCCGACATTGGAAGAGATGTTCATGCAATACATACAAAAGACAGATCAAGCAATTCAAAATATTGCAAATTCAACTTCGGCTTCCATCCACAATCTTGAGGTACAAATTGGTCAAATTTCAAATATTTTAAATGAAAGAACTGCAGGAATATTACCAAGCAACACAGTTGTCAACCCCACGGAAGATGTCAAAGCAATAACACTAAGCAGCGGGAGGACAATTGCGCAACCACAAGAAGAAAATGGCGAACATAATGTGGTTGAAAAGCAAAGTGAGATTGAACCAATTGTGGAGGAACAAATTCAGCACGAGCAAGTAACGTATGATATTTTTAATTCAATAAAATTTCCTCCTAAAGAACAGTCATGCTTTCAAGTAAGTAAAATTGATTTAATTGTGGGCGAGAAACATAGTGTCAAAATTGAAAAGTTGCCAATCAAAGTATGTCAAACAAATACAACAACATTTGAAACTGAAAAAGAAAATATTTTTGAAAATGTTATGTATTTGGATGCTGCACCCTCTATTTATTCATTTTTGCAGCATAAATTCAAAGAGGCGGGGGAATCAAAGACATCATCATCACGAAGAAAACGCCTCAAATTAGAGTTTGAACCTGATCCACATCAGAAGAGAAAAATTAGAAAGGATGTGTTAATGTTGTTGGATCTTGGCGTTACTTAACCATCTCACCCCCATGTCTGGCTGAAGACTTAAAACTTAGCGCTTCTTGGGAGGCAACCCATGTTTTATTTTATTGCATTTAGTTTTGATTTATCTTTTAGTTTATTTTATTTTAATTTTCGATTTTATTTTGAAGGATTGCATAAATTTTGGAAGTCGCAGGGCGGAGTTGTTTTGAACACTTTCATTGATAGCTGTTTTTGAGCAGTATGGAGTCAGAATCTGGAAAACTGATGCAAAGAGCAATTGTAGCCTATCTTCTTAGCTTTCCAGCAAAAAAAAAATTCAGCCCATTTGGACACCTACAGCTCCAGATATCGCAAATATACTCAACGCCGCGCGTGCAAAATTTTCAAGACGAATCAGGGGAGAAATTCTGAACTTTTTCCATTCATTTTGTTTTTCTTTTTTCCTTTCCCATTGAGGACAATGTGATATTCAAGTTTGGGGGGAAGGTTTACAAATTTATGATTTAGAAAAGGAAAAAAACAAAATTTTAAAAGGATTTAAATTCAGCTCACCATTACACTTTTGAGTTCTTCATTGAGATAAGCATTGAAATAATTTTTTTTGGGATAAACAATTTCTTATAAAGTAAGAGTAAGTATATTTATTTACTTTAGGATTGTTGAGTTTCACAATTCCTTGCAAAATTGTATGAGTCATGCGATTATACATAAAAGACAAATGTGATGCTTTTTCTTGTGATTATACCCTTTGATCTAGTCCTAAACAGAGTTTAAGTAAATAGAGTAATAACAGGAAAAAAAAAATTATGAATAAAGTCAATCTACTCCAATGGTTTGAGTTGCTTAGTAACTAGGGGTATTCATCACCAATGTTTACTTTTACGTAAAACGGCAACTTGAAATATGAGTATGCAAAGCACTTTAAGTTTGTGACTTGTTGAGTAACCGGGTGAATTCATCACAAATGTTTTGCATTCGCGTCAAAAGGCAAGTGACAACTTAGAGAAGAGACCAAAAAAAAAAAAAAAAAAAAAAAAAAAAAAAAAAAAAAAAAAAAAAAAAACTCTAGTTTGCTACTCGGTTTGCAGTAGTGAGAAGGGATAATCACAGATGGAATTGTTACATACTATAATTACATTAATGGCCTGACAAATATGATTGGGTTTGGAGTTATGAATAGATAATTGCACTGGAGAAAGTGGGTATGCTTAGTTTTACTTTATTTGCTATTGTTTATATTTTTAATTGAATTTTTGATGCTTATATGATGAGATCTCTTAGTGTAATGAGTGCAGTTATTCCTGACTATTTTTCCCTTATTCATGATTCTACTTTTTGCTTGAGGACAAGCAAAATCTTAAGTTTGGGGGTATTTGATGTGTCTAATTTTTATATAAATATTTGTATTCAATTACCCATTAAAAATTGCTTGTTTTCATTTATATTGTTTATATTTCATCTTATTTCTATAAGATTTCAATTAATTAATTATTTTGAGGAAATAAGATTTTTGATGCAAAAAGTGATTATTTTTGATGAAAATCAACAAAACAAAGAAAAACTATTGATTTATTATTTTTAATGATTTGTTGAATTTTATATATTACAAATTGGCAATATAGGAGCAAAATACAATTTTAATGAGGGTGTAAAAAGAATAAACAAATGAACTTTGATAAGGCAAAAATAAAAATTAGTTATTTTTAAATTTATATAATTAATTTAAATTTAAATATTTATCTTAAATTCTGATTTTTATTTTGCAGGATATATACTAATCCTAGTCTACAACTCCTATATAAGGACTCCAAAGCCGAAGTAAAAAAAGGGGAGAGGCGGAAGAGCTGAAAAGAAATAATAAAAAAAATAAAAATAAAAAAATAATAATAAAAACAGAAGGGGAGAGAGAGTGTGCTTCTCTGCTCTCTCTCTCTGTTGACAAGGACGACAGCTGGCGGCGGGTCCCACGCGCAAGAAGAAGGACGAAGCAGATAGTTTGCTGCTGATCCCGGCGCGGAATCCCAGGTGCTGACGTGGCTTCGACGCGACAACTGCCTGCTGTTCTTTCCTTCTGACGTGACAACGACTGAGGGTACAGATTGCTGACGTGGCTGGCTCGGAATTCGAGACTGAAAGAGAGACGGTTTAACTTGTTTGGACACAATTTTCAAGACCGTTCGGTTTGCAATTTTTATTACAAAACGGTCTATTTTTGTATCTATTTTTTTCTCTCTAATTTTTATAATGCACTCCATGAACAATTTTGTTAATTGCAATATTTTTATTATGAACTAAATTTATTGTTCTAGGGTTTAGATGTAGCCTAGTTTTGAGAACACAATTTCATATTTTCCATGGTTGTGTGTTTAATTTTTGTGCTTAATGCTTACAATTATTTGGCCGATTTTTGTATGATTATTGGATCATGGAGAGACCGAGAGGTAATTTGTGATTTAGAATAATAAAAATTGAACACCATTGATTGAGCGAAATTAGAGATAATTTACCGCGATTAATGTGGCCGTTAAGAAATCCACAGAACTTAATGAGTCTTCGATTAATTAAATTTGCATAGAGATGTGTCAAACTGTTAGTTGGAGATATTTTTGGTGTTGTTCGAGAGAAAACATTAAATAATTTGGGGATTTCGGTCTACAACCAGGAAAAATAATATTTTTAGGAATTATAAATTGTGTGGGATAAACTAGGTGAAGTCAAAAGCCCTAGAATTAATTTTGCTATTAACAAATTACAATTTTCAAACTCCGCTCCCTCTCCATTAATTTAGTTAGACTTTTAGGTTAATTTAATTGTTTTCTTTATTAAATTTCGATCTTCCAAATAGTAGCAAATCTAGTAATATCGGTACTCAATAAAATATCTAGTCTCTGTGGGTTCGACACTCTATTCACTACTATATTACTTGTTGCGATTTTGTACACTTGCAAATATTCACATCAACAGTCGATAGGAGCATCGAGGTTACTCATCTCCGTCGAATTATTGCAAACGGTTCTGGTGCCGAAGGCTCCGCTCAGCTTCCTCGCTTCAGATAGCCGTGAAGGACGACTCTCTGAAGCAACAAATTTTCGAGCTAGAGGCAGAGGTTGCTCGCCTCAAGCCCCATTTGGGACCGATCAACGTCAGAAGCATTTCGTGTACCTGTGAAGAGAATGAGGAAGGGATTTTGTTTTACGAGCTTGCGACTCGTTCGCCTGTTGCTTGGCGAAGTCCAGGTGATGCCCAAAGTGGGGTGGATGTCTTGTCGAGCGAAGCCTCAGCCGGCGCAACACTGAAAGACACTACTAAGCTCGCCGGATTGGGGACCTCAGCGAGTGCGGGATCGCAACGACAAGATGTGCGCCGTCCCCGCTTGTCTCTTAAGAGGAACATCCCTCTTCCTAAGAGTCGTTGAAGTAGTCTTGTAATTTTGGCCTTTCGAAGTTTGTAACTTGTTGTAGATAAGAGTAGCTGGTCTTGTAATTCGAGTTTTTTTGAACTTTAAACTTTATAGAAGTGAAAGCTTGTTTATCCCTCTGTGCTTAGGGCTATTCACACTTTGGTTAAAACCGATTACCGAACTGAATCGAAATTTTCCAATTTGGTTTGGTTTTTTGGTTTTTTGGTTCGGTTTTGACCCGAACCGAAGTTTTTATAGAGAGTTCGGTTCGGTTGTTGGTTGGCTTTTGAATAAACCGAACCGAAACAAAAACTGAAGTTTTTTTGGACCCATGGTTTTTTTGAACCGAAACTTATAAGATCAGCCCTAATAAGTTCCTTCCTTGTTTTGACTAAGGATGATGCTAGTAGAGGGGTCTCATGGTTTTTTTTTTTTTAATAATGGGACTGACTGACTGTTGATTATTTGTTAGAATTATGATTGGGTTGAATTGGAGTTTAAAATGTGGTGGTTTAAATTTTTGATGCTATATATATATATATATATATATATATATATATATATATATATATATATATATGTAATGTGAATGAATTTGATGTTGAGCTACGCATTTATATGGGTAGGTTCTCCTACTAGTATAAATCACGCTGATGTTGCTCCGAGAACTACTGCTCCTTGAGGAGTTTATGGAAAGGGCAAACAGGTAAAAGAGCACTGGTTGTAGTTCTTGCGAATTGCGATTAAGGGGGAAATTAAGTTTGACAATTAAGGACCCACCCTGATTGTAGTTCTTGCATTTTCAGATGAGTAGTGATCAAGTGAATTATTTTTCAATCAATAGTAGATCCAAGGAGACACCAATCAAGATGCTCATGGCACAAGAAATGTCTAAAGAAACTGAGTGTAAAAGGAAGCAAACCAATATCGTGGCCAGGCTAATGGGCCTCGACGAGGTAGTTCCTACTCGTCGTCGGTCAGTTTTAGATAATACAAAGGAAGCTTTAGAGATGGTGATCATTCTTCGGGTGAGAGAGATTATAAGGATATCTATAGAGCTTAGGGGAAGGAACACTGTGATGAAAACCAAGGTGAGAAAAGAAGAATGGCTCTCGTTCACGAAAAGTTCATCGAAGCAAAACCATCGCTTGCTTTGGATGATAAGATACTGCAGTTGAAGGAATTCCAAGTTCGGTTAGTTCGGTTATTAACCGAACCGAATCGATAAAATTCGGTTCGGTTTAAACCGAACTTGTAGAGTTTCGGTTCAGATTTTGGTTCCAGTTTTACCAAACCGAAAAGTTCAGTTTGGTTCGATTTTTTTCGGTTCGGTTCGGTTTTGAACCGATGAACACCCCTATCTGTGCTTGTGTGTTGGCGTGTTCAGTTATTCCCTTATGGTTGCAAGAGTGTTTCTGAAGGGAGGACCATTTCTAGCTCGCTTAAGACCGAGGAGTAGAAGTGGGGTCTTGCCAAACTTTTGAACTTCGAGGGACGTGGCTCTATCGGATGTGTCCATCTGAAGATCTTGCACGGATCTCAATGTAAAAGACGGTGTGGATCACGAGAAAATGCTATCTTGTCGTTTTGTGGTCATGGTCCAATCTGTGCCGTCTGATCGAGATCTTGCATGGATCTCGATGTAAAAGACGGTGTGGATCACGAGAAAATGCTATCTTGTCATTTTGTGGCCGTGGTCCAATCTGAGCCGTTTGATCAAGATCTTGCACGAATTCTGAGGAGAAAGTTGTTTTTCTCCAATACGCAGCTCGGATTTGGATCCCGAGAGACGTGGCATGATCTGAACCATCCATTTGAAGATCTTACACGGATCTCGATGTAGAAGACGGTGTTGATCACGAGAAAATGCTATCTTGTCATTTTTTGGTCGTGGTCCAATCTGTGCCGTCTGATCGAGATCTTTCACAAATTTTGGGGAGAAAGTCGTTTTTCTCCAATACACCGCTCGGAATGCAATTCACTCGGGAATGTATGCCTGAATATCTTCATCAGTCATAGCCAAGTGAAGCAATGGGGCATTCATTCAAGCACTCCTCCAAGTATTCTTCTCCCATGTCTAGTATAGTTGTAAAAATTTCGTCAGTTATCCAGCCCAGTGGTCTGGATTCCGAACGTGTCGTTCGAGTAAATTTCAACGGTTGTGAGAGCAGTTCCAAATGGCGAATCACTTCTAGCCCGCTTAAGAGTGAGCTTGCGAAGCCGAATCGAGCTAAGTTTTGGACTCCGAACACGTCGTTCGAGTAAGTTTCAACGGTTGTGAGAGCAGTTCCGAATGGCAAATCATTTCTAGCCCGCTTAAGAGCGAGCTTGCGAAGCGGAATCGAGCCAAGTTTTGGACTCCGAACACGTCGTTCGAGTAAATTTCAACGGTTGTGGGAGCAGTTCCAAATGGCGAACCACTTCTAGCTTGCTTAAGAGCGAGCCTGCGAAGCGGAATCGAGCCAAGTTTTGGACTTCGAACACGTCGTTCGAGTAAGTTTCAACAGTTGTGGGAGCAGTTCCGAATGGCGAAGCACTTCTAGCCCGCTTAAGAGCGAGCTTGCGAAGCGGAATCGAGCCAAGTTTTGGACTTTGAACATGTTGTTCAAGTAAAAGCAATTAAAAGTCTTAAACAGAGAGATAAAATAATCACAAGAGAATCATCACGGAAAAGGAGTTCTTTATTGATAACTCCTAATCGGCTGCTTCTAAGTTGCAAGTCGTTATTACAATGAGAAAATAAAGAAGCAAGTACAAATAAAAAGAAAGGAGGGCTCGACACTTGAATGTACTCGGAGAGGCATTCAAACACTCTCTTTGTACTTCAGTAAGTGGTCGGCATTCCAAGTTCTTGGTATCTCTCTACCTTCAAGGTCTTCAAGACGATATGTTCCTGGCCGGACTACCATGAAAACCTTGTACGGTCCTTCCCAATTTGGAGCTAGCTTACTCTTTTGGCTGGGAAATGAGATAGCTAGCTTTCTGAGGACTAAGTCCCCTTCCTTGAGATCGGTGGGACAGAATCTTTTGTTGTAGGCCTGCTCAATTCTCCTCCGATAATTTTGCTGGCGAATTGAAGCTCTTTCACGGAGCTCATCAACAAGATCCAAATTTGCCCGGAGTTCTCTGGCGTTCTGCTCTTCATCATAGGCAATAAGGCAAGGGGATGGCAAACCAACTTCCAAGGGGATTAAGGCCTCGAACCCATAGGTGAGGTTGAAGGGCGACTCTCCTATGAGGGTCTGTTTCGTATTGCGGTAGTTTCAAAATACGTTAGGAAGTTATTCCGCCCATAAGCCTTTGAACGACTTATCTAGTCTTCTTGATACCGGAGAGGATCTACCTGTTGGCATTCTCTACTTGACCATTGGACTGACGATGGAAGACGGAGGAGAAGCATTGCTGAATGCCGAGGTCTTCACATAAAGAGCAGAATGCGGTCCCTGTAAACTGTGTTCCATTATCCATTATCAGGACCCGAGGTACGCCAAACCTACAGATTACATTTCTCCAGAAGAACTGTAGCACTTTGTTCTTGGTAATAGTGGCCAGTGGCTCGGCCTCGATCCACTTAGAGAAGTAGTCGATTGCCACGACAAGGAACTTGAGCTGGCTGGGAGCTGGTGGGAATGGACCTAGCAAGTCCATCCCCCACAATGCGAAGGGAATTGGACTTGAGAGAGATGTTAGATGTGCTTGGGGTAGGCGGCGGATGTTGGAGAACTACTGACAAGGGCCGCATTGCCAGACGTGTTGCTCGGCATCTCGAAGTTGTGTAGGCCAAAAATACCCGTAGTTTAAAACTTTCTTGGTGAGGGACCTTGATCCCGAGTGGGCGCCGCCTATGCCTTCATGGAGTTCTTGCAGGGCATATGAGGCTTTTTCTGGGGAGAGGCATCTCAAGTAGGGTCTGCCATCTACTTGGGTATAGGAGTGTTTGTACAAGACTCCTTCAACAAGGGTGTACCACTCTGCTCTTGTTCGGATTCGACGGGCTTCTTTTGGATCTTGGGGAAGGGTCCCATCCCTAAGGAATTCTATCAAAGGCTTCATCCAGTTATCTCGGAGTTGGACGGGTAGCAACTCCATCGAGTCGGGGATTTCTTCTTCTATGCTTGGTCTTAGGAGTACTTCGATTAGGACGGTCTGCTTGAGACCTTGGAGTGAGGAGGAGGTCAATTTGGAGAGGGCATCTGCTTGGGAGTTTTCTTCTCGAGGGATCCGCTGGATTTGTGCCTCTTCAAACGAATCCATGAGACTTCGGACCTTGGCTAGGTACTTAGCCATTCGGTCGTCTCGTGCCTCGTACTCTCCTAAGACCTGATTCACGACCAGCTGCGAGTCACTGAATATTCGGATACGCTATGCCCCTGCCTTACGAACCATACTCAGGCCTGTTATCAGGGCCTCATACTCAACTTCATTGTTGGAGGCTTTAAAATTGATGTGGAGGGAGTATTAGAGAACGAAGTCATCTGGGCCTGCCAGAATGACTCCGGCTCCGCTCCCTTCGGCGCAAGAAGACCCGTCTACATATACTATCTAGATGGGTGGCCCATTTGCAGCTTGACTCACTTCCGGGATGGTGCTTTCTACGATAAACTCAGCCAGAGCTTGAGCTTTGATAGCGGTCCGAGGCTGATAAGATATGTCATGCTGACTCAGCTCGATCAACCACTTTATTAGACGCCCGGAGGTCTCGGGCTTGTGCAGGATTTGCTTGAGCGGCTGGTCGGTGAGAACGACCACCGAGTGGGATTGAAAATAGGGGCGGAGCTTCCTGGCTGCCATTACCAAGGCGTAGGCTATCTTTTCCAATCTCGGATAGCGGAGCTCGGCGTCTCTGAGAACCTTGTTCACATAATAGATAGGCTTCTAAACCTTGTCTTCTTCCCTCACTAGGACAGCGTTGAGGGTTTGCTCGGAGGCAGTGAGGTAGAGGCAGAGTGTTTCCCCGGGAATAGGCTTGTTGAGGAGTGGGGGTTGACCAGATAGGCTTTCAGTTAGTCGAATGATTCTTGCTGCTATTGGCCCCACTCGAAGCCCTTAGTCCCCCTGAGGGCTTTAAAGAAAGGAAGATGATGTGAATATTTGTAAGTGTACAAAATCGCAACAAGTAATATAGTTAAATGAGTAGAGTGTCGAACCCACAGGGACTAGATATTTTACTGAGTACCGATATCACTAGATGAATCACTATTTGGAAGATTAAATTTTATAAATAATAAAACAACTAAATTAACTTAATCTAATTAAAACTAACTAAATTTGTGAAGAGGGAGAGGGCTGTGAAACTATGAAGCTCTTGTAATTTGCTAAAGGTAAAATTAGTTCTAGGGCTCTTGGTTCACCTCGTTTATCACACACAAATTATAATTCCTTATAAATAAAAATATTATCTTTCCCAATTGTAGACCAAAATCCTAAAGATATTAACCACTCTATCCACGTAGTCTAAAAATTATTCTCAACTAATTCTTCGCCTATCCGTCAAATTATTAATTGTAAATTTGGATTTCTTAACGGTCACGTTCTCCAATATACGGTGTTAATTTTTATTAATCACAAATAACCTGTTCGGTCTCTTTATGATTTGAAAAATCATGCAAATGTCTATCCACCATGTTGTATGCATAAATAATAAAAATTAAAACACAACTAGGAAAAATAGAGTAATAATAAGGACTTAAAATTTGTGTTCTACAAAACTCGGCTACATCTTAGCCTCTAGAACAATAAATTTAGTTCATGTTCAATTTGCAATTATTAAAAATGTTTTGGGATTGCATCTAAAGAAATTGGGGAAGAAGAAATACAAAAAGAATACAAAATTTAATGCAAACCCCTTTCTGTCTCAAAAGCTGAACCCCAAAAAGTTGTCGCCACGTCAGACGCACTGAGAACCGTGCCGTCAGCAGATCGCTGCTGTCCTCTGCTTCGAACCGCATGCCAGATAGCAGACAAGCCTGTCACGCCTGTCTGCGTTGAAGTCGTTTGCGCGTGGGTCCCTATCGCCAGCTGCTGCAGCCGCACGCTTCGAGGAAAAGGAAGAATTCGCCACGTCAGCCTTGGGACACGCGCGCCTGTCACACCCGCTGTCAGCAGCACGTACTGATTCTCTCTCTCCCCCTTTGCGTCTTGAAGTTCGAACCGAAAAAGAAGAAACCAGTCAAATCAAGCACCGGCTTTTCTTTACTCTGGCCGAAAGCAAGCTCTATTATTTAATTTTTCTTTGTTTATGATTAGCCGTCACCTCTTAAGTTCTTCTCTCTCCCTGTGCTTGTATTTATAGAGATCGGAAAGAGAGAATTAGGGTTTGTACTTTTTGCAGAAAAGTCTTTTCTTTTCATTTATTTCCTTCCTTTTTAATCCAGAATTTTATTTCTTTCTCTTTCTTTCTTTTCTTCCTTTTCTGCCAATCACGTGCTGCTGCATACACAAAATAATACCAGAAATTAGGATTTTAAAATAAAATAAAATTAATTAGTTTAAAATTAATTAAACTAACTACAAATCATATTAGCTTATAAAAATCCTTTTAAAATTATTTGTCGCACTTTTAAATCAACAAAACAATAAAAATTGATAAATCCATTATTTTACTTTATTTGTTGATTTTTCCACAAATCCTTACTTTTTGCATCAAAAATATTATTTCTTCAAAAATAATTAATTAAATGAAATCTTATAGAAATAATATGAATTATAGACAATATCAACGAAAACAAGCAATTTTAATTGGTAAAATGAGTACAAATATTTGTATATAAATTAGACACATCAGAAGACACTTCTCTCCTGACTTAGACAGGAAGCGTCCTATGGCCGCGAGGCGTCCTGTAAGCTTTTGGACCTTTTTCACACTTGTAAGAGGAGCCATATCCAGTATGGATTTGATTTTCTCGGGGTTGGCTTCGATCCCTCTTTGACTGACCATGAGGCCTAGGAACATACCAGACGAGACCCCGAATGCACACTTGTTCAGGTTTAGTCTCATATCATGCTTCCTCAACATGTCGAAGGCTTCTTGTAGGTCGGCAACATGGTCGGTCCCATGGATGCTTTTGACTAGCATATCATCAACGTATACTTCTATGTTTCGACTGATCTGGTTCTGAAAGACCTTGTTGACAAGGCGCTGGTAGGTGGCACCGGCATTTTTGAGCCTAAAGGGCATAGCCCGGTAGCAATAGAGGCCTTGATCTATGACGAACGACATTTTCGGGATATCCGGGGGGAACATTCTGATTTGATTGTATCCGAAGAAGGCATCCATGAAGCTCAGCAGCTTATGGCCCGAAGTAGCGTCGATTAAGGTGTCGATGCTGGGGAAAGGGAAAGGATCCTTGGGGCACGCCTTGTTCAGGTCAGTGAAGTCGATGCAAATTTTCCAACTTCCATTTGCCTTCTTAACCATAACAACATTAGAGAGCCACTCGGGATAGTTGACTTCTTGTATAAACTAGGCTCTGAGGAGCTTGTCCACTTCTTCCTTTATAGCTTGCTGGAGCTCGGGGGCGAATTTGCGCCTCTTCTGTTAGACCAGTGTGGACCCCAGAGCAACGCTTAGGTGGTGGACGAGGAGGTCCTCAAAAATTCCTGGCATGTCGGCAGCCGACCAGGCAAAGAGGTTATGGTTCTTCCTGATACATTGGACTATGTCGGAACAGAGGGCAGAGGGGAGGGTCTTGCTGATGAAGAACTTGCGGTTCGGATCTTGCTCTGAAAAAAGCACTTCCTCTAGCTCCTCTACCTGTTCGGACATAGGCTGGGAGTTCCCCTGGAGAATCTCGAAAGTCTCGAGGGAAAGGACAGGTCCCCCGGTGGAGGTCATGTAACACTTGCGGGCTATCTCCTGACTACCCCTTACTTTCCCCACACCTGCCTTGATGGGGAACTTCATTTTTAGATGATAAGCCGAGGGGACGGCCTCTAAAGAAGCTAGGCCAGGTCGGCCTAGAATCACATTGTAAGCAGCTGGAATGTCGACGACCATGAAATCCATTGGCTCCGTCCGGGTAGTAGGAGTTTTGCCAGCGGTTACGTCGAGGGTTATCACCCCTTTGATAGTCACTGGCACTCTCATGAACCCATGGAGTGTATAGCCTGCGGGCTTGAGCCTGTCCCACGATAACTTGAGTCCTCGGAAGGCAGCTAGGAAGAGGATGTTGACAGAACTGCCATTGTCCACCAGAATCCTCTCCACTTTGAAGTTAGCCATGTGGAGGTTAATTACTAGTGCATCACAACGGGGGTTCGGACGCCCTCTAGGTTTCATCTGAGAAAGTAACCGGGGCTCTGGGGCCTTTGGGAGGGTGTATGCCGTGCACCGAGTTGACTTCCCTGATGAAAGCCTTTCAAGAAGAGTTGGAGGTTCCTCCCATCGGGCCCCTATGGATGAGGTGCAAGATTCGTTCCTCTTCAAACTCGGGAGTTTCGTCGTGCCTCTCAGGATGCTTGTTAGCTCCCGTGGGGGGAGGAGGAAGATCAATTCAGTCATTTCTTACAAACTTAGACAGCTGCCCTCTCTGAATAAGGGATTCAATTTCATTCTTCAGAGTCTGACAGTCATTGGTGTCGTGGCCGTGATCCCGGTGATAGCGGCACCACTTCTCCTTATCTTGCTTCTTCCCGTGGGTATTCATCTTTGGGGCAGGAGGCAGAATTTCTTCTTTCTCGACTTCCATGAGGATAGTTGAAACATTGGTGTTGAGAGGGGTAAACTTCTCAAATCTGGGAGACAGGCGGCGCTGACCCTCATTTTCCTTCTGGAGCTTCTTAGCTTCTTCATCTTCGGCTGCCTTTCTCTTGGTTCCGGAGGAAGACCCCTTGAAAGTGGGGCGATGTTCAGCTTCCTCCACCCGGATATACTTCTCGCTTCTGAGAAGAAGGTCAGAGAAGTCTCGTGGGGGCTTTTTAGCTAGGGAGGACCAGAGGTTGGAGTTGAGGATATTGGACTGGAAGGCGGCTGCAGCGACCAATTGGTTGAGGGAGGCAATGGACCTAGCTTCCGCGGTAAACCGCTTGACATAATCTCTTAGTTTCTCACCCTTCTCCTGATTAAGGAAGAGTAGTGCAATACTAGTCTTCTCAGTTCGGCGGCTGCTCACGAAGTGGGTGACGAAGAGAGTCTCAAATTGTTCAAAGGAGAAGATGGAGGATGGGGCAAGGCGGGAGTATCATTCTCGAGCCGGACCCTTGAGAGTGGCTGGGAAGGTCTTGCACAGTAGGGCATCGGAAGCTTGGTGGATCAACATGAGAGTTTTGAAACTCTCGATGTGATCCATGGGGTCTGACTCCCCCGTATATGTCTCGAACTGTGGGGGCTTGAAGTTTGCTGGAATGGGTGCCTCCTTGATGGTTCGAGAAAATGGAGGTCTGCTCGGACGGAGGGTCCTTCCTCTTAGTTCTTCTCTATCTAGTTGGCCGAGGTGCCTCTCCATCTCATGGAGACGACTGTAAACCGCATCATCCCTTCGACGGTGCCTCGGTGCGCCTATGGACTCACCTTTGTACGAAGGGGAGCGTGGAGTTCGGCGATGGTAGCTAGGGAAATGGTGAGGACTAGGGATGCGATGGCGGTGGCTTGGAGCTTGAGGAGGAGTTAGGGACCGATGGCGAGGACTTTGGACCGAAGGAGGAGTGGGGACCCTCTGAGCATTGTTGTTGTTGTTTGGTCGGAGATTGAGGGCCTGCAAGATTGTAGCCTATAACTCTTGGAATTCGGCTCGGGTGATAGGTCCGTTCTCGTCCCTCTGGGGCTGCCGACCAGCGGGAGAACGATGTCTTCTTCGATGGTACTTAGGGGACTCCCTCCGCCTCCTATGAAGGGGAGACCTCCTGTGATCTCGGCAACGAGGAGATCGCTCATTTCGACGTTCTGAGCGGGTGGCTCCCTCACGGGCCCGCCTTTCATCCAAACGGCGGCGAAGGTCCTCTTCTTTCTGCCGGTTGATAAGGATGTTGCGGAGGTCTTCGGAAGGCCGAGGGTTATGAGATGCCATTGAGTCGGTTGAAGGGTTATGTATGGAGGCGTGGTCACAGTGAAGGGGTTGCTTCTGAAGAGGAGGACGAGAGGTCACAATACCGGTGTTCTAGGGCCCGGCTGGAGCCTGCTGGTGCTGAAGATTCTGAAGAGGAGGCTGTTCCTGCTATAGAGGCTGGTCAGGCTGAGGAGGGAGTTGTCCCTACTGCTGGACGGTTTGGAGGGGAGCCTCCTGTTGCGGCTGAGGAGGAGTGGGCCCACGGTTGGACCCTCTGGAACTCAGTTTTCTTGGAGGCATGGCTGGAGGTGATCTTAACTGATGGAAGAGGATGGGGTGCTATTCGTCGTTCCCACAGACGGCGCCGATCTGTTGCCGTTGAAATCGATGTGGGGGCAAACAGATAGATTTGTGGATTCTTGGGATGTTGAATAGTCAAACCTGAAACCTTTCCGCTGGAGTTTGACCGTGATCTCCCGCCGTTGACCTGCAAAAAGTACGAAACACTGGGGTTGATCCCGGCGATGCACCCTCCGACGCTCAAGTCAGTAACCGGAAAGATTATGAATGAGCTTTAATTGGCAAAAGATTGATTACCTGGTAACAGTGGGGGATGGGGGGTATTTATAGCCGCCTTAGGGACCAGTTTCGGGATAAGATCAAATCCCTACTTTCCAGTGAATGGATAGAAGGAATCATTGCCGTTGATTAAGTATAATCATAAACCCTAATTCTATCCAGCTGGACTGGATTTCTTGTGGGTTGGAACACACCCAGTTGAGATGGATCCGATCGTAGGTTGTTGGGCCTTTGGAAAAGAGACCCAGTATCCATTTCGGTCCCGGTTGTAGGTGAAATTACCATTTTACTCCTGAGCTTTAAGATTCGTGCCCGATTTGGACGGTTTCGATTTAATTCTATTTTTAGTCATATCAATTACCATTCTACTTTTACCTCTAACTATTTCACTATGTTTTCTCAGAATAAATGCAGCTGATCTATGAGGACTATCAGATCTTCTTATTACTCCTAATTTAAGAAGTTCCGAAATATGCATTTTAAATTCTTCCATATCTTGATTAGTTGCATTAATTTTTGCAGCTCTGATCTTATATTTTGGATTTATTATATTTAATTTGCATGCTATTGTATCTTTTTTCCAGTATTTTAATATAACTTCTCCAAGTATTCCAAAATTTTCTATCTTAGAGATTAAATGTTCTATGCATCTTCCATTCTCGTCCTTATCAAGCTTGGTTGTTTTTGCTCATCGGAGTTGATAACGTCTTGGCATTTTCGAGTCCAAATTTGCACACGAGCTCTTTAGCATATTCTGATTGATGGATGTAAATTCCCTTTTTGCATTGTTTGACTTGAAGTCCAAGGAGGAAGTTAAGCTCATCCATCATGCTCAACTAAAATTCTTTTTGCATAAGACTAGAAAATTCATCACAAATATTCATATTAGTTGCCACGAAGATAATGTTAACCACAAAGTTTTGCACAAAGAGAATATCACCACCTATGTACAAGGTAAATAAAATAGTATCTACGTACCCTTACAAAATCCATAATCCATGAGGAATGGCGAGAGTTCTTCATACCAAGCTCTAGGAGCTTGTTTCCAAACATGCAAAGCTTTTTGAAGTTTCAAAAAATAATTTGGATACATGTTAACTTCAAAATAGGTGGTTGTTCGACGTAAACATCTTCATGGATAACTCCATTAAGAAATGCACTTTTAACATCTATATGAGAAAGCTTTAAATTTTTTAAGCAAGCAAAAGCTAGGAAAACTTTATCAGCCTCCATTCTAAGAACAGATGCAAAAGTCTCATCAAAGTCATTTCCTTCATCTTTGGAATATACCCTTAAGCAACAAGCCTAGCCATTACGAGTAATAATGCCAAACTCATCTAATTTGTTCCTAAAACCCACTTGGTGCCAATTACGGAGCGATTACTTGGCCTTGGCACGAACACGATGGTCCAAACTTTATTTTGTACGAAATTGTTTAATTCCTCTTGCATGGTCATTACCCAATAATCGTCTACACTAGCCTCACATATATTTTTAGGCTCAAATTGAGATAAAAAAGAAAAATTACTTAAAACACTTTGCACACATGAGTGAGTCAATACTCCTTGGGATGGACTACCAATAATTTGCTCCTTTGGATGGCTTGTGGTACATCTCCATTCCCTGGTAAGTCTCCATGTACATGCTGTGGTTGGCTTTGAGACTCCATAACTTCTTGAGTTTCACAGAGTTGATCCACTGGTTGTTGAGAGTTGTTGTTTAGATCAATCCGGTTGAGACCATCCAAGACTTCTTCCTCATCGAAAACATCTTGAACAATACTTGAAATATTTCCATTAGTCACATCAAAAGTTACAATGGTTGGTTCCTCTACTACTGGAGATTACTTATTGAATACTTAATAAGCCTTACTAGTAAGAGAGTAACCTATGAAAACACCAACATGAACTTTTGAATCCATTTAAACAAGATTATCCTTAGTATTGAGAATAAAGAATTTACAACCAAAAACATGAAAATAGTCAAATTTTGGAACTATTTCCATAATACCAGTCAAAATGTTTCCCCCCTCAAAATCGGCCTAATTAAGACACAATTTAGAGTATAGCAAGCGGTCTAACTGCTTCCGCCCAAAAATATTCTGGCAAGATATATGAGTGAATCATAGTTCTTTCCATCTCTTATAAGGTCCTATTCTTCCGTTCAGCAACACCATTTTGATGAGGTCTTCTTGGAGTAGAGAGTTGATGGGAAATACCGTTATTATCGCAAAAATCTTTGAAGCTTTTATTTTCAAACTCACCACCATGATCACTACGAATAGTGACTATAGTGAGTGATTTTCATTTTGAATTCTTTTAGAAAATTTTGAAAACTCTTGAAAAGATTCGTTTTTGTGAGAGAGAAATATAGTTTAAGTAAAACGAGAAAAATCATCAACAATCACAATAACATAGGATTTGCCTCCAAGGCTAGCCACTCTCATAAGACCAAATAGATCTAAATGAAGCAGTTACAAGGGTCTAGTAGTACTTACAATATTTTTAGGTTGTGAAGATGCCTTTGTTGTTTACCGTTTTTGCAATCTTCAGACACAACCTTGCTTACCCTTCGAAGTGTTGGAAGTCCATGCACTAGTTGATTTTTTGATAGTTTGACATTGAGATCCAAGTTTGTGTGAATAAAAGTTTGTGTGAACATGTTGTATGAATAAAAGTTTTCCTTGTAAAATTGTGCGAATTTAAAGTAAAAAATTCTGTTGAGCTACGAATTATCGTGTTTTGGAATTCGGGGTGCTACACCAGACGTCCACCTTTTATAGTCCCTTCTCGAGGTTAGAGCATTACCTTGGAATCCGTTTGAGAGTAGGAGCTCCAGGGGTGCCCAGAGTGGGGTAGCAGGATCTAGCAGTGTGGCCAGTGTGAGTGGTTTGGAGGTACTCGCCTGGGCGCCAACCACTCGGCGATTGAAGCGGTGCTCCCAGGATCGGGGCCGGATGATGACCCCGCAGTCCGAAGCTCGGTGGCTTGAACTTTTGATTCTCAATGTAATAGTGAGAATGTAATCACTACATTTTCATTCCATAATAAAGAAGTTTAGTCATAAAGATGTTTTGTTGAACATTGATTTTTGTTAGATGGCTTTTTTATAGTTCTCGACCTGGGAGTCGTCCTCGGAAACTGTTCGAAGAATGGGGAGTCGGAGAGAGGCAATGCCTTGAGTCCTTCCTTATGAGGCTCGACCTTGAAAACCACACCGAGGGCATGGGAAGAGGCAACCCTTGGTAGCCTTCTTCATGAGGTTCATCCTCGGAAACCACGCCGAGGGTGGAGAAGGAGGCGGTGCTTTGAAATCTCTCCTCTTGAGGTTTGGCCTCGGAAGCCACCCCGAGAGTGGAGGAAGGGGTGGTGTTTTGAAATTTTTCCTTTTATGGTCCGACCTCGGAAACCACACCGACGGTGGAGGAAGTGGGCACTTAGCGTGTTCTCATGTAATTCCACGTGGAGTCACGCGCCTGGTGCACTTATCGATGTTTCACTTATATATATATATATATATATATATATATATATATATATATATATATATATATATACACACCAGTTTTTTGATTTCGCTTATTCGTTCTCCTTCCACCTTGGTTTTCCCTGGATTTTGTCTTTCACTTTTGAGACTATCAATGGTGGTGGCACCTGAGTTCATTAAGGAGAAGCACAAGGCCATGAGGGCTGAGAAGAAAGCACGGGAGGAGGTAAAGGCCATGGTGAAGATGTAAGTCAGGGCTGATGCCAAGGCTCCTGAGGGGGAGACGTGGAAGTGGCCACCTCAGGAGACGAAGGAACTCCCGAAGAACAAAGTGAAAGGTGCCGAGCCCTTCAAGGCCAAGGCGGTCGAATTGGCCGTCAAGAAGGAGGGCAACAGGCCTCCTCCATCGCTTGCAACTGATGCCACAACGGCAGCCAAGCTACTTAAGTCGACAGAGGTGTGGGTCACCTCGTGGTCTGTGACCGAGGCGGACGCATCGATCAGCCGGCCTGCTGCATTGGTGATAGTTTCCCATCTCGCCACTCCTCGTGACCTTGCCATCCTGGAGAACAAAGACGAGGAGGAAGTCTATGACAACTGGGCCCAATCTTCAGTTCTGGTGAGTTTCTCTCCAGGTTTATCTTGTGTAATCATTTTCCATGCCCTTTGCTAAGCATGCCCTGATGATCTTGTGTAGGTGACCATTCATGGGGCCAAGCTGAAGTGAAGGCGGGATCGGCTTCTTCGATAGGCGCATCGCGCTGAAGCAGCTGAGGCAAAACTCCTTTCCCCAGCCCAGGGCACTGTAAAGCGAATAGGCCAGTTGAGGGCAGACCTGGCTAAGGAGAGGGATGTTCGAGCAGAGCTCTCAAAAGAAAAAGAATGGTTGGTGGCCGAGAAGCTGGTGTGGTAGGCAGAAGAGGTGAAGTTGAAGAGAGAGTATCAGGAGGCCTTAGCAGAAATTTTCAATGCCGAAAACAAGTGATTTGGGCGCACCCTCAAGAATGTCGAGGCGAAGCACCCGGGGATCGACCTCAGCAGCCTTCTCCCTGAGGGACCAGATGATTAAATCGCTGGCCTCGGAGTTAGGGGGTGGGGGGTACTTAGAAAATCATGATCCAACTGCCCCTACCCTCGCGGCCGAGGGAGAGCACCCCATCCCTAATATAGAAAATTAGGTTGCCTATATTCTCGCCTTTTCGCGGACTAGCCACCGCATTTGTATCCATCCCTAATTTAATGAATAAAATGGGTTTGCCATCCAATATTGAGTTTGGTAGTCTTGGCTTTAGGTTCCCGGGTTACCACTTCGGGAGCAGGGGTTTGATCCCTGGTTTCCCTCATGTGCCTTGAATGACCGCGTAGGGTGCCATGTGGGCCCGTTTGCATCCCATTTTCTGACGAATGTAGTAACCGTTGATCTTGGGAGTTGGAGCGTTGATCGCAATAAGTGATAAAATTTTTGGAGTGAACACAAATGTCTATAAACTCCATTCAGCTTCGATTGGTTTCCCCATAACGAGGAGGAAATGATTATGATGTTGAGAGGGGATTCTGTCATCCGAGTGTTCGACCCTGGGGGAGTTGGGAATCGCACTTATCTCTTCAGGCTGCCTGTCCTGGATTCCAAGATCTAAAGATTTACCCCCAAGAACCGACATATATGACCCATTCATAATTGGGCTCATCCACAGCTTGGGGGTGTTCGGCCTGACTGGGGCTTCTCGTGCGGGCAGTTCTAGTTCGTGGGGACCCGGAGGTTCCAGTTAGTGGGGACCCGGATAGGATCTTGGTAACTTCATTGAGCTTAATCAGGTATATCTCGAATTCTGAGATTTGAGGTTTGCCGTCTGATTCAGAAGGCTAGGGCTAAATATGTGACCTGTAGAATCTGTTTGCATCATTCGCAGCCGGCTCGAGGCACTACCTGAGAGGTGGGGATGGTGATCCGGTACTTGTTCATTGCTTGGGCACCTTGGATGCAGCTTCCCGAATTCGTTGTTCGAGGGACTCTCAAGGTGGGCACTTACAAGGGCGCCTATTACCGGTCCATTCAGGCGGATCGAAAACTTTTGTGAATATTACTACAGGGCCTCTACTACTGAGGCACGTGTGGTTCGGCGCATCGATGGTGGTTGGGTGTCTAGAAGCTGCTTGGAGAGGTTAAGTGGGTAGCTATAACTTTTGTTGTTTGATTTGCAGACTGAGGACTGACCACCGCCTTTCTTGTAATTCCCTTTCTTAATAAAAGAACTATTTTAAATCTGTGTAAGTTGTTAAGCAGTTAGAGTAGGGTCGAAGCCTAGCAGAACTGGTCGAGTCATTTTGGTTGAAGCATTGGCGTAAGTCATTATGTCCGAGACGACTAGGTTTCGGAGAAATCCGAAGTTGGTTGCTTAGACAGGCCCAGCAAAGGGACTCGACGCTGGACACCAAGCTGAGGGTATTATCCCGAGGGATCCTCAAGGCTTTGCCACCAAATCTCGGTCTCAGATACCATTCCAAGAGAGCGGTGCCGAGGAGGGATCTTTAGGCTTTCGTTGTTGGACCTCGGTCTCGGATGCCACGCCGAGGGGCGAGTTCGGATTGAACCCTCGTTACTTTGTTGCGAGGCTTCAGCCTCGAACACTAAGCCGAGGGGGAAGTCCAAGGGGAGGTCCCCAGGATTTTTTCCTCAGTCTCCGGTCTTCGGTGTCTCGCCGAAGAGCAAATCCGGGCATTGCCAATCTCTCTGAACGTCACGTGATGTGGCACGTGTTTGCTTACAACACCTGTTGAGGTGTTCGAGGTGCCTAGAGAAGCGCTACCCGCAATAAATGTGGGAATTTGGGGGATTTCTCCATGGTGTTTGTAAATTCCCTTGTCGTTGGGTGGCTGACTCACAAACTTCTCAAACTCCATCTTTCTCTTGTGATGTCTCAGTATTCAGCGGGTCCTATGTTGAGTGGCCCAAGTAGTTGTCCGCGGGTCGAGGATAGTGGGGAACTGTTTGGAGAGATTGCATTCGATCCCACTGGGTTGGTGTTCGGTCGGGAGATCTATTCTTGTCTTGGGTTTCGAGATCTGAAGTTCTACCCACCGGGTCCCGAGGGGCGATGATTTTGTTTTATTCTTTCCCTGCGGTACTCGGTAAAGCCTTCCCGGCTAGGACCCTTCATGTGGATGTTGCTGCTTCACCAAGGCTCAAAGAGGATCGGGGTACTTCTTCTTGGGGTCAGTGGGGGTATCCCGATTTTTGGGATCTGATATCCCTAGCCGAAACTGAGGTTGAGAGTTCTCATCATCAGAGAACTCTCCCGAGATGAAGGACCTGTTGTCGGGGCAAAGGTACCTGTATGGTGCCTACTCCGCACAGCGAGTTAATCCCATGTAAGGATCATTACCCTGCTCGACTGGTCCGGTATCCCTCATCATCATCGCTTTCCATCTCTATGATGCCTCTTTTGCACTTGAGGCGTTGGAGATGACGATGAGCCGAGGCCCAAGGCGATCATGAGTGAGGTTGCTGGCAATGAGGAGCACTGAGGTGCGAGACGACTACAAGAGAGTTTAGGTGGTTGTTCATCTATTTTATTGTACTTAACTTGCCAATTGCGTACTGGCCACCGCCCTTTATGAAAAACAATTTGTCCCAACTCTTTGTTTACACAAGTGTCGTTTGCACAAATCATCAATTTTGGCACATAAACTCTCGACATCTGATGCCATCCGGAGGGGATGGGTCTGAAGGAACATCAAGGATTTTTGTGCTGAGGTCCTTCGGCGTCGGATACCATCCCGAGGGGATAACCTTATAAGATTTTTGGCATTGAGTCCTTCGATGTCGGATGCCATCCCGAAGGAGATATCCTTATAGGATTTTTCTAATAAGGCCACGTCTTGGGGTCAAATTTCATGGGGCGCACCCGAGGTGGGGTACCCATTGCAAGTGATCTGAACATGTTGAATTTGAAATGAAAATTAAATTTTTTATTCATTGGCTGCTGAAAGGCGAGTACATTTGTCGATTTTTTAGGGCTTCATTATAAGTGCTGACCTCTAGGGACCTTCGCAGAATTTTATCAAGTGCTCTGCGTTCTAGGTCCTCTTAAATGCCTTGCTCCCGGGTTTTCAAGTCGGTATGTGCCTGGACAGACAATTTTGGAGACCCTATACGGGCCTTCCCAGTTAGGCACGAGTTTCCCCTTTTTGCTTGGTTCGGATATCTCGAGTCGCCTGAGCACTAGGTCGCATTCTTTGATGCTGGCGGGTCGGACCTTCTGATTGTAAAAGCATTCTACGCTCTGGTGGTAGACATTTCTTCTGATTGCCGCCCTTTCGCGGACTTCTTTGAGGAGGTCCAGGTTGACCCTAAGGTCGTCTGAGTTTGAAACCTCGTCGAAGCTTATAATTCGTGGCAATGGCTACTCGACATCTAGGATTACTACCTCGGTGCTGAAAGTCAAGTTGAAAGGTGACATGCCTATAGGGATCCTCTTGGTCATGCGATAGGACCACAGTGCGCTGGACAGTTCATCGACGCATACTCCCTTAGGGAAATTTTCTAATCTTTTCTTTAGGCCAACGAGGAGTTTCGGTTGACGTTCTCGGCTTGACCGTTGGACTGCGGGTGTGAGATGAAGGAGAATCTCTGCTGGATTCCTAAGTCTTCGCAAAATTTGCGAAAGCCCTTTCCAGGGAACTGAGTACTGTTGTCGGTGATGGGGATTCGAGGAATCCCAAATTAGCAAACGGTGTGTTTCCAGAAGAATTGTTGGGCCTGGTGCTCAGTGATAGTGGCCAGGGGCTCTGCCTCGACCCACTTCATAAAATAGTTGATAGCCACAATAAGGAAGCGCCTTTGTCCTGTAGGTTTGAGGAACGGGTTCACCAAGTCCATCCTCACATGGCGAAGGGAGTTGGGCTAGCAAGCGACTTGAGATTGGCTTGCGGTAAATGTCGGACCAAAGAGAACCTTTGGCAGGGCCACATTTCTTCACGAGGTCCTGAGCATCTTGCAAGAAGGTCGGCTAGTAGTACCCGTGGTTGATTACCTTCCTCACGAACGAGCTGCTGTCCATGTGGCGGCCGCCGACTCCCACATGCATTTCCTCGAGTGCATACTTGGCCTTCTCTAGTGACAGGCATCGAAGGTAAGGTCTCCTTTCAATCTTTGTGTAGGAGCGCTTGAAGAGCACGCCGTCGATGAGCACAAACCTCTCGGCCCTGATCCAGACCCTTTTGGCCTCAGAGGCATCTTGGGGTAGTTCCCCATTTCTTAGGTTGCTTAAGATCGAGTTCATCCAAGTTGGTTGCTGGGCGGGTGGATTGAGATAGATGACCTTAAAGTTTTCCTTGTCAATGCTTGGTAGAAAAAGAACCTCCACCAAGACTGTACGATTAAGGCCTTCGAATGAGGAGGATGCTAGTTTGGATAGAGCATCTGCCTGGCCGTTCATTTCTCAGGGGATTCTGGCGACGGAGGCGCCCTTAAAATCGGCCAGGAGGAGCTTGACCTGGGCCAAAACACTTGACCATCCAAGAATTGTGGACTTCGAGTTGAAAGTCTGAAGGCTTTGATCCATTTGTCACCTGCTTTTTGGGCTAGGTGGAGTCCGGCTATCAGGGCCTCGTACTCTACTTCGTTGTTGGATGCTTTGAAGCTGAAAGGAGTATTGGAGGACAAAGCCATCCGGGCCGCTTAAAATGACTCCGGCCCTGCTACCCTCCTCACAGGATGATCTGTCCATGTAAAGACTCAAACGGGCTTGTCTTCTGGAGTTTCGGGGACCTTCGGGATGGCACATTCGGTTATGAATTCAGCGAGCGCCTGTCCCTTGATGGTCGTCCTCGGCTTATAGCTGATATCATGCTGGTTCAGCTCGATGGACCATTTGATTAGGCGGCCAGAGGTATTCGATTTATGGAGGACTTACTTTAGCGGCTGATCCGTAAGGACCTGGACAGAGTGGGCTTGGAAATACTGACGGAGCTTTCATGCGGTCATGGCGCAGGCCACCTTTTCCATCTTTGTGTATCAGAGTTCGGCGTTGCGGAGGATCTTGCTAACATAATAGATGGGCCTTTGGGCTCGTCTTCCTCCTTGAACTAGACCGCGCTGAGGGCCTGCTCCGAAGCTGCCAAGTAGAGGTATAGCACCTCGCCTGACTCTAGCTTGTTGAAGAGAGGGGGATTGGAGAGATACTCTTTGAGCTGATCAAAAGACTATTGCTGAGCCCCCCCCCCCCCCCCCCCCCCAGTGAATTTTTCTTATTAGCAAGGCAAGCACTAAAGGAGATGTAAGCTCTAGCTAGAGCTTCAAATGCGTTTTGAGCCTAAGGAGGCCGCCTGAATGCTCCCTTATTTGTAAGAGCCACCAGTGGAGATGTGATGGAGGCATATTTATCAATAAATTTCTGATAATACCCAGCTAAACCCAGGAACCCCTCAGAGCTTTAACAGATTTAGGAGCTAGCCACTGATTGATAGCTGCTATTTTGCTGGAGTCTACTGACACCCCTTTGTCAGACACGATATGGCCTAAATAAGAGACCTCTTTCACTCCAAATACTCATTTGCTCTTCTTTGCCCGCAATGAGTTCTTCTTTATTAATTGCAAAACTAGCTGTAAATGTTCCGCATGCTCATTGTATGGTCATATATCAGTAAGTCGTAAAAAAATACCTGCACAAACTTTCTCAGGTAGGGTTTGAACACTTCATTCATAAGGGATTGGAATGTTGTGTTGGGTTTATGTCTTGCATACTATGTTGGATAAGAAGACGATGAGACGATGGATGAATCGAGACGATCGAAGACGTAGTTGAAGCAAGGGGAAATAGTCAGCAACTGTAGCAGCATATGGAATTGCGGTCGACCGTACTTGGGGTACGGTCGACCGCCCAAATCTGCAAAAGTTCCCGAGAGGGGGACGGTCGACCAACCTTGTGGTTCGGTCGACCGCACGCGGCGCTAATGGATAATTTGGGTCGGATCTTGCTGATTCGTGAGAAGCCCAACTTGCTCTTCAAGTCAGATCTAACGACTCTTATCGTAGGGTTATCTCTTTAGGAATATCCAAAGGCTATTGTATCAAGATATCACACTAGGATTTCTCTAGATCTCTATATATTGTTGTTATTGGCCTCCATTGAGAGCCAAGAGAGAGAGAGAGAGAGAGTACTTCACTGAAGGAGAGATTGAATGATTCTCTAATTATAAACAACTAGTACTTGCTGGTGAGGCTTGAGAGAGGTTCGTGGTGAGAATTGTAATATTCTTATATCTTCTCTAGTTGAATAACGTCTTGGGTTTCTTCTCTCCTGGATTAAGGCGAAAGCCCCAACTGGAAAAAATTTGCGTGTGCTTTGGTGTGTTTGGTATGATCTCATATGTGCTTGGTAGTTTGTGTTGATTGCATTGAATAACTCAACAAGATCCTAAGAGGGGTTTTTGGTAGGAATCCCTAACAATTGTTATCAGATCTTCGGGTTCAAAGGGTTTGTTCGAGTTCCTTGGAGATGATAGCAGATCAGATCATGAAGATCAAGCAGTTTAAAAGAAAGATCAACTTTGATCTCTTGAAGGTGGACGTGCATAAAGCATCGGTTCGACAGGACTTGGATCTAGTCCTAGAAGGAGATAAAGGGAGACTAATCGGCACAAAGCAGGAGACGTGGAAGAAGATATGTTCAGAAGCTTTGGGTTTATTCTGTTTCTCATCAACGAGCAAAGTCAGGTATGGGAGAAGCACGGCGAGTCTTTGGATAAGATTTGAAACTGACTACTTGGGATCGTCATCACAGGGTTGGATGTACTAGCAAAGAAAGTTGTGGGGTTTCTCAATGAAGGAAAGTACCACTCTTCTAGATCTTGAAGTGGAGTTCAATATGAACTTATCTGAACTGAGGGCGTTCAACGCATATGATCTAAAGGTTTCCAACTCGATATATTCACCATCAAGTCCAACCAACATGATAACCGTGTTAGATGAGAAATCTATCAAGGAGAAGTTTTTCATAGCAGGTATAATCAAGGAATTAGAGGATGATGTGCTTAGGAAGGAGAGTCATAAATCGGCGTCAACTTCTGTGAGTTGCTTGGAGGTGGATTGTACTTTGATTGGAAGGAAAAGTGTATGTAAGGGTAAGGTCCGTGACCACCAGTGCAAAGAAATTGAGCATTACATGAGAGACTGTTGCAAGCGGTTGAGTCAAAGGAGCGCCAAATCAAGTGCCGCTGAATCATGTGATGGCTTAAATAGTGCTTTTGTTTCAAGTTCTTTAGATATGAATTCTGGTTGTTCTTTTGATTCGGTTAGTTCTTCTCAAGTTTGCTCCGAGAGGGAGATGGATGGTTTCTACTTAAAAATTTGCATCATATCGTTGTGTGGAAATGCAGGTTGATAAGATTTGTGAAGTGATGGTTTCTACTTACAAGTTTGCCTCATGTCATTGTATGGGAACGAAGATTGACAAGATTGGTGAAGTAAGGGGTGAGAAAAAAGATGAGTCGAAGATGACAGACGGAAGGAGATACACACTAGAGGAGGGCATGTATATTCCTTTGATGAAGCAGAGCCTTATATCCATGAGAATTCGAGAAGCTCGGGACTGCAGGTACACAGATCCAGGGGGAGTTCGTTCAGTTCGGAAAAGTTTTCGTGAGGTGATGAAGGGTGAGAGGGGGATTGAGTAGAGTTAACACAACCTCTACCAGCTTTGGAGGAACAGAAAAATTTGTACAAGTATTTTGAAGCCCATTGTTCCTAAAAAATCATCTAGTATGTCGTCACTAGAATCATCCGAGCGAGATTGCGACGTTCGAATATCGTTGGAAGGTGGAGAGAGCCTTGAGGTAGGTGGAATTCGTGTGGACGGTGGAACCTCCATGATAACATCTACTGGGGTGTGTCCTTGAGGGGGGCATACAGCGGGAGAAAAACAGGTGGAGATAGATTCAACTAGTAGTGGAAGCCATTGAAACGAGTTATTTGCAAGAAGAGAAGGAAAAGAGTCTAGAAGGTTTTAAATCACACAGGTGCAGATTCATGAGTATGCAATCCCACGTGCAGATTGTTGGGTTTATGTCTTGCATACTATGTTGGATAAGAAGACGATGAGATGATGAAGGAATCGAGACGATCGGAGACGAAGTGGAAGCAAGGGAAACAGTCAATAACTGTAGTAGTAGTTGGAGTTCTAGTCGACCGAACTTAGGGTGCGGTTGACCGCCCAAATCTGCAGAAATTTTCGAGAAGGGGATGGTCGACCGACCATGTGGGTAATTTGGTAGGGTAATTTGGGTAATTTGGGTAATTTGGGTAATTCCGCGCGGCGCTGATGGGTAATTTGGGTCGGATCTTGGTGATTCGTGAGAAGCCCAACTTGCTCTTCAAGTCAGATCTGATGGCTCTTATCGTAGGGTTGTCTCTTCAGGAATATCCAAAGGCTATTGTATCAAGATATCAAACCCTCTAAATCTCTATATATTGTTGTTATTAACCACCATTGAGAGCCAAGAAAGAGAGTACTTCATTAAAGGAGAGATTGAGTGATTCTCTAATTGTAAACAACTAGTATTTGCTGGTAAGGCTTGAGAGAGGGTCATGGTGAGAATTGTAATATTCTTCTATCTTCTTTAGTTGAATAACATCTTGGGTTTCTTCTCCCCCGGATTAAGGCGAAAGCCCCAACCGGGACAAATTTGCGTGTGCTTTGGTGTGTTTGGTATGATCTCATTGTGCTTGGTAGTTTGTGTTGATTGCATCAAATAACTCAACAAGATCCTAAAAGGGATTTTCAGTTAAAATCCCTAACATGTTGAGGGTGCATTGTTTTGGATCCTGTAGGCAAGGCAAGAAACACTAGAGAGAAGGGGGGGTGAATAGTATTTTATAAAAATTAATTGCGGAATTAAAAATTATCTTCTGTTCAATCGACTGTAAAAAAACGTTCAGTCGACTGAGGTGTCAGAGTAGAAGAGTATTTTGATACTAGTCTGATAAGTCAACTTAATACAAAGAGGCAGTCGACTTGCCAGAAGAGTTTCTGAGAAGATTGTAATACCAGTCTGATCAGTCGACTTAAGATGGGAATACAGTCGACTTACCAGAATGGTTTTGAGAGAATTGAAAAGCAAGTAATAAAAGGTTCAAGAGATACAACCACAGAAATTCCAACCACAGAGTGTACACGATGTATCCTGGTTCGGTCCTCCCGACCTACATCCAGTCCCCAAGCAACCCACTTGAGATTTTCCACTATTCTTGAAAAATGTACAAGAATACCCCACGGCATTAGACAACAACCTTGTCCAACCCGTAGTCCTCTCTCACCACTAGAGAGAGCAATCCACTCTTCCACCAAGAGTGAAAACCTGACTCTACACCCTAGAGTCCTACTCTCCAACCGAAAGGAAAAGAAAATAATAAAATTGTTTACAATCAACCTATAGCCTTGTTGTGATTGTAATTTTGTACGTGGCTATTCGGTCAACTTCTGAATTCAATCCAAAACGAATTCAATGTTATGTTGGACTGAACTCAGAGAACCAAGTCTTAAAAATTAGAGTGTTTAAGTTAAAAAACTTTTTCTCTTTGAAAGTAAGAACACTTAAAACTTTTTCTCAAAAGGCTTGGGGGCCTTCCATGGTGATTCTAAGCCTCTATTTATAGAGTAGAATCCCTAGAAGTTGTAAAAACAGTACTTACAACTATTTACAAACGGATATATCTTTTTGAAACCAAAAAAATCAAAATTTGAAATCAGAAATCTGTCAAAACGACTTGAACAGTCGACTGGGTTGCCGTTATGAGTCGACTGGCCAGAGTTTAAAGAAGCTCAGACAATTTTGTACAGATACAGTCGACTGGTCCTTAATGGCAGTCGACTGGTACTCAACAGTTGACCTAGTTCAAACTGTTTTGACCTTTATTTTTGAAAACCACACAGTTATAAAATTATATGTGAGTGTATGTGTGTGTGACAAGGCTTTTACATCAATCTAAGACTCAACAAAAGAAGATTGCATTTGTTTTTACAAGACACAAAATATAAGACATTGAAGCTTTGGTCTTGACTTGAGTCTTTAGTCTTGATAGAAGCTTTGCTTGATCATTCTTCAGCTTTAGATTAACTTGCTTGATCAATTTTCTTTGAGGCCTTTGTGTATCATACATGATAAACTTTGATACAACCTGCAATATATGAGAGGTAGCACAACAACTTTGCATTGTGTTGTAATCATCAAAATCAAGAATCAACATTCTCCCCCTTTTTGATGAAGACAACACAATAGTTTACAATAATGAAAATAAATATTACAAATGCTCACATGCTCCCCCTATCAAATGTACAACATGCATAGGTGTGAAAACATGCACAAAAACATGCACAAAGATATACACAAAGATATGCTTCACAAAACATGCACAAAATAACACAAAGTAATACAAAGCTTATAGCTATATTTCTCCCCCTTTGTCATCAACAAAAACTGGAGGAAAAAAATTAATAAACCAAAAAAAGTACATAGCAAAATGACGAACAAAGACAAATTTATACATAGAAAGGGGATATTCTTAGTTCAAACGGTTACATAACAAATAGAAAATACACAGTCGACTGGTATTAAGGGGCAGTCGACTTAGTCGAGAGCAAAATAGAAAATCGAACATAGCATTGATACAACGGCTCAGTCGACTGGGTACTCTGCACAGTCGACTGTCCAGAACATAAAACTCAGACAAAAACTTAGAAAAATAAAGATACTTGGCAGTCGACTGAAAAATACTTGTAAGTGGACTTACCATAGAAAAAATTTAAGAAACATCATGAAAACTACAAATCTCTAGTTGTCTCCTTAAGGTGATAAATGTGTCTTCCTTAAGAGGTTTGGTAAAGATGTCAGCTATCTGTTTATCAGTAGAAATAAAGTCTAAAGAAATGTCTCCCTTTAAAACATGATCACATAAAAAATGATGTCGAATATCAATATGTTTCGTACGTGAGTGTTGAACCGGATTTTTAGATAAGTTAATGGTACTGGTATTATCACACATTATTGAAGGTTTTTCAAAAGAAATACCATAGTCTAATAGGGTTTGTTTCAACCACAAAATTTGGGCGCAAGCCAAACTTGCAGTGATATATTCAGCTTTTGTAGTAGATAGGGATACCGAATTTTGCTTCTTACTTCACCAAGAGACTAGTGAATGTCCCAAATAGTGACATGTCCCACTAGTGCTCTTGCGGTCAGTTTTACTACCGGCAAAATCCACATCACTATATGACAAAAGTTGAAAGTTATCGGTGCGTGGATAAAATAAACTATATTCAGACGTGCCTTTAAGGTATCTTAAAATACGTTTCACAGCTTTTAAGTGAGATTCTTTAGGACTTGACTGATATCTAGCACACAAACATACACTAAACATAATGTTCGGTCTACTAGCAGTTATATATAGGAGTGAGCCAATCATACCTCGATAGAGTTTTTGATCGACACTCTTACCTAATTCATTTTTGTCAAGGGTAGTGGTAGTAGCCATAGGTGTGGTCTTACTACTCGTGCTATCCATTTTAAACCATTTGAGTAATTCCTTAGCATATTTTCCTTGATTAATAAATATGCCATTATGTGACTGTTTAATTTGTAGTCCAAGGAAATAGTTGAGTTCACTCATGTGACTAATCTCAAACTCGTTTTTCATGGTGTTAGCAAACTCTTGATATAGATTACTATTATTAGAACAAAAAATTATGTCATCAACATATATTTGTATGATTAAAATATCATTCTTAATTCTTCTAATAAACAAAGTAGTATCTACTTTATCTATTTCAAAACCTGTTTCTAAAAGAAAAGTCTTCAATCGATCATACCAAGCACAAGGTGCTTGTTTAAGACCATATAAAGCTTTTTTCAATTTAAAAACGTGATTTGAGAATTGTTCATGTTCAAAACCTAGTGGTTGTTTAACATAAACATCTTCCTTTATAAAACCATTAAGGAAAGCACTTTTAACATCCATTTGAAAGAGTGTAAAATTCATAAAACAAGCAAAAGATAATAAGATACGAATTAATTCTAATCTAGCAACATGAGCATATGTTTCATTAAAATCTATGCCTTCTTCTTGATTATACCCTTGAGCAACTAGTTTAGCTTTGTTCCTAACAACTTGTCTTGATTCATCTAACTTATTCTTAAATACCCATTTGGTACCAATTATAGTATGATCAGGAGGTCATGGAACTAAATCCCATACATCATTCCTTATGAATTAGTTTAACTCATCTTGCATGACATTCATCCAAAATTCTTTCTCACACGCTTCTTGTATATTCTTCGGCTTAAAATCCGACAAGAAGGCTGTGTGAGATATCATGTCTGAATACCATGTGAAATGTCACCAATTATTAAGTCATGATGATGATCTCTAACTTCAACAAAAGACTTTGGTAAAGTTGGAGACATCACAATAGGATCAGTCGACTTGACCAGTTCATCAGTCGACTGATTTACAGCAGTTGACTTGACTTTCTTATCGGTCGACTTATCCGCAAGGCTAGTTTGCTCTAAAGATGTAATTGCTTTATTTAAAGCTGATGAATTAGGTTCATCATCTTCAATTAAAGTCAATAAAGACAGAGATTCATCAAATGCAACATGCATGGATTCTTCAATAGTCATTGTTAACTTGTTGAAGATTCTATATGCTTTACTCCGATTTGAGTATCCTACAAAGATATCCTCATTAAATCTAGGATCAAACTTATCTAAATTATCCTTAGTGTTCAGAATAAAACACTTACATCCAAATAATTTAAAGTAAGAGACCTTAGGAATTCTATCAAAAAATAACTCATAACATGTTTTCTTTAGCTTAGGTCTAATCAAAATTCTATTCAAAACATAACAAGCTGTAGCAATGGCTTCAGCCCAAAAATACTTAGGTAAATTGCTTTCAACAAGCATCGTACGTGCACATTTTTGCAAAGTCCTATTCTTCCTTTCAACCACTCCATTTTGTGGTGAAGCTCTAGGAAATGCAAACGAATGAGTTATACCATTCTTGTTACAATATTCTGCAAACGTTTCATTTTCAAATTTTTCACCATGATCACTTCTAATAGTGACTATGGTTAGAGACTTGATTTTGAATTCGTTTACAAAAATTAGCTAATTCTCCAAAAGTATCATTATTATGTTTTAAAAAGAAAGTCAAAGTGAATCATGAAAAATCGTCTACTAAAACAAATACATACCTACTTTTATTTAAAAAAGCAACTCTAGTAGGGTCAAATAAATCCATGTGGATTAATTCGAGCGGCTTACTAGTAGAAATTACTTCTTTTGTTTTAAAAGTAGATTTAATTTGTTTACCTAGTTGACATGCATCACATAACTTATCCTTTTTAAAGGATAGTCTTGGCAGCCCTTTAACTAGGTTGCACTTAGATAATTTAGAGAGATTTTTCATATTCACATGGCCAAAACGTCTATACCATAGCCAAGAATCATTATTAGAAGCTACTAAGCAAAAATCATTCGAAAACTCATATGCTTTTAAACACAATTCATAAATGTTATTTTTCCTAAATCCTTGAAAAATTATATTTTGCATAATAGAATCATAAATTAAACATGCATCTTTTTCAAACATGATTTTATAACCCTTATCACATAGTTGGCTAATACTTAACAGGTTATGCTTAAGTCCACTAACTAATAAGACATCTTTTATAGAGGGGTTAGTGTGCTTACCGACCATACCAATTCCTATGACCTTTCCTTTGTTGTTGTCACCAAATATGACTGTTCCTTCATCAATGTCTTGTATGGAAGATAGGAGGTTGGCATGACCAGTCATGTGCTTCGAGCATCCGTTGTCAAGTATCCAACGATCTCTCTTAGGTACCTATAAAATATTCAATGTGAATATGGTACCATTTTCATTGGGTCCAAAATAGATTAGTTTGTGGGAAACCAAACCCATCAAGAATTTGATTTTCCACCATAAGCAGAAATATAATTAGCAGCATTACATACAGTAAGCATATATGAATTAATATAAGCAATTCTATCTTTCGAACTCAGGTTGACTAGAACCCATACATATTTGCTCTGTCCAGTCGACTTTACAGTACCTTTCAGTCGATTATTATTCAGTTGATTGGGAGGTAGTATAGGTCGACTTATCTGAGGTATTTGTCTTGCTGAATAAGACTCAGTACCTCTGGACAGGCGACTGATATGTGGATTTAGTCGACTGGTCTGAACTGTAGATTTTCCTTTTTCATGAAAAGTTACAGTTTTAGGTTTTTCAAAAAACTCATGAAGTTTATTCTTAACACTAGAAATAGATACAGATTTGTTTACACTAGTATTCTTAGAAGAATGAGATTTTTCAAGGGACTTTTTAAAATCAAGTCCAAACTTTTGATTAGATTGCATTTGATTTTGAAGAACATCATTTAAATTCTCTTTTCCTTTATTAAATCTAGATACGTTGTTGGATATCTCTTCATAATTTTTCTTTAGAGACTCAAGATCAATATCTAAACTAGAAAGACAAGAATTTAAGGATTATCAATGTCACGCCCCGCTTCCCAGAATACAGGAACACAGGCACGTAACTGAGGCCCAGCGAACGATGCAGATACATCATTCATAAGCTGTAAATTTAACTCAATAACAAGATAACAATTTCAACCACGAAAGCATATATAATCACAATAGGATAACAAAGTACATGACATATTGCATGAACATAATACAGGACATAACCAACAACTGGAAAAGAAACATTACTACGGGTCAAACACGCCCGGATTACAACAAGGATTACATGAATAAAACAAGAATTAAAATAACATGAAATTAAACAAGACTAGAATATCTGTTCAGCAACACCTTCGAGTAGTTCTCCATCTGGGCCTGCAAGTATATTATTACAAAGAAAGAGAAACAAGAGGTACCCGTTAATGCAAGTCACGGGCCGCAAGTGGTACAAGCAACGGGATAAATATAGAATAAAACAAAAGCAGGAAAGAATAAGGAATCAAGAATTATATGATAGAGCAAATACAACATGCAACAGAATCAAGAACAAGACCTCATAAAACAAATAGCATGCATGTAAACAAGTAAATAATCCATAGTAACATGTAACATGCAAACGAGTAATCAAGTAAACGTGTCAACATGAACTAGTAACATGTAAACAAGTAAACAAGTCATCATAACCATGTAACATGTAAACGGATCATGCAAGTATACGTGTCAATGTCATGTCTTTTATTAACCTAACTAGGTAGCACTTCATGCGTCCCATACCACATGGTTGCTACTCGAAATCAAGTGAACGTTTAGACTAGTGGTGGATTCTATAGGTCACGTACCCGGAAAAATTGTATCTTGTTCGAGATACGTGCAATGTGAAACATGTAGTGTAACTTGTAGCGTGAAACATGTCAAGTAACTTGTAATTTAGCAAACTTGTAACTTGTAACTTACAAATTTGCAGCGAGGAACCACGAGCCTCTGTCCGAGTACGCTCTTCTATATTACCCACTACTAAATCTTTTTCCTTTATACCCCGGCTTGTTATTTTTTAATTACAATTAAACATGAACAAAAACTACATGCAACAACAGGGACAGGTAACATGGCAAGGATAACATGACAAGATCAAGTATCAAGACTTATGCGAGGCAGGAAACATATTTCAGGACTTATAAAACATGTGATACAACTAATGACATGCATAACACTTAATCAAGAATAAAATATATTATAACAACATGCAACCTAGGAACAAACAATTCATGCACAACATCCTATATAATTCTAAGAGTATATATGTGTGTATTAATTTTTGTGTTCGTGTCATGCATATGAGAACAAAGTATTCACGATCACATGTGAATACAGATCGACGGATTAGGTATGGAAATGGGTATCAATTCGACTTATGAATGCGAATTGGAGTCAAAAATAATATACATGCGGTATTTTTACAAGGGCTTGTACTAGAACAAATAAAATTGTACAAGAGATACTTGCCTGTTAGTTGACGACGATGAATTAAAAATAGAATAACGGGATCAGTATCCCGGGTAGCAGAACACGTGCGAGATGTGTGGCAGCCACGCCAAATCAGCAACTCCTAGAATAGCAAACTCCCAACTTCACTTCAGCAACTCCAAATAGCAGTAAACAGCAACCCCACTTCAACAATTCCAAATCAACAAATCTGCAATCAGCAACTCCCAAAGCAACTCAAAACAGCAAATAACTCCTCCAACAACTCCAATACTACATAAATAGCAACACCCAACACAACAGATCCCAATACAACTAGTAAACACCCAACACCAAATAGCAACAATACAACCAGCACCTCCACTTAAACACCAATACAATAAGATTCCCATCACCAACAACACAGTGTTATTCCCCTTCTTCTTCACTTCTCTTCGACACACACAGAGGGGGGAGAGAGAGAGAGAGAGCGAGCGGGAGAATGGGGAACAGCGACGGTGGGAGGAGCGCAGGCACGACTGGGGCGACGGCAGAGGGGGAGCAGCTCAGGCGGCGGCACGTGACTGGGAGATGAGCGACTGAGGTACAGTCGAGCAGAGAAGAAGAGGCTGGCGAAGCTTCGAGCTTGAGCGGGAGTTCGAGCGGGAGGAGGAGTTGGGCGAACACAGGTGGAGGAGACGAGCGAGAGATGGATGGGAATGGCGACGACAGTAGACGAATGGGGTTCTTTGTTGCGTCGTGGAGAGGCGAGGAAGATGGGATCTTCGGCAATGGCGAGGCGAGTGGCGCTCGGAGTTGACAGGACGGGGAGCAGGGGCTCGGCGATGGCGGAACTGACGACGAGGGGGCTTTGGCTGTGGCAGTGTCGAGGGGCGATGTCGGGGCGGTTGCGGAGTGAGGGTGAGCTCGACGGAGAAGACGAAGGGCAGCGGTGGGTCGACGAGGTAAGGCGGAGCTCGAACGGGAAGAGCGACGGGCTGAGGTGGGGCGGTTTGACGGAGCCTTCGGCAATGGCGAGCGGAAGGAGCGAGGGAGCTCAGGGTCGGAGTCGAGGTTGAAGATGGAAGATGGAGGAAGGAGGAGAGTGGGTTGATCTGTTGGGTTTGAGTTTGTTTGGTTTCTCTGTTTGGTAGAGAAACAGAGAGGGAGAGAATGGGAGAGAGAGTGATAACGGAAGGGGGATTTAAATATAAGAATATAATAAGAAGTGAAGTAGTGGGGGTAGCTATGAGGAGTGGGGAAATGTGTAGTCAAAGTGGGGGAGGAAGTTAGAGTACGGGATTGAAGAGTGGGGAATAAGGGAAAGAATTGTATAGGAATAGGTGTAGGATAAAACTGTACAATATATGGGTTCTGGATTTGGGCTTGGTTTTTGGGCTTAAAAATATTTAATTAAAACAATTAAGACATTGGGCTAAAATATTTTGGGCTCAAATTAATTTAATTAAAATCAAATACGAAATTAGGCTTCAATAATTGGGCTTATAACAAAATAAAATAATAATTAGGGTATTGGGCTAAACAATTGGGCTCGGATTAATTTAGTAAGATCAAATACGAATTTGGGCTTAGAATTAAACAATTGGGTTTCATATTAACCAATAATAAAATCAAAATACAACCTGGGCTCATATTAATTAAACAGTAAAATCAAAATACAAACTTGGGCTTTTAATAAATAGTCAAACTATTGAGTTCATAAGAATAGTTAAAATAATAAAATCAATTAAGGAAAAATAATCATAAGATACTGAGGATTTAAATACGGAAAAATATTTTTAAAAATACGTATTAATGAAAACAGGGGTTACAATCAAGGTTAAGATTCTCTTGAGAAATTGTTTGATTAACTTTCTCTAAGTTCTTAACTCTAATCTTTTCTTTTTTAAGTTCTTGAAAAATCTCGTTGAAAGCATCAAGTAAATCATTAGAATCATAGTCATTACTTACTTGATTTTGAGATGCCATAAAACACACGTTTGCAACCTCGTTTGTCTCATCAATTTCTTCTTCCGACGAAGAATCACTATCATCCCAAGTTGCTTGGTATGCCTTTTTGTTCTTCACAAACTTGTTCTTTGTGTACTTGTCCTTCTTGAAGTTGGACGCCTTTTCCTTAGATTTTGCGTTCTCTAGTGGGCAATTCTTCTTCATATGGCCTGTCTTGTTACATCTAAAACAAGTTGGAGGTTCATTAGATTCCTTAGATTTTGAATTAAACTTACCTTTTCTTAGGAACTTTTTGAACTTTCTCGTGAACATGGCAATCTCTTCCTCATCTTCTTCTTCATCCACGGAGTCCGACATGGCTATGAATGCTAATGTCTACTTCTTTGATTGTTGTGGTTTGGCATCCTTCTTGCGCTCTTCAAGTTGTACCTCATAAGCCATAAGATTTGCCACAAGATTCTTAAGAGAAAGTTGTATTAAATCATTGGCCTCTTCTATGGCGGTGGTCTTCTTCTCCCATTTGGGGGTTAGTGCACGAAGTACCTTCCTCACCATCTCGGCTTGAGTATACGTCTTTCCAAGTGCCACAAGTGAATTGGTAATGTCCGTGAACCTTGTAATCATCTCAGACACATTCTTATTCTCCTTCATGCGGAACATTTCAAACCTGTGAACAAGAACAGATATTTTAGATTCTTTTACTTTATTTGTTCCTTCATGAGTTACCTCGAGTGTGTGCCAAATTTGATGTGTAGTTGTTGCATTGGACACATGGTTGAACTCCTCCTTTGTAAGGGCATAAAACAGCGCATTCATCGCCTTTGCATTGTTCATTGTTTGGTTCTTCATGTCATCGTTCCATTGTGCATATGGAATGGTAGGAGCGGTGTACTCGGTCTCTGTCATGTTCCATATTTCATAGTTGATGGACTGAAGGTAGATCTTCATTCTACACTTTCAATAGTTGTAATTGGTTCCATCGAAGATGGGTGACCTTTGTGTAGATTGGCCTTCATGGTATTGATTTGCATTAGAATTAGTTGTCATTGCACTCAACCAGGCTCTGATACCAAGTGTTGGATCCTGTAGGCAAGGCAAGAAACACTAGAGGGGGGGTGAATAGTATTTTATAAAAATTAATTGCGGAATTAAAAATTATCTTCTGTTCAGTAGACCGTAAAAAAAAGTTCAGTCGACTGAGGCGTCATAGTAGAAGAGTATTTTGATACTAGTCTGATAAGTCGACTTAATACAAAGAAGCAGTCGACTTGCCAGAAGAGTTTCTGAGAATATTGTAATACCAGTCTGATCAGTCGACTTAAGATGAGAATACAGTCTGTAACACTCCGAATTCTAAAATAAAACTGAATTCGAAGTTCCACAGGATCTTTACACTTCTTTCGTACAATTTTACAAGGAAATAAAACATTTCTTACATCAGAGTTACATTACACATTTACATTTTTACAGCGGAAGCAATTTTACAATAAATTACATGAAACAACATTTAAATCAATCTTGAGCAGCATGTATACTTCAATTGTGTCAAACATCTTTACCCTGCATGTAAAACTGTGGGCACGTCAGTTCATTCAACTGACGAAATATTATACACGACCATCCTCTCTATGCCGGAAACAGTATAACGATTCTCAATACTTAGCAAACCACAAACTTGTTGACAAACAAAGCTAAAGGGACTATCCTATTGATGTCGTGTTGTGAATGTGTACTTAGTCCTTAATGCAATTGTTTGTATTATATGACACTAATACGCACTTGTTCAGAGTCTATGCAGCCCATACTACATAGGTCCGAGGGCAAGCCCTTAATCGTTCTTCATCTTGTAGGATTCAATCCCTCATCATGACTTAATCTACTACTGTAATTACGGTAAGTATCCTAGATATTTTCTGACCTACGAACTCATGTCTAGGCACCCTGGAGGGAATCCCAACGCACTGTCACATGACTCATCATGCAGGCATCCTGTGGTAATTCAGCTCCTACCATGGACATGACACCACCCGCAGTCGTCAAACACCCTACGAGCGTCGCCACCGGGATGGTACTCTGGAGCAGTATCCACGCCCTATCATGACGCATCATGGGACATCCTGTGAATACTCTCACGCCGCCAATTCAATAGCCCTCATACTCAATGTTTTTCTCTTACTTTCATCACATCTTCACTATGTATCTAATCCTTAGTTTAATTGAATCATGAATAAAATCAAACCCTTAGAGTGTAGCACTCCCACTATACTGGTCTTATTCATTCATTTCACATGACCCAAACCTTGGTCTTCTCATTTCCAAATATCATTTCCACATTTCTTTTATTGCCGGTATAAGGCTTGGCTATACCCTAATTCTCAATTTCAACTCATAATTACAACATCGAGCTTTTCATACTCATAAGGTCATTTCATGATTAATCACAATTCATGTTTTCATAAGCATAGTATTCATGTATTAACATCTTTCATAACTCATCACAATCAATAAGTCAACTTCACGTGCAATTTATACGTAAGAATAAATTTCAACTAGTAGTAATCCGTAATTCATTTATTTCACAAATCTATTATTCTCATTTCAAAATCTTACTATAAGCAGAAGTTATAAGTCAATTAATTACACCAATCACACCTTAAAAATTTCCTCATTACTAATTTTCATCTTTATAACTCAAAAATCTCATTTATTTTTTCTTTTATTTAAAAAGACAAATTAAATTTTAAAAAGAAGTCCTTTCTTGCAAATGTAATATCCTGATTTTCCAAATATATGAAGATTATTTATTTTGTTGCACATGGTGTGCACGTGTAATATTTTGGCTATTATTTTCAACATAATGAGTAAGAACATTGTTTTTATAAAGTATTTTCCCTAAAGCCCAAATGTTAATTTACTTGCTTTCTTCTAAAATAATTATTTTTGGCCCAATTAATTTAAGCCCATGAACCTAATCTTTTCTTTTTTTTTTTCTATAACTTGTATGTGTAACATTCCCTTTAAAGGACTTGTTATATTGAGGTACAATTTCTTGTAGGGTGATTTGTGCATACACGTGCATGTTGCATACACGTGTAGAGCACACCCCTTGGGATGGCCGGATTGCTTCTTTTGGAGGGATTTTCAAATGGTTGAATGGAGATCATGGGCGGTTATTTTGAGGTGTGGGTAGTTTTTACAACCCCCTAGTCAATCCTAGCCTTTGATCCTATAACCATCTAATGAATCCTAGCCTTTCATCTCACTCCCCTTGGTGTATAAATACCCCCCCCCCCCCCCTCTCATCTATTATTCCTTACACTATGATTTGTTTTATGAGATTATTATTTTAAAGAGAGGCATTTCGTGAGTTGTGTGTGTGCTTTTCTGTGGAGGCCGAGTAGCATTCTGAAGACTTCGGTGTGGAGCAAGGAGCAAGGAGCGAGGAATCGTTCACTACATTAAGGAGCTTTTGCTGGATTTCGATTATTTCGTCAAATAAGGTGGGTGTTTCTCAGGACTTCTAGGGTAGAAATTATGCTATAATTATGATGGTTGTTGCTATTGCTTATGAAGTAAATTCAACGTACTAGAATTGCTGGTATATATTATGATAATGATTGTGGAAGACAATTAGTGAAATAATGACACTACAACAATGACGAATTGGGTCGGTACAGTCGACTGCCGTAAGGATAAGTCGACTGGTACGAGACATCTATTACATGTTTGTTAGAAGTTTCATGACATATGTGTGTATTATTAAAATGAAGTAGTACGGCTAAACTCATATTCTTCATGATGTACATGGCTAAGTAGACATGGGCATGTGGAAAAAGAACTAAGGGACAATTAATAAAAACTGAGAATGACTGGTACAGTCGACTGATATTCGGAGTAGTCGACTGATGCATTAATTAAACTATGAGTATGCCTGAAATTACATGAAATGAGATATGTTTTCATTGTGATTGTCCTAGTGAGATTGAGAATCATGTTTTATCTCTGCACGGAAGTTATGAATAAGTGTAAATGCATGTTTAAAGTATTTTCTTAAAGAAAAGATAATGTTAGTAACTTGAAATTCCATGTTGCGATGTTACTGAACAGTAAGAAGGGTTGTGTTTATGAAATATGAATGTATGTATATTGTGATTTGACATCATGATGCAAGTGTATGTAAGAACTGTAAGAAAGATAATTCCTTAATTTGAAATATGAATCTGTCCAGTCGACTGAATGCGCGTAGCAAGTCGACTGAGCTGAACCTGATAATGTACTGTTAAAAATCCCAGGACAGACGACTGATGGATGAACAGTCGACTGTCACGTGGATAACATTTTAAACATGAAAAGTTGCGGGACAGCCGACTGGCCGTGTGCAGCAGTCGACTCTCCCGAGTGTTCATGATGAACTTGTATTGACTGTACGAGTCGACTGGTATCCTTCCAAGTCGACTGTACAGAGTAGATTTTGATATGTCAGAGATTTCAGTTTTGATTATTGCTGAAAGTTGTGAACTTTATGATTGATGTCAATGAACTCTTTTATGGCTGTATGAATTTATATGAAAAGAATCATAGATGTGAGTTGAGAATTAAATGAACATGAAAAGGCTAAGATCATGATAAGAAAGTCTGTGAGACTCTAAATTGAATTATGAGCTGAAAGTGCTCAATTGGAAGTTGTGAATTGTAAATTGAAACCAAGAGTAGCTAAGTCTCCCCCGGCAATGGAAATGAAATGAAATTGAAAAGAAGACCAAGGTTGGTCATGTGTAAATGAAAGGAATAAGTCCGGTTTGGTGGAGAGGCTAACTCTAGAGCTTTGATTTGTATTCATGATTCTAATATTTAATACATAGTGGAGATGTGATGAAAGTGAGAGAAAACATAAGTATGAGAACTAGAGTTTACGGTGCGGGTGTGTGAGCCGCAGAATGCATGCTTGATGAGTCAAGACATAGCGCGGGCACAACTCAGAATGATCAGACTTTAGCCACGCTTGTGGGATGTTTGGTGACTGCAAGAGGATCGTGTTCAAGGAGGAGGCTGAATTGCCGCAGAATGCATGCTTGATGAGTCAAGACATGGCGTGGGGTTTCCCTCCAGGGTCCAGGACACGTGCTTGTACTCATAGATCATCTAGGATACTCACTGTAATTACAGAAGTAGATTAAGTCATGGCGAGGGATTGAACCCTACGAAAATGAAGAACGAATAAGAGGCTTGCCCTCGGACATATGTAGTATGGGATGCATAGAATCCGAACAAGTGCGCATTAGTGTCATGTAAATTAAGAAATTGCATTAAGGATTAAGTGCACGATCACGACACGACATTATTAAGATTTTCCCCCTTACTTTAATTGTTATGTGAACAAGTTTGTGATCTGTTAAGAAATGAGATTCGTTATACTGTTTCTGGCATAGAGAGGATGGCCATGTATAATTATCGTCGGTTGAATAAACTGACGTACCCACAGTTTTGTATGCAGGATAAATTACATGTTAAAGAGGAATGGATGCATAAAGATTTTACCATGTTGTTGTACATTTATGTAAATGTTGTATATTCTTACTTCCGCTGTGCAAATGAAAAGTGTAATATGATGTAAACTCTGATGTAAAGTGAAAAGTTTAAATTCCTTGTGAAATTGTACTCAAAGAAAGTGAAAAGATCCGGTAGAACATCTCGAATTCAGTGTTTTGGGATTCGGGGCGTTATAGCAAAAAGCCCCAATTTCTTAATTACATTTTATCAAAAGTTATACAAATTTTTCTCATAAAGTCCAAATAATTTTCAGTAACTAATTCTACATTTTCCCAAATTTTTAATCTATTTTTAAAAACTCAATTTAATTAAAATTCCATAAAAAATAGTTTTTTTAAAATCCAAACCCCCAATCGGATTCGAACCCACAACCAGCGGCCCAATAGATAGCGCACAAAACCAACGCACCAAAGCCCCAAGGCGATATAACTAGGGGTTATAATCCCTAAGTATCGACTCTCGGCAAATCAGATTTTTAACAAAAAAATAAACTAAAAGCCTCAGTTTCGAACCTGAGACCTCCCCTCTACTGTAGCGACCGAAAGCTCTACCAACCAGTTGGTCTAAGTGGTCATTTCGTTTTGAAAGTAATTAATTTGGGTTTTGATTTTGCTCTCTGTTCATAGCTATAATTCATGAAGTCTCAAAACAAAAATTGTCTCTTTTTCTCCTCTTTTGAAAACAAAATTTTCCAGAATTAAAATACACCAAAATCTACAGCAACTAGTATTTTTATACGTATTTTTAACTTTTTCAAACATGCATTTTAGCCCTAGTTTGTATTCCATGTTCATAATTTTGACATTTGAGAACTAAAGCATAATTCTTCATGATTAAAGATAGGTTCCCACAAAAATCACTACATTATTGTTCTCTTGCTTATTGACAACTACTATGTTTTTAGAACACAAAATCATCTTTTCTAATGAATAAAACTTCTATCTTTATCCACTAATTTACACATGATGCATTCAATCATTTGTTTGCAAATACAATCTTTTTCATTTATTCTAACATTCATATGGCACATATAAAATGGAGAATTCTACTACAAAAATTAACAATTATCTCTTAGTAATCATTCCATCAATTTATCTCTAATATTACCACTCTACTTTAATACTTTAATTAAACAAACATGGTTCCAATCTCTTACTAGTTAATTCACATAATTTCATTTAAAATATACCTAGCATGCATTCTAATATTAGAAGTAATGAGAAACACCCATCTCTTTGGAGAAAACCAATTAAAAGCTCCTAGAGTCTCCTAGAATGCGAGAGAGTAGCATTCTCCTCCTAGATTGTGATACAAAAGTCCTCCTTCTTGCTCTCTTGCCAAAACCGAGAGCTCTCTTGTGGATGGGATGGGCCGGCCTCCAATGTTGGGACACACCAAAGAACACTCAAACTATATACTCTTTTATGTAATTCTCTCTTATATAAATTCTTTCTTTCAATAATTTCTTAGTGTAGAATACATGTAGGTGGGGGTATTTATACTAGTTCTAGGATGGATTGGAGGGCTAGGATTTCATTAGATGGTTAAAGATGGATGGCTAGAATAGGAGGGGAAGTTGTAGCAACCACCCACAATCAAATAACTACCCATGCACACACACACCTACTCCCCATCTTCTCCATGCACAAACCGGCCTCCCATAGGTGTGCAATGCACACTACGTGCATGCACGTGCCCTTTAGTACCCCCCCATTTGAAATTTGCACAATTTTTAATTAATCAATTGTTCACAAATTGTGTCTACATGACAAGTGTGACAATTTAAATGATTAATTAAATTTGTCGGCATCACAAATAGTGGGCTTAGACTTGTAGGCCAAAATAATAAAATAATAAATTATTAAAGTGGGCTCAAAATAAGAAAATAATGTTTTAGGCTTTACAAAATAGGCTTTTAGGAAAATAAAGGAAAGGAAGAAAATAATTGTTCATACTACCAAAAGAAATTATATATATATAAATAAATAAATAAATATACATACGAAATTTGCACGTGCATAACACGTGAAAATCAACATTTCTATTAAAATGAAAGTTTAGGGTATTACATAGTCGACTTACCAGAACGGTTTTGAGAGAATTGAAATGCAAGTAATAAAAGGTTCAAGAGATACAACCACAGAAATTCCAACCATAGAGTACACACGATGTATGTTGGTTTGATCCTCCCGACCTACATCCAGTCCCCAAGCAACCCACTTGAGATTTTCCACTATTCTTGAAAAATATACAAGAATACCCTACGGTGTTAGACAACAACCTTGTCCAACCCGTAGTCCTCTCTCACCACTAGAGAGAGCAACCCGCTCTTCCACCTAGAGTGAGAACCTGACTCTACACCCTAGAGTCCTACTCTCCAACCGAGAGAAAAAGAAAACAATAAAATTGTTTACAATCAACCTATAGCCTTGTTGTGATTGTGATTTTGTACGTGGCTATTCGGTCAACTTCTGAATTCAATCCAAAACGAATTCAATGTTATGTTGAACTGAACTCAGAGAACCAAGTCTTAAGAATTAGAGTGTTTGAGTTAAAAAAAAATTTCTCTTTGAAAGTAAGAACACTAAAACTTTTTCTCAAAAGGCTTGGGGGCCTTCCATGGTGATTCTAAGCCTCTATTTATAGAGTAGAATCCCTAGAAGTTGTAAAAACAGTACTTACAACTATTTACAAACGGATATATCTTTTTGAAATCAAAAAATCAAAATTTGAAATCAGAAATCTGTCAAAACGACTTGAACAGTTGACTGGGTTGCCGTTATGAGTCGACTGGCCAGAGTTTGAACTCAGACAGTTTTGTACAGGTACAGTCGACTGTTCCTTAATGGCAGTCGACTGGTACTCAACAGCTGACCTAGTTCAAACTGTTTTGACCTTTATTTTTAAAAACCACACAGTTATAAAATTATATGTGAGTGTGTGTGTGTGTGTGTGACAAGGCTTTTACATCAATCTAAGACTCAACAAAAGAATATTGCATTTGTTTTTACAAGACACAAAATATAAGACATTGAAGCTTTGGTCTTGACTTGAGTCTTTAGTCTTGATTGAAGCTTCAGCCATTGTCCTTGTATGAAGCTTTGCTTGATCATTCTTCAGCTTTAGAACAACTTGCTTGATCAATTTTCTTTGAGGCTTTTGTGTATCATACATGATAAACTTTGTGTTAAATACCACTTATATATAGGAGGTCAACGAATATCAAAAACAACTCTACCACCAATATGGGACTATAATATCTAACACCCCCTCTCAAACTCACGACAGATCAAACAATGTGAGTTTGCCTACTAAGTGTCGGAATCTCTGAACTGTATGGGATTTGGTGAAGAAGTCTGCAGTCTGCTGGGAAGAGGTAACAGAATGGAGAGAGATGGTCCCTGCCTCAAAACGCTCACGAACATAATGATAATCAATTTTAATATGTTTCGTTCGCTCATGAAAGACCGGGTTGCTTGCAATATGCAATGCACTCCGGTTATCACAATAAAGTGGAGTAGCTCCTGTAAGGGTAACACCCATATCTGATAACAACCAACGAACATGAACAATCTCTCTAGTAGTAGCTGCCATTGCTCTGTACTCAGCCTCGGTGGAAGAACATGCAACAACTGCCTGTTTCTTGCTCCGCCATGAGATCAGCGAATCACCAAGAAATAGACAGAAACCTGTGGTAGACCTTCTGATAGTTGGATCACCTGCCCAATCTGAATCAGAATATGCACTGAGCTCTAATTTTGATGTAGACGGCATGAATAATGAGCGAGTGATGGTGCCTCGAAGATATCTGAGGATCCGAAGAAGAGCATCGTAGTGAACTGATGTAGGAGCAGAAACAAACTGGCTGACAATACTAACTGCATGAGCAATATCGGGGTCTGGTCATGCATAAATAGACAAGCTGTCCAACAATCTGCCTGTATCTAGTGGGATCAGGAAGGGGCTCACCATCTGTGGGACGAAGCTTCACATGAAGCTGTAAGGGTGTATTAGCTGATCGACTGTCGAGAGGCATGCAGCGGAAATAATATCTGATGTGTATTTCTGCTGAGAAATGAGTATCCCGTGAGATCCATGAGCAATTTCTAAACCCAGAAAGTAACGTAGCTTACCAAGGTCTTTCATATGAAACTGCTGGTGAAGGTATTTCTGGGTGGATGCAATGCCGGCGGAGTCATCCCCAGTAATGATCATATCATCAACATATAGTAGTAGAATTACCCTCCCCTGCGATGATGACCGCACAAACATAGAATGGTCTTGAGAACTCTGACTAAAACCAATCTTGGTGATGACAAGGCGAAAACACTCAAGCCAGGCTCGAGGGGCCTGCTTCAAACCATATATAGCCCGACGCAGCCGGCAAATATGACGAGGAGGAGTAGGGAGGCCAGGAGGAGGATCCATATAAACAACCTCAGATAAGGTACAATGATGAAAAGCATTCTTCACGTCCATCTGGTATAACGGCCAGTGGCGGATGGCGGCAACAGCAAGAAGGGTGCGAACAGTAGTCATCTGTGCAACGGGAGCAAAAGTGTCATCATAGTCAATGCCATGCTCCTGAGTAAACCCTCGGGCTACTGACGGGCCTTGTGCCGCTCAATAGATCCATCAGGTTGATATTTGACCTTGAAGATCCACTTGCAGCTAATAGGCTGAATGCCCTCTGGTAGAGGAACAACATCCCAAGTGCCAGTCTGATCAAATGCACTGAATTCCTCTGCAATAGCTTTCCTCCATTCAGGATATTGAATTGCGTCTTGATAGGTTCTGGGCTCACGTGTAGAGTGTATAGCAGTGAAATATGCATGAAACTGTGGTGAGTAGGAAGCTAGGGTGGCAAAACCAAACTGGTCAAAAGGACCAGTGGCATCAGGTGTATAACGTACCGGAGGAATACCAGAAGTGGAACGGGTAGACTGACGAAGAGGTGGTGGACTGACAGGGTGTGGGGGTGAAGACGGTAGAGTAGGTGCATGTGTCAGCGGGGAAGTAGGTGGGATGGGTGCTGGCTGCTGTGGGGATGCAGGTGGAGGTTCGGTAGGGGGAGCAACAGGTGTAAGGACTGCAGGAGATGTGAATGGAGCCAGAGGAGTGGGATAAAAAAGAATGCGGGAAGATAAAGTCGGGGGGCTAGCAACAACTGGGGAATCGAGAAATCTAGTATCCTCGGGAGGGGTCAGGTAGTAAGGTGAGTTTTCCACAAAGGAGACATATCGAGAAATGCGGACACGACCCGCAGATGGATCGAAACAACGATAACCTTTGTGTTCAGGACTAAGACCTAAGTGAACGCACTTAGCAGCACGAGCAGAGAGCTTCGTTCGCTCAGTAGGAGGGAGAAGGGCGTAACAGGTGCATCCAAAGGTACGGAGCATACTGTAGTCGGGAGGTGAATGATAAAGAACCTCATAAGGCGTCGTACTAGCTAAGGCAGACGAGGGAGTAATATTGATGAGACTAATAGAGGTCATGATAGCTTCAGCCCAGAAGGAACGAGGAGCAGAAGAGGAGAGTAAAAGGGCGCGAGCCGTCTCAAGGATGTGACGATGCTTGCGTTCAGCTACACCATTCTGCTCATGTGTATAAGGGCATGATTGCTGAAACAGGGTGCCGTGAGACTGAAGGATTGTTCTCATTATGATAGAGGTGTACTCACGTGCACCGTCCGATCGAAAATTCTTAATGCGTACACCGAACTGAGTGTGAATCATGGTTGTAAAGACCCGGTAAATATCAGGTATCTCAGATCGCTGACGCATAAGAAAAACCTATATATGTCTAGTGAAGTCATCGATGAAGGTAACATAATAGAGATAGCCTTTCCACGATGGTACGGGAGAGGGTCCCTGATATGGCTAAAAATAGGATTAAATCGGGACCGTTCACATCGGACACGAATCTTAAAGCTCAGGGGTAAAACGGTAATTTCGCCTACAAACGGGTCTGAAATGGAAACTGGGTCTTTATTCAAAGCCCAATAACTCATGAACGGATCCACGTCAACTGAGTACGGGTTCCAACCCGCTGCATGCCCGATCCAGCAAGATGCAATCAAGGTCCCTGATTAGATCTAAATCAACGGCCATGATTCACATTTATCTTTTCACTGGGGATTAGGGATTAAAATTCCTTAACTGATTACAGGGAATATACCTTATCAGATTACATGCCTTATCTGATGACTAGGAGAATATTCCTTATCTAATCACGGGGATTACATTCCTAATTTGATCCCTAAGACGCCTATAAATACCCCCCATCCATCTCCATTAAGAGGTAATCAGTATTTTCTCAATTTACGCTCTTTCTTAATCATTTCTGATTACTGACTTGAGCGTCGGAGGGTGCGTCGCCGGGATCCCCCCCGGTGTCTCGCACTTTTTGCAGGTTAACGGCGGGAGTCAACGATCAGTCAACGACGGGTCAGGTTTGGTTTCGCTATTCAGGTTTTTCCTCGAACTCACAAATTCTGTCTGTTTACCCCCACACCAGATTTAGCGGTAACAGATTGGCGCTGTCTGTGGGAAAACAAACGAATAGCAACCTTCCCTCTTCCCGTTGGTCCGATCTTCTCCAGCCATGCCTCCGAGGAAAGCAAGGTCCAGAGGGTCCAACCGTGGACCCAACCCAGCCGATCAGCAAGAGGTAGTCCCCGTCCAGCCCGCTCCGCAGCAGGGACAACCCCCGCTTCAAGTGGAGGACCCTCTTCAACAAGATCAGCCTCCTCTTCAGAATCAGCAACCCCCCAAGGGTCCCACCGGTCTTCAAAATGCCGGTGTGGGGGGCTCCCGCATGAAGCAACCGCTTAATCAGGATTGCGTCTCCATACATAATGCCTCTACGGATTCCACGGCCTCTCACAATCCTCAAAATCGGCAGGAGGTGGAGGACCTACGCTACCGTCTGGACGAGAAGCGGGCCCGAGAGGGAGCCTCCCGCCAACAACGTCCGGGTGAGCGATCCCCTCACCGCCGAGACTACAGAAGGTCCCCTGTCCGAAGGGGAAGGAGGGTGTCCCCCGAGCATTACAGAAGGAGGCACTCCCCCGCAGATCGGCAACAGCCCAGGAACAATGAGGCACCCATCACCCGTGCCGAGTTCCAGCAGTTCCAAGCAATGGTACAACAGGCACTTAACCTCCGTCAAAACCCTAATGAGCCGAAGGCCCCGTCCCCTCCTCCAGTCCGAAGCCCTCGCCGACGGTCCCCATCTCCTCGTCCCGCTCCTACCAACTCCCGGCGTACCCCAAGTCCTCGTCGCTCCCGAAGTTACCATCGCCGTAGCCCTCGCTCTCCCTCTCCCTCCTACGAAGACGAGTCTAGAGGCTCGGCTGATTACCGTCGGAGGGACGATGCCATGTATCGCCGTCTTCGTGAGGTAGAGAGGCGCCTGGGTCAGATAGGTCGAGAAGAAGAGCTTAGGGGGAGGACCCTACGTCCTACTCGACCCCCTTTCTCCCGAACAATTGTGGATGCACCTGTGCCGTTCGGCTTCAAACCTCCACAATTTGAGACTTACACAGGGGAGACTGACCCCGTTGACCACATTGAGAGCTTCAAGACTCTCATGCTCATCCACCAAGCTTCCGATGCCCTGTTGTGCAAGACATTCCCTGCTACTCTCAAGGGCTCGGCTCGGGAATGGTACTCCCGCCTCGCCCCGTCTTCCATATTCTCCTTCGAGCAGCTCGAAACACTCTTCATCACCCACTTCGTGAGTAGCAGGCGCACGGAGAAGACCAGCATCTCACTCCTCCAGCTCAGGCAAGAGAAAGGTGAGAAGTTAAGAGACTATGTGAAGAGGTTCACTGCGGAGGTCAGGTCCATGGCCTCCCTCGACCAATCCGTCGCAACGGCCGCCTTCCAATCCAATGTCTTCAATTCCAGCCTTCGTTCCTCTCTTGCTAAGAAGCCTCCACAGAACTTTGCCAACCTCCTTCTTAGGTGTGAAAAGTACATTCGGGCCGAAGAGGCTCTCAACCCCCCTACTCTTGAGGAGACATCTTCCGGGAACAAACGGAAGAGCACAAGCGAAGAGGGATCCCAAAAATCCCAGAAGGACGGCAATGGCCAGCGTCGTTCGACTCCACGTTTTGAGAAGTTCACCCCCCTCATTGCTAATATATCAGAAGTCCTTATGGAGGTGGACAAGGAAGGACTACTCCGCGCTCCCCCTAGAATGAATACCCCTGGTAAGAAGAGGGACAAAGATAAGTGGTGCCGCTTTCACAGGGACCATGGCCACGACACGGATGAATGTCGGGCTCTCAAGGAGGAGATCGAAGAACTCGTACAGCGGGGACACCTGACCAAGTTCATCCAAAGAGAGGGTGCCGAGCTTCCCCTCTGAGGAGCCAACAAACGAACCGAAGGGCCCGGCGAGCATCAAGACTCAGAACCTCCCAGCTCCTCCCAAGAGGTCTTCACCTTATCGTAGATTAGGATTTTGATTTTCAATAAGGCCGATGCTTGAAACCCGGCCAATAGCATGTAATAATGGCTCGCCCTATTGAAGCAGCCACTTAGTTTATTTCAATAAAACTTTATGTTTTTTCATTGGAAATTGTTGTTCTTGCTTCATCTCAATCTCTCCGAGTCACGACTCGTTAAATGGTGATTCCGGAGTCCAGCTTCTTCTACATGGCTCCTCCCGCAACTCACTAAACTCTACCGATGGTTCCGGAGCCCAACACTTGGCTCGATTCTACTTCGCAAGTTCGCTCCTAAGCGAGCTAGGGGTAGTTCGCCATTCGGAATTGCTCCCACGCCCTTAATCTTACGATGGTTCCGGAGTCCAACACTTGGCTCGATTCTACTTCGCAAGTTCGCTCCCAAGCGATCTAGAAGTAGTTCGCCATTCGGAATTGCTCCCACAGCCGTTGAATGGTACGGAGTCCAACACTTGGTTCGACTCTACTCCGCAAGTTCGCTCCTAAGCGAGCTAGGGGTAGTTCGCCATTCGGAATTGCTCCCACGCCCTTAATCTTACGATGGTTCCGGAGTCCAACACTTGGCTCGATTCTACTTCGCAAGTTCGCTCCCAAGCGATCTAGAAGTAGTTCGCCATTCGGAATTGCTCCCACAGCCGTTGAATGGTACGGAGTCCAACACTTGGTTCGACTCTACTCCGCAAGTTCGCTCCTAAGCGAGCTAGGGGTAGTTCGCCATTCGGAATTGCTCCCACGCCCTTAATCTTACGATGGTTCCGGAGTCCAACACTTGGCTCGATTCTACTTCGCAAGTTCGCTCCCAAGCGATCTAGAAGTAGTTCGCCATTCGGAATTGCTCCCACAGCCGTTGAATGGATCGGAGTCCAACACTTGGCTCGATTCTACTTCGCAAGTTCGCTCCTAAGCAGACTAGAAGTAGCTCGCCATTCGAAACTGCTCCTGCATCCCTTAAACTAACCTCACAATGGTTCGGAGTCCAGCACTCGGCTCGACTCTTCTTCCTCGGCTCGCCCACAAACGAGCCGGAAGTAGATCGCCGTTCGAAATTGCTCCTGCAGCCGTTGAATGGATCGGAGTCCAACACTTGGCTCGATTCTACTTCGCGAGTTCGCTCCTAAGCGGACTAGAAGTAGCTCGCCATTCGAAACTGCTCCTGCATCCCTTAGAATAACTCTAACGATGGTTCCGGAGTCCAACACTTGGTTCGATTCTGCTTCGAATAACTTGCTCTTCAGCGGGTTAGAAGTGGTTCGCCATTCGGAATTGCTCCCACAACCGTTGATTCTCTCACGTAAGCAGCGAGTCCGGAGCTAAAGCTCTCCCCTAGAGTTGCTCCCCACACTCGTCTCACAAAGGGCTCTCTCCCAGAGTCGAGCTCTTCACTCCGCTCGCCCCCCAGACGGACCTCTCCTCGAACAAGTTTGGAGCACAACTCTCTCCTAAAGTTCCCCCTCACACTTGTCTCACAAATAGCTCTCTCCCAGATCCGAGCTCTCTGCTCCGCTCGCCTCCGAAGCAGACCTCTTCTCAACAAGATCGGAGCTCACAACTCTCTCCTAGAGTTGCTCCTCAAACTTGTCTTCCCACGGCTCTTACAAGGGTCTTCCGGGCACAAGGGTTTTCCCAGCACAGCTTCTCCGCCCCTAGGAGTGGAGCTCCTCTTCCAAAATCCCCACGACCAAAACACTCCTCAACTTCATGAAGACAAGGATGTTGCGGGGCTATTTTGACCATGAAGGAGGGTGAATCTTCATCTCACTCCTGAAGAGAAGTTGTAGATCTTCGGATTAGCTTCGAAACAAGGGGTCGCACGCCCCGAGCCGACCTCCGTAGCACCGGGAACATCAAGAAGAACTCTGCAGGGAAAATTGGAGTTCGGCACCCGTGCCAAGCGTTCTTGCCACCGACTGTTTTACGGGCTTGAGTTCGGCACATTTGAGTTCGGCACCCGCTGCCGAACGTTCTTGCCACCGACCGTATGATGGGTTTGAGTTCGGCAGTCATGATCTCCAAAAAATTTCTAAGTCTCGAGCCTCGGCACCAGCTGCCGAGCGTTCTTGACACCGACCTCGTTACGGGGAAAAAGTCAAGTTCGGCACCCAACGCCGAGCTTTCGTGACACCGACCTCGTTACGGGGAAAAAGTCAAGTTCGGCACCCAACGCCGAGCGTTCGTGACACCGACCTCGTTACGGGGAAAAAGTCAAGTTCGGCACCCAACGCCGAGCATTCGTGACACCGACCTCGTTACGGGGAAAAAGTCAAGTTCGGCACCCACTGCCGAGCGTTCGTGACACCGACCTCGTTACCGGGAAAAAGTAAAGTTCGGCACCCAACGCCGAGCGTTCGTGACACCGACCTCGTTATGGGGAGAAAATCAAGTTCGGCACCCGACGCCGAGCGTTCTTGGAACCGACCTCGTTACGGGGGGAAAATCGGACCTCGGCACCCCTTCGCCGAACGCTCTCATATACAAGCAACCAAACAAACGACACAAAAAAGAAAAGGGGGGCTATAGGGTCGGGTTCAGACCTGTTAAGGATCCAAACCCAAACTCTCTCTCTCCTCCCATTCTTCTCCAACAAAGTTGCCGCCGATCCCAAGCAAAAAGCCAAAATACTCCTCAACTTCATGAAGACAAGAATGTTGCGGGGCTATTTTGACCATGAAGGAGGGTGAATCTTCGTCTCACTCCTAAAGAGAAGTCGTAGATCGTCGAGTTAGCTTCGAAACAAGGGGTCGTACGCCCCGAGCCGACCTCCGTAGCACCGGGAACATCGAAAACTCTCCTCAACCTCATGTATACAAGGATATTCTCTGGCTGTTTTGACCATGAAGGAGGGTGAATCTTCATCTCACTCCTAAAGAGAAGTTGTAGATCTTCGAATTAGCTTCGAAACAAGGGGTCGCACGCCCCGAGCCGACCTCCGTAGCACCGGGAACATCGTGAAGAACTCTGCATGGAAAAATTGGAGTTCGGCACCAGCTGCCGAGCATTCTTGACACCGACCCTATTATAGGGGGAAAATTGGAGTTCGGCACCAGTTGCCGAGCGTTCTTGACACCGACCCTATTATAGGGGAAAATTGGAGATCGGCACCAGCTGCCGAGCATTCTTGACACCGACCCTATTATAGGGAAAAATTGGAGTTAGTTGCCGAGCGTTCTTGACACCGACCCTATTATAGGGGGAAAATTGGAGTTCGGCACCCGCTGCCGAGCGTTCTTGACACCGACCGTTTTACGGGCTTAAGTTCGGTACCAGTTGAGTTCGGCACCAGCCGACCGTAAAAAAAAAAAAAAAAAAAAAAAAAAAGGACAGACAAGGGGCCGGGTTCGGACCCATTAAGGGGACCCGAACCCAAACCAAAATGCCACGTCACTCTCCTTCCTTCTCCTCTTACGTTTGGCGCCAAAACCCCAGAACTGAAGAACCCAACTTCTTCTTCGAACGAACCCGCACCTCCATCTTCGAGCATGTCTCCCATCGCCGAGCTCACGAAGTCTCCGCCACCTGCAAGAACTTCGAACTCATCACGAAGCTTCGTCGCCGAGCTCATCTGCCGAGCTCGCTCCGTCGCCAAGCTCGTCTCCACTCGCCATCAGCTCCCTCTTCGAAGCTTCGCCATGGCTGACCACGATGCCGAGTTCCGACTTCTCCTCAAGCTCCGTCTTCTTCAAACTCCGACGCAGTGCTCACACCTCCACCTTCGAGCATGTCTCCCATCGCCGAGCTCACAAAGTCTCCGCCACCTGCAAGGGCTTCGAACTCATCACGAAGCTTCGTCGCCAAGCTCATCTGCCGAGCTCGCTTCGTCGCCAAGACTCGTCTCCCTCGTCGAGCTTCATTATCTCCGAGTTCATCTTCAACCTCAGGCCTCGCCGAACCAATGCCGACCAAGGCGCCGAGCTCCTTCTCCAACAGCTCAGCTCCAAGACGCCGAGCTCACCTCCATCGAGCTCTACCTCCGACGAGCTCCGTCACCAAGCTCCGAACCACCGCCTCAGAACTCCTCACTCTCGCTCGATGAGCTCACCGACCTCGACTGCGTCCGCCATGACTAACACCTCCATCGTCGAGCTCTCCCACAGTCGAGCTCCATTGCCGCCTCAACGAGCTCCGAACCACGCAAGCTCCGTCTCCGTCGAATCAATGGCCGAACTCCATTCCTCCAAGCTCCATTCCGACGCCGTCGCCGCTGAGCTCCGCCATCATCGCCACTCACTGAGCTCCAACCTCGCGAGCTCCCTCCTTCGTCAACCTCGCCAACCTCCGCGGCGACGAAGCCCAGTCGAGCTCGAGTTCTCCTTCGCCAACTCGACAGCCACGGCCTCGCCGCCTGCCAAAAACTCAGCAAGCTCACCGATACCAAAGCTCGAAGAAGGAGTCGAAGGGAGACGAGAAAGAACGGAGGTGAAGTGGAGAAGCAGAGAGCGGGAGAGAAGGGAACGAAGAAGAAGAAAGAAGCAGCGCGAAAAAAAAAAAAAAAAAAAAAAAAAAAAGTCAACCTTTGACTTGCCACGTGGCGTCCACGTGGACTTCGCCAATTTTTGCCGAGCGTTCATGGAACCGACCCTCTTACACCAAAAAATGGCCTCCTCTTCCTCCTCCCGATGCGCGCTCGCTTGATCGTGATCAACGCACACGATCGCACCACGTGTCCAGGTATTATTTAGTTTATTTATTTAATTATTTAATTGTTTTTTTATTTAAAAAATCCGAAAAAATATTTAAAAAAATCGGAAAAAATTAAATAAAAATTCTAAAAATAATTATAAATTCAGAAAAATTATTTTAAATTCTGAGAAATATAATTATTTAATTAGAATAATTATTTAATATTTTCGACGATTAATTATTTAATTCGGAAAATGAATAAAAAATTCAAAAAATGAGGAAAAATTCAGAAAAATCTGGAAAAATCACCAAAAATCCAGAAAATTCTGAGGATGTTTTTGGGTATTTCACAAGCCCAGAATAACACCATTACACCCCCGAACAAGATCCGAACTCCCTTAAGAACACCGATAAAATCCCGTACGCCATTAGAACAGTAAACTACTCCTCAAAGGCTGATCAAACTCAGTCTTTAAGAGTGGGGGGCTCGTGATATGGCTAAAAATAGGATTAAATCGGGACCGTTCACATCGGACACGAATCTTAAAGCTCAGGGGTAAAACGGTAATTTCGCCTACAAACGGGTCTGAAATGGGAACTGGGTCTTTATTCAAAGCCCAATAACTCATGAACGGATCCACGTCAACTGAGTACGGGTTCCAACCCGCTGCATGCCCGATCCAGCAAGATGCAATCAAGGTCCCTGATTAGATCTAAATCAACGGCCATGATTCACATTTATCTTTTCACTGGGGATTAGGGATTAAAATTCCTTAACTGATTACAGGGAATATACCTTATCAGATTACATGCCTTATCTGATGACTAGGAGAATATTCCTTATCTAATCACGGGGATTACATTCCTAATTTGATCCCTAAGACGCCTATAAATACCCCCCATCCATCTCCATTAAGAGGTAATCAGTATTTTCTCAATTTACGCTCTTTCTTAATCATTTCTGATTACTGACTTGAGCGTCGGAGGGTGCGTCGCCGGGATCCCCCCAGGTGTCTCGCACTTTTTGCAGGTTAACGGCGGGAGTCAACGATCAGTCAACGACGGGTCAGGTTTGGTTTCGCTATTCAGGTTTTTCCTCGAACTCACAAATTCTGTCTGTTTACCCCCACACCAGATTTAGCGGTAACAGTCCCCATATGTCGGAATGAACAAGTTGAAAAGGGTGAGTGGTTTCAGAAGTTCTTTTGTGACTAAAGGGTTGGGCAATGTGTTTGGCCAAATGACAACCCTGACAATCAGATAAATGTTTAAAAGTGAGAGAACCAAGGGCACCACTACGAGCTATAGTCTGAAGTCGTGATGCGCTAATATGACCTAAACGTCTGTGCCACAGATCAGCATCAGAAGAAACAATACGGGCAAAACTAGAAGGAGAGGGATGTGCACGAAGAAAATCTAGATAATATAGACGACCCTGACGACTAGCGCGCCCAAACTCCTCACCGGTGGAGGAATCAGTAATAGAACAACCTAAAGAGTCAAAAGTAACGACAAGACCACTATTGCACAACGCACTAATAGAAATAAGGTTTATTGATAAATAAGGAGCATAGAGAACAAATGGTAATGTGAGAGTGGGAGAGGTAATTGTCCCTGAGTGTGTGATAAGAAGTGGTGAGCCATCAACTGTGTGTAGAGATGGAGAGTGAGAGGAAAGTGTTGTGCAGGTGGTGAATAGTGTCTGATTACTAGTGAGATGATGTGATGCACCAGAATCTAAAATCCAGAACGAATTCATACCGGGAGTGGCAGAAAGTGCAGGAGTAGAGGAGCCAGCATTGATAGACTGACCCATGAGCTGTAGGTCCAGCTGAGTGAGGCGTTGCTGAGTATTAGCCCAAGCAGCAGGAGACGGCAAGGCCGAGGTGACGGGCATGGCCGAGGATGTGAGGGAAGAAGCACTACGAGGAGAAACAAGACCATCGCTGCTATGACTGAGAGCACAATGTGGAGGGAGATGTTGCTGGTGCCTGGATCGGGGTAGGGGGTAGGGCGGTGCTACCGGTGGCGGAAGTAGAGGTGGAGTATGGTGATGAGTGATGTAAGGAGAAGGTAGAAGGCCGGAGGAAGACTGAGAATGGCACTGCTGCTTGTTGAATCTGGAGGAGGAACGAGTGGTGGTTGCATAGGGGAAGTCAGTGGAGTCGGAAATATGTGGCAGAGACTGAGATGCCATCAAGTTGTAGGACCTGTATATATATATATATATATATATATATATATATATATATATATATATATATATATATATAATAATAATAATAATTATTATTATTATTATTTAAAAAAAATTTTGATTTTTTTTTGATTTTTTTTTTCAGTTTTTTTTTATTTTTATTTTTTTTTGAAACAAATTCTTCTTCAAAACTGGCTTCAATCTGTCGCCCAAAAAATTGTCAAAAACTGATGATTTTACATATGATGGTCGGCCATCCAACGGGGACACCCAACCTTTAAAAAAAAAAAAGTTGTTCACCAAATTTAACAATGGAGATCTGGGATGACGATGCTGTGTCGGGGATGACGATGCTGGATCTCGACGAAGTCTGGGGTTTGCCGATGGGTTCGGCTGGTGGTGGGGATTTTGGATCTCGACTGCCGATGGGTGCGGCTACGGGACTTATGGATCTCGACAGCGGGAGGCTGCGGGACTTTGAGCTAGGGTTGAAGACGATGTAGAGGTTGAAGAGAACTAGGGTTGAAGACGATGCTGATGTAGAGGAGACCTTCAGATGCTGATGTAGAGGTTGAAGACGATGGTATCTGGATTTTTTTTTATTTTTATTTTTTTTCGAACTAGGGTTTTGGGAAGAAATTTGTATAACTTTTGCTGTTGGAATTTGAGAATTTTTGGATGGGAAAATTTTAAGAGAAGAAAATTTGAGTAATTGGCTCTGATACCATGTTAAGATAAATCAGAGAGAAATGAAAACAATACTGAATATTGAATTGAGTTTAACCAAGTACAATACCACCTATATATAGGAGGTGAACGAATATCAAAAACAACTCTACCACCAATATGGGACTATAATATCTAACACTTTGATACAACCTGCAATATATGAGAGGTAGCACAACAACTTTGCATTGTGTTGTAATCATCAAAATCAAGAATCAACACATTGGTGAGGCCAAAGGGCATCACCACATACTCATAGTGGCCTCCGAGCGTTTTGAAGGTTGTCTTGTGAATGTCTTCATTCTTCATTCTGATCTAGTGATACCCACTGCGCATATCAAGCTTACTAAACACTTGAGAACCTTGTAACTCGTCCAACAATTCATCTATAACTGGTATGAGATACTTATCTTTAATATTCATCTTGTTCTTTTTTTGATATATCGGATAGAGCCAAAAGGCTCCAGCCATAAAAAAATATATTAATCAATAATAACAGTTAATTTACAAATAAATAATCAATGGCTTTACAAGATGTAAAACAATAATAAGCGAACAATAAATAAAACAAACAAAGGCTGATGAGCCAACAATACAGATAACTGCGCCACAACAAACGCCTACGCTGAGACAAGAGGGCGGAACAAACGGCGAGACAATCGGCCAGACAATCCAGACCGCTGAAACCGATAGAGGATCAGGACTTGAACGACTGGGCCATGAAACCGAAATACAACCCTCCCCCCACGAAGGCATCCCAATCCGCTAGCAGTCCAATGGAAAACTCTAGCAGCACAACGGAGGCGACGCACTGCCAATATCAAGGGTGTCAACGAGAAGGCAAGACTCAACTGTGCAGAGGCTGAAGAGCAGACACAGAAGCACAGAAGAAGGAGCCAACACCACCAGCGCTATGGCAGAAGACAGTACCGAAGCTCCGGCGAGATTAGTGGGGATCATCTCAGACAAAAATGAGAAAACTCCAAACTGGGGTACTAAGCCGTAAGCCAGGAAGATTAGGAAAGAAACGGAGCGCCCTGACGCTCCCAAGAAGACAACGAACTCCCACTCTCAACGTGCAATGATCTGACGCTAGAAGAAAGTGGAGTCACGGCGCACCGCTCACTGACCAAAAAGGGGAGGGAGTGACTCATAACTGAAGAAGCTGAGCATCGGAAATAGATGCTGCTTTCCTAGCCAGAATACGAGCGCTCACCCGATTCTGCAAGTTACAATAGACTTTCTTGTTGTATTTCCGCTTGACGGTGGAGGGGATTTCCTTCACCGAAGGGGACAAAACTGCATCGGGGATAGACCTGCCAGGAACATCTTGGATGATGCGATAAGAAGGAAATAGCATACTGGAATCAGCTAAAGGTGCTATAGGGCTGGGATTAGAAAGGTAGGGGAAGCGGGAGAAAGGAAAGTAAACAAGTAAAGGCAAGAGCTTGGGGGGAAGAGATTGCAGGTTGTGCAACACCTCCATTAGGAGGTGATTGATCCAAGTTCGAATCCCTAAAACTTGATACAACAAAAAGATGCACCCCGGAAAATGAAAAGAGGATGTCGAAAGTTTGGGAGAAGAAAGCATCATAGAACAGGGATAATTATAATAAATTGAAGGAGCCTTAGAAGAAGGATGCACCTTGATAGTATGTGTCTGAGGGCCTGAAATGCGACGATGCATAGCTTGCCCAAACATACTTCGATACCAAGAACGACAAGGGACAAAGGATTTAATTAAACCTTCGGGATTAAACAAATTCAACCTCAGTGAAGGCGCCACTGAAGAACATGGGCCAGGAACCTTGTAATGACCCAACCTAGGGAAGAAGACCAGTTGCGAAAACACCTTACGGTCCCTAAAAAGGTTAGCAATATTAGGATGCCGAAGTTTGGCAATAGAATCACAATGGGCAGTGGAAGAGATGGTGGAGTTCAAAGCTGGTAAAGGGATAACTGCCAAGGAGTTGAGTTCCTTACCAGGAACAATACTAGACTTCCTAGCCAAGTTAGCAAGGTACTTGCTCTTTAAAAGGGGGTAGTTTAGAAAGGAGAGAAGTTTGGCCGGAAGGAGATGACCTTTAGGGAAACCAAGGAGTTTTTGAAGAGAAAAGCATCTACTGCGCGAATGACCAAACTTATCACAGAAAATGCACCTAATTTTATTCATGCACTCGCGTTTGAAATGCCCGGGAAGAAGGCATTTGAAGCAAACCACAAGAGGGTCGGTCCTACAAGAGGAAGGGAAAATAGTGGAGATTGCAGAGCACTGAGATAGATATGAGTTATCGGATCGAGGAGAATACAACTCCCTTAGCGATACTAAGACCGGCACTAAATTTTGAGACTTGGCATCATGCTCGGCGAGATGCATTATAGGAATCAGACCAACAATGCCTTACAGTTCACCAGTAAAGGACACTGCACAAAAAAGGGGGACAGTACAGTTCCAAATGTGCCAAAATAGCACCACCAAGGAAGTGAACAGTGGAGCACAAGGGGGGCTAAAAACACCCTCAAAATAGAGAGAAAAGGAAGGAGAAGAGCGATCATGGAAGAATAATAGAACGTAACTAATCTTGAGCGAAATGTTGCTTAGGGCTCAGCGAAACGCTGAAACCAAGTATTGACGGAACGGAGCCGCCGGGGGAAGAGAAGAACAGTTGTGATAACTAAACACAAGACCCTCAAGAACTGATGCTCAGGGCCACAGCAATGAAAATACGATATCGTACACAGTCTAAAAAATCGTTTAGAAATCTCAATACACTAGAGACAATGAAGCTCTACCAAAGACCAACACTACCCACAACACACAAATATTTCAGTATACTCACAGTGGGGGTGCGGCAGCTCCACCGGGAATACATTCACCGACCAAAGATGCGTCGGAGAGCCGCTGGAGAATGGGATCCGCTGGAAGGAATCACTAAGCAAGGGGGGCTGCCGGATGCAACGCGCGACAGTGAAGGACCCTGGAGCTACAGGAGCACCACCGCTGGAAACTATCAAGGGGGCGGTCTCCTCCGGGGTCGGGAGAGAACACTCCGAGCGCAACGACGATAGAGGGGCGGCGAAGAGAGAACCGGGGGGGAGGGTGGGACGAATAATCGAGATGAGGGAGAGAGGCTAAAAAAAGGAGATGGGTCGAGAGATAAGAGTGAGCTGATCAAGTTTAATGAAGGGGAGGAGGGTCGAAGGGGTGAGAATCCGCCGGATCTGGCTGGTGAAAGCCGGAGAAGAAAGGCGTTGGGAATCGCTTTTCTAATCGCTCCTACGGTCTTATTTCGTTACTCCTCAAAGTTTTTGCAAGTTTGCCCAATATTCATCTTGTTCAAGGCCCTATAATCAACACATAGTTGCCATGTACCATCAGAATTCTTCACCATAACAATCGGGCTGGCATATGGATCTCCTGAACGGACCCAGTTTGTCGGGGTTTGAGCAGGGTTGCGGTGGGATTGTGCAACTTTGTAGGCCCAAATTGGAGCAAGATCCCCTTCTTTAACAACCCCTAAGTAATTTGACCCCCGTGCTGCCTTTTAAACCATCGCCACCACATCAACGCATCATCTCTTAAAAAATACACACTAAAGTTCACCTGATACCTCTCCTCAATTTTTCGAGTGTCAAAATGATGCTCTAGGTGCCATCAAATAGTGGGATCAAATAGTGGGATCTCAAGCTTAGTGTGTTTAGGGAGTATAGATTGATACATGTACCGCTCTTCTCCACCTCTTCTCCATTGATTGTTGGAGTTCAAATCAGTACACTGCAAAGGTGGAGGTAAATGACCTTTGTTAGGATTTGGAGTATAGGTAGCCTCCGCCCTTCCTCCGGTGTCTCTTTCAGTCAGGCGACGCAACAAGCTTCAGATCTCATCATTTTGCAGTTGCAACCCAGTCAGCTAATGTTGCAAGGTACCTATAGATATTTCCAGGTTCTCCACCCTCTGGCCCAGATCAGTCGGTCGTTGAGGTTCGACATTACTAGGGATGGAACCTCACATCGACTAGCTTGGTGATCCGGGTCCAGAGTTCCCCCAGACTCGAGGATCTGTACGTGCTCGATCGGAGCACTATGGTTCGCATGATCATAAAGCTCTGATTCCATTGAAGTGGTACCAAATATGAGGGGTACCGTGTTGACAACACCGTTGTAAGTAGCAATGACGATGGCATCGGCAATTGACACCAATCTCACAAACTAGGGCAAAAAAGAAGAACAAAGATAAAAGAGAAAATAACAATTTCACTCAACATAACCCATGAAAATACTAGCAAAATATAAAGGAAAAGAAGAGGAAGGCCAGCATATGATCGACCACTAGGGTGTTGACACATAGTACGTGCAACTCACGAAATTACAACTGGAAAACGACAACTAACAGCCCATCTGTATTCATTCTGGCGTGGGCCCTGCTACTAATGAATTCTCCACCCATAGGTTGACACGTAACACGTGCATCACCCGTGACAATCAATTACGGGGGTGTTATTACAAAACTGCAAATTGATTATTCAAATAGGCTCTAGAGGAAAGAAAATGCACCGAGGATTGATATAGAAGCTTTTGGACTGATGCGCAAAGATTTTGAGCTGCATTCAGGATTGGATCTCTTCAGCCTCATGGCGGGGACTTTAGCAGATTGCTGATCACTGGAGAGGAGGGAGACGATGTTGGCGGCGAGGTTACAGGGAGGAGGAGAGTGAGGATTTTAGTTTTAGAGAGAAATTTTTGAGGAGGGAAGAGTGAGAGTTGGGATTTGGGGAGAGAGAGAAGGCAAAAGTTAGTTGGAGGGAAAGAGTGAAGTGAAGAGTTGTGGGAGCCATTACGCGCACCCTCTCTCTCTCTCCCCAAATCCCCAACTCTCACTCTTCCCTCCTCGAAAATTTGAGATTCTGGGGATCAGACCGAGAATCTACCTTTCCCAAGTCCTCATGACAGCAGTTTTTAACCCCAAAAGACCTTACATACGTAAAATATGGATACCCAAACATTTGCTATGATTCAGAAAAGAGTTCAATTTTTTTCTAAGAATAAAATCTTGGCACAAGGTAATCAAGTGTATGATAACATGCAGTTGTTACTTGTGAAGATCAATTACTAATGTGTTTTTTTTCTTCTCATTTGAATCTGATGTACTCCACCAGACAAAATCAGGCTGTAAGCTGTCCCAGTTCTGGAATTGGTGGTTTGAGCTCAATCTCTTGTCTGATAGAAAAATCATCCTTTCTTAAAAGCCACCATCCTTGAAATCTGAAAAGAAGGCAAATCAATAGTTCTGCAAATTACCAAATGCTGAGAATAAACCAGCTGCTTAGTTATAAAACAACAAATGCAAACCCTACGGGTTATTTACAGTAAAGCGGCCAAATGACAAATACTGATGGATGATTATTATACCCAATGTCCAAAATAGAGATGAATGATTATTACGTCCAACTACAAAATAAATATATAATCAATATTACATGTTGAAAAATACACCCTAATCCCCAACAAAGGTATTAATCTTTACAAATGAGAAGAGGGGCGAGTATATGAGTAATAACTATAAAGTGGGACCACTTTTAACAAAGAAACAGGGGCAAAAATAATAAAATTAATAATAATCTGATTAAGCTGTCTTTTTTATGGATATTGTCCAAAGAAGATCTGAAGCAGAATGAACTGTAATCTTCTCTTCCCTAACAATGTTGGAGGTACTAATCAAACCGCCAAAGCTCATACTTGTGTTAGCTGAAGAACAACATTATCATATGTTAGTCACACAAGGATTTAACAAATCTTTAACCAAGATTACTAGTACTGAATATCATAAAAGATGCATAATCATAAATTACCATGATCGTTATCTACATCTAAAACCAAGGCAAAATAGGGTTAGATATCAAACAACAAAGCTCCATGCAAGATAAAGACACTTTCAGCACTTCTCTTGAACTGAAATCAACCATCCCTTGTTTGGATGTCAATTACCGTCGAGGAAATTGTGGACACAAGTTTGTCATAATCCTAAATGACATGTTGGTATCCTCCAAATTCTCTTAGATTTTTGGTAGCTTGTCTAGAAAAGGCAGAAAGATGATAGAATTGTTACAAGGAATTGCAATTCATCTAAGGCACAAATAAAGCTGTGAAACAAAACAGACTACGATTTTTATTCAAGGGATAAAAATGATTCTTGAGTTGAAGATTACCTAAACAACCCTCATTTTTAATATTAGAAACTCACTAAAACACTACCTCAAAGCATTAGAATAGCCTACACTTTAACTTCTCCGCATTAGGTTAAAATATTTATCATATAGTGAAAGTGGCAAGGTTGGATGTTTGGGTTTATTCAAACGGTCATCCCTAACACCAATTAAGTATAGCCACTAAGGCACTAATCCTAAGTAATCCCTTTCACTCCCTAAACATTTCTTTGCCGTTCTTACTCATCTCTCTCATGTATCCCACGCACACGAGTGCAACCCCAATAAAGATAACCAAGACAGGTTGTTGATTCCGACTTTGACATAATTTGGCTTAGGGTTTATTCAGAATATGGATCTGGCATGCCGGTATATCACACATATCAGGAAGGTATTATATATGGAAGCATTTTGGAGTGTCAATGCAACATTGTTTGTTACGACTAGCATGGTTTTAAATATTGGTCGAACGGGTGGGGGATAAGCCCACTGATATTTCTATTTGTCATATATTACCAAGAAACGAGACATAAGGTTTTATAATTAATTTTTTATTTATTGAAGAATCCAATAATTGATACCCACGCCAGTACCAAGTTTCAAACTCCGTAAGAAATCCTATACTGCACACCACTTTTTTGTTTAGCATATACGTCTTTATTTTAGAAAAACCACTCCCAGCCTTACTACTAACCTGCATAAAATTTAAACCAAACTAACAACGTAATGTTATGAGTTCTAAAAAACTGCCATCATGATTCATGTAAAATTGTTACAGGCAGAAAACTGAAAAATCTATGTTACTTACTCAGATCCCATTGCAATCCAGTGGTAGTGGTACTAGAAGACGGTAAACCCATAGGAATTAGTCCACAGTGAGGTCCTTCAACTGACTGCTGGATATAAATTTCGTGATGCTGGTTTTTCGGAAGAAGGTGGATCAAGCAGTCATCAGATAGAAGAATAATTCTGATATCTGAGAAGAGATATAGGACATTGAGGTTCCCAACCTCATGATCAAATCTTCCTCCAAGGGCTCCCACAACAAGAATGCACAGCTGCATTTTAAAAGTGTGATAAGATTACCACATAAAGAAGACCAAATTAACGAATATAGAAGGAACTCTGATGGATTTATAAATATGTACTGTTACTTCATAACTACAGGCATAATGAAGATGAACTCTATCTATGAAAAGATTGAAAAACTACAAGCCTGTTTTTAGTTCCTCCTTTAGCTTCAGATTTCTCAAATGCTTTTGTTTGGCCTCAAGGTGTAACATTAACTACAAGTTTCTCAACTCTTATATATTCATTGTTATAATTCAAATTCAGGATAAAAAAAATTAATTCTTCATTAGTTGTGCACTCTTTCAAGTTATTTCTCTATTATGATCTATTCCATTTATTTCTACTTTATTTTCAGATAGTCTTTGCGTTTTGTCCTGATAAAAATCCCACAAAGCCTTGAAACATAAATACAAATAATCCAACCAGATTGTCTTATCTAAGCATGAATAGATAATAAAACAAACAATATTAATAAGTGGTCAAGATTAAATGGATCCTGATGTTGGAACCAAGATTCAATACCGCTGCATTATCTATAAACATCTTAAGAGAAAGTAACCGGAGAAAAATGGGATTTCAAAAGATACACTACATATCTTATAGCATAACAGTCCGTCTTCATGGTTTTGAATCACTTTTCATGGAACTTGTAGTTGATGAATGAACGTTGAATTCAACTTCTATGAATACGATAATAGTTCATTGAGAATGACATGTGGCTTACATTAGGTTTTTCCTCGTCTGGCGTGCACTCACAAATATATGATATGCACTTGTGTAGATCTGTTGTGTCCTGATCATGTGACTGGTCCACTATTTTGACTCCCTGCAAAAGCAAGAAAACAAATGATTAAAATGTGTAAGCCCATACTAAACAAACTCAATTAATTCCCACAAATAAGCTAAAACTTAAAACAAATGTGTTATACCCATTACACTATCTATATGAAAAAGCACCAAAAATTAACAGCATACTTTTGCTTCCTTTTCTTATTTAGTGCCACAAGATGAATGACTCCTCAGGAAGCATGCACACTTCTCTTCGGAAACAGTATCAACTCGGACAAATATTTGACATGACACTACCTCTTTCAATGTGGTTTCTCAAAATTGTCCGTGTCGACGTGCCATGTCGCATCAAGTCCATATACATGATTCTTCGGTAACAACATCACTAGTCAGGAATAGTCATAAGATTGTAGTTAAAGAAACAACGAGGTGTGCCTAATAGACTTTGAACGAGACAACTAAGATGGATGCAATAGGTCATAATTTTTTATAGGAGATAACCCCCAAGGACTTAACAGAGCAGAATGAAGAAAAAGGAATAATGTGGCCACCTACAGAAATTTGGGATAAAGGCAACATTGTTGGTGGTGGTGCTGGTGGATAAGACCTTAAGTATCTATTTAACCAAGTTTTCGAAAATAACAACAGAACATTATGAGAATCAAAAGTTCACAAACAACTGCATACTGAAAATAAAGATGTTCACGGTAAAAATTTCCGGTTAAGTCCTCAATTATAAATCCCAAACAGCAAAGTGTTCTTTCTTGTGGTCCATGCAACAGGAAATATAGAAAAATTGGAGTGAAACATTGGCATGTGACGCACAAAATGATCTCCTAGACAAATGCTCATAATTTCTATCTATGGTTTTTTATTTAAACTCTGTTCTTGCTTGTGGTCCACACAACATGAAATATAGAAAAATTGGAGCAAAACATTGGTATGTGGCGCATAAAATGCTCTACTAGGCAAATGCTCATAATTCTATCTAGGGTTTTTTTATTTAAACTTTGCTACCAATGCTCTTTGAAAATTAAAAATGAAGACTGAAGAAATCCAACTCTAATAGTTGGGACAAACCATGTAGCACTTAGTAGGGTGTCCCGACAATAGGCAGATGAAATCCTAATCATTTTTGTCCCATTTTAAAATATGATTATCCCATACAGTTATTAGCAAAGCTTCGGAATCCAACATGTTTTGAAAGTGAAATAGGCAGCATGGTTATCAAATTTCAATAAATTTGTTATTACCTGCTAACTCAAAAAATTATATGCATTTCTGAATCATTTTGCTACCAGTTGAAGCAATTATCCTTTCTAATAGATCTTCTCAGAAGTACCTTCCAAAACCTCTCAAGAAATGTTCTTCAAAGTCTTGCCAGTTAATACTAAATGCAAATCACAATATCTCAACAGTTTATCATGAATGCATTTTACCTCACATTTTTTGCTTTGCCATCATATCCTTGGATACTGGAATAATAATACTTCTGAGAAGTTTCATTTTGTGCTTTGCCATCATATCCAAAAGATAAATTTCCCTAAAGCCATCTAACTGAAATCAAGGATAAGTTTCACTCTTGTGCACAGCTGTCTTACTTACAATTTGCACAGACTCACAATGTTGACATAGAATTAAAAGTCAGTCATATAATATGGTCAGTATGTTAAGATACTTGCCTGCTAGATTTTCACAAAAAAAATAAAAAAACTAGTCTTGAAGAATCAAAAATACGAAGGTGAAAACACAATTTAAGTCACAATTGTGAATTCAAGGAAAAAGGATGATGCACTAACCAATGTTACTGGTCTCACTGTTCGGAACAATGCACAATCTAAATGTAAAATTTCAGAACAAAAAATAAAAATCTAATTGATTAAAATTGCATGGAATATCATCACAATCTAGCTGCAAGGCAAAGTCAAGATGCTAGTTAAAGTTTAGGTAAGAAGGTAGGCTTAAGATTGATATAAACAAGGTGGTCGAGAAGAATTAAAATAATTTCTACACAATGAACGCACAAAAAATAGAATAGTTCCTGCACCAATATATTCAGAAATTCTAGCATGTAATCAATTAGTTCAAACAAGTAGTCATCTGCATATTTTAGTTATAAATCAACAACAGCAATGTATGTAGCATATATCCATGACATGTGCAGGATAGTCAAGCCTCATGTGAACATTTTTAACTTGAAGGAACATTCGCACTTGCTGTAACTCTTGAGTAATTATGATGTGAAATTGGCCCTGAATAACCCATAGGAATAAGTTGAACATGGCAAGATAGTAACTAAGTAACACATGGCATCTAATCAATTACGCAATGACTGTGTCCTAGGACTGGTTGAAGGTTATGTTAGGTAACTCATTACTCATTAGGCAACAAAAGTAAGACACCCTCCGTTCAGTCTAACAGAAGATGAGGAATAGATCGGAAGAGAAAAAAAATCAATAATGTAAGTATATGAATCTCTATGATATTGTTTTATGATTCAAGCTTGGTTAAATTGAGAGTTAAATTTGTTATCAATACTAAGATAATTTTAGCACTGTAATAGCAACAAAGTAGTGGAAAAGAAAACAGATGCTAAATACAAAAAAGTACGAAGGTCAATCACCTAAACAACAAAGTAAAACAAAGAAAAACACACCTGCTTATCTAAGAGTTCTGTCATGTATGGTCGATTATTGTACTGAATACTACTAAAATAGGCACACACAAAAAATACCTACCAAATTGATGTAAAACTCCCTCACTTCTGGCCTTATTGAATCCATATCTCCATTTATCACATCAGGCTTGAACCTGAAAATAACATTATCATCTTTTTCATCTTTATCCGAGAACTCCCTACTTTTTAAAATATTGCTAAAAATTTAGCTTTTTAAAATTATTTCTTTCTGTATTATCTATCTGTACTGTTATGTCTCCAAAAATATTTTACTTACTACTCAATTTGAAATTTTGTCGCAGCTAATTTTCAATCAGGTTAATGACAAGTTTAACATCCAACCTAACAAGCCCTTAAACCCTTGTCAAATCACAAATACCAACTTTCGCAATATCAGCAAAATTAACCTAAAAAGGAAATATAATAATAATAATAATAATAATAATAAAATAAAGGAATCTGGACCTGTATCGGACATCGAGAGGATTCTGATCGGGAAAAGATTCCGGCATCCCGTCGTAGAGCCGATTCGCGCCGCCGTCAGCGCAAAGCCGCAACTTTGCTGCTCTACAACGAAAACCACCACCGGAAGGAATTTCATTAATTAAAACAAAAATCAAGAAATCAAGAAAGTGAAACCCTAGAAAGGAGAAGGTACCGTGATCCCAGAGGAGAGAGGCGAATCGGGGGAGGTGCTGGTTGAGGACGACCAGGGCGTAGGTTAGCGCAGGGGCGCCGTTGGATTGGGAAGGAGGGAGGAGGAAGGTAGAAGCGTGGGTCATCAGCTTCGTTGTTGACTCCATTGTTGGTTTTTTTTTTTTTTTTGGGTGGATTTGCTAACTTGCGCTGATTTGGTAGAGATGGTGGGAGGTGCTCGGTTTTCTTCTCTTTCTCTCGCGTTTCAGACTCTGTCCAGAATTGAATTCAACCCTCCAGTTTTCATATTCAACCCTCCAGTTTTTCTAATTTTATTTTCCCATTATATTTTACATGTGTTATACCCTCCAGTAGGGATGGCAACCGGGCCGGACTGACCCGCGACCCGCTTGCCAAAACCCGGCCCGTTAAGATACGGTTATGGTCTGGCTCAAACCCGCGAGCCTAAGCGGGTCGACCCGGGTCGTCTAATTTGGGTTTCCAACCCGTTCAACCCGGTCCGTCAACCCGGTGAGCAGTGCCCAACCAGCCCACCAACCCGCGGGTCGACCCGCGAGTTTCAAACCATTAGACCCGTACGGGCCAAACGTTCGACCCATGCGGGTCGACCGTTCAACCCGCGGGTCCAACAGACGAAAAAAACAGAGGCTCTGTTCTAGCTGTTTTTTGGGTTTTTTTTTTGTTTTTTTTGTTTTGGTTTTTTTTGTTTTTTCCCCTATAAATACCCCTTGAACCACTCTAAAAATTTCACACATTATTCTCTTACTCTCTCTACTACTACTACTCAATTCAATATCAATTCTATGAAATTTTGTCAAGAAAGAAGCTAGCAACATAGAAGCGACAAATTCCGATCGTATCGAATTCAACATTCAACTACGTCTACTTAAAGTCTTCAACTCCTCAAAGGCTCCATCAAGTAAGCTTTCTTTCTATCTATATACGAGTATCCGTGAAGTACGATATCAAAATTTCACAACCCTCTTATTGTCATTATATTTTTTTGTAGTTTAAATTTTTTTATACCATATTATTTATTGCTTTTTTTATCTTCTCTCTCACAGCCCTCCTATTGTTTTCTATATTTTTTTAAAAACTTATCTCGCCTAGATTGTATTTAATTTTTTTACATACACTACTATATCAACATGTCTAGATTACGAGGTAGCGGCCGTAATCAAAGTGGACAAAATTCCACCGGAACTTCTCGTAGGCTTCCTATTGTCCCACAAAATGAGCCCACTGAAGAGTACCCTATGATCGGACACATTGGTACGCACGATGTGTTTGTGGGAGACATAGACATAGAAGAAGAACCACAAACACAAGCAACCGAAATAACAAAACCGGGTAATAGTAGAAAAACTAGAGGGGGAACTAGTGATTGACACAAATTTTATGATTATATTCCGGACGAAGAAAATCCGGGTGCAGGTAAAAAAAATTGTAAAACATGTTCGAAGCCATACAAATGGAAGAAGGGTGAAGGGACGGGTATAATAAAACGACACATCCAAAATGTACACAAAGAACTTCTTGTAGACCTACTCGGCCAACTAAAAATCCACCATAGGACCGGTGTAGTTAAGAGCCACTCTTATGATCCCAAACTTGTTCGTCGGAAAATGGCCAGACTAGTAATTAAGGAAGAGTTACCATTTTCCTATTCCGAGACTTATAAACTTTTAATCAAACCGCATTAAACCCGCATTTTAAAAGAATCCATAGGGATACTTTGAAGTTGGATTGTTTTAAAATGTACAACGAAATAAGAGAAACTTTGATTAACATTTTATGAAGTTTAACTTGTAGAGTTTCCTTAACTTTCGTTTGTTGGAAGGGTTGCAACAATATTCCAATAATGGGAATAACTTGTCATTGAATCGACAGTGCTTGGATTCTTTAAAAAAAGATCATATCACTTGCCGCGTTGCTCTAACCTCATAGTGGTAATGAAATTATAAATCACATTTTAGAAATTTGTGATGTTTTTCATATTCGTGATAAAATTATGTGTATAAGTTTTAAAAATGCATCTAACAACAATGCATCAATTAGTATATTACAACCTGCATTAAACCCTCCATCGGACAATATTTCTCATATTAGATGTGCATGTCATATTTAAAATTTATGCGTTCAACATGTATTAAAAATAGTCGACCCATATATAGTTAACATTAAAAATTGTGTATATTTTATTGCATTAAGTGGCCCTATATTTCAAGAATGGAAAGTATGGTGTAGGCTTTAAAATGTACATTTTAGAAAATTTCCAAATGATGTTAAACACAGATGGAACTCTACTTATGATTTGCTACATGTTGTTACCGAATATAAAGCATGTATAAATGATTTTTGTATGGCAAAAAATATGTCAAATTTTCAGATGATTCCCGAAGGTTGGCTTTTTGCCGAATCTTTGTTAATTTTTTTAGAACATTTTAAAACCGCAACTTAAAAATTTTCAAAATCTTATGAATCTACTTCTAGTAGCATTTTTATTTCAATAGTTACTATGATGTAAACTTTCAAAGAAATGATCGATGATGCTTTTATTGGTCATATTGTGAAACTTGCATACACCAAAATTTTGAAGTATTTTAATCCTCCTCCTATATTGTATTGTATTGTAACTGTGATGGATCATCATATCAAATTAGAAGGTACGAAAAGTTTAATTGAAATATTTTTTTACTTTACTTGGGGAAGATGAATCTGAAATTGATTGTAGAACATTTTTAGCTAAATTTCAATCGACATTAAATAACTTGTATGATTATTATGATAGAAGTTTTGCATCTAGTAGTACAACTACTTTAGTTACTTCTTATTCTGCTACTTCTAAAGGTAAGGGTAAGAGCAAATTAGATGATGCCACATTTAATTTACTTGCTAAAATTCAATAAAAAAAATTAGGACTAATCAACCAAATGAATTACATTGGTATAATAAACAAGATTCTGAAAGTTTTACTTCTTCACTAGATATTTTACAATGGTGGAAAGACCATGAACATACTTATAGTATTCTTAAATATATGACTAAAGATCTATTAACTCCTTCTGTCTCTACAGCTGCTTCAGAAAGTGCATTTTTTACAAGTGTCAGGGTTCTAACCGATTACAGGAATTGCTTGAAGCCCCAATCGTTGGAGATGATCGTCTGCACGGAAAACTGAATGAAGACAGAAGATAGGACTCAAGGAAAAAGGTTCGACACGTATACAAGTGGAAGCAAGTCGCCGGAATAACAACAACAACAACAACAACAACAACAACAATAACAACGAACATGAAGAATTGAATACCAATAACAACAACAACAAATTGAAGATCAACAAATTGAAGAAAATTATAAATGTATAAAAAATTGTATAAAATCTTTGTTTCTTATAAAAAAAATTTGTGTAATTGAAGATAATTGAATTTGTATAGAAGATATTTGTTATTCTATAGAACAATTTAGAAGAAAATCTTTGTTTCTTATAAAAAATTAGGAAACTTGTATAAGTTGAAATCATGTTAATAATATATACAATTTTTTTGTGCAATTTCACTTTTGATTATGATTATTATTATTAAATTTTTTTAAGTTTTAAAAAAAAATAGTCGGGCCAACCCGCGACCCGACCCGACCCAACCCGGGTTGGACCTGAATGGGTTCACGGGTTGGGCCGGTCAACATTTTGCAAATCCAACCCGGCCCGGTCTAACCCGATTATCATTCAGACCTGACCCGAACCCGCCCTACTCGGGTTCCAACCCGGACGGGTTCGACCCGACCCGACCCGAACCGTTCGACCCGTTTGCCAACCCTGCCCTCCAGTTGCTCTCTCTCTCTCTCTCTTTCCCCATAATTCTAATATTATATTCATAATTAGTAATCCATTGATCAACTTTTGGTACAAAATTTTAAGTCCATCAAAATAGTTATTCTATCCCTAATCTCTAATATTATAATGTAAGAGTTGGGGTTGTGTAATTTATATACAAACTGTAGAACCCCATATTTTCAAATATTATTTTAATTATTTGAAAATGAATTTAAATGATTTTTGGAGATTTAATAAATATTTTCTAAGAAATTTATCTTTTGTACACGTACAAAACACGTGCAAATGACTTTTTAGAAGTTTGGAAAATTAAGTTTTCTTTATGAAAAATCATTATTTATTATTTAGGATTTATGTAGTATTTTTCCAGATTTTTTCTGAAATAAATTGTTACTATTCGCAATTTTTGAGAAAAGAAGGACTTATTTGCAAAACTGGCATTTTTAAGGGTTAAAGTGCAAATCGTATTTTCTGGATATTCCGATCAGCAGTGGCTGAGGTTTATAAGAGTATTTTCTAATAAATCCTAATTTAAAGGAGTTTTATTGAATTTACAAGACTAATGTATATATATATGTAAGTTGTATTTTGGGAAGGATTGTTTTGCAAAGTGTGGCAAAACCCTAATATTAATCCGGCATATATAAGGGATTTTTATTCCCAGCCGTCATTGAGAGAATATTCAGATTTTTGAGATTTTGTTTGAGGAGCAAGAAGAGACTTTTGGATCTAGCAAGGAGAAGAGCTTTTTGTGGATTTTCTTCAAATCAATGTGAGTGGTTTGTTTTGTTTTGTTGTTTGGTTTGATTGTTTGATTGATGAATGACGTAAGATCTTTGTTACACTTTGTTTGGGCATCGGTATGATACTATTTGTTTGTCTCATTGTATGGATGATATGGATCTTTTAATTGGATATGGATGATGAGCATACTTATTGGTATTCGGACTATATATGAGAACTCTCAAGAATTGTTGAGGAAATTTTGATCTATGAAATCGTATTGTTGGAAATCATGTTGAGAACTGATTATATTGTGATCAGATGCTAGACATCGAAATCTTATGATTGTTAGATCAGATTTAACTAGGAGTTGAGGAAGAAGTTTTGTTGAGAAACCCTAATGGAAGATTTGTGGTTTAGATCTTGAGAAGTTAAGATTTGAGAGATTGATTGATGAGTAATGCAATCGTATTGGAGATTGTTTGAGAGTTATCTTTGTCTTGTGTATGAACTATTGTTTGATAAACAATGAACCATGATTCTTTAGAAATCTTCAGTTTAATTCTGTATCCAGACCTATTCTGGAAAACTGTAGGCCGACAGTCGACTTACCTACGGAGCAGTCGACTGGTACGAGCCCGCTACTGTACTTTCAGTCTTTGAGAATTGTTCGGGACAGTCGACTTAGACTGTGTCAGTCGACTGGTCTGCTGTTTGTAAATTTGTTCAGTCCTTTCGGGACAGTCGACCTATGAACCTTTCAGTCGACTTTTATATACTTAAAATATTTTGATAAGAATTATTTGTATTTGTCTCGGGGCAGTCGACTGATGACTTCCCAGACGACTGATTATGCCTTAGTTTATTTTTGTAAAATGTTGGAAAATTGTCCTCTGGACAGTCGACTTACCTCAGCATGAGTCGACTGGTCCTGAAGGATCTTCGTATTTGATTGTTGGGTATTCAGTTCAGTATTGGAATTTAAGTTATTCAGTTCAGTAATTTGTCTTTGAGATATTCTTTAAGAATATGATTTTGAGATATTCAGTTGAGCCACTTGGTTAGTGGGAATTTGTTCAGATATTTGTTTTTGAGTCTCTAGAGGTACGTGACCCTAGTATACCAGTGTTGAGATATTTGTTGAGTTATTTGTTGAGGCCCATTGAGGCAAATTTTCAGTTGTTCAGATTTTTAGTCCGGTAGGGTACACTACTCTAGGAGATTTTGTTCAGTAACCCAACTTTATAAGGACAGGCATTAGTAGTGTCATGACGAATGGGAACATGAGTTATGCACCTCAGTAAGACTTTAGATGTGAGACTTAATCTCCTGAATTATCCAAGTAGTTAACTTGAGATGTGGGATTTATCTCCTGAATTATCCAGGTAGTTAACCTGAGATGTGAGGTATATCTCCTGAATTATCCAAGTAATTATCTTGAGATGTGGGATTGAACTCCTGAATTATCAAGGTCGAGGTGACGCTTTTGTGGTATTCTTGTGATGATGAGACTGTGTTTAGATGTGGGAAGATCTCCTGAATTATCCAGGAAAAATACCTGAGGTGTGGGATCTATCTCCTGAATGATCAAGCATGGGCAAATTATCATAGTTTATCTTCATCTCTTAGTAGTCATCGTTGTCAGCATTTGGTCATCATGTTTTCTTGACTCACTTTTCTGCATTTGGATTTTCTGCTTTCCCACACTTGACTTTTGGTTTTGGATATCACTTGTTGTTACATTTCTTGCCATTTCACACTTTACACCTTTGGTTACTATTGGTTGGATACTATGTTTTAAGTTCATTTATATTGTTGTTTGATTTTTATGCCACTCACACCATGTATGGCTGACCCCTTTAGTTTGGGGGTTAGGGTTCAACTCTAGCCTCACTTGTTGCAGGTTATTGCTTAGAGTTGGAGATTGGATGCTTGAGTTAGCTTTTGGGATAAATGGACTATTAAGTGTTCAGTGTTAATTTGTACAGACCTGTTGAGTTAATTTTGAGTTGTTTAGTCTTCCGCTGTGATATATAAAGATTTGTTGTAATAAATGTTGAAAATTCTAGTGGTGTTTGGTTGTGTTTATTGTTATATTGAAGTGGATCACTGGGATTGTGCCACGTATTTTCTATGCTATTCATCTAGAAATTTGGGGCGCTACACAAACTCTAATTTGTAGACCATCAACCATCTAATCTCAATCATATCTAATCTCTAATATTATAATATGAGAGTTGGGATTGTGTAATTTATATACAAACAGTAATTTGTTGACAATCAATCATTTAATCTCAACCATATATTCAATTTTAAGTGAGAGTTATATTAATCATTCATTTACTCAAATATTATTAGTTACCATAATACTCTCACAGTTCAAATTTATTTACAACATAATTATTTACAAAAGTGTCACTCATATAAAATAATAGTTTGTGCCACTATGGATAATTTGTAAAGAGTATGTGATGAGTAAATAGATATCTCAGGTTTGATGTCAGATTACGTCTTAATATTTACTTTATGAGCAAACTTCACATTAATTCTCTATTCTTAATCTTTTACCAAACATACAAATCTATATTTTAATTCATTCATTTCAATGTAACACAAAGATTCATTTAAACACACAAAGTAGCATTGTCAATCTACTAACTTTTTGTATATAATTCATGAAGTAGATAATGAAACTTTCTTCAATAATCCATGGCCATAATTAATTCACACACAATTTAGCCTTTACTAATAGAACCACATACAATTTCACATCCACATTTCAATCAATCCATAGGTCATTTGTTCCAATAAAATGCGTACTCTTATTAATATTTTTCATGCTTCATTCATTCAATACAATCTAGAATGCATTCCTAATTAGAAATATAGAAAATTTACCCACCTTAAATGGAGAGAAAAATACAACTAGCCACCTCCTAGATGAATGTCCTTGCAAAAAAAATGCTCCTCCTCCTAGATGCGCGCACACTAGCAAAATTCCGAGCACTCCACAAGCCAACCCGAGTACTCTCTCCTTGATGCCGGCCTCCTCTTCTTGTTGATGCAAGCACAATCCCACACAACCTCTCAATCTTTTAACTCACTAAAATAACTATTAGATACTTGTATTAGCTATAGGTTTGGAAGAATTAATTTGCACAAGAATACTAGCCAAAAGGGGGGGTATTTATACTAAAAAAATAGGAGAATGGATGGCTAGGATTGAAGTAGGAGTTAGGAACAAATGGCTTAGATCTAAGGAGGAGTTACACTAACTACCCATGATCAAGTAACCACTCCACCATGATCCCACTCAAATTTGATCTTCCCTCCAAAAAGATCCAATCCGGCCATGCAAGTGTGCTTGTGCACGTGTACGTGCAACGCACGTGCATGCAATTTGGTCTCCATAGAAATTTGTACATTATATTTTACATAAAAATAATCTTTAAATTGTATCCTACATGACAAGTTGTATTTAAAAATAAATTAACTCATGGGCTTTAGTTTATGGGCCAAAATAACAATTTTAAAATAAAATAAATGAATTAAATTTTGGGCTTTAAGAAAAAGGCTTTTTGTCTAATTAAAAGAAGGCTTTGTATAAAAATTATTAAAAAGAACATATTTTAATATCTATACTCATCACAATGAAAATAATTATAAGACTTAATTCAACCAAAAATATTGCACGTGCACACTACGTGCTAAATAAATAAATTTCATTAAATGAAAAATCGGGGCATTACAACACTCCCTCCTTAGAATAGTTCCGTCCCCGGAACTACAGTCAAGAGCGAGAAAACAACACTCACAACAAGCACAAGAAAAAAAATACAAAATACAAATCAAGCAAAAAGCTCAGGATAATCCTTCAACATTCTCTCCTCAGACTCCCAAGTAGCCTCTTCAACCAAATGGTTTCTCCAGACTACCTTGACCATCGGTATCGTCTTATTCCTCAAGACTTTCTCTCGACGACCAATAATCTCGACAGGAGACTCGATGTAATTCATATCCAACTGCAAACCTTCCGCCACTTCAGGCAAATGATGACTCGGATCTGGAATATACCCTCTCAGCATAGACACATGAAAGACATTGTGCACCTGAGATAACTCTTCCGGTAATTCAAATCGGTAAGCAGTTTTCCCGATCCTTTTCAATATCTTATACGGGCCTATAAATCTCGGGGCTAACTTCCCGCCTTTGCTAAATCGAACCACACCTTTACTGGGTGATACTTTTAGAAAGACGAAGTCACCAACCTCAAACTCAAGGTCCCTTCTCCGGTTGTCTGCATAGCTTTTCTGCCTGCTCTGAGCTTCTACCAACCTTTTCCTGATCAGAACAATCTTCTCAGAGGTTTGCTGCACAAGCTCAGGACCAAACAACTGACGCTCCCCAACTTCAAACCAACAAACTGGTGTCCTGCACTTCCTGCCATACAGAGCTTCGTACGGCGCCATCCCGATGCTAGTCTGAAAACTGTTGTTGTAGGCAAACTCTACCAAAGATAAATGCCTTTCCCAACTGCCTCCAAAGTCTAGTATACAACACCGAAGCATATCCTCAAGAATACGATTGACTCTCTCGGTCTGCCCATCGGTTTGCGGATGAAAAGCAGTGCTGAAATCTGTCTTGGTACCCAAAGTTGTCTGAAGACTCCTCCAGAAATGCGAAGTAAACTGCGTATCTCGATCAGACACAATAGTTGACGGAACACCATGAAGTCGGACGATCTCGCCAACATACAACTCAGCTAACTTGTCCATCGAAGCCGTGAGTTTCATCGCCAGAAAGTGAGCGGACTTGGTCAGTCGGTTGACTATAACCCAAACCGCATCATTGCCTTTAGAACTCTTAGGCAATCCCATAATGAAATCCATACTGATGTTATCCCACTTCCATTCCGGAATAGGTAACGGTTGTAATAGACCTCCGGGTCTCTGATTTTCGGCTTTGACTTGCTGACAGACCTCACACTTCGCCACAAATTCAGCCACAAATTCAGCCACATCCCGTTTCAAACCTGACCACCAGAAATGCTGTTTGATGTCTTTGTACATCTTAGTACTCCCAGGATGTACTGACAAAAGAGTAGCATGTGCCTCCTGAAGAATACTCTCTTTCAGGTCCGCCTGATTCGGAACACATAGCCTCTCTCCAAACCACAGCACTCCATCCCTGATTTGAAATCCGGGCAACCTGCCAGCACCAACCTGCTCCTTCATCTCCAGGATATCAACATCAACCTCCTGGCTTGCAATGATGATCCTTCCATTCAGTGTAGGCTGAAGCCTCAACTGAGCTAAAGATGCTCCCAATCCTTGCAAGACAACTTCAATACCTGCTCGATCCAATTCCTCAATCAGATGCTTCTGAGTTGTAATCAAACTGGATAAACTGCTCTTGCGACTAAGTGCATCAGCAACAACATTAGCTTTCCCAGGATGATATTTGATCTCAGGTCGCATGTCCTCAAGCACTTCCAACCATCTTCGCTGCCTCAAATTCAGATCCTTCTGTTGATATATGTACTTCAAACTCTTGTGGTCCGTGTACATGTTCAATTTCTCGCCGTACACATAGTGTCTCCATTGCTTCAGGACAAAGATAATCGCAGCCAACTCCAGATCATGAGTCGGGTAATTCTTCTCATGTGGTCGTAGTTGCCTAGACCCATAAGCGATTACTTTTCTCTCTTGCATTAAGACACAACCAAGCCCACGATGTGAAGCATCGCTATAAACATCATACTCAACACCTGCTGTAGGCAAAGCCAAAATTGGTGTAGTAGTCAGCTTCTCTTTCAACTCCTGAAAGCTCGCCTCACATTGCTTAGTCCACTTGAAGTTCACATTCTTCTTGGTCAGACCAGTAAGCGGCACGGTTATCTGAGCATAACCTTGAATGAATCTCCTGTAGTATCCAGTCATTCCAAGAAAACTTCTGACTTCCTTCACTGTAGTAGGCCTAGTCCAATCTCTCACTGCCTCTATCTTCTGAGGGTCAGTTGCCACTCCCTCCTTAGAAAGGATGTGACCTAGGAATGCCACTTCAGATTTCGAGAAATCACACTTGGATAACTTGGCATACAACTTCTGCTCTTCCAGCTTCTTCAAAACTGCTGCCAGATGCTCGGTGTGCTCCTCCTCTGACTTGGAGTACACGAGGATATCATCGATAAAAACCACGACGAAAGAATCAATGAACGGCCTCAGAACTCTGTTCATCAAATCCATGAAGATTGCGGGTGCATTCGTCACTCCAAATGGCATAACTAAGAATTCGTAATGCCCATGTCAAGTTCTAAATGCAGTTTTGTGCACATCTTCGGTTTTCACTCGAACTTGGTGATATCCTGATCGAAGATCTATTTTGGAGAAAACAGCTGCTCCTTGTAGACGATCGAACAAATCATCAATTCGGAGAATAGGATATTTATTCTGAACAGTGACTTTATTCAGCTCTCGGTAATCGATGCACATTCTCATCGATCCATCTTTCTTCTTTACCAAAAGCACTGGTGCTCCCCAAGGTGACGCACTAGGTTGAATAAAGCCTTTCTCTAACAGTTCCTCAATCTGCCGTTTTACCTCATCCTGTTCCACTGGAGCCATCCTATACGGTGCCTTAGAAATGGGTGCACTTCCCGGTTGAACAGTGATGCTGAACTCTACATCACGATGCGGGGGTAACCCAGGAAAATCATCCAAGAACACGGACGGATAGTCCCGAACCACAGAAATCCTTTGCACTTCCACAGGAGTCTCTTCCTTGCGGATAGCTGCCACCAGCCTAGAACACTTCTTCTTCCCATGGAAAGTGACTTCAGGTCCACCTGGAGCCTTCACTGTTACTGTCTTGGTTTTGCACTCGATGCTTGCACTGTACACCGACATCCAATCAATGCCAATGATAACATCGACTCCCAAGATAGTCAGCTCGATTAGATCAATCCCAAAGATTCGATCTCCAATCACAATCTCGCAATCCGCATAATACCGATCAGTGGTTAAAGTTTTCCCTGATGGAGTAGCTACTGCTAAGATCTTGCCTGGAAAAATCTTCGGTTCAACTCCCAACACTTTAGCAAATTTAGGAGACACAAAAGTACGAGAGGATCCAGTATCGAACAACACAACAGCTTTCATTCCATTAAGATAAAGTTCTCCTGTTACATAATACACACTCATTACGTAACAGTTCACTAAACAGCGGGAAAAAGAAATGACAAAAACCTCTAAACATCTGCCCTCGTACCAGTGATGACATGATCAACCTCATCAGCATCATTTTTCGTCAAGGCAAATACTCGTCCTGGTTGGTACGATCTCTTCTCAGTCTGCTGCGTTGGTACATTGCGATTACCATTCCGTGGCTTGGGGCATTGAGATTGGTAATGTCCCGTTTCACCACAGTTGAAGCAAGTTACCGCAGGAGGTCTCACCGCATTGTTCCCAGGTCCTCCAGCCACACTAATAGCATTCGCCCCTGTCGGTTTGAACCTTTGTGCAGATGGTTGCCCCTTGAAACTCCCAGAATTGGCTGGCCTCTTTCCAGACTGCTAGTTGTTCCTCCGGTTCTGAACAACATGAAACTGCTCCATATCTGCTTCCGTCGCTGCTGCTCTCTTGACCAACTTGTCAAATCTTCTGATACCAAGAGGTATCATCCGGGACCTCAAGCTCGGCCTCAATCCATGCTCGAACTTACGAGCCTTCTTAGCCTCATCCATCACTAATTCCGGAGCATACCTAGAGAGCTGAGTAAATTTGGTCTCGTACTCCCTAACTGACATGCCACCTTGCTGTAGTGACAGAAAGTCCATAGTCTTCTTCTCTTGAACATCGGAGGAGAAATAGTGATTGCGGAATTCTTCCAGAAATTCCTCCCAGCCAAGAACTATGCCTCCCATGGTCCTCTTCATCGACTGCCACCACACAGCCATGTCCTTCTCAAGTTGCAGAGTCGCCAACTTCACCTTACTGCCTTCAGGGGTCTCCAGCACTTCGAAGATTGTCTCCACTTTACGAATCCAGTTGTCAGCCGCATCAGGGTCTGACTTCCCTTCGAACATAGGTGGTTTCATCCGTTTGAACGATTCCACGAGTTTGATCGCTTCGGGCACCGGATTCGCAGGTCCCCTTCCTTGGTTTTGGTTCATGGCCACGGCATTGAGCGTCTGATAGACCCTCGCAAGTTCCGTTTCCAGATCCAGACCTTTCCCGTTTCTAGCTCCTCTTCTAGACATATTCTGATGCAAAAGATCCATTAAATTCGAAGTATAAGACATGAATTTTAAATCAACTTGCATTTCATTGAATTCCAAACTTTATACATTCGAATTGAAAAACATTTCTTGACATCAGAATGGAAATAGTAGAAGCTAAAACAGTCTAACTCCTACGGTTCCTCTTCGCTTCTCGAAGTTCTCCCCGTAGTTCATCAACTTCTTCCTTCAGCACATCGGTCAAATTCTTACTCTTCTCGAGTTCCCATACACGATGACTGAGAACAGAAAAGTCGTCCTTACGCTTTGCTAGTTGAGCCACCAATAATCCGACTCTCTCTCGCAGTGTTTCTACCTGCCTCTGAAGAGATATCACAAGACTATTTGGAACTGGTTCTTCTTCTTCGTCAGAAGAGTCATCAGATGAATTCGGAGGTGGGGTGATATCTCGGAATTCAGGCCATTCTTCTCCGTCAGAATCTGCTTGCCCTGGGTAGTACTCTTCCTCGAAATCTGCTTGTCCAGGATAATAATCTTCCTCGATGATATGCCAGTCGTCATCTCCAGCAGGGTCGAAGTGATCAGCCATCGTAGAATTAGGGAGGAAGAAGCATAAGTCATAGAGCAACACAAATGTAAGTCACTTACATTTAAATCTCTAGACTCAAACACACACTCTAATGTTCACTACTAGGGTGTCGCTCCTTATAAATTTGTACAAGTGTGAAAGCGTGGCTCTGATACCACTCTGTAACGCCCTGAATCCCAAATACAACTGAATTCGAGATGTTCTACAGGATCTTTCCACTTCATTTAGTACAATTTTACAAGAAAATTTGAACTTTTCACTTTACATCAGAGTTACAAGTAAAACATTACAATTTACACTGCACAGCGGAAGTAAAATTTACAACAATTAAATAAATGTACAACAACTTGAGTAATCTTTAAGCATCTGTTCCTCTTTAATCTTTATCATGTCACTTACCTGCATATAAGACTGTGGGTACGTCAGTTTATTCAACCTACGAACATTATACACGGCCATCCTCTTTATGCCGTAAATAGTATAACTTATTTTTCATATTTAGCAAACACAAACTTGTCACATGTCAAACTAAAGGGACTACCCTATTGATGTCGTGCTGTGATTGTGCATTTAGTCCTTAATGCAATTATTTATATTAGATGACACTAATGCACACTTGTTCGGATTCTATGCATCCCATACTACATAGGTTCGAGGGCAAGCCTCTTAATCGTTCTTCATCTTTGTAGGGTTCAATCCCTCGCCATGACTTAATCTACTACGGTAACTACGGTGAGTATCCTAGATGATCTATGAGTACAAGCTTGTGTACAGAAAACCTGGAGGGGAATCCCACGCCATGTCTTGACTCATCAAGCATGCATTCTGTGGCAATTCAGCCTCCTTCATGGCTCACGATCCTCTTGCAGTCACCAAACATCCCACAAGCGTGGCTAAAGTCCGATCATTACTGAGTTGTGCCCACGCCATGTCTTGACTCATCAAGCATGCATTCTGTGGCTCACACACCCGCACCGTAAACTCTAGTTCTCATATTCGTGTTTTTCTCTCACTTTCATCATGTCTTCACTATGCACTAATCCTTAGTTTATATTAGAATCATGAACAAAATCAAAGCTCTAGAGTTAGCCTCTCCACTAAACCGGACTTATTCATTTATTCAAACATGACCAACCTTGGTCTTTCATTTCAAATTTCATTTCATCTCTTTCCAAATGCCGGGGGAGACTTAGCTACTCTTTTGTTTCAATTCCAATTCACAATTTCCAATTTGAGCATTTCCAACTCATAAATTCATTTTCATAATCATAACAGATTTCTTTTTCAATAGCATGATCTCTAAATTGTTCAATAGTCCATAATCATACATGGAATTTTATACTTCATCATATATCAATTTCACATTGAAATCACATCACTAAATGGATATTCACATACCATAAATTTCACACTATTCTCAAATGAGAATAATTCACAATGCATCACTACTTATAATTTCTATTTTTATTCCACTTCTTTTCTAATATTTTATTTCAAGCCTTTCTACAAAGTGCAACTTTTATACCATACAAGTATATAACCATAAGTCTAAATTATACATTTTTTCTCAAATCATATTTTATTCTATGTAAATAATTCCCAAATTATTTTTCATAAGTCCCATATATTTTTAGAAGAATAATCATATTTTTTCCATAATTTTTTGATCACCAAAACATTCAAAAAAATATTTTTTTCAATCTTGCCGAAGCCAAGATTCGAACTCAGAACCGCAGAGAACACAGCCGAAGGCACAGGCCACTAGGCCACTTGCGCCAGCGGTATAGAAAGGCGCTGAGAGAATTAAATGCTCTCGGCCGCTGTTTTATATTATTTTTGAAAAAAGAAATAAAAGTATGGTTTCACAGGGATTCGAACCAGCGATCTCAGACCACTGTAGCGATTAAAGCCATTCCGACCACTTGAGCTACGCGCTCAGGTTGTCAATAACGCAACTCAAAATTTAGTTAAACCAATTCTCTCTGTTATTAAAACGTTTCGATGTTCAGCTAGTCCTCATTTCATTTGCCTTTATAAAAATTACTGTAAAATTCCAGATTGATTCTTCCTCACATAATTTACACACCAGTATGAACAAAATAATTTTTTTTTAACAATTAAAACATATTTTTCATACAATTAATTCGGATTCTACACTATAACTACCACATTTCTTCTTTTCGACATTTCTTAACAATTAACACCACTAATCTCTTTATGAGCAAACTTCACATTAATTCTCTATTCTTAATCTTTTACCAAACATACAAATCTATATTTTAATTCATTCATTTCAATGTAACACAAAGATTCATTTAAACACACAAAGTAGCATTGTCAATCTACTAACTTTTTGTATATAATTCATGAAGTAGATAATGAAACTTTCTTCAATAATCCATGGCCATAATTAATTCACACACAATTTAGCCTTTACTAATAGAACCACATACAATTTCACATCCACATTTCAATCAATCCATAGGTCATTTGTTCCAATAAAATGCGTACTCTTATTAATATTTTTCATGCTTCATTCATTCAATACAATCTAGCATGCATTCCTAATTAGAAATATAGAAAATTTACCCACCTTAAATGGAGAGAAAAATACAACTAGCCACCTCCTAGATGAATGTCCTTGCAAACGAAATGCTCCTCCTCCTAGATGCGCGCACACTAGCAAAATTCCGAGCACTCCACAAGCCAACCCGAGTACTTTCTCCTTGATGCCGGCCTCCTCTTCTTGTTGATGCAAGCACAATCCCACACAACCTCTCAATCTTTTAACTCACTAAAATAACTGCTAGATACTTGTATTAGCTATAGGTTTGGAAGAATTAATTTGCACAAGAATACTAGCCAAAAAGGGGGGTATTTATACTAAAAAAATAGGAGAATGGATGGCTAGGATTGAAGTAGGAGTTAGGAACAAATGGCTTAGATCTAAGGAGGAGTTACACTAACTACCCATGATCAAGTAACCACTCCACCATGATCCCACTCAAATTGGATCTTCCCTCCAAAAAGATCCAATCCGACCATGCAAGTGTGCTTGTGCACGTGTACGTGCAACGCACGTGCATGCAATTTGGTCTCCATAGAAATTTGTACATTATATTTTACATAAAAATAATCTTTAAATTGTATCCTACATGACAAGTTGTATTTAAAAATAAATTAACTCATGGGCTTTAGTTTATGGGCCAAAATAACAATTTTAAAATAAAATAAATGAATTAAATTTTGGGCTTTAAGAAAAAGGCTTTTTGTCTAATTAAAAGAAGGCTTTGTATAAAAATTATTAAAAAGCACATATTTAAATATCTATACTCATCACAATAAAAATAATTATAAGACTTAATTCAACCAAAAATATTGCACGTGCACACTACGTGCAAAATAAATAATTTTCATTAAATGAAAAATCGGGGCATTACACCTTAGAAGAGTTTTGTCCTCAGAACTACCACTAATAGGGTCCAAACAAATATACGAACGAAAGGAATGCAAATCTCATAAATGGAAACATACTTCGTAGAATACAGTTGCACTTGAGAACATAATCAAATAAAAGAAATACAACTCACTCGAAAGTACAACCATCAAGAAGGAATACAATCACATAAAAGGAATACAATCATACAAAAAGCTCAGGGAAATCCTTCTACATGCGATCCTCCGGCTCCAAAGTAGCCTCCTCGAACTACTGATTCCTCCACAACACCTTGACCATAGGTATCACCTTGCTCCTTAGAACCTTCTTCTTACGATCAACAATCTCTATAGGCTGTTCCTTGTAACTCAAGTTCACCTGTAGACCTTCAGGAACCTCCACCAACTGATGACTCTGATCTGACACATACTTCCTCAACAGCGACACATGGAACACATCAGGCACTTGCGCCAACTCTTCTGGAAGCTCCAGTCTATATGCCGTCTTACCAATCCGCCCCAAAATCCTGTATGGCCCAATATACCTTGGCGCCAACTTGCCTCCCTTACCAAGCCTGGTCACTCCCTTGGTCGGAGACACCTTGAGGAAAACTGCATCCCCAACCTCAAACTCCAAGTCCCTTCTTCGAGTGTCTACATAACTCTTCTGCCGACTCTGAGCTTCATCCAACCTCTTGCGAATCAACTCAATCTTCTCCGATGTTTGCTGCACAATCTCGGGCCCAAACATCTACCTCTCGCCAAACTCATACCAACAAACTGGCGTCCTACACTTCCTCCCATATAGTGCCTCATACGGAGCCATCCCGATACTCGCTTGGTAACTGTTGTTATAAGCAAACTTAACCAATGCCAATTACCTCTCCCAACTACTACTGAAATCCATAACACAAGCCTTCGGCATATCCTCCAATACCCGATTCACCCTTTCAGTCTGACCATCACTCTGCGGATGAAAAGCAGTACTGAAATCAGTTCTAGTACCCACAGCCTCTTGCAGACTCTTCCAAAACCTCGAAGTGAACCTCGCATCCCTATCAGACACAATCGACACAGGAACTCCATGAAGTCTCACAATCTCACCTATATACAGTTCTACCAACTTTTCCAACGACCAAGTAATCTTCATGGCAAAAAAGTGAGCAGACTTGGTCAAACGGTCCACAATAACCCAAATCGAGTCATTGCCCTTCGAACTCCGCGGCAAACCCGTGATGAAATCCATATTGATATTCTCCCATTTCCACTCTGGAATGGGTAACAGCTGCAACAAATCTCCAGGTCTCTAATTTTCTGCTTTGATCTGCTGACAAGTCAGACACCTCGCCACAAAATCTGCCACATCCCTCTTCATACCGGATCACCAAAAGTGCTATTTGATGTCCTTGTACATCTTTGTGCCTCCAGGATGTACTGACAATAAAGTACTGTGTGCCTCCTGCAAGATACTCTCTCTCAAGTCTGCATTCTTCGAGACACACAACCTCTCACCCATCCATAGCACTCCATCTTGGACACGGAACTCTGACATCTTGCCATCGGAAACCTGTTGCAACATCTTCTGGATCTCTGCATCTGATTTCTGACTTTCCACAATCCTCTCTCTCAAAGAAGGTTGCAGCCTCAACTGAGCCAAAGACGCTCCCAAACTCTGCAGTACCACCTCGATACCTGCCCGATCAATCTCTGTTGCCAACTCACTCCGAGTAGTGATCTAACTCGATAAACTACTCTTCCTGCTAAGTCCATCAGCTACCATATTTACCTTGCCCGGATGATACTTTATCTCAGGACGAATGACTTCCAATACTTCCAACCATCTTCTCTGCCGAAGATTTAGATCCTTCTGCTGATAAATATACTTCAGGCTCTTGTGGTCAGTATACATGTTGACCTTCTCACCATATACATAATACCTCCACTACTTCAAGGCAAAGATAATAGCTGCTAGCTCCAGATCATGCATCGGATAATTCTTCTCATGCGGATGCAACTGTCTCGAACCATAGGCAATAACCTTGCCTTCTTGCATCAAGACACACCCCAAACCTCTGATAGAAGCATCACTGTAGATATCATAATCCTTTCTAGCTTGTGGCAAAGCCAAGATAGGTGCAGTCGTCAACCTCTTCTTTAGCTCAAGGAAACTCGCCTCACACTTATCTGTCCATGTAAATGCCACATTCTTTCGAGTCAAACCTATCAAAGGAACTGCAATCTGAGAATAGCTCTGAATGAATCTCTTGTAGTATCCAGCCAAACCCAAAAAACTCCTGACTTCCTTCACAGTCGTTGGCCTGGGCCAATCCTTCACTGCTTCAACCTTCTGAGGATTAGTGGCCACTCCCTCCTTAGAAAGGATATGACCAAGAAAAGCTACCGCAAACTTCCAAAACTCACACTTTGACAACTTGGCATACAAGTTATGCTCCTGTAATTTCTATAATACCTCTGTCAAGTGCATAGAATGATCCTCCTCCGACTTCGAATACACCAAAATATCATCGATGAAAACAACCACGAAGGAGTCAATAAATGGCCTTAAAATCCGATTCATCATATCCATAAATACTGCCGGTGCATTCGTCAACCCGAATGGCATCACCAAAAACTCATAGAGCCCATGACGAGTCCTGAAAGCTGTTTTACTCACATCTTTCTCCTTGACTCGAACCTGATGATACCCCGATCTCAAATCAATCTTCGAAAACACAGTTGCTCCTCGAAGCCTGAGAAAACAGATCATCAATCCATGGAAGCAGATACTTGTTCTGAATAGTCACTTTATTCAACTCCCGATAGTTAATGCACATCCTCATTGACCCATCCTTCTTCTTGACCAACAACACTGGCGCACCCCACGGTGAAGAACTTGGCCTGATAAAACCCTTACTCAACAATTCCCCAATCTGCTTCTTCACTTCATCCTGCTCTACAGGTGCCATCCTGTACGGAGCTTTAGTAATTGGAGCACTCCCCGGCTAAACATTAATACAAAACTCCACATCTCACTGCGGCAGCAATCCTGGCAATCTGCCAAGAACACTATAGGAAAATCCCTCACAACTGGAATGCCTCTGACTTCTTCTGGAATCATCAACTTGGATACCACTCCAGCCACTTTCGAAACCTTCTTCTTCCCTTGAAAAGTCATTACGGGACCACCTGGTGCTTTCACTAACACCTCTTTCTGCTTGCATTCAATTGTGGCATCATATATTGCCGTCCAATCAATGCCCACGATCACATCCACACCTAAGACTTGCAGCTCAATAAGATCAATACCGAATAATCTCCTGCCAATCTCGATATCACAGCCCTCGTAATATCGATCAACAATCAATTCTTCACCTGACGGCGTTGCCACCGACAAGACCCTGCCTGGAAACAACTTAGACTCCACACCTAAAACTTTTCCAAAATTGGGCGACACAAAAGTATGCGAAGAACCAGTATTAAATAAAACTTTGACTTTAATTCCATTAACCAAAACAAATCCTGTTACATGAAGAATGATACTCAAATCTCCAATTTATTCTCAAACAAAGTTTTACTTAATACATTGAATAAAATAAAAATTCAAAATTCTTGCATACCCTGAATCACATCTTTTGAGTTGCTCACATCCTCCTCAGTTAATGCGAACACTCGCCCTTACCTCTGAAATTTGCCTTCCGCATCCTTCTTCAACTGTGGACAATAAGGCTTAGAATGTCCCGCTTGCCCACATTGAAAACAAATCTGCTTTGCCAACTTAGGACATGCTGACCTGTAGTGACCCGCCTCCTTGCAGTAGTAACAAGTCACCTCCTGAGATGCAGGTGCCCTCTGTTCTAGCTTACTGAACTTGCTCTGCTTCAATGGAAATTTCTTCCCACTCCGACTAGTTGCTGGCCTCTTGTTCCTGTTCCAGGTCTCTTGCTTCTTCTGGAACTGATTCATATCTTTCTCTGTCATAGCTGCTCTCCTGACCAGCTTATCAAACCTCCTTATGCCCAAAGGAATCATCCTCAACCTCAAATGTGGCCATAAGCCCTGCTCGAATTTCTTGGCCTTCTTCGCTTCATCAACAATCAGCTCCGGTGCATACCTTAATAGCTGAGCGAACTTAGTCTCATATTCACGTACTGTCATGTTGCCCTGCTGCAGATTCAAGAATTCCGTTGCCTTCTTCTCCTAAATATCCAGAGAGAAGAAATGATCCCTGAATTCATCCATAAAAGCTTCCCAAGTCACTTGTTGATCTCCAAAGGTTCTCTGCACTGACTGCCACCAGATGCCAGCATCCTTCTCTAGTTGCATAGCAGCCAATTTCACCTTATTGACTTCTGGGGTCTCCAAGACTTCGAAGACCATCTCCATCTGTCTAATCCAGTCATCAGCCTCATTCGGATCAGACTGCCCCTCAAACACTGGCGGCTTCATCTGCTTGAAGGACTCAACCTGCTTGATAGGATCAGCATTAAAAAACACTAGTTCAACTCCATGATTCTGATTCTGGTTTTGATTCTGTGCCATATTAGCTGTCATGAATGCGTTCAAGGTCTGATACACCCTGGCGATCTTAGTCTCAAGGTCAAGTCCAGCCCCATGAAAACTACTAGCCCCATCACTATTAGCACCATTTCTGGTCCTGGGTACTGCCATTTTTCTGAATACTGCAAAACTAGGGTAAAGTTAGACCATTATAACACAATTCATATTCACATCAATACCCCATGGCAAAACCACAACCATACCCCAAAACAAAACATCATATTTTAACTCTATATGATACTCACACTCTAATGTCCACACCTAGGTACACACGTTATAGTGTCCACACCTAGGTTTATTTTTATACCATGTTTATCATAATTATTGAAGCGTGCTCTGATACCAATCTCAGTAGCGCCCCGAATTTCCAATATGATATCTCAGAAATACGTGGCACAATTCCCAGCATCAACTTCAATTATAATAGTAATCATAGCCAAAAATACAGATAAATTTTTCTTTCAACCTTTATTATATTAGTTCATTACAAAACACAGCGGAAAAAAACAAACACCTCGAATTATAGTCTTTTCATTACAAAACCTTCTTTACAATTTTCATAAGCTTTATTATCATTCTATCTCATGCATCCAAATCCCAATGCTATAGGTAATCACCTGTAAAACATGAGGCTAGAGATAACCCTAACCTCTAAAACTACAGAGGTCAGCCATAACGGTGTGAGTGACATAAAAACAGAGAAACATAAATAGAATATGAAACATGGAATCATAAACAACAGGTAATAAAGACAAGTATAAATGAATTAAGAAATAGTAATGAAACATGAAAACATCAAGTGTAGCTAGACTAAGTGTCAAGTATAGAAAACAGGAAAAGCACATGCATAAACCAAATCAAGAAAACACAATACTATATGCTGACTCTTCTAATGCGTACTTGTCGGATTTTATGCATCCTACTCTACATAGGTCCGGTGCAAGCTCTTAACGTCTCCACTTTATAGGGTTTAGTCTCCCGCCATGCAACTAATCTTACCACGAAGACTACTAAGAGATATAGGTACTCTGTGAGTATTAGCCCATGCCTCGATAATTTCAGAGGTCAAACTCTATCCACAGATAATTTTGGAGACTATTTCACTCACACCTGGGAATTTTCGAGAATACCCCACACTGCAAGCTATGACACCTCATCACACGAATACCACATGAGTGTTGCCTCGACCCCGATAATTCCAGAGATCAATCCCACACCATAGGTAATTTCGGAGACTATTTCACTCACACTTGGATAATTTCGGAGATTATCTCACACCGCAGGCCATACTCAGGTCCATAACCCATGTTCTCATTCATCATATTACCACTAGTGCCTGTCCTTATCTTTTTAAGTTAATTAATTTAATTACGAATCCCCAAGAGATGGTGTACCCTACCAGACTTAACTCAATAACTGATCAATAATATGCCTTATCAGGCCCAAAACACAATAACTCAACTGCCGACATACTAGGGTCCCACACAACCTCTAGAGACTCACACTCAACTATCCAAACCCAACAATAAAACATATTGAAAACATATGTTCTGTAGAAAGATAATATTTAGAATAGTAAGTTATAGATCCCCAAAACATTTAAAGAATCAATCGTTTAAAGAACATCAGTAACAGTCGACTGTAAACCGGAGTCGATCGACTATCCAGAGCGAAAAACCAGAACTTCAAGAAAATAATTCTAAGTAATGGTAGTCGACTGTAAAAGTCATCGGTCGACTGTCCAGAGCAAAAATCCCACATTTTAAAGAAAAAGTAATTCTAAGTAATGACGGTCGACTGTAAAAGTCATTGGTCGACTGTCCAGAGCAAAAATCCAAAACTTCGAGAAAACATCAAAACAGAGCAGAGTCAGTTGACTGTAAAAATGGGTCAGTCGACTGTTCCGCAAGAAAGTCCAAAACTCCAAGAAAACACTACAGCCAGGATCACGACGGTCGACTGTCGAAACATACCAGTCGACAGTCACACCCACATGTTGCAGTTTGGGTTGTGCATGTTTCAACCGAAACGAAGATTTACTTTATTAAAAAGAAATCTATAAAAAGTTTATTTCTGATATGATCGAATTTGACTTGTAGAGTATATAAGAGTCCACAAAACCAATCAAAACCACTTTGAATTGATAAAAATAGCTTTTTGATGAATTCCTTCAAATTGAAACATGAATATGTGCATATATCAAAATAAAGTTTTTAAAAATCAATTATACATCAAAAGACCTTTGTATTATATTCCAAACCATATTAATAACAAAATATGTTTAGATTTAACCAAAATATTCAAAAACACTTAAAGATTCAATTCCTTTGAAACAACAAACTAGAATATTTATGTAATAGTGTTCATGCAAGTTTGTGCACCAAAGAATTTCAAAAATTCATCAATTTAGAAATAGACAAATGTTCAATCTAAATCTTTAATAATTGAGCAATTCAAATCCAAGTAAAAACTTCATAAAATTACGAAATCTCCAATTTAGTCATAAAGTATCAAATCCAAATCTAGCTATGACAACTCCTATCCTCAAGACATGATCTTTTAATTCATTAGTCCTTCTCAAAATTTTCTCAACTCAAATCACCATCTTTAACTCATGAACATAAACAAATTAACATACCATAATCAAGTTGCACTCATCCAACCTCGTAAATAGTCAAAATCTCTACTTTAATCAATCTAGGCATAACATTTCCCCATACTCAATCAAATCAGCATTAACCCAAAAGAAATAGCTTACTCATGATTTATATCAAGTTATTTAACAATCTCAAATCATCCACATGCAAATTCTACTCATAAATAACTTAGGGTTTCATAAAAGATCCAATTTTAATTCATCAATTCATCCAATCCATCATATATATATTCATACCAAACCCTAGCAAGCTTTCTAATAGATGAAACATTACATACAACATTCAAAGAACAAAACAAAACAATTATATCACTCACCTTGTTGAAAGAATCGAACGAAGACGAATAGAGAGTGAGAAAAGCCCCTCCTTAGCAAGAAATCCAGATATTCTCCTTAGAACTCCAAAATAATAAGAAATAAGAAATCCCCTGTGTTGTGCAGCGAGATGACGGCTACACTTCACCCTAAATAGGCTGGGATTAATGATTCTGGGGTTTTTGTGTACATTTGCAAAATACTCCATTTCAAATATACCTTTACATAAATAGATATCCATACTAGGAAATTAGTTAAAACCAATTTAATTGGGCTCAAAAAAATCAAAAGATCCTCCAGTGGCATCAGCCGGCACTGTAGGGAAAACCCAGAAAACAATTTTGCAAATTTCATCCCTTCAAATAGCAATTTTGCAAAAAGATCATCTTTTATCAAAACTTGAAAAATATATCAAATGTGTTGAAGCGAAAGGTAAACGTTTTACTCCTGAATTGACTAGGCATTATTTCCAGCCCAAAAATCCAAAAATCTGGAGTTTTCACCCCCCCCATTTGGTAATTTTGCACAAAAGTCCTCTTTTTTTGAAATATTTGCAAATGGGTCCAACCATTGTCAGAAAAATCTAGAAAAATCACAAATAATCTCAAATAATAAATAATGAGTTTCCCCAAAATAATTTTGGCTTTTGAACCTCCCGAGAAAACATTTGCACGTGTTCTACACGTGTAAGAAGATAAATTTTTAGATAAATATTTATTAAATCACCAAAAAACCATTTTAACTAATTTAATATTCTCAAAAAATTATTTTAAAAATATGAGGTACTACAAACCTAGGCCGTTGTTGGAGACAACAGCCTAAGTTAAGAAAAAATTTCCTCTCGAATAGGCCAATACAGAGAGCTACTGATCCAAAGAAAAAATTTCCACATAGAACCTAACAACGGCATAAGTAAAAGAAAAAAAAATAACAACACTTTCACACAGCAGCTAAAGCTGCTACACTAAATTCTCCCCCAAAAACTATATACAACCCCATCAGCTACAATTTCCCAACTACAATAACAACAATATTAACAACCGACACAAACTAACTAACTACAAAAACCAATTTAACAACAAAAACCAATTTAACAACAAAAACTAATTAACAACACTTGCATCAATATGTAATGTACTGAAACTTTACATAAAAAAAACCAATTCACAATGGATCATCATATCTCTCGTCAGAACTCTCTTCATCGGATGGAATCACTTCTTGCGGATTGATTGGCCTTCATTCAAAGATAAGTTTTAGTTAGTGAGAAACTCATTTACCACAAATGATGTATAATAAATTTGAAAGAGGGAGAAATAAAGAAAGTACGAGTCTTACCCCTCAAATAATATTGGACAATTTCTTGAATCATGATTCATTTGCACAATGCTGCATCTTCGGCACCGTCTCGATTTTTTTATGCGGAGTTGCTCTCTTATTGACCTCAATCTTTTGGTGCAAGGCCTTCCCTTTATCGTGTATTGCTGTGGATCACTTACGCGTGTAGGTATGTGTCCACTGACTTCATCATGAGGTTGTGCACTACCATACGGTTGTGAACTACCTCCCAGTTCTGCACTGTTATGTGGTTGTGAGGCCTGTTCGGGTTGTTCACCCAATCCTGGTTGGAGCCGAGAGACGCTGTCAATGATCTTCTACAAATTCTCCAACATGTATTTGTAACTTTCATTGGAGGAACAACCGAGATCGACAATCTATTTTAATGGGTATTGGGTTCGGTTGGATGGCTGAACTCACAATATCGAGAAACAAAATTCTTGGTATTGGGTTCGGTTGGAACATATGTATAATTTGTTCTCATCACATCCCGGGTCCATCTTCTTTTAATGTATCCGGAAGGGAAGTGTGATGGCTGAACCGAAGAATGGCTAAAATATGCCTGCAAGGAATGCCAATGAAGTCAAAGAAGTGACATGCACATGTAATAATTCTGTTGATTTTGCATAACTGAAGAAGGCGAGCCGCTTCTGATTCTCCACAGAGTATCACATGGAAGGTTGAACTATCCGGTGTCTCAAGATCGCCAATGAAACTCACATTTTACTTGAAGCTTTTTGTAACTTTATCTTGGAATTTGTAAAAGATTTTCAAAGTGTATGTTTTTACCATTTGTGCCTCCAAAGCACATTTGCTCTTCAACTTCGGTCTCTTCTCACGGTTACGATGATTTTCTTTCAGTTCATCGTGTCTTTGCCTTCCCAAAAAACGATCGAAGATGACGTCAAATTCATGCAAGGAATATTTCTTTTCTGTATGATGCTTCAAGGCAGAATGCGATTACTCAACCCGTTGGCTACTCAAAATGCCGGCTCAAAAAGAATCTTTAGCATAGATGGGTATCCAATTTTTATGGATATCAAATAGATCGTTCAACCATTTGTTATTCTCTAATCCGTATTGCGAAATCAATAAATTCCATTTTTGTACAAAGTCATCTACATATTCGGAATTGTAGATGACATTCTTCAAAGATTTTCTAAACCTGTCGACATCGTTCGACATACGCACCTCCTACGGTAACTTATCTAATATGTGCCAAATACAAAAACGATGCCGAGTCTGGGAAAAAATTTTCTTAACTGCGGTGGTGATCCCGCGGTCTTGATCGGTGACGATACCGGATGGAGCATGATTCATAACTCCTCACCGCTTTTCAAAGAACCATTCAAACAAAGAGACCGTCTAATTTGGAATGAACCCACCTCCTAAGAAAGTCGATTGCCAATGTTGATTCACTCCAACAAAGGGAACAAATAACATTCCATACTGGTTCGTATTGTATATGGCATCAAAGCAAAGTATATCGCCAAATTGTTGATAATTCATCTTAGAAATACCATCAACCCACATACAATGTGACAACTGCCCTTCGGGATCTACATGAATGTCATAAAAAAATGAAGGATCCGTTTATTTCTTAAATTCAAAAAAATCAATTAGCATTGTAGAATCATGTCATTTCAATGCTTCTTGCGAATCTCTAAGTAATTTCTAACATCTTTTTCGGTGAATCCTATTTGATCGTGACCACCACTAGCACTTTTGAAGAAGAGCATTTGTCAACATGTCTGGATATTAGCTTGGTTGAATTGATCTATTATCCTTTTATCCGTATTTGATACGGAATGGTTTCGGGACAAAAGATGTCTTCTACCGGGTGAGGTGAATTCATGATTGTGTTCTTCATGAAATAAATACAACACACACGTATTACTTGCTTCGTTCAATTTTACATGAACGCACGCCTTGCAACCCGTTCTACAGGTTGTTCCCCGTCTACCATCACTATGTTGACTCGGCGACGACCCAACTTTATTACAAAGATATGACTTATCTATTTCCACTCCTCCCGTTAATTGTTAATTTATTTTCACCCTTATGCATTGCAAAACCCCCACAACGAGCATATGAAGAATAAAAATTTTCGGCCTTAACTAAAGTGGGAAACGTCATACCTAACTTTAGTTTTAGATGTTCTTCGACTAACGGCATGGAATCAATGATTGGTTCGACCCATATAAAATTATCGCCGGTAGCAGAACTCTCCGTATCGTTGTTCATCTGGGAAAAAAATATATTATTGGTAAATTAATACACATCATATATAAAACAGCTTGTTAATAAACGATTGTGATATATATACATATGAAACAAAATAAGGGACAAAACGTCAAAAACGGCATAAAAAAGGTATGAAACTCTTCGATTGGGTCTGGCTTGCCGCACCAAGGTAACAGAACTTGTAGAAGCGAGTTCCGATCCACGGTTTGCAAAATACGGTCGTGTCTCACTCGCTTTCACTCTTCGAAATGAGGGGAATGCGATACACAGACGCATATAGCAAACCGTGGGTGACAATTCGCAACTACAAGTTGCTATGACTTGTGAGTGACGAGACCGACCTACTCGCAAAATTACAGATTTTTCAAGTGGAATCTCTATTGAAAACTCGCTCAAAACATAACAAAATTCATGAGAAAACCGCACAATTGACGGTAAAAAAAAATAAACTTTGTGATTGGATCGGGCTCCCCGCACTCAAGGCAACGCAACTTGTACAAGCGAGTTCCGACCAACGGTTTGCAAGATACGGCCGTGTATCGCATTCATTCATAAAAAATGCCAACAATGCGATACATTGACGTAGGCCCCAAACTGGGGGTCCGAACTTGCAACTACAAGTACCGTTTGGTAGCGAGCGGTAAGCCCAATATGCTCAAAAAAATTCTTTTTTTTTGGATGTCGTTTCCTACTGAAAAGTACCCTTGATAGAAATCAAACATTAATTGAGGTTGTTGTTTGATATACAGTAGAAATCCGCACAAACGAGATCAAAAAATTCCGAAACATTGGGGGTAGGACGGACGCAAAACACATGAGCCAATAAAATTTGTAGAGGTGAGTTTCGACTCACGGTTTGCAATATACGCCGATGTATCGCTTTCACTCATGGAAAATACTCGAAAGCGATACATGGCCGTACACTTCAAACCATGAATCCAAACACACTTCTACAAGTTGCGTTGGCTTGTGCGTGGTGAGCCCGACGTACTCGCAAAATTGCATAATTTTTTGGATTTCTTTGTGCGCTATTACTAATAACTATGGGGATAGGGCAACGCGGCAAGTGATATGATCCTTTTTTGAAGAATCCAATCACTGTCGATCCAATGACAGGTTATTCCCATCATTGGAATATTATTGCAACCCGTCCAACAATTGGAAGTTAAAGAAACTCTACAAGTTAAACTCCATAAAATTGCAATCAAAGCTTCCTTCATTTCATTGTACATTTTAAAACAATCCGATTTGTAAGTATTCCTAGGGATTCTTTTAAAATGGGGGTTTAAGGCGGTTTGATTAAAATTTTCTAAGTCCCCACTCTCGGGATAGGAAAATGGTAACTCTTCCTTGATTACTAATCGAGCCATTTCTCGACGAACAAGTTCGAGATCATAAGAATGGCTATCAACTACACTGGTCCTAGGGTGGATTTTTTGTTGGCCGGGTAGGTCAACAAGAAATTCTTTATGCAAATTTTGAATGTGTCATCTAATTGTACCCGTGCCCTCACCCCTCTTCCATTTGTATGCCTTCGAACATGTTTTACAAACTTTTAAACCTACACTCGTACATTTTCGTCCAGAATATAATCATAAAATTTGTGCAAATCACTACTTTCTCCTCTAGTTTTCCTACTACTAGCCCCTTGTATTGTTTCGGTTGCTTGTGTTTGTGGTTCTTCTTCTAATTCTATGTCTCCTACAAACTCATCGTGTGTACCAATGTGTTGGGTCATAGAATTAGGGTACTCTTCGGTGGGCTCATTTTGTGGGACAATTGAAGGCCTACGGGAAGTGCCAGTGGAATCTTGTCTACTTTGGCTATGGCCGCTACCTCGTGATCTAGACATATTGATATACAGTAGTGTATGTGAAAAAATTAAATACAATGTAGGCACGATAAGTTACAAAAAAGAATCTAGAAAACAAGAGAGTTGTGAGAGAGAAGATAAAAAAACCAACAAACAAATATGATACAAAAATTTGTAACTACAAAATTAATAAAAATAGAAGAAGAGGGTTGTGAAATTTTGATACCATTCACCGCGGATAGTCGTATATAAAATGAGAGTGAAAATAAGAATAGTAGTAGAAGTAGAAGTTCGAAATTGAGGACTTGAAGAGAGCTTCTTTGTTTGATCACTTGGAGGAGTGGAAGACTTGAAGACGTAGTTGAATGTTGAATTCGATACGATCGGAATTTGTTGTTTGATCATTTATATTTTGCTACCTTCTTTGTTCAATTGTTCACAAAAATTGAAATGAATTGAGTAATAATAGTAGAGAGAGTAAGTGAGTAGGGTGTGAATTTTTAGTATGGGTTTTAGGGGTATTTATAGGGAAAAAAAACAAAAAACAAAATCAACGGCTAAAAGAGTCGTTAACGCTATCGGTAAGGGGGGTTAGGCCCGTTGGACCCACGGGTCCAACGGTCGACCCGCGCAGGTCGAACGTTTGACCCGTACGGGTCGAACGGTTCGCAACCCGCGGGTTCGAGGGCGGGTCGAGAACTGTTCATCCAGGTTATTAGGCCGGGTTCAACGGGTTGAATTCGCTATTTTGAGGACCCGGGTCGACCCGTTTACATTAACGGGTTCGACCTGAACCCGAACCGGTCACTCACGGGTCGGGTTTGGCGGGCGGGTCGCGGGTGGTTTGTGGGTCAACCCGGCCCGTTTGCCATCCCTACCAGTACCCACACCGCCCGCTCTCTTTCTCTCTCCTACAATCCCGTCAAGTCACCTGTTACGGACCCGATCCACCCCGGCGATGGATCGTCGTAACTGATAGTGATGCCAGTGATGACATCCATGAATGAAATAAAAGAGGAAGAAAAACAGTGCAAGGAGGTAGAACAAGAAGAAGAAAGAAGAAAATGGACACTTTTAGTTCATATTCATTTATAATCCCAAAATGAAATTAAAGTAGAGTATTAATAGAGAGGGTAACATCTAGGCCCGTGCACCACCTGTAAACTAGTAAAAAGACTTTATTACGAAACAAATACTAATTTTGTAAATAAATCCCTACAAGAAAGATAATCTCTAAAGGACTGATACGTAAAAAGACACAGTTCTTAGAAGAACTGTATTAATCATTCTCCCTTAAAAATGAGCTTCCAAATTCTTCTGAAAATTTAGTAAGTGACTATAAAATTCTCCCATGTAGCCTTGTCTTCTCCTCCCGAATAAAAAATGAAGTGCCATGCCCCAATTGCGTACTTCAGTTGATCTCTCTCTTCAATGGCCACCTTGTTACCAACAATGTCATCCTTTGATACTGTCACCTCAGTAACATCATAGATAAGACCAAGCACATAGTATGCATTAGGATAACCAAGTGCAAGCCGAATGATCTCTTCCTACAAAGGAATTGCCTCATCACGATTTCCACAAGCATATTGAAGTGTAGCATCAAAATAAAGAGCTGAAAGCATAACTGATGCCATCTCTTCCTCCTTGCCATGCATGTTCATTGCAGAAGATGTGAGTTTCTTGACGAAGTAGTGAGGGTGCTCATCAGAATCAAGATTCCTGATATAAAAAACTGCCAAGTACATTCTACCAGTACTGAAATACTCCTCAATGATTGCTACTATAGATTTACCGCAGCTGCCAACTCATAAGGTTCCTCATCACTGTAATAATAATTTCGGTCTAGGGTAGAATTAAAATCGGTATCGAGGAGTTTGTCCCATGCTACTTTACCCAAAGCATCACTCCAGAGGATAGGATGCCCTAGACTTTTAGCGGAGACATGGAACATTATCACTTGGATGACATATTTCCTTGATAATGGGATGACATGTGGGTCCTTCACAGTAATCGCTGGCAATAAATAGTCTAACCAACACATCTAGCTCTGCAATTACAGAGACTAGCTATCTCCATTTGCCATGGTGATCATTGAATTGTGCGAATAGAATCTGAAGGATGTTTTTCAGTATAGATTCTGTCTTCTTCTGCCAGAAAGAGCTCTGATAAGTACTTCTTAATTTTTGGAGTCCAGTATCGAATGTATCCAATTTTTGAAGAATATAACTCATACTCGTGAGGAACAGTTGCACTCAAGCTCTTAGGTACCTCTAGAAGATATGAATCTTTTCCAATGGTGACATAAGATATTGATGAATCCCTAAGTACTTTTTGTTGTTTCTTCAGGCAGCTCTTTAAAGCTCCGCAAGTATTATCATATTCAATATATTCACCTTCATGAGGAATAATACGCCGGGAGTGATTCGCTTCTGACCAATCAAATGCATCCTGGAAATGCTTTAGAACTGAAGAAATATCTGGTAGCCCTTTCCCATGGGTTAGTAAATGATGAAATAGACTAGAATCTGTACTAGCTAAAATGGAACTTAGAGAGGAGCATGCTTGGACCATTACGTGGCAACCACGAAGAGAAGTAACAAATTCCTGCTGTAGCGCCCCGAATTTCCAATATGATATATCAAAAATACATGGCACAATTCCCAACTACTACTTCAATTGTAATAGTAAACATAGCCAAAACACAGATAAAATTTTTCAACTTTTATTACATTAATTTTTTACAAAGCACAGCGGAAAACAAACACCTTGAATTACAAATTCTTTCTTTTACAACACATTCTTTTACAATTTACATAAGCCAATACATCAATCTAGCACATGCATCCAAATCTCAATGCTATAGGTATCTACGTGTAAAACATGAGGTTAGAGATAACCCTAATTCCCAAAACTACAGAGGTCAGCCATAACGGTGTGAGTGACTTAAAAATAAATGCAGCATAAATAAAACCTAAGGCATAGAGTCATAAACAACATGTATTAACAGCAAGAATAAATGAAATAAGAAATAACAATAAATAAAATATGAAAATATCAAGTGAAATTAGACTAAGTGTCAAGTGTAGAAAAACAGGAAACAACATGCATAAAACCAAGTCAAGAAAATACCAATGCTATATGCTGACTCTCTAATGCATACTTGTCGGATTCTATGCATCCCACTCTACATAGGTCCGGTGCAAGCCCTTAACGTTCTCCACGTGATAGGGTTTAATCCTCCGTTATGCAACTAATCCTACTACAATGACTACTACGAGATTTAGACATTATGCAAGTATCGGTTCTCGCCCTTGGAATACTAGAGGCCAATCCCTCTCCGCAGATCATTCTGTGGTCCTTACGTCCATCATCCCGGAAAATTGGAGATTGCCTCACTCCGCAGGTCATCCTGGAACCCTCATTGCACAAACATTGCATGAGCGTCGCTCTCGTCTTCGGAATACTGGAGATCAATCCCACTCCGCAGATCACTCTGTGGCCCATACATCTATCGTCCCGGAATACTGGGGAATATCTCACTCCTTGGATCATCCTGGAGTCCATAACTCATGTTTGCTCTCATTTCATCATATCACCATCTAGTGCATATCCTGATCTTGTTAGGTTAATTAATTGTTTATTAGCTTGCGAATCTCTTAGAGTTGGTGTACCCTACCGAGCTTAACTCAACTAAACAATAACCAAAATCTCAACCGCCGGTAGCTAAGGCCCCACTCATTCTCTAAAGACTCATAACTCAACCGTCAGTACCAAAACTTTCAATAAAACTCATAAATCCATCATCAAAACGTTTATAATAAGAAAACGACAAAATCCAAATCCATTTAGTGTACTCGTAAAGTTCCAGAATTCAAATAAAAATATTAAATCCATTAAATAACAGAAAACCATATTTTGAAGTCGTAGAATATCAAGAAACATCAATTCATTTGAAAATCACATATATCTCTCTTTATAAAGTCATAGGAATGTAATTTAAATTCTATTGTAACAACATATAACTTTCTGTAAAATACTGTAATTTGTAGTAAAACGTCATTTAAAAATAGTAGATTAATAATCCAAAATATTGAAGAAATAACCGTTTAAAGAAAACATCAGAAAACTCAAGAAACCCATCAGCCAGAACAATGACAGTCGACTGTCGAAAATGGATGGTCGTCTGTCCTGCGAAAATTCTCAACTTAAGAAAAACCATCAGCCAGGACAGTGACAGCCGACTGTCGAAAATGGCCAGTCAACTGTTCTGCGAAAATCCGAAACTCAAGAAAATAACAGTCGACTGTCGACTGTCGACTTCAGTTCAAAGACAAAGCAGTCGACTGTTATTGCAAACAAAATTCGAAATTCAATAACTGACAGTCGACTGTCGACTGTCAATTATAACAGGTTACAGTTTTGAAATTCTGTGCATGTTTTAAACTGATACATCGATAAATCTTTGTAAAATCAAAATTAAACTTCCTGAGATGATCAAATATAACTTGTATAACATATAGGAGTTTATAAAACACATCAAAACATATCAAGATCTCAAAAAGTAAATCTTTCACAAAATTCCTCAAAAATCAGTAAAAGAGTATATATGTATGTATATGTGATCTTACAAGTGTTTAAGCATCAGTATATCATTAAAACTCGTCAAATAGGAGTAGTATAATGTTCAAAACCAATTCAGTATCAAAACAACTCAGATCCAATTGAAGATTTCATGAAAACATCAAAATCAATTTCGACAAAGTCTTCAAAATAGAACACATGAATCTGTGTGTAAATGTGTATATATAGGTCTATATATATGTGTGTTTAAGCATCAAGAATTAGTGTATAGGAGTCGTGTAAAGTTTAATTTAATCTCAGTGTTAAAATAAATCAAATTCCATCGAAATCATCACAAAATCACCAAACCAAGTTTTGGTCTGTGTATAATCAGACCCGAAAACCAAGCCCCTTTTCTAATATCAAAACTTGATTTCTTTGATTCAAAAATCCTTCTACCACTTCTTATACACATCTAAAACTAGTTAGGTTAATTTATCCATGGTTACGTGCAAATATAACATGTAAACAAACAGGTTTCATTTATCAAAACATCATGAACATAGTCTATGCTTATATACACAGTAAGGTTGAGTTTTAATCATTTTTATGCAATAATCAACATAAACTCATCTTATGCAAACAAATATGCAAGATTATAATGCACAACAACACACCCAAGATTTCCATTAGGTTCTTGATAATTCTCAAATCATCAAATTTGGGTTTTAATCATCCATAGTATAGTTTTATGAAAAGATTTACTTTTTAGTTCATCTACTCTTCAATTTTCATCATATCTTCATACCATCATCTAACATTCTAATAGATAAATCATCACATACAACACACTTAGAACAATAAGAAAACAAACATATGTCACTCATCTTATTGAAGAATCAATCGAAGATAATAAAGAAATAAGAAAATCCCTCATTTTGCAAGAAAACCAAGATCCTCGCTTTGAAACTCTAAGAAAATAATAATAAAGAAATCCTTAGTGTTGTGCAGCAAAGAGACGGTTGCACCCTACCTTATATAGGCCGGAATTCCAAGTAATTAGGGTTTTTGAATAGATTTGTAAAATACATCTTTTAAATATATCTTTACATATATACATCCTTATACTTGGAAATTAAATAAAACCAACTTAATTGAGATTAAAAAACAAAAAAAACTACCCTAATATCAGCTGGCACTGTTTTGAAAATCCAGAAAATGAAATTATACCTTTTATCCTCCAAGTGGCAATTTTGCAAAAAAGACCTTTCTTTATCAAAACTTGTAAAATAAACCAAATTTATTAAAACAAAAAGTAAACTCTTTACCTCTGAGTTGACTAGGCATCATGACCAGCCCAAAAGTCCGAAAATCTGGAGTTTTCACTCCAAGTGGTAATTTTGCACAAAAATTCCTCTTTTTGTAATATTTACAAATAGGTCAAATAATTATTAGAAAAATCCATAAATTCAAAAATTGTATCTAATAAAAAATAATGGGTTTCCCCAAAATAATTTTTGACTTTAGACTTCCCAAGAAAATATTTGCACTCGTTTTGCATGTGTAAATCACCAAAAATCATTTTAATTCATTTATCAATCTTAAAAGCATTATTTAAAAATCTGGGGTATTACATCACTCCCTCCTTAGAATGGTGCTGTCCTCAGAACTACTACTAATAGGATCCAACCAAAATAAGCAAAAGGAATTAAAATCTCATAAATGGGAACATAGTTTAAGAAATACAATTACACAAGAGAATGTAGTCTATCAAAAGAAATACAACTCAACTCAAAGAGTACAATCATACAAAAAGCTTAGGAAAATCCTTCTGCATGCGATTCTCCGGCTCCCAAGTAGCCTCCTCGAACTTCTGGTTCCTCCACAACACCGTGACCATAGGTATCACCTTGCTCCTCAGAACCTTCTCCCTACGGTTAACAATCTCTACAAGCTGCTCCTTGTAACTCAAGTTCACTTGTTCGCCTTCAGGCACTTCTACCAACTGATGACTCTGATCGGGCACATACTTCCTCAACAACGACACATGGAACACATCATGTACCTGTGCCAACTCCTCCAGAAGCTCCAACCTATATCCCGTCTAACCAATCCGCCCCAAAATTCTGTATGGCCCAATATACCTTGGTGCCAACTTGCCTCCTTTACCAAACCTGATCACTCCTTTGGTCGGAGATACCATGAGGAAAACTGCATCCCCAACCTCAAACCCCAAGCCCCTTCTTCGAGTGTCTGCATAACTCTTCTGCCGACTCTGAGCCTCGACCAACCACTTGCGAATCAACTCAATCTTCTCCGATGTTTGCTGCACAATTTTGGGCCCAAACATCTGCCTCTCGCCAACATCATACCAAAAAACAGGTGTCCTGCACTTCCTCCCGTACAGAGCTTCGTACGGAGCCATCCCGATACTTGCGTGGTAACTGTTGTTATAAGCAAACTCAACCAATGCCAAGTACCTCTCCCAGCTACCACCAAAATCCATAACGCCAGCCCTCAGCATATCCTCCAATACTCGATTCACCCTTTCAGTCTGACCATCAGTCTGAGAATGAAAAGCAGTACTGAAATCGGTTCTGGTATCCAAAGCTGCTTGCAGACTCCTCCAAAACCTCGAAGTGAACCTCGCATCCCTGTCGGAAACAATCGACACAGGAACTCCATGAAACCTCACGATCTCATCAATGTACAACTCGGCCAATTTCTCCAATGACCAAGTAATCTTTATAGACAGAAAGTGAGCTGACTTGGTCAAACGGTCCACAATAACCCAAATCGAGTCATTGCCCTTCGGACTCTTCGATAACCCGGTAATGAAATCCATGCTGATAGTCTCCTACTTTCATTCTGGAATAGGCAAAGGCTGCAACAAATCTTCAGGTCTCTGGTTTTCTGCTTTGATCTGCTGACAAGTCAAACACCTCGCCACAAAATCTGCCACATCCCTCTTCATACCGGATCCCCAAAAGTGCTGTTTGATGTCCTTGTACATCTTTGTGCCTCCAGGATGTACTGACGACAAAGTACTGTGTGCCTCCTTCAAAATATTCTCCCTTAAATCTGCATTCTCCGGAACACACAACCTCTCACCCATCCATAGAACTCCATCTTGGACACGAAACTCTGGCAACTTGCCATTGGAAACCTGCTACAACATCTTCTGAATCTCTGCATCTAATTTCTGGCCTTCCACAATTTGCTCTCTCAAAGAAGGCTGCAGGCTCAACTAAGCCAAAGACGCTCCCAAACTTTGCAGTACCACCTCGATACCTGTCCGATCATTCTCTGCTGCCAACTCACTCTGAGTAGTGATCGAGATCGACAAACTGCTCTTCTGACTAAGCCCATCGACCACCACATTCGCTTTGACCGGATGATACTTGATCTCAGGACGAATGTCTGCCAATACTTCCAACAACCTTCTCTGTCGAAAATTTATATCCTTTTGCTGAAAAATTTACTTCAGGCTCTTGTGGTCGGTTTACATATCGACCTTCTCACCATATACATACTGCCATCACTGCTTCAAGGCAAAGATAATAGCTGCTAACTCCAAATCATGCATCGGATAATTCTTCTCATGCAGATGCAACTGCCTCGAACCATAGGCAATAACCTTGTCTTCCTGTATCAAGACACACCCCAAACCTCTGAGAGATGCATTACTGAAGATATCATAATCCTTCCCAGCTTGTGGCAAAGTTAAGATAGGCACAGTCTTCAACCTCTCCTTTAACTCAAGAAAACTCGCCTCACACTTATCAGTCCATGTGAATGCCACATTCTTCCGAGTTAACCCTATCAAAGGAACTGCAATCTGTGCATAGCCCTGAATGAATCTCCTGTAGTACCCAACCAAACCCAAGAAACTCTTGACTTCCTTCACTAACGTTGGCCTGGGCCAATCCTTCACTGCTTCAACCTTCTGAGGATCAGTGGCCACTCCCTCCTTAGAAAGGATATGACCAAGAAAAGCTACCTCAAACTTTCAAAACTCACACTTTGACAGCTTGGCATACAAGTTATGCTCCTGTAACTTCTGTAACACCTCTGTCAAGTGCATAGAATGTTCTTCCTCTGATTTCGAATACTGATGTGTCGAATTTATATACAAATATTTGTACTCATTTACCTATTAAAATGGCTTGTTTTCGTTGATATTGTCTATAATTCATCTTATTTCTATACGATTTCATTTAATTAATTATTTTTGAAGAAATAATATTTTTGATGCAAAAAGTAAAGAATTGTGGAAAAATCAACAAACAAAGTAAAATAATTGATTTATAAATTTTTATTGTTTTGTTGAGTTAAAAGTGCGACAAATAATGTTTATAAGGATTTTTATACGCTAATATGATTTATAGTTAGTTTAATTGATTTTAAACTAATTAAATTTATTTTATTTAAAAATCCTAATTTCAGGTATTATTTTGTGTATACAGAAGCACGTGGTGGGCAGAAAAGGCAGAAAAGAAAGAAAGAGAAATAAATAAATTCAGATCAATTAAAGGAAGGAAATAAAAAAAGAGTGTGGACTTTTCTACAAAAAGTGAAAACCCTAACTCTCTTCCTGTACTCTATAAATGCAAACCAAAGGAGAGAGGAGAAATTGAGGAGGTGACGGCTACAACTAAAGGAAAAAAAAAATATATAATAAAAAAAAACAGAGAGAGAGATTCCTCTCAATCTCTGTTTTGACGCACAGCAAACGAACAGAAGAGGACGCGTGGGTCACGCGCTACCAGACGACAGCTGGCATGGACAAACGACAAGACCCAGGCTGACGTGGACGACTCCTTCTTCATCTACTGGCGCGCGGTTCGAAGCAGGGACAGCAGCGATCTGACGCGCTGACGTGGCTCAGGTGCACGTGACAGGTGCAATTGGGCCGTTTCTTCTTCGTTCTGACGTGCGGTTTCCAAGAGCTGACGATGCGGTTTTCAAGGCAAATTTTGGCTCTGGTTTTGGGACACGCGGCCCGACAACGGCAGTGTGACAGACTGATACGTTGATTTGACGGCGCGTGACAGCAATACTTTTGGCTCCGACTTTTGAGACAGAAAAGTGGTTTGACTTAAATTTTGTATTCTTTTTTATCTTTTCTTCTCTATATTTTTTGATGCAATCCCAAACAAATATGAACTGAATTTATTGTTCTAGAGGCTAAGGTGTAGCCAAGTTTTGTAAAACACAATTTTTAATTCCTTATTATCACTCTATTTTTCCTGGTTGTGTTTTAATTTTTATTATTTATGCATGCAACACGGTGGATAGACATTTGTATGATTTTTCAAATCATAAAGAGACCGAACAGGTAATTTGTGATTAATAAAAATTAAGACCGTATATTGGAGGACGTGACCGTTAAGAAATCCAATTTCTCAATTAATAATTTGGTGGATAGACGAATGATTAATTGAGAATAATTTTTAGACTACGTTGATAGAGTGGTTAATATTTTTAGGATTTTGGTCGACAATTGGGAAAGATAATATTTTTATTTATAAGGAATTATAATTTGTGTGTGTGATAAACAAGGTGAACCAAGAGCCCTAGAACTAATTTTACCATTAAACAAATTACAAGAGCTTCACTGTTTTACAGCCCTCTCCCTCTTCACCAATTTAGTTAGATAATTAGATTAAGGTAATTTAGTTACTTCATTATTTATAAAATTTGACCTTCCAAATAGTGATTCATCTAGCGATATCGGTACTCAGTAAAATATCTAGTCCCTGTGGGTTCGACACTCCACTCATCTATCTATATTACTTGTGCGATTTTGTACACTTGCAAATTCAACATCAAGTTTTATTTTTTTTCATTATTACTCTATTTACTTAAACTCTGTTTAGGACTAGATTAAAGGGGATAATCACAAGAAAAAGCATCACATTTATTTTTTTTATATATAATAGCATGACCCACACAATTTTGTAAGGAATTTTGAAACTCAATAATCCTAAAGTAAATAAGTATGCTTAATATTGCTTTATAAAAAAAATTGTTTATCCCAAAAAAATTGTTTCGAAAGGATATGACCAAGAAAAGCTACCTCAAACTTTCAAAACTCACACTTTGACAGCTTGACATACAAGTTATGCTCCTGTAACTTCTGTAACACCTCTGTCAAGTGCATAGAATGTTCTTCCTCTGATTTCGAATACCCCAAAATATCATCAATGAAAACCACCACGAAGGAATCAATAAATGGCCTCAATATCCGATTCATCATATCCATGAATACTACCGGTGCATTTGTCACTCCGAATGACATTACCAAAAACTCATAGAGTCCATGACGAGTCCTGAAAGTTGTTTTACTCAAATTTTCCTCCTTGAATCGAAACTGGTGATACCCTGATCTCAAATCAATCTTCGAAAACACAGCTGCTCACTGAAGCCTATCGAACAGATCATCAATCCGTGGAAGAGGATACTTGTTCTGAATAGTCACCTTATTCAACTTTTGATAGTCAGTGCACATCCTTATTGACCCATCCTTCTTCTTGACCAACAATACTGGCGCACCGCATGGTGAAGAACTCGGCCTGATGAAACCTTTACTCAGCAATTTCTCAATCTGCTTCTTAACTTCATCCTGCTCTACAGGTGCCATCCTGTACGGAGCCTTAAAAATCGGAGCACTTCCCGGATGAACATTAATGCAAAACTCCACATCTCGCTGCGGCAGCAATCCTGGTAAATCTTCCAAGAACACTGTAGGAAAATCCCTGATAATTGGAATGCCTCTGACTTCATCTGGAATCATCAACTTAGATACCACTGCAACCACCTTCGGGTCCTTCATCTTCCCCTGAAATGTCACTGCAGGACCACCTGGTGCCTTCACCAACACCTCTTTCTTCTTGCATTCAATTGTGGCATCATATATTGCCATCCAATCAATGCCCACAACACATCCAAGCCTAAAACTTGCAGCTCAATGAGATCAATACCAAATAATCTCCCACCAATCTCGATATCACAGCCCTTGTAATATCGATCAGCAAATTAATTCTTCTCTTGATAGTGTTGCCACCGACAAGACTCTGCCTGGAAACAACTTAGGTTCCACACCTAAGACTTTTGCAAAATTGGGCGACACAAATGTATGCAAAGAACCAGTATCAAATAAAACTTTTGCTTTTATTCCATTAACCAAAATAAATCCAGTTACATGAAGAATGATACTCAAATCTCCAATTTATTCTCAAACAAAGTTTTAGTTAATACATTGACGTGCTGAGCACCGGCCTTGCGCACCAGGAATAAACTAGCTATGAGAGCCTCATATTCTGCCTCATTGTTTAATGCTCGTGATACGGAGCGAGTACTGAAGAACGAAGTTATCAGGGCCAGTCAGGATGACCCCTGCTCCGCTGCTGTCAGCGCATGAGGACCCATCAACATATACGATCCAGAATGGGGGTTTCTTTCTTTCTTTACTGGGGTTAGGGATAGTGCGCTCCACTATGAACTTTGCTAGGGATTGTGCCTTGATAGAGGATCTTGGCTGATAGCTGATATCGTGTTGGCTCAGCTCTATGGACCACTTCATGAGGCACCCCAAACTTTCAGGCTTGTGGAGCACTTGCTCGAGGGGCTGGTCGGTAAGAACGACCAGCGAATGGGCTTGGAAGTAGGGACAGAGCTTTCAAGCGGCCATGACTAGCACATAGGCCATCTTTTCTATCTTCGAGTAACAGAGTTCGACATCTTTGAGAACCTTACTCACATTGAATATCAGCCTCTGGGCTTTGTCCTCTTCTTTCACTAGGATGACACTGAGGGTCTGTTCTGAGGTGGCGAGGTAAAGGTAGAGGATTTCTCTAGGCTTGGGCTTGCTCAGAACCGGGGGGTTGACCAGATATGCTTTGAGTTGGTCGAAGGACTTCTTCTACGGTTGCCCCCACTAGAAGCCTTTCATCCCTCTGAGAGCCTTAAAGAACGAGAGACACTTTTCTCCTGACTTAGAGATGAAATGCTCTATGGCGGCGAGGCACCTGTGAGCCTTTGCACTTCTTTGACATCTAACGGGGGAGCCATGTTCGTTATGGCTTGGATCTTCTCGAGTTGGCTTCTATGTTCCTTTGGCTAACCATAAGCCTTAGGAATTTACTAGATGACACACCAAAGGCACACTTGAATGGGTTAAGCCTCATATTGTGACTTCGGAGTACATCGAAGGCTTCCTGAAGGTTGGTAACGTGGTCGGCTTTTTACCAACATGTTATCCACATATACCTTCATGTTCCGCCCGATCTGTACCTTGAAGACTTTTTTAAAGACGCTGATATGTCGCTCCGGCGTTCTTTAGCTCGAAGGGCATGACACGGTAAAAATACAAGCCTTGGTCTGTTGTGAATGAAGTCTTCGAAATATCCGGGGGGAACATCCTGATCTAATTATATCCAAAGAAGGCATCCATGAAGCTCAAGAGTTCGTGACTAGAGGTGGCGTCAATTAGCGCATCGATACTAGGAAGTGGGAACAGATCTTTCAAACAGGCCTTGTTCCGATCGGTGAAGTCGATACAAATTCTCCAGTTCACATTGGCCTTTTTGACCATCACGATGTTGGATAGCCACTCGAGATAATTGACCTCTTGGATGAACCGAGCTGCCAAGAGTTTTTCTACTTCTTCTTTTATGGCCTGCTGGCGGACTGGTGCAAACTTGCGATGCTTCTGTTGGACTGGTTTAGCGTCGGGAACCACGCTGAGGTGGTGCATGAGCAATTCTTCCGAGATTCCAGGCATGTCGGTCGTGGTCCATGCGAACAAGTCGCTGTTCCCCCTTATGCATCGATAATGTCGGCTTTGACCGGATGGGGAAAGACCTTGCTAACTCAGAACATTCTGGTTGGGTCTTCTTCTGAGAAGTCTATTTCTTCTAGCTCGTCGACCAGCTCAGAGATGGCTTGGCTGTTCCCTTGGGGGAGCACTAGGGCTTCAAGAGAGAGGACCGGATCCCTTACCGAAGTCATATAACATTTTCGGGCAATCTCCTGGCTTCTTCTGACATCTTCTACCCCAGATATGGTAGGGAATTTTATCTTTATGTGGTAGGCTAAGGATACAGTTTGAAGAGCGGCTAGGCCAGGTCAGCCAAGGATGACATTGTATGCGGCCTTTACATCAACAACCATAAAGTCCATTGGTTCAGTTCGAGTGGTCGAGATTTTGCCAACGGTTACATCGAGAGTGATAACTCCCTCGTTCGTCACTGGCACTCCGTAGAATCCATGGAGAGTGTAGCCGGCGGGTTTAAGGCGATCTCGAGACAACCTGAGGCCTTGGAAGGCTTCTAAGATAAGGATGTTGACCGAACTGCTGTTGTCGACCAGGACTCGGCGCACTTCAAAGTTGGCCAAATGGAGGTTTATTACAAGAGCATCACAGTGAGGCGTTTGGATGTCTTCCAAGTCTTTATCTGAAAAGGTGACAGGGACCCCAAGGACGTTGGAGGGAGGATGGTTCTGTACTGAGTTTACTTCTCGGATGAAGGCTTTTTGGGAGGAGTTCGACTCTCCCCCTATTGGGCCTCCATGGATGAGGTGTAGGACTGCTTCAACTTCAGAGTCAGGGGACTCAACAGGTCTTTCAGTTCGCTTGTTCGCTCCTTGAGGAGGCGGAGGATCTACCCATTGAATGAAGACCTTGATTTTGTCTTTCAGGGATCGGCAATCATCTGTTTCATGGCCATGATCTCTGTGGAAGCGACACCACTTGTCTCTATTCTTCTTCTTGCCCGGTGTATTCATTTTCGGAGGAGGCTGGAGCAAGCCCTCTTTTCCCACCTCCACGAGGATAGCCAAGACACTAGCATTCAGAGGAGTAAACTTTTCGAAGCGCGAAGGAGGGCGGCGTGGCCGTTGTTGTCCTTCTGGAGTTTCTTAAGACCTTCTTCTTCTAGACCCTTCCGTTTGTTCCCAGAAAGGGAATCGTTCTGATCAAGTGGGAGGAGGGCCTCCTTCGTCCGAATATATTTCTCGCTCCACAGTAGGAGTTTCGAGAAGTCCCGGGGTGGCTTTTTAGCGAGAGGTGCTGTCACGCCCCGCTTCCCAGAATACGGAAGCACGGGCACGTAACCGAGGCCCAGCGAATGATGCAGATACATCATTCATAAGCTGTAAATTTAACTCAACAACAAGATAATAATTTCAACCACGATAACATATAAAATCACAACAGGATAACAATGTACATGAATATTACATGAACCAACAACTGGAAGGAAACATAGTTACGGGTCAAACACGCCCGGATTACAACAAGGATTACATGAATAAAACAATAATTAAAATAACATGAAATTAAACAAGACTAGAATCTCTGTTCAGCAACACCTTCAGGTAGTTCTCCATCTGAGCCTGCAAGTATATTATTACAAAGGAAGAGAAACAAGAGGTACCCGTTAATGCAAGTCACGGGCCGCAAGTGGTACAAGCTACGGGACAAAAACAGAATGAAACAAAAGCAGGAAATAACAGAGAATCAAGACTGATATAATAGAACAAATACAACATGTGACGGAATCAAGAATAAGACTTCATGGAACAAATAACGTGCATGTGAACAATTAAATAATCCATAGTAACATGTAACATGTAAACGAGTAAGCAAGTAAACGTGTCAACATAAACGAGTAACATGTAGACAAGTAAACAAGTCACCATAACCATGTAACATATAAACGGATCATGCAACTGTACGTGTCATATCATATCTTTTATTAACCTAACTAGGTAGCACTTCATGCGTCCCATACCACATGGTTGCTATCCACAAACAAGTGAATGTTTAGACCGTGGTGGATTCTATAGGTCACGTACTCGGGAAACATATACAGAAGTCATATCAAGTATATCTTGTATCAAGATACGTGCAATGTGGACATAGTGTAACGTAGCATGAAACATAGAACATAAAGTTTTGCAAATTTACAATTTGCAACTTGCAAATTTGCGTCGGGGAACCACGAGCCCCCGTCCGAGTACGCTCTTCTATATTGTCCACTACTAAATCTTTTCCCTTTATACCCCGGCTTGTTATCTTTTTAATTAAACATGAACAATAACTACATGCAACAAGGACGAGTAACATAGCAAGAGTAACATGACGGGATCAAGTATCAAAACTTATACGAGACAGGAAACATATCCAGGGCTTATAAAACATGTGATGCAACTAATGACATGCATAACACTTAACCAAGAAATAAAGATATTATAACAACATGCAACCTAGTAACAAACAATTCATGCACAATATCATGTATATTTATACGAGTATATATGTGTGTCGTGTTCATGCAACGGACATGGCAACAAGGTATTCGTGATCTTGTACGAATACGGGATACAGATTTTGTATGGAAACGGTTATCAATTCGACTTATGAATGCGAATTGGAGTCAAATAATAATATACTTGCGGTATTTTTACAAAGGCTTGTACTAGAACAATAAAATTGTACAAGAGACACTTGCCTGGTTGTTGACGACGATGAAATTTGAGAGAGAATAACGGGATCAGTATCCCGGACAGTCGAACATGCGCGAGATGTATATGGCAGCCACGCCAAGGTTAGCAACTCCTAGAATAGCAAGTTCCAAAATAACAACTTCACTTCAACAAGTCCAATGCAGTAAACAGCAACCCCACCTTTCACAATCGGATCTCCCCACAACACCAAACACCCATACAATAATCCGACAGTAAAAATAATTCCCAATACAATCAACACAGTCCAATACAATCAAATCCCCAATCTCAACTCAACAGTAACCCAAATCCCCAATCTCACTGCTTCTTCTTCTTCTCCTTCTTTCTTCGATCTCAGAACAGAGAGAGAGCGCGAGAGGGAACTGAGTGCGGGAGAGATGGGGGCAGCGGCTAGCTCGGTGACGGCGGCGACTGGTGGGAGTGGCGATCTCGGCGACGGCTGGACGGCGAGCGACTGGCGCGGGGTTCTTGGGACTGGCGTGTCGACAGAGAAGTCGAGGAGGAGGCTGGGTTCGACAGGGGGAAGCTTCGACTGTGGAGATGGCGAGCGGCGGGAGAGCGGCGAACGGAGCTTCGACGGAGGTGGCGACTGATGGTGCTTCGAAGGTGGAAGACAACGGGGGACGAACGGAGAGAGTGAGGCGATGCTTCGAGATGATGGAAGGCGACGACTGAACGGGGTTGGCGGAGGGTGATGCGGAGTCGACTGGCGGAGCGGCACTGGAACTGAGCGAGAGTGGGAGAGAGAGAGAGAGAGCGCACGACTGGGAAGCAGAGGACGGCGGAGACCAAGGGCGCGCGACTGGGCTCGAGCGAGAGCTGCGACAGAGAGAGGAGGCGCGGAGGAACAGAGAGAGCAGCGGTTGAGTCGTCGAGGTCGGAGATGAGGCGGTGACGAGGGGAAACAGGGTGGATGCGACGCAGGGAAGCTGCGAACGGCATTGGTGGAGTCGCGACTTGACGGCGAGGAGCTCGACGCGATGATTCGGAGTTTCGAGGTTGAAGATGACGCGGCGAAGTGGTGAGCGCTTCGGGAGGTTGATGGAGGCTGTGGAGGCTTCGAATGGAGCAGGGGATGGCGACGATGGCGGCTGACTGCGGTGCTCGTCGTGGAAGGCGAAGCAATGGCGACACTCGGGAGGAGCGGCGAGGGTTGTGGTGATGTCGAAGCTGGAGAAATGGAGGAAGGAAGAGAACGGGAGAGTTGGGGGATGAGTTCTGTTGGTTTGTTTTGGTTGAAGAACAGAGGGGGCGAGAGAATGAACGGGAGATATTAATATAGTGAACAAAGTGATGGGTGAGAGAAGTGGCGAACGGGGTGAGAGAGTGGGGTGGTTACGAGACATGGGAGAAAGTGCAGTACGGATATTAAGGAGATGTGAGGAGTTGGAGTACGGGACAGAAAATGGGGTGAGGGAAAAATATTGTATGGGGATAGGTGTATGACAATTCTGTACAATTAATGGGTTCTGGGTCTAGTGGGCTTGGGCTTTAATACTGGGCTAAAAATATTAAATAAAGTAATTTAGATATTGGGCTAAACAATTGGGCTGAGATTTATTAATTAAATAAATAAGTTTAAAATACAAGTTTGGGCTTAGAACAACAATTGGGTTTCAAATAATACATAATAAAATCAAAATACAACTTGGGCATATTAAAAATTAATGAAAATCAATATCCAAACTTGGGTTTATAATAAACAATTGGGCTCGTAAAAATTATTTAAATAAAAAAAATCAATTAGAGAAAAATAATTATAAAATACTGATTATTTAAATACGGGAAAAATATATTTTTAAAATACGTATTAATGAAAACAGGGGTTACAGGTGCCTTTAGGTTGGCGTGATTAATGTTGTGTTGGAATGCATCAAAGGCCACCGTCTGATAAAGAGAGGCGATAAACTGAGCCTCGGTGGTAAAGCGCCTGATATAGTCCCTTAAGCGTTCACCCTTCCTTTGACTGAGTGCCAACAAACAATTACTTGTCTTCTCGGTCTGGCGGCTACTCACAAAGTGGGTGAGGAAGAGCTTCTCAAATTGGTCGAAGGAGAAGATGGAGGTGGGTATCAGTCGGGAGTACCATTATCTCGCAGGTTCCTTCAGCATGGCTGGAAAGGTTTTGCAAAGGAGCGCATCCGAGGCCTAGTGAATCATCATGAGAGTTTTGAAACTCTCGATGTGATCGGCGGGGTCCGTCTCCCCAATGTAGGACTCCAAGTGGGAAGGCTTGAAGGCCTCAGGGACCGGGGCCTCCATGATGGCTCTAGAGAAAGGAGACCTGCTTGGGCAGAAATTCCTCGCCTACTGTTCTTCTCGGTTGAGCCTGTTAAGGCACCTTTTCGTCTCGTGGAGACGACGGTGGATGGAGTCATCCCTCCGGTCAAATCTAGTCGACCATCGGGACTCTCCTTCATGAGTGGCGGTATGGCGAGGGCTAGGTGTGCGCTGATCATGACTCGGGGCATGGGGAGGGCTAGGTGCACGCTGGTCATGACTTGTGGCAATTTTAAGAGCTCACATGATATCTTATTTGAAGTTCTGGAACTCGGCCTGAGTGATTGGTGCTCCTCCAGCACGGCGGTCCCCCCAGTGCGACTCGGCTTATTGGAGTACGACTTCTCCGCCGACGACATGGAGGGGATTCTCTTTGCCTCCTCGAGGAGGGGGTTCTTCTGGGCCTTGGCCTGTGGGGAGACCAGACTCTATGGGCCCTTTGGCGCTCGGGTTGACGGACTTCCTCAAGGGCCTGCCTTTCATTCAAGCGAGTTTGGAGGTCGACCCCCTGCTGTCGATTAATGATTACTTGACAGAGATCTGGACCGGGAGGGCTTTGAGAAGCCATAGAGTCAGTTGAAGGGTTGTGAACTGAGATGTTGTCATGGTGGGAGTGTTGTCCCTGACGGCTCCGACGAGAGACCTCGGGGCAGCACCCCTGAACCTGGGAGGAAGCTGTTCAGGTTGCGATTGCTGAACTTGTTGGTCGAGTTGAAGAGGAAGATCTTGGAGTTGTGGAGGAGGAGAAAGAGGAGTGACTCTTCGGCTGGATGCCGCTGCCTTCCCTTTTCTTTTAGGAGGTATGGCTCAGAAACTGCCTTTACCGGTGATATGAGACTGGATTGCTTTTCCGTTTTTCACAGATGGCGCCAATCTGTTGCTGCTAATTTTGGCGTGGGAGCAAACAGATGTATTTGTGGATTCTTTTGGAAACAAATAAGGCAAACTTGTTGACTTTTGGTCGGTGTTTGACTGTTTCTCGCTGCTGCCGTTAACCTGTAAAAAGTTCGATGCACCGGGATGGATCCCGACGACGAACCCTCCGACGCTCAAGTCAGTAATCAGGAAGATTATGAAAGAGAGATTTATGGAAAAAATATTGATTACCTTTTTTAATGATGGGGGAAGAGGGGTATTTATAGTCGCCTTTGGAGACAATTTAGAGATAATCATTTATCTATATGTCCCGATGTTTTTGGATAAGAAATAGAGTTTTAACTCGCTTCATGATAAGAGATGCAGTTTAAACCGCCTCTTAGAGATAATCACGAATTCGAATTACTCTTTAAATATCTGGACTGGTTTGTAGCAGGCTGCCACCCATACCCAATAAGACAGATCCGTTTTTGGCTTATTGGGCTTTGAAGAAAAACTCAGTTCCCATTTCAGACCCGTTTGTAGTGGAAATTACTGTTTTACTCCTGAGGGCCTTAAGATTCTTTCTTGCTTTGAACGGTCTAGATTTAATCATATTTTTTAGCCATCTCAATTATATTTTTCAGAAAAAATATTTTCCAAATTAATAATTATTTTTAGAATTTTTAATTAATTTTTTTTCGATTTTTAATTTATTTTTCAGAATTTTTAAATAATTAATTCAATTAAATAATTAAATAAAAGGAATTACCTTGATTTAATCATGGCCATCGATCACGATCGAGCACGCATCGGGAGGCAGAATTTTTCTCTCCATTTAAATATCGGTGTTAGGAGTGCTCGGCACGCATCACCGAGCTCCAGCGATGGGTCGGCGTGCTGACACATGGCGGTCAATGGTTGACCATTGACTCAGTCAACGTTGTCCATTTACCCTTTTTTGATTTAATCTCAACTGTTAATTACGATCAAGCACAGATCGGGAGGCAGACTTTTTCTCTCCATTTCAAGATCGGTGTCAAGAGTGCTTGGCATGCACCGAGATCCAGCGATGGGTCGGCATGCTGACACGTGGCGGTCAATGGTTGATTGTTGACTCGGTCAACATTGACCGTGGATGCTTTTTTTCAATTTAATCTCAACCTTTGATCACGATTAAGCACGGATCGAGAGGCATACTTTTTCTTTCCATTTCAAGATCGGTGTCAAGAGTGCTCGACACGCATCACCGAGCTCCAGCGAAGGGTTGACGTGCTGACACGTGGCAGTCAACCGTTGATCGTTGATTTTTTTTGTTGGGTGCAATTTTGCTCGGTGTCATGTTTGCTCGGTGCATATCTCCGAGCGTTGCTGATGCCTCGGCAAAGCAACACATGGCAATTTTGACCCAGTTTGCATTGACTTAGTCAACCCCTCAGTTTTCTTTGCGCAGCTGCATTGTAACTGGCTTTTCCGGTGCTACGGAGGTCGGATTGGAGGGTGACTCGAAGATCTACAATTTCTTTTTAGAGGTCTGTAGAAGATTCATCCATATTTAGGGTCAAAACATGCCCACAATATCTTTGTGAAGTTGAGAAGAGCTTCGGCGTCGAGATCTACCAGAAGGGGTTTCACCATGGGAGAGTTATGAAGAGTAGCTTGGAGATGGGGAGCTCGGTGACTGTTGGAGCTAGGCAAAGTGAAGTTTCGGGGCGTTGGAGCCCTCGCGGTGGCAGGAGAGAGCTTGGCGTAGAAGCCCTTGGGCTCGGGCGGGGATGTGGAGGAGTTAGGCGAATGTAGAGCTCGAGCTCGGCGAAGCTAGGGGTGCTCAGCAGCTTGTAGCTCGGCGAGTTCCTCTTGGCTTTCAAAAAGAGATTGTCATGTATGTTGAGAGCGACCCTGGTAAGGCTACCTATCTTTGTGCCAAGCTACTTGTGGTGGAGTTGGTGCTTGCTTGCTTACAGGAGAAGTCTAAAAATGCGGAAGTGGGACTCAGTCACTTGAGGAGGGTGTTAACTCAGAGGGAGTTAGCTTTGATGTTGCTGTTTGAGTTCGACAAGCTTGTAGAAGCAACTCGATGAAGGAGATGGATCTTATAGCCGATGCTTGGATTTGGAGCTCGGTAATGGTCCTGAAGGTGCTCGGAAATCAAAGAGATCAAACAGTGAGAAGAAGCAAGAGCAACACATGTCCTTTGACCATTGACCGTTGACCATTTTTTGTGCAATTTCATGCTCGGTGACATGTTTGCTCGGAACCTGCCACCGAAGCGCTATGGGGTTTCGGCTGATTGACACGTGTCCAGTTTGTCTGTTGGCCGTTGACAAAGTTTCTTCATTCACGACATCGGTGCCAAGAGTGCTCGGTGAGAGCTGCCGAGGGCCAGGGAGGTTTCGGCGTGCTGGCAGATGGCGCTTTAACCATTGACCGTTGACTCGGTCAGGTTTTTATTGGCTCGGCACAGCTGTATTGTAACCCACTTTCCTGGTGCTACAGATGTCCGATCCGGGCGTCTGACCCTTTGTTCGAAGATAACCTGAAGATCTATAATTTTTCTTTAGAAGTCAGTTGAAGAATCATCCTTCTTCATGGTCAAAATAGTCCCACAACATCTTTGTCTTTATGAAGTTGAGAAGAGCTTTGTATGACCCGTTGGAAGATCCATTCTTGAAGGCAAGTTTAGGGAGCGTCTCTAGGGGAGAGTTGAGCTCCGAACCAGTTTGGAAGAATGCCACTCTAAAGGCGAGCTGAACGAAGAGCATCACCAAGCTTTAGGGAAGAGCCGTTCGGGAGGTGAGTGGGACGAAGAACATCACTAGGCTCTAGGGGAGAGCCGTTCAGGAGACGAGTTTGAAGAGAACTCTAGGGGAGAGTTGAGCTCCGAACTCACTTGGAAGAAGGCCACTCAGGAGGTGAGTGGAGCGAAGAGCTTTACTGGACTCTAGGAGAGAGCCGTTTAGGAAACGAGTTTGAGGAGCATTTCTAGGGGAGAGTTTTTTTTTGAGAATAGGGGAGAGTTGAGCTCTACATTAAGTATGTTCGAGTGGAAATAGCCCTGGAAAAAATCTGGTCTTCGAACTTGCTTATTGCAAAATTTACCCAGTAGTGGGAGTAGTATGAATGTTCGTTATGAGCCCCGAAACCGCATACTTGCAAGCTGTGAGGGCAATTTTGAGCCATGAATGTAAACTTCGAACTAGTTGTTTCGGAGTTATCAACGACTTGTAATCCGAATGGTGAGCTGCTCCGCACTTGCTTTTTGCAAGCAGCTAAAGCGGCATCGAACCAAGTGTTGGACTCCAAACTTGTTGTTTGGGGGTTTCAACGAGTTGTAGGAGAAATTCCAAATGGTGAGCTGCTCCACACTTGCTTGTTTGCAAGCGGCTAGAGCAGCATCGAACCAAGTGTCAGACTCCGAGCTCATCTTTTGGGGGTTTCAACGAGTTGTAGGAGCAATTTTGAATGGTGAGCTGCTCCGCACGTGCTTGTTTGCAAGCGGCTAAAGCCGAGTCGAACTAAGTGTTGGACTCTGAACTCGTCTTTTGAGCTTAGCAAGTTATGGGAGCAGTCCTGTGGGACAAGCTGAACTCCGAACTTACCATTTAACGAGTCGTAGATGTGACTGAGAGATAGACATGAGGCAAGTGCAATAATTTTCAAAAGAAAAAAGCTAAGTTTTATTGAAATAAACTAAGTGGCCGCTTCGATGGTGCGAGTCTTTATTACATGTTTTGGCCACATCGCTAGTGGTTGCCTTATTGAAAACTGAAAACCTATCTCTATAAAAGGGTATTAGGCACCCTCGTGGTACTTCATTTGATACCCAGTATTCCAAGTCTGCTTCCCCCGAAGAAGGGGATCTTCTTGAGTCCATTAAATAGTTCGGGAATGACTAGACTGTTCCGTTGAGGGAGCTCTAATGCTTCAAGTGGGAGGACTGAGCCCCACATTGTGGTTGTGTAGCACCTCCGAGCTGTCTTTTGGTTTCCTTTGACTTCTTCTACTCCTATAGAGGTTGGAAACTTCATTGTCATGTGAAAGACATACGACATGAAGTACTACTAGGCCTTGTCGGCCCAGGATAACATTATAAGTGGCTTTCACATTGACGACCATGAAGTCCATTGCCTATGTCCGGGTAGTCAGGGTTTTTCCTGCGGTCACATCAAGAGTGACCATTCCTTCGATTGGGACCGAAACTCCAGAGAACCCGTGAAGTGTGTATACGGCAGGCTTGAGACGATCTCGAGAAAGTTTGAGGGCTTGGAAGGTTTCCATGAAGAGGATATTGATGGAACTGCCATTGTCAACCAGGATTCGCTCCACCTTGTGGTTGGCCATGTAGAGACTAATAACGAGTGCACCACAGTGGGGCATTCAGACACCTTCTAGGTCTTTGTCTGAAAATATCACCGAGACCCCAGGGTTCTTGGCCGGGGGAAAGTTCTGGACCGAACTCACCTATCGGATGAAGGCCTTTCGGGAGGAGTTTGATTCTCCCCCCATTGGACCTCCATGGATAAGGTGGATGATGGCCCCAGGTTCGGAGTCTTGAAACTTGACGGGCCTCTCGGTTCGCTTGTTGGCTCATCGGGGTGGAGGATCGGCCCTGTCCTTTCTGACGAACTTGGCCAGGTGTTCCCGCTGTATGAGTTCTTCGATCTCCTCCTTGAGAGCACGACAATCATTCGTGTCTCGATCGTGGTCCCTATGAAAGCGGAACCACTTTTCTATGTTCCTCCTCTTTGCTGGAGTATTCATTCTAGGGAGAGCACGGAGTAGCCCTTCCTTATCCATCTCCATAAGAACTGCTGATATACTAGCATTGGGGGGGGGGGGGGGGGGGGGTGAACTTCTCGAAATGAGGAGCTGGGCGGCGCTGGCCATTGTTATCTTTCTGGAATTTCTGGGAACCTTCTTCGCTTATATTCTTCCGTTTGTTCTCGGATGATGGTTCCTTTCGACTGGGGGGGGGGGGGTTGAGAGCCTCTTCTGCTCGGATGTACTTCTCGCTCCTAAGCAGGAGTTCCGAGAAGTCCTGAGGAGGCTTCTTGGCAAGGGACGTCTTGAGGTTAGCATTATTGACGTTGTGCCTGAATACTGCAGTGGCCACTGATTGGAAGAGAGAGGCAATAGACCGGGTCTTGGTGGTAAAATGCCGAACATAATCTCTTAGGCGTTCACCCTTTCTTTGGCTGAGGGCTAGCAAAGATGCACTTGTTTTCTTAGCTCGAGGACTGCTAACAAAGTGGGTGAGGAAGAGCTCCTCAAAATGATCGAATGAGAAGATGGAGGCTGGGGATTGACAGGAGTACCACTCTCGCGCTGGTCCCCTCAACGTTGCAGGGAAGGCCTTACAGAGGAGCGCATCCAAGGCTTGATGAATCATCATGAGAGTTTTATAACTCTTGATATGATCGACCGGGTCTGACTCCCCATTGTAGGATTCAAAGCGGGGTGGCCTAAAGGTTTCGGGGGCTAGAGCTTCCGTGATGGCCTTGGAAAATAGGGGGCTGATTGGACAGAACTTATTGGTCCGTTGTTCTTCTTCGGGCTTGATCTTGTTTAGGCGCCTCTCCATCTCGTAGAGACAACAGTGGACCGAGTCATTCCTCCGATCGGATCTAGTCGAACCTCGGGACTCTCCTTCATGAATGGCGGTATGGCAAGGGCTAGGTGTACGCTGGTCATGACTCGGGGCATGGGGAGAGCTAGGCGCATGCTGATCCTGACTCGTGGCAATATTAAGAGCTCGCAGGATATCCTCTTTGAAGTTCTAGAACTCGATCTGAGTGACTGGTGCCCCTCCAGCTCGGCGTTCCCCAGGTGCAGATCGGCTTATTAGAGTATGACTTCTCCGCCAATGACGTGGATGAGACTCTCTTCGCCTCCTCGGAGAAGGAGTTCTTCTAGGCCTTGGCTTGCGGGGGACCAGACTCTAGGGACCCTTTGGCGCTCGGATTGAGGGACTTCCATAAGGGCTCGTCTTTCATTCAAGTGAGTTCGGAGGTCGACCCCCTACCGACGGTTAACAATTACATGACGAAGATCCTGTCCGGGAGGCTTTGAGAAGCCATAGAGTCAGTTGAAGGATTGTGGACTGAGATGTGGTCATGGTGGGGATGTTGTCCCTGATGGCTCTGACGGGAACCCCCCGGGGCAGCCCCCTGGACCTGAGAGGAGGCTGTTCAGGCTGTGGTTGCTAAACTTGTTGGTCGAGTTGAAGAGGGAGATCTTGGAGTGGAGGAGGAGGAGGAGGAGGAGTGACTCTTTGGCTGGACGTCACTACCTTCTTTTCCTTTTGGAGGCATGGCTCAAAAATTACCTTTACCGGCAATGTGCGACTGGATTGCTTTTTCTGATCCCACGAACGACGTCAATCTATTGCTGCTTATTTTTGTGTGGGAGCAAACAGATGATTTGTAGATTCTTTTGGAAACATTAAAGGCAAACCTGTCGACTTCTGGCCGGTGTTTGACCGTTTCTCGCCGCTGCCGTTAACCTGCAAAAAGTCCGAAACACCGGGATGGATCCCGGTGATGAACCCTTCGACGCTCAAGTCAGTAATTAGGAAGATTATGAAAGAGCGTTTTGTGGAAAAAATATTGATTACCTTTTTTATAGCGGGGGTAAAGAGGGTATTTATAGTCGCCTTTTGGAAACAGTTTCGAGATAATCATTTATCTTTACTTCTCCGGTGTTTTTGGATAAGATGTAGAGTTTAAATCGTTTCATGATAAGGGATTTAGTTTAAACCGTCTCTTAGAGATAACCATGAATTTGAATTACTCTTTAAATGACTTGTGCTGGTTTGTAATGGGTCGTCACCCTTACCCAGTAGGACAGATCCGTTTTTGGGTTATTAGGCTTAGAAAAGACACAGGTTCCATGTTCGGACCCGTTTATAGGTGAAATTACCGTTTTACCCCTGAGAGCTTTAAGATTCGTGCCCGATTTGAACGGTCCCAATTTAGTTCTATTTTTACCCCTATCACCGTCCTTCCATCTTCATTTATATATCGTTTCAATAAACTTGTATAACGTTTTAATTTTAATTTAATTTAATTTTATTGTTTTCATTTTTTAATAGAATTTGACATCATTAACTATGGTTAAATTGTCTTGCACAAGATTTGCATGTTGAAACTATAACATTGCAGCTTATATAACTTAAATAGTTTAATGCTAAGTTATTCGAAGATGCCTTGTATATACGAGAATGTTTAGTAGATTTTTTTTTGTTTTTGATTCTATTACATTTTATGATTTGAATGCTATTGAAGGTCGATGATCGAGCAATTTTTTCATCTTGCATGAATGCATCCTATTCAATAGAGTTGTTTATGCCAGACGCATTTTCTAGCATTGGCTATATACATAATGTGGTGATTGCTATCTTTGTTTTGCCTTTTTTATGTAGAGGTGACAAACTTTGATTAAATGATGGTCGTTTGCACCTTATTATTTTTCAGGTATTTTGCCCAAATAGTTTTTTTTGATGATCAATTTTTTTTTTTGGATAAAACGAAAGGTCTCAAACTCTATCTTTCTTGTTTAAGACAAAGGTTAGAATTTTATAGGGTAAATACATGATTTGATTGTTATCTTGGTGAAGAGGGAATATGAGTAATCTATTATTGGAGCTTGTGGTTAGATTGAAACATAGGAAATGAGTAGTTTCATCTTTTATAGGAATATTTTGATTATGTTGAAACCTTAGAGAGTTGCATATTTAGTAGGTTTTTGTTGCGTTTAAAGACAGGAAGTATATCCTGTGGCAGGTATAAGGTATGTTTTATATATCATGTTGTGAACATTCTTAGCAGAGAACCATACAGCTTGTATCTTTATGACATACTTAATATGAGTAATTCTATTATTGGAATGTGTGGTTAGATTGAAATGTAGGAAAAGAATAGGTTCATCTTGCTATTATATGAATATTTGATTATGGATAATTAGATGTACTGCATAAAGCTAAGAAACATAATAATTGGCTTACCTTATTTCTCACCTAATGAAAATTTTATGGTCTTCTAATCCTAGTTTCATGCAAGGATTTCTCTCTACTGCCAGACATCTAATGATCTAATCTGGGTCCAAGTTAACAAGTGATCTAATCTTGAACGTTACAGATGAACCTTAAGGGATCCGTAGTGTAACTGGTATATGAAAAAGGAAGTCGAATAAATAATGCAAGTTAACATGTTGAACACGAATGATATTGAATTTCTTGCAATCAACTTTATAACTCGACCGTAATAAGCATTTGAATTTTAACTTTCTCGATTCCTTAGCTTTTGTAGTTCACATGTACTGAGCATGAGCTTGTTCTAGAAGGTTCCTCTAATTTGAGAACACTGCAAAGTATGCGTGGTGGTAATGAAACTCTAACACTTTCTAATCCCTGACTTGTTACACGTACATCTATGTTTTGAATTTTAATATCTAACAATGTGAAGTATTTGAATTGGATCTTTTAGCTTTTGTTCTAATTGTAGTGTGGAAATAAATTCTTTTCTTAACATTTTTCCCTTCTCTTTGTTGTTCTTGCAGATGCAACTATGAATTTATGATTATGCATGAACTAACTAACCATGTTTTGTAAAGAATTATTTGTGAAATATAATATTAGATATGATTGATGTTATCACCTGTAGAAATTGGTTACTTAATGACTTCAATTTTTTGTACTTTGCAACTATTTGAGAGTTTGAGTGCAGATCTACTCATTAATTGGTTACTTATGAGTTCAATTTTTTGTACTTTGCAACTACTTGAGAGTTTGAGTGCTACAATGTGAAAATCTTTTCTTTCAATGATTAATGAGTTTCATACTAAATCTCTTACCTTTAAATAATACTCATTCTATTTTTTCCCCTTATATTTTCTCTTTCCTTTTGTAAATGATTCTCCCCCTTCGAATAAGAGATCTATTGGAACTTCATAGGTAGGTTACCAATGGATGAAGTTCAGGCCAATTAATATTTAGGATGGGTATCGCAATGGCCTATGTCAAGTCATTGAAATTTCAACATATATATCATTTTATTATTATTTTTTGGTAATCTAAATTCTAACTACTTGTAATGCATTGTCTTATTTTGAGAATTTTTATGTCTCCATAACATTTTTACCTATCTAACGTGCACTTGGTGCACGGTTCAAATTCAACTAGTATATATATATATATATATATATATATATATATATATATATATATATATATATATATATATATAATCTCTAATATTATAATGGTAGAGTTGGGGTTGTCATTTGTAGACAACTTGTAATTTGTAGACATTCAACCATCTAATCTCAACCATTCATTTTTAAATGGGAATTATATTAACCATTCACTTACTCAATTGCTGTTAGTTACCATAATACCCTTAAAGTTCAAATTTATTTACGGTAATTATTTTCAAAAGTGACACTTATATCTATCTATTTCTATTATAAAAGCCACAATATAAAAAAAATCTGTCAGGAGACGATATTAGCCGTTCATATATTCTATTGATCTAGCCGATTAAAGGCTAAGATTAAATAACTTAATGGGAACGTATATTACACGTGCAATCGAACCAAGTGCACCAGGCCTCTTTCCGCTGCCTCGATCCGTGCCCCGCCACCCTAACTGCTCCAATCTTTTCTCTCCCGATCTCTTTCAAAACCCAAACAAAACCCTACCAAACCTTAAAGTACCTAAACCCCCAATCTCAAAACCCTGAATTCTCAATCTCAGTCTTCGAGATTCTCGAAGATTCTCGAAGATGAGCACGGTAGACAAGATGCTGGTAAAGGGGATCCACAACTTCGACCCTGAAAACAAGCACTCACCTTCTTCTGCCCCCTCACCCTCATCGTCGGCCCCAATGGCACTGGCAAAACCACCATCATCGAATGCCTCAAGCTCGCCTGCACCGGCATGCTCCCCCAACTTCCGCTCTTGCCACTCCTTCATCCACGACCCCAAGGTTTCCAGCGAGACCAAGACCAAGGCCCAGATCAAGCTCTGGTTTAAGATGGCAACGGGGAAGGACGTCGTCTACGTCAGGTCATTCCAGCTGACGCAGAAGGCGTCCAAGATGGAGTTCAAAGTGCTTGAGAGCGTGCTGCAGACGATTAACCCTCATACCAGAGAGGTCATCATAGTCGAGGCAATCTCATTTTGTTGGTTTTGTGATTGACTGGTTAAATTGGTTGATTTTGGGATTAAAGCATTGTTGTTACATTTCAGTTGCATTGTGAGTATGCATCCTCTCCAGGTTAGAAATGTATTATTGCCTTATGAAATGTGTTTGTTTGCAGAAAATAACACACTTGCTGCTTAAGAAAGATGCATAATTCGTTTAATCCTTTACCATCTTTGTGTAAATTTACCTATTATCATCATCTTCTATCCCGCCTTTAGATATATAGGCTTGAAAAGCACTCTCCCATTGCCACACTGGTATACTTTTCCATTTCTTTAGAGAATTTTGGATAACTGTAGATGACAGAAATCAAATATTTAACTGATCTCCCAGGTTTTTCTATACTTAATTTGAAATAATTAAGAGATGTTTATAATGTGCGTTAACGTTGAATGAGTTTATAATGAACCCTAGACAGATGAGGCAGATTTTTATTTCGATGATGATTAGATGTTATCTGTATTTGAAGTGATTACTATTTGGTTTTGTGGAGGTGTTATCGCACCATAAATAATTTTTTACTTCATAATAGAAGACTTTGTGTTCTACTGGGGACATAGACTACTGCATACAAAATGGCTGTATAAGCATGTGCACAGTGTTCACCATGAGTAAGTAACTTCAATCACTCCTTTCAGATCTGATGTTTCAGGGTTTTCATTATCCGAATATGCTACACCATTTGGATTAACTTTTGAGTATGCCCACCATGCTGAAATAATGTTTCTTGGATTTGCCACCATAATTGGTCCAGCCCTCACTGGGCCCCATCTATTCACTCTTTGGTTATGGATGACCTTAAGAGCCTTGGAGACCGTCGAGGCTCACAGCGGATACCACTTCCCTTGGATCCTCTCAAATTTTCTGCCTTTCTATGGAGGGTAAGTTGCAACTTTTTTTTTCTTCTGCTTCCAAGAAACGTCTGGTGTGGAGTTCATGACTTGAACACATGTTTGTTTTTTTCTTAATAGAGCTGACTTTCATGATTTCAACTTTATACCAAATCAGGCAATTATGTTTCAACTTTTATCCTCATGGATCGGTGAGTATCTTTAATGGTCATTTCAGCAACCTATCTGTTTTAGTAAGTTTAGTTATGAAACTAGAGATAGCTAAAAATCCCTTTCTAGCATGGCATATTTGTTGAAAATTTTCAAACGAGGATTTGGAATGTGATCCTGCTTAAAGAGAAAAGAATATTATGCTACTTGTTTGTAATAAACCACAGTGCAATTATAATTGAATACCGTGTAAAATAGGCATGTTTTCAAATGTTGATCTCCATTACTGTAGAAACATAATATTGAAACGTGTAAAACCAAATTAATGTATACAATAGTAACTAAAATCATAATGAAATTTTATTCCTTTATGTCAAGACTAAGAATTAATTACCTTTACAGTTAGTATTTGCAATGAACTACTATTAGTTTTACACGTAAACCTTTACTTCTTCAAAAATCGAAGGATGCTTGAGAGTGAAAGGGAATAAATATACAACATTGTGCATGCCTACAGATCTTTACTTACTGTATTACGAAGAATTCGTTTTAAGGTTTTCAGTCTTTGCATGATACTTTAAAAAATATTTTTTTAAACTTTTTGAACAATTTATTATTAGTGTTTAACATTACAGATTTCTTAACCCCAAAAATAATTGAATTTGATGTAATTCCCATATAATGTTCATGTAATGTGATATGACCCGATTCCTCCATCTGATAGTTAAGGTGATGCTAGAAATGTTAAAATACACCCCTATACAATGACAAGAAAGCCTTCATCCCAAATCTTTAGGGTCAGCAACATAAATCTTATTTCTCCCTTCATCTTAGTCAGAAAGCCTTCATCCCAAATCTTTAGGGTCTGCAACATAAATCTTATTTCTCCCTTCATCTTAGTCAGAAGTCATTTCTCTATCAAATTGGCACCTATTGAGTCCTTTTTAACTGCCTCAATGGAAGTTCGTTAAGTTATTTACCCATTAACCTTTGCTCCATTCACTACTATTCCTAACTTTTATTGTTATTGGTTTATGTCATAGTCTTACCTAATTTTAAAGAGGGAAGGTCTAATTATTATAGAAAAAATTTGATTCTTAGCCTATTTACATTGTCTATGTATAACTTGCACCAACATTCAGCTCTGCCCATGAGTATATATTATTAAACAAAGAGAAACAAATTACTAGCTGACTTTTACACGGAGGCGAGCCAAAAAAAAAAAGAATAATCTTACTTTTACACGAATGCCCACCCTGCTGAAATAATGTTTCTTGGATTTGCCACCATAATTGGTCCAGCCCTCACTGGGCCCCATCTATTCACTCTTTGGTTATGGATGACCTTAAGAGCCATGGAGACCATCGAGGCTCACAGCGGATACCACTTCCCTTGGAGCCTCTCAAATTTTCTGCCTTTCTATGGAGGGTAAGTTGCAACTTTTTTTTTCTTCTGCTTCCAAGAAACGTCTGGTGTGGAGTTCATGACTTGAACACATGTTTGTTTTTTCTTAATAGAGCTGACTTTCATGATTTCCATCACTGCGTGCTTTATACCAAATCAGGCAATTATGTTTCAACTTTTACCCTCATGGATCGGTGAGTATCTTTAATGGTCATTTCAGCAACCTATCTGTTTTAGTAAGTTTAGTTATGAAACTAGAGATAGCTAAAAATCCCTTTCTAGCATGGCATATTTGTTGAAAATTTTCAAACGAGGATTTGGAATGTGATCCTGCTTAAAGAGAAAAGAATATTATGCTACTTGTTTGTAATAAACCACAGTGCAATTATAATTGAATACCGTGTAAAATAGGCATGTTTTCAAATGTTGATCTCCATTACTGTAGAAACATAATATTGAAACGTGTAAAACCAAATTAATGTATACAATAGTAACTAAAATCATAATGAAATTTTATTCCTTTATGTCAAGACTGAGAATTAATTACCTTTACAGTCATTATTTGCAATGAACTACTATTAGTTTTACACTCAAACCTTTACCTCTTCAAAAATCGAGGATGCTTGAGAGTGAAAGAAAATAAATATGCAACATTGTGCATACCTACAGATCTTTACTTACTGTATTAGGAAGAATTTGTTTTAAGGTTTTCAGTCTTTGCATGATACTTTAAAAAATATTTTTTAACTTTTTGAACAGTTTATTATTGGTGTTTAACATTACAGATTTCTTAACCCCAAAAATAATTGAATTTGATGTAATTCCCATATAATGTTCATGTAATGTGATATGACCCGATTCCTCCATCTGACAGTTAAGGTGATGCTACAAATGTTAAAATACACCCTTATACAATGACAAGAAAGCCTTCATCCCAAATCTTTAGGGTCAACAACATAAATCTAATTTCTCTCCTCATTTTAGTCAGAAAGCCTTCATCCCAAATCTTTAGGGTCTGCAACATAAATCTTACTTCTCCCTTCATCTTAGTCAGAAGCCATTTCTCTATCAAATTGGCACCTATCGAGTCCTTTTTAACTGCCTCAATGGAAGTTCTTTTATGTTACTTACCCATTACCCATTGCTCCATTCACTACTATTCCTAACTTTTATTGTTATTGGTTTATGTGAAAGTCATACCTAATTTTAAAGAGGGAAGGTCTAATTATTATAGTAAATATTTGATTCTTAGCCTATTTACATTGTCTATGTATAACTTGCACCAACATTTAGCTCTGCCCATGAGTATATATTCTTAAACAAAGAGAAACAAATTACTAGCTGACTTTTACACGGAGGCAAGCCAGAAAAAAAAGAATAATCTTAATTTCTGAATGAAATGTTTATACGTGGAACATTGTAACCCAATTATCAACATGCTCTTTGAAAGACCAGCATGCCCTGTTGTCATTTTATTCTTTTTGGTGACCAATCCAAATCAAATGCATTCTTTTCATGTTCTCTTTAGAGAATAAAAGACACAACATCCATTTGTTGTAGGTTCTAATTCACATAGCATATATGATGTTCCCTTCTAATTTTACACCCTAATATTTCTGTCATTCTCATGATGAATCAGGTTATACAGAACCGATAGAGATTACTGGCAGTACAAATCACTTTAGAGTGATGGCAAAGAGACGTGAAGGGTAACTAATAACAACACATACAAAAACCCTTATCGCTTTTTCTCCCGTTCTTTTGTTACATATAATCTGGTGGAAGTAGACAAATATATGTGGGGCACGCATTTTACGTGTTCTTGTGTTGGTTTTTCAGGTTGCTTGGACTTAGTGTATTGTTATGGAGATATGTACAAGACCTTTGGTATTTTTGTGTGTGGAAAAAATGGAAGGTTTTTCAATGATTTTTGCATTATGGTATTGTTGGGTTACATTTACAGAAAGAGCCAAAGGGCCATGATCCGGTGATAACTTCATTGGTGAAAATTAAATAACTATTTTTGGGGACCTTAGTTGAAAACTTCAAAATGTCAAATCTTTATCTACTTATGATAATATATATTTATATGTTGTTAAAATCATTCTCAGATTTGTATTCCTTGTGTAATGATATCAAGCCAGACTTTCTGGTCGTGATCCTGCTTGCTTGTTTGGTTATGGAAGTTAGAGGGGAGTGAAAAAATTGAGAATTATACTTCCACAATCAATAGGAAACTAGAGATTCTTCTACTTGGTGAATAGATTATGGAATAAGGAAATTTAATCCAAATGCCGAGTTAGGGGTATTTTAGCTGATATATTTTATATTTGATAAAGGTCAAATAAGGAAATCTAAAAATAGATGAAAAAAAAGACAGACTAAAGACAACATATGTTTCTAATGAGTTTTGTCTACAGAAGTGGATACTCATTTTTTGATTCTCGGCTTTCAAGTATTGGGCACTCAGTTTCTAATCTCAATTTCCATTTTGGTTCTGTCAAATATGGGATCATTATGTAGAGGGGACATCTATTATAGAGACATATTTGTGTTCGATTCTAACTCTTCATGGTTACTTCTTAGACATGTGTCCAGCTAATGGAGATAAAAGATGGTTTGAGAAGCAATGTGTTAGGAATATAGGAATATTTAGTCTTGATTTATTTGGCTTGATTATATCTTTATAAGCAAGTATCTTATGTTATTTTTGATTTGTAGGTTTTTTGGTTAAGCAGGTTCCAGTCCATTTCCTTGATAGTTTTTCATGTAAAAAACAAGTTTTGGGACCCATTTGAAGGCTAGGGAAGTATTGTTGGAAACAATTATATTTTTATATGAATGAATGGAATAGTAATTGATCTCCTATGATCCTATCTACCAAGTACTCTTGGTTGGTGCTTTTGTCTTCTAATAATCTAAGTAGTTTTCATAAAGGACACCTCTTACATGTTCTAACAAAAGCTGGTTGACTAGTTTGGTAAGATATTTTGCGGCCTACCATTTGATTTGATTTCTTCCTTTTATTCCCTCTTTTCTTATATGGGTTTTGCTAAGAAAATTTTGTTTAGAACTATCCTAGACCTCAATCTCTTTTTATTCGTTTGGAAATTTTCCATGTTTGAATGCATATATGTACCTGCGTAACATCCAATTGCACATACCATCTCAGTCAGGTTCAATAATTTTGTTCTTAGTAACTTGTGAAACATTTCAATGTAGTCTTTAAATTCTATAACTTATCATTAGTTATATACTTTTGGAAATACTAAAAAAAACGTAATCAGGTGATCACTTATTTCTCGATACTAAATTGTTTCTTCTTTTGACTGTCACTTTTCACATACTTGAAATAACTTACGATTTGTATTTTGAATATAGTGCATTACAACACTACACTATTTTTACCTTTGCTCTGTAAACGTTTAGTTCTGTTGTATGATGTTTATTTTCATCCAACTCTACTAAGTTTATTAAATTATCTGATATGAATGTGCATCCTTTGAATTAGGGAATATAGGGAACACGTCAAGGACTTTTCTTGTATACCCAACAATCTCTCTCGGTTGTTATAGTTGACAACAATCCTTTTAGCTTCTTGTTGCAGCCTTTGAATGGAATACCATGTGATCCCTTCACTGATGGACAACCTTATGATGACTAGGTAATAACTTCGAGTCTCAACTTTCAATCTGATAGGGGTTAACAGAGTATGTATACTGAAACTTCTCTCTCTAATTTAAAAACACAGTATTTGGTTCAATGCTTTTTCTAGGTTTAGCAGTCTCAGAAATTCACACTTACATACTCAGTGTAACGATTATTGTGCATGGGCTTTTGAAGTATTTAAATAAATAAAACATTCTTAAGTTATTTAAAACTTAAAAGTACAGGTTTAGTCCATTTTTGTTTTCCACTGTATGAAGGTGTATTATAATTATTTTTGTTTGTATTATTTTTATGTATCTACTATGTTTTATGTTTTTTTTATATAGAATATTCAATGTAAAATTAAATAAGTTATAAAGAATATATTATGAATATATTTTAAATATTCTTCTATTGCGCTCTTTCTCTCGAATCCTTCTGTATTGTTGTGTGCATGTTACATTGACACTATAAATAAGTTCATCTATGGTTTATGTTCTTTTTCTTTTTCTTTTTCATGTTCAATTCACTGTGAGCCAATACAAAGTTTGTAGGCAAGTAGATTGAAAATGCATAGAACTTAAGTTTATACAAGTATTGATCCATGCTTTCATCTTTCGATTACTATTCTTATTCTTAATTCCTCTTTCAAATGAAATCCTGTAGCTGGTGGAAGTTCTACTTCGACTTATGAAGCATTTGTCACTACAGAAAGATGTCAAGCCTGTATTGTATGAAAAATTGCACATCCCATAGTGGTTTCAGATGTATGGGATTCCTCGTTTAGATAGAGTTTTGTGATTTTCTGAGTAACTGGAGATAATAGCACCTGCTACTCTACAGATTGTTTTCTGATCACAAGATTTCTTGTATATTACATTCTTTAGGTACTTCCTTAATATGTTGTTCAATATTACATAGGTTCGTGTTGTTAGGTCAAAAACATTCAGGATTGTAGTTATGTAGATTAAAAGAAAAAAAAATTTAATAGTTTCAATGTGTAAATGTTTATACATAAGTTGTAAGTTCCCTTTCTGGAAGTATGCTTGCTGTAAATGATGAAAGAAACTAAAGGGTGGGGGCCAGGCTTTATGATTCAGGAATTTCCTTTAGGGGAGTAAATCATCATTTAACTTGCACTGGATATGTGTTATTAATTAGTGTTCTCATTTTTCTTTTTGAAATTCTGTCACGCCCCGCTTCCCAAAACACGAGAATGCGGGTGCGAGACTGAGGCCCAGCGAATGGTGCGAACACACCATTCATAAGCTGTACAAGTAAACTCAACAACAATATAACAGAACAATCCACGCAGGCATATAAATCACAATGTAATAATGAAAGTTTATGACATAGTTCATAAATATAACCAACAACTGGAAAAAACAATAATTACGGGTCAAACAAGCCCGGATTACAAATAAAGAGTTTCATGTAATAAATCACAAATTTAAGATAACATAAAAATAAATAACTAGAACACTTGGTCGGCGACACCTTCTGGTAACTCTCCATTTGGGCCTGCAAGTATATTATAACAAAAGAAAAGAAAAGGGAAACAAGGAGACCCGTTAATACAAGTTACGGGCTGCAAGGGGAGTACAAGCTAAGGGAACAGATGTAAAACAAAACAACAGAAAAACAGGAAAGAACAAGGAATCGATAGTTACGAAATAGGAACAAAATGCAACATATAAACATGGTATGAACATAGCATTACGAAACAAGTGACATATAAAACAAATAATCGGGTATCGAATCAACATGAACATATAACATATGGTTGGATCATGAAAATGCACGTGTTATTCTTATGTCTAATGTCTTGATTCTATCTAGGTAGCACTTCATGCACCCCATATTTTTATTACATGGTTGCTACAGTCAATACAATTTCGTTTAGATTTAGTGGTGGGTTTTATAGGTCACGTACTCGGGAAAACATATCATTCAATATTGTACCGAAGTACGTGCAAACATATAACGTGGAACATATCGAGTCAAACATAGTGTAAACATGTAACGTGAAACATATCATTCGCAATCTTGTAATTTGTAATTGCAACTTGCATCGGGAAACCACGAGCTCCCGTCCGAGTACGCTCTTCTATATTGCCCACTACTTAAATCTTTCCCTTAAACCCCGACTTATTACTTTTATTAATTTTGTTAACACAATCATAATGCAATGAGACGAAGTCAAGATATGGACAGAGAACAACAAGGAATTTTGCATGCAATATGTTCTAAGTAAGGAGATGTGAAACATGTAGTTTAATGTCATATATGGGTCTAATTAATTATTACATATATGGGTCCATAATATTTTAGGGTCATCTAAAATAATATTGTAACTGCAAAGTGACTAATTACATTCATAAAACTAAATCAAAAATTTAGGGATAATAAACAAAACTTAAATTATTAACAAGGGTAAAATAGTCATTCACATCAATATATATAATTTCTAGAATTACATATGTTTGTATTTATTTGTGATGTTCGTGTCATGCATGGGATACCAAAGTATTCACGATCTCGTGTGAATACAGGATCGACGGATTAGCAATATAAACGGGTATCAATTCGACTTATGAATGCGAATTGGAGTCAAAAAAAATAGACTTGCGGTATTTTTACAATGGCTTGTACTAGAACAAATAAAAGCGTACAAGAGATACTTGCCTTAACGACGGTGAATCCAAACACGAACCAATACGGGATGCGGATCCCGAGAGACGAGGCACGAGCACGGACACACAGGCGCACGTACAGTACACGTGCAAAACAGCACACAGCGGGTCTACACGGATCTGCTCTGGGTGCCAAAACAGCAAACACCCACTCCGTTGATCAGATCTGATCAGATGGAGGGCTCAGATTCCAAACAGCCAAATTCTTCTTCAAGGCAGCAAACAGCGAATTCCAATCCGCTCCAACAAAACACCGAACACCGAATTCCTCCAATCACCATTCGTCTTCTTCTTTAGGCAAAAGGGAGAGGCGATCGGGAAGACTTCGTTGGCGGATCTGGGCAGCGACGCTCGCAGAGAGGCGAGGTGGCTGACGGTGGCGGCTTGGCGTCGGCTGCGGCGATGTCGACGGCGCAGCGGATGGCGATCAACGGCGCAGCGAAGAGAAGCTCTGTTTTCGACAAAAACAGAGGAGGCGGCGAACGGGTGGTGGCGTCACGATCGTCTACGACGCGACGGAGGAGAAGTGGAGGTCGGGGCTGGCTGTGGTCGCGACGGTCGAAGGAGCGCAGGGGATGTCGGCATCGCTGGAGGGGAGGTGTCGACTGAATGGGTGGCGACTGGTCGCTAGGGCGCTGGGAAGCCGGCACTGCTCTCGCGCGGCGCCGTGGGGCGCGACGCAGGAGGGAGCACAAGGGATCGTGGTTGATGCTCGGCGGTCATCGGCAGGAAGGAGGAGAGTCGGGATGATGGGGGAGACGAATGGGTTTTGTTTTATTCTGTTGGGTTTTGTTTTGTTTGGTTTTGATCTGTTGGTTTTAACTTTTAACAGAGAAGAGAAGGGGAGAGAGAGAATACGGGAGAGAGATATTATAATATATGTATAGAAATAATGTTAAATTAAAGGGTAGAGAGATTATAGGGGAGGGGATTACGGAATCACATAATGAGGGGAATCAATAGGCTAATAATTAGGAATAGTAATTGGGCAGTTACAAGAGAGATTTTGGGATTGATTAGGAATAGATGATCTGGTCAACCCCCAATTAGTAGGGGAATTGGTTATTGGGTTTGGGTTAGTGGATCAAGACCCAATAGGAGGTGGGCCTGGTCCTTGGGCTCAAAACAATTATTTAAATACAGAATTGGGCTCAAAATAAATAATTTGGCAATTGGGTTTAATTCAAACAATTGGCTTGGGCTCATACAAAATAATTTAAATTACTGGATTTATAATAGAATTTGGGTTCAAAAATATTTCACATAACAAAATAGTTAAATAATCAATTATTGGCTTCACAAAAATAGTTTGAATAACATATTAAATTAAAAGAGAATATTTTAATTTAAAATACGGTAAAATACTTGAAAATACAATTTAACGAAAACAGGGGTTACAAATTCTAACTACTAATTATGTGGTAGTTATATTAAAAATGAGGTTAGCAATTATGTCTCATACTTTCAAATCTTTGGACAATGAATGTAGCTATATACAGAATACAATCATTTTGTTAAAAAATGAAAAGAATAAGTATACCATGTCCCTGATCAAATGTGTAAAATCCAAAAATTTGCAACATATTACCATACAATCAGCTGCATGAAAATTTAGACCGGATTTAATTGGGATAAAGAGAAAGATTTTTTTCTTTTCAAAACATCTTTTATATGTAAATTTATGTAAAAGAGAGAAAAAAAATGATCACCATCAACATGTGACTAATTCTTTGTTTATGATGCTAAGTTTTTTTTTTATCTAGATTTCTTTTGTTAAAGTGGTAATTCAATTAGGTATCATTAGAGAACCCTCCCCACTAATCGAACAAAGATCAACTAAAACATCATTATAGTATTACTCGTATTTGATATTAAAAAATACCTGGAGCTAATTGTTTGTGGCACTGTAAGCTCAGTAAAAACTCACATCTTTTCAATAGTTGTTCTCCTCGTAAAGTGAAATTCATTGTAATTAATATTATGGCACTGTAGTTCATTGTATTTAGTATTTGATATCCTGTTTCTGATGCATGTTTCTTCAGTTTAGAAAAGACCTTTTGATCACACACTACAAACGAGTGACTAATTCTTTGTTATTAATGCTAATTTTTTCCTTTATCTATATTTCTTTTGTTAAAGCGGTAATTCCATTAGGTATCATTAGAGAACTCTGTACACTATCGAACAAAGATCAACAAAAATATCATTATGGTTTTACATATATTTGATAAGACAACTGCAGATTTTTTTTGCAAAAATAGTATTTCAGTTTATAAAGTTTGAGGATCGACACCAAAAAAAGTTAATAAAAACTTCATAGAAGAAGAGAGAAATAAGTTTTGCACCAAATAGTTTACTCTTGTTTAAATTTTGATTTTTTTATAACTCATCTCTCAATTTGATTATAATTATTATTGTTTTTTGCTAACTTTTATTCATCATCATTAAATTGTTTCTGAAATTTTGGATTATTTATTGTATAATAAGATATTATAGTTAGATTTTTTATCCGTTATTCATATGATTTCTGATCATGCTAAAACTAAAACTTCAACTAATGACTTATTAATAAATTTTATTTGACAAGACTAACTTGTTGATAATTATATTTTTTGTAGATTGTCTATATCAATGGGCAATTCCCACTATGAATATTCCTCTATCAATTCCTTGCAAGAAAATCAACAATTGTGGAATGTTAAAGATTTGGTTACGAAACATTATGGTGTGAAAGAATACAAAAATACTGAAGGTACAGGAAAAATATCAAAAGTGACACTTATGGATGATGAGGTAAGACACTTTAAACATTGTTAAAAATATCTGTACATATGCAGACATAAATAAATATTATTACTAAATTTTCATCTTTTGTAGAGAACTAGAATACTGGTGGTAATGTTTAATGAAGCAGTGGAAGCGTTCCAACAAACGTTTGAGGAGCATAAAATTTACTTAATTTCTAATTGAATACTGAAAAATGTCGACAAAAGATATAACCCAATGCACGATAAATTTGATATCATTTTGAAGTTAAGAAGTGTTATAGATAGATGTGGAAGAAGTGAAACTAACTGGCATTCTATATTGTGTAGACGAGGATTCTTCTGAGGTATTATAAATAATGAAATCATTTTTAAATATGTTGTTTAATTCTCTCTATGTCTAGAAATATTTTGATGACTTAAATTTTATTTAACATTTCAATGCAAAATACTACTATTGCAATTTTTTGATAAAAAATGTCAAAGACGTTAGAGATCCATGTTGCATTGCATGCAAGGCCTGTTCAACAAAAGTCAGTGTTGAAAATGATGAAGCTTATTGTCGAAAATGTAAAAAGAATAATGTTGAATTTGAGCTAAGGTATACAAAACACCATATTCCATATTGTTATAGTTTTCCATTTTTCCATTCTTCAATCAAATATATAAAAAAAAACAAATTAAGAATAAATTGTTTTGGATATGTATTCCAAATCAGTTTAAAAGATACAAGTGCGGAGACAGAATTGACTTTATTTGATGACGAAGCAAGATGCATCATCGGCTGTTCTGCAAAAGTCCTGCAATATATTAAGAATAAGGTATAATATGTTATTCTCGTAGAGTTAAAAATGATTAAGAGCTAATTACTTAATTCTATATGCAGAGAAAAAATGTTGAAACATTTGACAGAAGGACCAAGAAATGCATTGAAGATGAGTAAACTTTTTTGATCAAATTACAAGATGAACTTGACTGGATGCAAAATTAAAAAGAATGAATAAGAAGTTATGAGCAGTTTTAAGTTTAAGAAAGTTAAAGTCAAAAGTGATGGTTGATCTTATGAAAAATACGATGATATCAGTTTAGGATTTACTAATTTGTTCTTTTTTTAATATCTTTTTTTTTAAATATCAGTTTTAAGTTCAAGAAAGTTAATGTCAAAATGATGATTAGTCTGATGAAAAATACAATGATTATATCTTTACGTTTTAGATAAAACTATTATTTACATGTTATTTTATTTATTCATGATAATATTGAGTCTTTAGTTTTAAAATTTTAAGTATTTTGTGTACATAATTAATATATAGTGTTTATACTATATATTCATTTCAATTCTTAATAAAATTTATTCTATGATTGATTTTATCAATAACATGAAATATTATTAAAATAATCAACATTCATGCACAAGCTACATGAAATATTATTAAAATCAATTATGCCTTATCCATCTCCTGTACCTCTCTCCCGATCACCTGTAGGTCATTGTTAGAGCAACTGTAGTCGTCTTGACTCAGATTTTGGGTATTTGGCAAATAGAAATGGGAAAAATGGGGTTGCGGTGTAGTCGTCAAAAGCCAAAATTTGGGTCAGACGAAAAATTATCTCAAAAATTTAAATCAATATATATATATATATATATATATATATATATATATATATATATATATATATATATATAAATGCATTGAAGTGAGGGACAATGGACAAATTTTTTTTTTATAAAAAATTGGCAGTGAAGTGAGTGACAAAAGGACAAAAAAAAATCAAAAAACCCAAAATTGCCTGGGACGAGGGATGAAGTCCCGTCCTGGGCTTTTGTCTTTAGCGTGAATTTGTGTTGGACGGTAGATTGTCCACCGTCCTTCAATTTTTTTTTTTTAAAATTTAATTCATCGGACGGGGAATAATCCCTCGTCCGATGAGTGCGCGTGAAAAAAACCTCTCCGACGGAAAATCATCTTCAGTCCGATCTCTCCAACGAAAAATGATCTTCCATTATAGCTATATTTTGGCAATTGACATTTCGGCTACCGAATATAGCTGGCTACTGTAGCGTTGCAACCCAAATTTTGAGTATTTGGCCAACGACTACAGCACCTTCTTTGTCAAAATTTGCAAAATTTGGCAAATTGGCCAACGAATACAGATGCTCTTAGAGCCCAACCCCTTCACACAGATGAAGAGGGTCCGATAGTCGTAGCCAATCTCTTTCGCTCAGATGAAGCAGGTCTCATTGTCGCAGCAGCCGGTCCCCTTATTCATCTGAAACCAGAAACTGGTCTGAATATTAATCTCCAAGTCAAACACACCTTTTCATCGTATTCATCTCCAAGCCAGTCGACATATTCTCCTACTCCAAGCCCTCGCCTTGGACCACAAGAAAGAAAAAGAAATTATACTTCTGGTAGAGAAGAAGAAGAAGAGGAGAAGGAAAGATTCATAAATTGCATCTCAAAAAAGAAAAAAAAGTTGGTGAAAGATATGAATCGACGATGGTTCGTGTACATAGATATATGGACTTGATTCGGTTGCCTCAATTTCACCCTCAGGATGTCAAATATGTGACAACGTACGTCGAGCTTCTTGCTAGATGTAAAAGCTGAGAGGAAAATCAACAAGAAACTGAAGTTCCATTCACAATATTGCGTATATGATGGATGCCAATATATATGAGACGGTTAGGTACTGTTCTTTTTTTTTCCTCTTATAAGAGGTTACCTCTTATAAAAGATTTATAGTAAGAGCCTCTTTTTGAGGTGTTCTTTTTTATATAAAAATAACCTCTTATAAGAACCTTTTACAAGAGATTTTTGTTCTTTTTTCACCTCTTACAAGAGTCTTTTATCTACTTTTACATATTTTTGCCCTTACTATATAATTTCTCTATATATTTTTTGGGGTAATATAGACTTTTAAGTGACAGAAGGCTTATAAGAATTTGAAAGAGGCTACCAGAAGCCGTTTAGGCTTATAAGTGATTTTGGAAAAAATTGCTTATAAGAGGCAAAAAAAGAACGCTAAAAACTATAGAAAAAGAGGTGGATCATCTCTCACAAGAGGTGAATCGCTTATAAGAGAAGAAAAAGAACAGTACCTTAGACTTTAGAGAAGTTGATTAAGAATGCAGAAGCATCTAAGCATGCAGCGGAAGGCCGAGATCCTCAGCTGTTTGTTTAAAGATTGATGAGGGTGTATTGGAAGAATCTCCGTCTTTAAAGTCCCTCGGAGAATCGCAAAAGTATACTTGGCTTAAAAGGGATCCGCTTGTCGTCTTGACCGATTTGGTGAAGAAAGAGGTGAAAGATAATGTTCCTTCGGCAAAGTTCATATGAGATGATGATTTCGTCTATGAGATATTTTGAAAAGGTTCAAGCTCGGTTTATGGGTCAACTTGAATACAATTTTGTTACTAGTTCGGAACTTACTGAGAACGATGTGAACCTCTCTTATTTCGAGGAGAGGATTTTAGTCAACGGCCATCCGAGATTCTCGATCCGTTCTGTTGTGAGTCAATTCCGATGGTTGCAGAAACTGCATGTTTACGCTGCTGAATGCAAGTGGAATCGTTACGATCGAGAAGGAAGCTGGAAGACATCTTAAGGTTGCCATGGAGGAGGCAGATAATGCTGGGTCGACTGATCCTATGGAAAAGTTGGTAGTTCGAGCATGGAAGAAGGGTCATGATATTAATTTGGATGGTGATCCAGAGGAGGAGAAATCGAAGATGAACTCACTTTTGGGGGAAAATATCGAAAGGTTTCTATCCTAACAAAGAAGATCAAGGTGTGCTTAGAAATAGGAATTTGATACACGCCAGAATAGAGAATGAAGCTGAAGAGTGTATAAATGTGTATCAACCCAAATGTAAATAGAGAAAGTAAAGAGACTTAAGTGCAAAAAGTGTAATAATATACATGTTAAGCACGTGAATAGAATCTTACAAATGGAAGGGGATAGCTCAGTTATGAGCTATGTCTGAATTGAGATTAATCTCATCTTCTCTGTTGTTCTTCTTCTGCCTTCTTGATTTCACTAAGCTCTAGGATTCCTTCTCTCCAATCCTAGCTTTCTTCTTCCTCGTTCCCTCTCTAATTCACCGTTCTTGAGTTCTATTTGAGTTCTTTAATGGCGATGCGAAATCGAGCGCATCAGAATTCTGGTGCCTTAAAAAGGCAACAAGATTTGTTAGAATTCACAAATTTGGGGAAGATCTTAGAAGATATGATGAAGAATTTCTTTATTTTTTATTTTGTTAGTTATAGTTAGAGAGAACATGGACACCTGGAATTTTCCAGTTTGTAATTTTGATTTCTCAGTGAACAAGTTTTGTAACTTGTAAGTGAATATTTTTTTTTTTTTTTTTTTGAGGTAAAAGGTGGAATAACACCACCCTGTTTCATTAATAAGAAATTAATAAACAACCCCGGCAAGCTGGGAAAGCAACACTACAATGCAGGAAATAAAACATAAGCCCCCCAACAGCTCCCTGGGGGGTGGGTTACAACATCCAAAACCTCATACAACCCAAAGTACAAAAGAGTGAAACAAGATACAAAAGGTAGCAGTGTCCACTGGTGGTTGCCGGCAGAGCGTGGCAGGTCCCTCCTCAGTCCAGTGTCGGACCAAACTCTACCTCTTCGTCATCAAATTCTTCAACCTGGAAGACCCTTGCAATCCGCCCTCTCGCCCCTGTAGCTGCAGCTGTGGCCCAAAAAGAAATCAGATGCATGATGAAGGTAAGGTTACCAGAAATAGAATTACATGAAGCACGGAAATAAAAATTGTTCCTATCTAGCCATAACACCCATGTGGTTGCCGCAATGGCAATATACCACGCCTCCTTCATATCATGTCGGATTGAAGCAAATCTGGGGCCAACCCAAAGTTCCTCATAATCGCTTGGATAGTCACTTGTTCCTAGGGCTCGTAGGACATCTATCATAACAGCCTTACTTCTAGAACAGTGAATGAACAGGTGGTCCACATCTTCCGTATGCATGTTGCAGAATCCACAGTTAGACGCAATGTGAGGTTGCCTCTTAGCTAGGTTCTCTCTGGTAAGGATCGCCTTATTGAGCACTAGCCAGAGGAAGACTCTCACTTTAAGGGGCGCCTTTGCCTTCCATAACACCGTTGCCCAGGTGGGTCTGCATCCTCGATAGTGGATACGATGGTAAAGTGATCTAACCGAGAATTTTCCTTTTTTCTCGAGACCCCAACGCATTTGGTCTGGGCCTTGGGCGCACAATACCCCAGATCGGGCGATGTGCGTTTGTAGGTTACGCAGTTGCTGATGCAGTACTGGAGATAGAGAACCTTGTAATGGCGGTTTCCAAATCCCCTTTTTCCACGTTTCAGCCACGGAGATATTCGGCCGCATCGTAATTTCATACAGCTCCGGGAAAACTTCCTTTAAGGTATGGGGACCACACCATTTATCCCACCAGAATCTGGTGGACCGTCCATTACCTATAGTGGACGAAACTACTGAGTTGAAAGGTTCGCTGGCTTTGGCAATTCCTTTCCAGAATCGCGATGCTTTAGATCCAACTCGGAAGCCTAGCCTTCTCGTCCCTTTTCCCCGTAGGTATGGCTGAATGAAATCCTGCCATCCTTCCCCGCAGTGGTGAAAGACTTTCCACCACCATTTTCCAAGGAGGGCAAGGTTCATATCTCTGAGGTCAATGATGCCTAGCCCTCCATGTCTCTTCTTCATGCAGGCGATACTCCACTTGATAAGGTGGTATCCTCCCTTATTCGAGTCTGCCCCTTTCCAAAGGAATCTCTTACGGATTCGGTCGATCCTTTGGATTACCCACTTTGGGAGTTCAAAAAAGGACATGTAGTAGGTGGGCAGGTTGGACAACACTGAGTTGATCAGTACCACTCTCCCCCCGATAGATAGCGACTTACCTTTCCATCCTACCAGTCTGTCCTCCACCCTGTCAATAATAGGTAACCAGTCCGCCTTTGTCAGTCTCCCGGGTCTAAGGGGTAGCCCCAAATATTTGATTGGGAATTCCTCCGTCAGACAGTTAAGAATGGTGGCATGTTCCCGTACTTCTTCTTCTGAAAGTGAAATGGGAACCAGTGCACTCTTGTGAAAGTTAATCCTGAGCCCTGACCAGGCTTCGAAACAGTAGAGGACCCCTTTAAAGCAGATTGTTTCCGATCTAGATCCGTTTCCGAACAGTAGAGTGTCATCCGCATACTGAAGAATCGTGCACCCCTGGTTAGAGTTGTTCCTGGCCACCGGTGTGATCCAGCCCTTCCTTTGACAGTTCTCAAGCATGCCTCTCAGCACATCAGCTACTATAGTAAATAGTAGTGGGGATAAAGGATCCCCTTGTCGAAGTCCCTTTTTGCAAGGAAATGATGGACCGGGTTTCCCATTGACTGAGATCGCCGTTTTACTAGACTGCAAGCACTGTTTGATCCATCTTATCCATCTGTCCCCGAAACCTCTTCCTCTGAGCGCTTCAAACAGACAATCCCAATCTACGGAGTCGTAAGCCTTCTCAAAATCCAGCTTAAGGAGAAAGTTCTTGGAGTTGCTCCTGTGGCAGTGGTGGATTACTTGTTCAGCAGTGGCCACACAGTCTAGAATACATCTGCCCTTGATAAAGCCTGTCTGGGTCTTACTGATAAGACTGTCCATAAGACTGCCTAAGCGGATGGCTAGTACCTTAGTAATGATCTTAGCCGAACAGTTTATCAAACTGATTGGCCTAAAATCTCCCACACCCTTGGATTCCTCGCGTTTGGGGATTAGCACCACTTCTGCGAAGTTGAACATACCTAGTCTCAGTTTGTTGTGGTAAAATTCCTCCATTAACTCCATAAATTCTCCTTTAATTTCTTCCCAGAACACTTGAAAAAACATCATAGGAAAGCCGTCTGGCCCAGGCGCTTTGTCGGCTCCCATCTGGTTGATGGCCACCTTAACTTCCATTTCCGAGAAAGGTGCCTCCAAAGATGAAACGATTGTCCCTGATTCATTTTGAAAAGACTGCCAGTAGTTGTCGCTCATTGTCATCCTAAAGTCATTCTTCCTCCCGAATAGGCCCTTATAGTAAGAATGAAAGGTTGCAGAAATCACCTCTTCATCCTGCGTCGTTCCAGTATCCGTATGGACAGAAAGTATTAGATTGGATCTCCTTCTTGCACTTGCCACACGGTGGAAGTAGGCCGTGTTCGCGTCTCCCTCTTTGAGCCACGAAATTCTTGACCTTTGTTGCCATTTGATCTCCTCCAGTCTATAAAGGTTGGCGATGTTGTCTCGGAGCTCCAGAAGTCTGTTACGCTCTTCCTGCGACAAGATTCTAATCTCTTCTGCCCTTTCTAGCTCATCAATTCCTTTCAGAAAGGATTCTTTCTCAAGCCAGATGGTCGAGAATCTAGACCGGTTCCATCTGGACAGCCTCTTTCTCAGTCTTCTCATCTTTCCACACCATCGCGCTGCCGCGTCCCTTCCAGCAATTGGGAGCGCCCAATTTTCCATTACCAGATGATGAAAACCTTGAATTTCCAACCAGGCTTTCTCAAACCTGAATTTTCGTTGCCTGTGGGCTTTCTGTGTACCCACTTCGAGGAGTATGGGTGTGTGATCGGATGTTGGTCTAGGAATCGATCTTGCTGAGGCAAGTGGAAATTTTGCTTCCCAGTCCATGGAGACAAGAATCCTATCCAACTTGGCCAAAACCGGAGTCGCTTGCATATTAGACCAGGTAAATAGCCTGTCATTGATTGGAATATCAATCAGTTCTAAATCCGTGATCACTCTATTAAACTCCTCTCTGTGTCTGTCGCTGGAGCCTCGACCTTTGTGCTCAAAAGCAAATCTAGTGATGTTGAAATCCCCACCCACAATCCAGGGTCCTGACCAGCGCATGCGAATGTCGCAAAGTTCGTGCCAGAAGGCATCGCGGTCAGTGGCGACATTCGGTCCGTAGACCACAGTCACCGTCTGCATCCAATCATCAGAGCGGCGTTTGAGTCGGGTAGTAAGGGAGAACTGTCCACAGTACTCCTCCACGCAGGAGAGAGTATCTGAGTTGAACCCTATAGCAATCCCTCCTGAGGCTCCTGCCGACGGTCGTACCACCCACTCCTTAATCCTGTAACCACCAACTCTTTTAAGTTTAAGACCGTTCTGGAGCTTAGTTTCCTGTAACCCAACCACATCTGCTTTGGCGTTGTTGATGACATCCCTCACCATATCCCTCTTCCCTCTATTCCCCAGCCCCCTAACATTCCAAAATAGTGTATTCATTGGGGAACAGTATTTACGGAAATCGTTGGAGTGGGAGTGGGGCCTGCCACATCCCCGAGGGACTCAGTCGGATCTGATCTAATTTTAAGTACATTGTCATGGCTAGTTTTCACCCTATCCAATTCCCAGCCCCTGATTTTATTAAGAAGCAACGCGCTACGGTCTGTGTCCCAAACCTCTAACCCACATGTTTCAGCTAGTAAAAAGACATCGGAATCTGACATGAAATTTAAAATAGAAGCTAAAAAGTGAGTCGTACCTCCATTGTCGAATTTGGCAGCTTTGGCTGCCGCAGCTACCTCAAGGTAGTCATCCAAGGACTCCACATGAGCCCTCTTTGGTGAACGGTGAACTCTGAACCCACCTGCCCTCAGTGGCATTCCAGAATTGCCCGCTTGAGCAGAGTCTGGAAATGTGGAAAGAACCAAATCTGGGGAAATTTCCCTCTGGGTGTTAGCAATGAATTCAAGATCTTCTGAGTCCTCATCTGTAAAGGAGAAATCTTCATCAAGATTGAGTCTCCCTTCTGGGTCATCGTCACTATCTGAAGGAATCTTCAGTGCGGACTCCTCAGTGAGCCCGCAACTAGGTGCATCATTAATAACAGCTGTATTATCCGAAGCGGACCCCTCAGTGGGCCCGATCCCAATCTGAGATTGTATCTTCGAACCTGAAACGGACCCCTCTTTGGGCCCGTTAATCTGTATAAAAGGCCTATTCATTTTCAAACCAATCTCCTGGCCCACAATACAATTGGAGTTGTACCCGCGGTACAACTTACCGCTCTCATCGAAACGCGCATCAGAGGCCATATGGCAGTGAGCGGTGAGCTCACCGCTCATGCCAGCTGGCGCCATCTCATTGGCTGTTAAATCGGTGGGTTCAGGGGTAAGTTTACCCCCCCTCTGAGCTGGCGCAGTAAGATTGGGTGGCACAGCGGTTGAGGTAGACAGCGCTTCGATCGAAGCGTCCCTTGACTCTTTTCCTCTTCCGCTCATTTTCGAAGAGGAGGACTATCCACCATCTTCTTCTTGCTGCTTTTTGCCAAGCTCCAAAACTGGCTCCCTTCTGCCTTCTTTCCCAAAATCGCCATCTTCTAAAAGCCTGTCAAACTCACCAACTCTCTCCTCGCTCCTTTCTTGTGAGACGCTTTTGCTTGTTTTGGGTAACCCTGTGGTCGCCTCTGCCCCCAAACCATCCTCTGACATCTGAAGAAGTTCCTTATTTGATGAAAACCAACACTTTTGGACCCATTCTTTGGTCGATAGCCTTTTTTCGCTTGTCGCCTTCCCCAAAGTGGTGGTCTCAACCACCATAATTTTCAAATCGGATGGTCAGGATATGAGCATGAAGAGATGTCTCCCAAGCTAAGCTACGGTGACACACTAGCCCCGTTACTCTCTCTCTCTCTCTCTCTCTCTCTCTATATATATATATATATATATATATATATATATATATATGGATAAAAGGGATATGAGCAACTTGCTCATTTAGTAAATGAGCAAGTGATGATGTGGCATGCATGTGATACATTGGACAACTAACTCTTTTAAGGATTTTCCAATCACATGCATGCCACATCATCAATTGCATATTTACCAAATGAGCAAGTGTTGCAGCTGTATGCTGAAAATATGATGATCATGACCTATGCCATGCGTGCTGGATTTGCAGGTGGTGTGGTAGTTGACTGGCCCCACAGGTAATTGAATCAGTTTTGTGTTGTGTTTGTGAGGTTAGCATTGTTCATCTAGCACAACTGCTAAGTGAAGCAGTTGTGCTAGATTGATTTTACTTATTTTCTCTAGCTTCCTTTTGTCCACGGCTCGATGACAATGACATGTGTTAATTGGTTAGCTGTTCCAGTTACCCATTGTTAACATTTTAGCCAAACAAATGGGATATATTATGCTTAACCTTTCTCCATTAATGAATAAAGCAGCTAGCTTTACAGAGTATGTTGACAGGACTGTGCTAAAACAGTTTCAGTTGTGCTTTTTACACTTTTATTTGTTCAATTTGGCACAAATATACAAAAGTTTTAGTTGATTGCTATTATCTGACATCTAACAATCTGATATAAGTGAATAATTGCCTGTTCTCTCTCATATATGTGATTCTATTTCCTTTTCTCTTCCTCATTTCCTATCAACCGGCCTCTGTGTTTGATATTTAAGCAATCGTGCAATGCATTATAATGTAACTCCCGTTTTCGGTTGTACGGATTGTATTTATTTTTCTTTTCTTCGTATTCTCGTAATTCAGTTTTCTAAATAAATCATACTATTCTTTTGGAAACCGATTTCTTTTTTTTGGATATTTAAATATATTGTTAGAATCCGAAATTTCAATCTATATTATTATTATTATTATTATTATTATTATTATTATTATTTGTAAACGAAATCCAGGCCCAATTCTAATCCATACTATGTTTTATATCCTAGCCCATTCTATAAATAATTTAATTCTTTATTATATTAGAAGCCCAACCCGAAACTCATTAACTCTCTACCCAAACTCAAATCTAAAATCCTAACTATCCCGTAATCCCCACCCCCTCATCTCTCATAACTGAACCAACTTTCTCAAATCTAAAATCGTAACTATCTCGTAATCCCCACCCCCTCATCTCTCATAACTGAACCAACTTTTCCCCTAATTACTGCCAACTATCTCTTCCAGTAACCCCCATAACCAAACCCCTATTAATTAGCCATTTATTCACCTTATTATTATAATAAACTATATTATTAAACAATCTCTCTCCCCGACTCTCGCTCTCTCTCTCTCTCTCTCTCTCTCTCTCTCTCTCTCTCTCTTCTCCTTCTTCTTCCTCTGTTCCGAAATAGAGCACCCCCTGCGACCTCCCTCTCTCGTCCTCAACCTCCAATCTCGCCGCCATTGTCCCCAAGCATCACCCTTGCGACTTCCACCGCTCCAGTCACCCGTCTGCACCGCTCGACCCCAATTGCGCAACTACCCCCCCTTCACCCGCCAACCCAGTCGCCACCCTCGGCTGCACCGCGGCCCGCACCTCCACCCACGACCACCGTCGACCACCCTCGCACCTCCGATGTCTACTGCCTCCTCCACCCATCTAAGCCACGACCATGCTGCACCTCGCATTCACCGCTAAGCTCCCGAAGCTCCACCATTGCTGCACCCGAAGGCCACCTCGCTACTACCCATCGTCATCGCTTCCACCCTGCTCCTTCCCCATCGAGCCACCTGTAACACCCTAGGATTTTAAATAATGTTTTTGAGATTAATAAATGAATTAAAGTGATTTTTTGGTGATTTAATAAACATTTCTGAGATTTGCCTTTTTGCACGTACAAAACACGTGCAAATATAAAATTTGGGAAAACACAAAAGTCAAGAGTTTATTTGGAGGATGTAATATTTATTAGTGAATAAGAATTTCAAAATTTTCTGGATTTTTATAAGCCATTATGGGTATTTTTGTAATTATTGTTAAATGAAGGGTCTTTTCGCAAAAGTGCAACTGAGAGACAAAATTTCAAAAGTTGATTTTTCTAGATTTCAAATGAGGCCGGCCAATAATAGGAGAGATTTGGGGGATTTGAATCTCACCTTATTTGGTTATCACATTGCCTAATTTAATGGATTTAAACATATAAAGATATTATCTCTAAAAAGGATATTTTTGCAAATCTTCTCAAACCCTAGAAAAAACTAATTTCGGCCTATATAGGCAACAAGTAGCAGCCATTCTTTTCTGCACAAAACAAAGGAGGATTTTTATTATCGATTTCTTGGAGTTTCAAAGCTAGGACCTTGGATTTTAGCAGAAGGATGAGTTTTTTTATTTCTTTATTATCTTTGTTGATTCTTCATTAAAGTGAGTGATATATTTTATTCCTTGTTGTTCTATGTATGATGAATGTGATAATTTATCTAGTAAGATTCATGCTAGAAGATTTTTTGTTGATGTAGTAAATAAAATCTATGAATGAGTAGTTAAAAATAGGTGATCATGAATGTGTTGCTTTCATGCAATTGATGAATAAACTTTCTGTATATATGATCTGAGAATGTTAGAAACTTGGTAGTACTCATGAATGTGTTACTTTCCCTCGTATTTTTGTTGTTTAATCATGTATGTTTAGATTCGTATGATGTATCATGTGTATGGGTAAATAAAGATGGATTCTTTACTATCGATGTGTGGATATGATCAGGTTGAAGTTCTGGCGAGGAAACTTTGACTAATGATTGTTGTAGAAGCATATAATCAAGGGCAAATTGATTTAATTAGCATATTTATGTGTTTGATGAATTTCAAGAGAGGATTTGGATCAAAAGAACAAGTCTTTACAAATTGAAGTTCTTTTTTTTTTCAATTTCGGGTCTGACATGTACAGACCGAAATTTTGAGATTTGATTTTGTGGAATTTCAATTGGATTTTGATTAATACTGGAACTAAGAATGAATTGAACAATATACCACTCATACACTATGATTTCTTGTTAGTTTTATAGATTCATATATACATATATACTCTCATATAGATACTTTCTGATTACAAAGTTTTTACTCAAAAAATTGCTTCTTTTATGAAATTGTTGAGGATTTGATTTGATTTATGAACTACATTATTTTGGCCAAGATGTAATTGATTATCTTAGGATTTTAGTCATTTAAATTCATGTATTTGGAGATTTGAATGGGCATATCAGTTGTGAGATTTTCAAAAATTTTGGGGCTGATGCAGAATGCATGTCAGCCGACTGCACGATCAACCGCAAGGTGCATGCCGGTAGACTACAGCTCTTTCGAGCTATTCGTGATGGTCGACTGCCATGTCTGGTTGTGTCATTTTTGTCACTCACGGTCGACCGCAATAATTTGTACGGCGACGACTGCTATGGGTTTGGTGGATTGGTTTGATGTTGGATAGTGGCAGTCGACCGCAAGTTTTACACTATAACTGACAGTCGACCGTTATGCTCTGTTTTGCATTGTCTTGTTGAGTTCTTACTGTTTTTCTTGATCGATTGTTTCTTCGAACTTATGGACTATTGATTTACTGTTTCAGGTGAAGTTTTGATATAGATTACTATGTTTTTATAGAGAGTTATACTTTCAACCCATAATGGAATTTAATTCGCATTTCTGTGGTTTTAGAAGGTGAAATATTTACAAGTTTCGAGAGAATAGTGTTTTGCAATTTTTCTCGTGATTTCAAAAAAATACAAATCTCGGTTACTGGGATGATTAGGCTGAGTTCCTTGTGACTGATTACTTGAGTTTGTGGATTTTGGGATTTGGCTTGATTTGAAGAAGTTTCCTAATGAGGATGAATTTATAATGGAATTAAGAGATTAAATGAAAGATTTGTGTTGTTACTTTGAGTTGTTAGTCTCTAGAGGTTGAGTGGGACCCTAATATATCAGAAGATGAGATTTTGTGGATTTTGGCCAGTTGGGACCTTAATGTTGAATTGATTGAACTTAGTCCGGCAAGGGTACACAAAATCTAGGGGGAGAATTGTGATTGAATTAATAATAATCAACCTAAGTATAGACACCTTTGGAGATGCGATAAATCTTGGGAAACGTGGGTAGGGGGAACCTGTATAGTGGACGGATGAGATTCAGGATTATAGTCATAGTTGGGCGATTTGATTCTTAAGGCTACGATTATCATTGCCATCACCCGAGTTCACACGTTGAGGGTCTTTTACAGTTGGGCGATTTTATTTCGGAGGCTGGGACCTATTCATGGAATTTCGGCATGGAATGTTTAGGGCGACACTTACATGATTGCTTGCGCGTTGAGGGTACTAGTCTGGCAGGTAGATTCCAGGACGTAGGTCTATTTGCAGAGTATTCTAGATCTTGCTTCTATCACCAAAGTAGGATTGGTTGCATAGCGAGGGATCAAACCCTATAAAGTGGAGAACAATAAAAGCTTGCACCGGACCTATGTAGTATGGAATGCATAGAATCCGACAAGTATACATTAGAGAGTCATCATACTGCATTCGTGTTTCCTTGACTTGTATTATGCATGATGTTTTCCGGTTTTCATACACTTGACACATAGCCTAGTTTCACATAGCCTATTATTGTTCATTTCATGTTTCATCTGTTATTACTATTCCCTTGTTGATGTATGATTTCATTCCTTATGTTTCTATATAAGGTTGTATTTCTTTGATGTCACTCACACTGTTATGGCTGACCCCTGTAGTTTTGGGGGTTAGGGTTATCTTTAGCCTCATGTTTTATAGGTAGGCACCGTTAGCATGAAATTGGATGCATGTGGTAGAATGATAATATGGCTTATGCAAATTGTAAAAGAATAAATTGTAAAATAAATAAAATGTAATTCAAGTTGTTAAATTTCCGTTGTGTTATGTAAAGAATTGATGTAATAAAAGTTGAAAATTTCCGGTGTTTTGTTATGTTTACTATTACATTGAGATTGATTCTGGATTTGTGCCACGTATTTTCTAATTTTTAATTAATGGAAATTTGGGGCGCTACACCACCCTCAATGCCTGCATCCCCTCGTTGCCTCCCCACACTTCTTCTGCACCGCAATTCGAAGCTCAACCCCGACTGTCGTCGACAACCAGTCTCCACCTCCCTCTCGAGCAACCTGAGCACCACCCTTTCTGTCCTGAGCACCGCTGTCGAGCCCAGCTTCCAGCTCCGAGCGCCCTTCGCAGCGCTCTGCACCACCGCTCGATGCCCCTCGCACCTCCTAGTCACCATTGAACCCATCGCCGAACATCCTCGATGCTGCAACTCCATCGTGTACCACATCCGTCACCGTCCTCCTCAACCCCGCTGCCTTCCTCCTCTCCTTCACCACCGGCGACCACTCTCCCTGCCTCTTCCTCCCGCTGCCTCCCTCCATTGCTCCTCCCGAGCCCTGTCAACCACCGAAGCCCCGTCGAGCCCCTACCATCCCGCACCCTTTCTCTTTCCCCCTCGTTGCTCTCACCCTCTCCCCGATCGCTACTCCGCCCCTCGCTGCAACAAACCGCCAGCCACTGCTGTTGCCTCCCACCGCAGCAAACTCCTGCCACTTCCCTGCCTCCGCCCTTGCTGTTAGCCGTCGTCCGCCAAAGTCCAAGTGTTGTCATTGTCCCGTCGCTTGCATGTGCTTCTACGTGTTGCTTCGGTTGCTTCCGCTATTGCTATGGTTGCTTTTGCACATGTTGTTTCCCTCGTTACACGTGCTCTCGCTGTTCTGTCATTTACACATGTGTCGCTGCCGTTGGGATTCTTCATATCATCTTCGTTAACATTCAGAATAATCGTCAATGTAACCCCTGTTTCCCGTATATATGTATTTTCCGTGTATTTCCTGTATTTAAAATTTTTGTAAATTAGTTTTCCGCTTTCAAATTCTTTTTGTTAAAATATATTTTTGAATCTTCCATTAAAGTCTATTTTTTTATCAATAGTTTTATTTGTAATTATTCCTATGATTTTTATACAAATCTTATTATTGTTATTATTACTTTGATTTCTATTATTATTACTATTACTGTTATTATTTTTATCATTTTTCTTATTATTATTATTGTTATCAGTATTATTATTATTATTTTTATTTTAATACTATTATTATTATTATTGTTGTTATTGTTATTTTATTATTATTATTATTATTAATATTTCTATAAAATCCTAATTGTATATTTTTATTGGTTATTTTATTTTCCCCAAACCCTATTTTTCCCTGTTGGATCTTTTATACCCAATTCTTTACCCATTAACCCTTTAGAAACCCTATATCTTATTAAACCCATTACCCATTAAAACCCTAAAAACCCAAACACAATATATACCCATTCCCCTATACATTTACCCCGGTCGTTTCGTCTCTCCTGCATATTAACCCATTAGATGCCTTTCCTTAATCCTGTGTGCACCCAACGTCCCCGACCTCTCCAAGCTCAACTCCCTGCAGTGAACCCATCCCTCTCCCCTGTCTCCTCTCCTCCTCCTGTCACGCCCCTGTTCCGCCCTACACCGGTGTCGCCCTATCGTCTTCCCCTCCTACTCACCATCCCGGTGCTCCTCCCCTGCTCCTCTTTCACAGCGCGCAGCTCCCCTGCGCCACTGCTCCGCTGTACGCCTTCCTCATCCTCCAGCCCCGTGTTGCCTCCTCTAGCACAGCTACCCTGCATTGTTTCCCCCTGTGCGCGCCTCCTGCAGTGCCTTCTCCACCCTCCTGCACCCCCTTGTTCCGGCGCTCCCCTACAGCACCTCCCAGTCGCGATGCCCTCCTGTCTGATTACAGACCCCACCTCGCCTCGACGTCCACAACAACTCCAATCGCGATGCCACTCCGAAGCCAACCCCCGTGCCCTGCTTCCTATCGCGTCATCGACAGCAGCAGTCCCCTGGCCATCGTCCCGCCAGCCTGCCTTGCCGCCCTCGCCGGTGCTGCCCTGTGCGCCGCCACCCATCGTCGGAGCCAAGCCTGTGCAGCCCCAGAGCCATGGAGTTGCTGTTGTTATGGGTTTTGTTCATCTTTGGTGTGGACCGTCTGATCTCCTCTTGATCATCACGATCATGATGATCATCAACTTCCTTTGATCGCAATCGTTCAATCAATCGATCTTGATCATTATCATCATCTACATCATCAGGGAGATCTGGCCGTCTGATCTGACTTGATCATTTTGATCTTGATCTCTTGATCTCAGTCGTCCGATTGTGTTCATGATCTCGATCGTCTTCATCTTGTTCGCGATCGGTTGTTCATTTTGTTCGTGATCTTGTTCGTGTTTGTGTTCGTTCCCAAAAATTCGTTCCCATTATTCTTGCTTTAGTATCGTTCCTATCGTCGTCTCTTAGGCAAGTAACTTGTATTCTTTATTTTGTGTAATACAAGTACTAAATACTGCCTGTAGTGTAGTTGGGTTCTAGAAACAATTCGTGTGTGAATTCTCTGTTATATATTGTCTCTATTGTGTTTACTCGACCATAGTTGCCTCACAACATACATGACATGAAACAACTTAGGGATGGCCACTTCTTGATGTATATATGCATGTTATTTTGTGATATCATGTGCTTGATGTGTTATTCGTCATATAACTTTTAGTAGACTTGCAAATTACCCTATACCATGTTTTTTGGACATCTAGTATACTATATTTCATGTTTGGTATGTTTTGGATGAGTTTTTCATGAACTAGTCAATGCTATGTTCAAAGAAGTAATTCTGTATTTTCCTGTTACGTTGCTTTTGATAAGTATTTTAGACCCTATTAAGGTCAATATATGAAAATATTTTGTGAACATGATTTAATTGTAGAGAATTCTGTTTATTTTCCAACCCTTCTGACGGATCTCAATTTCATTTTACGAGTTGTGAGTTATGTCTATTTTACTACAGAGGTGTAGAAAAATTTCTAGGTCTTGTTTTCTATGAATTCTGAAGAGTAATCTATTTTTATCATGACATTAAAATTATTATTTTCATTCAATATTTTGCACAATATAACTAGACCTGATTGGGGTTAACCCTGAATTTTTGTGGATTTATTCGATGAGTTTTCCAAACAATTACAATACATGTAGAATTTTCATACTGTACAGTAAAGAACCTGATTTTTGACCTAATTATATCGATCTATTTCTGTCATTCCTTTGATTCTTGCTTGAGTCGAATCAAATAGAAAGCATGATAGCTTTGTCCCATTTCCCCTCCGCCTGCAGCGAGCTCTCTAATAGTTTAGTTAGGCCCAGGACTACCTTAAAATATTTGTGAATATGAAAGTTATCCTACCGTGTCTATTTTATCACCCTTTCGATGGATTTGGATTTTGACTTATGGTTTGTGAGATATTTCTGTTTTCGTACTGCAGTGTTTATATTTCCAGATTTACAAAACTACTGCATCTTGATGTTTTCTGATTTTTGTTGACTAAACTATTTATATTAAAAAATTATGAAACTTTATATTCTGATGCATGTAGGGGAATACCCCAGATTTTTCGTAGATTTAATTAATGAGTTTTCATGTTGTTTTCCTGACTGTGAATACAAAATACTAATTTCTGGCTAAACACATTTTTTGGATAGACCTGTTTTGAGACTTGTTTTTGTGAAATACCATATGACTTGTATATATTTGCTGGATTCAGCCGAGAGTCTATTTTTCAGATTCTTCAACGAATCCAGATTTGCATTTTTGTAGTAACGAGAATCCCTATTTTAGTGCAATACTGTCTTGCTGTCCTAAACTAACATTTACATTGTTCTATTCCTTTATGAATTGTCTATCATTTGTACATGTTTATCTGTCACCCTGAACCTGTTACCTACTTATACCATGCTATTCTTATTCTGTTTTATCACATACATGCCTGTCTGATAATAATAATAAATGACCATGCCGGGGTTTAAGGGAACGATCTAGTAGTTGGAAATTATAGAAATGTGTACTTGGAAGGGGGGTCATGTTTCCCATACTGAGCATCTGTTATGTGATACGATATTGTTATACTGATTACCTGACTGCACACTTTCCTATAGGAAGGTATACTCGGAGGAGGACCAATAGGTTCTGACTATCTGATTACTGAAACTGATTACCTGACTGCACACTTCCCTATAGGAAGGTGTACTCGGAGGGGGACCAATAGGTTCTGACTGTCTGATTACTGTCTGATTACTGATACTTGAGTACACGGCCCTATATGATCCCCTATGAAATCTAAACGTAACTTATTTGAATGTAGCAACCATGTGATAAAACCTGGGGCGCATGAAGTGCTACCTAGTTAGTAATAAACACAAGACTGTAAGAACTGACATCTATTAATTGTTATCTGTTACATGCTACTGGACACTGTTATCTGTTACTTTCTGACTGTTATCTGATACGGGTATCCATATACCTATCTGCATACTGTTGACACTTGACACATGTTACCTGTATGTACCCTGTTAGTATATCCTGCTACTTGATTTTGTTTCTTGATTCATGCTAGCTATTTTATTTTGTTACCATGCCTATTCCATGCTATTTGTTTATCTTTCTCATGTACTTGTATCCTGCACTACAAGCGGCCAGTAACTTGCATTGATGGGAGTTTGTTTTCTTTTTTTCTCTTCCTGTAATTTATGTAATTGCAGACCAGGGTGATCAGCTGCCAGATGGAGTTGGTGATATGAGATATTAGTGCTGGAGTTTTATTATCATTATTTATGTTGCTTATTTGAACAATTGTATTTGATACTTGGATTAATTTGTATTTGGGCAATGTGATCCAGGATATTAACTTGTTCAGATCTGATTTATTTGAGATTATTATATTTTGGTTTCAAGTAAATTTCTGTTGGTATATTTGATTCGATTATGCATATGTGGTTGACTTCTTTTGCTTCCGACTCTGATTATTCTTGTGAAATATTATAAAGATTCTGAACAGCATATGAATGATGAAAATCATTCGTTGGGCTTAGTTACGTATCCGTATTCCTCATTCCTTTTTGGAAAGTGGGGCGTGACAGTCAAAAAGGCAAGCGTCCTTTGAACTCATTTTTATTGTTCTAGTTCAAGGAAACATTCATTGAATTCTGGCAAGTAGTAATTGAATTGAATATCATAGCTAATTGAATGTTATTATTGATTCGTTATTTTCTTTATCGTATCATGTTTTTGATTCATTGTATTCTTATCGCGCCATTGTTATCGATATAAATCTTGAACCGTAAATTTATTGTAACACCCCGTAATTTCAAGAGGTATATTATATATATATATATATATATATATATATATATATATATATATATATATATATATATATATATATATAATTTAGAAAGTGTGCCATATAGAAAGAGTTCTATGAGAAAGTTTATATGGGAATTAAATGATGAGAATTATATGGAAATGGGTTGTTGACTGCCTTTGGCAGAGTGGGGGGCCCACGGAATGAAGCAGCAATGCTGCTGCTATTGTATGATGGGTGACGGTGGGTGGGTGTGCCCACGTGGAAGTAGGGGGCCCGCCGCTGTTGCCTATGTCTTTCTCTCAGCGAGAGAGAGAACGGGAGAATGTGATTGAAAAAGATCCCATATCGAGAAAATTAATAGAATAATTGATAATAAATAATAATGCCTATGATCAAGAGTCACCAATCCGGTTAACCACCTTTTGAGAGGCAGCCTGTGGTGGGCAGTTGTACTAAGTAATAAATAATTTTTTTGATAAATTATATAAATTGTCTGAGTGGGGGCAGGGGCATTACATTTATTGTATTATTGAACTTTCAACTTTGCTGCCCTACTGACTACAGTATCCCGATTCATCGGCCATTGGTCATTGATATGCAAGACCCGAGTACATGATTCTGTAAAATTCACGTAGAATTGCGTGCATTAGATATGTTAATAAAAGATTGATAGACCTAAAGATTGACACTGAACTTCGATTATTGATTTATTGTTATTGAATATTGGTCATCGATTATTGATTAAAGTTTATTGTTTACCGATGATTGGCCCATGGAATATTATTTATCGACCATGGTTTATGGTTTATCGATTACCGACCAATGCATCATCTATTGATTCTATTATTAACTATTGTTTCGATTATTATTTCTATTGATTGTTGATTATTATTATCGACTTTTGATTTTGTTATCGTTTATCATTTATTGACTCTGATATCGTTCCAATTTCTGTTCTTGTTATATAGCCCTTTACTTCTTTCACTGTTTGCTACTACTTGTCGCCCGAAGTTTGCTCTAACGGGTACTCTCTATCTTTCCTTTGAGTTAATGTTATACAGGTTCAGCGATGGGATACCGAAGGAACATGACGATCTACTTACTGGATTGTTTATTCTCTGACTTATTGTAAGTTCTTGTATCTCATATATTGGTTATTGTATTACATTCTCATTCTTGTGATTATTATTGTATTGTTGAGCTTGCTGGTATTGTACAGCTTATGGATGATATAAGTTGGTATACTTATATCATTCGCTGGGCCTCAGTTGCGTGCCCGTGTTTCTGTATAATGGGAAGCGGGCGTGACATATAATGTGTAACTAAATTCTTTTTGTTTTTTTTTGGACTTAAAGATGACAAATGCCACAGTGTATTATTAATGTATGTACTAATTAAATATACCTTCATGTGTTTTTTTACTTCGGGTTTATCTTCATGTGTTTAGATAAGTATAATGACAGAATATGAAAATTATTACTCTATGACGCTTACAACTATTAGTCGAAGAAGAAGAAGAAAAACTGTAGTTAACTAATCAAAAGGAAAAGGAGTTTTACCTTACACTTTACAGGGTTAAGTATCCTGTTGTCTCTATAATTATAATATATCTTTAAGGTAAACACATCAGGTCTTGATCTGTTTGTTTCTTCATTTCCTAGTTTTTCTTTTTTTCCTGATTAACTCTTTTCAACAATTTAAATGACTTCCCTTAAAAAAAAAAATAACAGTATAAAGGACTAAAATTGAGTTTGAAGCATTTGATTTGTGTATAAATGTCAAGTATATGCTTACAATGTTTTGTATCTCTGTTCTCTCTTCAGTCTCTGCTTCAAAAAAAACTCTGTTTTCTACAATATCTTAACATTCTATTTGAATAATTCCATTCTAATTGCTGCATATTACCTGTTATTCAAAATTCCATAAAGATGATTAATGGTTAATAGTCCACTTCAGTTACCATTTCAGTGGGTGATGGGTAGATTATGGTTGTAATGCATATGTTAATTACTGTTGTCAAACATTTGCAACTTAATAGGTTTTTTTCTTCTGGCTAGACCTGGATATAATTTAACTTGTTCTTGTTGAATCCAAACCAAAATTCTAATAACAAAAAATCAATTGGAAGGAATGCACAAGCATGTAGTATATAGTGTAGTAGATATGCAAATGCAAATCGCTAATTCCAGTATTAGTTGAAATGATTTATATGAGATTAATCCTTTACGGCTATGGTTAGCCTGAATAAACCTGGTGAAGTCTGAATGCAGGATGAACTTAATAGAACATAGATCAAACCAATTTATAGCAGGGATTATAATCCTCTAAGCCTGGTCTGCGATTATGTGACTTGAACAAAACTTAACACTGACCCAGATATAATTAGATCATGTTTGGTTTTCTCGGGGTTCATATATGTATGTTAATCTTGCAACTTGATTGATGATTTGGTTTGAAAACAAACTGAGACCAATTCTGCCAAGAACATTGGATCATATTCAACCCATGCTTTTGTTAGGAAATTATTCCCTCTAGAGGATCATGTTGAGTCTTCGACACAATCAATAACCACCAAGCAAATACTAGATCACACCAATCACAAAAAACACACAAGAATTATCCGGTTGGGGCTTTCGCCTTAATCCGATGGTGGAAGAACCAAGATGCTATTCAAGATACAAGAATATTACAATTCTTACCATGACCCTCTCTCAAGCCTAACAGGAACAACTTGCTATTTACAATGGATAAATCTCTCACCAAGTACTTTCTTCTTATATTCGGTACTCAATAGAATCATTTTTTTTCTCTTGGAGCCGTTACAATTGAATATAGAGGGATCTAGAGAAACCTTAGTTTAATTCACTTGATACACTAATCATTTGATGTAAACTGAAGAGATAACCATACGTTGAGAGCTGCACGATCTAACTAGAAGACGAAGTTGGATTTCTCACGAATCTCCATGACCTGACCAAAAACTGCATTAGCTGCGCCAGACGGTCCACTGCACAAGATTGCGGTCGACCGCAATCAACAAGACTCCAACCCAAGGGGGTGACAATCGACTGACCCCTTCTCTATTATTGTTGCCGCTTGCTGACTGTTTCTTCTTTCCTTCTTCAATCTTCACTACGATCCTCTCATCACTTCATCGTCTTCTCATCGAACATGTGTATGCACGACATATAAACCCAACAATCTCCACCTTGGATTGCACACTCATGAATCCACACATGTGTGATTTAAACTCTTCTAGACTTGTTCATCTCCACTTTGTAAATAACCCGGTCCTATGGTTTCTTCTGCTAGTTGAATCTACCTCTACCTGTTTTTCTCTAATGTATGCCCCTTCAAGGGCACACCCCGGTAGATGTTATCATAGAGGTGCCACCCTCTACACGAACTCCACCTACCCCAAGGCTCTTTCCACCTTCCAACGATATTCGAACGTTGCAGTCTCGCTTCAGTGATTTCAAGACTCCAACCCGAGGGGGTGACAATCGATTGTCCCCTTCCCTATTACTGTTGACGCTTGCTGACTGTTTCTTCTCTCCTTCAATCTTCACTCTGATCATCTCATCGCTTCATCGTCTTCTCATCGAACATGTGTATGCAAGACATATAAACTACCCAACAATCTCCACCTTAGATTGCCTACTCATGAATCCACACCTGTGTGATTTATACTCTTCTAGAATTTTTTTTCTCCGCTTTGTAAATAACCCTGTCCTACTACTTCTGCTAGTTGAATCTCCCTTCACCTTTTTTCTTCTAATCATATGGCCCCTTCAAGGGCACACCCCAGTAGATGTTATCATGGAGGTGCCACCCTCTACACGAACTCCACCTACCCCAAGGCTCTCTCCACCTTCCAACGATATTCGAACGTTACAGTCTCGCTTCAGTGATTCTAGTGACGGCTTACTAGATGATATTTTAGGAACAATGAGCTTCCAAATACTCGGTCGAGTTATCCTTCTCCCATAAAGCTAATAGAGGTTGTGTTGACCCTGCCCAATCTCCCTCTTACCCTTCATCACCTTACGAGAACTCTCCCAAACTGTCAAAGCTCCACATCGAGATGTGTACCTGTAGCCATGAGCAAGAGTTCCCATGGATGTCAGATTTCTCTTTAGTACTGAAATATGCATGACCTCTTCTAGTGTGAACCATTTAGCATCTGGCATCTCTAATTCAATCGTTCCCTCACCCACCACTTCATAAATCTCACCAGTTCCAGTTCTCACACTACGTCCTATTGTCGATTTGTAAGTAGAAAATATCTCACTCTCGAAGCAAATATGAGAAGAACTCTCCGAATCAAAATACCAACTCGAATCCACATCTGAAGAACTTGAAACAAGAAGACATAATCAAAATTACCTGATTCATTTGAATCAGTAGTACTTTCTAAGTTGGCTTGATCACTTCCTATAGTAGCACTCTTCTGACTCAACCATTTTCGACAGTCTCTCTTGTAATGTCCAATCCCCTACAATGGTGGCAACAAAATCTTGCCCTTGTGTGTCATATCCCTTCCAATTAAAGTATCACCATCTACTGCCAGACAACCTGCAGAATTAGATCTCCTGTATGAGTCTCCTTCCTAAGTTCATCTTCTTTCATACAGTTAATCACCCCATCTACTGTAAGTGTCTCCTTGGCAAATTTTCCGTGTAGCATGGTAGTTATCAGGTGATCATAAGAAATTGGTAGTGAACATATCAAGTTGAAGCTTTATCCTTTTCGCTAAGATCATCGGCATTAATTGCCTTCAGTTCATATATTATCTTATTGAACTCAACTATGTGATCTTGAAGATGGGTACCTCCTTCAATGAGAAATGAAACAACTTCCTCTTCTAGTATATCCAATCCAACAACGATGACCTCGAGTAGTCAGATTTAAGTCTCGCCCATAGACTCACCGCACTTTTTTCCTCAAAGATATTACACTTGACTTCGTCTGCCAATTGCAGGCAGATTAAAAGCAAGACCTTCAAATAGATCTCATCTCAGTTCTCCTGCTTCATATCGGTTGGCTTCTTCTTTTCTAGGGCAAGGTGTAAGTCCTTCTGAACCAATACATCATACATGTCCACCTTCCATAGATTGAAGTTGATCTTACCATAAATTTGCTTGATTTTGATCTTTTGATCTGCCACCTTCTCCAAGGAACTTGAGCAAACCTATGAACTTGATGCTCAAATACCACTTGTTAAGGAGTTACTCCCTCTAGAGGATCTTGTTGAGTCTTCGAAAGGATCAATACAAACAACCAAGCAAATACTAGATGACACAAAACACACAAAGCACACCAGAATTGTCCCGGTTGAGGATTTCACTATAATTCGGGGGAGGATGAACCAGGATGTTATTCAATTAGAGAATATACAAGAATATTACAATTCTCATCACGACCCTCTTTTAAGCCTGACTGCAACAACTTGCTATTTATAATGGAAAAATCTCTCACCTCTCAGATGAAGCACCCTCTTCTTCTATTTAGCACTCAATAGAATCATTTTTTCTCTTAGAACCATTACAATTGAATATATAGAGATCTAGAAAAATCCTAGTTTGATTCAATTGATACACTAACCATCTGATGTGTACAGAAGAGATAACCATACGTTGAGAGCCATACGATCTAACTTGAAGAAGAAGTTGGGCTTTTTACGAATCTCCAAGACCAGACCCAAAACTGTATTAGCTGCGCAAGCGGTCGACTGCACAAGATTGCGGTCGACCGCAATCATCAAGACTCCAAGCCAAGGGGGTGACAGTCAACTGTCCCCTTCACTGTTACTATTGTTGCTGGATGACTATTTCTTCTCTTCGTCTTCAATCTTCGCTCTAATCGTCTCATCAGTTCATCATCTTCTCATCGAACATGTGTACGTAAGACATATAAACCCAACAGCTTTGTTGAAATATGCCTTTGAATTCAAACCTGAAAATGAGTCTCGATTATATCCAAATTGATGTGGAACAGGAGTCCGGTCAGATCCAAATCAATGTGGAACAGGAGTCCTGATTGTAACGCCCCGAATTCCAAACACGGGCAATTCATAGCAAATATAGGATCTTTTACTTCAATTCGTACAAATTTATAAGGATTTTTTTAAAAAAACATTACACATTGTTTGTTACAATTACTCAGCAGAAGTAAATATACAATTTTACCATTCAACCACTTTAATCTAGAAGTAATCATCAGTATCAACTCATCATAGAGACTTCAAGTCCATGCCAGGTCCAATCTTGCAACTAGGAAACTGTGGGCACGTCAGTTGCATACAACTGACGCAAAGCTATAATAAACGATTCTTTAACCTTAGTAAACACAAACTTGAATGCAAACTAGAAAAGTGACTACCCTAGTAGTGTCAGTGTATGATATGACAATGCCTAATGCAGATATTTATATTACGATGATACTAATGCATACTTGTTCGGATTCTATGAATCCCATACTATATAGGTCCGAGGGCAAGCCCTTATCGTACTCCTCAATATAGGGTTCAATCCATCGTTATGAAAATTCTACTATGGTAACAAAAGCAAGGTTTAGACATTCCACGAGTACAGATCCCAGTCCTGGAATCCACCGTCAAACTATATGGAAATTCTCGTCGTGCGAACATCCAGCAAGTGCCGCTCTAGCCCCGGTATATACATATATATTGGTGATCTGCCTCCCATCCACCTGACTATTCATGATCTTGGAATCCACCGTCAAACCAATCGTAGTCCCGAATTTAATTAAGACTCATCTCACCCTGCAAGCAACCACAGTCCAGGAATCCACTGGGTCTATAGTCCAGGAATCCACCATCAGACTATATAGAAGCGCCCCACTTATGTTTGCCTAGGTCTTGTCACATCTCCTCCTAATGCCTATCCTTAGGTTTAATTATAATCATCACAACCTAGAGCTAGCTTACCCTACCAGACTTAAATCAACACACGAGAACATTAGCCCACACTGGCCACTTCTCAAATTTCTTTATTCACAAATTGCCGGTCACTACGGGTCTCGCTCAGCCTCTAGATTCCAACAATTATCTCAATATAGAGATCACTTAGGTTACATCTAACCTCAACATAACCATTTCATTCATTATCCATAATTTCTTCTTTATCCATTTTCTTTATATTTATAGATCATGAAGTATTCAACTTCTTATAGCAACATTCAATAACAATTTATCAAATCAAATTCTTGTAGAAAATTTCTCGGTTAACAAACCAAACTATTCATTATAATAATATTGAACGCTCTTTCAATTAATAGAATCTTTTTCATGCTTTTCTATACTTCAAGTGTATTTCTTAATACAAAAGTTCTTTAAGATTAAACTCTAGAAATTCCTTACTTTCATCTCATAATTATGCTTTGATTTTATTGTCAACCACCTCAACCATTTCCTTAATTCAATGGATTAATATTTATGAAATTTTCACAAAAGGAGAGTTCTAAATTTGTATTCTACAACCAACTCTTAAATGTCTTTAATCATGTACATTTTCTTTTTTAAACTTGAATTCAAAACTCATCTAATACATTATTTAATATGAATATGAATTTTAATTCTCAAAACATATTTTAGCATAGTGTGAAATTATTTCCAATGGTTCTAATATCATTCTAAAATATTTCTATAAAATTTTCCCAATTTTAAAACTTGAAAATCTCTAAAAACAAAAATTAAGAACACATTTCTGTGCAAGGAGGAACTTTGCTCGCATTGTATCATTTGGTCGGGGTCGAACCCGAGGTCAACAGCCAGCCAATTGCAAGCCCAACTAGTGAGCCAACTCACTTTTGTGATAAAGAGCCCTCCGAGATTCTTTTGTACTCCCGAAACACAAATTTATTAATTTCCAAAAAATAATCAGAAGAGGCAAGGCCTCCCAATATTCGAACCTGATACCAACTAGTTCCCCAAGCGCAGCGCGCTAACCACAAAGCCCAAGCACTATTCTGATAAAATATGGGTTCAAAATCCTTTAATTCGACCCTCCGTTTCCCTTTATTTTTAACTCCTTCATTTATTTTCGATTTCTATTCTTTTATCTCAAATTAATTGTTCATAAAATACACTCCTAGATTTTTAGAAATGATTTCTCATTGATTTTATCTATATTAGAGTGAAGTTGTACACAAATAATTTAAATAGTAATTTCTGAGAACTTTTATACACATGCATTTATTAATCATCAAGACTACCTTTTTATAACAACTAATGCGAATCTAATTTCTTTTAGAAATTTTTTTTAGTTTATGGAGAATTCTCATCTCCCTATTGAATTATAATCCACCCCAATATTTACACAATTTTTAGGCATAAGTTAACAACTTTATATAAACATACAATTTATATACATAATCTAATCATGGCATACACCAATACGCATGACACCACTACAAATTTACTCTAACAAGAATTATAGTTTGACCACATGATAGATTCTATATTGTAATTTTCGACTAGTAAGCATTAATTTCTCATATTCATCTACTACTAAAACTCTAGATGTCAACACAACATGCATCCTAAAAAGTTTAGAAACTAAAGAACTCACGCCAAACTTTTCATTTCAAACACAATTTATCTAAGCATGCATTCTATAAACAACTAGAAAGTAAAAGAAGCACCCAGCTCTTTCTTGATGTAATTAGTAAGTAGAACTCCTAGAAAAATGCTCCAAAGCTCCCTCCAAAGTTTGGCCTTCTCCTAGCAAAAACCGAAATCTCCTTCTTCTCTTCTCTTTTTTTTTTAATTTTGATTCTTAGTGTTGTTCATTGTAAAGGAGGAGGCTATTTATAGGAATAATGAGTGGTTGAGATGACTCCCACTACCCAAAATAACTCCCTACTCACACACAACTCTCCCCCACTGTCCCTCACTCTTCACTTTGGCCGGCCACTCTCCCATATGCACAAGCACGTGCACGTGCATCAAATGTGCACACTCTTCTCATACAATTAATTTTTTTTATTAGTTTATTATTAGGATAGGTGTATGTTACACATGACAAGTGTACTAGGTTTCATATGTTTATTTAAGTGTAGATAATCATGGGCCTCAATTTGTAATTAATTTTTAGTGGGCTTCAAAAGTGGATTTAGGCCTAATGGGTTAAATTAAAATGAATCATACAAGTGTGATAAAAAATGAGAAGAAAATTGTGCATGACTCTAGAAAATTTTAGGAACCAAAGTGCACAATTTTTTTACGTGCAATGCACGTGCAAAATATTAAAAATTAATTTTCCTGGGATGTTACAGCACTCCCTCCTTAGAATAGTTCCATCCTCGGAACTACACTTAAAGAGTGAGAAAAGTAAAAGAAATAAAACTACAGGGTTTAGGCAAAAAGTTCGGGATGGTCCCTCATCATCCTCTCCTCTGATTTCCAAGTGGCTTCCTCGACCAATTGGTTCCTCCACATAACCTTGACCATGGGTTTAGTTTTGTTCCTTAAAACTTTTTTCCGTCGATCCACAATTTCCACAAAACGCTCCTTGTAGCTTAGATTTATCTGTAGACCCTCTGGCACTTTTGGTAAGTGATGACTCGGATCAGGAATGTAGCCTCGCAGCATAGACACGTGAAAGATATCGTGCACTTGGGCTAGCTCTTCCGGTAATTCCAACCGAAAAGACGTCTTCCCAATCCTTTTCAATATCTTAAATGGTACTATGAACCTTGGGGCTAACTTTCCTCGTTTCCCAAATCGAATCACACCCTTAGTCGCAGATACCTTTAAGAAAACATAGTCACCCTCTTTGACTCCAGATTCCTTCTCCAATTGTCAGCATAGCTCTTTTGTCAGCTCTGTGCATCAACCAGTCTCTTCTTGATCAATTCTATCTTCTCCGAGGTCTGTTGTACTATCTCTATCCCGTACATTTGCCTTTCCCCCACTTCATACCAATACACCGACGTTCTACACTTCCTTCCATACAAAGCCTCATATGGTTCCATACCGATGCTAACCTGAAAACTGTTATTGTAGGCAAACTCTACCAAAGCTAAGTGCCCTCCCAGCTGTCGCCGAAATCCATGACACAACACCTCAACATTTCCTCCAACACATGATTGACCCTCTCAGTCTGCCCATCAGTTTGAGGATGGAAGGCAGTACTGAAGTCAGTCCTGGTTCCCAAAGCTGCCTGAAGACTTCTCCAAAAGTGCGACATGAACCGTGAATCTCGATCTGACACAATCGACACAGGAGTTCCATGCAGTCTTACTATCTCTCCGATGTACAATTCTGCCAACTTTTCCATCGACCAAGTGATCTTCATCACCGAAAAGTAAGCAGATTTGGTTAATCGATCCACTATTACCCAAATCGCATCATTCCCTTTGGGACTTATAGGTAGCCCAGTCATGAAATCCATGCTGATGTCCTCCCACTTCCATTCCGAAATGGGTAATGGCTGCAACAATCCTCCGGGTCTTTGATTCTCGACCTTGATTTGTTGATAAGTTGCACATCTTGCAACAAACTCTGCTACATCTCTCTCATTCCTGACCACCAGAATGCTGCTTAATATCCTTATACATCTTGGTACCCCCTGGATGCACTAATAATAGGGTAGTGTGTGCCTCCTGTAGGATGCTCTCCTTCAATTCTGTGCGATCAGGTTGTAACCCCTATTTACATTTTATGTATTTTGGAGTGTATTTTTTTTCATTTTTGTATATTTTATCTCTCTTGTAATTTTTCTAAATTGTATATTGGGTTTGATTTCAATATATATTCTTTTTATTTCATTTTGAGCTCCTTGTGTTGTGTGATCGTCGCTTTTGTTCGCCTTCGTCATTTTGGATTCTTTTCTTCATTTTTGACCTCATTATCTTCATTATATTTTTCCATGGTGATGTGATAATATTTTTGGTGGTGATTTCCCAAACCTATGATTTTTGACCCCTAATTAGATTTTTCAAGAGTCATAGATTCCACACTAAATTGTATCCCCATTTGTTATTTACCCAATACTCATTACCCAATTGTATACCTATTACTACATACTAATACCCACAACCCATTAACCCACATTGCACCCTTTATATAAATCCCTAACCCCCTTAAATCCTAACCCTAATCTCTATTATCTCTCTCCCTTTCCTATTCACATCCCGGCCTCCCCTAATGTTGCTCCAGGCTACATCTCCCCAACACCACCATCCGGCCTGCATACCTCCCAAACCGAGCCCCCCTACACCCTACAATAGACCACCACACATCCCCCTACTCCACCTTCGGCCACCATACAAACCCACCATCCTACATCCTTTTGCCGACACCAAAGACCAACAAGACCACCATCAAGATCAACATCATCACAACCTTCTTCTCTTTGTGTTTCTTGAAGTGGGTATTCTCCACTTTGTTTGTTGCATCAAGGAGGTTGTTCGTGTGGGAGTTCTTGTTCGTTGTCGCTTGCAAAGGATTTTGTTCGGGGGTTTATCTTCTCTTCGCATTAGGATCAATTTCGTCTCCATAATAAGGCAAGTAACTTGTACTACCATTCATTAGTTTGATACAAGTCAAAAAGTTCACATATAGTGTAGTTGGGTCTAGAGATGACCAAAGATTGTGTTTTTCTTGATGGATTTTGTCTCTATTGTGATAATTTGGCCATAGATGACTTATGACACCAATCTTGATAGGTGATAACCTAGGATTTACCCAATTCTTGATTTTGAACCATGTATGTGAATATTTGTGTGAATTTGTGTTTGGATTAATACCCATGTGAAATAATAGGTGTGGACATGTTAGTAACCCTAAATCATGATGTTTAGATGTTTGTGGGTTGTATTTCAAGTTTGGATGTGTTTGGATCAATATTCTTGAAGTTATGGTGTTCTTGATTAGAAGTGTGAAATCTGTATTTTCTAAATGTTCTGTTTCATTTGCTGTTTTCGTCTATGCTACAGTCAGAATCTTGATTCTAAAATAAAAGATGAATTTTATATAATTTTGTCTATTTTCAAACCCCACTGGATTTTCTTAATTTGGATTTCTTATGACTGAGTTATGAATGTTTTAGTACAGACGTGTCGATCAATTTCAGATTCAGTTTTTGGTTGATTTTGTTCACAAACTATTTTCAAGAACTATTCTATACATAATATATTGATATAATATTTTGGTCAGTGTTTCCTTATGATATTAGGGACTACCCAGATTTTTGATGAAATTTAAAGACAAGTTTTGTGTGTTGTTTCATGCTCGTTTCTAAAATCTACTCATGCTGTATTTTGCTTACTGTTCAGTAAAGAATCCTATTCTTACTATGATTCCTTATATTGTATGAAAATTTTTTGTGAAATATGGAAGTTAGTAAATTGTGTCTATTTTCATATCCTTTTGGCGGAATTGGATTTCGATTCACTAGTTACGAGATATCTTAGTTTTCGTACAGCAGTGCTGAGAATTCCAGATTCGTTAAACTATGTTTTCTCGATGCTTTCGTATTTTTGATGACTGATCTATTCTTAATGGAATATTATGAAACTTTATATTTTGATTCTAGACATATAAGGGAATATCCCAGATTTTTCCTGGAATTATTTGAGAGGTTTTGATATTGTTTTTCTGACTGAGAATTCGTTTTCCTGATTTCTGACTGAACATGTTTTCTGTCTTCGAACCTGCTTTGAGTTAAGATGTTGTAAATTACTATATGACTTAATTATACTCGTTGGATTCTTGTGGATGTTTAGTTTCCAGATCCTTTGACGGATCTAGGTTTGCATTTCTGTAGAGTCCAGAATCACTATTTCAGTACTGACTGGTCATGCTGTCCTGATTATAAACATACACTGTTTTGCTCGATTATGTGACTGTATATTATCTATACACGCTGATTTGTTTCCCTGAACATTATACTGAATATACCATGTTATATTGACATTATTTTGTACACATTCATGTCTGTTTGATAACCATAATTAAAAGTAACCAAGCCGGGGTTAAGGGAAGATCTAGTAGTGGATAATATGGAAACGTGTACTTGGATGAGAACTAGTGTTCCATACTGTTATTGTTACTGTTACTGTTTTCTGACCTTGTCTACATTACTTCTTATGTAAGAAGGTGTAGAGTAGAAGAGAACCACTAGGTTCTGACTGTTACTGTTACTGTTACTGCTACTGCTACTGATACCAGAGTACACTGCCCCATCATGGTCCACTATGAAATCTTACTAAGTGAAACTTTTTGTTGTAGTAACCATGTAAGGTGGGCTGCATGAAGTGCTACCTAGCTAGTAATACACACAAGACTGTAAGAACATAAACTGATACTGTTAAACTGAGACTGTTATACTGAGACTGTTGGACTGACACTGTTAAACTGTTATCCTGATTCACTGATATACTGAGATACTGTTACTAGAGACTATTAGTTGCCATATGACACTGCATTTGACATAAACAACTGGACTGTTAGGATACCTTGCTAGTTGACCGCCATGTTATTAGTTAGTTTCCCCATGTGCTTGTATCCTATATTATTTGTGACCTGCGACTTGCAATTGACGGGTACTTGTTTTCTTCTTTTCTCCTTTTTCCTTCAAATTTACAATTACAGGTCAGGATGGTCAGCTGCCAGAAAGTATTGGCGAGATGATGTTTTAAGTTTTGGAGATTTCTGCTTTATTATTTTTTTTTTATTGTTGCTTGAACATCGAATAAGTATATTTGGTTTATTGGATATTATTTGTATTTGGGCGATGTGACTCAGGATATTTATTTTTCTCCAAACTCTGATTTATTTGAGAATATTGTATTTGGTTTCAAGTAAACATCTGTTGGCAATTTGTTTCAATTATTCATGAATGGTTGTGCCTTTTGCTTCCGACTCTGATTATATCTGTGATGTGTTGTAAAGATTCTGAAACAACTTAAGGATGATGAAAATCATTCGCTGGGCTTTTGTTGCGTATCCGTATTCCATATTCCTTTTTGGAAAGCGGGGCGTGACACAGGTACACAAAACCTTTCTCCAAACCAGAGCACTTCGTACTTCACTTGAAATTCCGACAATTTGCCTGTGCCGACCTGCTCTTTCATCTTTTGAATTTCTGGATCAGTCCTCTGAACGTCGATAATCTTCTCTCTCAGTTAGGGCTGAAGCTTCAACTGCGCCAAAGATGCTCCCAGTCCTTGTAGTACTACTTCGATCCCAGCTCGATTAAGCTCCTCTGCTAGTTTCTCCTGAGTTGTAATCAAACAGGATAAGCTGCTCTTCCGACTGAGCGCATCTGCCACCACATTTGCTTTGCCCGGGTGATACTTTATTTCAGGACGGATATATTCTAGCACTTCCAACCACCTCCTATGCCTTAGTTCAGACCCCTTTGCTGATAAATGTATTTCAGGCGCTTGTAGTCCGTATACATATTGACCTTCTCTCCATACACATAACGCCTCCACTGCTTCAAGGCAAATATAATCGCAGCCAACTCCAAATCATGGGTTGGGTAATTTTTCTCATGCGGTCTCAATTATCTGTACCCATAAGCTATTACCCCTCCCTCTTGCATCAATACAGAGCCCAAACCTTGATGTGAAGCATCTCTGTAGACATCATAATCAGTCCCTGCTCTCGGCAAAGCAAGTATTGGAGCGATAGTCAACCTCTCCTTCAACTCTTGGAAACTCACTTCGCACGGCTCTGTCCACTTGAAAATTACATTCTTCCTCATAAGTCCCGAGAGTGGCACGACTATCTGAGCATAGCCCTGAATAACCTTCGGTAGTAACCAGTCAAGCCCAAGAAACTTCTGATCTCCTTCACTGATATGGGTCTTGGCCAATCCTTCATTGCCTCTTTCTTCTGCGGATCAGTGGCCAGTCCCTCCTTAGAAAGGATATGACCCCAGAACGCGACTTCGGACTTCTAGAAGTCACACTTGGATAATTTGGCCTACAACTTCTGTTCCTGTAGCTTCTTCATACCTTGGCTAAGTGCCCAGCATGCTCTTCTTCTGACTTAGAATACCAGAATATCATCAATAAACACTACGACGAAAGAGTCGATGAATGGTCGCAGGATCCTGTTCATCATGTCATGAATTGGTCGGTGCATTCGTCACCAAATGGCATAACTAAGAATTCGTAATGCCCATGTCGAGTTCGGAACGCAGTCTTGTGCACATCCCCTTCCTCTTCTGGGTCTTCAAAGAACCATTCCACTTCTTCCACTGGGTCTTGGTTATCAGCCATCATGTAGGGAAAGGGAGAAACACAAATGTAAATCAACTTATATTTAAATCTCTATCAACTGAACTCACACTTCTAATGTCCACCCTAATATGTCGTCCTTGTAATTTTGTACAACTTATTGAAGTCGGCTCTGATACAACTCTGTAATGCCCCGAATTCTAAACACAGGCAATTCATAGCAAATACAAGATCTTTTTACTTCAAGCCGTACAAATTTACAAAGAATTTAAAATTTTTCATTACACATTGTCTGTTACAATTACACAGCGGAAGTAAATATACAACTTCAACATTCAATAACTTTAATCTGGAAATCATCAGTATTAACTCATCATAGTGATTTCAAGTCCATGCCTGGTCCAATCCTGCAACTAGGAAATCGTGGGTACGTCAGTTGCATACAACTGACTCAATGCTATAATACAGCGATTCTTTAACTTTAGCAAACACAAACTTGAATGCAAACAGGAATAGTAAAAACCGTAGTAGTGTCAGTGTATAATATGATTTAATGCCTAATGTAGATATTTACACTACGATGACACTAATGCATACTTATTCGGATTCTATGCATCCCATACTATATAGGTCCGAGGGCAAGCCCTTACCGTACTCCTCAATATAGGGTTCAATCCCACATTATAAAAATTCTACTACGGTAATAAAAGCAAGGTTTAGACATTTCATGAGTACGGATCCTAGTCCTGGAATCCACCGTCAGCCTATACGGAAATCCTCGTCAAGCGAACATACAGCAAGTGCCACTTTAGCCCTGGTATATACATATATATTGGTGATCTGCCTCCCATCCGCCCGACTATTCATGATCCTAGAATCCACCATCAAATCAATCGTAGTCCCAGATTTAATTGAGGCTCGTCTCACCCCGCAAGCAACCACAGTCCAGGAATCCACTGGGTCTATAGGCCAGGAATCCATCGTCAGACTATATAGAAGCTCCCCAGTTGTGTTTGCCCAGCATATCCTCTTAGTGCCTATCCTTAGGTTTAATTATAATCATCACAACCTAGAGCTAGCTTATCCTACCGGACTTAAATCAACATACGAGAACATTATCCCACACTGGCCAATTCTTAAATTTCTTTATTCACAAATTACTGGTCACTACGGGTCTCGCTCAGCCTCTAGATTCTAACAACCATCTCAATATAGCGATCACTTAGGTTACACCTAACCTCAACATAACCATTTCATTCATTATCCATCATTTCTTCTTTATCCACTTTCTTTATGTTTATAGATCATGAAGTATTCAACTTCTTATAGCATCATTCAATAACAATTAATCAAATCAGATTCTTGTAGACAATTTTTCGGTTAACAAACCAAACTATTCACTATAATAATATTCAACGTTGTTTCAATTAATAGAACATTTTGATGCTTTTCTATACTTCAAGTGTATTTCTTAATACAAAAGTTCTTTAAGATTAATCTCTAGAAATTCCTTATTTCCATTTCATAATTATGCTTTGATTTTATTGTCAACCACCTCAACAATTTTCTTAATTCAATGGATTAATATTTACGGAATTTTCACAAAAATATATTTCCAAATTTGTATTCTACAACCAACTCTTAAATGTCTTTAATAATGTACATTTCCTTTTTTAAATTTGAATTCAAAACTCATCTAATACATTTTTTAATATGAATATGACTTTTAATTCTCAAAATATATCTTAGAATAGTGTGAAATTATTTCCAATGCTTCTAATATCATTCTAAAATTTTTCTATAAAATTTTTCCAATTTTAAAACTTGAAAATCTCTAAAAACAAAAATTAAAAACACATTTCTGTGAATGGCTAGGGTGTAATACCCCAGATTTTTAGATAATGCTTTTAAGATTTATAAGTGAATTAAAATGGTTTTTGGTGATTTAATAAACATTTTTTCTGAAATTTACCTTTTTACACGTGCAAATATTTTCTTGTGAGTTCACAGTCAGAAATTATTTTGGGGAAGTCCATTATTTATTATTAGATATTATTTGTAAATTTTTTGGATTTTTCTGATAATTATTTGACGTATTTGCAAATATTACAAAAAGATTGACTTGTGTGCAAAATTACCACTTGGAGTGAAAACTCCAGATTTTGGATTTTTGGACTGGGCATGATTTCTATTTAAATCAAAGGTAAATAGTTTACTTTTTGTTTTACTAAATTTGGTTTATTTTTCAAGTTTTGATAAAGAATAGTCTTTTTGCAAAATTGCCAGAGGGCAAAAAGTACAATTTCGTTTTTCTGGATTTTAAAACAGTGTAGGCCAATATTAGGGTGGTTGTTTTTGTTTTTAAATCTCAATTAAGTTGGTTTTATCTAATTTTCGTTTATAAAAATTTATATATGTAAAGATACATTCAAAAGAGATATTTTGCAAATCTATTAAAAAACCCTAGATACCCTATTTTCGGCCTATTAAAGGTGAGGTGCAGCTATCTCTTTGCTGCACAACACAAAAGGATTCTTTATTATTATTTTCTTGGAGTTTCAAAGCAAGGATCTTGGTTTTCTTGCGAAAGGAGAGATTTTCTTATTTTCTTTATTTTCTTCGGTTGATTCTTCAATAAGGTGAGTGACATATGTTTGTTTTCTTATTGTTATAAACATGTTGTATGTGATGATTGTGTATTAGAAAGCATGATTAAGGATTGTATGATGATAATATGAAATTTTGATGAATAGATGAACAAAAAATTGAATCTTTTCATGAAACCTAGGCTTTGATGATTAAAACTTCAGATAGATTATTTAAGATTGTTAAAGAACCTAATAGAACTCATGAGTATGATGTTTTTCTTCATATACTTAGATTCATTATAAAGAGTTGTATGATATGAGTATTCATGAAATTGAGAAAAAGGGGACCTTTGTTTTGTATGTATGGATATGCTCTATTTAGATTTTTGATGAATAAGAACTTGATTAAAAACATGTTATAATTGCTTATATTCATGAGTAAACTATTGTGAGTGATTGCATATGAGTTAAATGAATTACAAGAAGAACTTTCGAATTAAAAAGATCAATTTTGAAGTAAAAGAGGAGTTTTGAGTTTTCGGGTCTGATTATGTGCAGACCGAAAAATTGGACTTTTGGTGTTTTGATGTTTTCGAGTAGATTTGAGTTGTTACTGATGCAAACATACACTTAACTACACTTACATATATTTATACACACTTATACTATTTGAAGAGTTGTCAAAAGTTGATGTTTTGTGAAGTTTTCAATTTGATTTGAGTTGTTTTAGTACTGATATAGTTTTGAACATTATACTACCCCTAATTGAAGAGATCTTGATGCTTAACTAATGCACAAATACACACATATACATATTCACATTCACATTTACTGTTTTTGAAGATTTTTGTGAAAAAATGCTTTTTTGAGATCTTGATGTATTTTTGCTTTGTTTTATAAACTCCTATATGTTATACAAGTTATATTTGATCATCTCAGGAAATTAGCTTTTCAAATTGTTGATTTTACAAAGTGGAATAGACGCATCAGTCGAAACATGCACAGGATTTTAACCTGGCTGCATAGCAACTAGTGGTCGACCGCCATTCATTTTTTTTTGAAAATTTCAACATGGCAGTCGACCGGCGCTAATTTGCACTATTTTGGCAGTCGGCCGCAACTCCATTTTTTGAGAATTCACACTCGACAGTCGACTACCCTGTTTTTGAACTATTTGGGCAGTTGACAGTCAGCTGTTTTTTGGATTGTTTTGTTGAGTTTTTCTTCATTTTTCTTTAAACGGTTATTTCCTCGATATTATGGATTATTGATCTACTATTTTAGATGATGTTTTACTACAAATTTCAGTATTTTACAGAAAGTTATTTTTTGTTTATAATGGAATTTAAATTACATTCCTATGACTTTATAAAGAGAGATATTCATAGTTTTCAAAGGAATTGATGTTTTGTGATATTCTACAACTTCAAAATATGGTTTTCTGTTATTTAATGGATTTAATATTTTATTTGAATTCTGGAATTTTATGAGTGCATTATATAGATTTGGATTTTTGTTGATTTAAGAAGTTTTCTTCATATAAACGTTTTGATGATGGATTTATAAGTTTTATTGAAAATTTTGGTATACATGGTTAAGTTATGAGTCCTTAGAGATTGAGTGGGGCCTTAGCTACCGTCGGTTGAGATCTTGGTTGTTGTTTAGTTGAGTTAAGCCCGGTATGGTACACTAACTCTAAGAGATTTGCAATCTATTAAACAATTAATTAACTTAACAAGATAAGGACAGGCACTAGATGGTGATATGATGAAATGAAAACATGGGTTATGGACCTTAGTGTGGCCTACGGTGTGAGATAATCCCCAAAATTATCGAGGTGAGAGTGAAATAGTCTCCGGAATTACCTGCAGTGTGGGATTGATCTCCAGAATTATTGAGGTCGAGGCAACACTCATGGGGTATTCGTATGATGAGGCGCCATAGCTTGCGGTGTGGGGTATTCTCGAAGATTCCCAGGTGTGAGTGAAATAGTCTTTGGAATGATCTGTGGATAGAGATTGACCTCCGGAATTATCGAGGCATGGGCTAATACTCACAGTTTATCTAGAACTCATAGTAGTCATCGTAGTAGATTAGTTGCATAACAGGGGATTAAACCCTATCAAGTGGAGAACGTTAAGGGCTTGCACCGGACCTATATAGAGTGGAATGCATAGAATCCGACAAGTATGCATTAGAGAGTCAGCATATAGCATTGGTGTTTTCTTGACTTGGTTTATGCATATTGTTTTCTGTTTTCCTACACTTGACACTTAGTCTAGTTTCACTTGACGTTTTCATGTTTTATTTATTTGTCATTTCTTATTCCATTCGTTCTTACTGTTGGTACATGTTCTTTATGACTTTATCCTTTATATTTTATTCATGTTACATTTCTTTTTATGTCACTCACACCGTTATGGCTGACCCCTATAGTTTTGGGAGTTAGGGCTTGGGATTTGGATGCATGAGATAGAATATTGTTATGGCTTATGTAAATTGTAAAGGAATGTGTTGTAAAAGAAAGAATGTGCTGTAAAAGAAAGAATTTGTACTCCAAGCTGTTTAAATTTTCTGCTGTGCTTTGTAAAGAATTAATGTAATAAAAGTTGATTTTTTTTTCCTGTGTTTTGGCTATGTTTACTATTACAATTGAGGTTGATGCTGGGAATTGTGCCACGTATTTCTGAGATACCATATTGAAAATTCGGGGCGCTACACATGGTCGAACCCGAGGTAAACAGCCAGCCAACCGCAAGCCCAACCAGTGAGTCAACTCACTTTTATGATAAAGAGCCCTCTGAGTTTCTTTTGTACTTCCGAAACACCAATTTATTAATTTCCAAAAAATAATTAGAAGAGGCAAAGCCTCTCAGTATTCGAACTCGAGACCAACTAGTCCCCCAAGCACAGCGCGCTAACCACAAAGCCCAAGCGCTATTATGATAGTATATGGTTTCAAAATCCTTTAACTCGACCCTCTGTTTCCCTTTATTTTTAATTCCTTCATTTATTTTCGAATATTATTCTTTTCTTTCTAATTAATAGTTCATTAAATACACTCCTAGATTTCCAAAAATGGTTTCTCACTGATTTTATCTATATTAGAGTAAAGTTAAACATAAATAATTTAAATAGTAATTTTTGAGAACTTTTATACACATATGCTTTTATTAATCATCAAGACTACCTTTTTATAACAACTAACACAAATATAAATTCTTTTAGTATTTTTTTTGAGTTTATGGAGAATTCTCACCTCCCTATTGAATTATAATCCACCCCAATATTTACACAATTTTTGGGCATAAGTTAACAACTTTATATACACATACAATTTATATACATAATCTAATCATGTCATACACCAATACGCATGACACCACTACAAATTTACTCTAACAAGAATTATAGTTTGACCACATGACAAATTCTATATTGTAATTTTCAACAAGCATTAATTTCTCATATTCATCTACTACTAAAATTCTAGATGTCAACACAACATGAATCATAAAAAGTTTAGATACTAAAGAACTCATGCCAAACTTTCTATTTCAAATACAATTTATCTAAGCATGTATTCTACAAACAACTAGAATGTAAAAGAAGCACCCACCTCTTTCTCGATGCAATTAGTAAGTAGATTTCATAGAAAAATGCTCCAAAGCTCCCCCCCAAAGTTTGGCCTTCTCCTAGCAAAAACCAAAATCATCTTCTTCTCTTCTCTTTTTCTTTTTTTCTCTTGATTTTGATTCTTAGTTTTGTTCATGGTAAAGGAGGGGGCTATTTATAGGAATAATGAGTGGTTGAGATAACTCCCACTACCCAAAATAACTCCCCACTCACACACAACTCTCCCTTACTCTTCCTCACTCTTCACTTTGGCTGGCCAATCTCTCCCATGCACAAGCACGTGCACATGCATCAAATGTGCACACTCTTCTCATACAAATTAATTTTTTTCTTAGTTTATTATTAGGCTAGGTGTATGTTACACATGACAAGTGTACTAGGTTTCAAATGTTTATTTAAGTGTAGAAATAATCATGGGCCTCAATTTGTAATTAATTTTTAGTGGGATTCTGTCACGTCCCACTTTCCAAAATACGAAATACGAGTACGTAACGAAGGCCCAGCAAATGATATAAATACCATCCATGAGCTGTACCAGTCTAACTCAACAAACACAACTATGCAAGAGAATATAATCACATGAATCAAATAACAACTTCAATAATAAATGAAATTATTCAAAACATAATATCCAACATAATATACAATATCTGAGAAAACAAACTCTGGGACAAAACCCCAAAATAATGTATGATATCAAAGACAAAGTTCACAGAAAAGATATATAGCATAAAATAATTCAAGCAGTGAAATCTTCGACTCCATCTTCTAAAATCGTTGCTAACCAATTCCTTCTGATGTTGATCCTTCAGTACATGTAAACTCGTGATCTAAAAAGAGAAAAAATAATGTCCTTAGATCGAGTCATGGACAGCAAGTAGTGGAAAATAGAGAATAATAGAAAACACAGTACGTAAAAAATAAGGGACGAGATCAAAGTCAAGAACAAAATCAAGGATTGGTAGTAATGTCAAAGGTCTATATTTAATCATGCTTTAATTAATAACGTCAATTTAAGTTCTATATTGATGAATGTATACAGAAACAAGCATGAAATGTCAAATGCAGGTTATTAATTATTTTATTAACCTATCTAGTGCACGTACTACTGCGTCTCATTCCACAGGTTTGGTGAATGCAAATAGCGAACTTTTAGGCTGTTGGTGAACTCAATAGATCGTGTACTCGGCAACAAGATGACAAGATATCATGATAGTGTGGTCACACAATGACAAGCATTTCTCCACCTTCCATGTAATAAACCATGCAAGCAAGAAGGTCTTTACCGAGTACAGTTTCTGATTGTTCACTACCAAGTCAACCCATAATACCCTGGCTTGTTAATATTTTATTTCATCCTATGTGAGCATGCAAGAAGGTGTCAAGGTTGTATCATGCTAGGTGTGACTAATTCTACTCGTTACAGACAAAGCAAGAAACATACATATTAAATTAACACAATTCACACAATCTGGATTGCAGGATATTTCTATACAAAAAAGATATTCCCGCTGCTACAGAAAAGCAAATCTAGATCCGTCAGAAGTTCTAGAAACTAGACTCTCTTCTGATTCCAATGCATATACATAAAACATATAAATATAACAGAAACTGGGTTCAAATTCCTATTCTTTTCAGATTTTATGTTTAGGCAGCAGGTTATAGATTGTGTTTACATATATGTTTCAGATCAGAAAACTCATTAATTAAATCTACAAAAATTCAGGGTGACTCCTATACATGTCTAGTCTCATTAAAATTAATTTCATATTTTTATCTTATAGTTAACATGTTCAATTTACTAATAAGTCAGGGTGATACGCATGAAATTGTGAATCTGGAAATCCAGACCCAGCAATACTAAAAGACTGATATCTAATAGATTATAACTCAAAATTTAATTTCGTTAAAAGTTCTGGAAAATAGACTCATGGGGCTACAATTAATATTTACAAAGTTCTTTCAAATTACTACAGAAACAGGTTCAAAATTCTGATACAAAAGGAAGTAAACAGCAGGCCAGAAAATAATTTAATATGAAAAGTCAATAATTACATCATACATGCATATAATTCATGATAATTAATAAACAAAGTAATATTTGATGATTAACATGCAGTTTTCTAGATTATAATGCAATTTACAATCATGGCAATTAGTTCATCAAATCAAATTCAATCAGAAAGATTCAATACATCAAACAACTCTATAACATGGATCTAATTATGTTTTTATGTAATTCATGCATATGCAATGTGCAATAGGGAATAGGGTTCAAATCAAAGATAAAGGTACGAAGTCAAGGATATCTCGGGTTAGCTCGTGTAAACTCTCAATATACTCAACGGAAGATGAATAGTATAGCCATATGAAATAATTGGGAACTACTTGCGGAGATCAAAAGAGTTCTTGAACAAAAAAAATAAACTAGTTCAAGAGAGACTAGCCTTTTAGACGGTAAATTTGTAACCCCTGTTTTTCCAAAAAGGTATTTTTCGATATTTTCTGTATTTAAAATTTTCGCAAATTATTTTTATTGTTAAAAATTAGATTATTTCATAAATTATATTTATTAATTATTGTATTAATTTTCTTATTGGATTATTTTTATTTTATATTATTTTTCTGGCATTTTTGACCTCCGAGTCCTGTTTGTGCGTCGATCGTCCGTTTTTCACCATTTTGAATTCTTTTTCGCATTTTCTTGGTCTCATTCATATTTGTTAATTATTTTAGGGTCATGGTGGATTTTTAGGAGAGCTTTGACCAATTTGAGATTTTTGGCCCTTAAGGAGATTTTTAGGAGCCATAGGATTCATTGTATTTTGTATCTCCATTTGAAATCTACCCAATATCCATTACCCAATTGTATACCTATTGTTTCCTATTGATATCCACTACCCATTAACCCACTTTTGATCCCCTACAAACACCCCCTCATCTATTAATCCCTAACCCTAATCTTCTTTTTCCTTCTCTAATCAAAACCGGCTTACCCCTCTCCTCCTCTTGCTCTCACCCGGCCTGCATCTCCTAGCCCCCAGGCCGACCCTCTCTTTCCTCTCCCAAACCATTGCCGATCACCTATACCATCCATCCATCAATCCATACAACTCCTACTACAACAAAAACCCTTCTTTCCTTTCCTCCATTGGCCGGCCCCTTCTCCAACAGCACCCATCCATCTCAAATCAGCCCCCTACATTCCCTTCGTTGATTTGGATAAGTGGGTATCACCCGCTTCGAGTTCGTGCTTCAAGAAGACGATCGTAGGCAAGATTCGGTTCGTGGGTTCGTTCGAAATTGCGTTAGAAGGCGTCTTGCTCGTGGGTTTTCTTTGAAGGCTTGGATTCGTCGCGTTCGTCATCACATAGAAGGCAAGTAACTTGTACTTAAATTTCTTAGGTTGATACAAGTAGAAAGTTCACACATAGGATAGTTTGAGACTAGAGACGGACCAAGATCACGTCTTTATTTGTGGATTTCGTCTCTAAGGTTTCAAAACAGGCCATGGACGAATTAGGACATGAATTTGATAGGTTTATGCCTTAGGATTCACCCGACCGCGATTGTTATCGCGTATGTGACATATTGTATACCCGATGCATGTTTGAACACCTATATGAGAAATATTGGATTTTGACATGTTAGAAACCCTTAGATATGACATTTAGGTAGTGGGTAGACAGTATTTTGAATTTGGAAGAGTTTTGATGATTTTTGAGGAAGTTATGATGTTTTGAAATTTAATTGAGAAATCTGGAAATTTGGATTGAACTGGATTGATTGCAGTTTTTACCTAGATTAAAGTCCGAATCTCAACATGACTATTTCTAAGAAATTTGTAGAGAATTGAATCTAATTTCTAATCCCACTGATTTCACCCTGTTTGGAGTTCGTATGGAGTAGTTATGATCATTTTAGTAACTGTATGTTAGTAGTTTCCAGTTTCAGTTCGGGGTAATTTTTGTGGACAATTTATTTTCAAGATCTAAGTTAGACCTAATTTCATACCACAAGATTTTGTCCTGTGTTTCAATATGATGTTAGGTAGTTCTCTGATTTTTGTGGTAATTTAAAGATGAGTTTTGAGTGGTGTCTTACATCCTTTTCAATAGATCGCTTTTGCTGTAAACTGCGTGTGATTGTATGTTGAATGCCGTGTTTACCGTATTTCTAATTACTGTATGAGTATTTGATGTGAGATATGAAAGTTGGGTAATTGTGTATAATTTCATCCCGTTTTGGCGGAAGTGGATTTTGATGCGCTGTTTGCAAGATGTGTTCCATTTTGTACAGCGGTGTTGAAGAATTCCAGATCCATCAAAACTGTGTTATGTGTTACTTTCTATTTTTGAAAACATATCTATACTTTCTGGAAAAATATGAAAATCTATATTTTGAGACTATACATATAGGGGATTACCCCAGAATTTTCGTGGAATTAATCTATGACTTTATCTGCTGTTTTCATGTGGTTTAAGTCATTCCCCTGTTTTCTGGCTGTACTTGAAAACTGTGTTGGAATGCGTTTTACGCTGGGATGTTATGAACTAGTGTGTATCTTTATTATAACCGTTAGAAGCGTGTGGATGTCTAAATTCCAGATCCTTTGACGGATCATGATTTGCATGCCTGTAGACCTTTGGATCACTGATTATGTACAGACTGGTCTTGCTGTCCTGTTTATAGACCTATACCATTTTGCTCGTATTTGTGAATGTTTGGTACCTATACTGGCTGATTTAATTTCCTGAGTCTATACCTGATTATATCCTTTTAGTTTGACATTATTTAGTACACTCTCATGCCTGTTGATGATCTTAATAATAAAAGTAACTAAGCCGGGGTCTATGGGAAAGATCTAATAGTGGATAGTTCAGAAACGTGTACTCGGAAGGGGGCCCGTGTTTCCCATGTTGATGCATGATACCTTTGGGTTCATGTACCTGTTGATGCACGTACCTGTTGGTCGTGTACCTGTTACCTGTTGCTGCACGTACCTGTTGGTCGTGTACCTGTTGCTTCATGAACCTGTTGCTGCATGAATTGGATGATTCGTGTACCTGTTTTGATTCATGAACCTGTTTTCCTGTACCTGAGTATACTGCCCTCTATGGTCCATTATGAAATCTGAAACGAAACTGCATTGACTGTAACAACCATGTGATAAAAAGATGGCACATGAAGTGTTACCTAGATAGTAATAATACAAGATATTAATACATGATTACCTGTTATCTGTATACCTATTACCTGATATTACCTTATATATCCTGATACCTGTTTACCTGTTACATGATTTCCTGCTACATGATTACCTGATATTCCTGTTACCTGTTTTCCTGATACTTGATACATATTTACCTGATTACCTAAATACCTGATAATTATACATTTTTACCTGTTTACCTGTTGACTTTACATTTGACATATGTTTACCTATACCTGTTAGTATATCCTGTGGTTAGATAGTGTCCATGTGCTTGTATCCTATTCTATTTGTGACCCGGACTTGCCATTGACGGGTACTGTGTTTTCTCTTTTCCTTTTTCCTGCATTCGTTGTATTGCAAATTTTGGAGGACAGGTTCCTAAAGGTATTGGCAAGATGATGGGCTAGAGGCTGAAATTTGCTATTACTATTCTTGTTGCTTATTTTGGACAATATTGTATTTTGAACTTGTATTATTCCTTGTATTTGGGCAATGTGACCCAAGATTATTGTGTAATTCAGATCATGAATATTTGAGATTAATGTATTTTATTTCAAGCATTCTTGTTGGTATTTGGTTCATAAGTGCATGTGGTTGATCTTTTTCTGGCTTCCGACTCTGATTTTTACTGTGATATGTTGTAAAGAATTCCTGAACAGCTTAAGGATGATTATATTCATTTGCTGGACTTTTGTTACGCGCTCGTATTCCATGTTTTTGGGAAGCGGGTCGTGACAAAATTCGTATATGAAGGGAATAACGGGATAAGAATCTGGATGGCGACACGCACAAATCCACAAAAACACGTGCAAACACATGCAAGCAAAGCATAGCAATAATAGAAGGAGATGACCCCACAACAACAAACAGCAAATCCTCTTCTCCCGAACACCAAACAGCAAATCCCCCTCTCCCGAACACCAAACAACAACTAGGGGAGAGAGAGAGGGCAGCAGTAGGGGAGAAATAGAGACAACGGCACACGGGGGCAGGGCTGCTGACGGTAGGGACGAGGCGGCGACTAGGTGGAGGAAGGTGGTCGACTGAGGTGATGGATGATGGCAGTGGGGGCTCCGCGGCGATGCCCTATTTTGGATGAAAATAGGGGAAGATGCGGGAGGTCGAGGTCGAAGGCGAAGGATGATGATGAGATGCGGGGTGGCTGCGGTGGTCGGAGGTTGATGACGAGGTGATGGAGGGGTTCTTTGGTGGTTGGATGAATAACGATGACGAGGATGGGGCTCGACTGGGCATCGACGAGGGCAGTGGAAGTCGAGGGCGATGATAGGTTTCAGTGCTGGGGTGGAGACAGGATGGAGCAGCGGTGGTCGGAGTGGCTGAGCCGATGAAGAGGAGGCGGTCGATGGGTTTGGGAAGAAATAGAGGTGAATGTGAGAGATGAGAGTGGCAGGAGGTAGGAGAGAGAGAGAATATTATTAGGTTGATTAAAAATTAGGGATAATGGGTATTTATATGGGGTAATAGATGTTGGGTTTTGGGTTGCGGGTTAACAGGTTAAAGGCATTTATTTAGGATCCAAAATGAGAAAATAGATAGAATTAAAAAGGATATGAATATAATGGATCAATATAAACCCAAAACACAAAAGAGTAAAATTAGTAGTGAGCCAAAAATTCAGGGTTCAAGCCAAACAGAGTACAAAATGATCAAAAGAGAATAAATGAGCCCAAAGAAAAGGCAAGATTAATTATTTAAAAGAGATTTGAATACAAGAATTAAGAAAGAAGAAAATTACAATTAGGGGTGGCATTCGGGCCGGGCAGGCCGGGCCGGGCCAGAACCGCCCGGGCTTTGCCCGGTCCCGGGCCAACCTGAGCTGGGCTCAATGATTTCACGGGCCAGGCCGGGCCAGGCTAAGTTAGGAAAATCTAGGCCCAAACCTGGCCCCCTACCCCAAGGGTGGGGGCCGGGCCGGTTCGCGGGCCGGGCCAGTTTTTGAGTATAATATTTATTTTTTTAAGGAATATGAAAGATCAAGTGTTAAATTGTAATTTCATAACAATTGCAAAGGACTAATAAATAAAAAAAATTAAAACCAATTTTAAATTGATTTAATAAATTACAAATTGTTAAATAAAATGAAGTTCATGAATACAATTTCATACAAATTAGATCAAATTACAAAACAAGGAAATTATTTAAATTTAGAGATCGAGATGGCCTATATTTAGATTGAAGAGAAGGCATTGGACTATTGTCGTGCACTTCTACTTAACCTAAATATAGAATCTCATCCCCCTAAATTTTCCCAATTATTTACAATACATTATACAAATTACATTCTACTAGTTCTTCACTCGTCACTACTTGTTGATCTGTTTTGTGATTCTTGGAAATCTTGAGTCCTCTTTTCTGCTTTCATCCAATCTTTGACGCATATCAACATCTCCAAATTCTTTGTCGTCAAGCTATTCCTGTTCGAACTCATAATCCTGCCACCAAGAGAAAAAGCACTTTTCGATGCAACGGTTGACACCGGTACAGTTAGCAAATCTTTAGCCATGCGAGAAAGAATACTAAAAATATGTTCATTAGTTTTCCAAAAAGAAAACACATCTACTACATCTTCAACGGGAGGTTGTGCATTATACCAATTCAACTCATTTGGTGAATTGGTTCTTGGTTTTTTGGATTTTAAGAGATTTAAAACACTACTAGTGGCAAGACCCTTTCCCTTTGATAACATTGAAGAAGAAGAAGAACTAATATTTTGAGTTTGTGTAGTGTTAGATGAATAAATTCTATCGTAACTATCATATACACTATTCAAAACATTTTCAAATTTTGTAATGAAAACAACATGGTTAAAATCTTCTATTTCTTCGTGTGGAGCATAAGTATAAAAAATCTCAATTAAATTTTTTGTGCCATCTAACCTAATCATGGGATTCATTACACTAGAAACACAATATAACATAGGAAGCGGATGAAAATATTTTAAAATTTTAATATAAGCGGCATAAACCATTTCTCCAGTGAAAGGATCATTTACCAAATCTTTAATTGTTGTCATCATAGTGACAATTGCAAGTAAAATACCACTAGATGTATATGTTTTTGAAAATTGTAAAGTAGCATCATTAAAAGGTTCTAAAAATTTGTACAAACTATCGGCAAAAAACTAAAAATCATCATCTAACATACAATCTTGCATACCCATTGCAATACAAAATTCTCTAAGATTAAAACGATAGTGAAGAACAACACTTAATAAATCAAAAGTAGAATTCCAACGATGTCTAACATCTTTAAAAAAACGTTTAAATACAATTCCCCTAAGTTGATACCAATCATGAAAAGCTTGATATATTGGACCACTCAACGTAATAAAATGAACACAATTTGTCATTGCCTCAATTTTATCGTATCCATATTTAAGTGCATCTTGTACACAAAGATTTAAAATATGACATGCACACCTAACATGAAAAATTTCCTGTTCTAAAGGATTAAGTGTAATTAGCAAGCTAGCAATTGCCTTAGTATTATTAGAGGCATTATCAAAACCAATAGCAAAAACTTTATCAAAAATACCAAAATTGTTACATGCTTTAATGATGTGTGTGAAAATTATTTCACCCTTATGTGGGTATCTAACAAATCCGAATGAAATTATCCTCTTTTGAAGTAGCCAATCGGAATCTATCCAATGACATGTTACACACATCATTGGTACGCCGTTCACTCCTACCTACCCATCTGATGTCAAAGAAACTCTAGTGTTTAGTGACGTAAATGTCGCTACTAAAAAATCCTTAGCCTCATTGTAAACTAATTTACAATCACCCTTTACCACATTCCTAAAAAACAATTTATAATGGGAGTTTAATGCGGTTTGTGCAAAGGTCTCTACATTCCTACTTTCACCAAATGAATAAGGTAATTCATCTCTAATTACTAACTTAGCAATTTCTCTATGAACAATATCGTGATCGTAGCTATGACTATCTATTTGGCCGGTCCTAGGGTGTATTTTTTGTTGTGTGCGGTTGTCTTTAGAAAATTCGGGTTGACATTTACTTAAGTGTCGTTGAAGTGTACCCGTTCCCGATGCTAGTTTAAACTTATAGGGTGTTTGACACTTCTTACAAATTTTTAATCCTACATTCTTATCATTTTGTGAAGGGACATAGTCAAAATATTTATGTACTTCGGATTTGTTCCCTCTTGTTTTACGGGATTAAGAGGGGCCTTGTTCCGATAGTTGTGGTTCTATGTGTTCTACTTCTACTTCTAATTGATCCGTGTGTGTTTCATGAATATCGTGAATACTATCATAATTGTAAAGTGTTTCTTCACTATCTACATATGGAAGAGGAATGGAAGGAACGCGACGACTACTAGTAGACTCTTGGCTACTATGTCTACCACGTGATCGGTTAAATGCCATCTAAACTAGTGTATGTTATAAAATTTTGAGTGTATGTTTCAAAAATTCTAATGTATGTTTTAAAAATTGATTGCAGTGTATGTTTTAAAATTTTAATTCTACAAAACAAGTAAAGATAGATAAACTAGTGTATGTTATATAAAATTATTCTACAAAGCAAATAAAACAGCAAGTATAAAATTATTATTCTCGTGTATGTTTACCAATTTACTAAAAAAATATAAAAAGAAGAACAAGAACAAGAAAACTCATTCTAATTATGAGAAATAAATGATAAAAAACAAAAATGATAATTCTAAAATTTATATAAATACAAAAATACCGTATGAGTGTAGAATGTAGGTTGAAGAATTAAGGTAGAGAGAGTTGAGAGCTTGTAGTGTTGTTGTTGATTGTTGTTGGATGTTGTTGATGTTGGATCTTGAAAGAGAGTAGTTGAATATTGTTGATATTGAATCTTGAAGGAGAGTAGTTGAATGTTGTTGATGTGGTTGATGTTGAATCTTGAAAGAGAGTAGTTGAATGTTGTTGATTGTTGTTGATTTGTTGAGAAGGTTGAGAGATAGTAGAGAGAGTTGAGTGAATTTATGAAGAGAATTGAATGAAATGAGGTTGTATATATAGAAAATGTAGTTTTTCAATTTCCCAAAATACCCCCAAAAACTAGCTAGTATAAATCCGTTGGGGAGTATTTTGGTAATTTTACATACCCTTTTTATTAAAAAAATTCTAGAAAAAAAAGTAAAAGATGGTAACAGCCAACGGTCGGCCCGCGGGCCAGCTCGGACCGGCCCGAGCTGGTTCAATCCGGTCCCAGGCTAGTGCGGATCGGGCCGTTACTAGTCTTTTTTCGCAAAAATTTGAACTGGACCGGCCCTTACTGTTGAGGCGGTCTGACCTTGGTTCAGCCCGGGTTTGGGCCGGTCGGGCCGAGCTCGGACCCGCCCGGACCGAATGCCACCCCTAATTACAATAAAAATACAAAACAAAAAAGTAGGGGTTACAGCTTCAAAAGTGGATTTAGGCCTAATGGGTTAAATTAAAATAAATCATACAAGTGTGACAAAAAATGAGAAGAAAAATGTGCATGACTCTAGAAAATTTTAGGAACCAAAGTACACAAAAAAATTTACATGCAATGCACGTGCAAAATATTAAAAATTATTTTTCTGGAATGTTACACCGTAAGATCCAAAATGATGTAGAACAGTTCCGATCAGATCCAAACTGATGTAGTTGCGGGTCTGGGTCAAAAAACTCATACTCAACCTTAATTGATATAGGTCCATTTAGGGGCTGTAAATAAAGATGTAGCTAGGTCTTCTCTAGGGTTATGAAAAATAAGTAAGATTGCTTGTGGGTTTCTAGGTTTTGAAAGAGAGTTTTTGTAAACAAGGAATTCACTTTGTGACTTTGTGGGGAGAGATCAGTGAGTCTTGGGTTGAGGGGATCATTATTTTCCATAGTTAGAGGGAACGATCGTTCTCTGATCTGTACTCTTCTCCCTGATAGTGGACTTCCTTTAGTTATCAACCCAAATATTGTGTTAGATTTATTTATTTGTTTGAGTTATCATCCTTGTTTGTTGTTCGAGAAATTATAGTTGCTAGATCATCTTCGCTTGTTCCGCTGCTCATCAAAGGGAAAAGCTTCAACCATTTTTCCAACAAGTGGTATCAAAGACCTTGTTAGGTTTATTCTCTTCATGTGATCCTTTAAGATGACAAGCAACAGTTTCATGGCAAAATATGAGATAGAGAAGTTCAACAGAAGGATCAACTTCAGTTTATGGCAAGTAAACATGAAAGATTTGTTGGTGCAATAAGGACTACAGAAGGTGTTGCTAGGGAAAGGGAAGCAACTAGCATCTAGGTCATGAGTTTGATTGATCTTTGTTTAGATAATGAGCTAAAGTAGAATATTCTCGGGGAGAAGACTATGGTAGAGCTTTGGGCAAAGCTAAAGAACCTTTATATGATAAAATCCCTGACAGATCGACTGTATTTGAAGCATAAACACTACAAGCTCTCGATGAAATAGGGTACCTTTATTCATGATCATTTGAACGAATTCCAAAAAATTATTACTTTGTTGATGGCGATGAAAGTTTTGATCGATGAAGAAGATAAGGCTCTGATTCTACTATCAACGTTGCCTCCATCATATGAGCACTTGGTTACTACTCTAATTTATGGAAAAGATTCCATCGATTTGGAGGAGATGATGGTTGTACTAGTGAACGGTGAAATTCATAAGAAACCAATTGAAATCAATTCTATTGATGAGAGGAGTTTATATGTTGTTGAAGAAAGAAGTGGAAAGAAGGGTGGCATGAATAATATGGGTAAGGTGTGATGCCACTATTATAAGAAAAATGAAAATCTGAAAAAAGATTGTTAGGAATTGCATAAGAAAGAAGCAGAGGACATTTTGAAAGATCATGCTGATGTTGCTATTTCAGAAGATATTTACCAATGCGATGTACTTATTTCACAGTATAGCAAGGAAGATCATGCTAAGATGCCTTGAGTCTTGGATTCGAGAGTTCCTATCATGTTTGTTCCTATAGGGACTTGTTACTACCTACGGAGCTACAAAAAGCTGTTCAATTAGAACAGGTACAGGTGTGGTATGCGAGGCGGTTGGTAAGGGAATAGTCAAGTTCAGAATGTTCATTGGCACTATTCGTGTTTTGTCAGATTTCAACATGTCCCAAATTTGAAGAAGAACCTCATATCCTTAGGCACTCTTGTAACCCCTGTTTTTTATTTTGTGTATTTTTGGGTGTATTTTTTGTTTGGTGTATTTTTCTCTTTTGTTTTTTTTCTGAACCGTATATTGGAGTTGTTTTCAATATATATTCGTTTTATTTCATTTTGAGCTCTTTGTGTTGATTGGTTGTCTCTTTTATTTCGTTCTTCATTATTTTGTTCTTTCTTTCATTTTGTTCTTGTCCTTTTTATTTTTGTTCTTGGGTGTGAGTGGTGGTGTTTGGTTGCTCATCCTATTTTTCCCAATCCTATTTTTTTTATCCCAATTTGTTCACCAAAGCCAAATTAAAATCCACAATCCTATTTGTATCCTATTTAAAACCCATTAATTCAAATCCTACTACTACTCCTAATTAACCACAACCCAATTACCCATTAACCCAAATCCCCACATATATATACATCTCTAATCCCCCTAACCCTAAATACTAATCACAAACCCTAGCCCTAGTTCCCTCTCCCTCAATCCGTCCTCCCTCTCTCTCCTTGCTTGCGCCGCCCACCTACAGCCAACCCCGAGCCAGCACCCCAGGCCGACATCCTCTCTCCCGACCTGCATGCACACCCCGACAGCCCCCTACACTCCTCCCGGCCTGCATCCAACCTGCAACACCCCTACTCCGTAGGCCGACCACCTCCTACACCACCATACATAAATCCTAGTTCTCTTTCTTGGTGTGTTCGCTTGGCTGCAAGTTGTCGTCGTCTCTCTCTTTTGGTCTCTCTCTCGCTTGCCTGAGAGTTTGCACGTGGGATCGTGCGAGTTGTTCGTGGGTTCATTGCTTGGATTCGTTGATTCGTAGATTTTCGTTCGTGGATTTTACCCGTTACTCTTGGATTTCGTTGTCCTTCATCTTCGGTTAAGGCAAGTAACTTGTACTCCAATTCTTTTGTTTGATACAAGTAAAAAATACCACCTATAGTGTAGTTGGGTTCTAGAGACAACTCGTGTATGTGTTATCTTTGATGAGTTTTGTCTCTATTGTAAAAACTTGACCATAGTGGCCTCACGACATAATATGAACATGAATTAACTTAGATTTTACCCGTTCTTGATTTGGTCATGTATGTGAGAATTTTGTGAGAATTCATGATTTGGTTGAGACCCATGTGATATAATTGGTGTGGACATGCTAGATACCCTAGTTCATGATGTTTGGATACTTGGTAGACTCAATTTCATGTTTGGTTGTGTTTTGAACAAGTTTTGTATGATATATGTTGAGTTGTTGTTAAAGGAAAAAATCTGTATTTTGTCGCTGATCTGTTTTGTTTGCTGTTTTGGACTGTCTTGAAGTCAATAACTTAATTTCGGTATAAAACATGAGTTTTAGAGAATTTTGTCTATTTTCAAACCCCTCTTACCTTGCTTGATTTCATTTTCGTATGAGTGAGTTATGACTGTTTTACTACAGAGGTGTCGATCTTTTCCAGATTTTCTTTTTCGATGTTCTGGATGACTAAATGATTTTATTAACTGTGCTACACAAATTATTTTGATCCAAAACTTTGGTCAGTGTTTCTTTATCTAGTTAGAGATTACCCAGAATTTTGGTGAATTTTATTGATGTGTTCTATATGTTGTTTCATGCTCGTTTATAAAAACTATACTTGCTGTATTTTGCTCGCTGTTCTGTAAAGAACATTATTTTCACTATGACTTCTTTTACTGTATGGAAAATATTTGTGAAATATGAAAGTTAGTATATTTTATCTATTTTTATATCCTTTAGGCGGAATTGGATTTCGTTTCACTGGTTACGAGATATTATAGTTTTCGTACAGCAGTGTTGGAAATTCCAGATTTGCCAGACTACTGTTTGTTGATGTTTTCTTATTTTCGATGACTGATCTAATTTTACTGGAAAATTTTGAAACTTGGTATTTAGATACTGGAAATATATTGAAATATCCCAGATTTTTTGTGGATTTATTTAATTTGTTTTTATGCTGTTTTCCTGTTCTTGAATTCGATTTCCTGATTTCTGGCTGAACCTATTTTCTGTATTCAAATCAGTTTTGAGCTATGTTTTTGTGAATTCATATGTGACTTATTTATGCGTGCTGGATTCATTTGGGAGTATACTTTCTAGACGTTTTGACAGATTCAAATTTGAATGTTTGTAACACTGGGAATCACTATTTTATTACAGTATGGTCTTGCTATCCTGAACTTGAGATTTGTTTATTTTAGTTCTTTTATGAGATATCTTGCACACGTACATGTTTATCTTGCAACTTGAACTTGTTACATGATCATGACAAGATCTAGTAGTAGATAATGCAGAAACATGTACTCGGAAGAACCTAGTGGTTATTGGAGCTTGTTTGGGTCTTGGAGCTTGTTTACATGTGGAGCTTGACACGATATACATGATACGTATACACATGACACTGGAGCTTGTTTGGGTCTTGGAGCTTATTTACATAATACATGATACTTGGAGCTTGTCCCTAAGTACACTGCCCTGTATGGTCCCCTATAAAATCTAAAGTGAAACTGTTTGTTGTAGCAACCATGTAGTAAATACCGGGATGCATGAAGTGCTACCTAGATAGTAATTACTATAAGACTTGATACATGAAACTTGAACATGATACATGCCTACTTAAAACTTGACTACATGATACATGAGTTTTGATACTTGATACATGCTACATGATTACATGATTCTTGATTCTGGCTACTTGATGCATGACACTTGTTTACTTGACACTCAACGCATGCTATTATACTTGCTCATCTTGCCATGCTATGAATTATATTCTGTTGTCATGATTTTACCATGCTAGGTTTGTTACTTAGATTTACCTATCTCATGTACTTGTATCATACATTGTAAGTGGTCCGTAACTTGCAATTGACGGGTACTTTTTTTTCTTCCTCCTCCAGCAAATTTACTAATTGCAGATCAGGATGGTCGGCTGCCAGATGGTATTGGTGAGCATGATGTATTAGTGCTGGATTTTCTGCTTTATGATTTTTATTTTTATTGTTGCTTGAACTTGAATAAGATGTACTTGATTACTTGGATATTTATCTTATATTTGGGCAGGATATTTGACATGCTCAGAATTTGATTATTTGACATTATTATATTTGGTTTCATGTAATTTCTGTTGGTATCTTGTTTCAATTATGCATGCCTGGTTGTATCTTTTGCTTCCAACTCTGATTATCTTGTGAAATATTGTAAAGGTTCCTGAACAGCTTATGGATGATAAAAATTATTCACTGGGCTTTTGTCTCATATCCGTATTCCGTATTCTTTTTGGAAAGCGGGGCGTGACAAGATTTTTAGTGGTATCAAAGCATCAGGTTTGGCTAATGTATTAGTTGCTTATTATATTAGACAAGCTTGGCTCGTTTTGGGGTCTGCTCAACATTTCACCAACCATGCATACATAAATGAATGTATATCAACTCAGATTCTGGATGCTAATTGTTTTGGTTTTGTGCAGACTATGGCTCGCAGAGGTTCTATTTCTTAGTCCCAGGTTAATCCGATTGAGGCTGTCACTACTGTGCTTGAGCGGCTGATTAATCAGCAACAAAACCACAGTGATCTTGTGATGGCTGCTCTTGAAGCTGGCTGGGTTCTGCCTCCTGTTGTGCCTGTGCAGGCAAATCTTCCGCCTCGTCTAGGGACAATTACAGATTTTATGAGGCTGCATCCCGACCATTTTTCCGGCACTGAGATGCCTTTGGAGGCTGAACAGTGGTTGATCGGGACTGAGCGCTTGTTGTTAGCTGCTCGTGTTGCCGAGGCTGATCGGGTGGACGTGGTTTCCATCCAGCTGGTGGATTTGGCCCATATCTGGTGGATGGCCGAGTCTGAGCGACTTGAGAGGCCTATTGCTTGGGCTACTTTCACTCGGGGATTCTTGGAGAAGTTCTTCCCCAGTAGTACTCGAGTTGAGATGGAACAGCAATTCCTGGCCCTAAAACAGGTTTAGTCATCATTCTATTTTGGGATTTGTTACACAATTGTTCATGCAATGTTGTAACATGGACTTTCTTGCAACAGGGTTCCAGGTTAGTGGATGAGTACGCAGCTGAGTTTACTAGACTTAGCCGCTTTGCTGCCGTTCTGGTAGTAACCGAAGAGGATAGGGCTTGTAGATTCAAAAATGGGCTTGAGCAGGATATCAAGAGGCATCTTGTCTCTCTTCGCTTGCGTACATACACTAAGGCTCTTGAGGCAGCCCAAGCTCAGGAGCAGGCTCGTGGTGGTTCGTCTTCTTCTCAGCGGACTGTTCCCGCTGCTGTTGCTAGGCCTTCTGGTGGGCCTATTCGGAGGCCTGTTTCTGCCCACCCAGTTAGAGCAGCTCCTTACTCTTCTGCTGGTTCCCAGAGGGGTGGTTTTTATGACTTTTGCCGACTTACCGGGCATGAGCGCAAGGACTGTAAGTGGGCCAATCGCCGCTGTTTTGCTTGTGGTGCTCCTGACCACACTTTGCGGGATTGTCCACAGTAGAGGGCGACTCTTCCAGTCTGTGGTCCGGTCCAGCCGGCAGTTCCAGCTCGTGGTCTAGTTAGGCCACCGCTTCCTCCCCAACATCAGATTATCGGTCAGAGGACCGCTGTTCCGATAAAAGGTTGGGCTTTTAACTTGACTACTGCAGATGCTGAGACAGCTGAAGGAGTTGTGGCAGGTATATATATTGTTTTGTTGTTTTGTTTCTCTGTCGTTTCTTCTTTTGGTCTTGCTTTGCTTCTTTATGTTATTTTTCTGTATTGTTGTTTTTTTTCTCTCACCCCTAATTGTCTATTCTTTCTCCTTGTCTTTGATTCCTTTTAGGTATCATCCTTGTTTGCTCTTTTCCTGTCCATGTTCTTTTTTATTCTGAGGCAACCCATTCTTTTGTCTCCTCTCGATTTGTCGCTCGCCATCAGTTGGATTGCAGCAACATGTCAGAGGATTGGAACATTGTGACAGGTGGTGGAGTTGTCATATGTTCCCGTGAGTGCAGGCAATGTCCCGTTGTTATTGGGGACGCAGATTTCAAAGCTAACCTGATTAGAATTGGAAATTCAGGATTCGATGTCATTCTCGGTATGGATTGGTTGGGTGAAGCCCATGCCATTATAGATTGCCGCGCCAAGAAAGTTATCTTCAAAATTCCAGATCTAGCAGAATTTGAGTTCCATGCGGGGATTCTTTTCTTGGCCGAGCAAAGACTGCAGTTGAACAGGTAGATTGTATGATGGAATTGCACTCAGGCTGTGAGGCTGCGCCTCTAGTAGTTCGGGATTTCTTGGATATTTTTGCAGATGAGTTGCCTGGCTTACCTCCTGATAGGGAAGTGGAATTCGGTATTGATGTTCAGCCTGGAAAAGCGCCGATATCGAAGAGTCCCTACAGGATGGCACCGGTTAAGCTAGCGGAGCTTACGGTACAGATTTAGCGGTTGCTTGATTTGGGTTTCATCAGATCTAGTCTTTCGCCTTGGGGTGCTCCAGTCCTTTTTCTCGATAAGAAGGATGGTGGTCGTCGACTGTGCATGGATTATCGAGAACTGAACAGAGTTACTGTGAAGAATCGGTATCTGTTGCCCAGGATCAATGATTTGTTTGATCAGTTGAGTGGGACTGCTGTTTTCTCGAAGTTGGATCTTCGTTCTGGGTATCACCAAGTCAAGGTGAAGGCTGTGAATATATAGCAGACTGCTTTCATGACTAGATACGGGCACTATGAGTATCTTGTGATGCCGTTCGAAATCACGAACGCGCCGGCTGTATTCATGAGTCTTATGAACTGGGTTTTCTCTCAGTTCTTGGATAGATTTGTGGTGGTTTTCATTAATGATATTTTGGTGTATTCTTGGAATCGGGAAGATCATGCTGAGCATCTTAGAGTGGTTCTGTAGACTTTGAGAGAGAATCGGCTCTATGGAAAACTCAGCAAGTGTGAGTTTTGGCTCGACAGGGTTTCTTTCTTAGGGAACATTATTTCTGGCGATGGTGTTTTTGTGGATCCGGCCAAGGTTGAGCCTGTGAAGGATTGGCCTATTCCTAATTCAGTTTCAGAGGTCAGGAGTTTTCTTGGTTTGGCTGGCTATTATCGGAGGTTTGTTCAAGACTTTTCGAACATAGCAAGACCGTTGACTAAATTGACTAGGAAAGATCAAAAGTTTTGTTGGTCTGATGAGTGCAATGAGGCTTTTGTTGATTTAAAGAACAGAATGACATCAGCGCCTGTGTTGACTATTCCAGATCGTTCAGGCGGATTTGTGGTTCACTGCGATGCTTCTGGTAAGGGTCTTGGGGCAGTTCTTATGCAGAAGGGCCGTGTTGTTGCGTGTGCATCGAGGCAATTGAGGCAGCATGAGAAGAACTATCCGACTCATGACTTGGAGTTAGTGGCAGTGATTCATGCTTTGAAGCTGTGGAGACATTAGTTACTTGGAGACCGAGTGGAGATCTTTACAGACCACAAATGTCTTAAGTACGTCTTCACCCAGAAGGAGTTAAACATGAGGCAAAGGTGTTGATTGGAACTTATAGCCGATTATGACATCAGTTTGCAATACAATCTTGGTAAAGTAAGCTTGGTGCCAGATGCTTTGAGCAGGAGACTAGCAGTTATGTTTCTTACTCAGCAGAGTGATCTCATTGAGCAGATGAGGAGGTTGGAGTTGGATGTTGTGTTTCCAAGTTCTGGTCGGAGTTGTTTGGCACTCCAGCTACAGTCATCTCTTGTTGATCAGATTAAGGAAGCACAGGCTGGTGATGTGCAGTTGTAGGGTTTTGAGCTGAGGTTGAGTTTGGGTCCAAAACGGACATGGTTATTCATGCAGATGGTTCGCTTCGTTTTGGTTCCCAGTTTTGTGTCCCTCAGGGTGAAGTTCGTCAGAGGTTGCATGAAGAAGCCCATCAGTCTTCGTATTCTATCCATCCTGGCGGTACTAAGATGTATAGGGATTTGAAGCTTCATTTCTGGTGGCATGGTATGAAGAGGGTTGTGGCTCGGTTTGTTTCTCAGTGTTTGGTCTGCCAGCAGGTTAAGGCAGAGCATCAGAGAACCGGTGGACTTCTTCAACTGCTTCCTATTCCTGAGTGGAAGTGGGAACATATCACTATGAATTTTGTGACCGCTTTGCCGAGGAGTCCTAAGGATCATAATGCCATTTGGGTGATTGTTGACTGGTTGACGAAGTGTGCTCACTTCATTTTCTTTCGTGTCAGTCAGTCTACTGAGAGCCTTGCTAAGAGGTATATGCAAGAGATTGTTATACTTCATGGGGTTCCAGTCAGTATTGTATCCAATAGGGATACGAGATTCAGATCTCAGTTCTGGGAGAGTCTTCAGAACAGTTTGGGGAGTAAATTAAAGTACAGTACAGCTTTTCATCCCCAGACTGATGGACAGTCAGAGCGGACTATTCAGATTCTTGAGGACATGTTGAGGTCCTATATGCTTTAGTTTGGTGGGTCTTAGGAGGATCATTTGCATCTCGTGGAGTTCTCGTACAATAACAGGTTTCAAGCCAGTATTAAAGCTGCTCCATTCGAAGCACTCTATGGGCGGAAGTGCAGATCGCCAGTGTGCTGGGATGACATTGGTGAGAGAAGGTTGTTGGGTCCGGAGTTGATCACCAAGGCAGTTGATGCAGTGGTTCAGATCAGGAAGCACTTGCAGGCAGCTCAGGACAGGCAGAAGCGATGGACTGATGTCTAATGGAGAGCTTTGGAGTTTGGTGTTGGTGACCATGTTTTCATTAAGGTATCGCCGTGGCGCGGTGTCATTCGGTTCGGTGGTGGGAGCAAGCCTATCCCTAGATTTATTGGACTGTTTGAGATTTTGGAGCGAGTAGGCAAAGTGGCCTATCGTTTTGCTTTGCCGCCAGCTTTATCAGTAGTGCACGATATTTTCCATGTCTCACAACTTAGGAGATATATCCGAGATGAGAGCCACGTGATCGACTATTCTGAGTTGACCGTTCGGCCGGATTTGACTTGTAAGATTCCGCCAATTGCTATTGTGGATCGGCAGGAGAAAGTGCTTAAGAACAAGGTCATCAAGTTGGTTCATGTTGCTTGGAATCCTCACTCGCCTAGTGAGTCGACTTGGAAGCTGGAGGAGGAGATTCAGCAGAGGTTTCCTCATTTGTTTGGGTAGTTTTTTTTTATTCTTTTGGTTGTTTTGGGGTTACCCAATGTATCTTCTTTTGAATTTCGAGTATGAAATTCTTCTTGTTAGGTGGGTAGGATTGTAACCCCTGTTTTTCATTTTGTGTATTTTGGGGTGTATTTTTCGTTTGGTGTATTTTTCTCTCTTATTTTTTTTTTCTGAAGCGTATATTGGAGTTGTTTTCAATCTATATTCGTTTTATTTCATTTTGAGCTCTTTGTGTTGATTGGTTGTCTCTTTTATTTCGTTCTTCAATATTTTGTTCTTTCTTTCATTTTGTTCTTGTCCTTTTTATTTTTGTTCTTGCGTGTGAGTGGTGGTGTTTGGTTGCTCATCCTATTTTTCCCAATCCTATTTTTTTTATCCCAATTTGTTCACCAAAGCCAAATTAAAATCCATAATCCTATATGCATCCTATTTGAAACCCACTAATTCAAATCCTACTACTACTCGTAATTAACCACAACCTAATTACCCATTAACCCAAATCCCCATATATACATACATCTCTAATCGCCCTAACCCTAGTTCCCTCTCCCTCAACCCGTCCTCCCTCTCTCTCCTTGCTTGCGCCGCCCACCTACAGCCGACCCCGAGCCAGCACCCCAAGCCGACATCCTCTCTCCCGGCCTATGTGCACACCCCGACAGCCCCCTACACCCCTCCCGGCCTGCATCCAACCTGCAACACCTCCTACACCCTAGGCCGACCACCTCCTACACCACCATACATAAACCCTAGTTCTCTTTCTTGGTGTGTTCGCTTGGCCACAAGTTGTCGACATCTCTCTCTTTTGGTCTCTCTCTCCCTTGCTTGAGAGTTCGCACGTGGGATCGTGCGAGTTGTTCGTGGGTTCGTTGCTTGAATTTGTTGATTCGTGGATTTTCGTTCGTGGGTTTTGCCCGTTACTCTTGATTTTCGTTGTCCTTCATCTTCGGTTAAGGCAAGTAACTTGTACTCCAATTCATTTGTTTGATATAAGTCAAAAATACTACCTATAGTGTAGTTGGGTTCTAGAGACAACTCGTGTGTGTGTTATCTTTGATGGGTTTTGTCTCTATTGTGAAAACTTGACCATAGTGGTCTCACGACACAATATGGACATGAATTAACTTAGGTTTTACCCGTTCTTGATTTGGTCATGTATGTGAGATTTTTCTGAGAATTCGTGATTTGGTTGAGATCCATGTGATATAATTGGTATGGACATGCTAGATACCCTAGTTCATGATGTTTGGACACTTGGTAGGCTCGATTTCATGTTTAGTTGTGTTTTGAACAAGTTTTGTATGATATATGTTGAGTTGTTGTTAAAGTGAAAAATCTGTATTTTGTCGCTGATCTGTTTTGTTTGCTGTTTTGGACTGTCTTGAAGTCAGTAACTTAATTTTGGTATAAAACATGAGTTTTAGAGAATTTTGTCTATTTTCAAACTCCTCTGACCTTGCTTGATTTTGTTTTCTAATGAGGGAGTTATGACTGTTTTACTACATAGGTGTCGATCTTTTCCAGATTTTGTTTTTCGATGATCTAGATGACTAAATGATTTTATTAACTGTGCTACACATATTATTTTGATCCAAAACTTTGGTCAGTTTTTCTTTATCTAGTTAGGGATTACCCAGAATTTTGGTGAATTTTATTGATGAGTTTTAGATGTTGTTTCATGCTCGTTTATGAAAACTATACTTGCTGTATTTTGCTCGCTGTTCTGTAAAGAACCTTATTTTCACTATGACTCCTTTTACTGTATGGAAAATATTTGTGAAATATGAAAGTTATTATATTTTATCTATTTTATATCCCTTTGGCGGAATTGGATTTCGTTTCACTGGTTGCGAGATATTATACAGCAGTGTTGGAAATTCCAAATTTGCCAGACTACCGTTTGTTGATGTTTTCTTATTTTCGATGACTAATCTAATTTTACTGGAAAATTTTAAAACTTTATATTTAGATACTGGACATATAGGGGAATACCCCAGATTTTTCGTGGATTTATTTAATGTGTTTTTATGCTGCTTTTCTAATCTTGAATTCGATTTCCTGATTTCTGGCTGAACCTATTTTCTGTATTCAAATCAGTTTTGAGCTATGTTTTTGTGAATTAATATACAACTTATTTATACTCGCTGGATTCGTTTGGGAATCTACTTTCTAGACGTTTCGACGGATTCAGATTTGGATGTTTGTAACACTGGGAATCACTGTTTTATTGCAGTGTGGTTTTGCTGTCCTGAACTTGAGATTTGTTTATTTTAGTTCTTTTATGAGATATCTTGCACACGTACATGTTTATCTTGCAACTTGAACTTGTTACATGATCATGACATGATATACTTGATATGTTTCACACACCTACATGTTTGTTTGACATAATAATAAAATAACCAAGCCGGGGTTAAGGGAAAGATCTAGTAGTGGATAATGCAGAAACATGTACTCGGAAGAACCTAGTGGTTATTGGAGCTTGTTTGGGTCTTGGAGCTTGTTTACATGTGGAACTTGGCATGATATACATGACACGTATACACATAACACTGGATCTTGTTTGGGTCTTGGAGCTTATTTACATAATACATGATACTTGGAGCTTGTCCCTAAGTACACTGCCCTGTATGGTCCCCTATAAAATCTAAAGCGAAACTGTTTGTTGTAGCAACCATGTAGTAAATACCGGGATGCATGAAGTGCTACCTAGATAGTAATTACTACAAGACTTGATACATGAAACTTGAACATGATACATGCCTACTTAAAACTTGACTACATGATACATGAGATTTGATACTTGATACATGCTACATGATTACATGATTCTTGATTCTGGTTACTTGATGCATGACACTTGTTTACTTGACACTCAACACGTGCTATTATACTTGCTCATCTTGCCATGCTATGAATTATATTCTGTTGTCATGATTTTACCATGCTAGGTTTGTTACTTAGATTTACCTATCCCATGTACTTGTATCCTACATTGTAAGTGGTCCGTAACTTTCAATTGACGGGTACTTTTTTTTTCTTCCTTCTCCAGCAAATTTACTTATTGTAGATCAGGATGGTCGGTTGCCAGATGGTATTGGTGAGCATGATGTATTAGTGCTGGATTTTCTGCTTTATGATTTTTATTATTATTGTTGCTTGAACTTGAATAAGATGTACTTGATTACTTGGATATTTATCTTATATTTGGGCGATGTGATCCAGGATATTTGACTTGTTCAGAATTTGATTATTTGAGATTATTATATTTGGTTTCAAGTAATTTCTGTTGGTATTTTGTTTCAATTATGCATGTCTGGTTGTATCTTTTGCTTTCGACTCTGATTATCTTGTGAAATATTGTAAAGATTCCTGAACAGCATATGGATGAAGAAAATCATTTACTGGGGTTTTGTCTCGTATCCGTATTCCGTATTCTTTTTGGGAAGCGGGGTGTGACAACTCTCGAGTCTCAACTTTAAGGGTTACAAGTATTCAGCTCAAAGAGGAGTTATTAGGGTGTATAAAAGTTATCACATAGTCATCATGGGGCTTTAAGGGGGTGTGATACATAGTAAGCCTACTTGTTTGAAGCCCAATGTTCCTCAAGCTAGCGTGCCGCCGTCTGAATGCAAAGTGCAACATAATGACGAATGACTGTCGTCTATGCTTCGGTTAGAAGACTCTGCTGCATGTGGAGGTGAACTAGAGATTGACAATCATGTGAAGACACTTGTAGAAGATGGAAATTATGTTGGCAAGGTAAACGCGTTGCACTTCACATTGACCAAAACGCCTTTAAGTAGCATGCCATTAGAGGCTATTGGGAAGGAATCAGAAGGCAATATGAAATTCGCCGAAGGCTTGATTGATGGTATAGTTCATCTTAGTTCGTGAAGCCAGGAAGATCTGCAGTGCATGGTGGCGATTCTACTTACATGCGTTATGTGTTAGAATGCAATGTTAATATGGAGATTGTTGAAATATACCTTTGAATTCAAACCTGAAAATGATTCCTTATTGGATCCAAATTGATGTGGAACATGAGTCCCAATCAAATCCAAATTAATGTGTAAGGAGTCATGAAAATAAGGAAATCACTTCGTGGCTTTGTGGGGAGAAATCAGTGAGTCTTGGGTGAGGGAATTGTTGTTCTCCATAGTTGGAGGGAACGATTATTCTCCAATTTATACTCTTCTGCTTGATAGTGAATTTCCTCTTGCTGTCTTTCCAAATATTGTGTTCGATATATTTAGTTGTTTGAGTTCTTAACTTTATTCGTTGTTCGGGAAATTATAGTTGCGAGATCATTCCGCTGCGCATTAAAGGGAAACGCTTCAACCTTTTTCCCAACATGCTTGTCTTAACCCAATTGGGTGGCTAAAAGAAAGTAAGTTCAGCAATCTGTAGCCATTGATTAGCATTTAGATTAGTGATGAGATCTCAGATAATACTATAATCTGAATGTAATGTCCCGAACAAAATAAAATATTTTCTATATATATATATATATATATATATATATATATATATATATATATATAATGTGTGTGTATTATTTTTCTAAATTACTACACGAATAAATTGGTGCATGATTATTGAAGAAAAAAGCCACGCACATTTGTGCACTAGGGTTAGGGTTAGGGTATGAAGACTTAGGGTTGGTAACCTAGGGTTACAACCTAGCCCTTATCCTAATCAAACCTAGCATCAATCTTGATGAAGATCCAAGGGTGGGAACTTCTCATGAAGAATTCTTCATGAAGACTCCAAGAGAAGTCTTGAACCTTCTAGTTTATATGTGTTGGCACATAATCTCACCTTCCACCTCCACTAAACTCACTCAACACCATCCCCACCCTACACCTCATTGACTTGGCCAGCCTCATCCCCAACTCCCACGTTTGTGATTTTATATAAAATTTTGATTAAACCGTGTTTAATACTTGTGCTGATTACACAGTCCGTACGTTTGTGATTTTCTGGAAGTATGGGTTTAGAATTTGCCAAAGTGATGAACTAGGAACACATAGTAGAGGTCCTAACCTTTCCAACAAATCTAGGAACTCGTAATTCCGAGTTGTGTAGTAATTGATACAATTTTTTAAATGTTGGACAGATCTAGCCACTCTTCAGGGGGTGATATTTTGCATATGCATGATTTTCCCCTACTCTCACGCGTTGATTGGGGAGTTGGGGGTAGTTGTATACCCCCATACTTAGTTGTTTTGGTGCCTCAAGCTATTTAAGACATAGGGGAGGGCCTTGTATGACAATTGAGTCGTCGGCCGTGTCTAATTAATCGCCTACGCCTACCAACCGTTAGAACAACTTCGGGACTTCCGCCATTAGCAATTAAAGATGGCCGAATCGGGCGCCGACAGAATCATGGAAGATGATCGCGGACCGAGTTGAGGGCGAGATTATTATGGGAAAGTGGTGAGCAAAGTGGTTGCGTCGCCGGAGCCGCCAATTGGTTGACAAGGACTAGGGTTTCGTGAGGGATATCATTAAGACTAGGTGCAACCTAGATCGTGGATCAGACTGTGACCATGCCCTTATAACACATCTAGGTAGACTTAATGTTAACTAGATATTGTCATCCCCTATAAACCACAATAGTTTCTAGCAACTAGGAAACGGGTGACGTACTCTCCTGTCATTAGGAATACGTGATGTGGTGCGTATCTTGCACTGTTGATTCCTGAAGTACCGTGGTAAGGACGGAATGGGATTTCCTAGCGGATAGGGGGATTAAACCTTCGAGGCCGTCAAGTTCTATGCTGGTGGACACGAACAGGTCGTACGGGCTGTGGTCCTGTGAAATACGATGCCATAGGTACGCTGCGGTGTATCTTTAAGTTCGTCACGACTTTTGAATGGGGTCCGGGAACCGGGCACTAGTGGCAAACCGAGACACCACTTGGTGACTGCAGAATGGGTGGGACCGATTAATCTACAACCTCATCAACCACGACCTATCTATCAGGAACTGGACGAGTACGAGAGTAGGATGCTTGGCGAGGGATCAAATCCCTAAACTTGGAAAGGAGCTCTTTCATTGAAGTGTCTTCCGCCCGGCAACGGCTTGATTTGGATATGTAGTATGGGATGCATAAATTTTCCAAAATCTGCTTGCATTAGACTAAGTACATCTTGATGTATGCATTAGATTACTAGGGTGTTTCATACACGGACGCACTTGACCCGACCCACCTCCCTCCCATTTAGTCATTTTCTTTTGATTTCATATTTGATTTTAGTTTTGGGAGATCGCTGCTTTTATCAGTCTCGCGTCAGTAGAATTACTGACGTGCTCACTCTTTTAGGTGCTAAATTGCCGACTCGTGGAGTCCAGAAAAGCTCAAGCCTGACGGTGCATCCAAGTGACAGTAGCAAGTGTTCATTATTCAATTTTTTTTTTTTTTTGTAAAACATGATTTGTAATTTCTGAACAGCGAATATTGTAACACTTGAACTTGTACATCGTGGAATAAAATTTGTTAAAAAAAATTCCTGCTTTTTCCTGTATTGTGACTGTTTGAAGGAAAGATTCTGGATTACATCGTGAATCACCACTATGGGAATTCTAGGCGTTACAGAGTTGGTATCAAAGCAACCTTCAGACTATAGTCCAATGTAACAGGAAAATAGACTTGGGCGCCACTAGGAGAGTCAGGGTTAGCCAGTAGTAGATTATTATAATTCGTACTGTTGTTCTTTTCAACTTATGTTTTATAATTTTCTATATCTGGACTAATTCCTCTATTGTTTTCTCCTAACAGATGGCAGGTACACAGAATGGGATAGCGAACGGGACTCAAAATGGAACTGGTCCAGCTGACACTGCAACTACTCCTCCTCATCCTCCACAGCCCACTGCTGTGGAGCAAGCCATTAGCAGGCTATTCAGGGATCCGGCCGCGTACCGTTGGAACCAGGGGCACATGGAGGACCGTCTAGAAAATTGTGGTCACACCCCGATAGCCGCTAATAGGCAGATGGCTAAGCTAAAATGGTCAGAGAAAAGGCTCTCAATGAAGCTAACACTACTGAGGCATCAGCATGGGGAAAGAATGGCACAGCTGGAACTGAGGATTGGAAACCTGCAGGCCAGGGTTACTCAGCAACAGACACAGCTAGAGCAGCTCACGGCGACTGAGCACTCGGTCACCGGGGTCACCACGTCAGGGATATGTGTGACCTAGCCTTATGAAGTACCTTGGGATATATTGTCTTAGTGTTTTGATGTACATAGGATGATGCTTTCTAACAGCATAGGATGCTAGTGAAATGTTTTGATGTAGAAGGGGCAATGTCTTTTTGAAGCCTATGATGCTTGGTATGATATTTCTAACTACTATTATGGTAGTAGTATTTTGGTTGTATAAATGAAAAGCTAATGAAATCTTCCCTATATATGTATGAATGAAGCACAAGTATTTGACTACTTCGAGTATACTTTGAGTTCATATTGTTATTGCAAAAGTTGTAATAAGAATTGATATTCAGATGACTGGGAGAATCCGAAATAGCCAAAGCGGGCTAACAGAAGGTGAGGGTACCAGAGCCAACAATGCTGGCCTCGAAATAGGAGCGGAATTTGCTCTACTGTATCAAGTGCTCGGAGCATTTGTAGAAGCAAACAGAACCCGGGCACCGCCACCAGCAACACCGAGTGCCGCTCAAGGGCACGCAGCCGCAGATCCAGTCCGAATGGTCGAGTCTTTTAAAGGATGAAACCCCCACTCTTCGAGGGAAAAGCTGACCCAACCGCCGCAGAAACAGTATTTGATGTTCTCATGACACCAGATGATAGCAAGGTCCGGTTGGCTACAATTTTACTAGAAAAAGATGCCGTGTATGGTGGTAATCAATATAGCACGGCTGGGAAGAAGAACCAATAACTTGGGCAGAGCTCTTGGAAGAATTCAGGGAACATTACTTTCCCTTGGACGTACAGGAGGAAAAAAGCAGTGGGGTTCCATAGTCTGAAACAAGGGAACATGACAGTGAGAGAATACGAAACCAAGTTTACAAAGCTATCACGTTTTTCACCCCGAATGGTTCAAGATGAAACAAAGAAAGCCAAGAGATTCGAACAAGGACTTAGGCCTGGAATGAGGTCCAGGATGGTACCTTTGGGGATCGGAAGGTTCGAAAAATTGGTCAGGCAGGCTGCTGCAACGGAGATAGACATGAACCAAAGTCAAGCGCCACAAGGAAGGACCAAAGTTTGGAACCGGGGGAAGTGGTCTGCCCCAGCATCAAAATTCAAGAAGCACGGTGGGAGTCAGAAGTTTCAAAGGACAGGTAACAAGGTAGGAGGGAACAAGCCAGGAAGCTGTTTCCTCTGTGAGGAACAGGGACATTTAAGAGATCAGTGCTCAAAGAATGAGAGGAGAACCTTCTATACGTGCTACCATTGTGGGAGGGAAGGACATATCAGGCCAAATTGCCCCTAGTACCTAAAGAGCAATAGTAATGCAGCACCAGGAACCTCTAACAAGGGAAAATAGCCTGTTCGCCAAGGTCGCGTATTTGCCTTGAAGGAAGAAGACGCAGAAACAATAAGGGCGTGATCACTGGTATGTGAGGGGTCATTGTAATAAGTTTTGGTTGTATTTTGAAGTCTTGTTTGAAGAAGTATGAATGAAGGATTGTAACTCTTTTTTGTAACATGATGTATATATATAAATGGAGTTTTGGCTACTGTTCTGTTCGATAGTGGATCAACTCATTTCTTTGTGTCAAAATCATTCTTAAGAAAGTTAAGGTGCACACAAGAAGCAACTCCAGAGTTAGCCTTAATGGTAGCTACACCGTCAGGGGCAACTCTCATTACGGATCAATGCTACAAGGACTATGAGCTTCAGATTGACAAGGAGCCCCAGAAAATCGATTTGTTAGAGTTGGGTTTCGCCAGAACATATGTAATTATTGGCATGGATTGGATGTCAAGACATGAAGCAAACATCAACTACAAGGAAAAGAAAGTAGCCATTACTGTTGAAGGAATAGAGCTCGTGTTTCACGGAGGGAAGAAGCCCGAGGAGATGATAATTGCAGCCACCACGAAAGTGAAGATACCTGAGGAAGTGAAGAAGATACTGATGGTAAGGAACTTTCCTCTCGTATTCCTGGAAGAATTACCAGGATTACCCCCACACCGGGACGTGGAATTCAGCATTTCAATTCAACCAAGTAGTGCTCCAATATCGAAGACACCTTACAGGATGGCACCTGTAGAGCAGAACGAGGTTAAGAAACAAGTTGAGGAGCTACTGCAGAAGGGGCTTATCAAACCAAGTGCGTCACCCTGGGGAGCACCGATTTTGTTGCTTAAGAAGAAGGATGGGACTGCAAGAATGTGTATTGACTATCGAGAATTGAATAAGGTCACTCTTCGAAACAAGTACCCAATTCCCAGGATCGGTGATCTGTTTGATCAACTTCAAGGGGCAGCCGTATTTTCTAAGATTGACCTACGGTCTGGTTATCATCAAATTCGAGTTAAAGAAGAAGACGTATCCAAGACAGCCTTTCGGACTCGGCATGGGCACTACGAGTTTTCAGTAATGCCATTCGGTGTGACCAATGCTCCAGCAATCTTCATGGACATGATGAACCGAATTTTACAGCCATTTATCGACTCATTTTTCGTGGTTTTCATCGACGACATTCTGGTGTACTCAAGAACGGAAGAAGAACATGCAGGACATTTGACTACGGTATTGAGCAAGCTGTAGGAGCATTAATTGTATGCCAAATGTTCAAGTGTGAGTTTTGGAAGCCGAAAGTTGCGTTTCTTGGCCATATCCTTTCTAAGGAGGGAGTGGCAACAAACCCACAGAAGATAGAAGCAGTCAAAGAATGGCCGCAGCCGAAGACAGTAAAGGAGGTGAGAAGCTTTTTGGGTATGACTGGCTACTACCGAAAGTTCATTCAAAATTATGCCAGGATGGAGGTACCACTCACGACATTGACCAGAAAAAACCAGAGCTTCAACTGGACAGCAAAGTGTGAAGAGAGTTTCCAAGAGTTAAAGAACAGATTGATCTTTGCACCTATTTTGGTCTTGACTCAAGCTGACAAGGAGTACGTCATCTATAGCGATGCATCATATTTGGGGTTCGGATGTGTGCTGATTCAGGAAGGGAAGGTCATAGCCTATGGATCGAGACAACTCCGACCTCATGAGAAGAACTATCCTACACATGACTTGGAACTGGCAGCCATAATCTTTGCTTTGAAATTATGGCAAAATTACATCTACGGAGCAAGGGTAGAAATGTATACTGAACACAAAAGTTTGAAGTATATATACCAACAGAAAGATCTAAATCTAAGGCAGAGGCGATGGCTGGAAGTCTTGGAAGATATCAGGCCAGAAATCTTGTATCATTCGGGGAAGGCCAATGTGGTAGCTGATGCACTCAGCCGAAAGAGGAGTATTGCCACACTTGCTGCAATAAGAAAAGAGCTGGAAGATGAAATTAGACAAGCAGGCATCGAGGTAATTACTCAAAACTTGAGTACAATTTTGGCACAGTTAGTTTTACAACCAAGTTTGAACGAGTAAGTGAAGAAAGCTCAGACAGCAGATGCAGAGATTGAGGCACTAAAGAAGCAGGTAAATGAGGAAAAACTTTCGAAATTCAGCGTAAGAGAAGGGTCGCTTTGGTATGGCAGTAGGCTATGTGTACCGAAGGATAAGGAAGTGAGAGAAGGAATCATGAAAGAGGCTCACTCCACCTTACTTGCAGTGCACCCTGGAAGCACTAAAATGTAACAGGATGTGAAGCAGTATTATTGGTGGTCTGGGATGAAGCGGGACATAGCAGAATTTTTGTCTAAATGCTTAACATGCCAGCAGATCAAGGCCGAAAACCAGAAGCCAGGTGGATTATTGCAACCCTTGCCCATTCCAAAATGGAATGGGAGAACATCAATATGGATTTCATCACCGGTTTGCCCAGAAGCCCAAAGGGGAGCAACTCAATTCAAAGTCCGCACATTTCCTGCATGTAAGGATGACATGGTCACTTGAGAAGTTAGCAGAAGTTTACATTGAGAATGTAGTAAAGCTGCATGGAGTGCCAGTATCAATAATTTCTGATAGGGATGCAAGGTTTACGTATCGATTTTGGCAGAGTCTGCAATCAGCCTTGGGAACCAGGACAGATTTTAGCACAGCTTTCTACCCGCAGACAAATGGACAGACCGAAAGAATCAATCGAATTCTGGAAGATATGCTGAGAGCTTGCAGTATGGATTTTGGAGGAAGCTAGGAGAAATATCTACCCTTAGTAGAGTTCGCATATAATAACAGTTATCAAGTAAGCATTGGCATGGCTCTGTATGAAGCATTGTACGGAAGGAGGTGTAGAACCCCCGTGTGCTGGTACGAAGTAGGAGAATGCCAGATATTTGGACCAGAAATCATACAGCAAACCACTAAGAAGATCGAGCTTATTCAGAAAAGGTTGCAGACAGCACAAAGTACACAGAAAAGTTATGTTGACAATCGTCGGAGAGAACTAGAATTCGAGGAAGGTGACTAGGTGTTTCTCAAGGTTTCACCAACAAAGGGCGTGCTTAGATTCGGGAAGAGTGGAAAATTAGCACAAAGATACATCGGGCCATATACGATTCTGAAGAAAATCGGGAAGATGGCCTACAAATTGGAGCTACCGGCAGAACTATCCCGAGTACACGACGTATTCCACGTCTCAATGCTAAGGAAGTACACACCAGATCCAAGTCACCAACTATCAGAGAATCCTGAAGACTTGCAAGTAAACCTCTCATACAAAGAACAACTGGTAAAGGTCCTCGACCATCAGGAAAGGGTACTAAGGAACAAGACCATTCCGATGGTAAAGTTTCTCTGGAGAAATCAGTTCGTGGAGGAAGCCACTTGGGAACCGGAGAGGCACATGAAAGCTTCTTTTCCTGGATTATTTGAAGTGTAATGTTTCTCTTTGTAACGCCCCGAATTCCAAATAAGACCGAATTCGAGATTTCACAGGATCTTTACTTCACTTCGTACAATTTTACAAGGAAATTAAAACTTTTCAATAATACATCAGAGTTTATTACATTTTTATTTACATAGAGGAAGAATAAAAGAAATACAGCTGAAATAAAATACAACTTGTACAACTATAACAATGTAAATCATCAACTGCATCATAATATCTTTACTTCTTCATAAAAAGTCCATCACCTGCATGTTAAGCTGTGGGCATGTCAGTCACTTACAACTGACGAAAATGTTATACTCGGTCATCCTCTCTATGCTGTACATATAACGGTCTCATTACTTTAACAAATCACAAAAAAGTTTGAATGAACACTAAAGTGTTAAATTGTGACTACGCTAAATATGTAAGTGTATGTCATGCATTAATGCCTAATGCACACATTTTATACTAGGATGACACTTATGCATACTTATTCGGATTCTATGCATCCCATACTACATAGGTTCGAGGACAAGCATCTACGTACCCCACAATAAAGGGTTCGATCCCTCGCCATGAAACTACCCAGTAGTAAGACAAGGTTTAGATCATTTCACAAATTTGAATCCCAGCCCCGGAGTCCACCACTGACTGTTATAACAGATCCCACATCGAGTGAATCATCTCGCAAGTGACCTTCTAACCCCAGTATACGTATATACATTGGAGTATGGCAAACTATCCCCCCGATTACTCAAGATTCCGGAATCAACTGCTGACCCGTCCTCATAATTCCGAATTTAAAAATAAAAGCTCGTCTCCCCCGGAGCAACCACAATCCCGGAATCCACCACTGACTGGGTCTATAGCTTCGGAGTCCACCACCGACTATATAGAGGCAACCGACTTACGTTTGCCCAGGTTTACTACATCTTCACTTATGTGCCTAAATATTAAGTTCAAAACATGAATAAATTTCCAAGCCTAAAATTAGTTTTACCTTCTACCAAACTTAATCAAAAAATACGAGAAAGCTCCATAGCCATATCTCAAAACATATCTTAACTCTCTTCAATTCAATAGTACCGGTACCCGAGGTCTCACTAATTCTAAATCATAACTTTTTCATAAACTAGAACCGATGGGTACACATACCCTTCAATAAACATGTCTTAAACTTAGATTATTTTCATTTTCAACTTATTCACAAATGATTAATGTCTTGTATTAGCACTTATCCACAAAGTCATCATTTCTTAGTCTTGACACTATTCATGATCTAGTTATTCATCCATTGTCTTTATAAGCAAAATAATTCTTTTCAATGCACACAATTTCATCACATGAAATTTTATCACAAAATCCAACTCATATGGTGTCTCGATTCACTTCGAGATATTTCTAAAAAAAATACAAGTGCAATCTCTTCAAGAGAACTTAATTCATACAACAGTATTTTACTCTTCTTTTTAAAACAAAAGTCATACTCTTATATAAATTAATTTGAAGTCATCAACTCATTTTTATTCAATTTCTTCCTTTATTTCTCAAAATATACATGAAAATCTTTAAAACTATTTTTTTTAACTTCCCTATCACATATTATGAATACTAGGATTTTTCTCCAATTTTTTACTTGCATTAGAACCTTTTAATTCATAAAAAAGTAAAAGTACAGCCACTAGTTTTGAACCCATGAGCAATTAGGCAGCGACCAAAGGCACACACCGAAACCAAAGAGTCCAAGTGGACTCTGTGTCCAAATCTCACACCGAAATGCACTTATACCCATTCTTGGGTTCTGAGTGTATTAAAAACAAGACAAAAAAAAAAGATGGGCTTAATAAGATTCGAACCCAGGTCGATAGAGAGACCAGCACAATGCCAGACCACACGGCCAAAAGCGCACATCAGTATAAAGTCTCTCTATAGACTTTTGTTCAAATGTCCTTGTTGCCGCTAATTTCGGTGTGGGGGCAAACAGACAGTATTTGTGAGTTCGTGAAAAACCTGAATAGCAGACCTAACCTGTTCCGCCGGAGCTTGACCGTTGACTCCCGCCGTTCACCTGCAAGGAAGTGCGAGACACCGGGGTTGATCCCGGCGACGCACCCTCCGACGCTCAAGTCAGTAACCAGGAATGATTATGAAAGAGCGTTTAACTAGCAAAAGATTGATTACCTCTTAATGGAGATGGATGGGGGTATTTATAGGCGTCTTAGAGAACAATTTAGGGATGTAATCCGCGTGGCCTGATATAGAATAATCTCCTTGTAAACAGATTAGGAATGTAATCTGATAAGGTATATTCTGGTAATCAGATAAGGAATTTAATCCCCAAATCCCAGTGAAAAGATTGACGTTCATCAGGACCGTTGATCAAGATTGGTCAGGGATCCCGATTTTATCTTGTTGGGTGAGGTGTGTAGCGGGTTAAAACCCGCACCCTCTTGTCAGCGGATCCATTCGCGGGTTATTGGGTCCCCGGGGAGAAGATCCAATACCCATTTTGGACTCTTTGGTAGAGAAATCACCGTTTTTCCCTCGGGCTTCAAGATTTGTGCCTGATTTAGACGGCTCCGATTAAACCCTATTTTTAGCCATATCACGAGCCCCCCACTCCTAAAGACTGAGTGTGATCAGCTTTAAGGAGTAGCCTAACTGTTTTAGTGGCTAGTGGAGTTGGATCGGAGTCTAATTGTGGGATCTTGAATCTCGAAAAGGGGGCAGTGAGGTAATCCCTTCTGATCGGGCGGCGTTCTTGTGTGGACATTTTCTTAGCTTTGTAATCTCTCGGTGAATGGCACGGTCGCTTCACTCTGTTGAGGGTCGTGTTCGTCCGGCGTTGCGGCTCCGACCCCTCCCAGAGCTCGGCGACCAGGGTGCCGAGGTCAGAGATCGGTTCGGCGATTCTTTCTGACGGGAAGAGGGACCTCGGCGTGGTTGCGAGTCTGGAGAGGGGGCTCGCCAAAGTCTGAGGGCCAGATGTCCGACGCACGGGGGTCGGTGCCAAGAACGCTCGGATCCGGTGCCGAGGCCTCAGACTTGGAAATTTTTTGGAAGTCTTGACTGCCGAACTCACGCGTGTAAAACGGTCGGTGTCAAGAATGCTCGGAGCAAGTGCCGAGGCTCCAGACTTGGTAGTTTTTTGGAAGTCTTGACTGCCGAACTCACGCGTGTAAAACGGTCGGTGTCAAGAACGCTCGGAGCGAGTGCCGAGGCTCCAGACTTGGTAGTTTTTTGGAAGTCTTGACTGCCGAACTCACGCGTGTAAAACGGTCGGTGTCAAGAATGCTCGGATCGAGTTCCGAGTCTCCAGACTTGGAAATTTTTTGGAAGTCTTGACAGCCGAACTCACGCGTGTAAAACGGTCGGTGTCAAGAACGCTCGGAGCGAGTGCCGACGCTCCAGACTTGGTAGTTTTTTGGAAGTCTTGACTGCCGAACTCACGCGTGTAAAACGGTCGGTGTCAAGAACGCTCGGAGCGAGTGCCGAGGCTCCAGACTTGGTAGTTTTTTGGAAGTCTTGACTGTCGAACTCACGCGTGTAAAACGGTCGGTGTCAAGAACGCTCGGAGCGAGTGCCGAGGCTCCAGACTTGGAAATTTTTTGGAAGTCTTGACAGCCGAACTCACGCGTGTAAAACGGTCGGTGTCAAGAACGCTCGGAGCGAGTGCCGAGGCTCCAGACTTGGTAGTTTTTTGGAAGTCTTGACTGCCGAACTCATGCGTGTAAAACGGTCGGTGTCAAGAATGCTCGGAGCGAGTGCCGAGGCTCCAGACTTGGTAGTTTTTTGGAAGTCTTGACTGCCGAACTCACGCGTGTAAAACGGTCGGTGTCAAGAACGCTCGGAGCGAGTGCCGAGGCTCCAGACTTGGTAGTTTTTGGAAGTCTTGACTGCCGAACTCACGCGTGTAAAACGGTCGGTGTCAAGAACGCTCGGAGTGAGTGCCGAGGCTCCAGACTTGGTAGTTTTTTGGAAGTCTTGACTGCCGAACTCACGCGTGTAAAACGGTCGGTGTCAAGAACGCTCGGAGCGAGTGCCGAGGCTCCAAACTTGGAAATTTTTTGGAAGTCTTGACAGCCGAACTCACGCGTGTAAAACGGTCGGTGTCAAGAACGCTCGGAGCGAGTGCCGAGGCTCCAGACTTGGTAGTTTTTTGGAAGTCTTGACTGCCGAACTCACGCATGTAAAACGGTCGGTGTCAAGAACGCTCGGAGCGAGTGCCGAGGCTCCAGACTTGGTAGTTTTTGGAAGTCTTGACTGCCGAACTCACGCGTGTAAAACGGTCGGTGTCAAGAACGCTCGGAGCGAGTGCCGAGGCTCCAGACTTGGTAGTTTTTTGGAAGTCTTGACTGCCGAACTCACGCGTGTAAAATGGTCGGTGTCAAGAACGCTCGGAGCGAGTGCCGAGGCTCCAGACTTGGTAGTTTTTTGGAAGTCTTGACTGCCGAACTCACGCGTGTAAAACGGTCGGTGTCAAGAACGCTCGGAGCGAGTGCCGAGGCTCCAGACCTGGTAGTTTTTTGGGAAGTCTTGACTGCCGAACTCATGCGTGTAAAACGGTCGGTGTCAAGAACGCTCGGAGCGAGTGCCGAGGCTCCAGACTTGGTAGTTTTTTGGAAGTCTTGACTGCCGAACTCACGCGTGTAAAACGGTCGGTGTCAAGAACGCTCGGAGCGAGTGCCGAGGCTCCAGACTTGGTAGTTTTTTGGAAGTCTTGACTGCCGAACTCACGCGTGTAAAACGGTCGGTGTCAAGAACGCTCAGAGCGAGTGCCGAGGCTCCAGACTTGGTAGTTTTTTGGAAGTCTTGACTGCCGAACTCACGCGTGTAAAACGGTCGGTGTCAAGAACGCTCGGAGCGAGTGCCGAGGCTCCGGACTTGGTAGTTTTTTGGAAGTCTTGTCTGCCGAACTCACGCGTGTAAAACGGTCGGTGTCAAGAACGCTTGGAGCGGGTGCCGAGGCATGAGAATCGACGGTTCTGACGGATGTGACGGTCTCTGGGCTTCTGACAGATGTGACGCCCATTAATGCGGCGTTCCCTGGGCTTCTGACAGATGTGACGTCCATTAATGCTGCGTCTCCTGGGCTTCTGCTGACGTGACTGTCATTAATGAGCCGTTTGGCTAGGCGCGGCGAACAAGGCGACGTTTGGAGTCGCTTTTTGTCGTTTCGTGGGAGTGGGCCTGCAGTAAAAGCCCAATAACCTCGATTTGCGTGTTGGCTCATCTATAAAACCCCCACCCCCTCTTCATTTTTCACTTTTCATCTCTTCGCTCTGTTGTTTTGGTTTGTTCTTGCTTGAGCTCCTGGTGATCGCTGATCTTTTTCCGGCGAACTTTCCGACGACATCTCCGTTAAGGTAATTTATACTTTAGTTTCTAAACATGTCTGTCTCTTCTTCTTCGTCCGAGCCCTCCCTCGAAGTCACCAAAGCTCCGTCCACTAGCCGACCTTACAAAAACAAGAAGGTGTTCGGCCAAGATTCTATTGTGGAGGAGCCGAAGCGCATGGGGGAGTTCGGCCAATTACCGGGGCCATTAACTGGGCTTCACAGGGTTCGGGGGCTTCCGGAGGAGGACGCCGAACGTATCGTGTACGGGAGGGCCCGGATATTCGAAGAGAATCCGGCGAGGGAGATGACAGAGGCTGACGAGACAGCGTCGATCCTTCGGGAGGAAGACTTGGGAGTGATTCGGGACTGCTTTCAGATCCCGAAAGAGTACGAGCTTATATTGCCGGGTCCCGGCATTAGGGCCAACTCGCCGTTGCCGGTAACCGTGTGTTGCTGGCCGGTCGATGCCTTCATAGCCGGGGCTCGGCTGCCTCTCCACCCGTTCGCGGTTGCAGTATTAAGATGGATTGGGGTCAGCCCCATCCAACTTATGCCGAACGCGTGGAGAGTAATAAACGGCTTCGTACTCCACTGCCAAGCCGCAGGGATTGAGCCAGAGCTGAACGTGCTGCGGACCATTTACCAACCGCATCAAGGGAACAGGTTGGCGTACCGATTCTACTTGACTCCGAGGCACGGAGGTCGGCTCGTCGTCTGTCCTGACTCCATCAAATACTGGCGCGAGAAGTACCTTCTGGTGCGCAGTCCGGAGGCCTGGCCCATTCCCGCGAGTTGGGTGGAGGGTGTGCCGAAGAAAGTGAAGGCGCTGCCAACACTTCGGCCCGAAGAAGAGGAGGCCGTACGGGTACTCCTGGGTCGGCCAAAGCTAGACTGGAAGGACTTGACTGATGACGTCCTGTTCGGGGGAGGGCTCGTTCATGCCGACCCCAGTACGTGGCTTTCTTTATTTACTATCGTTACTTTGCTTTGTGCGCTTTTATTTTTCATAGCTTGTTCCGAACTAACAAACTTGTCTTATGGTGCAGAGTCTATGGATTACCAAGCGGTGCTGGCGCTGAGGGCAGGGCTCGCCAACAAGGCGCCAAAGAAGAGGAAGAGGGTGGTCTCGAAGCTGCCGGCGGCAATGTCTCCGAAGGTCATCGAGGCGGCCGACGAGGTGGAGATCCTGGAGAACCCGGCTTCCGACGCTGTGGTCGCTTCGTCGTCACCAAGGTCGGTGAGTTCCCCGTCGCCGCCGCCCTCAACATGCTTACGCCACCGCTGTCGAAGGCGGCAGAGGAGCTTTTGACCGAGGCCCACAAAAGGATCCACGTCCCGGACTGGCAGGTTCGGAAGCACGATGGGTTCCTCGGCAATTCCCTGGCGAGCATGGAGGCCATCAAGCACCTCGCCACGCCGAAGGATAGGGCGGCCATGGAGGCCGGACGGGAGGGAGAGACGTCATCGAGATAGCGCGCTCGGCGGTATCGGTAAGCGTCGTATCTACCCCCTCTTTTTTATGCCGACCTTCTCAAGTTGAAATTTTCGTGACCCCCTTGATTTTTAATTGTAGATCGTCGTACACTTCGGGCACCTCACCGAGAGGATGGCGGCCCAGGAGAAGGAGATGAAGAAGGAATTCGACCAAGCTCGGAAGGAGAAGGCCCGGATTCAGACCGAGCTCGACAAGCTCGAGCTGAACTTCGAGGCCAAGTCGACGAGGGTCAACTACCTCGAGGACAGGGTCACGACGCTGGAGGGCCAACTCCGTCAGCAAAAGGAGGAGGCGGCCAAGCAGTTAGCCGAGGCGGCCGAGGCCCAAGCGGCGGCGGTGAAGAAGGCGGAGGATGCGACCATGGAGAAGGCGCAGAGCTTCCTCGCCCAAAACATGGCCAAGGCCTTTGCCGACGCTCTTGCCTGGGTGAAGGAGGCCTATCCCTCCGTGGACTGCTCGGGTTGGAGGTTGTTCCCGGGGTACGTCGAAGGCTTTGACCCCGAATCGGATGGGGAAGAAGAAGAGGAGGAGGAGAGGGGCGACGACGTGCCTTCGGTCGATCCCCCCGCTGGAGCTCAGGGGTCGGTGGTTACCCCCTTGGCGACGGTTGCCCCCTCGGAGGCGTCGCCCTCGACCCCCTCTCGCCGCCCCGGGAAAGAGGTCGCGCCCTGACTCCGTCTGTTTTTTTTTCTCTCTTTTTTTTTTTTGTTGTTTTTTGTCGTGTAACGCCTAATAGCGGACTGGCCACTGCTACTTTTTTTTGAAATGAATGAAAAACTTCAACTTTTTGGGCTCGGCTTTGTGTACTTGTCTGTTGTCTGTTGAGTGCTCGAGCATTTGTTCAAAAGAACCCCCGAAGTCCAGGACTTAGACAATATCTGAATTTTTGTTGCTTGTTTGCATTTCTTTTCAGCTCGTTCTGGTAACCCAAGAGATCGAGCGTACAGGGTCGGATGCCAAGGTTCGAGCCGAGGCAGGGCTCGGGGCGACAAGGTTGAGCCTGGCGAAGTGTAGAGAGCGACTTTACGAGGTTGAGCTAGGACTGCGCCGAGCCGAAACCGAGCGAGGCCAGCTTCAGCTTATCTTAGGGCAGCGGGACAGCGATATAAGACGTTTAGAGGGCAGGATTGCCGAGATGACCGCCTCGGGTGAGGGCGAGGCTTCGCCGGCTGCCTTCACTAGTAGTCTTCGGACCAAGTGTTTTCGCCACACACTGTCAAAGGTAACGGCGGAGAGGGACGACCTTCTTTCGGAGATTCAGCACTTGCAAACCACGGAGACTAAGCTTCGGACGGAAGGAGAGGAGTTGACGACTAAGGTGGCCAAGCTTACGGTCGAACGAGATGAATTGGCGGCCGAAGTCGACGTGTTGAAGAGAGCCACTGTTGATAGGAGCATCGAAGTCACCCATCTTCGTCATCTTATCGCAAGCCACGTTGGAGTTCCGAGCTCGGCGGTACCGGCCTGCTTTGACGTCGAGGCGCAAGATGGTTCATTGAGGGGTCGGATCTCTGAGCTGGAAGCAGAGGTGGCTCGCCTCAGACCGCGTTCGGGGCCAATTAATGTGAGGAGCACTTCATGCACCCGAGCAGAGAGCGAGCGTGGCATCACTTTTTACGAGATGGCGACCCGTGAGCGCCTCGGCCATCCGAGCCCGGGGGACGCGCAGAGCTCAGTGGCCATTTCGTCGAGTGGTGCATCCGTCGGCGTGGCTGCCAGGAGCAGTACCGAGGACACGTCCCAACTTGCTGGCCTAGGATCGGGTTCCGGAGGCAAACGTCGCCGACCTCAAGTGTCCTTGAAGAGGAGCATCCCGGCGCCTCGGAAGCGTTGATGCGTCCGAGTTCGGTGTCTTGTAATCTTTGCTTTTCAGCTTCTTGTAATCTTTAGTGCCTTGTAATATTGATGTATGTAATGGTTGCTTTTAATAAAATTGGAATCGATTTAACTGTTGGTGTATCGTAATTGCCCAATTTTTGCTCTAATTGTGGGGTCGTGGAACCGAGGTTTGAGACTTGGCATTTTTGATTGGTCTTGTCTGCCGAACTCGAGCCTGTAATACGATTGGTGTCGAGAACGCTCGGGACGGGTGGTGAACCCGAGCCCGTGGTAAGGTCGGTGGTAAGAATGCTCGGAGCTGTCGCCGAGGCTTCAGACTTGGAAATTTTAGGAGATCTTGACTGCCGAACTCATGCGTGCAAGAGGGTCGGTGTTAAGAATGCTCAGAGCTGGTTCCGAAGCTTCGAACCATTCAACGGCTTTGGGAGCAGTTCCGAATGGCGAACTACTTCTAGATCGCTTGGAAGCGAACTTGTGAGGTAGAATCGAGCCAAGTGTTGGGCTCCGTAACCATCGTAAGATTAAGGGCGTGGGAGCAATTCCGAATGGCGAACTACCCCTAGCTCGCTTAGGAGCGAACTTGCGGAGTAGAGTCGAACCAAGTGTTGGACTCCGTACCATTCAACGGCTGTAGGAGCAATTCCGAATGGCGAACTACTTCTAGATCGCTTGGGAGCGAACTTGCGAAGTAGAATCGAGCCAAGTGTTGGGCTCCGTAACCATCGTAAGATTAAGGGCGTGGGAGCAATTCCGAATGGCGAACTACCCCTAGCTCGCTTAGGAGCAAACTTGCGGAGTAGAGTCGAACCAAGTGTTGGACTCCGTACCATTCAACGGCTGTAGGAGCAATTCCGAATGGCGAACTACTTCTAGATCGCTTGGGAGCGAACTTGCGAAGTAGAATCGAGCCAAGTGTTGGACTCCGTAACCATCGTAAGATTAAGGGTGTGGGAGCAATTCCGAATGGCGAACTACCCCTAGTTCGCTTAGGAGCGAACTTGCAGAGTAGAGTCGAACCAAGTGTTGGACTCCGTACCATTCAACGGCTGTGGGAGCAATTCCGAATGGCGAACTACTTCTAGATCGCTTGGGAGCGAACTTGCGAAGTAGAATCGAGCCAAGTGTTGGACTCCGTAACCATCGTAAGATTAAGGGCGTGGGAGCAATTCCGAATGGTGAACTACCCCTAGTTCGCTTAGGAGCGAACTTGCGGAGTAGAGTCGAACCAAGTGTTGGACTCCGGAACCATCGTAAGATTAAGAAATTAAAGCGGAGAGATGTAGTAGCAAATACGAAAGAACTTTATTTATTAATATTTAATGATTGGCTGCTTCTAAAGTTGCTAGCCGTTATTACAATGAAGAAATAAAAGAAAAATCACTACTAGTAAAAGGAAGGGGAATGTTTGACATCTCGAGTTACTTAGAGAGGCGTAGGTGCCTTCTCTTGGTATTTCATAAGATGGTCGGCATTCCAAGTCCTGGGAATTTCTCTGCCTTCGAGATCTTCTAGCTTGTATGCGCCGGGGCGGATCACTTTTGAGATTTTGTATGGTCCCTCCCAGTTCGGGGCCAGTTTGCTTTTCTGTCCGGGGAACGAGATGGCCAATTTTCGGAGGACGAGATCCCCTTCTTTGAGGTCCGTCGGGCGGACCCTTTTGTTGTATGCTAGCTCGATCCTCCTTCGGTAAGCTTGCTGGCGTATGGCCGCTCTCTCTCTGATTTCATCTATCAGATCCAGACTCACTCTGAGCTCTCTAGCGTTCTGCTCTTCTTCATAAGCTATCAGACGTGGAGAGGGTATCCCGACTTCCAGGGGGATGATGGCCTCGGCCCCATAGGTGAGATTGAACGGGCTCTCGCCTGTTGGGGTCCGCTTGGTGGTATGGTGATTCCAGAGCACGTTGGGTAGCTGATCGACCCACAGTCCTTTGGAACATTTGTCTAATCTTTTCTTCATGCCCGAAAGAATCTGTCGGTTGGCATTCTCTGCTTGGCCGTTCGACTGAGGATGGGAGACAGAGGAGAATCGGTGTTGTATGGAGAGGTCCTCACATAAGGCTCGGAAGGCGGCCCCAGTAAACTGCGTTCCATTATCCGTGACTATGACTCGGGGAACGCCGAACCGGCAAATCACATTTTTCCAGAAGAATTGAACGACCCTATGCTCGGTGATCGTAGCCAGAGGCTCGGCTTCTATCCATTTAGAGAAATAGTCGACTGCCACGACTAGGAACTTTAGCTGCCCGGGGGCTGGAGGAAATGGTCTTAGTAAATCCATCCCCCACATAGTGAAGGGAATGGGACTCGATAGGGAGGTTAGCGGTGCCTGTGGAAGGCGTCGGATGTCTGCATACTTTTGACAGGAGCTGCATTGCCGAACGTGTCGTTCGGCGTCCCGTGGGAGAGTGGGCCAGTAATACCCATAGTTCAACACCTTGCGCGCTAGAGCCCTGGATCCAGAATGAGCTCCGCCGATCCCCTCATGGAGCTCTTGCAGGGCGTAGATGGCTTGCTCGGGGGAGAGGCACCTTAGATACGGTCGACCATCCACCTGGGTGAAGGAGCGTTTATATAAGATGCCTTCGATTAAAGTAAAACGCTCGGCTCGGGTCCTGATTCTTCGTGCTTCTCTCGGATCTTCAGGGAGGAGTCCGTTCCTCAAGAATTCGACAATGGGTTTCATCCAGTTGTCCTCGAGGAGGACGGGCAATGCTTCAACAGAGTCTGGCGCTTCATCCTCTATGCTCGGCTTCAGGAGGACTTCTATCAAAATGGTCTGTTCCAGACCTTGAAGGGAAGAGGAGGCTAACTTGGATAAGGCGTCGGCCTGAGCATTTTCTTCTCGGGGGATCCTTTGGATGAGAGCCTCGTCGAACAGTACCATGAGGCTCTTTACTTTGGCCAAGTATTTAATCATTCTGTCATCGCGGGCTTCATACTCGCCGAGGACCTGGTTGACAATCAACTGGGAGTCGCTGAAAATCTGTAGCCGTTGTGCGCCAGCATTTCGGGCCATTCGAAGCCCGGCTATTAGTGCTTCATATTCGGCCTCGTTGTTCGAGGCTTTGAAATTTATCCGGAGGGAGTATTGGAGGATGAAGTCATCTGGTCCTGCCAAGATGACTCTTGCCCCGCTTCCCTCATTACAAGAGGACCCGTCAACGTAGACCGACCAGACGGGGGGTCCTTTGCTGCTTGGCTAGACTCGGGGATTGTAGTCTCAACTATGAATTCGGCCAGCGCCTGTGCCTTGATTGCAGTCCGAGGCTGATAAGTTATATCGTGCTGGCTCAGCTCGATCGACCACTTCATGAGGCGACCGGAAGTCTCGGGTTTGTGAAGAATCTATTTCAGCGGCTGGTCGGTAAGGACGACCACCGAATGGGACTGAAAGTAGGGTCTAAGTTTTCTCGCGGCCATTACCAGGGCATAAGCCATTTTCTCAATCTTCGGGTATCGGAGCTCGGCATCCCGGAGCACTTTGCTGACATAATATATGGGCCTCTGAGCCCTTTCTTCTTCCCTGACCAAAACCGCACTGAGCGTCTGTTCGGAAGCTGCAAGGTAGAGGTAGAGCGGTTCGCCGGGTACTGGTTTGCTAAGGAGAGGGGGATTGACGAGGTAAGCTTTAAGCTGGTCGAAGGAGTCTTGTTGCTGCTGCCCCCACTCGAATCCTTTAGCCCCCCTGAGGGCTTTGAAGAACGGGAGGCACTTCTCCCCGGACTTCGACAGGAAGCGCCCTATGGCGGCTATGCGGCCAGTCAATCTCTGAACTTCTTTAACATTTCTGGGAGGGGCCATGTCCAATATGGCCTTGATCTTTTCCGGGTTCGCTTCAATTCCTCGTTGGCTAACCATGAAGCTGAGGAACTTGCCCGATGAGACGCCGAACGCACACTTGTTCGGGTTGAGTCTCATATTGTGCTTCCTCAAGACATCAAATGCTTCTTGGAGGTCAGCTACATGATCAACGCCTCGGATGCTCTTTACAAGCATGTCATCGACGTACACTTCCATGTTCCGGCCGATCTGGGCCTGGAAAACCTTGTTGACGAGGCGTTGGTATGTTGCCCCTGCGTTCTTTAGGCCGAATGGCATGACTCTGTAGCAATAAAGACCTTGGTCGGTCACAAAAGACGTCTTAGGGATATCCGACGGGAACATCCTTATCTGATTGTAACCCGAGAAAGCGTCCATGAAGCTTAGAAGCTCATGTCCCGAGGTTGCGTCAATCAGAGTGTCGATGCTCGGTAGAGGGAAGGGATCTTTGGGACAGGCTTTGTTGAGGTCGGTGAAATCAATGCAAATTCTCCAAGTCCCATTGGACTTCTTCACCATTACTATGTTTGATAACCATTCAGGATAGTTTACTTCTTGTATGAATCGGGCCTTCAACAATTTGTCTACCTCCTCTTTGATGGCGAGCTGACGCTCGGAAGCGAACTTGCGCCTCTTTTGCTGGACCGGTTTGGACCCCGGATCAACACTGAGGCGGTGGACCAAGAGTTCTTCGGAGATACCGGGAATGTCTGCAGCTGACCATGCGAAGAGGTCTTGGTTGGCTCAGATGCATTTTACAATATCCGCGTATAGGGCGGATGGGAGGGTCTTGCTGATAAAGAACCTGCGGGTCGGCTCCTGCTCCGAGAAGAGTACCTCTTCCAACTCGTCTACCGGCTCGAAAGTTGGTCGAGCGGCCTCTTGGGGGATCTCGAGTGTTTCTAAGGAGAGGACGGGTCCGAGAGTGGAGGTCATATAACACTTGCGGGCCTGCTCCTGATTGCCCCTTACTTCTCCCACCCCAGCCCGAGTGGGGAATTTCATTTTGAGATGATAGGCAGAAGGGACGGCTTCAAGGGCGGCTAGGCCGGGCCGACCCAAAATGACGTTGTAGGCCGCTGGGACATCTACGACCATGAAATCCATCGACTCTGTGCGGGTAGTAGGAGTTTTGCCGGCCGTGACATCGAGGGTGATTACCCCTTCAATCGTCACCGGCACTCCCGTGAACCCGTGGAGCGTGTAGCCGGCGGGCTTGAGTCTGTCTCGGGAGAGCTTCAGCCCCTTGAAGGCGTCGAGAAAGAGGATGTTGACGGAGCTACCGTTATCCACTAAGATTCTCTCGACTCTGAAATTGGCCATGTGAAGGCTGATGACGAGTGCGTCACAATGAGGGGTGCGGACACCCTCGAGATCTTCGTCAGAGAAGGTGACGGGCACTCCGAGGCCTTTGGGAGGAGGGGTGGTTCGGACCGAGTTTACTTCTCTAATAAAAGCTTTCCGAGAAGAGTTCGTGGAGCCCCCCATTGGACCTCCGTGGATGAGGTGGAGGACTCGTTCTTCCTCAAACTCTGGAGTCTCTTCTCGTTCCGGGCGTTTGGTAGCCCCCCGAGGCGGAGGAGGAAGTTCCGCTTGGTCTTTTCTCACAAACCTGGCCAGTTGCCCTCTCTGGATAAGGGCTTCGATCTCGTTTTTCAGGGCACGGCAATCGTTGGTATCATGACCATGGTCTCGGTGATAGCGGCACCATTTCTCTTTATCTCTTCTTTTTGCCGGGGTGTTCATCCTCGGAGCAGGAGGTAAGACTCCCTCTTTTTCAACTTCCATGAAGATGGTGGAGATGTTAGTAGTGAGGGGAGTGAACTTTTCAAATCTAGGAGGTCGGCGCTGGCCGGCGTTATCTTTCTGGAGTTTCCTGGCCCCTTCTTCTTCTTCCGTCCCCTTCCTCTTAAACCCGGAGGTAGAACCCTCCCGGTGGGGTTGCTGTTCGGCCTCTTCGGCCCGGATGTACTTTTCAGTGCGGAGGAGTAGGTCGGAAAAGTCATGAGGTGGTTTCTTGGCGAGGGAGGAGCGGAGGTTGGAATTGAGGATATTGGATTGAAATGCCACCGTAGCGACCGACTGGTCCAGAGACGCTATGGATCGGGCTTCGGCTGTGAATCTTTTCACATAATCCCTCAGCTTTTCCCCCTTCTTCTGGTGAAGGTGCAGGAGGGAGATGCTGGTCTTCTCAGCCCTTCGGCTGCTAACAAAATGGGTGATGAACAGGGTTTCGAACTGTTCGAAGGAGAATATCGACGCTGGGGCAAGGCGAGAGTACCATTCTCGAGCTGGGCCTTTGAGAGTTGCAGGGAATGTTTTGCAGAGGAGGGCATCGGAAGCTTGATGGAGGAGCATCAAAGTCTTAAAGCTTTCGATGTGGTCAACTGGATCAGTCTCCCCAGTGTAGTTCTCGAACTGGGGAGGTTTGAAGCCGAACGGCACGGGGGCATCTACTATGGTCCGGGAGAATGGGGGTCGACTAGGACGTAGGGTCCTCCCCCTGAGCTCCTCTTCTCTGTTTATCTGTCCCAAGAGTTTTTCCACCTCGTTTAGACGGCGGTTCATGGTGTCATCCCTCCGACGGTAATCTGCCGAGCCACGGGACTCGTCTTCGTATGAGGGGGAGCGAGGGCTGCGGCGATGGTAACTTCGAGAACGACGAGGACTTGGGGAGCGCCTGGAATTGGTAGGAGCGGGTCGAGGAGAAGGGGACCGTTGGCGAGGGCTTCGGACCGGAGGAGGGGATGGGGCCCTCGGCTAATTGGGGTTTTGTCGGAGGTTGAGGGCCTGTTGTACCATTGCTTGGAACTGTTGGAACTCGGCACGAGTAATGGGTGCCTCATTGTTCCTAGGCTGCTGCCGACCTGCGGGAGAGTGCCTCCTTCGATAACGATCGGGGGAGTCCTTTCTCCCTCTTCGGATGGGGGACCTCCTGTGCTCTCGGTGACGGGGGGATCGCTCTTGCTGGCGGGAGGCTTCCCCCCGAGCCCGCTTTTCATCCAGATGACGACGGAGGTCATCATCTTCCGGACGTTTGGGAGGGGCATTGTGGCGACCAGAGGCTCGAGGATGATGGGAGGCCATGGAGGCACTAGAGGCGTTATGGATGGAGAGGTTCTCTTGGTGAAGAGGCTGTTTCTGAGGGTTAGGACCCTTTGGATCAGGAGGTGGAGGGTTCCTTTGGAGTGGCTCTTCCATGGTAGGGGGAAGTTGCCCTTGTTGCTGAGCGGGATCAGGAAGGACTTCTTGCTGGTCTGGGTTGGGTACTCGATTAGATCCCCTTGACCTAACTTTGCGGGGCGGCATGGCTGGAGAAGACCTGTTCACCGGGAAGAGGGGAGGTCTCTATTCGTTAGTTTCCCACAGACGGCGCCAATCTGTTGCCGCTAATTTCGGTGTGGGGGCAAACAGACAGTATTTGTGAGTTCGTGAAAAACCTGAATAGCAGACCTAACCTGTTCCGCCGGAGCTTGACCGTTGACTCCCGCCGTTCACCTGCAAGGAAGTGCGAGACACCGGGGTTGATCCCGGCGACGCACCATCCGACGCTCAAGTCAGTAACCAGGAATGATTATGAAAGAGCGTTTAACTAGCAAAAGATTGATTACCTCTTAATGGAGATGGATGGGGGGTATTTATAGGCGTCTTAGAGAACAATTTAGGGATGTAATCCACATGGCCTGATATAGAATAATCTCCTTGTAAACAGATTAGGAATGTAATCTGATAAGGTATATTCTGGTAATCAGATAAGAAATTTAATCCCCAAATCCCAGTGAAAAGATTGACGTTCATCAGGACCGTTGATCAAGATTGGTCAGGGATCCCGATTTTATCTTGTTGGGTGAGGTGTGTAGCGGGTTAAAACCCGCACCCTCTTGTCAGCGGATCCATTCGCGGGTTATTGGGTCCCCGGGGAGAAGATCCAATACCCATTTTGGACTCTTTGGTAGAGAAATTACCGTTTTTCCCTCGGGCTTCAAGATTTGTGCCTGATTTAGACGGCTCCGATTAAACCCCATTTTTAGCCATATCAGTCCTATTAATCCATTTTTATAAAACTTGATTCTCTATTTTGATCTAATATTTTATTAGACAAAAATTTTATCCATAAAAACTGGGTTACCTTCCAACAGTAAATCATTGATTTAATAATTCATATTTTAGAATATAAAACTAACTTTCAATAGTTTCTTTTCACTAATTAACATGAAATTTCATTAAAGTAACACTATTATATGTCTTGTCAAATAAGTTCAATAGTATCAATCTAAATGTTCATATAATGAACCATTCCTCATTCATGTATACTAGTGCATGGCAAAAATGAATTTCTTTTCTCATTAACAACTACATGATGAAAAATAAACATAACATGTTTCAATACTACAACAAACAATAGTATAGACTACTTTATCACATCAAACTTTCTATACTACTCATTCATTATTATTAGCATGCATTGTTCTATAATTAGAAAGTATGAGAACACCAACCTCTAATGAAGATTGAACAACAAGAAGAAACACACTCCTAGCTCCTTCTCTCCTTGCAAGATCACTCCAAAGCACAAAAACACTCTTTCTCTCTCTTTTTTTTTCTTTCTTTCTTTCTCTTATTTTGATTATGTTTTTGGTGTGAAAAGAGAGAGAAAAATGGGTTGTATTTATAGGACAAAGTTAGGGTTCAAAGTGCAAAATTACACACCTAATAAATTACTCAATTTAATTTTCACCCTTTTATTTTCTTAACTCTCAAAACCCCCAACCTTTCATTTTCTCAACCCCTCTAATTCCCTAACTCCCAACCTCTCACTCTCCCCCCACTCAGTCACGGTTAAACGTTGGAAAAGCCCAATTTAAACAGCATACAATGTGCTGTACTGTACAAGCCTGTGGAACCCCCCACTGTGAAGCCACGTCAACCGGCTTGACGAAGCCAACAGCTTCCCAATCGTTTCTGTTTTTACACATCATCGGCCCCCATTCTCTTTAATACACATTTCAATTTATATTATGCCATCCAGCATGCATAATTTACCAAGTAGTAGCTCTTTATTAATATATCTTATATGTATATATATATCATATATATGTATACTATAAATAATGTTATACTATTATTATATTATTTTGAAAATCACGGGGTGTCACACCCACTCCGAAACTTATTTTGAAAACAAATGCGCTTAAGTATGCATACCGAAAAACACGTACTTCACACGTAAAACATAAAAAAACGAAATTTAGTTTTATTATCTAAAAATATTAAAGATAATAAAAATACAATATAAGAAAATATATTTATTAATTTTACGATGAAATTGCTACGTACGTAGAAAACACGTGCATTTCACGTACAAAATCATTTTAATGAAGAAAAATGAACTTCCGTTTATAAAACGAGTTCGAACACAAAAAAATAAATAAGCAATACTCATAAAAATATCACTAGCGATAAAAAAATACGTAGCTGATATGTGCACCGAAAACACATAAAAAGCACGTAAATATATAAAGATTGAAATATTATATTTTAGTTGACTCAAATAGGATAAAATCAACATTGGGAATGCATAAACAGACGGAAATTCAAATACATAGTAAAAACACGTTACAAAATACACGTGCGTAACACACAAGGACAAAAGTGTCATTTCCAATTTTGCGGGGTGTTACACTCTTTTCTCCCGACTAGGTATAGTTCTGAGGACAGAACTACTCTAAGGAAGGAGTAATGTAATATCCCGAACAAAATAAAATATTATCTATCTATCTATGTGTGTGTGTGTGTGTGTGTGTGTGTGTGTGTGTGTGTGTGTGTGTGTTATTTTTCTAAATTACTACACGAATAAATTGGTGCATGATTATTAAAGGAAATAGCCATGCACATTTGTGCACTAGGGTTAGGGTTAGGGTATAAAGACTTAGGGTTGGTAGCCTAGGGTTAAAACCTAACCCTTATCCTAATAAAACCCTAGAATCAATCTTGATGAAGATCTAAGGGTGGGAATTTCTCATGAAGAAGTCTTCATGAAGACTCCAAGAGAAGTCTTGAACCTTCTAGTTTATATGTGTTGGCCCTTAATCTCACCCTCCACCTCCACTAAACTCACTCAACACCATCCCCACCCTACACCTTATTGACTTGGCAGGCCTCATCTTCTAGGAGAAACCCTAACTCTCACTCCCCTCTATTATTACCTACTTCACTTACTCTTTCATCCACTTTTCCATTTGGTTCTTGTTCTTCAAAAAAAAAGGAGGGGGGGGGGGGGGGGGGGATAAAGAGAGGAGATCCTTTTAAGAGGTTGTAGAAGATTAGTAGGAGTGAAGAAGGGACAAGGAGAAATCTTGAAAAGCTAGGAGCCAAAGCACAAAAGGATTTTTCTTGCAAACTCAAAGTGTGGGTGATCTCTCTCTAACTCAAATTTCTTTTGTTAAGTTTCTTTGTATGGGAATTTAGCATAAGGAGTAGTTAAGTATTTTGGTTGCCTCATATGAAGAATTGACAACACTAAGAAAATATAAGTTGTATGGTAGAACAACTTCATTCAAATTTTTATTGAAAGAAACGCATGCAATAAGCAAGTTAGGAATTTCTATCTCTTTAACAGTGTGGATTTTTGAACTCAAATTTTTTTGGGCTTGCTCTTGTATGTATCTAGAGATTATATGAATTTTCTCATAATATTTGGAGACGATTAGATAGCTCAACATCAGTCCCAAAGTCGGATAGTAACTGACTACAAAAACTGTCGTTTTAAGGAAGTTTGTCATGACTTCCAAGGGACATAACTCAGTATTCGCTAGATATGTTTAGCTGAAATTTTTTGGGAAGGCTCTTGTCTATGTATACTACCAAAATCCCAAATTTTACCATTTTCTGAAGTGGTTTGATGCCTCAAAAATTCTCCAAATCTCGCTGGTCTAAAAGACAGAACTGCAAATTTCTGTTTAGAGACTAAATTTCTTATGCGCATAAATACTTGTATACTTATTATATTGCTATAAAATTTTAAAAGTAGCTTTATTTATAGTCTATTTTATGATCCCAAAATTTTAAAATTTTCAGATGATGTTTGACAAGGTTTCAAAAATAAATCGTTAGTAGAAGCAAAAACCTCGTCTGAAAAACAGTGTAGATTTTGTGTCATATTTGTAGAGTCATAACTCTCTTCTTTCTAAAAGTTTGGATATAATTTTTGGACACCTTGCAATGGTATATGTCTAGTGATGGATTCTTAAATTTCAAGAGCTTTAGCAAAAGGGTTGATTTTATATGGAATTTTGATTAGACTGTGTTTAATACTTGTGCTGATTACACAGCCCGTACGTTTGTGATGTTCTGGAAGTATGGGTTTGGAATTTGCCAAAGTGATGAACTAGGAACTCATAGTAGAGGTCATAAGCTTTCCAACAAACCCAGGAACTCGTAATTCCAAGTTGTGTAGTAATTGATATGATTTTTCAAACGCTGGACAGATCCAGCCACTCTTAAGGGGGTGATATTTTGCATATGCATGATTTTCCCCTAATCTCACGTGTTGATTGGGGAGTTGGGGGTAGTTGTATACCCCCATACTTAGTTGTTTTGGTGTCTCACGCTATTTAAGACATAGGGGAGGGCCTTGCACGACAATTGAGTCGTCGGCCATATCTAATTAATCGTCTACGCCTACCAACTGTTAGGACAACTCCGGGACTTCCGCCATTAGCAATTAAAAATGGCCGACTCGGACACCGACAGAATCATGGGAGATGATCACGGGCCAAGTTGAGAGTAAGATTCATATGGGAAAGTGGCGAGCAAAGTGGTTGCGTCGCCGGAGCTGCCAATTGGTAGACAAGGACTAGGGTTCCGTTAGGGATATCATTAAGACTAGGTGCAACCTAGACCGTGGATCAGGCTGTGACCATGCCCTTATAACACATCTAGGTAGACTTAATGTTAACTAGATATTTTCATCCCCTATAAACCACAATAGTTTCTAGCAACTAGGAAATGGGTGACGTACTCTCCTGTCATTAGGGATACGTGCTGCGGTGCGTATCTTGCACTCTAGATTGTTGAAGTACCGTGGTAAGGACGGGATGTGATTTTCTGGCGGATAGGGGGATTAAACCTTCGAGGCCGTCAAGTTCTATGCTGGTGAACACGAACGGGTCGTATAGGCTGCGGTCCTGTGAAATACGGCGCCATATGTCCGCTGCGGTGTATCTTTAAGTTCGTCATGGCTTTTGAATGGGGTCCAGGTGCTGGACACTAGTGGCAAACCGAGACACCACTAGGTGACTGCAGAACGGGTGAGACCAATAACCTCATCAACCACGATCTATCTATCAAGAACAGGACGAGTATGAGAGTAGGATGCATGGCGAGGGTTCAAATCTCTAAACTTGGAGACAACGGCTTGATTTGGAAAGTATGTAGTATGGGATGCATACATTTTCAAAGTCTGCTTGCATTAGACTAAGTACATCTTGACGTATGCATTAGATTACTAGGGTGTTTCATACACGGACGCACTTGACCCGACCCCACCTCCCACCATTTAGTCATTTTCTTTTGCTTTCATATTTGATTTTTGTTTGGGGAGATCATTGCTTTTATCAGTCTCGCGTCAGTAGAATTACTGACGTACCCACTCTTTTAGGTGCTAAATTGCCGACCCGTGGAGTCCACAAAAGCTCAAGTCTGACGGTGCATCCAAGTGACAGTACCAAGTGTTCCTTATTCACTTTTTTTTTGTAAAATATGATTTGTAATTTCTGAACAGCTAATATGGTAACACTTGAACTTGTACATCATGGAATAAAATTTGTTTAAAAAAATTCTTGTTTTTTTTTGTATTGTGATTGTTTGAAGAAAAGATTCTGAATTACGTCGGAAATCACTACAATGAAAATTTGGGGTGATACACTGACCCTGGGAAGGCATTTACTTTTAGATTCACTTCTCATTGGAGTTAAATACTGTATAAACTATCAAATCAAACTGTCAAAGTTTTGTGCTATGAAGATATCGGTGTAAACTTTTAGAGACAATTCTTGGAAAATGAGAAGTGAAACACCTAGGATTCAACATAATGCTATAGGTTGATCATTTGTAAGGTTGCTGTAGCCAATAGGGTGACTGATCACTATTATCAGTACCTATAGGGTGACTGATCACTATTATCAGTAGGGACTTTAGGGAGCTACCTATACATCATATGGCTATACGTGGTTTCGTTGCACATTTAGAACAAAGTTTATCCTTATTTAGTATATGTAGCTTCTAAATTTGATTTCAAAGAGTAAAAGGAAAGGATTGTGCCGGTTTTGCAGAGAGATGGGCGAATCTTGATTGACGGAACTTTGTTTTCCGTATTTGTGTTCTCCGCTGGTTAACAAGCCCTCAAAGAAATCTTTTAACGTAGGAGTGTCTTATTTTCTCTATATCATAGATTATTTTGGCCATTCGGTGCAACTAAGTGCACCATGTTTAAACTTACTCTGCTCAAATTTGTCCTACGCTTGACTGAAGATCGCCATCCTTTACCATGTTTGAGAAATGACCGATTACAAAATCATGCATGGTGCATGACTCCTTAATTAAACACTGAATCTTGTGGAAAGTTTTTTTTTTGAGGTTTAAGGTGGAATAACGCCACCCTGTTTCATTAATAAAAAAATTAATAAAATAATCCTGGTGTACCGGGAGAAAAACAAAAGTACAGTGCAGAAAATAAAACATAACCCCCCAACAAAATTCTGGGGGGGTGGGACTAACCATCCATACAAAGTACAACCCAAAAGTACAGTAGATCGAAACAAAATACAATTTAGAGATAGTTGCGTCCAGTGGGAATCCGAAGTCTCCTGTTCCATATGAGCATGAAGGACGCCTACCCCTCAGTCCATTGTCGGTCCAAACTAGACCTTCTCATCATCAAATTTCTCCACCTGGAAGACTCTGTCAATCCTCTCTCTAGCTCCTGTGGCAGCAGCTGTGGCCCAAAAATAAATAAGATGCATGATATGAGTAAGGTTACTAGAAATACTATTACATGAAGCACGAAAATAGAAATTATTTCTGTCTAGCCATAACACCCAAGTAGTTGCCGCAATGGCTATGTACCAAGTATCCTTCATTTCTTGGCGTACTTATGCAAATTTGGGGCCAATCCACAAATCCTCGTATTCGTTGGGGTAGTCGCTTGTCCCTAAGGCCCGTAATACCTCTACCATAGTCGTCGTACTCCTTTGGCAGTGAATGAACAGGTGATTCAAATTCTCCGTATGTATGTTACAGAATTCGCAGTTGATCGCTAATTGGGGTTGTCTTTTGGCAAGATTCTCTCTGATGTGGATAGCATTATTGAGCACTAGCCAGAGGAAGACCCTCACTTTAAGGGGTGTTCTGGCCTTCCATAACACCTGTGTCCAACTGGGTCTGCATTCTCGATAGTGAATTCGATGGTACAGAAACCTAACAGTGAAAGCTCCTTTGGTCTCTAATCCCCAATGCATCTAATCTGGGTCCTGAGCACACATCACCCCGTTTCGCATAATGTGTATTTGCAGTTCATGCAATTTCTGATGTAACCCTGGGTTTAGAGGACCTCGAAATGCTGGTCTTCAGTTGCCCCTCTTCCATGTCTCGGCCACAGAGATATTCGGACGAGTCATTTTCTCATACAGGTCTGGAAAGGTCTCCTTTAGGGTATGGGCACCACACCATCTGTCCCACTAAAATCTGGTGGACCGTCCATTACCAATAGTTAAAGTAACTGCTGAGTTGAAAGGTCCGCTTGCTTTGGTAATTCCTTTTCAGAAGCGAGAAACTCTAGACCCTACCCGGAAGTCTAAACTTCTCGTACCTTTTCTCCGAAGGTACGGTTGAATAAGGTCCTGCCAACCTTTCCCGCTGTGGTGGAAGACCTTCCACCATCATTTCCCCAATAGGGCAAGGTTCATATCTCTTAAGTCGATGATGCTTAGTCCTCCATGCTTCTTCTTCATGCATGCAATGCCCCACTTGACCAGGTGATATCCCCCCTATTCGAATCCACCCCTTTCCAAAGGTATCATTTTCGGATTCGGTCAAACCTTTGGATTACCCATTTAGGTAGCTCAAAAAATGACATGTAGTAAATGGACAGATTATACAACACCGAGTTGATAAGTACCACTCTGCCTCCGAGGGAAAGTGACTTTCCTTTCCAACCAGACAATCTGTCCTCCACCTGTCTATGATAGGTAGTCAGTTCGTCTTAGTAAGCTTCCCTGGTCTGAGTGGGAGACCCAAATATTTGATTGGAAACTCATCTGTCATACAGTTTAGTATGGTAGCATGGTCCAGTGCTTCTACATCAGAAAGTGCAATTGGAGTCAAAGCACATTTGTGAAAATTATTCCTGAGACCTGACCAGACCTCAAAACAGTAGAGGGCCCCTTTAAAGCAGACTGTTTCTGACTTATTCCCGTTGCCAAAGAGTAGAGTGTCATCATCATACTGAAGAATCGTGCATCCTTGATTAGAGGTGCTGCTAGCCACAAGCATTATCCAACCTTTCCTTCGACAGTTATCTAGCATGCCCCTCAGCACATCCGCTACGAAAGTGAATAGAAGAGGTGACAGTGGATCCCCCTGCCGGAGTCCCTTCTTGCATGAAAACGATAGACCCAGTCGCCTATTAACTGAGATAGCCATTTTACTAGTGTATAGACAGTGTTTGATCCACCTAATCCATTTAACCCCGAAGCCTCTCCCTCTGAGAGCTTCCAGCAAGCATTCCCAGTCGACAGAATCATATATTTTCTCAAAGTCCAATTTGAGGAGAAAACTCTTAGAATTGCCCGTATGGCAGTGGTGGATAACTTGTTCTGTGGGGGCCACACAATCCAGGATACATCTCCCCTTAATAAAACCAGTTTGGGTTTTGCTAATTAAACTGTCCATGATGCTTCCCAGGCGGATGGCCAGTATCTTTGTGATGACCGAACAGTTTATGAGGCTAATCGGTCTAAAATCCTCCAGCCTCGTAGACTCCGCCCGTTTAGGTATCAGGACTACTTCCACAAAGTTGAACATGCCCAATCTGAGGTTATTGTGAAAGAATTCATCCATCAGCGCCATAATGTCCCCTTTTATTTCTTTCCAGAACACTTGGTAGAACATCGTTGGGAAGCCGTCTAGCCCCGGCGACTTGTCTGCTCCCATTTGAGTGATGGCCTTTTCCACTTTCGTTTCCGAAAAAGGTACTTCCAAAGCGGCTAGCATTTGTGCTGACTCGTTCTGGCCGTCCAGCCAGAAATCCTCCCTCGGTGGGACCCTGAAGTCATTCTTCTTCCCAAAGAGGCCCTTGTAGTAATCTTGAAAGGTTTTGAAAATCACATTTTTGTCTTGCGATGTTCCCGTATCCATCTGTATTGACAGAACTAGATTGGATCTACGTCTTTCGCTTGCCACTCGGTGAAAGTAGGCTGTATTCGCGTCTCCCTCTTTGAGCCACGAAATCCTCGACCTTTGTTGCCATTTAATCTCTTCCAGCTTATAAAGATTGGCAATATTTTCTCGAAGCTCTAGTAGTCTGTTTCTTTCATCTTGAGACAGGACTCTCGTTTCTTCCAATCTTTCTAGCTCATTAATTCCTTCCAAAAAGGAATTTTTTGTACGCCAGATGGTCGAGAATTTAGACCGATTCCATCTACGCAGCTGCTTTTTCAATCTGCGGATTTTTTCACACCATCTGGTTGCAGTATCCGACCCAGTAGTTGGGAGCGCCCAATTTTCCATCACCATGTGGTGAAATCCCTGGATTTCTAGCTATATCTTCTCAAATCTGAACTTCCTTGGCCTTTGAGATCCCTGTACCCCAGCATCAAGCAGGACCGGTGTATGATCTGATGAAGGTCTAGGGATAGATTTAGCGGTTGCTAATGGGAATTTTGCCTCCCAGTCCATCGATACTAGTATCCTGTCTAATTTGGCCATAATCGGGAATGTTTGCATGTTTGACCATGTAAATAGTCTGTCATTGATTGGGATATCGATCAGCACTAGTTGTGCGATCACCCTATTGAACTCTTCTCTGTGTCTGTCGCTGGAGCCTCTACCCTTGTGCTCGAAAGCAAATCTGGTAATATTGAAGTCCCCCCCCCAACAATCCAAGGTCTCGGCCATTGTTGTCGAATATCGATAAGCTCTTGCCAAAAGATTTCTCGGTCTGTAGCCACGTTCATCCCATACATGACAGTGATCGTCTGCATCCAATTATCAGACCGTCACGCCAGTCGGATAGTCAGGGTGAATGTTCCACTGTACTCCTCAGAGTAGGTGAAAATATTCGGGTTGAACCCAATAGCAATTCCCCCCGAAGCTCCTGCGGACAGGCGTATCACCCATTCCTTGATTCTGTGGCCCCCAATTCTTTTGAGTTTTAATCCGTGCGCGAGTTTGGTCTCCTATAACCCTACCACTTCCGCCTTGGATTTCTTAATGACGTCCCTAACCATATCTCTCTTCCCCCTATCCTCCAGCCCCCTAACATTCCAGAATAGTGTATTCATTGGGGGACCGTGTCTAGATTGATCGTGGATGTGGGTGTCGGACAGGCTTCTTCCTCGAAGACCTCTGTCACCCCAGAGCTGGATCCCAGCTCTTTCTGAGAACTAGCCTTAACCCGTTCAGTTTTCCAACCCCTAATTTTATTGAGTAGTAGAGTATTACGTTCTATGTCAACACCTCTAAGCCACAGGTTTGAGCTAGGATAAAAACATCAGAATCATGAAATTTAATATAGAAGCTAAAAAAATTCTCGTACCTCCGTCATCGAATTTTGCAGTCTTGGCCGCCGCAATCACCTCCAGATAGTCATCCAAGGACTTCACATGAGCCCACTTAGGCGACCGCCGTATCCTGAACCCAACTGTCCTGCCTGACGTTCCCGTACTATAGCCAGGCGCTGACTCTGGAAGTGTGGATAAGACCATCTCTGGGGAGGCCTCTCTCTGTGTATCAGTAATAAACTCTAGGTCCTCTGACTCCTCGTCCATAAATGAGAATTCTTCGTCCAAATTTAAGCGCCCTTCCATGTCCTCATTACTATCTGCATACTGAATTTCCAGTTGTATAGTAGGTTCTCCCCTCGCGGACTCCTCGTTGAGCCCACAAATTGATGATGAATCTACGAGAATAGCGGTGCTTCCTGTTGCGGACCCCTCAATGGGCCCACTACTCGTCGGAAGTTGTACCTGATTGTGCAAATCTAAAGATATATTTGTCTCAGATGTAATAGATAGCATTTTGGGCCTCTCTTTGGGCCCACTAACGCCTACAAAAGAGATCCCTTCAAACCCACAAATTCAGATGCTGAACAATAAGTATAATAGACTAACACTTCGATGTACACTGCTCATGCTTACATCATTTGGAAATTAAAAGGATATATATCAGTCTACTTGACTAGTACTTTATGTTGATATAAGGAATCAAACGTGAAAAGTGCTTAACTAGACCTTAATTAATAACTAATTAAATCTAAAAGTGCTTTAATAGCTTAATACATCATCATAGCTAGTTGGCAGAACATCCAGTCAGTTAGATAAACATGAGAATGATAAACTACAATTGAGGGTACATATCAAAAGAGAAAGCTCTTCTTCTAAATTTTTATTGATTCCTGAATGGGACCAGAACTAAGTTCAGTTTCAACAGAAACCTCAACATGTGTCCATCCCGGATTGGCCGGCCGGCATTTGTTTTGGAAAAAGGTTCCTTGCAGGGAATCAATTTTGGAGTTGGCAGACAATAGAAGCCCTCCTTTGTTGTATATCCCATAAAAAGAGCTGTTTGTGATTTAAGATTTGTTTTGTTTGGGCATATATAGTTAATAATAAGGTTTTAGAAGGTAAGGGTTAGCTACATTTACACCATGTTTTAAATTGTGTACAATGTGTTCTAAGTCGTGGTGTTCCTGCCCAACTTTCTCAGTTAACATAGTTTTTTTTAAAGAAAAAGATGCAATATAGACACCTTGTTTCATTAGTAAGTAGTTAACAAAATAAACCTGTACTATCCAGAAAACAAGAACAACATAACATAAATAAAACATATGACCTCCACCTAGCATAGGAGGGTGGGACAGATAGTCAATGTAGAAAATGAAGATAACATAACGGGTACAAGGAGGACCAAAAACATAAGACAACAAACATATAGGTGTCCCTAGCTACAACAAAGCCCTGGAGGGTGGAAGTGTATTACGTGCCCCTCAGTCCAGTGAAGGACTAATCGCAATTTTCTCATCATCATACTCATCCACCTAGAAGGTCTTGGCGATCCTTCCCCTAGGACCTGCCACTGCAGATGTAGCCCAATGCATAATAAGAGTTCGATTACCAGAAATACTATTATGAGTAGCACGAAAATAAAAGTTATTTCTATCAAGCTAAAGAACCCATGTCGTTGCGGTGATAGCAATATACCAAGCTTCTCTCATTTCCTTTCTCTCGCTTGCAAAGAGAGGACCAATCCACATGTCCTTATATGAAAGTGGGTAGTTCGAAGTACCGAGGGCTCTCAGGACTTCAACCATAACGGATTTGCTCCTATGACAGTCTAGGAAAAGCAGTCGGTAGCAAGGTTCAAGATCCTTTTAGCAAGATTTTTCCTCGTCAGGATAGCATCATTAAGCACTAACCAAAGGAAAACTCGAACCTTCAATGACGCCTTCGCATTCCAAAGTAGTGAAGACCAGTTCGGGATACAACCTCTAACGTTGATTCAGTTGTAGAGGGAACGAACGAAAAATTAGCCATTCGATTTCAGTTCCCAGGCTCTCCGGTCAGGTCCATGAGAGCACCTAACCCCAGATTGTGCTATATACGTCTGCAAGGCGACAAGATTCTCCTGATCGACCAAGGATACCCGTGACTTTAAAGGGGGTTTCTAGGATCCTCTTTTTCCAACTCTTTGCCGCCGTTACGTTAGGTAGAGAAGGCTGCTCATAAAGTTTAGGGAACAGGTTCTTCAGGGGGTGTGCTCCACACCACTTGTCCCACTAGAATTTAGTAGTAGAGTCATTGCCGATAAAGGACACAGAGCTGCTGTTGAACGTGTCAAATGCTCTGGGCACTCCTTCCCAAAACCATAAGACCTTTCGCCCTACCCAGAAATCCAAGTTACGCAACCCTCTTCCTTGAAGATAGGGCTGAGTGAAGCCCTACCAACCCTCGCCATTGGGATGATATACTTTCCACCACCATTTACCGAGCAGGGCTAGGTTCATGTCTCTAAGGTCAATGATACCTAGCCCATCATGAGCCTTTTTCATACAAGATTTTTCCCAATCTAATAAGGTGATAGCCACCGCCACCCCCCCCCCCCCCAATCGACCTCTGCTCCCTTCCACAGAAATCTCTTCTAGATACAGTCAATCCTTTGGATCACCTATTTTGGTAATTCAAAAAATGACATGTAATAAGTTGGAAGGTTAGAGAGCACCGAGTTAATCAAAATCACTCTCTCTCTCTCCCAGGGATAGCGATTTACTTTTCCATCCTGATAGTCTAGCCTCGATTCTATCAATGATTGGAAACCAGTCTGATTTCTTAAGTCTCCCTGGTTGGAGGGGTACCCCAAGATATTTGATGGAAAAACTCTCAGTCTTACAGTTAAGAATGGTAGCGTGTTCAGACGCATCCTTCAGCTCCATTGCAATAGGAATAAGGGCACTCTTGTGAAATTAACACGTAAACCTGACCAGACCTCAAAATAGTAGAGAACACCCATGAAATCAATAGTTTCCCCCAAATTCTGGTTACCAAAGAGTAGGGTGTCATCCGTGTACTAAAGAATAGATCAGCCTGGTCTACAGTTCCTCCTGGCCACCGGCGAAATCCAGATCATGAGTCTACAGTTGTCCAGAATGGTTTTGAGAACATCCACAACTAATGTGAATAGAAGGGGAAGAGCAGATCACCTTGTCTTAAACCTCTGCAGGAAAACGAGCGCCCTACCGAACCATTAACACTGATAGACATCCTACTCAAGGTTAGGCATTGCGACACCCATCGGATGCACTTCCTCCCAAAGCCCCTCCAAACACTTCCAACAGGTTGTCCCATCAGTTAACATAGTTACGAGATATATTTTCTGTGTAATGCACATTTTTGTTTCTTTTAAGTTATTGTGTAACCCCCGTTTCCGTAAATACATGTTTTCTGAATATTTTCTGTATTTCGATTAATTACGAATTTATTTTTCTTTTGAGTTTATTTTTGGATCTTCTATTAAAATCTTTTCTAATCAAAAATTATATTTATTTCGAACGATATTATATTTTAACTTTATTCTCTATTTCTAATTGATCGACTATTTATATTTTATATTATTACTATTTCGATTTAATAAATTGTTAATCTCAAATTCTAATTTGATATATATCATTATTATTGATACTGTTATTATTATTATTATTACTTTTGATTGGTTATTAAAAATCCAGTTATATTATTATTTGTATTTGTAGTTATTTCAAATAAATTTCTATATTGTAATACAAATTATATTATGTTATAAATCATATTTTATTGGTTATTTTATCTCCTATTGGATCTAGAAACCCAAACCCTAAAGCCTACTGATGCTGTTTATTTCTGAGAAACGTGTGGAAGCACCAGGTGTGAGTTCGGACTCAATTTGTATTGAAGGAGATTGCCGCTCGTCTGCCGACCTTCAGTTGACCTTCTGGGACCTACGATAAGCTCGGAAAGATGTTGAAGGTTGGGCTCGGATCGGAAGGGTCGGATCCGAGGTCTTGTGTACCTGCAGACGGTCCTGAAACACCGGGGTTTGTCCCGGTGGCGGACCCTCCGACGCTCTAGTCAGTCTCTGTGAGAGAGTAGCAATAACTAGGTATATTTAAGTGGCAAAAGATTGATTACCTCAAAAGGTGGGTGGGGGTCTAGTATTTATAGAGAATCCCAACCGGGTTTGGTTCCACTTGGGGGCCGGGTCTGGATCCGAAAGCCCGTGGGCCTGACGTGGCAGAAGGCCCAGGGGGATTAGGGCGGACGTGGCAATACCAGGAGTGGTATAGGGCTGACGTGGCAACACCCTTGGCGGTATTTGGAGTTGACGTGGCTGATCGTGGGCCTCCTGTGCTTCTGGGGGGGGGATCGGAGGGCCCAGGCTGCGCCAGGTCATCCTTCTGCCCCGCCAGAGAGGGGGGACGGCCTGTGGGACTGTCCCGGATCGGACTCCGAGGGCTACTGAGGCTCGTCGGTACGAGGAGGCCAGTACCGTGAGGGAAAACACGAGGTTCGACGCCGACCCTGAAGTGGTCCGGAGCCGAACCAGGTTGCTATCTTTACTTTTCTGAGTGGGAATTGTATTGGGCCCTGGTTGGGCCTCAGGCCATTTTTACACTGTCACACAAGCCCCCCACTCCTGCAGGGGGTGCGGGAGCTAGCCGTGGAGGAGTGCTTATGGTTGTAGAAATGGGATGGCGAGTCACTGGGCCTTCATGAGAGGGTTACGCTGGTGTTAGACCTGACCTCGAGCTGGTCGAGGGATTACGGGCCAAGAAGGGGGGTGGCGAGCCGTTGGCCTTCCTGAGGAGACCACCCTGGTGCCAGACCTGACCTCGAGTTTGGTGAGGAATTACTGGAAGGCAAGGGCGATGGCGAGCTGCGAAGCCTTCCTGAGAAGACTACCCTGGTGCTAGACCTGACCTCGAGCAGGTCGAGGGATTACGGGCCAACAAGGGGGGTGGCGAGCCGTTGGCCTTCCTGAGAAGACCACCCTGGTGCCAGTCCTGACCTCGAGCTTGGCGAGGGATTACTGGAAGGCAAGGGCGATGGCGAGCCGTGAAGCCTTCCTGAGAAGACCCCCCTGGTGCCAGACCCGACCTCGAGCCGGTCGAGGGATTATGGGCCAACAAGGGGGGTGGCGATCCGTTGGCCTTCCTGAGAAGACCACCCTGGTGCCAAACCTGACCTCGAGCTTGGCGAGGGATTACGGGAAGGCAAGGGCGATGGCGAGCCGTGAAGCCTTCTTGAGAAGACTCCCCTGGTGCCGGACCCGACCTCGAGCTGATCGAGGGATTTATGGGCCAACAAGGGGGGTGGCGAGCCGTTGGCCTTCCTGAGAAGACCACCCTGGTGCCAGACCTGACCTCGAGCTTGGCGAGGGATTACGGGAAGGCAAGGGCGATGGCGAGCCGTGAAGCCTTCCTGAGAAGACTCCCCTGGTGCCGGACCCGACCTCGAGCTGATCGAGGGATTTATGGGCCAACAAGGGGGGTGGCGAGCCGTTGGCCTTCCTGAGAAGACCTCCCTGGTGCCAGACCTGACCTCGAGCTTGGCGAGGGATTACTGGAAGGCAAGGGCGATGGCGAGCCGTGAAGCCTTCCTGAGAAGACTACCCTGGTGCTAGACCTGACCTCGAGCTGGTCGAGGGATTTCGGGCTAACAAGGGGGATGGCGATCGGTTGGCGCCCCAGAGTGATTGAGCGGGGATATCCCACCATTCCTGCGGAGCATTGAAGGCTCTCCGAGAACGGTGTGATGGTCCAATTTCCTAGGGGCATTTAATGGCGCCGCCTAATAAATGTAGATGGTGCATGGTTTTCCGTTGATTGACCTTCCCTGTGCCTCAACGGTTAGTCCCTGGGGGAGGTTATAAATACCTCTCCCCTCCATTGTAGGTATGATCAAAACAGGGGTGGCTCATTGGCCCTCAGAGGTGTCTGCTTCGGCGGACGCCTGTCTTTTGCTAATATTTTCGACCCTAGCAGCGTCGGAGAGGTGGTTACTCTGCCGCCCGGATCTTCTCTTGGATCTGATGGACCTTGATATGGCAGCCAGATCTATGGGAGATCAGGGCGAGAGGGGTGGCGGCCGAGATCCGTGCTTTGGAAGAGGAGCTTCGGATTGGTGGTGGATTTGCCGTCTGGATCCCTTTTCGGGTCAGACTACCCTGTCATGGATGTTTGGCCCGGGAGAGATCCAGACGAAAAGATGCACCAACCGTATACCGGCTTTGGGGCTGAAGGGCCTCGGATGGGGGGACCACCTCCCATCGGGGGTCGGTCAGTCCGTCTTGATAGGGCTGCAGGCGATGGCGGTTTCTGTCCCACCCTCGAACTGTTCGGGGTTTCGGCCGCCGAAGCTGTAAGTCCCGGGCTGTTCGAGGGTGAGAGGGGAACTGGTCGAACGCTGGAGCCCGGGGCGCCTGTCATATGATGGCGCCTTAAACCTTAAGTAAAAAATGTTTTCTCCATCGCGTATCCCTCCCGAACCGACCCCAGAGTTAGGCCGTCAGTCTGGCGTCTGATGACGTCCTTCGCACAGGTTTCGAGGACGCAGCGCGATTTTCCAGGCGGCAGTTGTGCGTCAATCAGTGAACAGTAATCGCGGAAGTCGAGGAGCCGTTCTTCCCTTATATAAGTATTCCCCTCTTTTTCCCTTTCGCCCACTTCAATCTTGCTGCTTTCTTCTTCAAAAAATCTCCCAACCCTTCAGTGATTGTTCCTGCAGTTTGCCGTACTTGGCTCGCCTACCCGAAGCGGTCCCAGGTTAGTTTGGTAAGTTTGTTTTATCTTTAGGCACAGATGGATAGGGCTCAGTCCGGTTCGTCGGCGTCGTCGTCCAGGGGGGAGGTAAAGCCTGACTCTCCGTCGACGTCGTGGGAAGAGCCCGTGTTCGAGGAGGGGTCGACGCCCGTTGTGGGCCATACTGGCTCGGTTTCTCTGGAGGACTCAGTGGGTGAGGGGGAAGCAGTACACAAGACGGGGCCGTCGCGTTCCCGACGTCCCTTTGTGGTGGAGAGTAGCGGGTCGGAGGGAGCCGGCGAGGGTTCGGACGGCATTCGCGTGTTGGAGCTGTCTTCCGATGAGGAGAGGGGCGAGGGTGATATAGCGAGGAAATCCACCGCTCAGGGTCGAGGACCGTCGGAGCGAGTCAAGAAGGAGAAGAGGGCCCCAGGAAAACCGGGGTCGAGGACCGGCGGTTCGAGCAAGGCGCCTGTTTTCCGTAATCTGATGACGGGTTCGCCCGTTCAGCCGAAGCATTTCCGTCAGTATCCCGACGACCTTTCTGACCAGGAGCTCTTCGGAGTGCAACCCTCTTCGCCGAGCCGGAGGAGGGTGATGATGGACGCGATCTCGACCGTTTTGGAGGACGGGGATTTGGAGGTTCTGCAGCTGGCATATCATATAGGGCCTGGTTACGAATTGCTGATGCCGAGCCCTACTCTGCGTCCCACCGATCCCTTATCAGCTTGGTACTGTGTCTTCCCAGTGGATGCTTTTATCTCTGGCCTGAGGTTGCCAATCCACCCGTTCATTAGGGACGTGTTGAACTGGGCCTCCTTGGCGCCCATGCAGTACGGGCCGAACTCTTGGAAGCAGATTATCTGCTTTATGCTGATGTGCGAGGAACAGCAAGTACCCCTGCGGCTGAATGTGTTCCGTGCGATGTTGATGGTCAATCCGTCGGCCGAGGGTGTATACTATATCTCTCCCCGGAGTGGGGGGAAGGTCGTTCGCCACCACCCGGATTCCATCAAGGGATGGAAGGAGAAGTATTTGGTGATCCGGAGTGAAGAGCCATGGGACATTCCCACTCGATGGAACCACTCCAAGCCGAACCACCCACCGCCGAGGCAGGGGGATCTGTCGGCAGATGAATAGGGGTTTGTCGAGCGCCTCCGTCAGTCACCTAGTATTGATTGGACGGAGGTGACGGAGACCACTCTGGCGAGCGCTGGACTGAGCCCAGCTGTTATGTGTATGTAGTTGTTCCTTTCCTCTGGGTCCTTTCTTGCTTTCTTGCTCATTGCTCTTAATGGTTTTTTCTGCAGATATGGATGAGGCATCGATCCAAGCAAGGCGGCTCGCCATGAAGAAGGAAAATGCTGAGAAGAAGAAGGCGGAGGCGGCGAAGAGGCCGAGGGAGCTGCCCCTTGTTATCTCGGAAGTCCAACTCGAGCCGAGGACCAAGAGGGGTCGCTCCGAGACGAGCAAGGGCGTGGCTTCTTCGAAGGGTCGGGGCCTAGCGGGGGCCTCTGTTCTCGACAAGGGGAAAGGTCCCTGGGTCGAGGCCGAGGAGGAGGATCCGGTGGTGGAGCTGTTGCGGCAGCGGTGGGCTCCTGACTGGTCGGTTCTGATGGGGGACCGCCTGACAGAGGAGGCCCAAGCCGTTGAAGTGGTGGAAAAGCTGGCGACCCCTCGCGATCGCAAGGCGATGGAGGGTGAGCCCGTAGAGGTGGCGTTCGCCCGCCTGGCGCAGGCCACTGTGCAGGTAAGTCTGTCGACTCTGTCCCTCCTTGTTGATTTTTGTGCCGAGGCCTGATCTTTGTCTGCCGTTGGTTGTAGGCTTGTATACAGGGGGCCAACATTAAGAACCTGTATGAGGCGTCCCTGGCTCAAGAGCGAGCTCGAGCGGAGAAGAGCGAGCTGGAGATGAAGGAGATGCGAATCGAACTCGAGGGTTCGCATAAGAGAGAGCAGCAGCTGGAGCTCCAGCTCAAGGCCAAGGATGTAGAGTGGGAGAAGAAGATGGCCTCCCTGAAGACGAAGTTCACCAAGGAGGCAAAGGAGGTGCTGCATACGGGCCAGCAGATGGTGATCGCGGCCCAGGACAAAAGCTATGAGAGGGCCCTCAGCCACGTGAGGCACTTCTTCCCGGCCCTCGATTTATCCAAGTTTGAGTATGATATGGAGATCGAGGGGACGTCGAAGACTCCTGGCGAAGAAGGGCCCGCCGTCGACCCATCGGCCGACGCTCCCGTGGATCCGTCCGTCGGCGCGGAGGTGGGTCAATGAGTGGTGTAATTTTTGTCTTTCTTTTTCTCTCCCTCGATTGTGTTTGCCTCCCGCGGACTGGCCACCGCATTTTTTGTAAGAAACACCTGGATTTATAGTGGCAAGAAAAGTTTTTTGACCGGCCGGTTGTTTTCACCTCGGACATTTCTGAATCTTCTTGAGAATGTGTGTTGAGTTGGTTGGTTATCTTGTAGGTCGCGGCTCTCCTCCCTGAGGGGGACTCCTGTAGTTTCTATGTGGCACGACTCCGGAGTAAGGTTAAGGTCCTTGAGGCCGCGCTGGCTCGTCATCGAAGGGGGGCTCGGGACACTGACGAGGCTTGTAACTTTTATCGGAATAAGTCCGCCGTCTTAAGTGCGGAGGCGCGCCGGTTGAGAAGAGCGATGTGGGATCGGGAGCTCGGCGGTGCGGACCTTAGACAGGCCGGGCTTAGTACCTTGGTGCCGAGGTCCTCTCCTGGGGGGTTACCTTGCGACGTCTTTGTGGAGAAGGAGATGGAGATGCCTCGTCACAAGGCGATGTTGGGTGCCTCGTTCTCTTCCTCCTTGGGTCGACAGGCGGAGGGGGTTCCCTCTGCGTTGCTGCTGTTACAGTGGGCGCGACCGGATGACGCCCAGAGTTCTGTGGCTGGACTGTCGATTGTGGCTGAGGCTAAGGAACATCACAACGAGGGGAGGGGCCCCTAGTTGCTTGGTCGAAGTATTCTTTGTCTCTCGTTGGGCCCGAGGGGCCCCGATCTTCCTGATTTGAGATGAGTGGAGCGGTCTTGTAACGGTCTTTGTTTTTCTTTCGTTTTATTTTTTCTCTTTGGAACGAAAAATAAAGGGGTATGAAAGAAGAATCCTTTTCCTTCCTTGCTCCGGCCAGTAATGTGGTGCGAAATGTCGGAGGCAAGGCCTGGCTCCCTCGTTCCGCGAGGGATCGAAGTGGGGCCTTAGGAAGGACCTTCGGTCCGGACTCGTATTGAGATTATCGGGACATTTGGGGTTCGGACAAAAAGGGATATCTTTAGTATAAGGTGGGGGGGGGGGGCCGCTAAGGCAGCCCCTTACAAACGAGGGTTTACACAAAAATAGATTTACATTTAGCTGGGCCATAATCTATGCTCGTTCGGCGTCGAGGGGGAACACACCCCCACCGACGGTGGTCATGTAGCATGATCGCGCTGCTTCTTGGCTGCCTCGGACGATGCCGACTCCTTGAGGGGTGGGGAACTTGAGCTTCAGATGGTAAGCCGAAGGCACCGCTTGTAGGGAGCATAGTCCAGGCCGGCCAAGTATGGCGTTGTAAGCCGTCTTGACGTTGACCACCATGAAGTCCATGGATTCGGTCCTCTTGACAGGAGTCGACCCGGCGGTAACGTCGAGGGTAACAATCCCTTCTATTACGACAGGGACGCCTGAGAACCCGTGCAAGGTGTACCCAGCTGGCTTGAGTTTACCTCGGGGTAACCTGAGATTTTCGAAGGCTTCGAGGAAAAGAATATTCACCGAGCTACCGTTGTCGACGAGGATCCTGCGGACCTCACAATTAGCCATGTGGAGGTTGATGACGAGGGCATCGCAGTGGGGCAAGCGAACACCTTCAAGGTCTTCCCCTGAGAAGGAGACCGGCCTTGATTGTAGTTTGGGCGAGGGGTTGTCTCTGACAGCGTTTACCTCTCGGAGGAAGGCTTTTTTGGAAGTGTTTGATTCACCTCCCATCGGCCCTCCGTGGACACAGTGCAAGATGAAAGGGATATCCGCAGCTCCCTCGGAATCGGGGTCCCGACCCTGGGTCTGGTTTGGGGGAGGGTTCGGAGGCGATTGCCTCCGGTTCCTAGCGTCTCGCCGATCTCGTGGGCCTTCTCGGGTAAACTCTCGGAGGTATCCTCTGGAAATGAGTTCTTCAATTTCGTCTTTCAGGGCTCGGCATTGGTCGGTTTCGTGCCCGTGATCTCTGTGGAAGCGACAGTAAAAGCGCTGGTCTCGATTCTTGTTGTTATTAGATCGGGGGGGTAGTCGGACAATGCCCTTGTCTTCGATTTCCAAGAGGATGGCGGAGATGTTATGCGTCAGGGGAGTGTACCTCTCGAAGCGGGGGACTGGCGGGACCTTCTTCATGGCCCCCGGGTCCCTTGGAGCTTTCTTTGGTGGTTTGACTTCCTCGGTCTTCCGCTTTCCTTTCCCGGTGGCATCCCTGGGATCTTCGGGATTAAGGGCCTCTTCTGCCCTAATGTATTTCTCGACCCTATTAAGGAGGTCGGGAAAGTCGACGGGGGGTCTCTTGGCCAGAGAAGCCTTCAGCTGTCCGGGGCGGACGTTGTGTCGGAATGCCGCTGAAGCGACGCCTGGGTCGAGGGAGGAGACCGACCTTGCCTCAGCGGTAAATCTCCGGACGAACACTCTGAGTGATTCTCCCTCTATCTGCTTGAGCCCAAGTAATGAGGCGCTGGTCCTTTCGACCTTCCGGCTAGTGACAAAATGGGCAAGAAAATTGCCCTCGAGTTGGTCGAAGGAGTAAATGGAGCCGGGGGCGAGTTTCGAGAACCACTCGCGAGCTGGACCCCGAAGGGTGGCGGGGAAGGCTCGGCAGAGCAGGGGATCCGAGGCGCTGTGAATCATCATGAGGGTTTTGAAACCCTCCATGTGATCAGCAGGATCTCCCTCGCCATCGTAGGTCTCGAATTGAGGGGGTCGGAAATTCCGGGGTATTTCCGCTTGGAGGATGGGGGCGGAGAAGGGAGGATGGACAGGTCTGTACCCCTGAGCCATTCTTTGGCCGCCGTCCCCTATGTGATCGAGGCGGTCCTCCATTTCTTGTAGGCGTCTTAGGAGTACGTCATCGTCTTCAGGCTGGATCGTTGAAGGGCGGGACGCGCTGGCTTCGACGTCCGACCCCGTTTGGGAATGGAGGGTTTCTTCCCTGGGGGCCCGTCGGAGGGCTCCCAGCATTTCTCTTCGGAAGTCTTGGAATTCCTTATGAGTGACGGGGGCTCCTTCGGCCCGGTTTGGTCGGTCCGAGGGTTGTCTTCCGGCTCGGCTGAGCGCGGGTCTGCGCGTCTCGGGCGGTGGCCTCGGGCGGTTCGGGACCGGGTTGGAAGCGGCCCTTCCCCTGCTGCGGGTAATCTTGCGGTTGAGGATTATTCCCCGGAGGTCGGGCTGGGCTGGCCGGCCGACGCTTCTTTGGGACTCCCGAGAGGGAGCCTTGTGTTTCGACGTGCGGGGCCTGGCTTCATCAGTGGGTGGGGGCGAGTCCCGTTGGTTGACGGAGGAAGCAGCCCCCTTGCCTTTGGAGGCCATGAGGATTCGGCTGTCGATGGCCTTTGAGGGTCTGGGTCGGATCGGCTTCTGGAGCAGCTGTTTCCCACAGACGGCGCCATCCTGATGCTGTTTATTTCTGAGAAACGTGTGGAAGCACCAGGTGTGAGTTCGGACTCAATTTGTATTGAAGGAGATTGCCGCTCGTCTGCCGACCTTCAGTTGACCTTCTGGGACCTACGATGAGCTCGGAAAGATGTTGAAGGTTGGGCTCGGATCGGAAGGGTCGGATCCGAGGTCTTGTGTACCTGCAGACGGTCCTGAAACACCGGGGTTTGTCCCGGTGGCGGACCTTCCGACGCTCTAGTCAGTCTCTGTGAGAGAGTAGCAATAACTAGGTATATTTAAGTGGCAAAAGATTGATTACCTCAAAAGGTGGGTGGGGGTCTAGTATTTATAGAGAATCCCAACCGGGTTTGGTTCCACTTGGGGGCCGGGTCTGGATCCGAAAGCCCGTGGGCCTGACGTGGCAGAAGGCCCAGGGGGTTTAGGGCGGACGTGGCAATACCAGGAGTGGTATAGGGCTGACGTGGCAACACCCTTGGCGGTATTTGGAGTTGACGTGGCTGATCGTGGGCCTCCTGTGCTTCTGGGGGGGATCGGAGGGCCCAGGCTGCGCCAGGTCATCCTTCTGCCCCGCCAGAGAGGGGGGACGGCCTGTGGGACTGTCCCGGATCGGACTCCGAGGGCTACTGAGGCTCGTCGGTACGAGGAGGCCAGTACCGTGAGGGAAAACACGAGGTTCGGCGCCGACCCTGAAGTGGTCCGGAGCCGAACCAGGTTGCTATCTTTACTTTTCTGAGTGGGAATTGTATTGGGCCCTGGTTGGGCCTCAGGCCATTTTTACACTGTCACACCTACCTTTTATTAGATTCTAAACCCATTAACCCTAAACCCTATAGCCTATTTCCTATTAGATTCCTACCCAATAACCCATTAACCCTACATCTCTAATTCCCTATATATACTAATCTTCATTAAAACCCTAATCACTACCCTAACCCTAGCTCCTTCCACTGTGCAGCCGCCAAAACCCCAACCCCATCACTATTAAACCCCTTCTTCTTCTTCCCCTCTACCTTTCCGAAACCCACCACCTCCATCGTCTTCCCCACCTCAGCCCTCAACTGCATCCCGCTCACCACCTCCACCGCTGTCATCCCCTCACCTCACCTTGCCATTACCGTCTCCCCTGTTTGGCACCAAAATCAAACTGAACCCATCCTCCATCCCGTTCCCCTCCGTCGCTCCGACCGCCTTCCACTGCCTCGTCGATGCCAGTCGACTTCGTCCTCATCGCCACCCTCTCATCCAACCACCGAAGCACCCTTTGTCCTCGTCGAACCATCGCCACCGCCATCCCCATCTCTTCCCCTGTTTTCTTCCAAAACAGAGGACCCAGTCCAAGTCCCTCGTCTTCCGTCGACATCTCTTCCTTTGAGCATCGTCAACCACCATTCTGTCCATTGCCGCCAGTCGCCGCGCAGAGGTCACCCATCGATCGCCATTGCTCCCTTCCGCAAGTCTCCCTCTCCCTCCGCTATTAGCTGTTCTGGTAGTAGAAGGGAGAGTTTGCTGTTGCTAAGTGATTGGGTCATTTCGGTGTTTGCTGTTTTGTGGAGTGGGGGATCCGACTGGGTGTTTGTTGTTTATGAAGGGAATTGGGATTGTTGGTTGGAGTTGATTTGCTGTGGGTGTTTGCTATTTTGTTGGGGTGTTGCTGTGGATTCTTGCACGCTGTTTGCTCGTGCTTGCGGGCTTGAGTTCGTGATTCATCGCTCGGGATTCCCATCTCGCTATTCTTTATATTCGAATTAACCATCTAACAGGCAAGTCACTTTCCTCTTGAATTGAATCTTGTATCAAATTCAAGTTTTTATTGAAATTCCGCAAGTAGATCCTAATTGTTTACCTTATCGTTGTATTGAATATCTTTCGTTGGGTCTATTGAGGATTTACACGAGCTAACCCCAATATTCTTGACTTCGTGTCTCTATTGACTCCAAAAAATTGTATTTTTCATGTATTTATATGGTGTTGATAATAGGATTATGCATATAGTCACTACACAATCAATCTATTGTAGAAATAATTGTTAGGTTGTATGTTTGATTGATCAATTGATGGTTGGTTGATAATTGAATTAGTGTATGTATGTGTTTTTAATTTTATTTACCATGTTATTACACCCATCATTCTGTTTATGAAGTTTATTGACTATAGAATTGATACCCATCATATTTAATAACTTTATGTCATCAAAAATATCGAAAAGATTGTATGTTGCTTGTTGTCTGTATTTTGCATGACGACTTCGACCTAGTATTTGATCTTAAAATGAATAACTTTCTGAACAAGAGTTGTATCCCTATGTCTCTGGTTTCAAAAAATCTTGAATTTTTGAATTCCGAGTTGTGTAGCAAAAGTTATGATCATTTTACTACTATTGTATTTTTTATTCCAGAATTTCAGATTCTTGTATGATTCATGTTTAATCTATTAAAAGGTTGATCTAATATTAGAATATTGCTCTGAAAATTTCCAGAACATTAGTTAACAATCTCAGGAGTCTAATAAATATATTTGATGATTTTATTATTGAGTTTTTACTTATTCTAAAAATAAAATAACATGATGTCGAAATTCTTCCTGAACATAAAATCTGTAAAGAATGATGTGTTTGACCTAGTTACTGTTGTCGGATTTTGGACTTTAAATATGCGTTGGAACCATGGGGAATTTTAGTTTTCAGAAGTTCTAACGGTTTTAGTTTTCAATTTCTGTAGTAGCAAGAAATTACATTTTTGTACAGTGCTTTCTTGCTGTCCAGAATTTAGTTTTCCATATTTTCTTAATATAAGTATATATATCATTGTATAGCATGAATTGAACTGTATGTGTTGCATTGCATGATCCTAAGTGCTATTTTTATCATTTTATTTGTCCCATCCAAATTATCAACTTATTGTTCTTCTATTGTTACTATCGTTCATTTCATGTCTCGTATTGCATATGTATTGTTACATTGATAAAATAATTAACAAGCCAGAGTTTAGGGGCTGACTTTAGTAGTGGACAATATAGGGACTGTACTCGGAGGAGGAGCCCGTGTTTCCCTATTTATCGGTCATATCGGTCATATCGATCATCGATTGATTGTAGTTTACTGATTACAGTATCTCGATTAATTCGGTTATCGGTCATTAAATCATCAGTCATTATTGTATATCGTTGTCGGGTACATGAACTATAGAGTCCACCACTATAGTCTAAACGAAATTGATTGTATGCATCGAACCTGTGGAATGGGACGCAGTAGTACGTGCATTAGTTAGGATCAAATTGAATAATAGACTTAATATTTTCATTGCATCATTATTGCATATTGTCATCATTATTGAATATTGCCTAAGTGTTATTGACATCGATCTTTGAACATTGACATCGAATATTAAATTATCGTATATAACCATTGCATCGATTACTATTGATATTAATTATTGCTATCGTCTCATATTATTGGTTCCTATTGATCTATTGAATTCATTGTTATATCGTTATTCCATTGTTCATTGCTTTCTCTACTTGTTGTCCACGACTAACTCTAAGAACATATTATTCTCTCTTTTTAGATGAACAGCTTACAGGTACCCAAGGAGAATTGTCTGATGGAGTGGGAGAACAACATTGGTGAAGGAATTGATAGCATCGCCGTTTAATAAATTATTGCTTTGTTATGGAGACTTAATTATTGAACATTGTTATTTCTTTATTATTGTATTAGGCTTATGACCTAGATATTATTATTTGTTTCTAGATGTTGGATTATCATATTTTTTTATCTCATATTGTTTTATTCCAAGTACTATTGTACATGTGGTTGATCTTATTACATGCGCAATTGTTTTGTATTGATTATATTGTTGAGTTGAATGGGTAAACAGTTTATGAATGACGCAAGTCATTCGCTGGGCCAATGTCACGTGTTTGTGTTCCGTATTTTTGGAAAACGGGACATGACACATTGCTATCAATTTTATCTACGTATAGAAATTTGGACAATATTAAAATTAAGGTATTTAGACAGTTTTACTAACTTCCAATGCCTGATTTTTAAAAAAATTTGAAAAAATTCCTAATACCTAAAATTTGAAAAGTATAAATAGCCGAATCTATATACAGGAATTGTTCAATATTGTTTTATATTACTTATTCAGTAATGCTTGTGAATTTTTAGTGTATGTATGTGAAAGCGAAAACTGTATTTAGTGCACAAGCCAACAGAACTTGGCATACATGTATTCTGATTGTTTTTCAGAAATTAGAAAAAACCTTCCTTTTCTTAAGTTTTAGGTTAAGCTAAAAAGTGTTTGGATTTATGACTTGCATACAAAGTTCAATAAGAAGCAACGGTTGGATGGAAGATGACAAGCAACAGGAGCATGTGCGGTCGACTGTGCAGTCGACCGACACCCCCCTCGGGTTCGGAGAGATGCCAAGTGCGGTCGACAACAAGTTTGGAGGTCAATTGCATCGCGATTTTTTGTTTTCGGGTGTGGATCTTGGGGATTCGTTTGAAGCCCTTCTTCTTCCAAGCTAGATCGAACGGCTCCTATAGTATGGTTATATCTTCAGGAACATTAGATGGCTATTGTATCAAGATATATGTTGTTGCTTGTTTTGGTGTCGGAGCAAACACTTGGTGAGTTTACATTTTGAAGGCAACAACTAAAGATCATTTGATCGTCGCCGTAAAAATTAGTTAGAGCTCCTAAGATTTGATCTGGATCATTAAAAGTGTAATGCCCCGATTTTTCATTTATGAAAAATTATTTATTTTGCACGTAGTGTGCACGTGCCATTTTTTGCAATATAAAATTTTATAATGAATGATGAGTATATGCATATGTATATATGTTTGTTAAATTATTTTTATAAAGGCCTTTGTTCAAATAAACTTAAGCCCAAAATCTAATTTATTTATTTTTGTAAAAACTATTAGTTTGGCCCAGCAATTTAAGCCCATAAATTAATTCTTTTAAGAACAACTTGTAAGGTAAACATCTTTCAAAAGATTTTTTTTTTTTTTATAAAAATGCATGTGTACAAGTTTTATATGGAGACTAGAGTAGCACGTGCATGCAACATGGTGTGCATTGCACACTACTTTTCTTTGGCCGGTTTTTGGAAGAGAATGGAGATCATGCTTGGGTGGTTACTTAGTTGTGGGTAGTTACTACAACTCCTATTCTAATCTTAGCTCTCCATCTCATAACCATCTACTAGATCCTAGCCCTCCATTTCACCCAAAGTTTGTGTATAAATACCCCCCCCCCCCCCCCCCCCCAAAATTAATTGTAATCTACACTAAAATCTATTTTGAAAAGAGAAAGATATATTTTAAGAGAGTAGTGAGTGTGTGTTTTTGGAGGCCGGTCATCATCTGCAGAAGGATTCTCGGTGGCAAAGAGCAAGGAGGAGAAGTCACATCATCACACTAGAAGGATTTACGGGATTTCGTTTATTTCGTCAATAAGGTGGGTGTTTCTCATGACTTCTAAATTAGGATTCATGTTAAGATTGAAGATTGAATTGTGTATCTATGTGCAAGCTGAAGTAATAGAATGATTGCTAAATTGATATCTTCCATGCTGTATATAGTGTAGAAAATACGAACGAATGAAAAAGGACTATGATAATTAGAGAATTGGAAATGACCTGTACAGTCGACCGGTCGTGTGAGCAGTCGACTGGTATATTGAAATAAAATATGTACAGTTCGAATTTCCATGGAACGATGTATTTTAATGTGAATTGTTAACTTGATGTTCTAGCGTGCTAAATTGGGATCAATATTCATCTCCGTAAATAAATGATGAGTAAAAGAAAAATGTATGTTTAGCATTTCTTTTGAGAAAAGAAAACACTAGTTATGTTAAATTTACATTTAATCGAAAACTATGTTGTGATGTTAATAAACAGATAAGAATTACATGTTTATGTTGGCATGAGCATATTGAAGTGTGACAAAGAAAGATGTGTGAATAGAATGAAGGAATGATTCCTTAATTTGAAAATTTAACCTGTTCAGTCGACCGAATGTGTATAACAGTCGACTATACTGAACTTGAAAAGTTACATAATTGAACTCTGCAGAACAGCCGATTGGATTGAATGACAGTCGACCGCCCTGTAAATGATATTTGAATAATGAACGCTGCGGAACAGCCGACTGGCCATGTGCAGCAGTCGACTCTTCCGAGCAGTTTATTGAAGGACTTTGTTTGGCTGAACAAGTCGACTGGATAAGCTCTAACTCAACTGTCCAGATTACTTTTTGACATATCAGGAATTCTATGATTTTGTTTTATGATAAAGATTACGAATCTTATGTTGAATGATTATTGGATGTGACAGTTTAAGTAAACTCTGTTTGTCTTTTAATGAAAATTTTATGCCTGAAATGAAGTGAATCATTTATTTGAATTTATGAAAGCTTACATGATTATGGAAACTATGAATATGAAAAAGAAAGTCTATTGTGATTATGAAAAATAAACTCATGAGCTGGAAATGCTGAGATTTTTAGTAATTGTGAATTGGAATTGAAATGAAAGAGTAGCAAAGTCTCCCCCAGCATTTGGAAAGAAATGAAATGAAATTTGAAATGAAAGACCAAGGTTGGTCATGTTGAATGAATGATTAAGTCCGGTTTAGTAGAGCGGCTAACTCTAGAGCATTGATTTTGTTCATGATTCTAATAAAAACTAAGGATTAGTACATAGTGGAGATGTGATGAAAGTGAGAGAAAAATACAAGTATGAGAGCTAGAGTTTACAGTGCGGGTGTGAGCCACAGAATGCATGCTTGATGAGTCAAGACATGGCGTGGGCACTACTCAGTAATGATCGAACTTTAACCACGCTTGTGGGATGTTTGGTGACTGCAAGAGGATAGTGTGCAATGAAGGAGGCTGAATTGCCACAGAATGCATGCTTGATGAGTCAAGACATGGCGTGAAATTCCCCTCCAGGTTTTCTGTAAACGAGCTTGTACTCATAGATCATCTAGGATACTTGTTGTAGTTACAGTAGTAGAGTAAGACATGACGAGGGATTGAACCCTACAAAGATGAAGAACGAATAAGAGGCTTGCCCTCGGACCTATGTAGTATGGGATGCATAGAATCCGAACAAATGTGCATTAGTATCATATAATATAAATGACTGCATTAAGGACTAAGTGCACAATCACAACATGACATTATTAAGATTTTCCCTTAATTTGATATGTGAACAAGTGTGTGATTTGCTAAGAAATGAGACTCATTATACTGTCCCCGGCATAGAGAGGATGGCCATTTATAATTATCGTCGGTTGAATAAACTGACATACCCACAGTTTTATATGCAGGATAATTGGCTTGGTAAAGGTTAAAGGAGAAATGATGCTCAAAGATTATTATTTATTGTTGCATCTTTTGTATAATGTTGTAATTGCTTCCGCTGTCATTATTTGTAAATTATTGATGTATATGCTTCCGCTGTAAAATATAAAGTGTAAAATCTCTTGTAACTCTGATGTATAGTGGAAAGTTTCAATTCCTTGTAAAATTATACCGAATGAGACGAAAAGATCCTGTAGAACTCTCGAATTCAGTTGTATTTGGAATTCGGGGCATTACAGAGTGGTATCAGAGCTACATTTCACACTGGTACAAATTTATAAGGAACGACACCCAAGAAGTGGACATTAGAGTGTGTGTTTGAGTCTAGAGATTTAAATGTAAGTGACTTACATTTGTGTTGCTCTATGACTTATGCTTCTTCCTCCCTATTTCTAAGATGGCTGATCACTTCGACCCTGCTGGAGACGACGACTGGTATATCATCGAGGAAGAGTACCATCCTGGGTAAGCGGATTCTGATGAAAGGGAATGGCCTGAATCTCGAGAGATTATCCCACCTCCAGACTCATCTGATGATTCTTCTTCTGATGAAGAAGAGGGACCAGTTTCGAATAGTCTTGTGGCATCTCTTCAGAGACAGGTTGAATCACTGCGGGAGAGAGTTGGATTATTGGAAGCGCAGTTGGCCAACCGCAAGGACGACTTTTCAGTTCTCAGTCATCGTGTATGGGAACTCGAGAAGAGGAAGAATCTGACCGATGTGCTGAAAGATGAAGTTGATGAACTACGGGGAGAACTTCGAGAAGCGAAGAGGAACCATAGGAGTTAGACTGTTGTAGCTTCTACTATTTTCATTCTGATGTCAAGAAATTTTTTTCAATTCGAATGTATAAAATTTGGAATTTAATGAAATGCAAGTTGATTTAAAATTCATGTCTTATACTTCGAATTTAATGGATCTTTTGCATCAGAATATAGCTAGAAGAGGAGCTAGAAATGGTGAAGGTCTGGATCTGGAAACAGAACTTGCGAGGGTCTATCAGACGCTCAACGCCGTGGCCATGAATCAGAACCAAGGAAGGGTAACTGCGAATCCGGTGCCCGAGGCGATCAAACTAGTGGAATCGTTCAAATGGATGAAACCACCTGTGTTCGAAGGGAAGTCAGACCCTGATGCGGCTGACAACTGGATTCGTCAGGTAGAGACGATCTTTGAAGTGCTGGAGACCCCTGAGGGCAGTAAGGTGAAGTTAGCGACTCTGCAACTTGAGAAGGACACGGCTGTTTGGTGGCAGTCGATGAAGAGGACAATGGGAGGTATTGTTCTTGGCTGGGAGGAATTTTTGGAGGAATTCCGCAGTCACTATTTCCCCTCCGACGTCCAAGAGAAGAAGGCTATGGAGTTTCCATCACTACAGCAAGGTGGCATGTCAGTGAGAGAGTACGAGACCAAATTTACTCAGCTCTCTAGGTATGCTCTGGAATTAGTGATGGATGAGGCTAAGAAGGCTCGTAAGTTCGAGCATGGTTTGAGACCGAGCTTGAGGTCCCGAATGATATCTCTTGGTATCAGAAGATTTGACAAGTTGGTCAAAAGAACAGCAGCCACGGAAGCAGACATGGAGCAGTTCATGTTGTTCAGAATCGAAGGAACAACTGGCAGTCTGGAAAGAGGCCCGCCAATTCTAGGAGTTTCAAGGGACAACCATCTGCACAAAGGTTCAAACCGACAGGGGCGAACACTATTAGTGTGGCTGGAGGACCTGGGAACAATGTTGTGAGACCTCCTGCGGTAAATTGCTTCAACTGTGGTGAGACGGGACATTACCAATCTCAATGTCCCAAGCCACGAAATGGTAATCGCAATGTACCAATGTAGCAGACTGGGAAGAGATCGTACCAATCAGGCCGAGTATTTGCCTTGACGGAAGCTGATGCCGATGAGGTGGATCATGTCATCACTGGTATGAGGGCGGATGTTTAGAGATTTATGTTATTTCTTTTTCCCGCTATTTAGTGAACTGTTACGTAATGAGTGTGTATTATGTAACAGGAGAACTTTATTTAAATGGAATGAAAGCTGTTGTGTTGTTCGATACTGGATCCTCTCATACTTTTGTGTCTCCTAAATTTGCTAAACTGTTGGGAGTTGAACCGAAGATTTTTCCAGGCAAGATCTTAGCAGTAGCTACTCCATCTGGGAAAACCTTAACCACTGATCGGTACTATGCTGATTGCGAGATTGTGATTGGAGACAGAATCTTTGGGATTGATCTGATCGAGCTAACTATCTTGGGAGTCGATGTTATCATTGGCATTGATTGGATATCGGTTTACAGTGCAAGTATCGAGTGCAAGACCAAGACGATAACAGTGAAGGCTCCAGGAGGATCTGAAGTCATTTTCCAAGGGAAGAAGAAGTGTTCTAGGTTGGTGGCAGCTATCCGCAAGGAAGAGATTCCTATGGAAGTGCAAGAGATTCCTGTGGTTCGGGACTATCCGACTATGTTCTTGGATGATTTTCCTGGGTTATCCCCACATCGTGATGTAGAGTTTAGCATCACTGTTTAGCCGGGAAGTGCACCCATTTCTAAGGCACCGTATAGGATGTCTCCAGTGGAACAGGATGGGGTGAAACGGCAGATTGAGAAACTGTTGGAGAAAGGCTTTATTCAACCTAATGCGTCATCTTGGGGAGCACCAGTGCTTTTGGTAAAGAAGAAAGATGGATCGATGAGAATGTGTATCGATTACCGAGAGTTGAATAAGGTCACTGTTCAGAATAAGTATCATATTCCCCGAATTGATGACTTGTTCGATCGTCTACAAGGAGCAGCTGTTTTCTCCAAAATAGATCTTCGATCAGGATATCACCAAGTTCGAGTGAAAGCTGAAGATATGCACAAAACTACATTTAGAACTCGATATGGGCATTACGAATTCTTAGTTATGCCATTTGGAGTGACGAATGCACCCGCAATCTTCATGGATTTGATGAACAGAGTTCTGAAGCCGTTCATTGATTTTTTTCGTCGTGGTGTTTATCGACGATATCCTCGTGTACTCCAAGTCAGAGGAGGAGCACACCGAGCATCTGGCAGCAGTGTTGAAGAACCTGGAAGAGCAGGAGTTGTATGTCAAGCTATCCAAGTGTGATTTCTGGAAATCTGAAGTGGCATTCCTAGGTCACATCCTTTCTAAGGAGGGAGTGGCAACTGACCCTCAGAAGATAGAGGCAGTGAGAGATTGGGCTAGGCCTACTACAGTGAAGGAAGTCAGAAGTTTTCTTGGAATGACTAGATACTACAGGAGATTCATTCAAGGTTATGCTCAGATAACCATGCCGCTTACTGGTCTGACCAAGAAGAATGTGAACTTCAAGTGGACTGAGCAATGTGAGGCAAGCTTTCAGGAGTTGAAAGAGAAGCTGACTACTGCACCTATTTTAGCTTTGCCTAGAGCAGGTGTTGAGTATGATGTTTATAGCGATGCTTCACATCGTGGGCTTGGTTGTGTCTTAATGCAAGAAGGAAGAGTAATCGCTTATGGGTCTAGGCAATTAAGACCGCATGAGAAGAATTACCCGACTCATGATCTGGAGTTGGCTGTAATTATCTTTGCCCTGAAGCAATGGAGGCACTACGTGTACGGTGAGAAATTGAACATGTACACGGACCACAAGAGTTTGAAGTACATATATCAACAGAAGGATCTGAATTTGAGGCAGCAGAGATGGTTGGAAGTGCTTGAGGACTTGCGACCTGAGATCAAGTATCATTCTGGAAAAGCTAATATTGTTGTTGATGCACTTAGTCGCAAGAGCAGTTTATCCAGTTTAATTACAACTCAGAAGCATCTGATTGAAGAATTGGACCAAGCAGGTATTGAAGTTGTCTTGCAAGGATTGGGAGCATCTTTAGCTCAGTTGAGGCTTCAGCCTAATTGGAATGCAAGGATCATTGCAAGTCAGGAGGTTGATGCTGATATCTTGGAGATGAAGGAGCAGGTTGGTGCTGGCAGGTTGCCCGGATTTCAAATCAAGGATGGAGTGCTGTGGTTTGGAGAGAGGCTATGTGTTCCAAATCAGGCGGACCTGAAAGAGAGTATTCTTCAGGAGGCGCATGCTACTCTTTTGTCGGTACATCCCGGGAGTACTAAAATGTACAGAGACATCAAACTGCATTTCTGGTGGTCAGGTTTGAAGCGGGATGTGGCTGAATTTGTGGCGAAGTGTGAGGTTTGTCAGCAAGTCAAAGCCGAGAATCAGAGACCCGGAGGTCTATTACAACCGTTACCTATTCCGGAATGGAAGTGGGATAACATCAGTATGGATTTCATTACGGGATTGCCTAAGAGTCCTAAAGGCAATGATGTGATTTGGGTTATAGTCGATCGACTAACCAAGTCCGCTCACTTTTTGGCGATGAAACTCACTGCTTCGATGGACAAGTTAGCTGAGTTGTATGTTGGCGAGATCGTCCGGCTCCATGGTGTTCCGTCAACTATTGTGCCTGACCGAGATGCGCGGTTTACTTTGCATTTCTAGAGGAGTCTTCAGACAGCTTTGGGTACCAAGACAGATTTCAGCACTGCTTTTCATCCGCAAACCGATGGGCAGACCGAGAGAGTCAACCATATTCTTGAGGATATGCTTTGGTGTTGTATACTAGACTTTGGAGGCAGTTGGAAAAGGCATTTACCTTTGGTAGAGTTTGCCTACAACAACAGTTTTCAGACTAGCATTGGGATGGCGCCGTACGAAGCTCTGTATGACAGGAAGTGCAGAACACCTGTTTGTTGGTTTGAAGTTGGGGAGCATCAGTTGTTTGGTCCTGAGCTTGTGCAGCAAACCTCTGAGAAGATTGATCTGATCAGGAAAAGGTTGGTAGAAGCTCAGAGCAGGCAGAAAAGCTACGCAGACAACCGGAGAAGGGACCTTGAATTTGAGGTCGGTGACTTCGTCTTTCTGAAAGTATCGCCCAGTAAAGGTGTGGTTCGTTTTGGCAAAGGCGGGAAATTAGCCCCAAGGTTTATAGGCACGTACAAGATATTGAAAAGGATCGGGAAAACTGCTTACCGGCTTGAGTTACCGGAAGAGTTATCTCAGGTGCACAATGTCTTTCATGTGTCTATGCTGAGAGGTTATATTCCAGATCCGAGTCATCATTTGCCTAAAGTGCCGGAAGGTTTGCAGTTGGATCTGAACTACATCGAGTCTCCTGTCGAGATTGTTGATCGTCGAGAGAAAGTCTTGAGGAACAAGACGATACCGATGGTCAAGGTAGTCTGGAGAAACCATTTGGTTGAAGAGGCTACTTGGGAGTCTGAGGAGAGGATGTTGAAGGACTATCCTGAGCTTTTTGCTTGAGTTGTATTTTTATTTTTATTTTCTTCTTGTGCTTGTTATGAGTGTTTGTGTTTTGTTTCTCACTCTTGACTGTAGTTCCGGGGACGGAACTATTCTAAGGAGGAAGTGTTGTAATGCTCCGATTTTTTATTTATGAAAAATTATTTATTTTGCACGTAGTGTGCACGTGCCATTTTGCGCAATATGAAATTTTATAATGAATGATGAGTATATGTATATGTATATATGTTTGTTAAATTATTTTTATAAAGGCCTTTTTGAAATAAACTTAAGCCCAAAATCTAATTTATTTATTTTTGTAAAAACTATTAGTTTGGCCCAGCAATTTAAGCCCATAAATTAATTCTTTTAATAACAACTTGTAAGGTAAACATCTTTCAAAAGATTTTTTTTTTTTATAAAAATGCATGTGTACAAGTTTCATATGGAGACTAAAGTAGCACGTGCATGCAACATGGTGTGCATTGCACACTACTTTTCTTTGGCCGGTTTTGGAAGAGAATGGAGATCATGCTTGGGTGGTTACTTAGTTGTGGGTAGTTACTAAAACTCCTATTCTAATCTTAGCCCTCCATCTCATAACCATCTACTAGATCCTAGCCCTCCATTTCACCCAAAGTTTGTGTATAAATACCCCCCCCCCCCCAAAATTAATTGTAATCTACACTAAAATCTATTTTGAAAAGAGAAAGATATATTTTAAGAGAGTTGTGAGTGTGTGTTCTTGGAGGCCGGTCATCATCTGCAGAAGGATTCTCGGTGGCAAAGAGCAAGGAGGAGAAGTCACATCATCACACTAGAAGGATTTACGGGATTTCGTTTATTTCGTCAATAAGGTGGGTGTTTCTCATGACTTCTAAATTAGGATTCATGTTAAGATTGAAGATTAAATTGTGTATCTATGTGCAAGCTGAAGTAATAGAATGATTGCTAAATTGATATCTTCCATGCTGTATATAGTGTAGAAAATACGAACGAATGAAAAAGGACTATGATAATTAGAGAATTGGAAATGACCTGTACAGTCGACCGGTCGTGTGAGCAGTCGACTGGTATATTGAAATAAAATATGTACAGTTCGAATTTCCATGGAACGATGTATTTTAATGTGAATTGTTAACTTGATGTTCTAGCGTGCTAAATTGGGATCAATATTCATCTCCGTAAATAAATGATGAGTAAAAGAAAAATGTATGTTTAGCATTTCCTTTGAGAAAAGAAAACACTAGTTATGTTAAATTTACATTTAATCGAAAACTATGTTGTGATGTTAATAAACAGATAAGAATTACATGTTTATGTTGGCATGAGCATATTGAAGTGTGACAAAGAAAGATGTGTGAATAGAATGAAGGAATGATTCCTTAATTTGAAAATTTAACCTGTTCAGTCGACCGAATGTGTATAACAGTCGACTATACTGAACTTGAAAAGTTACATAATTGAACTCTGCAGAACAGCCGATTGGGTTGAATGACAGTCGACCGCCCTGTAAATGATATTTGAATAATGAACGCTGCGGAACAGCCGACTGGCCATGTGCAGCAGTCGACTCTTCCGAGCAGTTTATTGAAGGACTTTGTTTGGCTGAACAAGTCGACTGGATAAGCTCTAAGTCGACTGTCCATATTACTTTTTGACATATCAGGAATTCTATGATTTTGTTTTATGATAAAGATTGCGAATCTTATGTTGAATGATTATTGAATGTGACAGTTTAAGTAAACTCTGTTTGTCTTTGCATGAAAATTTTATACCTGAAATGAAGTGAATCATTTATTTGAGTTTATGAAAGTTTACATGATTATGGAAACTATGAACATGAAAAAGGAAGTCTATTGTGATTATGAAAAATGAACTCATGAGCTGGAAATGCTCAGATTTTTAGTAATTGTGAATTGGAATTGAAATGAAAAAGTAGCTAAGTCTCCCCCGGCATTTGGAAAGGAATAAAATGAAATTTGAAATGAAAGACCAAGGTTGGTCATGTTGAATGAATGATTAAGTCCGGTTTAGTGGAGAGGCTAACTCTAGAGCTTTGATTTTGTTCATGATTCTAATAAAAACTAAGGATTAGTACATAGTGGAGATGTGATGAAAGTGAGAGAAAAACACAAGTATGAGAGCTAGAGTTTACGGTGCGGGTGTGAGCCATATAATGCATGCTTGATGAGTCAAGACATGGCGTGGGCACTACTCAGTAATGATCGGACTTTAACCACGCTTGTGGGATGTTTGGTGATTGCAAGAGGATCGTGTGCCATGAAGAAGGCTGAATTGCCAAAGAATACATGCTTGATGAGTCAAGACATGGCATGGGATTCCCCTCCAGGTTTTCTGTACACGAGCTTGTACTCATAGATCATCTAGGATACTTGCTGTAGTTACAGTAGTAGAGTAAGACATGACGAGGGATTGAACCCTACAAAGACGAAGAACGAATAAGAGGCTTGCCCTCGGACCTATGTAGTATGGGATGCATAGAATCCGAACAAATGTGCATTAGTATCATATAATATAAATGACTGCATGAAGGACTAAGTGCACAATCACGACACGACATCATTAAGATCTTTCCTTAATTTGATATGTGAATAAGTTTGTGATTTGCTAAGAAATGAGAATCGTTATACTGTCCCTGGCATAGAGAGGATGGCCATGTATAATTATCGTCGGTTGAATAAACTGACGTACCCACAGTTTTATATGCAGGATAATTGGCTTGGTAAAGGTTAAAGGAGAACTGATGCTCAAAGATTATTATTTATTGTTGCATCTTTTGTATAATGTTGTAATTGCTTCCGCTGTCATTATTTGTAAATTATTGATGTATATGCTTCCGCTGTAAAATATAAAGTGTAAAATCTCTTGTAACTCTGATGTATAGTGGAAAGTTTCAATTCCTTGTAAAATTGTACTGAATGAGACGAAAAGATCCTGTAGAACTCTCGAATTCAGTTGTATTTGGAATTCGGGGCGTTACAAAAAGATCACCTTGATCTGAATTCGCCGGTTGCTGACGCGGTCGATGGACCAGAAAAAAGCCTGAAACACCGGGTATAACCCCAGCGCTGACCCTCCGATGCTCAAGTCAGAACCAGACAGAGAAAAAGAGTTTGAGAGATGAATTGTTGATTATTCATTACCTTCTGACTGAGGGAGGGGGTGGGATTTATAAGCCTGAGAAACAGTTAGGAGATTGATATGAATATGTTATCTCCTGTAGATTCTCCCCTTTAAGAGATAAAATCAGTTACTCTTTTGATGGGGACAAGAGATTTGACTTATAGCCTTCATAAGCTGGGTGTCTCTCTTGGTGAGCCCAGTCGCTTTTAATGTGCTTGAAAGCGGAACATGTCTTGTTAATGAGCCTGAAGAAAGCCCGAACCTGTTAGATAGGCCCGTTACTATTAATCCGCCTATAGAAGCTTCAAGATCTATCTTGGGATCATACGGCTCTGATTTGCTGCGACTTTTACCATTATCATAAGTCCCCCACACCTGGAAGACAATTTTTTTGGCTTTCGGGAAGTAGTTGCCTTGTTTCAGAGTTCCGGGTTAATATCTTGGCTTTCACGGACGATTAGAGATACTTGGAACTTATTGAAAGCTTCTGGAGGTGGTGAACATTTTCCTAAACTTTTTGAATTTTTTTGAAATTTTCTATGACTTCTTAGATTTTTAATAGTTTCCCCCAATTAATAATTGCCTTTTCTAACTTTTTAATGAATTATTCCAATTTTTAATTAATTTTCAGAAATTTTAATTAATTTTGCAACTTTAATAATTATTTTTGGAATCTTTAATTAAAATTTTGAATTTTAAATGATTTTTGGGGAAAAAAATTTAATAATTTATCAACTCGGGCGCAGTTTTTTGAGTGATAGCGCGCGTTGATCATGCCTTGTGTAACCCCCGTCCCCGAGAATACGGATTTCTCTTTCCTTTTTCCCGTATTCTTGTTTTTCAACTTTTCCTTATAAATTATTCTATTCTTTTGAACCCGAATTTGCATTCATTTAAATATCCGACTATTGTGTTCGAACTTAGACTCCTAACTCATCCCCAATTTTATTTTTCGATTATGCAAATTCTCAATATATCTTTGTATTCGATTGAATATAAATTACTTCCATTCCCCTAAATTTATCCCTTGTACTTAATGCATTTTTGGATATTCTATTAAAGTTTTCTAAACACCAATTATTTTGCTTTCTAATAATTATATACTTTTAACGAGAATGATATTTCGTTCTACAATCATGTTTCATGTCTATTTTTGATTATTTAAGCCCAACCAGTATTATTGAATTTATTTATGAAGCTCAAACTAAGTATGCTTTTATTTTTGATTTATTAATCCAAGCCCAATTCTTTAGCCTAAGATTTAAACTCCAGCCCTAAACAAATATTAAATCCATACTATAATTATTTTATCTTATTAATTGTTTAAAACCCAATGTTATATGAAGCCCAAACTTATATTCTTCAATTATTAATATTGGAAGCACAAACCAGTTTGATTTTTATTATTATTATTATTATTATTCTAAAAGCCCAACTCAAGCCCATACTCTAATACAAATCCAACCCAGACTAACCCTAACCCACTCCTTGTAGTAACTGCTTACACCTCTCCACTAATTTTCCATGATGTATTTAATTACCCATAACCCCACTAATTACCTTATTAATTAATACAAGGACTTCTCTCTATTTAGGGTAGATGACTAAGAAAATTATATAAAAATAATTTTATGAATTGTGTTTGCTTAAAAATATAATTCTAAGCTGGGGGATGGGCATGGGTTTGGGAAGAGATGTGACATTTTGTGAGATTTTTTGAGAAAGTGGGAGGAAAAGAGAATGTGTTTGAGATATTGGGGTTTTTATTTTGTTTTGGTTTTTTAATAAAATCGTGCGTAGTGCCCGTATTAATTAAATAGGAATCCAACTTTTTCTGTCCTTTCTTTATTTCAAAATAGAGAAAGAAGACAGGGGGTAGACTCTCTCTCCTATTAGTGTAAGATATAGATATAATATTAGGCTAAATATAAAAAAACCTCACCCAACTATTGTGCATTTAAAAAAAACCATACAAAATTTTTTTTTTTTTTTAAAACCTCACCCAACTATGTTTTCCATGAGTGAGGTTTTTTTATATTTAGCCTTATTATAAACCCCCCCCCCCCCTTGTTTGTCTCTCCCCGCTCATTCTCTCTCCAAACACTATATATATATATATATATATATATATATATATATATATATATATATATATATATATATCTTCCTCTATTCTGAAATAGAACAGAGCGACTGGCTCCTCTCACCACTCCAACCTCGCGTGACCTCTAAACTGCCATCCCTGTTGCCGCCTGTGCCGCCATCCTCCTTCGCAGCACCCATGCGACCGTCGTCCCGTCGTCTTCCTCCTCCGCTCTCGTCCTCGTTGCCATCCTTGTCCCCTTCATCCACCTTCGCAGCTGCACCTCGACGCAATTGCTCCACCTTCACTTGCTCCGAGCTCCATCACCATCGCTCGAGCCCTACCTTCACCACCGCTGCTCCTCTTCCTCGTCGAGCAGCCATCGTCTTCCTCCTCCAATGCCTCTCTTGTGCTCCCCCTCCCCCCTACATCGAATCTAGCCCTCCTCCATTGCCATCAACCTACATCCCATCACCACCAGCCCTCGTCGAACTCCTCCGCCGCCATTGCCTCGACTGCCCTCTAACTGCCATTGCCGATCAACTCTCTGAAGCTCCACCTTCTCCACCTCGCAGTCGACTCTTGCTACTTTCATCACCAATCCCCCTGCCATCTCCTTGCCTCCTCCTCGAGCCATCACTGCCTCAACTATAGCCATCACCACCGAAGAACCATGCCTTCTTCAACCTCCCGTTCGAGCACTCGCCCCGTTGCTCCTCTTCGTCTGACTCGAGCACCCCGTCGACAGCCCTCTCCTCACCACAACCACCCGTAGCTCCATTGCTGCTCCTCCTCCTTCTCCTCAACACCGCTGCCTTGCTGCTGCCTTCTTACCACACTCTCACAGCCACCGACTGTGGCGCCCTGAATTTCTAATATAATATCTCAGAAATACGTGGCACAATTTCCAGCATCAATCTCAATGTAATAGTAAACATAGCCAAAACATAAATAATTTTTTCAACTTTTATTACATCAACTCTTTACAAAACACAACGGAAAATAAAACACCTTGGATTACAATTCTTTCTTTTACAACACAATCTTTTACAATTTACATAAGCCACATTATCAATCTACCACATGCATCCATTCCCAAGCTATAGGTACCTATAAAATATGAGGCTAGAGATAATCCTAACCCCCAAAACTACTGGGGTCAGCCATAACGGTGTGAATGACATCAAAAAAAATACAACATAAATAAAACATAGAGAATAAAGTCATGAACAACATATATCAAGAGTAGTAATGAAATAACAATAAATAAAGCATGAAATCATCAAGTGAAACTAGACTAAGTGTCAAGTGTAAAAAACAGAAAACAAACATGCATAAAACCAAGTCAAGAAAACACAAATGCAGTATGATAACTCTCTAATGAATACTTGTCGAATTCTATGCATTCCATACTACATAGGTCTGGTGCAAGCCCTTATCGTTCTCCACTTTATAAGGTTAGATCCCTCGTTATGCACCTAATCCTACTACAGTGACAGAAATAAGATCCAGAATACTTCGCGAATGGGCATCACAACCCTCGACGTTCAAGCATCATGTAAAAATAGCTCAAAAACCAGAGAATCACCTCCCTGCCATGTATCCCATGAATAGGTTTACGTGACCCTCGACATGCAGATACACAAGGTACATCTCGTGAATAGGCCCGCCGACCCTCGACACGCGAATGCACCCTACATGCTCCATGAATAGGTCTGTAGACTCTCGACACGCGAATATACAAATGTCCTCTCTGGACAGGACAACACACAAGTCCTAAAATGCATCTGTTGGACCAAACTCCTAGAGCATATTCTCACATTTTCCAAGTTCTATCACATCTCCAATAGTGCATGTCTTTAAGTTGATTATTATTATATAAAAAACACAAACCCCCTTCTCTAGAGTTAGTGTATCTTGCCGGACTTAATTCCATAACAACAACCCCAAGATCCCACTGGTCTAAATCCACAAAATCTCATCTTCCGGTTCACAGGACTCCCACTCAACTCCTAGAGATTCACAAAACGAATATCAACACCAAAATTTCTAATAAAAACTCTTATGTTTAGCAACAAAACGTTTATATCAATAAAAACTTCTCAAGTCAACAAAATCCAATCTATTTAATGTACTCGTAAATTCCATAACTGAAATAAAATATTAAAACTATTAAATAACTAAAAATTATATTTTGAAGTCATAGAATATCACAAAATATCAATTTCTTCAAAAAACCATATGTATGTCACTTTATAAGGTCATAAGAATAAAGATTAAAATTCTATTATAAACAAAATATAACTCTCTGTAAAATACTGTAATATGTAGTAAAAACATCATCTAAAACCGTAGATCAATAATCTATAAGTTCGAAAAAATAGTTGTTCGAGAAATCAGCAAGAAAACAAATCATCAAAACAGCAGGTGACAGTCAACTGTCGGAAACAGTTCAAAAAGATAATGGTCGACTGGACAACCCCAAAAAATCTAATCTTTCAAATGTCGGTCGACCGCACATCTTAGTTCAAAATGGACCCGGTCGACCGTTAGCTGCTACTCGATTAGTTTCAAAACTGTGCACTTTTTCGACTGATACATGATTATAACTTTTAAAAGCTCAAATCTAAAATTCTAAAACCCTGAGATGATCAAATACAACTTGTCTAATATACTGGAGTTCATAAAACTAATTAATATCTCATCAAATTTGTAAAAGAGTAAACTTTCATCAAAATACTTCAAAACAGGATATAATTATGTATAAGTGTGTATAAGTTTATATGTAGATCAATAAAATCAAAAAAATCATGGTATGAGAGTAGTGTAAGGTTTGATTCAATCTCAGTTAACAAAACAACTCAAAAATCCAATCGAAAACTCTCAAAACAGCAATTTTCGACAATTCTTCAAAACAGTAGCATATAAAATATATGATTGTATGTGTGTGTGTGTGTGTGTGTCAGTTAAGCATCAAGAAATCCATCAAATAGGAATAGTGAAATGTTTCAAATCAATTATCAAAACAACTCAAATCACAATCGAACTTCATAAAATACAAAAATTCAATTTCGGCTGTACACTAACAGACCCGAAACAAAATCCCCCTTTTCCACTTCAAGAATTGATCTTTCTGGTTCGATAACCCCTCTTGTAATCTTTTAAACACATACACAACTACTTACAATAGTTTGCTCATGAATCCAAGCAATTATAACAAGTATTAACCAAGTTTTATTTCATCAAAATCATCCCACATATCATATGCATGCCTATACACAGTAAAAGATTAAGTTTGTTCACTTTTTGCAATGACACCATATAAACTCAATATAACAAATCCAAACAGCAAATATATGAAGGAAAGCAACCTATGCATGAATTCTATTCGGTTCTTAACAAGTCTCAAGTCATCTATATGAAATTTTTCTATGACATAGTTTCATGTAAAGATTCAATTTTTAATTCATCCACTTATCAACAATTCATTATATCTTCATACAATCCCTAACATGCTTTCTAATACACAAATCATCACATAAGTCATGCATAGAACAATAAAAAATCAAATATATGTCACTCACTTTTTTTTTTGAAGAATCAACCGAAATAATAATGCGAAAAAGAAAAGTCCTTCCTTTCGCAAGAAAACCAAGATCCTCGCTTCGAAACTCCAAGAAAATAATAATAGTTTTAACCCTTTGTGTAGTGCAGCAAAGAGCACCTCACCTTATATTGGTCGGGATTCAAGTAATTAAGGTTTTTCAATAGATTTGTAAAATATCCATTCTCAATATATCTTTATATATATAAATCCTTATACTTGGAAATTAGATTAAAAAATTCAATTAAGATTTAAAATCAAAAAATAACTAACCTATTACTGGCCGACACTGTTTTCAAAACCCAGAAAATAAATTTGTTCATTTTGCCTCTACGTGGCAATTTTCCAAAAAGACCCTTCTATAAGATATTTGCGAAATAAACCAAATCTATTAAAACAAAAGGTAAACTCTTTACCTATGGGTTGGGTAGCCATCATGCTCAGACCAAAATTCCAAAAATCTGGAGTTTTTACTCCAAGTGGTAATTTTGCACAAAAACCCCTCTTTTTGTAATATTTGCAAAGAGTTTAAATAATAATCAGATAATTCACAAATAATATCTACTAGTAAATTTTAGGTTTCTCCAAAATAATTTCTAACTTTGAACTTTCCAAGAAAATATTTGCACGTGCTTTGCACATGTAAAAAGATAAATTTCAGAAAAATATTTATTAAATCACCAAAAATCATTTTAACTCATTTATTAATCTCACAAACATTATTTTAAAATCTAGGGTGTTACACCGACACTGCCTCCGAACAATCCCTGCCTTCTGCCTTTACGCAGCAGCCAGTGTTGTGTCTCTCCTATAGCCACCTTCGACAGCACTGAGCCACCACCATTGATGTGCTCCCCTGTTCACCACCGAAGTCCCTACCTATTGTCGCCCCGATCACCTCCTCCAGTACTCCATCGCCACCCTTCAACACCCTTGCTGCAATTTCTTTTACTATTGCTACCGCCTCTTGTGTTATCGCTGCCGCCCCTTGCTGTGCTCGTTGTCGCCTTTCTGTTGTTGTTGTCGATCTTGTTGATTTTTGCTGTCTCGTGTGCCGCCGTTGTGTGCACGTATTGCTGCTCTGTGCTTTGCACGTGTCATTGTGTATGTGGTTTGCACCTGTTGCCGTCGGGACGCTCGTCCAGTTATTCTTTCATATTCAGAGTCGTCATCTAGCAGGCAAGCATCCCTTGAACTCATTTTTATTGTTCTAGTTCAAAGAAACATTCATTGAATTCCGGCAAGTAGTAAATGAATTGAATATTATTATTGATTCATTACTGATTCTTTATTTTCCTTATTATATCATGTTTTTGATTCATTGTATTCTTATCATGCCATTGTTATCGATATGAAACTTGAACATAAATTTCAAATATGCTGCCCTGTCTTTGTCCGAGTTTATACTGAGGTTTTGACCCATTTCCTGACATTAAAACTTAGAACTTTGTACATAGAAGTTATAGCACACTGAGTCTTGAATCCGATACATCTTATGGATTCTCAATCCGATTTATGGATTATAAGTTATCACTATTTGAGTAGTCACATGTTATAATTTTCATAACCGAGACTGTGCACGAAATCCTTAATGAATTGATTGAACCGGCAGAGAGTCTACTTTCTAGAATCTCTGGCGAAATCGGATTTGCATTTCCGTAGCAGCGGGAAAGTGAATTTGAGTACCGATAGGTGCTGCTGTCCAGAACTTGCATCATTGTGCTTTTGCATATAAACCCGATATTTTCCATATTTAATTAATTGAACCATGTATATTTTATGTATTGTACAACCTTGATATCTTCTTGGCACTGTGTCAATACTACCGTTCTCATCGATTGTACCCATTGCAAAATTCTTGATACCACTATTCTCATTAATCGTATTGATTGCATGTCCATAATTAATCATAATCAAATGATAACAAGTCAGGGTAATAAGGGTCAACTTAGTAGTGGACATCATCAGAGAATGTACTCAGAAAAGGGTCTCTTATCTCGTTATTGTTATTGTTATGGATTGTGGATTATTGATTGTGGATCATAGAATATTGATTGTTAATTATTGTTTATTGTGCCGAGTACACGACCTATATAATTCACCACTATAATCTAAATGATCACTGTTTCACCGAACCTATGGTATGGGATGCAGTATTATGTGCATTAGATAGGTTAATAAAAGAACTGATAGACATAAGATGAACACTAAACATCGATTATTGATTTATTGTTATTGCTTATTGGTTATCAATTATTAAATTTATTGTGAATTGTTTACCGACCATTGGCCCATGAAATATTATTTACCGGCCATAGATTATCGACCATTGATAACCGACCAATGCATCATCTATTGATCCTATTATTGACTATTGTTTCGATTATTATTTCAATTGTTTATTGATTATTGATTATCAACTTTTGATTTTGTTATCGTCTGTCATTCATTGACTCTGATATCATTCCAATTTCTGTTCTTGTTATACAGTCCTTTATTTCCTTCACTACTTGTTACTACTTATTGCCCGAAGCTTGCTCTAACGGGTACTCTCCATCTTTTTTTTGAGTTATTGTTTATATAGGTATTGATGATGGGTACTGAAGAATCTTAGCAAACTGTTATTGCATTGTATCATTCTCCGGCTCTTTTTTAAGTTCTTGTATCTAAGACATCAGTTATTGCATAATATTCTTGTTCCTGTGATTATTATTGTATTTTTGAGCTTACTGGCATTGTACTGTTTATGGATGATATAAGTTGGCATACTTACATCATTCGTTGGGCCTCCGTTACGTGCCCGTGTTTCTGTATAATGGGAAGCAGGGAGTGACACCCTGGCTCACGCGCTGCGTGAATCGGGCTATCGTGATGACACTGTAGTGATGGAGAAGCGTCGTGGCATCATTGTTTGCATCCATCAACATCGGGATCGTTTGCTGAACGAAACGAGTGGTTGAGAAGTGGGCGAAAGAATGGAGGCAGCGTGGCTTCATCGCACACGTCCATCACGGAAGGGTCCGTGTCTTTGAGTGATCCAACGGCTGATGGGGGTTATGAGCACCTCCTTGGTCGCCCGACCATTTGGGTGACCTAGTTCCTCGCCGAGCATGTATTTTTTGGCAACCAAGGCGACCTCCTTCCTTACTTCGTTGAGCAATCTTTTTGGGCAACCAAGGTGGTTCGGTGAGCACCCTCGGCGATCATTCTTCTCCGACGACCACAGGGGCTTCATCTTCTCCATTGAGCGAACATTTTCGGTGAGCTATCTCGCAGTGACCAAGATTGTGGTGACCATGGTTTGGCAATCAGGGTTCCGGCGAGCAAGCTCGTGGCGACCAAGATGAGCTAGAATTCAGTGAGCAAGCTCGTGGTGACCAAGTTTCGGCGACCAAGTCTTCTTCATTGTCAATCAAAGCTTCAGGCAACCAAGGCATCGAGCAAGGCTCCAGGCGACCAAGCTTTTCGTCGAGCAAGGATTTTGGGAGACCAACCTAGAGCCTTATCGACCATCATTCTAGCAACCAAGATCTCCGTCGAGCTCGGAGCTTTGTTGTTTCTCGATGTCGAGCTAATGCACTTTAATTCCCTCTTTTGCAGTCGAATTGTGTGGAGCTAGACTTGATCAACTTCGAAGTAGGACTTTGGGTTGGATTCAGGTTTGATCACCTTTGAAACCCTTTGCGAAATTTGGGTTGGTTTTATGTTTGCTGATCCTGTGGTTGAGTTTCGGGATTGATCTTGGCTGACCTCGAAGTTGGGTTTTGAACTCTTCTATTCATCTCCGAAGTGGTTTTATTCCTTCCGTTGTTATCCTGGGTTGGGGTTAGGTCAGATTGGAGGCGAAGATTTAGGTGTTGTCTTCGAATATTCCTAATGGGTTCGAGTCGTTGTCGTCTTTAGCTTGATCATATCCTAGTTTGAAGCTTCTATTGGAGTTGTGTGGAACTTCGGGTTTGGAGCTTGTCTTTGGAGCTTGATCATCTTCTGGTTTGAAGCTTTGGTTGGAGTTTTGAGTATTTTTTCGAAGCTTTTATTGATTTTGAGTTTGGCTGAACCTAGATTTTAGAATGTTAGGGTTTTGGCAAAGTTGGTTCTTCGGAATTGATCATCTCCTGGCTTGGGTGGAGTGGGTTTGAGATTTTGCCCAAGTGTTGCAGTTGAGATTTGTTTTGGAGCATCGTCGAAGCACCTTGCTTTGAGCATTATTGAACTTGTTTTGGCCAAGCTTCTTGTTGATTTTTGGGTCTTCGTTTATGCCCACCAAGTGTTTGTTGATCAGTCTACCCCGTTAAGTTTAAAACTCTAGTCGATTTTGTGTTTTGAACAAGTTGGTTATCATCTATCTTAGTTTGAAGATTCTTTGAGTTTTTGCCCACCAAGTGTTTGTTGATAGGTCTATCTCATCAAATCAATCATTCATCGACCAAATATTGTGTTGTTCGCTTGTTTTGTCGACCGAATATTTCGTAAGACGATTGCTCTTATTGATTTGGGTGTTGAGTGCTTCGACCGTCGGATCTTGTGGATGGCTCAGCTATTGCGACGTAGAGATTTGATCTTGGAGGCTCTATAAATATGATCCAATCTCACCCCTAATTTGCTCATTTACCTCCTTCACTTTCTCTCTCTACAAATTTTTGAGAGCTTCTCTCTTGAGATATTGTGGTGGTTTGCCGGACGGTGCTGGGGGCTTTCCTAGTGGTTTGTAGGTAGTACTAGTGGTCGTTGTATCTTCGGTATTCTTGTGAGCTTGATCGGGTAACTCCTTTGAGATCTTTGTCCGTCATGTCTATCATTTCATCGAGCAACTCTTCCTCTGTTACGATTTGTTTGGAGGTAGACAGTGATGTGCCATTTCACTAGAGAAGAGAAGGGGAAAGATGTGGTTGGACGTTCCACTATTGTGGAGACGATCACTGAGCTTGAGAGGGACAGGGGAAGTGCACTTAAAACATTAATGTTTCTAGTTCCCAAATTGATTAGGGAATAACCCGTAATAGACCGAGATTTCCTTAGGAATAGCATGGAGTATGTCGAGCCAGACACAGTCCACACCACTGAGGCTAATTTTGCTATCACCATTCTCACGAGAGAAGAGCTAGCCGTGAACATGGCGGCCTTGGGGATCTCTTCTGAGTACGGGTTACTCTTACCGGGTTCCGGAGTTAGAGCATGCTACAAGACGTCTCTTGATAACTGTTTCTTTGGTTGCGATACCTTCTACGCTGGACTTCGTTTGCCTCTTCACCCTTTTGTTAGATAGGTTCTAAACTGGTATAGGTTGTGTCTGATGCAGCTTAAGCCAAATGTGTGGAGGCACGCTGTAGGATTCATCCTACAGTGTCGTAGGCACAGAGCTGAACCGAGTCTCACCGTCTTTAGGCGACACTTCAAGATCTCCCAGCAGAACGGCTAGAGGAACGGTTGTACCTTCGCCCTCGCAGTAATCGGGGGGTAATCAAGGTTCCCGACTCAATTAAGTGTTGGAGGGAGAATTTTCTCATCGTTCGAAGTGCTGAACCGTGGGGAATTCCCATGACATGGAGAAGGGTTGTTCCTTAAATGTTGAGGGCAAACCAGCAGTGACTGCGGCGGAGAAGAGTTTTAGTGACGCTCTTCTGGCACTAAGATATTGGTGTGGCGAGATATCACCGATGAAGTACTCTTCGAGGGTGATCTTAGCCTGGTTGATCCTAGTACAATTTATTGCTTTCGCTTCCTTTCATTTCTTGTTGCTTAGTTGATATCTTTGATATTCTGCATTGCTTTGCTTTTCATTATGAGTTCTCATCTCTTCATGTTTCATATTGCAGGGAAAGCAGGTATGTACTTTAAAGACATGATCGAGGATCGGGAGGCCCTCCGTTACAAAAGGAGCGATGAACCCAAGAAGCATAAGAGGTTGGCGAGCCATCCCCCTATTTCCTAGGATCCCTCTGCCCTGGCTCAGACCGTTCTGACTGAGACACCTTTGGGAGCGTCGCCCAATGCCGTTTCAGGGAGTTCTTCCCTAGCGGTGATCGTAGCGAGTGATATGCCTATCCCCTTGATCACCCAGACTACATCAATTTTCAGCGATGATTAGGAGATTATTCACATTCCCGGCTGGGGCATGAAGAAGCAGTAGAGCTTCCTTGGCAACTCAGTACGTCTATTGATACTCTGGCTTCCTGAGCTGAAGATGGAGCCACCCGAGAGATTCGTCTTAAAGATTTCCTGAGCGCAGGTGATGGTGCGTTTATTGATTTTTTGAAGTTTTTGTTTTCGCATCTTCCATTTGTAGTGCAATATCTTGAATGTTTTCTTTCTATTTTCTAGATGGCGTGTCACTTTGGCCACTTGGTCAACTTCTACATCGCTGAGGAGAAGAATATGAAGGTGCAAGTCTTTCGTGCTAAGAGGGACAAGAATAAGGTGGGTGGGCAAGGGGTTGAAGTTAGAGTTGGAGGCATCAAAGAGGAATGGGGGGGAATTACGGCTGGAGTTAGAGGCATCAGCGAATAGGTAAGAGGAGTTACGCCTCAAACTTGAGGCATCAGAGAAGAGGGTGACCGGCCTGGAGGCATCGGCGAAGAGGGAAGGAGTCACGCCTCAAGCTTGAGACATCAGAGAAGAGGGTGGCCGACCTTGAGCTTGAGTTGGAAAAGGCACAGGTTGAGACTGTGTTGGCAGTGAAGGCCGCTGACCCAAGGTGGAGGCCGAGGCCAAGGCCAAGTTGTAGAGTGTGATTGATAAGTCCTGTATGGGCTATCATTCACATGGTGGAGCATGTTCCCGGTTTCACCGGGAAAGGGTACCACGTGATGCTCCGTCCTGGAGAGTCTCTTGGTGGGAACGGGGGAAAGGAGGATGGAGAAGAGGGCAGCACTCCTACAGGGGGCACGAAATGTAACCCTTACTTTTCTATTTTTTGATTTTTATTGTAATTTTTTGCTTTCTTGATTATTGTATTCGAATCTCTTTTAAATAATAAATCTTGCTTTTTTTGGGCTTATTTATTCTCTTTTGTACTCTTTTTGGCTTGAATCCTGAATTTTTGGCTCACTACTAATTTTACTCCTGTGTTTTGGGTTTATATTGATCCATTATATTCATATCCTATTAAATTCCATCAATTTTTTTCTCTTTTTGGATCCTAAGCTCATACCCTTAACCCATTAACCCGTAACCCAAAACCCAACATCTAATCCCCTATATAAATACCCCCTAAACCCTAATTAATTATTAACCTTGTTATAATCTCTCTCTCCACCTGCCGCTCTATCTCTCTCCCCCCATCCCCTGTTTCGTTTTGAACCCAGAATTATATGTTTGTATGATGTAATTATTGCCTATTCATATTAAATTATTTTTGTCCTGCTGTTTACTTCTTTTTGTATCAGAATTTCGACCCGGTTGCTGTAGTAATTTGAAAGAACTATGTAAATATGAATTGTAGCCCCATGTGTTTATTTTCCATAACTTTCTACGGAATTAAATTCCGAGTTATAACATGTTAGATATCAGTCTTTTAGTACAGGTGCGTCTAGATTTCCAGATTCCTAATTTCATGCGTATCATTTTGATGTATAAATAAATAGAACACGTTAACAGTAAAATAAAAATATGAAATTAATTTGACTCAGGCTAGACATGTGTAGGAATCACCCTGAATATTAGAAGATTTAATTGATAAGTTTTTATGACCTGAAACATCTATGTGAACACAATCTATAACCAGCTGCCTGAACATAAAACCTGTAAAGAATAAGCATTTGAACCTCGTTTCTGTGATTTTTATATATTGTATGTATATTCGCTGGAATCGGCTGAGAGTCTAGTTTCTAGAACTTCTGACGGATCCATATTTGCTTTTCTGTAGTAGCGGGAATCTCTGTTTCTGTGCAGTAATGTCCTGTTGTCCAGATTGTATGATTTGTGTTGATTTGGTATGTTTGCTTCTTGCTTTGTCTATAAGGAGTAGAATTATTCACACCTAGCATGATACAACCTTGAAACCTTCTTGCATGCTCACATAGGATGAAATAAAATATTAACAAGCCTGGGTATTATGGGTTGACTTGGTAGTGAACAATCGGAAACTTTACTCTGTAAAGGCCTTCTTGCTTACATGGTTTATTACATGGAAGGTGGAGAAATGCTTGTCATTGTGTGATCATGCTATCATGATATTGTGTCATCTTGTTACCGAGTACACGATCTGTTGAGTTCACCACCAGTCTAAAACGTTCACTGTTTGCTTACGTCGAACCTGTGAAATGGGACGCAGTAGTACGTGCACTGGATAGGTCAATAAAATAATTAATAACCTGCATTTGACATTTCATGCTTGATCTCGTATATAGTCATCAATATAGGACTTAAATTAACATTATTAATTAATGCATGATTAAATATAGACCTTTGACATTACTACCAAACTTTGATTATGTTCTTGACTTTGATCATGTCCCTTATTTTTGATATACCGTGTTTCCTATTATTCTTTATTTTTCTCTACTTACTGTCCATAACTTGCTCTAAGGACATTATTTTCTCTCTTTTTAGATCACGAGTTTACAGGTACTGAAGGATACTATCAAAAGAAATTGGTGAGCAACGATTTTAGAAGATGGAGCCGAAGATTTCACTGCTGAATTATTTTATGTTATATATCTTTCCTTTGAACTTTGTCTTTGATATTATACATTGTTTTGGGCTTTTGTCCCGAAGTTTGTTTTCCTAGATATTGGATATTATGTTGGATATTATGTTTTGAATCCTTTCATTTATATTCAAGTTGTTATTGTTTATGTGATTATATTCTCTTACGTGGTTGTGTTTGTTGTTCACATTGTTGAGTTAGACTGGTACAGCTCATGGATGGTGTTTACATCATTCGCTGGGCCTTCGTTACGTACTCCTATTCCGTATTTTAGGAAGCAGTGCGTGACAGGATTTTTAGTCGTATCAGAGCTAGGTTTGGCTCAGGTGTTAGTCCTGTTTGGCTAATATGTTAGTCAAGTCTGGCTTAGCCAGGTTAACACAATAATGTGTGCACCACGTTGATCACATGAACACGTAATAACCAATACATAATCTAGGTATCTTTTTTATCCTTTTTGGTCCCTTCATATTCAATTCCTTCATTTCTTATTATCTTTTGTCCCTTCCATTCATTGATCCCTTATTGGGTATGATTTCACCCCTGTTGTACCCATATTCTTTTGATTCTAGAATCATCCATTCTTTTTATTCCAACATGTTATTTTTTTTCCTTTTGCACATTTATTTGTGCATATATCCTGCTTGCATCTCATTTCTTTGTTTGATCATCTTTTAGGTGTCATTTTAGTTTTCTCTCTCCCAGGTCATGTTTTGTTTGACTCCGGTGCTACCCACTCCTTTATTTCCTCCCGCTTTGTTGATCAGCATAGTTTGGTCAGCAACGCTATGCCTACAGCTTGGGACATCACCACAGGTGATGTAACCCCTGTTTTTCATTTTATGTATTTTTTGGTGTATTTTTTTCTTTTTGTGTATTCATTTGCATTGTATCTCTTTGTGGACCATGTTTTGGATCTTCATTTTCTATATATCCATTATTTGATTTGTCGTCTTCTTACTTGATCTTCTTGATTCATTTGTCAGTGTATTGTTTCGTCTCTGTTTGATCGAGCTATTATATTTTTGATCCTTTTTATTTTATATTGTTCATACCCTATTTTAATTATCCGCTTTGTGCCCACCTTATTATTTTTGGTTCATCCTATTTTAAAACCCTTGTGGATCCTATTCTAATTTGCTTAATGGGTCTTATTACCCATTATCTACTCTAACCCGTTACCCCCTTTTAACCTTAACTCACCTATATAACTACCCCCTGCATATACCCATTTTCTACTCCTAAACCCTACCCGTTAGCCACCACCTAAACCCTAAATACCTGTATATATATACCCCCCCCCCCTTTATATACTTCCTGTTCATCTTCTTCTTAACCTAGCCGCTACCCCCCCCCCCCCGACTGCACCCTCTCCATCCCTCTCTCCCCATGCTTGTCTTTCGTCGTGTCGCAGGCAGTAGCAACGACCACAGACGACAGCAGCGATGCGCACCCACTGCGTTGCTCCCCTCCGACGTCAACAGCAGCGCCGCCAGCCCCCGTGCACCATCGCCTTCCCTCAATGCAGTGCACCCCTATGCTCCCTTTGTCGACCGCAGCAACATCGCGAGTAGCAGCACCTCCGCTACCCTCTCTTATGTGCAGGTGTCGGTGGGTGTGTGTGCGTGTTGATTCGAGGCCTTGTTCGTGGTTCGTGTTTCGGATTTCGCTCGTTGAGTTCGTGCCCGGGAATCCGTTCCCGTTATTCTTGCTTTTTGCACCGTTCCCGTCGTCGACTATAAGGCAAGTAACTTGTATTCTTTTTGTTGTGTACTACAAGTACTAAATACCGCCTGTAGTGTAGGTCTATTCTAGAGACAATTCTTGTGCAAAACTCCTGTTATATCTTGTCTCTATGTGTTGATCCATAGTAGTTGTCTCATTACACACACGACATGAAATTAGACTTAGTGATAATCAATTCTTGTATACATGCATGTGTTCGTGGATTATGAGGTGTTGTATGATCTTGTATGCTTGATGTGTTAGTAGTAGTACAACCCGTTGTACACTTATTAAACACCCTATACCATGTTGCTTGGACACCTAGTATACCCTATTTCACACTTTGTTATTTGGATGTGTTACATATGACCAAATTGATTTTATGCATGAAAAATATTTCTGTCTTTTCTGTTACCCCGTTTTTGTTCAGTATTTTAGACCGTATTATGGTCAGTATATAAAAATTATTTGTGAATATGAATTATAGAGAATTCTGTCTACTTTCCAGATTTTCTGACAGATCTCAATTTCGATTTATGAGTTGCAAGTTATGACTATTTTACTACAGAGGTGTAGAAAATTTCAGATCCAGTTTTATATGAATTCTGGAGAGTAATTTACTTTCATACTGATGCTAAAGATAATATTTTGATCCAATATTTTTCTGAGTACAACTAGAATTGATTGGAATTAATCCCAATTTTTTGTGAATTTAATTAATAACTTTTATAAACTATTCTATACTTGCAAACAACTACTTTACTGGCAGAATTTTAATACTGTTCAGTAAAGAAACATAATTTCAACCTGATTCTATTTGTTGTTTACAAAAAACTTTGTGAATATGAATTGTAGGCTACTGTATCTATTTTATCACCCTTTTGACGGATCTGGATTTAGATTTATATTTTGTAAGATATTGCTGTTTTAGTACTACAGTGTTTATGATTTCAGATTTACAAATTTTCTGTATCTTGTTGCTTTCTGATTTTACTTGACTATTCTATTTATGTTGGAAAATTATGAAACTTTATTTTCTGATACTAGACATACTAGGGAATACCCTAGATTTTTCTTGGATTTAATCAGTAAGTTTTTATGCTGTTTTCTGTTTATGAATACAAACTTCTGATTTCTTACTGAACATATTTTCTGGATACAATTCTATTTTGAGTCTTGTTTTTGTGAAATGCCATATGACTTATATATATTTCTGGATTCGTCCGAGAGTCTATTTTCCAGATTTTCTGACGGATCAGGATTTTCACATTTGTAGTAACGGAAATTTCAGATTTAGTGCAGTACTGTCTTGCTATCTTGAACTAGAATTTTCGTTGTTCTATCCTTTTATGTGTTGTCTTTCATCTGTAAATGTTTATCTTTCAATCTGAACATTTACTTGTTTATACCATGTTATTCTTGCCATGTTTGTGACACATACATGCCTGTTTGATAATAATAACAAAATAACCAAACCGGGGTTAAGGGAAAGATCTAGTAGTGGATAATATAGAAATGTGTAGTTGGAAGGAGGCCCGTGTTTCCCACATGATTATATGTTATCTATTACATGTTCATGACTACATACACAATTCTGTTATCTGATTACCTGACTGCATACTTCCTTATAGGAAGGTGTACTCATAAGAGAACCCGTAGATTCTATCTGTCTGTCTATATCTGTTATCTGTCTGTCTGATACCGGAGTACACAGCCCTATACAGTCCACTACGAAATCCAAACGTAATATGTCTGAATGTAGAAACCATGTGGTAAATTTGGGACACATAAAGTGCTACCTAGATAGAAATAAATATAAGACTTGACATAATCTAACATCTGCTATCTGTTACCTGTACCTGTTATCTGACATCTATTATCTGTATATCTGTCTGCATACCATCTGACACTTGACATCTGTAACATATCACATGTACCTGTTAGCATACCATGTTACTTGATTATGTTTTCTGATTCATGTTAGACATTCTGTTTTGCTCTATCATATCTATTCCATAATATGTTTGTTTCCGCTATTACTCTATATTTGTTTATCTTTTCATGTACTTGTGCCAGCACTACAAGCGGGCCGTAACTAGCATTGACGTGCATTTTGTTTTCTTTTTCCTCTTCCTGTAATTTATTAAATTGTAGATCATGGAGATTTGTTGTCCAATGGAGTAGGTAATCTAAGATTTTAGATGCTGGAGTTCTTGCTATTATTATTATTTTCCATTTCTTATTTTGAATAATTGTATCTGTTACTTGGATTATTTTGTATTGGGCAATGTGACCCAGAATTTATTAACTTGTTCAGATCTGGTTTATTTGAGATTTATCAAGCTTTGTTTCAAGTAAATTCTATTGGTATATTGATTTATTTGTGCATGCATGGTTGACTTCTCTTGCTTTCTAGTCTGATTATTCTTGTGAAATGTTGTAAAGATCCTAACAGCTTATGAATGATGAAAATCATTTGCTGGACTTAGTCACATATCCGTAATCCGTATTTTCTTTTTGGGAAACGGGGCATGACAGGTGGAGGTGTCATTGTCTGTTCTAGGGTATGCAAGCAAAGCCCATTGTTGATTAGTTGTGTGGATTTCTTGGCTGATCTGATTGTGATTCCCAATTTCGATTTTGATGTAATTCTGGGCATGGACTAGTTGGATGTTTCTTGTGCCGTGATTGGTTGCCGAGAGAAGAATGTGATTTTCAGGCTTCCTGGGCAACTAGAGTTCGAGCTCCACACAGGTAAAACATCGTCAGCGCGTGTCAAGAGCTCGATGGACACTAAGGCTATTACACTTGTGTCGTTGGGCACTGATGGGAATGTTGCACCCTTAGTTGTGCGAGACTTCCTTGATGTCTTTCCCGAGAAATTGCCTGGATTACCGCCGAGATGTGGAGTTCAGCATTGATGTTCAGCCCGGTACGATCCCTATCTCAAAGAGTTTGTATCGCATGGCACCGGTTGAATTGGCAGAACTGAAGGTGCAAGTTTAGGAGCTATTAGGTTTTATCAGGCCTAGTGTTTTGCCTTGGAGAACCCCAGTTCTGTTCGTCAACAAGAAGGATGGCAGCCGCAGATTTTGCATGGACTATCGAGATTTGAATAATGTCACTGTGAAGAATCGGTACCCATTGCCGAGGATTGACGATCTGTTTGACCAACTAGGAGGTGCTTCTGTTTTCTCGAAGTTGGATCTTCGTTCCGGTTATCATCAGGTTAAGGTGAAGTCAGAAGATGTTCAGAAAATGTCATTCCGAATGAGGTGCGGGCATTATGAATTCTTAGTGATACCCTTCGGAGTTACCAATGCACCAGCTGTATTCATGAGTCTAATGAATCGGGTGTTCTCTTCATTTTTGGATCAGTTTTTCGTGGTCTTCATTGACGACATCTTGGTGTATTCTCGCAACCGGAAAGATCATGCTGAGCATTTAAGGGTTGTTCTGCAGACCTTGAGGGAGAACCAGCTGTATGGAAAACTTAACAAGTGTGAGTTTTGGCTGGATCGGGTTGCTTTTCTAGGCCACATTATTTCTGGTGATGGTTTTGCTATTGATCCGTCGAAGATCTCTACGGTCAAGGATTGGCCAATTCCGAAGTTAGTATCTGAGGTGCAAAGCTTTCTTGGTTTGGCAGGTTATTATCGAAAGTTCGTTCAGGATTTCTCGAAGATAGTTGGGCCTCTAACCAATTTGACGAAGGAGCAGAAGTTTGATTGGGATGAGGCTTGTGATAAAGCTTTTGCAAAGTTGAAGCGTCGGTTGATGTCAGCGCCTATACTGACTATACCCGACAGTTAAGGCAAATTTGTGATCCATTGTGATGCTTCGAGTATAGGTCTGGGAGCAGTGATGATGCAGCGAAGCAGGGTTGTTGCTTATGCATCTAGGCAGTTGAGACCTCATGAGAAGAACTATCTCATTCATGATCTGGAGCTTGCAGCCGTGATTTTTGCCTTGAAGTTGTAGAGGCAATATCTGCTTGGGGATAGAGTGGAGATATTCATAGATCACAAGAGCCTCAAGTATGTGTTCATGTAGAAGGAATTAAACATGAGGCAAAGGAGATGGTTGGAATTGATGGCAGATTTTGACCTCAATTTGCAGTATCACCTGGGCAAAGTGAACATGGTACCTGACGCTTTGAGTAGGAAACCCACTGTTATGTTCCTTACTAAGTAGAAGGAAATAATGGAAGATATGAGAAGGCTGGAGTTGGATGTGTTACTTCCTGGATCAGCACAGCAGTTCATGATGTTGCAGTTGCAGTCTTCCTTGGTAAAGCAGATCAAGGAGGCCCAAGTGGGCGATCAGCAGTTGCAAAGGTACCGAAGTGAAGTGGAAGCAGGCCTGAGGACTGATTTGATCATTCATGTTGATGGGTCACTTCGTTTTGGCTCTAGGTTGTGTGTACCGAGAGGAGAAGTCAGGCATAAGCTACTTGAAGAAGCTCATTGATCTCCGTATTCTATTCATCCAGGTGGTACTAAGATGTACATGAATTTGAAGCAACATTTCTGGTGGCATTGTAACCCCTGTTTTCGTAAATATGTATTTTCTGTGTATTTCGGTATTTCAATTTTTGTAAATTATTTTTTTCGCTTTCAAATTCTTTTGTTAAAATGTATTTTTGGATCTACTATTAAAGTCTATTTATAATCAATAATTTTAATTGTAGCTATTTTTCCAATGATTTTATATTGTAATATAATCCCATTTTGTATATGACCCTGTTATTGTTATTATTATTATTAATGTTATTATTACTACTATTGGTATTATTATTTTTATTGTTATTACCTTTTGATTGTATATTAAAAAAAAATCCTATTTGTATTTATATATTTTTCCTATCTAGTTGGATCCATTAATAAACCCATTTATATACCTTATTCTGTGTTGGATATCCAATACCCTACCCGTTTTACCCAAACACCCAATACCCACCTTCTTATTGGATCTAAAACCCAAACCCGCTACCCTATTACCCAACAACTCGTTACCCTATATATATAACCTAGCCTAACCCTAACTTTACTAAACCCTACCAACTGCATAACCCCACAGCCACCTATCACCCCTACCCCTCGTTCTCTCATCTCCTTCCTCTCACTCGACCTTCTTCGACCCCGCCGTCGCACGCCCTGTGCCTCGCGCCCCTTTGTCTTCGTCCTTGTCCTCTCGCCTTCCTTGCGACTCTGCTGCGAACCCATCATCACCCTGACCATCAGTCGACAGGTCCGTTGCTCCTCCCGAGCGTGCCCCTGTGTCCTCTCGACACTGGGCCTGCACCGCTCCAGCCATCTGCATCATCCAACCGCTCTGCCCTGCCACGCCAGCCTGCCACCGTCAAACACATTCACCGCCCTCATCACCGTAGTCTCCACCCTGGCTATTGCTGTCTCTGTGTGTTCCGCCAACCACCGACTGCTCCTCATCGAACCCCTCGACAGCACCACCTCCGGCCACCTCCCTCTTCGCCCCGGTGCACCACCGCAGCTCCAACGACCCTCGCAGTCGCTACCCTCACTGCTGTTGCCCTTGCTGTTGTGCATGATCAGGAGCTTATCCTAGCCGTCTGTTTCCCCCTTGATCATCAAATCTTGATCACTTGATTCAGAACCGTCTGATCACCTTGGTGATCTTGATCATCACATCATGATCATCACCATCCAGCCCTAAATCAGAGTCGTCCAATCTGATCTGATCTTGATCTCTTGGATCTAGCCATCCGATTGTGTTCATGATCATCTTGTTCGAGATCCGTTCGTAGTATCGTGTTCGTGCTCGGGAATCCGTTCCCGTTATTCTCGTTTCCTCATCGCTTTCATCGTCAATTTCAAGGCAAGTAACTTGTATTCTTTTTGTTGTATAATACAAGTACTAAATATCGTCTGTAGTGTAGTGGCTTTAAGATCTATTCTCATGAAAACCCTGCTAGATCTTGTCCATATGTGTTGATTTTCTGTAGTTGTCTCATTACACACACGACATGAAATAACTTAGGAATACTAAATTCTTGATGTATACATGCATATTGTTCGTGATTATGAGGTGTCGTAGAATCTTGTATGCTTGATGTGTTAGTAGGAGTATAACTCGTTGTAAACTTGTTAAATACCCTATATCATATTGCTTGGACATCTAGTATACCATATTTCATATTTTGTTATGATTTGGGTGTGTTACATATGAACTAGTTGATTTTATGCATAAAGAAGATTTTTGTTTTTGCTGTCACCCCGTTTTTGTTCAGTATTTTAGACACTATTAAGGTCAGTATATGAAAATTATTTGTGAATATGAATTATAGAGAATTCTGTCTATTTTCCAGAATTTTTGACAGATATCAATTTCAATTTGTGAGTTGTAAGTTATTGTTGTTTTACTAGAGAGGTGTAGAAAAATTACAGATTTGGTTTTATGTGAATTATGGAGAGTAATTTATTTTTATTCTGGTGTTAAAGATAATATTTTGATCCAATATTTTGCTGAGAACAACTAGACTCGATTGGGAATGACCCTTATTTTTTGTGGATTTCATTGATGACTTTTATAAACTACTCAAAGCTTGCAAACAACTACTATACTTGCAGAATTTTTATGTTGTTCAGTAAAAAACCTAAATTTCAACCTGATTCTTCTTATTGTTAATAAAAACTTTGTGAATATGAAATGTATCCTACTGTATCTATTTTATCACTCTTTTGACGGGTTTGGATTTCGATTTATATTTTATAATCTATTGCTGTTTTAGTACTGCTGTGTTTATGATTTCAGATTTACAAAATTATTGTATCTTGCTGCCCTCTGATTTTATTTGACTATACTATCTATGTTGAAAAATTATAAAATTTAATTTTTTGATACATACTAGGGAATACCCCCGATTTTTCTTGGATTTAACCAGTGAGCTTTTATGCCATTTTCCTGTTTATGAACACAAACTTCTGATTTCTGGCTGAACATGTTTTCTGGATACAATTCTGTTTTGAGACTTGTAATACCATATGACTTATATATATTTGCTGGATTCGGCCGAGAGTCTATTTTCTAGATTTTCTGATGGATCCAGGTTTGCATGTTTATGGCAACGGGAATCCTAGTGTGCGTGCAGTACTGTCTTGCTGTCCTGAACTAGAATTTTTGTTGTCCTAATCTTTTATGAGTTGTCTTTCACGTGTACATGTTTATCTTCCGACCTTAATCTATTACTTATTCATGACATGTTATTCTTGTCCTATTTAGTGCATGTATATGCATGTTTGATAATAATAACAAATAACCATGCCGAGGTTAAGGGAAAGACCTTAATAGTAGACAATATAGGTATGTGTACTCAGAAGGGGGCCCGTGTTTTCCATTACATGATGTCATGATTTCATGATTACATGATTCATGCCTATTATTACTATATGTTGCCATGATTTTATGATTTCATGATTACATGATTCATGCATGTTATTACTATATGTTGCCATGTTTCGTGATTACATGATTTATGCTTGTTATTACTATATGTTGTCATGATTTGTGATTACATGATTCATGCCTGTTATTACTATATGTTGCCATGATTTCGTGATTACATGATTCATGCCCGTTATTACTACCTGATTATGTGTTGCCATGATTTCATGACTACATGATTCATGCATGTTATTGTTGCCGCGATTTCACGACTACGTGATTCGTGCTTGTTACCTATTACATAATTTCTGAGTGCACGGCCCTATAGAAACCCACCACTAGATCTAAACGTAATATGTATGAATGTAGCAACCATGTAGTAAAAATCTGGAACGCATGAAGTGCTACCTAGATAGTAATAAATACAAGACTTGTCATAACATGATACCTGTTACATGCTTACCTGCACATGCTACTTGACATCTGATACATGTTACCTGTACCCTCTTAGCATATCATGTTACTTGATTTTGTTTCCTGATTCATGCTAGTCATTCTATTTTGTTGTCATGTCTATTCCATACTATGTTTGCTTCTGCTGTTACTTTGTATCTGTTATCTTTTTCTGTACTTGTTGCATGCACTACAAGCGGCCTGTAACTTGCATTGACGGACATTTTTTTCTCTTTTCTTTTTCCCGCAATTTGTTAAATTGCAGACTTTGGTGACCAGCTACCAGACAGAGTAGGTGATCTAACTTTTTAGTTGCTGGAGTTCTTGCTATTATTATTTCATGTTGCTTACTTTGAATAAATGTATCTGCTACTTGGATTATTTTGTATTGGGCAGTATGACCCAGAATTTATGACTTGTTCCATATTTGATTTATTTGAGATTCATTTATTTTGTTTCAAGTAAATTTTGTTGACTATATTAATTCAGTTATGCATGCGTGGTTGATTATTTCTTCTGTATATCTCTTATTTATACTCGTGCTTGTTGTAAAGATCCTGATAGCTTATGAATGGTGAAAGCCATTTGCTGGACTTAGTCATGTATCCATATTCCGTATCTCCTTTTTGGGAAGTGGGGTGTGACATGCATGGTATGAAGAGAGTTGTGGCAAAGTTTGTGTCGCAGTGTTTGATTTTCCAGCAAGTGAAGGCAAAGCAACAGAAGACCACGGGACTTTTGCAACCTCTTCCAATCCCAGAGTGGAAATGGAAGAATATCATGATGGATTTTGTGACAGCTTTGCCGAGGAGTCCCAAGGGTCATAATGCTATCTGGGTGATAGTGGATCAGTTGACGAAGTGTGCCCATTTCATTCCCATCCATGTGGGTTCTTCCAATCCCAAAGTTTGGCTAAGAAGTATATTCAGGAGGTTGTGAGACTGCATGAAGTTCCTTTCAGCATCGTATCGGATAGAGATACGAGATTCAGGTCTCAGTTTTGGGAGAGTCTGCAGAAGAGCTTGGGTACTAAGTTGAGCTACAGTACAGCGTTCCATCCACAGACAGATGGGCAGTCGGAAAGGACGATTCAGATCCTAGAAGACATGTTGAGATCCTGCATTCTCCAGTTTGGAGGTTCGTGGGAAGATCATCTACACTTAGTCGAGTTCTCATACAACAACAGTTATCAGGCGATTCTCAAGGCAGCACCATTTGAGGCTTTGTATGGGCGCAAGTGTAGATCGTCAGTATGTTGGGATGAGATCAACGAGAGGAAACTTTTGGGGCCTGAGTGATCACGAAAATAGTTGATGTCGTGGCTCAGATCAGGAAGCATTTGCAGGCTGCTCATGACAGGCAGAGGAAATGGGCTGACTATCGTTGAAGGCCTCAAGAATTTGTGGTAGGCTATCATGTGTTCCTCAATGTATCACCATGGAGAGGTGTTATCCGATTTGGTGGTGGGGACAAGTTGAGTCTCCGGTTCATCGGTCCATTCGATATTGTGGAACGTATAGGCAAGGTAGCCTACAGGCTGGCATTGCCACTGGCTTTAGCAGGTATCCATGATGTATTTCATATTTCTCAACTCAAGAAATACATCAGGGATGACAGTCATGTTTTTTACTACTCAGAGTTGTTCGTGAGGCCGAACTTGTCTTGTAAGATTCAGCCAGTCTGTATCTTAAACCGTCAAGAGAAGGTGTTGAAGAATAGAGTCATCAAGCTGGTTTGAGTTTCTTGGAATCCTCACTCGCCAGGTGAGTCGACTTGGGAATTGGAGGGTGAGATCCGGGAGAAGTTCCCTCATTTATTTGAGTAGTTTTGTTTTGTTTTTCTTTTCTTTTCGAGGTCGCCCTATGTACCACTTGTATGAATTTCGAGTACGAAATTCTTCTTATAAGGTGGGTAGGATAATCCCTATTTTTTTGTTTTTGGGTATTTATTGTAATTTTCTCCTTTCTTGATTATTGTATTCGAATCTCTTTTAAATAATAAATCTTGCTTTTCTTTGGGCTCATTTATTCTCTTTTGATCATTATGTACACTTTTTGGCTTGAATCTTGAATTTTTGGCTCACTACTAATTTTACTCTTTTGTGTTTTGGATTTATATTGATCCATTATATTCATATCCTATTTAATTCTATCTATTTTTACCCTTTTTGGATCCTAAACCCATACGCTTAACCCCTTAACCCGCAACCCAAAACTCAACATCTAATCCCCTATATAAATACCCTATAAATCCTAAATAATTATTAACCCTATTATAATCTCTCTCCCCCAGAACCCAACATTTTGTCGAACTTTTGCATTGATGCTTTTATTTGAAGTTGCAGACTCATTGTAATTTGAAAATTGTAATTGCTCATAGTTTTGTACTTGTAAATTTTGATAGTGATATTGGATCCAGGACAGACACTTGAGATAATTCCTCAATTGTAGAGAAACTTATTATTCGTGCAATGCAGAACTCTTTTATATGCTTAATCCTTGCTATGTAATTTGTTGTATGAAGTTGATAAGTCATTGACAGAGCTATTTGCGAAGAGCCGGAGTTGAAATCGTTGTTTGAAGTTAACAAGTTGGTGATGGAGCTCATGCAGTGAGGAAGGCACCGAACTCGTTGTTTGGAGTTAACGAGTTGTTGATGGAGTTTGAGTGGTGTGCAGAGTGCTTGATGGAGCTTGAGCAGTGTGCGGAGCACTTGATGGAGTTAGAACTTGTCCGTTTTGTACACAGCTAGTTGTAGGAGCAACTCTATGGAAGAGTTGGACCTCGAGCTTGTTGTATGAGCGTTTAGCTAGTTATAGGAGCGACTCTAAGGAAGAGTTTAGACTCTAAACTTGTTGTATGGGTCCTCCAATGAATTGTGAGAGTTGCATCGAGTGGCGAGTTAAGCTCCAAACATGGCTATTTGCAAGTTTGCTGGAGCAACTGCAATCCACGATTTTGGACCTTTAATCCGTCTTTAAGGGTTTTAACAAGTTTCAGGAACAGATTGAATGTCGAGTTGAGCTATGAACTTGCCTGTATGCAGGTTGCTAAAGTAACTCCAAGACATGGATATAGATTCTAAAATTGTAGTTTAGGGGTTTAACAGGTTGCATGAGTAGATCGAATGGCAAGTTGAGCTTTGGACATGCTTAATTACAGGTTGCTGGAGCAACTCCGAACCATGGGTATAGACTCCGAACTTCCTGTGTGGGTCTTCCAACCATTTTTGAGAGTCGCCTCAAGTGGCGAGTTGATCTCTAAACTTGTTTGTTTATAGGTTTGCTAGAGCAACTGCAATCCATCATTTTGAACCTCTAATTCGTCTTTAAGGGTAACACATTTCAGGAACAGATTTAATGGTGAGTTGATCTCTGAACTTGCTTGTATGTAGGTTTCTAAAGCAACTCCGAGCCATGGGTATGGATTCCGAACTTGTTGTTTAGGGATTTAACAGGTTGCATGAGCAAATCGAATGGCAAGTTCTCTGAACTTGCTTTGTTGCAAATTGCTAGAGCAACTCCGAGCCATGGGTATGGACTTCGAACTTGTCATTGAAGTTTTTAACGAATTGCAGGAGCAGATCGAATGACGTGTTGGGCTATGAACGTGCTTGATTGTAGGTGGCTAGAGCAACTCTGAGCCATGAGTATGGACTCCAAATTTGGCATTAAGTGTTTAACGAGTTGTAGGAGCAGATCGAATAGCAGGTTGAGCTATGAACTTGCTTCGTTGCAAATTGCTGAGCCATGGGTATGGACGTCGAACTTGTCATTGAAGTGTTTAACGAGTTACAGGAGGATATCGAATGGCGAGTTCAGCTCTAAACTTGCTTCGTTACAAATTGCTAGAGCAACTCCAAGCCACGGGTATGGACTCCAAAGTCGTCTTATCATGAGCTTTTAATGAGCTTTTTGTGCCATTTTTTGGTATAGGCTTGGTGTTTAACTCATTGTTCGCAGTTAGAGAATTGTACAAAATCTTTGAAAAAATAAATGACTACTTTTATTGAAAAAAATAAGCTAAGTGGATGCTCTAGTGCCTGACCTTTATTACATGCAGTGACCGGTAGCAAAAGTCATTTTTATAGAAAAATAAACTAAACGGCTGTTCTAGTGTCTAGCATGTATTACAAAATATTGAAACTATATAGAGGAGGGGGCGTTAAGCGCCTTTGTTGAAGTTCATAAGGCGTTCCTCATTCCAAGTCTTTGCTGTTATCTCTTTGCCCCCCCCCCCCCCCCCGGGTCTTCAAGTTGATGAGCCGCTAGGCGAACAACTTGATAGACCTTGTCTAGACTTGCTTGTTTTGGAGTGATGCTCCCCTTGTTTTGCAGAAAAATTGGAGATCTTCAAGTTCGCATATGTATTTAGGCAAGACTACTTCTTTCTGTTGAATGAGAGGAGTGGCTTTGAGCGAGGGATTCGAGACTAGTATTGTATTCTAACTATGATGAATTTGGACCTTGTGGGAGATGGTTTGGTAGATTTGGAAGTTTTCTGCAGGATAGTCCAAGTCAGTATCTTCAAGCTCGCCTGCGGTCCTGGAGTTACTTTGATTGCTTTCTAGCGGTAGCTCTATGACGTCGAGGGGGGGAACCGAACCCCCCCCCCCCCCCCCAATTGTGACAAAGTAGCATGCTCGTGTTGCATGTGGATTCCCTACAACTTAGCCTACGTCTGTTGTTGTTGGGAACTTTATTTTCATGTGGTAGGAGAAAGCAACTGCATGAAAGGTAGTAATGTCCGGACGACCAAATTTTGCGTTGTATGCGGCTTTGACGTCGACTACCATAAAGTCAGTGCTTCCATCCAAGTTGCAGGAGGATTTCCTGCCGTCATATCGAGTGTGAAAATTTCTTCGATTTGAATGGGGACACCGGAAAATTTGTGGACTGTATGGCCGACGGGTTTGAATCGGCCTCGGGAGAGCTTGATGCCATTGAAGGTGTTTATAAAAGGAATGTTTACTTGGCTACCGTTATCCACCAGGATACGACGTGCCTCATGATTCACCATGCAAAGATTTATGATCAATGCGTCGCAATGAGGTGTTCGGACACATTCTAAGTCCTTGTCGGAGAAAGATATTGGGACACCTAAGCTCTTGGTGGGCGAGATATTGTGTACTAAGTTGACTTCCTAACAAATGCTTTGCGAAAGAAGTTGGAATCTCCCCCCATCGGACCACCATGAATGGAGTGGAGAATAGTCGTGTGTTCTGAGTCTTGGGATTCGGAGGGTTTCTCTTGACACTTATTAGCCCCTCATGCCGGAGGGGTTTCAGTGGTGTTGTTTTGTTGGACATATTGAGAGAGATAGCCCCAGCCAATCAAACATTCAATTTCTTCTTTGAGGGCTCGATAGTTGTCGGTGGCGTGTCCATGGTCTCTATGAAATGCCCACCACTTATTCATGTCCCTTCTCTTGCTAGCTGTGAACATTTGGGGGGGTGAGCGGATTATTCTGTCTTTCTCAACTTCTATGAGGATGGATGATACGCTTGCATTAAGAGGAGTGAACTTGTTGAAGTATGGTGCAGGAGGGGAACGACGTTGATGTAACGCCCCGAAATCTAAATAAGACCGAATTCGAGATTCCACAGGATTTTTATACTTCACTTCGTACAATTTTACAAGGAAATTTAAAATTTTCATTATACATCAGAGTTCTTTACATTGTTTACACAGCGGAAGATAAAGATGAAGTACAACAATGAAAATAATATACAACTTGCACATCTTTAACATGTAATTAATCACCAGCATCGAAATCAACTTTATTCCTTCTTGAAGATCCAACTCCTACATATAAGACTGTGGGCACGTCAGTTGATTACAACCGACGAAAAATGTTATACACGGCCATCCTCTCTATACTGGAAATATAACGAACTCAATACTTTAACAAACCACAAATTTGAATGCAAATAAAGTGTTAAATGTGACTACTCTAAATGTGTAAGTATATGCGATGCCTTAATGCCTAATGCAAAAATTTTATACTAAGATGACACTAATGCATACTTGTTCGGATTCTATGCATCCCATACTACATAGGTCCGAGGGCAAGCACCTATGTATTCCACAATAAAGGGTTCGATCTCTTGCCATGACAAACTACCTAGTAATAAAATAAAGTTGAGACGTTCCACAAGTATGGATCCCAGTCCCGGAGAACCACCGCAGTAAATCCACCGCTCGATCGTTATACAAACTCCTCATCATGCGAACCTTCCGCAAGTGCCCTTCTAGCCCCGGTATATGTATATACATTGGAGTACGGCAAACTATTCGCCCGACTATGCATAGTCCCAGATATAAAATAAAAGCTCGTCTCCCACGAGGCAACCACAACCTGGAATCTACCGCTCGACTGGGTCTATAGTCCCAAAGAACCACCGCAGTAAATCCACCACCCGACTATATAGAGTGCCCTACTTATGTTTGCCTAGGTTTTACTACATCTTCACTTAGTGCCTAGCTCTTAAGTTAAAGACATGAATAATTTATCATACCTAGAGTTAGTTTTACCCCCTACCGGACTTAATCACAAATACCGAGATAGCTCCATGGCAAATCTCAAAATATAACTCAATTCTTTTTATTTTAACAATGCCGGTACCCGAGGTCTTACTAACTCTAAATCACAACCTTTCATGTACAAGAATCCATGGGTACTCATATCCTTCACTAATCATGTATCAAACTTAAATATTCTCATCTTCAACTTATTGATAAATGTCTTGTTCTATTCATATTTCACTTATTCATTCATAATCTTTAGAAGCAAATAATTCTTTTCATGAACATAAATTCATCACTTAAAGTCTCTTTAGCAACTTAAGCACACATAATATATCTTAACCACATCAACCTTTCTTAAACAAAAATGTGAGTATAATCTCTTCAAGAAGAATCAATTCACATAACAACACCTTCTTTTTTTTTCTAAAATAAATCTCATACTCTTTAATAATTATTTCTCAAGTCAAAACTCATTCTCCATCTCAAGTTTTTCCATTTTAACTTCTCAAATATACTTGAAAAATTCTTAAACTCTTTTTAATAAATTCTCTTTTTATTTTATAGGAATTCTAGGATTTTTCTCAAATTTTATTCACCTTAGGAATCAATTAATATATTAAAAACACAAAAGAAATATCAAAAGTGGCCTTCGGGTTTCGAACCCAAGACCAACTGTGAGCTACAGTAGGTGCCCAAAGCACACACCGAACGCCACTAAGCCCAAGTGGCTTAATTGTCATAAAGCCATAACCAAAATCCCTTAAACTCAAATACAGGTTTCGGATTTATTTAAAAGAAACAAAATAAAGTGTGCCCAAGAAGCTTCGAACCCAAGATCTTCTACCAACCCAGTAATGACTTATGGTGCATCGACTAATCAGTAAGTCCAAGTGCAAATTCTGATTTGGAGTTATACTAATGGGTTTTTGTTCGACCGTTCTGTTATTCAAAATTTTCACAAAACTCAAATTATCAATTGCTCTAATCTTTCATTAAACTACAAATAGTTCATCCAGAGGGTTTTTATTTTCTAACAGTAGCTCACAAACTAAAAATTTATATTTTTGACAAAAATATCTAGATTTCAAATTTATTTCCTCTCTTTTATGAATATACAATATATTTCTTCAATTTAATCAACTAACAATTTGTATCTCTTATAAACAATCAAATGAATTTACGTGTGTTGCTGCTAATTTTGGTGTGGGAGCAAACAGATAGAATTTGTGGATTCTTGTAAAAAACAATAAAGCAAACCTGTTGACCTGTTGACCTTAACCAACTTGTTGACTTGGTCTCTTGCCGCTACCGTGAACCTGCAAAAAGTGTGAAACACCGGGGTTGATCCCGGCGACGCACCCTCCGACGCTCAAGTCAGTAATCAGAAAAGATTATGAATGAACTTTGATTGGCAAAAGATTGATTACCTCTTAATGGTGGGCGATGGGGGTATTTATAGCCGCCTTTGGGACCATTTTTGGGATGAAATCCCTAATTCCCAGTGAAAGGATAGAGCGAATCAGGGCCGTTGATTAGGGACAATCATAAACCCTAATTCTATCCAGCTTGACTGGATTTCTTATGGGTTAGAACCCGCACCTAGTTAAGGCAGATCCGTTCGTGGGTTATTGGGCTTTGAAGAAAGACCCAGTCCCCATTTCAGACCCGTTTGTAGGTGAAATTACCGTTTTACCCCTGAGCTTTAAGATTCGTGCCCGATTTGAATGGTTCCGATTTAACCCTATTTTTAGTCATATCACGAGCCCCCCACTCCTGGAGACTGAGTTCTACAGTCTTTGAGGAGTAGTTTTGTTGTTCTAATGGTGTATGGGATTTTATCGGTGTTCTTAAGGGAGTTGAATCTAGCTCGAGGTGTAACGGTAGTTTTCTGAGCTTGTAAAATGCCCAAAATTATTCTCAGACTTTTCTGAATTTTTTGTGATTTTTCCAGATTTTTGTGAATTTTATCGAATTTCTTATTTAATTTCTGAATTAAATAATTAATTATCAAAAAATTTAATTAATTATTCTAATTTAATAATTACTATTTTCAGAATTTAAAAATTATTTTCTGAATTAATAATTATTTTTAGAATTTTTAATTAATTTTTCCCGATTTTTAAATATTTTTTTCGGATTTTTTAAATAATTAATTCGATTATTTAAATAAATAAATAAATACCTGGTGATGTGGTGCGATCTTGTGCGTTGATCATGATCAAGCGAGCGCGCATCGGGAGGAGGTCATTTTTTCCATATTTAAGCTCCGGTGCCGAGCTCTCGGCAAAAGAGGCCGAAGTCCGGAGTGAGTTTTTTCCATGCTTGGGGGTCGGTGACAAGAGCACTCGGCGAAGGGTGCCGAGGTCCATTTTTTCCATGTAACATGGTCGGTGGCAAGAGCACTCGGTGAGGTGTGCCGAAGTCTAGGGTGAGTTCTTCTCGATGTTCCCGGTGCTACGGAGGTCGGATCGGGGCATAGGACCCCTTGTTCCGAAGATATTTCGAAGATCTACAAGTTCTCTTCAGAGATGAATTGGAGAATCCTCCTTCCTCAAGGTCAAGATAGTCTCGCAACATCTTCGTGCAAAGCTCTAGGGGAAGTCCGTTCTTGGAGGACAAGTTTGAAGAGCAACTCTAGGAGAGAGTTATGAGCTCCGAACTCGTTGTGAAGAGATCCGCTTTGGAGGGGAGCGGAGCGAAGAGCTTGGTGCTAGGGGAGAACCATTTGGGAGACAAGTTTGAGGACCAACTCTAGGAGAGAGTTGTGAGCTCCGAACTTGTTGAGAAGAGATCCGCTTTGGAGGTGAGCGGAGCGAAGAGCTTGGCTCTAGGAGAGAGCCATTTGGGAGACAAGTTTGAGGAGCAACTCTAGGAGAGAGTTGTGAGCTCCGAACTTGTTGCGAATAGGTCCGCTTTGGAGGTGAGCGGAGTGAAGAGCTTGGCTCTAGGAGAGAGCCATTTGGGAGACAAGTTTTGATTGGCAAAAGATTGATTACCTCTTAATGGCGGGGGATGGGAGGTATTTATAGCAGCCTTTGGGACCATTTTTGGGATGAAATCCCTAATTCCCAGTGAAAGGATAGAGCGAATCAGGACCGTTGATTAGAGACAATCATAAACCCTAATTCTATCCAGCTGGACTGGGTTTCTTGCGGGTTAAAACCCGCATCCAGTTAAGACAGATCCGTTCGTGGGTTATTGGGCTTTGAAGAAAGACCCAGCTCCTATTTCAGACCCGTTTGTAGGTGAAATTACCGTTTTACCCCTGAGCTTTAAGATTCGTGCCTGATTTGAACGGTTCCGATTTAACCCTATTTTTAGCCATATCAACATGTATCAAATTTGACTTTTCAAAACTATAAGGAAAATCTCTACAATTGTTTTTATAATTACAAGTTTCTATATTTATAAATTAATATGCATATGGCAAAATACTCATCTTTTCTCATTTACAAACAACATGGTGACAATTAGTTTCTCAATCAATAGCAAAATTTCTACAATTTAGCACATAATAATAACATGGATTTGTTCTCTAATCATCCCATCAAATTTATCATTACTACTCATGTAATAAATTAGCATGCATGTCTTATGTTTAGAAAAATACAAGATTACCCACATCACATCAAATTGATCTATATTAATAATATCATATTCTAGCATGCTCAACATAAAAATAAGAAAATATAGAGACCACCCACCTCTTATGAAGAATGAATAACCAAGATGGAGAGACAACTTCTAGCTCCTAGCTCCAACAAAGAAACTCCTAGCTCCTTTTCCTCCTAGCAAGATCTCTCCAATGCACAAGAACACTCTTTTCTCTCTTTCTTTTTCTTCTCTTAAATTTTTTTTATTTTAGGTGTGAAATGTGAAGAAGAATGGGGGTGTATTTATAGAACAAAAGAAGGGCTTAATTGCAAAATTCAAAATCTCTTAATTACCCACTAACTTTCCACTTTCCTAACTCCCCATCTCTTCACATCCCCTAACTCCCAACCCTTCACTCCCAAAACTCCCATCCGGTCCTCCCCACCCCCACCCCCTTTCTTCCAAACCGATTTCTCTCTCTCCCCCCTCTCCACACATGCACACACACACACATACAAAAATAAATACAATTCCTATAGTTTTAGTATATGTAAAAAAGTTGGTTAATGTCATGTGTGAGTCCTTGCACAACTTTAAAAATAATTTAATTAATGGGCTTGTCTCATGGGCTTTCTTTTTAATTAATTAATTAATTAGGCTAGTGGGCTTTCCTTTTAATTAATCTAATTGACTAGAATCCATCTTTAGGTCTATGGGTTTAATAAAAGGCTAAATAAAAAGACTCATGCATGCTAAAATATAAATGAGAGTAAGAAAAATAAAGATGGACAAATTAGCACGTGCTTGCACGAGCACACACTTCCTTCAATTAAATATTTTTATTTAAATTCAAACACATGTAGATAGTATATAAGATGCATGTAAAAATTAGTTTTATTTAGAAATTATAATTTTTCATGCACAAAATAAAATAAATATACACACACTCCCAAAAATTTATTTTGAAAATGAATACGTTCAAATATGTTTGCCGAAAACACGTGTGTTGCACGTAAAATATCAAAATACAAAAATCAACTTTATAGATGGAAAATTATTAAATATAATCAAAAACAATATAAGAAAATATATTTACTAATTTTTATATATTTCACGACGTAATCACTACGTACATAGAAAATACGTGCATTACACGTACAAAATTATTTTAATCAAAAATATGGAAAATGAATTTCCGTTTTATAAAACGAGTTCGAACACGTAAAATAAATAATCAACACACATAGAAATATCATACTTAGTGATGGAAAAAATACGAAATTGATACGTGCATCGAAAATACATAAAAAGCACATAAAAATATAGGGATTGAAATATTATATTTTTGTTGACTCAAAATAGGGTAAAATCAATATGGAAAATGCATAAATAGTCGATAATCAAAATACGTAGTGAAAACACGTTACAAAATACACGTGCGTAACACATGAGGGCAAAATTGTCATTTCCAATTTTGCGGGGTGTTACAGTTGACCTGTGCTATCTTTTTGAAACTTCCCAGGTCCTTTCTCGCTTGTATTCTTCTATTTGTTCCTGGAAGGTGAATCCTTCTTGCTTTGAGGGAATCTCGGCTCTGATATACTTGTCACTCCTTTCCAAGAGCTCGGTGAAATCTTTAGGAGGCTTCTTCGTGAAGCCGGCCTTCAGGTCATTGTGAGTTGTGGCGGAAGGCGGCAGCCGCTACTGACGAGTCTAGGGAAGAGTTAGACCTTGTCTCGGCTATGAAATGCTTGACAAAATCTTTTAGTAGTTCTCCATCCTTTTGCTTCAATTCCAATCGGGAAATACTTATTTTTTTAGCCTTACGGCTAGTAACGAAGTACACTATGAAGAGTTCCTCGAGCTGGTCGATAGAGAATATTGATTCTGGGGTAAGGCAGGAGTATCATTGTAATACCCCAGATCTTGAGAGAAAAGTCGACTGGTACTGGTAGCAGTTGACTGGTCTGCACGGGATTTGAGAGATTTGAGAAATTTAGTCCCACATGGGAAGTTTGATAGGATAATTTGAGTATAAATACTATTAGCCAATGATCAAGAGTCACCAATCCGGTTAACCACCTTTTGAGAGGCAGCCTGTGGTGGGCAGTTGTACTACATAGTATTTATAATTTGTCTGAGTATTAGGGCAGGGCGTTACAAATGGTATCAGAGCCGACTTTCGACACCGAGTGTAGAAGAGGGCCTATGATCTAGTTCACGGCAGGGAGATGATTCTCCGGATAGGCAGGGTGCATTTATATGTACCGGGTGTTTCTACACAACATTTCGTGGGATCAGAGGACTATTCTACAACGGCTAGAAAGGTGGATCCTACACTAGATGTGTGCCCTGTACTCAGCGAGGACGCTGATTCCTAAGGGGGGGTGTATGTAATACCCCAGATCTTGAGCGAACAGTCGACTGGTACTGGTAGCAGTCGACTGGTCTGCACGGGATTTGAGAGATTTGAGAAATTTAGTCCCACATGGGAAGTTTGATAGGATAATTTGAGTATAAATACTATTAGCCAATGATCAAGAGTCACCAATCCGGTTAACCACCTTTTGAGAGGCAGCCTGTGGTGGGCAGTTGTACTACATAGTATTTATAATTTGTCTGAGTATTGGGGCGGGGCGTTACAATCATTCCCTTGCCGATCCCTTCAAAGTTGTGTGGAATGTTCGGCACATGATCGCATCGATGGCGTTATAGACCATCATGAGTTTTAAAGCTCCCAATATGGTCAGTCGGGTCAGATTCACCATTGTAAGATTTAAGCTGAGGAGCTTTGAAGTTCTCTGAAATTGGTGCATCGAGGATGGATTTGCTGAAAAGAGGTCGACTGGGGCGGTAAGCTCTGCTGGAGCGGTTTGCTTCATGTTTTATCTGTTCCAGGTGATCCTCTACTTCTCGAATGTGGCGAAAGACTTGGTCGTCCTTCCCTTTGGATCTATTTGAGTTGTTGGATTCTTCTTCTCTTGAAGGAGTAGAGTGGTGGCTTTATGAGCGTCGACTCTGATCATGAGTACCTCGGATGGCTCGGAGGATGTCATACTTGAAGTTTTCCAGTTCGGCCCTAGTGACTGGGGCATCTTGCTCTTTATTCCTCTCAAGATGCTTTCGACTCTCACGAGTCGGGCTTCTTTATACAGTACGCAGAGAGGAAGAGTGTCCTGATCTCTGCCTTCGAGGAGAGTTGCTTCTCTAGTTCACATAATGTTCTAAGCGGGAGGCCTCGGTCTGGGTACGATTCTCATCCAAATGGATCCGTAGATCGGTCTCTTGTTGTCGGGTATTGATGATTTGGCAGAGATCTCTTGACCCCCGAGGACCTCGTGAGGTCATCGAGTCACTGACAGCATTGTGGACTGAGACATGGTCTTGTAGTGGATGTTATTCATGTTGATTTTGGCGCATCTCCATTGAGAGGAACTTGATTAGGCTATTGGGGCTGATCCAACTGATGAGGAGGAATAGGGTCCTCCATGGAAGGAGCTGGATGACGAAGAGGGTTGGCTAAATGGCTTGAGGCCGCTACTTTCCCTCTTAACTTCGATGGCATTGTCGGAGAATTCGGTGTCTCGCACAGTAAGTCTGATCTTTAATGTTGATCTGTATAGTTTCTCACAGACAGTGCAAATCTGTTGCTGCTTAATTTGGTGTGGGAGCAAACACATAGTGAGATTATATTTTGAAGAAAACTACTAAAGATATAACATTTGTTCGTCGCCGTAAAAAGTGGTTAAAGCTCCTGAGGTTAAATCTGGATCGTTAAAAGAGTACCTTGAACCAGAGAGAAAGAGAGAACTCTTTTAATGATTGTTGATGCGGCTGATGGACCTGCAAAAAACCTAAACCTTCAGGGATGGCCACGACGACAGGCCCTCCAGTGCTCAAGTTAGAACTAGAGAGAAAGAGAGTTTGAGAAAGGAATTGCTAATTATTCATTACCTTCTAACTGTGGGAGGGGGGAGGGTATTTATAGACCTGAGAAATAGTTACGAGATTGATATGAATATGTTATCTCCTTCTGATTCTCCCCCTTAAGAGATAGAATCAGTTACTCTTTTGATGAGGACATGAGATTTGACTTGCAACTCTCATGGGTTGGGTGTTTCTCTTGGTGGGCCTAGATGTTTTTAATGGGCTTGAAAGCGGTCATGTCTTGTTAATGAGCCGGAAGAAGCCTCGAACATGTTAGAGAGGCCCGTTACTATTAATCCACATGTAGAAGCTTTAAGATATGTCTTGGAATCGTACGGCTCTGATTTGCTGTGATTTTTATCATTATCAATATCAAACTAGGGTTTCTCTAGATCTCCATATATTATTGTAATTTGCCTCCATTGAGAGACAAGAAAGAGAGTATTTCATTGAAGAGAATCTGAGAGGTTTTCCAATTCTAAACAAAAAGTTTTTTCTGGTGCGGCTAGAGGGAGGGTCGTGGTGAGAGTTGTAACTCTTGTATCTTCTCTAGTTGAATATCATCTTAGTTTTTCTTCCCCGGATTAGGGCTTGCCCAAACCATGACAAAATTATGTGCTTTGCCTATTTGGTGTGATCTTCTATTTGCTTAGTGGTTTGTATTAATCATGTCGCTTAACTCAACAAGATCCTATGGGGCATAAATCCTAACAAAAAGTAGATAAGCCAAACCTAAACACATAAACGATACATGGTTAGTCTTGGATGCTTTTAGTAATTTGGATTTTGTACCTTCCTGTCTATCGCTAACAAATTGTTACTTGCAACCCACATACAAAGTATCATACTACAAACCTGAACAAATGTCAGGAATTCATGCTGAGTTTTGCGATAATTGATCCAATGAACAAACCACCAAACAATAGTAGATCAAACCAAACACACAAACGCACACATTGTTGTCCCGATTTGAGCGAACCCTAATCCGGAGGAGAAATAACTGAGATATTATTCAACTAGAGAAGATAAAAGAGTTATAGTCACTCTCACTAAGAACCTATCTATCTCTTAAGCCTTACTAGAATATAATATGTTGTTTACAATGAAAACTCTCAATGAAGTACTTTCTCTTTTACCTCTTAAAGGAAGCCATTACAATATTATATAGGGATCTAGAGAAACCCTAGGTTGGGAGTAGTCAACCGCTTGCTGAAGTTGAGCCCTAGCCCTGTCTGGTTGCAGTCGACCGCTAAATTAGCAGTCGACTGTCAACCCTCTTCTAGTGAGAAACAACAACTCTCTTCTGCTCCACATTTGCTTCAAATCTCTTCTCGCTGCACCGTCTTCTCTTCACATCGAACCTAGCATGTAATACATAAACCCAACATCATGTGTCCAAGTAACATCAATCACTGAAGGAATTTAAATCCATTGATCTGATTTCTGATATCTAGTACCTAATAATTATTCTACAGATTTTATCTTTACCTGCAGTTCCATTCTCATATTACTCAATGAAACCAGAAAGCATGTCAAGCTCAAGTAATTTATCACACAGGAAAATGTTTCTTTTCTCTTCAAAAAATACATCAAACTGAAAAACTACATGAAAGAATGAAAGAACAAATTAATCCACCATTATACATTTCGGTTCAACTGCTCTCAGGTTAGAAGTGTAGTATTGAGTTAATTATCAGCTAATTCTGTTCTACTTGAATTCTAGTGTATGCTATTTTTAGCTGAGAAACACGGACAGCCAAATTTAGCTAAATCTGTTTTGGTTGAGCAGATTGAATTTTAGCTGGGAAATTCTTTTGCTAGAGGGTTTGCTCATAGTATGTGGTTTATGAGTCCACATACGACCACAAGTCCCATGATGAGGAGTTGATTTGCATTGGGCTCCATCACTAATGTCAAAACATCATCTCCTAATGCAACCCCTGAAGCTGTATACTTCCTTTTCACCTGTAAGAAAATAAAGGGAAAAAAGAAAGAAAAACAGTCATTAGCATTTTATCTAGGAACAACCTCATCTCCTAGTGTATGCTATTTTTTTCAATCATACAAATTTTTTATACTGATATTTAGCAATCTTTTCTCATTTGATTGATGTCGGTTTTGGCCTAGTGAGAGATGTCTTTATGTTCATACATCTGTTGCTCTACTTTGTCGATTCAATTCTTATTATTGATTATGTAATAGTTAATATTTACGCTATTGCATCATTTTTCAGGGAAAGAAAAAAATGCACTAATCACATCATATATACAAGTGGTTTAATATTTATACCTCTGCCACAAGCTCTCCTGCCATGTCTATTACTTTGTATTCTGACTTGTTCTCTGAACCTACTATCCTGTAGCTAAAGGGACAGATACTCCCACAGTCTTGTATGTTCATAAGTCCCTCCATTCAAAACCCGGAATGCTTTTCGCACTTGAAACCAAGGCTTCGATTCTTCTCTCTTCGAATCATCACATTGATAGCCTTCCCATCTCCCGAACAGTCTCAATTTCTATATGTAGCAAAACAAAGGATAAATTATTTAGTACGGATTTTTTTTTTTCATAATATAGAAGAATAAGATTAGTTCAATGGTTCATTCATTACCTTTCTTTGAATTTTTACGAGTGTTTTGCCACTGTGATCCATTAGGTATACTTCATCACTAGACTTGTAGTGGTAATTGTCGACTCTGTATGCTAACTTGCCATCTGAATTGTAGGCAGTGCACCCATTTCCATTCATCACTAGAGATTTCATCCATAGTGTAAGAGTTTCCCAATTCGAAGTAATAGTAGTAGATGAAGAAGAAGAAGAAGAAGAAGATGGTGATGATGATGATGATGGACAGATTTTAGCCATTGGAATATACACATGAATTTCACTTCTTGAACCCTTTATATATGGTATTCTCCTATTCCTGGCGGTCTTTTAGGCTAAGGTGGTTAGGAAGAAGATGCTTATTGGTTCAAGATCAAGTCAACAATTTGAATTTTGTCATGTGGAGTAGTCTATTTCTTTAATTTCTAGAGCAAGGGGCCACATTTAAGGCATTAAATTTGATTAAAGTAGTAAGCTTGATTAGTCTATGTTGTGTGAGCCACATGGGGTTCTGCACTTACAAAGAACTATTATTCTGTTATTTGAAGAGAGAAGAATCAAGCTTATCCTGATATAACCACAAATATAAAATGATGAGCTCAATGTAAATATTTTGTGGAGGATATCTTTCTTTTGCGTTAAGAAATTAAGCAATCAGTATTGCTTTAATTTTTGCCTATGGTTTAGAGGTCAAATATAGTTTTGTAGGAAAAAAATTCATCTTTCTACTTCTTCTACATGATTTATTGCAGTCTAGATGAGAAGAAGTTTTATTGCAGTATAGATGAATTTTGAAGATGTCAACGAATATTTATATATAAATTAATAGTCCAAAATCCAACAATATTATTTAAGTGAGTTTGATAAAAATGTAATAAATTTTGGGGGTAAAGGGCTATGAGTCCCGTGTACTAAACTCACTTCATAAGCTTTTTATTTCTCCCCCAACAATAATTTTTTGAGTTCAAATCGGATCTGCGTACAGATATTTTGATCAGTTCATGCTAGAAAAGAACAAGAAGCCAATATGTCTTTTTAACTGAAGCTAGACGTCATACCTTCCTGAGCGCTTATTTACGACGGCTTTTAGTTCAGATTGTTTTTTTTTTTTGATGGAATTTTAGTTCAGATTGTTTATAGTGGAATCTTCACATTACAAATGAATTTTTTTGCAATTTAACATTACTTTTGTAGTTTCATCGGTTGAATTTTGTGCTTTGAAGTGAAACCCTGTTTTGGTAGGAGAAAACTTAGATGATTATAATGATGTTGATTTCTTCTTATAGAAAATAACCTTGCATTGATACTATCCATTGAACAATCTCTTTCATGAAGAAGTGTTCAAATTCATTCTCTCTAGACAAGGCTGCAGAACATGATGATTTTCTTTTATTTACAATCTTAAATAAAAATTTACAGAACTGATGTAAAACGTAATTATAAATAGAGAATTTCCAAGAATTTTAAAGGATTAATTTTATCAACATATAATGCGTATCAAGTTAGAAATTAAAACAGTTAATCGGTTCGATGGATTTTCAAGAATTGAAGTAGTTTAACATGCTCAATTAAAAGTCCAATCCTATCAATCAACAATAATACTTAATCGTATTTAGCATGTAAGATATTCAATAAAGATTTGTACACTAATTGGCAAGTAGAATATACACTCTCAATATCTGTGGACGACAGATAAATCAAATAATATAATAGAGATGATAAGTGGTAACACAAATATTTGAAAAGTAGAAAGAGTATACCAAGTTGCGATAAAAACGTCGTGAACTTGCTGGATCTGAACAATGGGTAGTACTAGGGGTGCGGACGGTCGTCAATGGAGGCCGCAAAGTGGCAGCACTAAAATAGGAAGGAGGAGCAACGAGGGGGGGCTCGGGGTGGTTGGAGTCATCGTCGGCAAGGGGAAAAGGGGGTCCCGGGGTTGCTGTCGACGGAGGGAGGCGGGGCGAGCATTGGGGCAGTCTAAGGGGGTGGTAGTGGCGACGAGCGGAGGAGGGAGGTCGGCTAGAGGTTGGGCGAGGGCAATGGAGAGGGCGTCGAGAGGCAGAGGAGGGGAGGAAGGGGAAGACGATGGGGTGAGGAGTTCAACGGCAACACTGGCTGGGGGGGAGGGGGTGGAGGTTGAGTAGGAGGTCGACGAGGTGGAGGCCAGATCGAGCGGCGGTAGGGTTGGACGGGGCGTCGAGGAGGGGTGGAGTGATCTCAGGGTGTGGCATTGGAGAGGGACCGTCGAAGTGGTTGCAGGGCTTCAGGAAGTAGAGGCGACGAGAAGAAGTAGCAGGGGTTTCGGGGGTGGTTCGTTCGCGAAGAGGATGGGAGAGGCAGGTTTCAGAGTTAGGGCGACGGCAGGGTGGCGGGAGGATGACGACGGGGTATTGGGTTCCGGGCTTCGACGAGAAATTTAGGGGCTTCGGTCGGGATTTGGAGGAAAAAGAAGAAGAGGAGTAAGGGATTAGCGTTTTGGGTAATTATATTTCGGGATTAGGGTTTGATTTTTAATTTGGAAAATTAGGGTTTGGTAATTGAAGTGGATTTGGGGATTTGGGGTAGTTTTAAAGTTTATCACAAACCCTAAAATTTTATTAGGATTTATTAGAAACCCTAATAAGTTAGATCTCAATTGTATCACACAAAGGAGAGATGAAAAGCAAAACTCAGCACAATAATTTTTTTAATCAAGAATAGCATGACTTCTCATTAATCTCAAGGCCTATAAAGGCTCAAAATAAATCTTGATACAAATCTCAAAATATTCTAAAAATCTCAAAAATATTCTAATGCATAAAAGAAAGATTACATATGGCTATAATTGCTAAAAACAAATATAGTACTGAAATAAAATACTAAACTAAACAGAATAGATATCCTCATCATTCTCTCCGGGTGGGAGAGAGCTCAACCCAGTCGAGTCAAAACCAGTATCCTGTCATGATGCTCCAAAATATCTGGATCCAGTTGCGGGAGCTCCTCACGATCACTGCAAGTGTCATCCAACTTCGGCTTGTTCTTCCACCTCACCAAATACTTGTAGAGATTATCTGATCATCTAAAATATTATTCAATTCTTCTATCGGTGGGTAAGTAGTATCGGTAGAGTGGTAAATGTAGGAATCTCACCATTAGGCTGTAGGGTAGGCTCATTTATAAGAAAATTTGTAAGGTGGAATTTTGAGCCTTCATAGAGTACTCAATATTGAAAGTCTTACTTATGTCAAAGCCTTCAAGAAGGTCAACGACATAGGAATTATCATTGATTGTATGAAGAATCTTAAATGGACCTGCAGTACGAATATTCAAGTTCTTAACGGATCCAGCTGGAAACCGTTCCGGACGAATCCGAACCATCTCTTCGTCACCAACATCAAGAGTTATAAATTTCCTTCTAGTATTTACTATTAACATGTAGTTAAAATTATTCTCGTTAATTTTCTTGGAAATTTTTCTATGCAAGTCATGAATGTGATGTGCAACTGTAGGTGCAAACTCTGTGACTCTAGGATGTTCTAACACATGGATAAAATCTATAAGCTGCCAAGTTACTTGGGAAAGAATGGGTGACTCAAGTACACTCAATGGAGGTGACTGAACAGACTGAATACAATTGAGAGACTGGTCATCCCCCTTTTCATCAAAGTCATCGCTTACATTAGGTTCATAGGTAAACTCATTGTCGGACTTATCAGCAATGACAGCGGTACCCTCTACTATATTGATCCTACTAGGGCTGGGACAGTTGCCAGTAACATGGCTATATCCCTTGCATTTATAGCACTTAGTGAGAGGATCAATCTTAGAATAGTCTCTTTCAGTGTTCTTACCCATGTTGTCATTTCTATGTGAATAGGGATTTGAAGTATGCTTGCTTGGGTAAGACTTGTTGGAGTTGTGAGAAGATGAAGGTTCAGGTCTAGAGAGATCAGGAAAGGTCATTCTAGAGGAATGATCCATTGAATCGCTGGACTTGTAATGGGAACTTACTTTAAGGGAACCCTTATCGAGGACAAGGGCGTAGGCTGCCGCTAATAAGTCCACATTTCTATGAATTAGCTAGTTCCTAAGGTTGGCTCGTAGTCCCGCTCTGAACCTAGAGAGAGTTTGTTCTTCACTCTCTTTACCTAAAACATTGCACCGAATAAGGAAGTCATCAAACTTATCAACATATTCTTGTGTGGATTTACTTCCTTAATAAAGTTGGTTCCACGAATCTAACAATCGGGTGTAGAATGATAACGGTACATATCTCTCAGTGAGCTTCTCTTTCATGGCTTCCCAAGTGACTATGGGTGCCAGACCTCGGCCTCTGCGGGCGTGTTCAATATTGGTCCAGTATTGTTGAGCTTTTCCAGTCAATTTCATCGTGGCATATTTAACTTTCAGGGCTTCGCTCATGCCAAACCACACAAAGTAGTAGTCCATCGCACAGATCCAATCAAGATAAGCTTGGGGTTCCATGTGGCCTTCAAAATAGAAAACGTCAGCCTTAACATTTGTCTTATATTGTTCGTCAGGGTCACGTTCTTGATGTCGATCGTCATGAACATTTCCTTGAGAGATCTGACGTTTAGCATGAAGCTTAGGGGCAACAGTTTGATTTAATTCCACTTTCTCAAGCCTCTGATTGATATTGGCAAGAGTTGCTTGAATGGTAGCTAAGATAGCGAAAATATCAGAGTTGTCCATCTCAGTTTGTGGCGGGATTCGCAGAGGTCTAGGGTTCCTAATTAGGTGGTTTAGAAGGGACAAGAAAGGCTCTACAGGATCTATGATGCTGCTGCAAAGACGCATTCACCTACGGGAAAAACTGGGGGTGGTGGGGATGTGTGTTTGTTAAAATTTGGGGACATGTGCTCTAAATGCACTTAAGTTTTTTTTTTAATTAATTAATCTGAAGTGATCTAAAAGAACGAAAGAAAAAATAATAAAAGACTAAACGATTCTAAATGAATGTAAAAATAATGCCTAAATGATGCAAGAACTAGGGTTTTAAGAACCTTCGCTTTGATGTCAAAATGATGTAAAACGTAATCCTAAATAGAGAATTTCCTAGAATTTTAAAGGATTAATTTTACCAACATATAATGCGGATCAAGTTAGAAATTAAAACAATTAATCGGTTCGATGGATTAACAAGCCCAATTAAAAGTTTAATCCTATCAATCAACAATAATACTTAATCGTATTTAGCATGTAAGATATTCAATAAAGATTCGTACACTAATCGCCAAGTAGAACACATACTCTCAATATTTGTGAACGACAGATAAATCAAATAATATAACAGAGATGATAAAGTGGTAACACAAATATTTGAAAAGTGGAAAGAGTATACCAACTTGCGATGAAAACGTCGTGAACTTGCTGGATCTGAACAATGGGTAGCACTAGGGGTGCGGACGGTCGTCAATGGAGGCCGCAAAGTGGCGGCGGTGAGATAGGATTGAGGAACAGTGAGGGGGGCATCGGGGTGGTTGTAGTCGTCGTCGGCAAGGGGAAAAGAGGGTCCCGGGGTTGCTGTCGACGGAGGGAGGCGGGGCGAGCGTTGGGGCAGTCTAAGGGGGTGGTAGTGGCGACGAGCGGAGGAGGGAGGTCGGCTAGAGGTTGGGCGAGGGCAACGAAGAGGGCGTCGGGATGCAGAGGAGGGGAGGAAGGGGAAGACGATAGGGTGAGGAGTTCGACGGCGGCACTAGGTCGGTGGGGGGGTCGCGACTGGAGGTCGACGAGGTGGCGGCCGGTTCGAGCGGCGGTAGGGTTGAACGGGGCGTCCAGGAGGGGTGGAGTGATCTCAGGGTGTGGCGCTGGAGAGGAACCGTTGAAGTGGTTGCAGGGTTTCGGGAAGTAGAGGCAACAGGAAGAAGAAGCAGGGGTTTTGGGGGTGGTTTGTTGGCGACGAGGAAGAGAGAGGATGGGTTTCAGAGTTGGGGTGACGGCAGGGTGGCAGGAGGATGACGACGAGGTATTGGGTTTCGGGCTTCGACGAGAAATTTGAGGGCTTCATTCGGGATTTGGAGGAAGAAGAAAAAGAGTAAGGGATTAGGGTTTTGGGTAATTATATTTGGAGATTAGGGTTTGATTTTTAATTTGGGAAATTAGGGTTTTGGAATTAAAGTGGATTTGAAGATTTGGGGTAGTTTTAGAATTTATCACAAGCCCTAATAAGTTGGATCTCAATTGTATCACACAAAGGAGAGATGAAGAGCAAAACTCAACACAATAAATTTTTTTAATCAAGAATAGTATGACTTCTCATTAATCTCAAGGCCTATAAATAGGCTCAAAACAAATCTTGATACAAATCTCAAAATATTCTAAACATCTCAAAAATATTCTAATGCATAAAAGAAAGATTTACTATGGTTATAATTGCCAAAAACAAAAATGGTACTGAAATAAAATACTAAACTAAATAAAATAGATGTCCTCATTAAAGAACACTTCAGATTCAGAATGTTTATTATATTTGTGATATCACACACCGCAACCATAGATATGAATTTAAATTAAATCTCAACTTTGTTTAATTCAGCATTCAGCATGTGAAAAATCATGTAGAAGATTGCATGATTATCAGAGTATTTTAATCTGTTTCAGAACTTGTCATCAGAATAAGGATTGAACTCAAAAACAAGTTACACCAGATAACCTTTAATAATTATTTGTCTCACATATCTATGTGGCAGTATGAAGATATACTTGCAACAGTTGGCTTTGCTTCCCTTAATTTGGTTTGTTAACTATAAAAAACTGCATGTGAAGCTCACTTGTGAATAAACTGAACCCTTCATGTACAACAACTTTGCAAGACAGAAGGATCTTCCTCCCAAAACTATGAAGTTCTTTTTGGACTCAAAACTAAAGGAAGATCATAAATATATGCATACAGAAAGCCAATATTTGGAACATGTCATGCATGATTCTTGTGGTATGCATATACTGTACTCTCTTACAATAGAGGTTGGGTTTTTTTTTTCCCCTTCAACAAAAATATAATTTAGACATCGCAGCTAGCTCGTACCATGCACTGTGTCTAACAACTGGACGAAGGCGACACATAGTATTAGCATAAGAATGCAAGCAACTAAATCCAACTTTCACATCCTTCTAACCGTGTCGGACCAAGACAATGTTGACTATGTTTGGCGTGTACAAAAGATACACAAGTATATTTACCGATTTCATGTAAGATCTTTACAAGTGAATATAGAATGAAATTCAAATAAATCTCAATATCTTCATAATCAAAGCAAAAAAGATCAATAATGCACAAAAAGAAAAAAAAAATTATGCAAATATGAAATATTGCAAATATCCAGATGGATTCATCAAGAAAAAAGAAACCAGAGCATCAAGATTGATTATTTTATGTTTTATCTATGAGAAATACTATGTAATCGAATATTTGGCAAATGAAAAGTTATGGAAATAATATATTAAGTGGATTCACATAAATATTCAATTTGAGAATATTTCGGTCGACTGCAAAAATTGCAGTCGACTGTCTATTATAGTTGGAAATTGGTGCAGCCGATTGTCATTTTTTCTTGACCTTGGTCTAGAAGAAATAACAGTCGAATGCTCAAATGAGCAATCGACCACAACATTCTCAAGTGTATATTTGGTATTTCTTTTTACATTTTGTAGAAATGAATAATTTCAAACTCTTTAAATAATCCATAGAATATTGATCATCTCTTTTGTCATTATACTTAAGAACTTATCTGATGCTAAAGATCAAGAGAGAATAACGCTTTTACTGTTTTCTTTGTTTTCTTTGTCAAAACTGCGGTCTTACTTTTTCACTTGCTTTTCATTTCGGATCGAGGCAGTTTACGAAACTTATATATAAAAGTCTTCGGGTTTTAATATAAATTTTGGCATGAATACCAAAAACTCATTGTACGGTGTTTGAGTATATTGGAACATCTGCGGCGGAGAATTGCTGCATGTAAGGGGGCAATGGTTTAAGCCTAGAGACCAAACCACTTAAATTGATGTGTCTCATCTCTTTACTGAGTTTTTGCTTTCTCTAACTTTATCTCTTTATTTTAAATATTTGATGCGGTTTGTTTTTAGGAGACGTGTGGATGCACCAGGCATAAGTTCTTACTCGATTTGTATTGAAGGAGGAGACTCCTATGCAGACGACCCTCGACTGGACGAACGGTACGGGGGTAGGCGGTATTGAGGTGGAGGCTGATGCTCGGCTCGGATCTTTGGGGCTCGGATCCGAGGGCCTTGTGTACCTGCAGACGGTCTTGAAACACCGGGGTTGGTCCCGGTGGCAGACCCTCCGACGATCTAGTCAGTCACTAAGGGAGAGTAACAGTAACTAGGGTTTGAGTGGGAAAGTTTTGATTACCTGGAGAAGGAGTAGGGGTCTGGTATTTATAGAAGATGCCAACCGGGTCTGGACCCGTTTGGGGCCGGGTCTGGACCCGGTTGCCCGCGTGGCTGAAGCGGTGGAAAACCGGGCGGTATAGGGCTGACGTGGTAGACGCTGGGGCGGTTTCCGGGCTAACGTGGCAGAGGTCCGGGCGGTTTTCCGGTGCTGACGTGGCGGATCCGAAGGATCATAAGGAGCGCGCATCCTGAGGGGATCCTGTGGCCCAGGACGGGCCACATTATTCCTGACCCATATCACAAGCCCCACACTCCTGTAAGGCTGGGTGAGCCAGCCGTGTAGGAGTGATTCTTCGCCTCTGTGGTAAGAGCAGGGTGGATGTTGGGGTAAAAAGTAGGATCTGCTATTTCCCGAAGAGGCCAGGGGGTAGGAGGAAGGGATCCCTTCTTGGACTTTGTGCGGGAGGCTAAGTGTAGAAGAGTAGGAGTCAGAGCGACGCCCGCCGAGGCTTGGGGTCGGCAGACGAGCCCTAGGGGTCGGTGGACGAGCTTCAAGGGTCGGTAGATGATCCCCTCGCTAGTTGGAAGAGCGAGGGGATGTCGGGGCCTCCCGTTGGGGCTCGATTTGTCGAGAACTAGGGGTAGGCGGACGAGCTCCGAGGGTTGGTGGACGACCCCCTCGCTAGTTGGAAGAGCGAGGGACGTCGAGGTCTCCTGTTGGGGCCCCGGTTTGTCGAGAACTAGGGGTCGGCGGACGAGCTCCGAGGGTTGGTGGACGACCCCCTCGCTAGTTGGAAGAGCGAGGGGACGTCGAGGTCTCCTGTTGAGGCCCCGGTTTGTCGAGAACTAGGGGCCGGCGGATGAGCTCCTAGGGTCGGTGGATGATACCCTCGCTAGTTGGAAGAGCGAGGGGACGTCGAGGTCGATTTCGTGGGAGATCGGCTCACCGAGTACTTGGGGGTCGGCAGACGAGCGCCTTGTGACTAGAGGAAGGCTCATGGGGCTCGCGGTGTCATCCGTGCTCCAAGCCCCTCTGAATGGTGGGGGGTAGTTGGGGCTCGCGGTGTTATCCGAGCTCCGAGCCCCTCTGGATAGAGGAGGGTGGTTGGGGCTCGTGGTGTCATCCGAGCTCCGAGCCCCTCTGAATAGCAGAGGGGAGTTAGGGCTCGCGGTGTTACCTGAGCTCCGAGCCCCTCTGGATAGAGGAGGGTGGTTGGGGCTCGTGGTGTCATCCGAGCTCCGAGCCCCTCTGAATAGCGGAGGGGAGTTGGGGCTCGCGGTGTTATCCGAGCTCCGACCCCCTCTGGATAGAGGAGGGTGGTTGGGGCTCGCGGTGTCATCCGAGCTCCGAGCTCCTCCGAATAGCGGTTTTTTAGTTGTGGCTCGCGATGCTATCCGAGCGCTGACCCTTCTACGAAATAGAAGAGGATTTATTGGCTCGCGGTCCTATCCGAGCATCGACCCTTCTGTGAAATAGAAGAAGAATTATTGGCTCGCGGTCCTATCCGAGCGTCGACCCTTCTGTGAAAATAGAAGAGGAATTTTTGGCTCGCCGTACTATCCGAGCGTCGATCCTTCTGTGAAATAGAAGGGAAATTATTGGCTCGCGGTCCTATCCGAGCGTCGACCCTTCCGTGAAAAGGGAAATTATTGGCTCGCGGTCCTATCCGAGCGTCGACCCTTCTGTGGAATAGAAGAGGAATTATTGGCTCGCGGTACTATCCGAGCGTCGACCCTTCTGTGGAATAGAAGAGGAATTATTGGCTCGCGGTACTATCCGAGCGTCGACCCTTCTGTGAAATAGAAGAGGAATTTTTGGCCCGCGGTACTATCCGAGCGTCGATCCTTCTGTGGAATAGAAGAAGAATTATTGGCTCGCGGTACTATCCGAGCGTCGACCCTTCGTGGAATAGAAGAGGAATTATTGGCTCGCGATCCTATCCGAGCGTTGACCCTTCTGACTTCGTCGAAAAAGCCTGTTTGGAGAGAAATAGTGGAGGGGTAGTGGGGTAATTTTACTCCTATTGCTGACGTCATGGGCGCAAAGATCAAAGCGTTTTCAGATCTTGGTGGCCGCTGGATCTTGGTAGTTAAGATCCAACGGCCAGATCTTTTTTGCAGAAATCGAGGAGCCGCTTTCCCCTTTAAAAACCCCTCCCCCTCCCTCATTTCTTCCTCACTTTATTACTCACTTTCCAATCTTAACTAGAGCGGGATTCTTACTTGCCATCAGCGATACTTTTCGGTGACCGTACATTCCTATGCTCCAGGTTAGTATTTTCTTTTTAGTAATGTCGCGAACTCAGTCCGGATCCGAGGCTAGCTCGTCACGCCGTTCCGCGGAGGAATCCGAGCAAGAGACGTCCTCGTCTTTGAGCAAGTATAAGGTGAAGGAGGAGGTTCTGACCGACCCTGGGTCGGACGATGGGGACGTCGTAGCCTTTGTGGTGTCCCCGCTGAGGTTCAGAAGGCCGGGAAAGGAGCCCATGGACGAGGGCGAAGCGGAGGAAGAGGATGAGGGGGAGCAGGATCAGGAGAAGGGCGATGAGGAAGATGAGGGGGAAGGCACCGAGGGCAAGGAGGAAGACGAGGAGGAGTAGGGCACCGAGGGTGAAGAGGAAGACGAGGAGGATCAGTATTACGACGAGGAGGATGAGGTCGACGAACGGGAGGCTGCCCAAGGAGATGCTGGCTAGGGCACGGCGGGAAGGCCGATCAGGGTCAGAGAGGATCTTCCACCCCTTCCCCCTTTGTCGACACTGTCTCCCGAGCGGAAGGCTCGCCCTCGTCGGAAGAAGAAAGTCTTGACCATCCCATACAGCCCTTCCTCACCAGATGAGTACGCACCAAGACCGGGTCTCGAGTTTCCCCGGGTCTCCTTCAAGAATCCAGGGTCGATTCGGATGTATCCCGACGATATTAAGGATATTGCACCGATCCTTCCAGTGCTGGGCGAAGACACTCGGGTGAAGATTCGCGCTGATAGCATCCCGAGCATTTTGAAGGCGGGATATCTGAACATTATTAGGGCTGCCTACTATATTCCGTGGGAGTTCGAGATCTTCATTCCGAGCCCAGGTATTCGGCCCACCACGGCTCTGGCGCCGGGTTACTGTATGTTCCCGGAGGACGCCTTCCTCTCGGGGCTGAAGCTGCCTCTGCATCCATTTGTTAAGAGGGTTCTGAACTTGGCGAGGCTGTGCCCTATGCAGTACGGCCCGAACTCTTGGAAGCATCTAGTCTGCTTTATACTGAAGTGCCAAGAGAAGGGAGTGACGCCGAGGCTGACGTATTTCTGAGCCGTTCTTGGGATCGGCTCACTCGGAGATTAGGAGGGATTTTTTTTACTTTTCACCGAGGCCACACAAGAAGATCATGCACGGTCATCCGGACTCCATAAAGGGGTGGAAAGAAAAGTATTTTGTGGTTCGGACTGAGGGTTCTTGGGGAATTCCGACCAGGTGGAACTTCGTCAAGCCGAACCACAAGCCTCCGAAGCGGAGCGACTTGACCGCCAAGGAGTGAAAGAGGGTGGAGAAGATAGTCGGGGGGGCACAGTATCGCATGGCCTCGAGTGACCGAGATACACCTTGCCCGGGCTGGACTGAGTCCTGCCGACCCTAGTATGTTTCTTTCCGAATTTGTTCATTTTCCTGCCTTCGTGTTAACGTTAGCTCTTCTCCTTTCTTTTTTGCAGGGATGACAACTCAGCAGGCGGACGCTAAGAAGATATTGCTTGCTGTCGCCGAGAATGCGAGGACAGAGAAGAAGAAGAAGGCCGAGCAGGAGAGGATAGCGGCCGAGAAGTAGAAGCTGGCTGCGCAGGCCGGAGGGTCCTCCAAGGGGCTGGCCCCGGTGGCCAAGGAGCCTTCCCTGGCGAAGAGGGTCAAGAGGCACCACCCCCAACACTCCCATTCGTCGAGGGCGGCTCGGGACGCTGGGGGTGGTTCGGGTAAGACAGTGGATGCCCCGGAAAAAAGGCTCCCCCCTATACGGCCGACCGCCGCGAAGATGGTGGGCAAGCAGGGTACGCTGCCCTTTGCCCCTGATTGGTCGATCGTGCGGGGGGATTCTCTACTCGATGGGCCTGTGTCGGTCGAGTTTGTCTCGAAGGCCACCACCGAGCGCGATTTGATGGCCCTGGCGGTGCAGACGGCGGACTAGGCCTACATGCGGTGGTCTCAGGCACACCTCTCGATAAGTTGGCTTGGCTCCGCTTTCCTCATTAACTTGGAGTTTTTCTGTCTTTCTCTCTTTGGACAGGCGATGCTCCACGGTCAGCACTTCCACAAGTGCTTGGAGAAAGAGATATACATCGAGAGGCGGAATGCAGAGAAGTACCTTCGTGATCTGAACAAGGCCACAGATGAGTTGAAAAAGGCCCAGAGCATGGTGGACGTCCACGAGGCCCAGATAGAGTCGCTCTGCAAAATCCACAAGCAGGACCGAGAGGATCTTGAGGCGAAGATCGCGGCCGAGGTGGAGAAGGGGAAGAAGGCCCTAGAGGAGATGGAGTCGGCCTTGGGGGAGACTCTGATGCTGGCGCAGGACGAGGCGTACGAACAGGCGAAGTCCCATTTTAAGCAGATCTACCCCGAGCAGAACGTGGACCACCTCTGCTATGGATGGGCGCCGAACCTTCCTCCCACCCCGAGGGGCGAAGAAGTGGGGGGCGACCAGGTCGACGATGAGGTGCCACCCCCCCTCAAGAATAGAATAGTCTTTTTTCTTTTTGCTTGTTTTGATGTAAATGCCTTAAGCGGACTGGCCACCGCGGCTTTTGTATCAAACTTTTGAAAGAAATGAAATTTACTTTTTTGGGCCGATCCTTCCAGACTTGTGTTTTTTGTGATGTTTGTTCTCATCTTTTGATAGACGCATGGGACCTGCGTCGCCCTCCCCGTTGTTACCGAGGCACCTCTAGTCCGAGCGGGGAAGGAGGCCACGGAGGCAGCTTTGGCTCGTCAACAGAAGCAGGCTCGGGACCGAGCCACCGCCGTTGACTATTTTCTGAACAGGTCCAGGGAGCTCGGTCTAGAGGTGGCGTGCCTGAAGAAGGACGTAGCCGACCGGGACTGGTGGGTAATCGAGACGGACTGGTCCCTCTCGGATGCTTCGAGTGGGGGGGTCGGCTTCGGAGTCTTTCCTTCGCGAGGCCGTAGTCGAGAAAGAGCTGGAGATTCGTAGGCTGAAGCTGGTGTTAGGCGTTGGTCTGATTGAAGGGGCCAGCAACTTGACCCCGGGGCGGTCTCCGACATTTCTATCGGATGGGGCGCAGCCCGAAGATGCAGGAAGCTCGGCGGCGGGAGTACCTTTCCGGACCGGTCCAACTGCGCGTGAGAGGAGACCCGAAGGAGGCGCTGAGTTTGAATTTCATGCCGAGTGTGAGTGAGCGAGCTGTTCCTTGTATTTGTACCGACGTTCATTGAGTTGTAAGCAATGAGTAATAATAATGGCATTCTTTTTCTTGAACCTTGACTGTCTCGGTCGCCGAGGGTGACCGGTGTGTCTGCTACGAAGGGTCGCCACTGACACGCCTGCGTCACTAATGGCGATGTTTCGCATTCCCATGAGCATTTATGGCGATGTTTCGCCTTCCGTCGTTTCATATTCCCAGGCACAATAAATGTGGGCCTCAGGGGGCTATATAATCCCCACTCCCTTATTGTTTGTCAGGCAGTGAGTCGCTTGATTTGGGTGCCTGTGGAAGGCGGGCGCCCAGAGAACACAATATTTTCGTATACTCCGGATCGGAGGCACACCGATCACCCTCGGACTATTCGGGGTTCAGGCCATTAGAGCCATGAGACCCCGAGTTGTTCGTTGGTGAGCGGTGGGCCGACCGATCGGTTCGGGGGTTCGGATAGAACCGAAGCGTGGTGGCTCTCCTGCCGTCCTCGAACAGTTCGGGGTTTCGGGCCTGTAAGAGCCGTAAACCCCGGGTTGTTCGTGGGCGAGAGAAATGCCAGCTTGACGGCTCGAAGGCTCGGAGCATTTGGCTCGGGACGGAGAGAGCAGAGGGTCGATGGCCCCCCTGCCACCCTCAAACAATTCGGGATTTGGGCTGGTGAAAGCCGTAAACCCCGAGTTGTTCGCGAGTGAGAGCGCGGTCATCAAATCGACTCGAAGCTCGGGGCGTCTGCCGAAGGTGGACGCTCTAACCCTTGATAAAAATTTTGTTAACACATGGTAGTAGGTCGTAACCGAGCCCCCATGTGGGTGAGAAGGACAGTTGCAGGTGTATCAGAGGGTCGCCACCGAGCGTCAAGGCCGTGGTGCCTTGAGGAAGGCCCCCGCCTTGCTCGGGGCCGACGCCGAGCTCCCACACTTGTTCTCAAGGAGAGACGATATGGACGTGGCTGGCGGATGTCGCGTCGTACATAGGTTAATGAGCTCGGAGAAGCCCAAACCGAGCGAGGGACGGATGCCGAGCCCCCATACCGGTGAGAGACAGTTGCAGGCATAGCAGAGGGTCGCCGCCGAGCGTCAAGGTCGCGGTGCCTTGAAGAAGGCACCCGCCTTGCTCGGGACCGACGACGAGCTCCCGCAGTTGTTCTCAGGGAGAGACGGTGCGGGCGTGGCTAGCAGTTGTCGCCTCGTACATAGGTTGATGAGCTTGAAGAAGCCCAAACCGAGCGAGGGACGGATGCCGAGCCCCCATACCGGTGAGAAAGACAGATGCAGGCGTAGCAGAGGGTCGCCGCCGAGCGTCAAGATCACGGTGCCTTAAAGAAGGCACCCACCTTGCTCGGGGCCGACGACGAGCTCCCACACTTGTTCTCAGGGAGAGACGGTGTGGGCGTGGCTGGTAGATGTCGCCTCGTACATAGGTTGATGAGCTTGGAGAAGCCCAAACCGAGCGAGGGACGGATGCCGAGCCCCCATACCGGTGAGAAAGACATTTGCAGGCGTAGCAGAGGGTCGCCGCCGAGCGTCAAGGTGGCGGTGCCTTGAAGAAGGCACCCGCCTTGCTCGGGGCCGATGCCGAGCTCCCGCAGTTGTTCTCAGGGAGAGACGGTACGGGCGTGGCTGGTGGATGTCGCCTCGTACATAGGTTGATGAGCTTGAAGAAGCCCAAACCGAGCGAGGGACGGATGCCGAGCCCCCATACTGGTGAGAAAGACAGATGCGGGCATAGCAGAGGGTCGTTGCCGAGCGTCAAGGTCGCGGTGCCTCGAAGAAGGCACCCGCCTTGCTCGGGGCCGACGCCGAGCAACCACACTTGTTCTCAGGGAGAGACGGTGTGGGCGTGGCTGGCGGATGTCGCCTCGTACATAGGTTGATAAGCTTGGAGAAGCCCAAACCGAGCGAGGGACGAATGCCGAGTCCCTATACCGGTGAGAAAGACAGTTGCAGGCGTAGCAGAGGGTCGCCGCCGAGCGTCAAGGTTGCGGTGCCTTGAAGAAGGCACCCGCCTTGCTCGGGGCCGACGCCGAGCTCCCGCAGTTGTTCTCAAGGAGAGACGGTACAGGCGTGGCTGGCGGATGTCGCCTCGTACATAGGTTGATGAGCTTGGAGAAGCCCAAACTGAGCGAGGGACGGATGCCGAGCCCCCATACCGGTGAGAAAGACAGTTGTAGGCGTAGCAGAAGGTCTCCGCCGAGTGCCAAGGTCGCGGTGCCTTGAAGAAGGCACCCGCCTTGCTCGGGGCCGACACCGAGCTCCCACACTTGTTCTTAGGGAGAGACGCTTTTCTGGCTTGCGCTGTTATCCGAGCGCCGAGCCCCAAGCTTGTAAGGGAAGCTTTTCTGGCTCGCGCTGTTATCCGAGCGCCGAGCCCCAAGCTTGTAAGGGAAGCTTTTTAGGCTCGCGTTGTTATCCGAGAGCCGAGCCCCAAGCTTGTAAGGGAAGCTTTCAGGCTCGCGCTGTTACTCGAGTGCCGAGCCCCAAGCTTGTAAGGGAAGCTTTTCAGGCTCGCGCTGTTATCCGAGTGTCGAGCCCCAAGCTTGTAAGGGAAGCTTTTTAGGCTCGCGTTGTTATCCGAGAGCCGAGCCCCAAGCTTGTAAGGGAAGCTTTTCAGGCTCCCGCTGTTATCCGAGTGCCAAGCCCCAAGCTTGTAAGGGAAGCTTTTCTGGCTTGCGTTGTTATCTGAGCGTCGAGCCCCAAGCTTGTAAGGGAAGCTTTTCCGGCTCGCGCTGTTATCCGAGCACCGAGCCCTAAGCTTGTAAGGGAAGCTTCTCAAGCTCGCGCTGTTATCCGAGCGTCGAGCCCCAAGCTTGTAAGGGAAGCTTTTTAGGCTCGCGCTGTTATCCGAGAGCCGAGCCCCAAGCTTGTAAGGGAAGCTTTTCCGGCTCGCGCTGTTATCCGAGCGCCGAGCTCGAGATATGTTCTTTATTTGTAACAAAATAAGAAGCCATAGGCTTGTTTTAAGAAAGCTGGCATATTTACAATATATTTGAACTTTACAAAAGACCAGGCACGACGTGGCAATTACAATCATGATAATTTACATGGAGGCTACTCTCCTTCTAAGAACTTGATTATGTGTTCCGCGTTCCAGGGCCTCTTGATGGGCTTGCCTTCGGCACTGGTCAGGCGGTACGTGCCTGAGGGCACGACTTCAGATACTTTGTAGGGGCCCTCCCAATTTGGTGCCAACTTTCTCTTCTGGCCGGGATTGGATACCGCCAGCTTTCGGAGGACAAGGTCTCCGAGTTTGATGTCAGTTGGGTGCACCTTCTTGTTGTAGAACTTCTCAATTCTTTGCTGTAGATGCTTCTTCTAATGGCGAACTTCTCCCTGACCTCGTCTATGAGGTCCAGGCCGGCTCGCAGCTGTTGGGAGTTGGCAGCCTCGTCGAAAGCCATGATTCGGAGTGAAGGGATCCCGATCTCCAAGGGAATGACGGCCTCTGTGCCGTATGTCAGATTGAAAGGGGATTCTCCCGTGGGGATTCTCTTTGTTGTTCGGTGGGCCCAGAGAACGCTGGGTAGTTCATCGACCCATAACCCCTTGGAAGAGTTATCGAGTCGTTTCTTGAGGCCATCGAGGATTTGGCGGTTCGCGTTCTCGGCCTGACCGTTAGACTGGGGATGGCATACTGAGGAGAAGCGCTGCTGGATCTCGAGATCTTCGCAGAATTTGCAAAAATTCTTACCCGCGAATTGAGTCCATTGTCTGTGATGAGCACCTGCAGAATTCCGAACCGATAAACGATGTGTTTCCAGAAAAACTGCTGAGTCTGTCGCTCGGTGATCGTTGCTAATGGCTCGGCCTCGATCCACTTAGTGAAATAGTCGATAGCCACAATGAGAAATTTTCGCTGGCCCATTGCTTTGGGAAATGGGCCTACCAGATCCATCCCCCACATTGCGAAGGGGGTCGGACTGGCCATGGACTGGAGGTTCGCCTGAGGAGCCCTCTTCACGGGGGAGAACCGTTAGCAGGGGCCACGCTTCTTCACTAGGGCGAGAGCATCTTGCAGCATAGTGGGCCAGTAGTACCCGTGATTTAGCGCCTTCCGTGCTAGTGAACGGCTTCCCATGTGACATCCGCCGATTCCCTCATGCATCTCCTTGAGGGCGTACTTGGCTTCGTCTGGGCTTAGGCAACGGAGGTAAGGTCTGCCATCGGTTGTTGTATAGGATCTTTTGAAGAGGGTGGCATTGATGACCGTGAATCTTTCAGACCGGACCCTGATCCGCCTTGCTTCAGCTCGATCTTCGGGGAGCTCTCCCTTGACTAGAAATCTTTTAATAAGAGTGGTCCAGTCATCAGGAGGGGCTCCGTCTTCGACGCACAGAACCTCCGGGGAGTCTGTACTTGGCTTCAACAGGACTTCAATCAGGATAGTACGGTCAAGGCCTCGGCAAGCTGAGTTCTTCAATGCCTCGGCAAGCTTCGTCTCAAGGGTCCCCACCTCGACCACACGCGAAGCCGAGAGTTGCTGCTCGGCCTCGAACAGCTTGACCGCTTTGGCACGCTCCGACCTCTTCCGATCGTTCGCCAGGTTCATCTCCTTCTCTTGCTCGGCAAACTGCTCGAGCATGTGGCTGAAGTGGCAGAGGGTCTGTGAGCAAAACGAAGGGAAAAAGACGATTAGAAACGAACGAAAAAACTTGGAAAATTTTTAACTTGTTATCATATTTAGCTCATACTCACCGACATAGTGTTCCGAGCAATCTGTAGGGTGTCGTCGCCTACGGTGCCCACCTTCATCGTGGCACGGTCCTTCGGGGTCGGCAGGTGCTTCACCGCCTGCATGTATATCCCCCCATCACCGAGGAATCCGTCCACCTTCATCACCTGCCACTCGGGGACGAAGAGATGCTTCTGCTCCTTGGTAAGGATTCTCTCCGCCTCGGCAGTAAGTGGCGGCACCTCCATTGCCAGAGCCACGCTGGCAGTGAACGCCCCGCTCGACGAACCAGGGGCATCGACCGGAGGGGCTTGAACGGGCATTTTCGAAGGGTCCTCGGTCACCGGCTCCACGATGGCCGAAGGTGCCGAGGGTGCCGAAGGTGCCGAGGGTGCCGAAGGTGCCGAGGGGACCTTCGCCGTTTGGCCAGAGTGAGGCCCCGCCGTGGTCCTCTTCCTCTTCCTCTTCCTCGTCTCTGCCTCCTTCGCCGCGCAAGTCTTGGCCATCAATGCCTTGTAGTCCATGCCGGGGCTCTCTTCATACGAAGAAGAAACCGAGCAAAAGAGTTAGAAAAAAAATAACTAACAGTAAAAGACACTAAGAAAAGCGGGAAAAAAAAGAAGGGGAGCGTACTGGGGTCGATCGGACTGAGACCCCCACCAAACAAGACTACCTGGAGATATCCTTCCAACTAAGGGTCGGAAGTCCGAGGATCTTTGCCACCGCCTCTTCTTCCTCCCTAATGAGCACGGGCTCCTTCTTCGCCCACTTCGGGACCCCGTCCTTCCACAACGTCGAGAAGCCCCACGGCTCGGGACCACGGATGAGAAAATACTTCTCCGTCCAGTGTTTGATCGAGTCTGAATTCTCGATCAACTTCACCCCCCTCCTCGGCGACAGATAATACCGATCCTCCATCTTGCTCATCCGGCAGATGCGATAGAGGCTCTGAAGCAGAATGAGCTGTGGTTGCACGCCGACCGCTTGGCACTGAAGGACGAAGGCAATAACATGCCACCACATGTTCGACATATACTGAACAGGGCTCAGGCCGTACCACTGCAGCACCTCGACCACAAAGGGGTGCAGTGGCAGACGGAAACCGGCATTCAGCACGTCGTAGGGAAAGATGCAAGTGTCAGCCGAAGTCCCTGTACACGCTTGGACACCGGGACCAGGGAGTAGCAGGACGTACTCCTTCGGGATGCGGAATCCCTTCCTTATCCGGTGCAAATCTGCCTCGGTCAAGATTTAGGGGATCTCATCCACCTCGGAAGGGTCCCTCGGGTCATTCTCCTCATATGCCGAAGCCATCCCATGCACCACCTTCTCCAGGATGTCCTCGGGGTAACTCCTCACTCCACCGACACTAGACAGAATGGTCGAATGCCGACCCAGCTCTCCCACACCCTTCGGAGTCTCAACTATCGTCGACACCCCGACCAGATCTACCACTTCTTTCCCTTTCCTCGGCTTCACTACTACCGCTCAGCTGGAGTCTTGGTCCGAGGTGGAGGTCTCATCCCCAGAAGATATTCTAACCATTCTGAAAGATAGGGGAAAAGACTAACCTTGAAGTGACGTGTATGGCCGAAAAAGATAGCCGGAATTCAAACTCGCCTCGCCACAAAAGCTAGTAGCGCCGCTCGAGAGCAAAAACACCACTAGCAAAGAGTAAAAGTGAAAGTAAAAGTGAAAGTGAAAGAATGAGATAAAGGATGGGGGAGGAGAAAACTTATAGTAAAAGAAACGACTCTTGGGCTTTGTAACATAAAGTTGCAACTCTCAGGCCCACCTCAAAACATTAAAGAAGGCTAAACGACAAAGTAGAGAAGGGCGGTGACGGTTCATAAGAGTGACGACGATTCAGACTGGGCCACATCGCTCGGCTATGCCTCTAGCTTCGAGCCGCCGAGGCACTTTGCCGAGCTATCGAGGGACGCCTCAGATCACCCTACGTCCCTCGGAATCAAATTCGAGCAACTGGCGATCTGAGCTACGTATTGGAGAAAAACAACTTTCTCCTCAACAATCGTGCAAGATCTTGATCAGACGGCTCAGATTGGACCACGACCACAAAACGAAAAGATAGCATTTTCTCAAGATCCACACCGTCTTTCACATCAAGATCTGCGCCAGATCCTGTGATGAACAGCTCAGATCGCTCCATGTCCCTCGGAATCCAAATCCGAGCGACTGGCGATCCGAGCTACGTATTGGAGAAAAATAACTTTCTCCTCAACAATCGTGCAAGATCTTGATCAGACAGCTCAGATTGGACCACGACCACAAAATGACAAGATATCATTTTCTCGAGATCCACACCGTCTTTCACATCAAGATCCGCGCCAGATCCTGTGATGAACGGCTCAGATCGCCCCACGTCCCTCGGAATCCAAATCCGACTGGCGATCCGAGCTGCGTATTGGAGAAAAACAACTTTCTCCTCAACAATCGTGCAAGATCATGATCAGACAACTCAGATTGGACCACGACCACAAAACGACAAGATAGCATTTTCTCGAGATCCACACTGTCTTTCACATCAAGATCCGTGCCAGATCCTATGATGAATGGCTCAGATTGCCCCACGTCCCTCGGAATCCAAATCCGAGTGACTGGCGATCCGAGCTGCGTATTGGAGAAAAATAACTTTCTCCTCAACAATCGTTGTAACCCCTGTTTTTTTTATTTTATATATTTTGGAGTGTATTTTTTTTATTTTTTGTATTTTTATATCTCTTGTATTTTTCGGAACCGTATATTGGATTTATTTTTAATAGATATTCTTTTTCTTTTCATTTTGAGCTCCTTGTGTTGTCTGTTCGTCGTTTTGGTTCGTTTTCGCCATTTTGGTTTTTTTTCTTTATTTTTGGCCTCATTATCTTCATTATATTTTTCCGTGGTGATGTGATGAATTTTTTGTGATGATTTTCCAAACCTATGATTTTTTGACCCTTAAGGAGATTTTTAGGAGCCATAGAATTCACTATAAATTGTATCCCTAATTGAAATCTACCCAATACTCATTATCATTTGTATACCTATTACTACATATTGATAGCCACTACCCATTAACCCATATTAACCCCATATATATATACCCTAATCTCCAAATAAATCCTAACCCTAATTCTATTCTCTCTCTCTCTCTCTCAAGAATACATCCCGACCTCCCCTAAAACCTCTACTCCCGGCCTGCATTGTACCCCAATCCGAGCACCCCTCCAACCATCAAAATCCGGCTAGCTACCACCATACAATCCGACACCATAAACCCTCCAACCTCCTACACCATACAAACCCTACCCTCCTTCCTTGTGTGACCGGCTATCACAAACAGCACCACCACCATCAAAAACATCACAAAACTCTCCCCTTTGGTGATTCTTCAAGTGGGTACTCTCCACTTCATTCGTCGCATCAAGGAGATTGTTCGTGAAGGCATTTTGTTCGTGGGTTTGCTTGGAATCGCGTTGGAAGGGATTTCATTCGTGGGTTTTGCACTTAGGACTATTCGCATCGTGTTTCACTCCGTAACAAGGCAAATAACTTGTACTACAATTCATTAGGTTGATACAAGTCAAAAAGTTTACATCTAGTGTAGTTGGATCTAGAGACAACCAAAAATTATATTTTTCTTGATGGGTTTGTCTCTATTGTGATAAATTTGGCCATAGATGACTTATGACATGAAACTTGATGGGATGATAACCTAGGTTTTACCCAATTAAACTTGATTTTGTTCGTGTATGTGATTAATTGCATGCTATGTGTTTGATTGATTGCCCATGTGAAAATAATAGGCTTGGACATGTTAGAATCCCTAAGACATGATGTTTAGAGGTTCGGTAGGATGTATTTCAAGTTTGGTTATGTTTGGAGCAATATTGTGAAAGTTATGATGTTTTTGTCTAGAGGTGTGAAATCTGTATTTGCAGCTTGTTCTGTTTGGTTTGTTGTTTTCACCCATACTACAGTCTGAATCTTAACTTTGAAATAAAAGATGGATTTTATATAATTGTGTCTATTTCCAAACCCCACTAGTTTTACTTGATTTGGAGTTCGTGTGACTGAGTTATGATGGTTTTGGTACAGACGTGTCGATAGATTCCAGATTCTGTTTTGTGTAAATTTTGTTAACAATTTATTTTTAAGAACTAGGCTATACATAATATCTTGGTATAATATTTTGCTCAGTGTTTCCTTATGATACTAGGGACTTCCCAGATTTTTGTTGAATTTTAAAGATAAGTTTTGTGCGGTATTTCATGTTCTTTTCTAAAATCTACTTATGCTATAAATTACGCGTTGTTCAGTATAGAACCCTGTTTTCACTCTAATTCTTTATACTGTATGAAAATTATTTGTGAAATATGAAAGTTAGTAAATTTCATCTATTTTCATGTCGTTTTGGCGGAATTAGATTTAGATTCACTGATTGCGAGATATCCTAATTTTCGTACAGCAGTGCTGAGAATTCCAGATTCGTTAAAACTATGTTTTTGTGTTGCTTCTTATTTTTGAAGATTGATCTATACTTACTGGAATATTATGAAACTTGTTATTTTGAGTCTATACCTATAGGGGATTACCCCAGATTTTTCGTGGAATTATTTGATATGTTTTCCTGCGGTTTTCATGCTTTTGAAGTCGTTCCCCTATTTTCTGGCTGAACTTGAAATCTGTATTCAAATCAGTTTTGAGATGAGATGTTGTGAACTAGTATGTGACTTTATTATACTCGTTGTATTCGCGTGGATGTCTAGTTACCAGATCCATCGACGGATCTTGATTTGCATGTCTGTAGCTCTTAGAATCACTATTTTAGTACTGCTTGGTCTTGCTGTCCTGATTATGAACCTAGACTATTTTGCTCGTATATGTGAACGTATATCATCCATGCATGCTGATTTGTTAACCTGAACCTAAACCTAATCATACCATGTTTATTTGACATTATTTTACACACATTCATATCTGTTGGATAACAATAATAAAAGTAATCAAGCCGGTGTTTAAGGGAAAGATCGATTAGTGGATAATTCAGAAACGTGTACTCGAAAGGGGGCCCGTGTTTCCCATACTTGTTGCCACTTGTTCATGACTACATGACTCGTGCTTGATACTTTTTGCCACCTATTCATGACTACATGACTCGTGCTTGATACTTGTTGCCACCTGTTCATGACTACATGACTCGTGCTTGATACTTATTGCCACCTGTTCATGACTACATGACTCGTGCTTGATACTTGCTGCCACCTGTTCACGTTTACGTGACTCGTGCTTGATACATATTACTTGACTTGTTCCTGAGTATGCTGCCCTCTATGGTCCACTATGAAATCTAAAGCAAAACTGTGGTGTTGTAGCAACCATGTGGTGTGGGCGGCATGTCGTGCTACCTAGATAGTAATCACACAAGACTTAAATATAATGCTTGAACTTGATACTTGACTACATGATACATGAGACTTGAAACATGATACATGATTACACGACACTTGACACTTGATGCATGTTATAGGATACTTGGTTGCTTGATACTTGATTTATGCCATGTACACTTGACACTTTTACCATGCTAGTTTGTCTAGGTTGACATCATACATATACCATGTGCTAATTAGTTTTCCCCATTCTATGTGCTTGTATCCTACTCTATTTGTAACCCGCGACTTGCAATTTACGGGTACTTGTGTTTTCTCTTTTCCTCTTTTCTGCATTCGTTGTATTGCAGATTCTTGAGGACAGGTTCCTGAAGGTATTGGCGAGATGATGTTTTAGATACTGGAGATTCTGCTTATTATTATTATTTCTTGTAGTTGCTTGAACAATAACTGTATTCATGTATTTAGAATTATTATTTGTATTTGGGCGATGTGACCCAGGATTATTTGTGTATTTCAGATCATGACTATTTGAGATTAATATATTTTATTTCAAATATTCTTGTTGGTATTTGGTTCATATGTGCATGTGGTTGACTTTTCTGGCTTCCGACTCTGATTATTTCTGTGATATGTTGTAAAGAATTTCTGAATAGCTTATGGATGATGAAAATCATTCGCTGGGCTTTTGTTACGCGCTCGTATTCCATATTTTTGGGAAGCAGAGCATGACAATCGTGCAAGATCTTGATCAGACGGCTCAGATTGGACCACGACCACAAAATGACAAGATAGCATTTTCTCGAGATCCACACCTTCTTTCACATCAAGATCCATGCCAGATCCTGTGATGAACGGCTCAGATCTCCCCACGTCCCTCGGAATCCAAATCTGAGCGACTGGTGATCCGAGCTACGTATTGGAGAAAAACAATTTTCTCCTCAACAATCGTGCAAGATCTTGATCAGACGGCTCAGATTGGACCACGACCACAAAACGACAAGATAGCATTTTCTCGAGATCCACACCGCCTTTCACATCAAGATTCGCGCCAGATCTCGCGACGAACGGCCCAGATCGCCCCACATCGCTCAGAATCCGAGCAACTGGCGATCCGAGCTACTCACATGAACAAAGTAGCGGTGAGTCACGTCTCTCGGAATCCGAGCAACTGGCAATCCGAGCTGCTCACATGAACAAAGTAGCGGTGAGCCACGTCGCTCGGAATCCGAGCAACTGGCAATCCGAGCTACTCGCATGAAGAAAGTAGCGGTGAGCCACGTCGCTCAGAATCCGAGCAGCTGGCGATCCGAGCTACTCCAATGAAGAAAGTAGCGGTGAGACACGTCGCTCGGAATCCGAGCAACTGGCGATTCGAGCTACACATTTGAAGAAAAATACCACCGAGCAACCCCAACTGTTAGATTGTCTCAAATTTCACGCCGAAAGATTATGAGCGGCTCAAATCATGCCACGTCCACAAAATGACGAGATAGCGTTTTCTCGTGATCTGAACCTCTTACCTCGTGATTTGTGCCATGATGAACGATTCAGATCACCCCACGTCGCTCGGAATCCCAATCCAAGCAAGTGGCGATCCGAGCTGCTCATATGGAGAAAACAACGTCGAACCACGTCGCTCGGAATCCGAGCAACTGGCGATCCGAACCGCTTACGTGGAGAAAATAGTGTCGAGCAACACGAGTCGTCCGATCTCTCAGAATTCCGTGCTGAAGTAAGATGGAAGGCCCAGATCGTGCCACGTCATAAATCAGGATAAAAATTGATTTTTTATTTATTAAAATTGAATTATTTATTTAAAAAATTGCAAAAAATGATTATAAATTCGGGAAAATTGATTAAAAATCTAAAAAATAATTATGAATTTGGGGAAATATTTTTGAGCCCCTGGGTAAATAATTATTGCTTGGAATAATTAATTGAGGCCCCCGAACGATAAATCACCACTTCGCAAAATTAAATAAATGGTCCGAAAAATAGATAAAAATTAAGAAAAATCACCAAAAGTTCGGGAGAGCTCAAAAACAATCTTGAGCATGCAACTAGCTCTGAAACTCACCATAATATCTCATGCAAAGATTCGACACCCCTCATTTGGACTCCGATTCAACCCCGCAAGCCATTAAAACAGTAAAACTACTCCTCAAAGACTGATCAAACTCAGTCTTCGGAAGTGGGAAGCTCGTGATATGGCTAAAAATATGGTTAAATCGGAACCATCCAAATTGGGCACGAATCTTAAAGATCGGGGGTAAAATAGTAATTTCACCTACAGATGGGTCTGAAACGGATACTGGGTCTTTTCTCCTAAGACCCAATAGCCCACGAACAGATCCGCTTTAACTAGGTGTGGGTTCGAACCCGCAGAGAACCCAGTCTAGCTGGATAGAATTAGGGTTTATGATTATACTTAATCAACGGCCCCGATTCACTCTACCCATTCACTGGGACGTAGGGATATGATCTTATCCTGAAACTGGTCCCTAAGGTGGCTATAAATACCCCCCATCCCCCACTATTAACAGGTAGTCAATCTTTTTCCTGTAAAAGCTCATTCATAATCTTTCTGATTACTGACTTGAGCGTCGGAGGGTGCATCGCCGGAATCAACCCCGGTGTTTCGCACTTTTTGCAGGTGAACGGCGGGAGATCACGGTCAAACTCCGGTGGAAAGGTTTCAGGTTTGACTATTCAACATCCCAAGAATCCACAAATTCTATTTGTTTGCCCCCACACCAGATTTAGCGGCAATAGGCATGAAGAAGCAGTAGAGCTTCCTTGGCAACTCAGTACGTCTATTGATACTCTCGGCTTCCTGAGCTCAAGATGGAGCCACCTGAGAGATTCGTCTTAAAGATTTCCTGAGCACAGGTGACAGTGCATCTATTGATTTTTTGAAGTTTTTGTTTTCACATCTTCCATTTGTAGTGCAATATCTTGAATGTTTTCTTTCTATTTTCTAGATGGCGTGTCACTTCGGCCACTTGGTTGACTTCTACATCACTAAGGAGAAGAATATGAAGGCGCAAGTCTCTCGTGCTGAGAGAGACAAGAAGAAGGTGGGTGGGCAAGGGGTTGAAGACAGAGTTGGAAGCGTCAAAGAGGAATGGGGGGAATTACGCCTGGAGTTGGAGGCATCAGCGAAGAGGTAAGAGGAGTTGGAGGCATCAAACTTGAGGCATCAGAGAAGAGGGTGACCGACCTGGAGGCATCGGCAAAGAGGGAAGGAGTCACGCCTCAAGCTTGAGACATCAGAGAAGAGGGTGGCCGACCTTGAGCTTGAGTTGGAGAAGGCACATGTTGAGACTGTGTTGGCAGTGAAGGCTGCTGATGCCAAGGTGGAGGCCGAAGCCAAGGCCAAGTTGCAGAGTGTGATTGATAAGTCCTATGTATGGGCTATCATTCACGTGGTGGAGCATGTTCCCGGTTTCACCGGGAAAGGGTACCACGTGATGCTCCGTCCTGGAGAGGCACTTGGTGGGAACAGAGGCAAGGAGGATGGAGAAGAGGGCAGCACTCCTACGGGGGGCACGAAATGTAACCCTTATTTTTCTGTTTTTTGATTTTATTGTAATTTTTTCCTTTCTTGATTATTGTATTCGAATCTCTTTTAAATAACAAATCTTGCTTTTTTTTGGGCTCATTTATTCTCTTTTGATCATTCTATACTCTTTCTGGCTTGAATCCTGAATTTTTGGCTCACTACTAATTTTACTCTTTTGTGTTTTGGGTTTATATTGATCCATTATATTCATATCCTATTTAATTCTAACTATTTTTTTCTCTTTTTGGATTCTAAACCCATACCCTTAACCCGTTAACCCTGATGAACACAATATTATTCACATTTTAGAGCAATAATCTTATTGTAAATGCACATTTAAAAGCTCTATATGTGGTATTTATGCTTCTTTTCTCTTTCTCTACAGGAAACAGCCTATAAACAGCAAAACGAAGCAAATTCAGGATGATATACATGAAACCGAAGAGGCAGTCGACTGGTCATGATAACAGTCGACTGGACAGAGGAAATCAAGTTTTACACAGCTGCTCGACCAAGTCGACTGTTCCCAAAACATCAGTCGACTGGGCGAATGAATCACGAAAATACTGAAGTCTCGACACAGTCGACTTACTCCCAAAAGCAGTCGACTGATAGGCGGCGGAGTACAAAGATAAGATATTCGAAGATTCACCTGCATCTAATTTCACATCTATTTGAATCCAGATTTATGCAAATCAAATCTAAAGACTGGGGGTTTCCAAGAGCACGTGGTTAACAGATAAGGAAGAAAAGAGGAAAAAGAAGAAAGATATTAATCATCAAATCAATTAAAGAAGGATCTTCCTGAAAAAGTGGAAACCCTAATTCTCAGCCGTACTCTATAAATATCAGGAGAGATCATCAGATCAAGGAGAGATATCTCGTGGACGCAACTTAATCAGAGAGTTCCCAACCATCAAGTCATCAACCCGTGCTTCACTCCATCAACATCGAAGAGGGAGAGAGAAGATCCAGCAACCAGAAGGCAGTCGACTGTGTGACAGACAGTCGACCATATTGCCGAAATCCATTAGTTTATTTCTTCTTCTCTCTTTATTCTTTTATGTTGATCATGTATTTGAACTTGTTAAGCAATAAAAGTATTATTATGTGGAACTAATTTCATAGTTGGGTAGATCGAAACCATAGTTATGTAGTGCTATATTCTTCTGAGATCTTCTAATTACTTATTGATTGAATCTGGTTGAATTGACATAGATTAATGATCATCAAACTTGGATCTTGAAGTCTGAGAGCAGTCGACTGAGGTGAGAGCCAGTCGACTGACATACAGCACGTGAGAATATCAAGTTTATGTTATCATTTATCTAAATCTGTTATATGAAGCATATTGAGACGACCGAATCTCGTGCCCATAATTTGTAACAAAGGAATCTTTAGGGGTTCTTGGTTCAATCAACTTAGAGGACCTAGATCTGATAACAGTTCCTAGAACTTTAAGTGTTTGTTCGTTTCCACTGATCTTATGCTTTCTTTAAGAACAACTTAGTAAATACTAGGCTGACTACTTGATGAAAGAAACGAATTAGAGTAGATACCATGCCTAATTCTTGGCTTAGGGAAACAATACTTTAAGGAGTAGATACCATGCCCTTGAAGTGAACAACATGAGTAAGTAGAAGTAAGTTCAGAAGGTAACTTAGCATTACTAACTATTGGTGGAGATCAACAACCCAACTATTCAAGAGATATTTGTGATTCAACACCTCTCATCTTAGTTTTAATCTTTTAGTTCTTTTAGAATATTATGACAACTTTCATTCATTTTTATTATTAGTTTTATTGATTAGTAAGTTGAAGTCTACAATCTCTGTGGGATCGACCCTTGCTATTACTACGATTCGATTCGTGCACTTGCGAGGTTTTTATAATTTGTGTCTAGTTTATCTATTAATTTAGGTAGCTAGATTTCCAACAACAAGTTTTTGGCGCCGTTGCCGGGGATTGTTTAGTATTTTGACTTACAAATCAGTAAAATCTTTTTCTTTTTTTTTATTCTATTTTATTTCTTCTTTTTCTTTTTCTTGAACTTTCTTTCAGGTCAAACTTTGCACAGAACCAGATCAGTCGACTGTCCCACAGACAAGTCGACTGTACAGAAGCTATTGTACAGGTGCAAACCAGTCGACTATCCCGAGGATCAGTCGACTGTCCAGAGGATTTTTCCAAAAAGCAACAATGGGTGAAAATTTTTTAAACCGAGTACCAATGCAAGACAAATTCATTCCTAAGAATATTGAGAATCCTTCTTGCATTGCTTTTCAACCCAAAGTCACAGGGAATATGCATCTATCACCTCAATTACTCAGCATGGTGCCCCACTTCTTTGGTAGAACAGACGAAGATCCGCATCTACATTTACAAGACTTATTTGATCTTTGCAGGACACAAAGCATCCAAGGGCTTACCTCTGAACAAATCAGGTTAATCTTGTTTCCTTTTTCTCTAAAACTTAACGCTAAGTTATGGTATAATTCTTTGGAACCAGGATCAATTAATTCATGGGAGCAATTGGCAACAAAATTCTTGAAAGAGTTCTTTCCAGCCCAGAAAACCAGACAACTAAAAAGGGAGATTCTACTTTTCCAACAAAAAGATGGCGATTTGTTTTTCGAGGCGTGGAAGGACTTCAAAAACAAGCTTTTCAAGTGTCCTTTGCACAACATACCTAAGGATGATCAGGTACAATCATTCTATGAGGGTTTAAATTACACTAACAAAGCAATTGTTGATGCAGCATGCAATGGAATGTTGATGAGGAAGAGTGCTGAGGAGGCCTTAGAGCTATTTGAAGAACTCAGCGAGAACTCACAACAATTCTCAACAAGAAGGAGCATCTCAAGAAAACAGGGAGTATTCGAAATTTCTCATAATAATAACATGCAATTCGAGATGGAAACCATGAACAAAAAGATTGATATGCTTGGGAATTCAACGTTGGGTGGCGTAAAAAACCAACCAAAAGAAATTTGTGCAAATTGTTTTCAATCTAATCATACAACTAATTCATGTCCCATGTTTTCTTTCGCAGATCAGGAGCACACAAACTACGAAGAACAGGGAATGTACCCGCCCCAGAACAATTTTTTTTCAAACACGTATAACCCAGGGTGGCAAAGCCATCAAGACAATCAATTTGCACCAGGGCATACGCAGCAATTCCAAGGCGGGAATGGGTATGATGAGCCAGCACAAGAACAGGAGAAGTTAAATTTCGAATCCACCATTCTTCAACTACTCCAACAGCAACAACAAACCAGTGATCAACAAAGACAGGCCATTCAAAAATTGGAATTTCAAATTGGCCAGATTGCTACGGAGTTAAGTGAAAGAAAGGCAGGAGAATTTCCATCACAAACCATACCTAACCCTAGAGGACAAGAACAGCTCCAATCAAGGACAACACTAGAAGAAGAGACTGAGTTTACAATGTTTGATGCACCACAATTTCCACACGATGATCATGAATGTTATAAAGTTGACGTGGTTCCGAAAATTTGCGACCAAACATTTCAAGAAAATAGCGTTGATCCATTACAAGCAACAATTGCGCACCCTCCACCACTATCTCAAGTTGAAATGGAATACGATGACGGGAGGATTGCAGAGACAGAACATCATCATGAAACTCCAGAGTCCTATCCAGGTAAGCTTGCATCTGTATTTGAAGAGTTGGTATGTGATAACACTTGTGTTCTACAGGTTAAGTCGACTTATGAAGAGGACAAGTCGACTGATGAAACATACAAGTCGACTGAAGATCATGACAAGTCGACTGCTCCTAGGACACCTGATGAGGAGCTAAAGCCATTACATGAACACCTGAGGCCACTACTTGATTATTTGGGGAACAATCAGACAGTACCTGTGACAGTTGCTGCAAAATTCAGGATGAACAAAGAAGCAGGGCTGCAGGGAGTCTTGCAAAATCACAATGGTGCTTTAAGATGGACCATTGCTGATAAACTGATGTCAAGGTGGTACGGTCCATAAAATTGTTGCAAAGGTTTCCCCCACATGGAGCGTTGGCGAAAAATCAAACGTTCAAGGTGAATGGGCAGAGGGGGAGACCTTATAAGTCGATGAGTTGTGAGCCTTGAACCATTCAATACATGGCACAACTCATCAAGTCTAGCTGAAGACAAGAAACACAGCGCTTATTGGGAGGCAACCCAATTTTTCAGGGGAGTATTTACACTTTCCTTTATTTCCTTTCAGTTATTCATTTTTATTTTTGTTTTAGTTATTTTTATTTCTAGTCTCTCCTTACTAGATGGTAACACATGCCTATATCTTATGTTTTGTGCGAACATTGAGGACAATGTTCCATCTAAGTGTGGGGGTATTAGTTAGTTATTTTTAGAGTCTTTTGAATTTTTTTTTTTAGGGTAAACAATTTGTTATAAAGTAAGAGTAAGGATACTTATTTACTTTAGGATTGTTGAGTTTCATAATCTCCTACAAATTTGTGTGAGTCATGCGATTATACATAATAAAAAAAATGTGATGCTTTTTCTGATAATTATTCCCTTTAGATCTAGTCCTAAATCGAGTTTAAGTAAATAGAGTGATACAATATATATATATATTTGAATAAAGTCAGTCTACTCCAATGTTTTGAGGGCTTAGTAACTAGGGGTATTCATCACCAATGTTTACCTTTACGTCAAACGGCAACTTGAAATATGAGTATGCAAAGCACTTTAATATTTGTGACTTGTTGAGTAACCGGGTGGATACATCACAAATGTTTCGCATTCGCGTCAAAAGACAAGTGACATCTTTAGAGAAGAGACTAAAAAAAAAAAAAAAAAAAAAAAAAAAAAAAAAAAAAAAAAACTCTAGTTTGCTACTGGATTTGTAGTAGAGAAAAGGGATAATCACAGACTGAGTAGTTGCATACTATAACTACATTAATCACATGACAAATATAATTAAGTTTGGGGATTATGACTAAACAATTGCACTAGAGAAAATGGGTATGCTTGTTTTTACTTTATCTGAAATTGTTTGTAGTTTTATATTTTTCATTTTGATGTCCACATAATAAGAAATCTTGGTGGTTGAGTCTATTATTATTATTATTCTCCCTATTCATAATTCTAGTTTGCTTGAGGACAAGCAAAAGCTAAGTGTGGGGGTATTTGATGAACACAATATTATTCACATTTTAGAGCAATAATCTTATTGTAAATGCACATTTAAAAGCTCTATATGTGGTATTTATGCTTCTTTTCTCTTTCTCTACAGGAAACAGCCTATAAACAGCAAAACGAAGCAAATTCAGGATGATATACATGAAACCGAAGAGGCAGTCGACTGGTCATGATAACAGTCGACTGGACAGAGGAAATCAAGTTTTACACAGCTGCTCGACCAAGTCGACTGTTCCCAAAACATCAGTCGACTGGGCGAATGAATCACGAAAATACTGAAGTCTCGACACAGTCGACTTACTCCCAAAAGCAGTCGACTGATAGGCGGCGGAGTACAAAGATAAGATATTCGAAGATTCACCTGCATCTAATTTCACATCTATTTGAATCCAGATTTATGCAAATCAAATCTAAAGACTGGGGGTTTCCAAGAGCACGTGGTTAACAGATAAGGAAGAAAAGAGGAAAAAGAAGAAAGATATTAATCATCAAATCAATTAAAGAAGGATCTTCCTGAAAAAGTGGAAACCCTAATTCTCAGCCGTACTCTATAAATATCAGGAGAGATCATCAGATCAAGGAGAGATATCTCGTGGACGCAACTTAATCAGAGAGTTCCCAACCATCAAGTCATCAACCCGTGCTTCACTCCATCAACATCGAAGAGGGAGAGAGAAGATCCAGCAACCAGAAGGCAGTCGACTGTGTGACAGACAGTCGACCATATTGCCGGAATCCATTAGTTTATTTCTTCTTCTCTCTTTATTCTTTTATGTTGATCATGTATTTGAACTTGTTAAGCAATAAAAGTATTATTATGTGGAACTAATTTCATAGTTGGGTAGATCGAAACCATAGTTATGTAGTGCTATATTCTTCTGAGATCTTCTAATTACTTATTGATTGAATCTGGTTGAATTGACATAGATTAATGATCATCAAACTTGGATCTTGAAGTCTGAGAGCAGTCGACTGAGGTGAGAGCCAGTCGACTGACATACAGCACGTGAGAATATCAAGTTTATGTTATCATTTATCTAAATCTGTTATATGAAGCATATTGAGACGACCGAATCTCGTGCCCATAATTTGTAACAAAGGAATCTTTAGGGGTTCTTGGTTCAATCAACTTAGAGGACCTAGATCTGATAACAGTTCCTAGAACTTTAAGTGTTTGTACGTTTCCACTGATCTTATGCTTTCTTTAAGAACAACTTAGTAAATACTAGGCTGACTACTTGATGAAAGAAACGAATTAGAGTAGATACCATGCCTAATTCTTGGCTTAGGGAAACAATACTTTAAGGAGTAGATACCATGCCCTTGAAGTGAACAACATGAGTAAGTAGAAGTAAGTTCAGAAGGTAACTTAGCATTACTAACTATTGGTGGAGATCAACAACCCAACTATTCAAGAGATATTTGTGATTCAACACCTCTCATCTTAGTTTTAATCTTTTAGTTCTTTTAGAATATTATGACAACTTTCATTCATTTTTATTATTAGTTTTATTGATTAGTAAGTTGAAGTCTACAATCTCCGTGGGATCGACCCTTGCTATTACTACGATTCGATTCGTGCACTTGCGAGGTTTTTATAATTTGTGTCTAGTTTATCTATTAATTTAGGTAGCTAGATTTCCAACAACAAGTTTTTGGCGCCGTTGCCGGGGATTGTTTAGTATTTTGACTTACAAATCAGTAAACCCATACCCTTAACCCGTTAACCCGCAACCCAAAATCCAACATCTAATCCCCTATATCAATACCCCCTAAACCCTAATTAATTATTAACCCTATTATAATCTCTCTCTCCTCCCACCGCTCTCTCTCTCTCTCTCCTCCCATCCCCTGTTTCGTTTTGAACCCAGAACCCATCTCGCTCCTCTTCCTGCCGTTGCTCCACCCGCACCTTCTCATGGCCCCCTCGCCTTCGCTTTCTCCCTCAACCAGTTGACTACCCCCCATCTCTCGGCACTGCCCAGCCGTTCCCTGCTGCTTCTTGCCATCCCCACCCCGAGCTCCACCGTCCTAGTTTCCCCTTGTCAGCCCTGTCTTCATCCCTGTACACTGCCGCCCCTGGTCGACAGCCTCAATGCCACCAGTCGAACTCCACCCCCGCGTTGCCCCGTCCCTGTTCACCACCACCCTCGCCCTAGTCGCTGCCGTAGTCCACCACCGCACGTGGTGCCACCACTGCTGCTTGGTGTTGTTGTTGTCTCTGACTATTACGTGCATCGCACATGTAGTGTTGTCCACTGTTGTATTGGGATTTGCTGTGTTGTCACTTGCACGTAGTGTGCACATGCTATTGTGGGTTCTTGTTTCGTTGCTCGGGATCCTCATCCCGTTATTCTGTTATAGTCAGATTTATGGTCAATAAGGCAAGTCTCTCTTGAACTAGTTTGATTATTTTTGTTCAAGAAATTTTTTGATCCCTGCAAGTAGATCATCTTTTAATCATCATATTGTTATACTATTCATCTTCCGTTGAGAATATTGAAGGTTTACACGAGCTAACCCGAGATATCTTTGACTTCTTGCATTTATCTTTGATTCAAACCCTAGTCCCTATTGCACATTGCATATGCACGAATTACATAAAAACATAACTAGATCCATGTTATAGAGTTTTTTGATGTATTGAATCTTTCCGACTGAATTTGATTTGATGAGTTAATTACCATGATTGTAAATTGCATCATAAATCTAAAAATTTGCATGTTAATCATCAAATAGCACTTTGTCTATTAATTATCATGAATTATATGCTTGTATGATGTAATTATTGCCTATTCATATTAAATTATTTTTTGTCCTGTTGTTTACTTCTTTTTGTATCAGAATTTGACGTTGTTGCTGTAGTAATTTGAAAGAACTATGTAAATATGAATTGTATCCCCATGTGTCTATTTTCCATAAATTTCGACGGAATTGAATTTCGAGTTATAACCTGTTAGATATCAGTCTTTTAGTACAGGTGGGCCTAGATTTCTTGATTCCTAATTTCATGCGTATCATTGTTATGTATAAATAAATAGAACATGTTAACAGTAAAATAAAATTTTGACTGAGACTAGAAATGTGTAAGAATCACCCTAAATTTTTGTAGATTTAATTGATAAGTTTTCTGACCTGAAACATATATGTGAACACAATGTATAACCTGCTGCCTGAACATAAAATTTGTAAAGAATAAGCATTTGAACCTCGTTTCTATGATTTTTATGTATCATATGTATATTCGCTGGAACCGGCAGAGAGTCTAGTTTCTAGAACTTCTGACGGATCCATATTTGTTTTTGTAGCAGTGGGGATCTATGTTTTTGTGCAGTAACGTCTTGTTGTCCAGATTGTATGATTTGTACTGATTTAATATGTTTTCTTCTTGCTTTGTCTATAAGGAGTAGAATTACTCACACCTAGCTTGATACAACCTTGACACCTTCTTGCATGCTCACATAGGATGAAATAAAATATTAACAAGCCGGGGTATTATGGGTTGACTTGGTAGTGAACAATCGGAAACTGTACTCGGTAAAGGCCTTCTTGCTTGCATGGTTTATTACATGGAAGGTGGAGAAATGCTTGTCATTGTGTGATCATGCTATCATGATATCTTGTCATCTTGTTACCGAGTACACAATCTGTTGAGTTCACCATCAGTCTAAAACGTTCACTGTTTGCTTGCGCCGAACCTGTGGAATGGGACGCAGTAGTAAGTGCACTAGATAGGTCAATAAAATAATTAATAACTCGCATTTGACATTTCATGCTTGATCTCGTATACAGTCATCAATATAGAACTTAAATTGACATTATTAATTAATGCATGATTAAATAGAGACCTTTGACATTACTACCAAACTTTGATTTTGTTCTTGACTTTGATCATGTCCCTTATTTTTTATATACCGTGTTTCCTATTATTCTCCCTCTACTTGCTATTCATGACTTGATAAGGACATTATTTTTTCTCTTTTTAGATCACGAATTTACAGGTACTGAAGGATCACTATCAGAAGGAATTGGTGAGCAACGATTTTAGAAGATGGAGCCGAAGATTTCACTGCTGAATTATTTTATGCTATATACCTTTCCTTTGAACTTTGTCTTTGATATTATACATTGTTTTGGGTTTTTGTCCCGAAGTTTGTTTTCCCAGATATTGGGTATTATGTTGAATATTATGTTTTGAATCATTTCATTTATATTGAAGTTGTTATTGTTTATGTGATTATGTTCTCTTACGTGGTTGTGTTTGTTGTTCACATTGTTGAATTAGACTGGTACAGCTCATGGATGGTGTTTACATCATTCGCTGCGCCTTCGTTACGTACTCGTATTCCGTATTTTAGGAAGCAGTGCGTGACAGGGTTTTTAGTGGTATCAGAGCCAGGTTTGGCTAAGGTGTTAGTCCTGTTTGGCTAATATGTTAGTCAAGTCTGGCTTAGCCAGGTTAACTCAATAATATGCGCACCATGTTGATCACATGAACACGTAATAACCAATACATAATCTGGGTATCTTTTTTATCCTTTTTGGTCCCTTCATATTCAGTTTCTTCATTTCTTATTGTCTTTTGTCCCTTCCATTCATTGATCCCTTATTGGGTATGATTTCACCCCTTTTGTACCCATATTCTTTTGATTCTAGAATCATCCATTCTTTTTATTCCTGCATGTTATTCATTTTCCTTTTGCACAATTATTTGTGCATATATCCTGCTTGCATCTCATTTCTTTGTTTGATCATCTTTTATGTATCATTTTAGTTTTCTCTCTCCCAGGTCATGTTTTGTTTGACTCCGGTGCTACCCACTCCTTTATTTCCTCCCGCTTTGTTGATCAGCATAGTTTGGCCAGCGACGCTATGCTCACAGCTTGGGACATCACCACAGGTGGAGGTGTCATTGTCTGTTCGAGGGTATACAAGCAAATCCCGTTGTTGATTGGTGGTATGGATTTCTTGGCTGATCTGATTGTGATTCCCAATTTCGGGTTTGATGTTATTCTGGGCATGGACTGGTTGAGTGTTTCTTTTGCCATGATTGATTGCCGAGAGAAGAAGGTGACTTTCAGGCTTCCTGGGCAACTAGAGTTCGAGTTCCATGCGGGTGAGACACCGTCAGCGTGTGTCAAGAGCTCGATGGACCCTAAGGCTATTACTGTAACACCCCGAATTCCAAATAAGAATGAATTCGAGATTCCACAGGATCTTTACTTCACTTCGTACAATTTTACAAGGAATTTAAAACTTTTTTCAACAACAATATATCAGAGTTACAGTACACTTTGTTTACACAGCGGAAAATAAAAGATTGCAACATTGAAATAAAATACATCTTGTATAACTTTAACATCATTTGCATCGCAACATCTTTACTCCTTCATGAATAGTCCATTACCTGCATGTCAATCTGTGGGCACGTCAGTTACTTACAACTGACGAAATGTTATACACGGCTATCCTCTCTATGCCGGGAGTAGTATAACGATCCCATTGCTTTAATAAAAACATAACAGTTGAATGAATAGTAAAGTGTTAATGTGACTACGCTAAACATGTAAGTGTATGTCATGCCTTAATGCCTAATGCACACAATTTATACTAGGATGACACTAATGCACACTTGTTCGGATTCTATGCATCCCATACTACAAAGGTCCGAGGGCAAGTGCCTACGTACTCCACCATAAAGGGCTCGATCCCTAGCCATGATAACTACCCGGTAATAAAACAAGGTTCAGATCATTCCACGAATTTGACTCCCAGCCCCAGAGTCTACCGCTGACTGTTATAACAGATTCCACATTGTGCGAATCATCCCGTAAGTGACCCCCTAGCCCGGTATACGTATATACATTGGAGACGGCAAACAAAACCATCCATCCGACTACTCAAGATCCCGGAGTCCACCGCTGACCCGTCCTCATAGTCCCAGATTTAAATAAAAAGCTCGTCTCCCACGGAGCAACCTCAGTCCACCAACTGGGTCTATAGCCTCGGATTCCACCACCGACTATATAGAGCACCCCACTTACATTTGCCCAGGTTTACTACATCTTCACATAAGTGCCTAATTATTTTAGTTCAAGACATGAATAGATTTCCAAGCCTAGAATTAGTCTTATCTCTTACCGGTCTTAATCACCACTACCGAGATAGATCCACAACCATATCTCAAATTTATAGCTCAACTCTTTTATTTCAACAATTGTCGGTAACAGGATTTTACTAACTCAAAACTCAACCGTTCATGCATAAGAATTATGGGTACACATACCCTTTTAATAAACATGTCTTAAACCTAGATAATTTCATCATTTTAATTCATTTCACAACTTAAGCAATGTCTCATTTTAGCACTATTCATGATTCTTTAATAATAATAAGTCTTTTTCATGAACAAACTTCCTTCAACAACGATCTCTTTAATAGCTTAAGTGCAAATAACCAATTCACATTTCAACATATACCAAATACTCTTAATTTGCATAAGTGAATAATCACATCAAGATAAATTCATTCACATAAATAATGTATTGTCATTCTACCAATAAATCTCATTTGTAATTATAAAGCTCATTTTTCATTTCTCATTTTGCTTCTTTTTAGCACAATTTAAAGTCTCATTTGGCAACATAACTCAATTCCATCAAATATTTCTATAATCAAATAATAGTAGATTCTCTACAAAAGAACTTAATTATTCTTAATCAATGTCTCATTAGCATTTTTTAGGGTTCTCTTATTTGTTCATAATTCATTCATGAATCACAGTAGTCATAATTCTATTTACAATTTTAAACTCATGAAATATCTTTAACAATCAAACACAATCTCTTCAAGAGTAAATAATTCACACAATGTATTCCTTTTATTCCTTAAGAAAAATCATACATTTCTTATTAATAAATCTTCAATTTTTACTTACTTTCTATCTCAAAATTTTACTTTTTAGAGTCTCAATTATACATGAAAAATCTTGACCCTAATTTTAGTAAGTTCTAAACCATTTTATAAAAATAGTAGTATTTTTCCCAATTTTAATTTACTAAAAACTCATTAATTTAACTCAAGCATAAAATTATAAAATAAAAAAAAGGTAAGAACCCACACTAGGTTTCGAATCCATGAAGCCCCAGGCAAGGCTCACAACCCCCACCGATAGCCACTAGCCCAAGTGGGCTGGGTGTCTTAACTCCATTTCATTTTTCTTATGAATAAGCTCTCGGGTTTTTGGGTTTTATAAAAAAAATTAAAAGTTTTGGGCTTGCCAGGCTTCGAACCCCAGCCAAATCAGAAAGGCCAGTGCGCATCAGACTACTAGGCCATCTGTGCCCATTGACTCAAAATCAACCCGAAAGGATTTTGTTCCAATTTCGTACTGTTTCATTAATTCACAAAAGCTCGATTCTTCTAGTTTTGATCTACTCTTTTATTTGGTTGGAATTAGACTTATAGAGACTGAGATTTTATAGCAGTAACTTACAGCCTTGTGGATTATATTTTAGAAAAATAAAACGACTCGCAAATATTACATTTTTCTCTTTAGCATAAAAAGTCTAATTTTGTTCCAAAATTACAACTTTATTTTCTTCGATGTATTTATCAAGAAGTTTCTTCACTACTTTCATTCAAATTAAAATTTTGTACAAAGGACCAAATATATCTTTAGTTCAATCATAGATATTTCAAGTATTTCTTAAGCGAAAATTAATGTGTTTCCCAATGTCGACGAGTCAAAAACGAAAATTTATCTTTCTCTTTTTCTTAAGTATTAATCTACAAAGATATCCTTTAATCATTATCCATACTTATTATAGTTTCGACAAACAAGACTTGCAAACAATCTAACATGATCCATATGTATTAATTAGCATGGTATTAATTTGTTCACTACTTTCAACAAATTCATTATATTCTACTAGCATGGATTCTACAAATATCTTATTCAACTCATCTTACTTTTTAAACTAATTTAGCATGCATGTTCTATTCTAGAAAGCAACGAAACCACCCACCTCAAGTTTGAAGGTTCAACAAATGAAAGAAAGTGGTCACCACTCCTAGCTCCAAAGACTCCTAGCTCCGTCTCCTCCTAGCAATGGCCTCCAAGCACTAGGACTCTCTTCTCTCTTTCTTTTCTTTCTTTTCTTTCTCTTTTGATTTTGTTTTGGTGCAAGAGAATTGTAGGGATTTGGGTCTCTATTTATAGGATAAAGCTAGGATTTATTATGCAAAATTCACACCCTAATAACTCTCCATTTATCATATTTAAATCTTCATTTTCATAACCCCTCCCTTAAACCCTCCAAGCCTTAACTCTCCTTCCACTTCTCTCTCTCAATTTAATCCTGGCCATCTTTACAAAAATCAATCCAGCACAATTGCGTGCTGTTTTGATCTCCATCGTGGGCCCCTTTTCTCATACATTCACGTGGGCCCCTCCAACCCAATTACAAACTCATTCATTTTACCCTTCATAATTCATTTTAATTCATTAAACCATATCACTATTCATTTTATCACATACCATATAACCCATCAGCCTACATTTACCGTGGGCCCCCATTCTCATACACTTACCACATTAATACACATTATTATTCACCTTATGCTAATAACAAAACAATATAGTGTAATATATACTATAATTATACTATTACTTTAAACTATATATATAATTTTTATTTTTATTTTTTAAAATCACGGGGTATTACACACACTCCGAAATTATTTTGAAAATGAATACACCAAAATATGTTCGTCGAAAACACGTGCATCGCACGTAAAATATCAAAATGCAAAATCAACTTTATTAACGGAAAATTATTAAAAATACAATCGAAAACAACACAGGGAGAATATATTTATTAATTTTATATATTTCACGACGTAATTACTACGCAGGTAGAAGATACGTGCATTTTACATATAATACTATGTTTATCAAAATAAGGGAAAAGCATAGATAGTCGAAAATCAAAATACGTAATGAAAACACGTTACAAATGTTACTACTAACAGTACAAAATACACGTGCATAACACACGAGGGTAAAATTGTCATTTTCAATTTTGCAGGGTGTTACAATTACAATTGTGTCATTGGGCACTGATGGGGATGTTGCACCCTTAGTTGTACGGGACTTCCTTGATGTCTTTCCCGAGGAATTGCCCAGATTACCGCCAGACCGAGATGTGGTGTTCAGCATTGATGTTCAGCCCAGTATGGTCCCTATCTCAAAGAGTCCGTATCGCATGGCACCGGTTGGATTGGCAGAACTGAAGGTGCAAGTTCAGGAGCTGTTGGATAAGGGTGTTATTAGGCCTAGTGTTTTGCCTTGGGGAGCCCCAGTTCTGTTCGTCAACAAGAAGGATGGCATCTGCAGACTTTGCATTGACTATCGAGAGTTGAATAATGTCACTGTGAAGAATCGGTACCCATTGCCAAGGATTGACGATCTGTTTGACCAACTAGGAGGTGCATCTATTTTCTCGAAGTTGGATCTTCGTTCCAGTTATCATCAGGTTAAGGTGAAGTCAGAAGATGTTCAGAAAACGTCATTCCGAACGAGGTACGGGTATTATGAATTCTTAGGGATACCCTTCGGAGTTACCAATGCACCAGCTGTGTTCATAAGTCTGATGAATCAGGTGTTCTCGTTGTTTTTGGAACAGTTTGTCGTGGTCTTCATTGACAACATATTGGTGTATTCTTAGAACCGGGAAGATCATGCTGAGCATTTAAGGGTTGTTTAGCAGACCTTGGGGGAGAACCAGCTGTATGGGAAACTCAACAATTGTGAGTTTTGGCTGGATCGGGTTGCTTTTCTGGGCCACATTATTTCTTGTGATGGTGTTTCTGTTGATCCTTCGAAGATCTCTGCGGTCAAGGATTGGCCAATTACGAAGTTAGTATCTCAGGTGCAAAGCTTTCTTGGTTTGGCAGGTTATTATTGGAAGTTCGTTCAGGATTTCTCGAAGATAGTTTGGCCTTTGACCAGTTTGACGAAGAAGTATCAGAAGTTTGATTGGGATGAAGCTTTTGCAGATTTGAAGCATCGATTGATGTCAGCACCTATACTGACTATAGCCGACAGTTAGGCAGTTTTATGATCCATTTTGATGCTTCAGGTATAGGTCTGGGAGCAGTGCTGATGCAGCGAGGCAGGGTTGTTGCTTGTGCTTCTAGGCAGTTGAGGGCTCATGAGAAGAACTATCCCACTCATGATCTGGAGCATGCAGCCATAATTTTTGCCTTGAAGTTATGGAGGCATTATCCGCTTGGGGATAGAGTGGATATATTCACAGATCACAAGAGCCTCAAGTATGTGTTCACGTAGAAGGAATTGAACATGAGGCAAAGGAGATGGTTGGAATTGATAGCAGATTTTGACATCAATTTGTAGTATCACTCGGGCAAAGTGAACATGGTACCTGATGCTTTGAGTAGGAGACCCGTTATTATGTTCCTCACTGAGCAGAAGGAAATAGTGGAAGATATGAGAAGGCTAGAGTTGGATGTGTTACTTTCTGGATCAGTACAGCAGTTCATGATGTTGCAGTTACAGTCTTCCTTGGTAGAGCAGATCAAGGAGGCCCAAGCGGGCGATCAGCAGTTGCAGAGGTTCTGAAGTGAAGTGGAAGCAGGCCTGAGGACTGATTTGATCATTCATGCTGATGGGTCACTTCGTTTTGGCTCTAGGTTGTGTGTACCTAGAGAAGAAGTCAGTCATAAGCTACTTGAAGAAGCTCATCGGTCTCCGTATTCTATTCATTCAGGTGGTACTATGATGTACAAGGATTTGAAGCAACATTTCTGGTGGCATTGTAACCCCTATTTTCGCAAATACGTATTTTTTGTGTATTTTCGGTATTTCGATTTTTGTAAATAATTTTTTCTACTTTCAAATTCTTTTGTTAAAATGTATTTTTTGATCTACTATTAAAATCTATTTATAATTAATAATTTTAATTGTAGCAATTTTTCCAATGATTTTATATTGTAATATAATCTCATTTTGTATATGACCTTGTTATTGTTATCATTATTAATGTTATTATTACTACTATTGGTATTATTATTTTTATTGTTATTACCTTTTGATTGTATATTAAAAAAATCCTATTTGTATTTATTTATTTTTCCTGTCTTGTTGGATCCATTAATAAACCCATTTATATACCCTATTCCTTGTTGGATATCCAATACCCTACCCGTTTTACCCAAATACCCAATACCCACCTTCTTATTGGATCTAAAACCTGAACCCGCTACCCTATTACCCAATTACTTGTTACCCTATATATATAACCTAGCCTAACTCTAACTTTACTAAACCATGCCTACTGCATAACCCCAGAGCAGCCTATCACCCCTACCCCTCGTTCTCTCATCTCCTTCCTCCCGCTCGACCTTCTCCGACCCCGCCGTCGCACATCCTGTGCCTCGCGCCCCTTTGTCCTCATCACTGTCCACTCGCCCCCTCGCAACTCCGCTGCGAACCCGTCATCACCCTATCGATGACCATCAGTCGACAGCTCCGTTGCTCCTCCTGAGCACGCCCCTGTGTCCTCTCGACACTGCGCCTGCAACGCTCCTGCCATCTGCATCATCCAACTGCTTTGCCCTGCCACACCAGCCTGCCACCATCAAACACATCCACCATCCTCATCACCGCAGTCGCCACCCTGGCTGTAGCTATCTCTGTGTGTTCCGCCAACCACCGACTGCTCCTCATCGAACCCCTCGACAGCACCACCTCTGGCCACCTCCCTCTTCGCCCCGGTGCACCATCGCAGCTCCGATGACCCCCGCAGTCGCTACCCTCGCTGTCGTTGCCCTTGCTATTGTGCATGATCGGGAGCTCATCCTAGCTGTCTGTTTCCCCCTTGATCATCAGAGCATGATCACTTGATTCAGAACCGTCTGATCGCCTTAGTGATCTTGATCATCACATTGTGATCATCACCATCCAACCCTAGATCAGAGCCGTTCGATCTGATCTGATCTTGATCATCCTCAGATCTGATCTTGATCTCTTGGATCTAGCCGTCCAATTGTGTTCGTGATCATCTGGTTTGAGAACCATTCGTAGTATCGTGTTCAAGCCCGAAAATTTGTTCCTGTTATTCTCGTCTCCTCATCGCTTTCGTCGTCAATTTCACGGCAGTAACTTGTATTCTTTTTGTTATATAATACAAGTACTAAATACCGCCTGTAGTGTAGTTGCTTTATAGATCTATTCTCATGAAAACCCTGCTAGATCTTGTCCATATGTGCTAATTTGTCCGTAGTTGTCTCATTACATACACGACATGAAATAACTTAGGAATACTAAATTCTTGATGTATACATGCATGTGTTCGTGATTAGAAGGTGTCGTAGAATCTTGAATACTTGATGTGTTAGTAGTAGTATAACTCGTTGTAAACTTGTTAAATACCCTATATCATGTTGCTTGGGCATCTAGTATACCATATTTCATATTTTGTTATGATTTGGGTGTGTTACATATGAACTAGTTGATTTTATGCATAAAGAAGAATTCTGTTTTTGCTGTCACCCAGTTTTTTTTCAGTATTTTAGACCCTATTAAGGTCAGTATATGAAAATTATTTGTGAATATGAATTATAGAGAATTCTGTCTACTTTCCAGAATTTCCAACAGATCTCACTTTCGATTTGTGAGTTACAAGTTATTGTTGTTTTCCTACAGTGGTGTAGAAAAATTACAGATTTGGTTTTATGTGAATTCTGGAGGGTAATTTATTTTTATACTGATGTTAAAGATAATATTTGATCCAATATTTTGATTAGTACAACTAGACTCGATTGGAAATGACCCCTATTTTTTGTGGATTGCATTGATGACTTTTATAAACTATTCAATGCATGCAAACAACTACTATACTTGCAGAATTTTCATGCTATTCAATAAAGAACCTAAATTTCAACCTGATTCTACTTGTTGTTGATAAAAACTTTGTGAATATGAAATGTAGCCTACTGTATCTATTTTATCACTCTTTTGACGGATTTGGATTTAGATTTATATTTTATAATCTATTGCTGTTTTAGTACTGCTGTGTTTATGATTTCAGATTTACAAAATTACTGTATCTTGCTGCCCTATGATTTTATTTGACTATACTATCTATGTTGGAAAATTATGAAATTATATTTTCTGATACAAAACATACTAGGGAATACCCCCAATTTTTCTTGGATTTAATCAGTGAGCTTTTATGCCGTTTTCCTGTTTATGAACACAAACTTTTAATTTCTGGCTGAACATGTTATTGGATACAATTCTATTTTGAGACTTGTTTTTGTGAAATACCATATGACTTATATATATTTTCTGGATTCAGCCGAGAATCTATTTTCCAGATTTTCTGACGGATCAAGGTTTGCATGTTTTTAGCAACGGGAATCTCAGATTTGGTCCTGAACTAGAATTTTCGTTGTCCTAATCTTTTATGAGATGTTTTTCACCTGTACATGTTTATCTTCCAACCTGAATCTGTTACTTGTTCATGCCATATTATTCTTGCCCTGTTTTGTGCATGTATATGCCTGTTTGATAATAATAACAAATAACCAAGCCGGGGTTAAGGGAAAGATCTTTGTAGTGGACAATATAGGTATGTGTAGTCAGAAGGGGGCCCGTATTTCCTATTACCTGATGCCATGATTTCATGATTACATGATTCATGTCTGTTATTACTATATGTTGCCATGATTTTATGATTACATGATTCATGCCTGTTATTACTATATGTTGCCATGATTCATGATTACATGATTCATGCCTGTTATTACTATATGTTGCCATGATTTCATGATTACATGATTCATGCCTGTTATTACTACCTGGTTATATGTTGCTATGATTTCATGACTACATGATTCATGCTTGTTCCTGTTGTCGTGATTTCATGACTACGTGATTCTTGCCTATTACCTGTTACATGATGCCTGAGTACACGGCCCTATAGAAATCCACCACTAGATCTAAACGTAATTTGTATGAATGTAGCAACCATGTGGTAAAAATTTGGAACGCATGAAGTGCTACCTAGATAGTAATAAATACAAGACTTGACATAACCCTGTTACATGCTTTTCTACACATGCTACTTGACATCTGATACATGTTACCTGTACCCTGTTAGCATATCATGTTACTTGATTTTGTTTCCTGATTCATGCAAGTCATTCTATTTTGTTGTTATATCTATTCCATGCTATGTTTGCTTCCGCTGTTACTCTGTATCTGTTATCTTTTTCTGTACTTGTTGCCTGCACTACAAGTGGCCCGTAACTTGCATTGACAGGCATTTTGTTCTTTTTCTCTTTTCTTGCAATTTGTTAAATTGCAGACTTTGGTGACCAGCTGCCAGACGGAGTAAGTGATCTGACTTTCTAGTTGCTGGAGTTCTTGCTATTATTATTTCCTGTTGCTTACTTTGAATAAATGTATCTGCTACTTGGATTATTTTGTATTGGACAGTATGACCCAGAATTTATGACTTGTTCCAGATTTGATTTATTTGAGATTTATTTATTTTGTTTCAAATAAATCTTGTTGACTATATTAATTCAGTTATGCATGCATGGGTGACTATTTCTCTTGTATATCTCTTGTTTATACTTGTGCTTGTTGTAAAGATCCTGACAGCTTATGAATGGTGAAAGTCATTCGCTGGACTTAGTCACATATCTGTATTTCGTATCTCCTTTTTAGGAAGCGAGGCGTGACAAGGATTTTAGTGGTATCAGAGCTCCAGGTTTGGCAAATGTATTAGTTTGACTGATATATCGGACAAGTTTGGGCTCGATCAAGGATTGGCTCAACAGTACACAGACCACGCAGTAACATGAATGAATTATAATCAACTTGGTCTGGATACTAGTCTTGTTCCACTCATTTTGATCCCTTCTTATTCAATCCTTTGATTCCTTTTTTCTTCCATCTTTTTCAGTCGTCCTCTTTGATTAACCTCTTGTTGGATATAAATTCATTCTTTTCTTACCCATATTCTTTGATTCTGGTGTCATCCATTCTTTTCTTCTTGCTTGTTTCGTTAATTAGCATTTCTGGATCTACTACGACTTGTCAGCAGCTTGGATCATCACCAGGAGAGGAAGTGTCATTGTTTGCTCCAAGATGTTCATGCAAAGTCCCAGGATCTCAGGAAGTGTTCAGAATCCGAAGTTGCCAAGAGTTCGAACTTCATGCTAGTAAGATGCCAATTGGACGTGTCAAGGATATGGTAAGCCACGAAGCAGATTGTTGGAACTAATGGATGCTATTAGTAGAGTCTTCCTAATCAGAGTGGCGTAGTGGAAGCATGGTGGGCCCATAACCCACAGGTCCCAGGTTCCTCTTGTTGTTTCTCCTTCCCTGCATTGTTTGCTTCATTCCATCCCTTGTACTCGTCTTCATCCGTTGACTCATTGGATGGTCTAACTCTTCCTTGTCCATCCATTCTTCGATTCCAGCTCTATCTATTTCTTCATTTCTTTGCCTTGTCATCTTGCAAGTCTTGTGTTGTTTCTTCTTCATTTTTTATACCAGTTACTTCTTTCTTGCATTCCATTTTGCCATCGTGCACCAATTCATTATTTGATTCAATTCTTCCCTGTTCATTCTCTCTTTGATTCCAGTTCTACCTACTCCCTATCTTGCTTTGTTACTTTCCTTTTGATACTGTTTATTTTCTTTCATGCATTCCATTTGACATCGTTGTTATCCACTTCCTTCTTTTTCTGGTGTTGCCCCCATTTCATTTCTGTTTCCCTACTTCTCTGTTTTGATTACCCCAAGTTTATTTTTGCCTTGTCCTATGTACCGCCTAAGCAAATTTCGAGGAAGAAACTTTGTTGTAAGGTGGGTAGGATTGTAACCCTTGTTTTCGCAAATACGTATTTTCTGTGTATTTTCGGTATTTCGATTTTTGTAAATTATTTTTTTCGCTTTCAAATTCTTTTGTTAAAATGTATTTTTGGATCTATTATTAAAGTATATTTATAATCAATAATTTTAATTGTAGCAATTTTTCCAATGATTTTATATTGTAATATAATCCCATTCTGTGTGACCCTGTTATTGTTATTATTATTATTAATGTTATTATTACTACTATTGGTATTATTATTTTTATTGTTATTATCTTTTGATTGTATATTTAAAAAAATCCTATTTGTATTTATATATTTTTCCTATCTTGTTGGATCCATTAATAAACCCATTTATATACCTTATTCCTTGTTGGATATCCAACACCCTACCCGTTTTACCCAAACACCCAATACCCACCTTCTTACTGGATCTAAAATCCGAACCCGCTGCCCAATTACCAAATAACTCGTTACCCTATATATATAACCTAGCCTAACCCTAACTTTACTAAACCTACACAGCCGCCTATCAACCCTACCCCTCGTTCTCTCATCTCCTTCCTCCCGCTCGACCTTCTCCAACCCCATCGCCGCACGCCCTGTGCCTCGCGCCCCTAGGTCCTCGTCCATGTCCTCTCGCCCTCCTCGTGACTCCGCTGCGAACCTGTCATCACCCTGCCGAAGACCATCAGTCGATAGCTCCATTGCTCCTCCTGAGCACGCCCCTGTGTCCTCTCGACACTGTTCCTGCAATGCTCCCGCCATCTGCATCATCCAACCGCTCTGCCCTACCATGCCAACCTGCCACCATCAAACACATCCATCGCCCTCGTCACCGCAGTCACCATCCTGGCTGCTACTGTCTCTATGTTCTGCCAACCACCGACTGCTCCTCGTCGAACCCCTCGATAGCATCACCTCCGGCCACCTCCCTCTTCGCCCAGGTGCACCACCGCAGCTCCGACGATCCCCGTAGTCGCTACCCTCACTGCCGTTGCCCTTGCTGTTGTGCATGATCGGGAGCTCATCCTAGCCGTCCGTTTCCCCCTTATTCATCAGATCTTGATCACTTGATTTTTTCCAGTACAAGAGTCTTAAGAAAGATTAAATAGTTAATATGAAACAAACAAAATATTTCTTTGTAGCCATAAAAATGAAGAGTCATTACTGAAGTCATTTTTTATCAAAAGGGATCGGCCTGGAGCAAGATAGGAAGTCTAGGAACCTTCACACAGGACACGGCCAAACTTGACCAAATTCAAAGACAAGGCTGTCAACATGACAAAAACGCACTATGAAATTGAAGGAAACAACTAATGTATGGTGATAATCATCACATCGTGATCATCACCATCCAGCCCTAGATCAGAGTCGTCCGATCTGATCTAATCTGATCTTGATCATCATCAAATCTGGTCTTGATCTCTTGGATTTAGCCGTCTGATTGTGTTCGTGATCTTCTTGTTCGATATCCATTCATAGTATCGTGTTCATGCCCGGAAATCTGTTCCTGTTATTCTCGTCTCCTTATCGCTTTCGTCATCAATTTCAAGGCAGTAACTTGTATTCTTTTTGTTGTATAATACAAGTACTAAATACCGCCTGTAGTGTAGTTACTTCAAGATCTATTCTCATGAAAACCCTCCTAGATCTTGTCCATATGTGTTGATTTGTCCGTAGTTATCTCATTACACACACAACATGAAATAACTTAGGAATACTAAATTCTTGATGTATACATGCATGTTGTTCGTAATTATGAGGTGTCGTAGAATCTTGTATGCTTGATGTGTTAGTAGTAGTATAACTCATTGTAAACTTGTTAAATACCTTATATCATGACTCTTGGACATCTAGTATACCATATTTCATATTTTGTTATGATTTGGGTGTGTTACATAGGAACTAGTTGATTTTATGCATAAAGAAGATTTCTGTTTTTGCTGTCATCCTGTTTTTGTTCAGTATTTTAGACTGCAGTATATGAAAATTATTTGTAAATATGAATTATAGAGAATTATGTCTACTTTCCAGAATTTCTGATAGATCATAGTTTCGATTTGTGAGTTACAAGTTATTGCTATTTCACTACAGAGGTGTAGAAAAATTATAGATTTGGTTTTATATGAATTCTGGAGAGTAATTTATTTTTATACTGATGTTAAAGATAATATTTTGATCCAATTTTTGCTGAGTACAACTAGACTCGATTGGGAATGACCCCTATTTTTTGTGGATTTCATTGATGACTTTATAAACTATTTAATGCTTGCAAACAACTACTATACTTGCAGAATTTTTATACTGTTCAGTAAAGAACCTAAATTTCAACCTGATTCTACTTGTTGATAAAAACTTTGTGAATATGAAATGTAGCCTACTGTATCTTTTTTATCACCCTTTTGATGGATTTGGATTTCGATTTATATTTTATAATCTATTTCTATTTTAGTACTGCTGTGTTTATGATTTTTGATTTACAAAATTATTGTATCTTGCTGCCCTCTGATTTTATTTGACTATACTATCTATGTTGGAAAATTATAAAATTCTATTTTCTGATACTAAACATACTAGAGAATACCCCCGATTTATCTTGGATTTAATCAGTGAGTTTTTATGCCGTTTTCCTGTTTATGAACACAAACTTCTAATTTCTGGCTGAACATGTTTTCTGGATACAATTTTGTTTTAAGACTTGTTTTTGTGAAACACCATATGACTTATATATATTTGCTGGATTCGACCGAGAGTCTATTTTCCAGATTTTCTGACGGATCCAGGTTTGCATGTTTATAGCAACGGGAATCCCAGATTTGGTGCAGTACTGTCTTATTGTCCTGAACTAGAATTTTTATTGTCCTAATCTTTTATGAGTTGTCTTTCACCTGTACATATTTATCTTCCAACCTGAATCTGTTACTTGTTCATGTCATGTTATTCTTGCCATGTTTTATGCACGTATATGTCTGTTTGATATTAATAACAAATAACCAAGTCGGGGTTAAGGAAAAGACCTTAGTAGTGGACAATATAGGTATGTATACTCAGAAGGGGCCCCATGTTTCCCAATACCTGATGCCATGATTTCATGATTACATGATTCATGCCTGTTATTACTATATGTTGCCATGATTCGTGATTACATGATTCATGCCTGTTATTACTTTATGTTGCAATGATTCGTGATTACATGATTCATGCCTGTTATTACTAAATGTTGCCATGATTTTATGATTACAGGATTCATGCCTGTTATTACTACCTGATTATATGTTGCCATGATTTCATAACTATATGATTCATGCATGTTCCTGTTGCCGCGATTTCACAACTATGTGATTCGTGCCTATTACCTATTACATGATGCCTGGGTCTACGAAACCTATAGAAACCTATCACTAGATCTAAATGTAATTTATATGAATGTAGCAACCATGTGGTAAAAGTTTGGGACACATGAAGTGCTACCTAGATAGTAATAAAATAAAAGGCTTGACATAACATGGCACCTATTACATGCTTACCTGCATATGCTACTTGACATCTGATACATGTTACCTGTACCCTGTTAGCATATCATGTTACTTGATTTTGTTTCCTGATTCATGCTAGTCATTCTATTTTGTTGTCATGTCTATTCCATGTTATGTTTGCTTCCGCTGTTACTCTGTATCTGTTATCTTTTTCTGTACGTGTTGCCTGCACTACAAGCGGCCCGTAACTTGCATTGACGGGTGTTTTGTTCTCTTTTCTTTTTCCTGCAATTTGTTAAATTGCAGACTTCGGTGACCAACTGCCAGACGGAGTAAGTGGTCTGACTTTCTAGTTGCTGGAGTTCTTGCTATTATTAGTTCCTGTTGCTTGCTTTGAATAAATGTATCTGCTACTTGGATTATTTTGTATTGGCAGTATAACCAAGAATTTATGACTTGTTCCAGATTTGATTTATTTGAGATTCATTTATTTTGTTTCAAGTAAATCTTGTTGACTATATTAATTCAATTATGCATGTGGGGTTGACTATTTCTCTTGTATATCTCGAGTTTATACTTGTGCTTGCTGTAAAGATCCTGACAGCTTATGAATGGTGAAAACCATTCTCTGGACTTAGTCATGTATCCATCGTATCTTCTTTTTGAGAAGTGGAGCATGACAGGCATGGTATGAAGAGAGTTCTGGCAAGGTTTGTGTCGCAGTGTTTGCCAGCAAGTGAAGGCAAAGTAACAGAGGACCGCAGACTTGTGCAACCTCTTCCAGTCCCATAGTGGAAATGGGAGAACATCACGATGGATTTTGTGACAGCTTTGCCGAGGAGTCTCAAGGGTCATAATACTATCTGGGTGATAGTGGATCAGTTGACGAAGTGTGCCCATTTCATTCCCTTCCTGGTGGGTCAGTCCACGGAGAGTTTGGCTAAGAAGTATATTCAGATTGGCTAAGAAGTATATTCAGAAGGTTGTGAGACTGCATGGAGTTCCTTTCAGCATCGTATTGGATAGAGATACGAGATTCAGGTCTCATTTCTGGGAGAGTCTGCAAAAGATCTTGGGTACTAAGTTGAGCTACAGTACAGCGTTCCATCCACAGACAGATGGGCAGTCAGAAAGGATGATTCAGATCCTAGAATACATGTTGAGATCCTGCATTCTTCAGTTTGGAGGTTCATGGGAAGATCATCTGTACTTAGCCATGTTCTCATACAACAACAGTTATCAGGCGAGTCTCAAGGCAGCACCATTTGAGGCTATGTATGGGTGCAAGTGTAAATCGCTGGTATGTTGGGATGATATCAGCGAAAGGAAACTTTTGGGGCCTAAGTTGATCACGAAAATAGTTTATGTCGTGGCTCAAATCAGGAAGCATTTTCAGGCTGCTCAGGACAGGCTAACTGTCATCGAAGGCCTCTAGAATTTGTGGCAGGCAATCATGTGTTCCTCAAGGTATCACCATGGAGAGGTGTTATCCAATTTGTTGGTGGGGACAAGTTGAGTCCCCGGTTCAGTGGTCCCTTCGATATTGTGGAATGTATGGGCAAGGTAGCCTACCGGCTCGTGTTGCCACCGGCTTTAGCAGGTGTCCATGATGTATTCCTTATTTCTCAGCTCAGGAAATACATCAGGGATGACAATCATGTTTTTGACTACTCAGAGTTGTCCGTGAGGCCGAAATTGTCCTGTGAGATTCAGCCAGTCTGTGTCTTAGACTGTTGAGAAAAGGTGTTGAAGAATTGAGTCATCAAGCTGGTTCGAGTTTCTTGGAATCCTCACTTGCCAGGTGAGTCAACTTGGGAATTGGAGGGTGAGATCCGGGAGAAGTTCCCCTATTTGTTTGAGTAGTTTTGTTTTGTTTTTCTTTTCTTTTCATGGTTACCTTATGTACCACTTGTATGAATTTTGAGAACGAAATTCTTCTTGTAAGGTGGGTAGGATAACCCCTATTTTTCTGTTTTTTGGATATTTATTGTAATTTTCTCCTTTCTTGATTATTGTATTCGAATCTCTTTTAAATAATAAATCTTGCTTTTCTTTGGGCTCATTTATTCTCTTTTGATCATTATGTACTCTTTTTGGCTTAAATCCTGAATTTTTGGCTCACTACTAATTTTACTCGTTTATGTTTTGGGTTTATATTGATCCATTATATTCATATCCTATTTAATTCTATCTATTTTTTCCCTTTTTGGATCCTAAACCCATACCCTTAACCCGTTAACCCACAACCCAAAACCCAACATCTAATCCCATATATAAATACCCTTTAAACCCTAATTAATTATTAACCCTGTTATAATCTCTCTCTCCCAAAACCCAACATTTTGTCGAACTTTTGCAGAGATGCTTTTATTTGAAGTTGCAGACTCATTGTACTTTGGATATTGTAATTGCTCATAGTTTTGTACTTGTAAATTTTGATAGTGATATTGGATCCAGGACATAGACTTGAGATAATTCCTCGATTGTAGAGAAACTTGTTATTCGTTCAATGTAGAACTCTTTTATATGCTTAATCCTTGCTATGTAATTTGTTGTATGAAGTTGATAAGTCATTTATAGAGCTATTTGCGAAGAGCCAAAGTTGAACTCGTTGTTTGAAGTTAACAAGTTGGCGATGGAGCTCAAGCAGTGAGGAAGGCACCGAACTCGTTGTTTGGAGTTAACGAGTTGTTGATGGAGTTTGAGTGGTGTGCAGAGTGCTTGATGGAGCACGAGCGGTGTGCGGAGCACTTGACGGAGTTAGAACTTGTCCGTTTTGTACACAGCTAGTTGTAGGAGAAACTCTACGGAAGAGTTGGACCTCGAGCTTGTTGTATGAGCGTTTAGCTAGTTGTATGAGCGACTCTCAGGAAGAGTTTAGACTCTAAACTTGCTGTATGGGTCCTCCAATGTGAGAGTCGCATCGAGCGGCGAGTTAAGCTCCAAACTTGGCTATTTAAAGATTTGCTGGAGCAACTGCAATCCATGATTGTGGACCTTTAATACGTCTTTAAGGGTTTTAACAAGTTTCAAGAATAGATCGAATGTCGAGTTGAGCTATGAACTTGCTTGTATGCAGGTTGCTAAAGCAACTCCAAGCCATGGATATGGATTCTGAAATTGTGGTTTAGGGGTTTAACAGGTTGCACGAGTAGATCGAATGGCAAGTTGAGCTCTGAACATGCTTAATTACAGGTTGCTGAAGCAACTCCGAACCATGGGTATAGACTCCGAACTTGTTGTGTGGGTCTTTCAACCAATTTTGAGAGTCGCCTCAAGTGGCGAGCTGAGCTCCAAACTTGTTTGTTTGTAGGTATGCTGGAGCAACTGCAATCCATGATTTTGAATCTCTAATTCATCTTTAAGGGTAACACATTTCAGGAACAGATTGAATGGTGAGTTGAGCTCTAACTTGCTCGTATGTAGGTTTCTAAAGCAACTCCGAGCCAAAGGTATGGATTCTGAACTTGTTGTTTAGGGATTTAACAGGTTGCATGAGCAGATCGAATGGCAAGTTGAGCTCTGAACTTGCTTTGTTGCAAATTGCTAGAGCAACTCTGAGCCATGGGTATGGAATTCGAACTTGTCGTTAAAGTTTTTAACGAATTGCAGGAGCAGATCGAATGACAAGTTGAGCTATGAATGTGCTTGATTGTAGGTGGCTAGAGCAACTCTGAGCCATGAGTATGGACTCCAAACTTGGCATTAAATGTTTAACGAGTTGTAGGAGCAGATCGAATGGCGGGTTGAGCTATGAACTTGCTTCGTTGCAAATTGCTGAGTCATAGGTATGGACTCCGAACTTGTCATTGAAGTGTTTAACGAGTTGCAGGAGGATATCGAATGGCGAGTTCAGCTCTGAACTTGCTTCGTTATAAATTTCTAGAGCAACTCTGAGCCACGGGTATGGACTCCAAAGTCATCTTATCATGAGCTTTTAATGGGCTTTTTTAGCCATTTTTAGGTATAGGCTTGGTGTTTAACTCATTGGTCGCAGTTAGAGAATGGTACAAAATCTTTGAAAAGATAAATGACTACTTTTATTGAAAAAAATAAGCTTAGTGGAGGCTCTAGTGCCTTACCTTTATTACATGCAATGACCGGTAGCAAAATTCGTCTTTATAGAAAAATAAACTAAACGGCTGTTCTAGTGTCTGGCATGTATTACAGAATATTGAAACTATATAGAGGAGGGGGCGTTAAGCGCCCTTGTTGAAGTTCTTAAGAAATTCCTCATTCCAAGTCTTTGTTGTTATCTCTTTGCCCCCCGGGTCTTCAAGTTAATCAGCTGCTAGGCGAACAACTTGATAGACCTTGTCTAGACTTGCTTGTTTTGGAGTGATGCTCCCCTTGTTTTGCAGAAAAATTAGAGATCTTCAAGTTCGCATATGTATTTAGGCAAGACTACTTCTTTCTGTTGAATGAGCGGAGTGGCTTTGAGCGAGGGATTCGAGTCTATTATTGTATTCTAACTATGATGAATTTGGACCTGGTGGGAGATGGTTTGGTAGATTTGGAAATTTTCTGCAGGATAGTCCAACTCAGTATCTTCAAGCTCGCCTGTGGTCTTGGAGTTACTTTGATTGCTTTCTGGTGGTAAGTCAATGATGTCGAGGGGGAGAACCGAGTCCCCCCCCCAATTGTGACGGAGTAGCATGCTCGTGTTGCATGTTGACTCCCTACAACTTGGTCTACGCCTGCTGTTGTTGTGAACATTATTTTCATGTGGTAGAAGAAACGTCGTAATGTCCGGATGACCAAATTTTGCGTTGTATGCGGCTTTGACATCGACTACCATAAAGTTCAGTGCTTCCATCTGAGTTGCAGGAGGATTTCCTGCCATCATATCAAGTGTGACAATTCCTTCTATTTGAATAGGGACACTAGAAAAATCGTGGACTGTATGGCCGGCGGGTTTGAGTCGGACTCAGGAGAGCTTGAGTCCATTGAAGGTGTTTATAAAAAGAATGTTTACTGGGCTACCGTTATCCACCAGGATGCGGTGTGCCTCATGATTCACCATGCAAAGGTTTATGACCAATGCGTCGCAATGAGGTGTTCGGATACATTCTAAGTCCTTGTCGGAGAAAGATATTGGGACACCTAGGCTCTTAGTGGGCGGGATGTTGTGTACTGAGTTGACTTCGTACAAATGCTTTGCGGAAGGAGTTGGAATTTTCCCTCGTCGGACCTCCATGAATGGAGTGGAGAACAGTCGTGTGTTCTGAGTCTTGGGATTTGGAGGGTCTCTCTTGATGCTTATTAGGCCCCCATGCCAGAGGGGTTTCAGTGGTGTTGTTTTGTTGGACATATTGAGAGAGATAGCCCATGCGAATCAAACATTCAATTTCTTCTTTGAGGGCTCGATAGTTGTTATTGGTATGTCCATGGTCTCTATGAAATGCGCACCACTTATTCATGTCCCTTCTTTTGCTAGTTGTGGACATCTTTTTTTTGGGGGGGGGGAGGGAATATTCCGTCTTTCTCAACTTCCATGAGGATGGATGATACGCTTGCGTTAAGAGGAGTGAACTTGTTGAAGTATGGTGTTGGAGAGGGACGATGTTGACCTGTGTTGTCTTTTTGAAACTCCTTAGGTCCTTTCTCGCTTGTATTCTTCTGTTTGTTCCTGGAAGGTGAATCCTTCTTGTTTTGAGGATAAAGAGCTTCCTCATGCTCTGATATACTTGTCACTCCTTTCTAGGAGCACGATGAAATCTTTAGGAGGCTTCTTCGTGAAGGAGGCCTTCAGGTCATTGTGAGTGACAATGTGGCGGAAGGCGGCAGCCGCTACAAACGAGTCTAGGGAAGAGTTAGACCTTATCTCGGCTATGAAATGCTTGAAAAAATCTTTCAGTGGTTCTCCATCCTTCTGCTTTAATTCCAATAGGGAAATACTTATTTTTTCAGCTTTGCGGCTAGTAACGAAGTACACTAAGAAGAGTTCCTCAAGCTGGTCGATAGAGAATATTGACTCTGGGGTAAGGCGGGAGTATCATTCCCTTGCTGATCCCTTCAAAGTTGTGTGGAATGTTTGGCACATGATCGCATCGATGGCGTTATAGACCATTATGAGTTTTAAAGCTCCCAGTATGGTCAGTCGGGTCAGATTCACCATCATAAGATTCAAGCTGAAGAGCTTTGAAGTTCTCTGAAATTGGTGCGTCAATGATGGATTTGCTGAAAGGACGTCGACTGGGGTGGTAAGCCCTGCTGGAGCAGTTCCGTTCATGTTTTATCTGTTCTAGGTGATCCTCTACTTCTCGAATGTGGCGAAAGACTTGGTCATCCTTCCCTTTGGATCTATTTGAGTCGTTGGGTTCTTCTTCTCTTGAAGGAGTAGAGTGGTGGATTTACGAGCGTCAACCCTGATCATGAGTACCTCGAATGGCTCGGAGGATGTCATACTTGAAGTTTTCCAGTTCGGCCCTAGTGACTGAGGCATCTTGCTCTTTGTTCCTCTCAAGATGCTTTCGACTCTCACGAGTCGGGCTTCTTTATACAGTATGCGGAGAGGAAGAGTGTCCTGATCTCTACCTTCGAGGAGAGTTGCTTCTCTAGTTCACTTAATGTTCTGAGCGGGAGGCCTCAGTCTGGGTACGATTCTCATCCAAACGGATTTGTAGATTGGTCTCTTGTTGTCGGACATTGATGATTTGGCGGAGATCTCTTGACCCCCGAGGACCTCGTGAGGTCATCGAGTCACTAACAGCATTATGGACTGAGACATGGTCGTGTAGTGGATGTTATTCATGTCGGCTTTGATGCATCTCCATTGAGAGGAGGTTGATTAGGCAATTGGGGCTGACCCAACCGATGAGGTGGGTGATGTTGATGTCGGATTTGTTGGGAACCCCCCCCCCCCCCCGGTGCATCTCCGTTGAAAGGGGGAATAGGGTCCTCCGCAGAAGGAGCTGGTTGACGAAGAGGGTTGGCTAGATGGCTTGAGGCCGCTGCTTTCCCTCTTAACTTCGATGGCATCGCCGGAGAATTCGGTGTTTCGCACGGTAAGTTTGATCTTTGATGTAGATCTGTGTAGTTTCTCACAGACAGTGCCAATCTGTTGCTGCTTATTTTGGTGTGGGAGCAAATACATTGTGAGTTTATATTTTGAAGGAAACTACTGTAAGATATAACATTTGTTCGTTGCCGTAAAAAGTTGTTAGAGCTCCTGAGGTTGGATCTAGGTCGTTAAAAAAGCAATTTGAACCAGAGAAAAAGAGAATGCTCTTTTAACGATTGTTGATGCCGCTGATGGACCTACAAAAAGCCTGAACCTCCGGGGATGGCCACGACGACAGGCCCTCCAGTGCTCAAGTCAGAACTAGAGAGAAAGAGAGTTTGAGAGAGGAATTGCTGATTATCATTACCTTCTGACTGTGGGAGGGGGGAGGGTATTTATAGGTCTGAGAAACAGTTAGGAGATTGATATGAATATGTTATCTCCTTTTGGTTCTCCCCCTTAAGAGATAGAATCAGTTACTCTTTTGATGAGGACATGAGATTTGACTTGCAGCCCTCATGGATTAGATGTTTCTCTTGGTGGGCCCAGACATTTTTAAAGGGCTTGAAAGTGGTCATGTCTTGATAATGAGCCTGAAGAAGGCTCGGACATGTTAGAGAGGCCCGTTACTATTAATCCACATGTAGAAGCTTTAAGATATGTCTTGGAATCGTACGGCTCTGATTTGCTGTGATTTTTACCATTATCAATATCAAACTAGGGTTTCTTTAGATCTCTATATATTATTGTAACTTGCCTCCATTGAGAGCCAAGAAAGAGAGTATTTCATTGAAGAGAGTCTGAGAGGTTTTCCAATTGTAAACAAATAGTTTTTCTAGTGCGGCTAGAGGGATGGTCGTTGTGAGAGTTGTAACTGTTGTATCTTCTCTAGTTGAATATCATCTTAGTTTTTCTCCTTCGGATTAGGGCTTGCCCGAACTGGGACAAAATTATGTGCTTTGCGTGTTTGGTGTAATCTTCTATTTGCTTAGTGGTTTGTATTAATCGTGTCGCTTAACTCAACAAGATCCTATGGGGCATAAATCCTAACAAAAAGTAGATAAGACAAACCTAAACACATAAACAATACATGGTTAGTCTTGGATGCTTTTAGTAATTTGGATTTTGTACCTTCCTGTCTATCGCTAACAAATTGTTACTTGCAACCCACATACAAAGTATCATACTACAAACCTGAACAAATATTAGGAATTCGTGCTGAGTTTTGCGATAATCGATCCAATGAACAAACCACCAAACAATAGTAGATCAAACCCAACACACAAATGCGCACATTGTTGTCCCGATTTGAGCGAACCCTAATCCGGATGAGAAATAACTGAGATATTATTCAACTAGAGAAGATACAAGAGTTATAGTCACTCTCACTAAGAACCTATCTATCTCTTAAGCCTTACTAGAAGATAATATGTTGTTTACAATGAAAACTCTCAATGAAGTACTTTCTCTTTTACCTCTTAAAGGAAGCCGTTACAATATTATATAGGGATCTAGAGAAACCCTAGGTTGGGAGTAGTCGACCGCTTCCTGAAGTCAAGCCCTAGCCCTATCTGGTTGCAGTCGACCGCTAAATTAGCAGTCGACTGTCAACCCTCTTCTAGTGAGAAACAACAACTCTCTTCTGCTCCACATTTGCTTCGAATCTCTTCTCGCTGCACTGTCTTCTCTTCACATTGAACCTAGTATGTAATACGTAAACCCAACATCATGTGTCCAAGTAACATCAATCACTGAAGGAATTTAAATCCATTGATCTGATTTCTGATATCTAGTACCTAATAATTATTCTATAGATTTTATCTTTACCTGCAGTTCCATTCTCATATTATTACTCAATGAAACCAGAAAGCATGTCATGCTCAAGTAATTTATCACACAGGAAAATGTTTCTTTTCTCTTCAAAAAATACATCAAACTGAAAAACTACATGAAAGAATGAAAGAATGAAAGAACAAATTAATCCACCATTATACATTTCGGTTCAACTGCTCTCAGGTTAGAAGTGTAGTATTGAGTTAATTATCAGCTCTTTTTTTTTTCTTTTTTTTTTTTGAAATAAAAAGTGACCGAGCAGCTAATTCTGTTCTACTTGAATTCTAGTGTATGCTATTTTTAGCTGAGAAACACGGACTGCCAAATTTAGCTAAATCTGTTTTAGTTGAGCAGATTTAATTTTAGCTGGGAAATTCTTTTGCTAGAGGGTTTGCTCATAGTATGTGGTTTATGAGTCCACATACAACCACAAGTCCCATGATGAGGAGTTGATCTGCATTGGGCTCCATCACTAGTGTCAAAACATCATCTCCTAATGCAACCCCTGAAGCTGTATACTTCCTTTTCACCTGTAAGAAAAAAAAGGACAAAAAGAAAGAAAACTGTCATTAGCATTTTATCTAGGAAAAACCTCATCTCCTAGTGTATGCTATTTTTTTCAATCATACAAATTTTTTATACTGATATTTAGCAATCTTTTCTCATTTGATTGATGTCGGTTTTGGCCTAGTGACAGATGTCTTTATGTTCGTTGTATACATCTGTTGCTCTACTTTGTCGATTCAAATCTTAATATTGATTATGTAATAGTTAATATTTACACTTTTGCATCCTTTTTCAGGGAAAGAAAAAAATGCACTAATCACATCATATATACAAGTGGTTGAGTATTTATACCTCTGCCACAAGCTCTCCTGCCATGTCTATTACTTTGTATTCTGACTTGTTCTCTGAACCTACTATCCTGTAGCTAAAGGGACAGATACTCCCACAGTCTACTGTATGTTCATAAGTCCCTCCATTCAAAACCCGGAATGCTTTTCGCACTTGAAACCAAGGCTTCGATTCTTCTCTCTTCGAATCATCACATTGATAGCCTTCCCATCTCCCGAACAGTCTCAATTTCTATATGTAGCAAAACAAAGGATAAATTATTTAGTACGGAATTTTTTTTTCATAATATAGAAGAATAAGATTAGTTCAATGGTTCATTCATTACCTTTCTTTGAATTTTTACGAGTGTTTTGCCACTGTGATCCATGAGGTATACATCATCACTAGACTTGTAGTGGTAATTGTCGACTCTGTATGCTAACTTGCCATCTGAATTGTAGGCAGTGCACCCATTTCCATTCATCACTAGAGATTTCATCCATAGTGTAAGAGTTTCCCAATTCGAAGTAATAGTAGTAGATGAAGAAGAAGAAGAAGAAGAAGAAGATGGTGATGATGATGATGATGGACAGATTTTAGGCATTGGAATATACACATGAATTTCACTTCTTGAACCCTTTATATATGGTATTCTCCTATTCCTGGCGGTCTTTTAGGCTAAGGTGGTTAGGAAGAAGATGCTTATTGGTTCAAGATCAAGTCAACAATTTGAATTTTGTCATGTGGAGTAGTCTATTTCTTTAATTTATAGAGCAAGGGGCCACATTTAAGGCATTAAATTTGATTAAAGTAGTAAGCTTAATTAGTCTATATTGTGTGAGCCTCGTGGGGTTCTGCATTTACAAAGAACTATTATTCTGTTATTTGAAGAGAGAAGAATCAAGCTTATCCTGATATAGCCACAAATATAAAATGATGAGCTCAATGTAAATATTTTGTGAAGGTTATCTTTCTTTTGCGTTAAGAAATTAAGCAATCAGTATTGCTTTAATTTTTGCCTATGGTTTAGAGGTCAAATATAGTTTTGTAGGAAAAAAATTCATCTTTCTACTTCTTCTACATGATTTATTGCAGTCTAGATGAGAAGAAGTTGTATTGCAGTCTAGATGAATTTTGAAGATGTCAGCGAATATTTATATATAAATTAATTGTCCAAAATCCAACAATATTATTTAAGTGAGTTTGATAAAAATGTAATAAATTTTGGGGGTAAAGGGCTATGAATCCCGTGCACTAAACTCACTTCATAAGCTTTTTATTTCTCCCCCAACAATAATTTTTTGAGTTCAAATCGGATCTGCGTACAGATATTTTGATCAGTTCGTGGCTTCATGCTAGAAAAGAACAAGAAGCCAATATGTCTTTTTAACAGAAGCTAGACGTCATACCTTCATGAGCGCTTATTTACGACGGCTTTTAGTTCAGATTGCTTAGAGCATCTCCAACGGCTAGCCAAAATGAAGAGGCATAGCCATATTTGGAGAGTCTCACTTAATTTGCATCTCCAACGGTTAGGCATATGGCTAGGCATTTTGCCTAGCCATGAACAAGAAGAGGCAAAATGGAGAGCAAGAGGCAAAATATAAAGGAAGAAGCATGGTTGGAGATGAAGCAAAATGGCTAGCCAAATTCACTAGGCAAAAATACTATTTGAACAATTTGGCTAGCCATTTTAGCTAGTATGGTTGGAGATGCTCTTATAGTGGAATCTTCACATTACAAATGAATTTTTTTGCAATTTAACCCAACTTTTGTAGTTTCATCGGTTGAATTTTGTGCTTTGAAGGGAACCCTATTTTGGTAGGAGAAAACAGATGATTATAATGATGTTGATTTCTTCTTCTAGAAAATAACCTTGATACTATCCATTGAACAATCTCTTTCATGAAGAAGTGTTCAAATTCATTCTCTCTAGACAAGGCTGCAGAACGTGATGAATTATTTTTATTTACAATCAGTAAATAAAAAATTGCAGAACTAATGTAAAATGTAATCATAAATAGAGAATTTTCAAGAATTTTAAAGGATTAATTTTACCAACATGTAATGCGGATCAAGTTAAAAATTAAAACAGTAATCGGTTCGATGGATTTTCAAGAATTGAAGTAGTTTAATAAGCCCAATTAAAAGTTCAATCCTATCAATCAACAATAATACTTAATCGTATTTAGCATGTAAGATATTCAATAAAGATTTGTACACTAATCGACAAGTAGAACACACATTCTCAATATTTATGGACGACAAATAAATCAAATAATATAATAGAGATGATAAAGTGGTAACACAAATATTTGAAAAGTGGAAAGAGTATACCAAGTTGCGATGAAAACGTCATGAACTTGCTAGATCTGGACAATGGGTAGCACTAGGGGTGCGGACGGTCGTCAATGGAGGCCGCAAAGTAGCGGCACTGAGATAGGAAAGAGGAGCAGCGAAGGGGGCCTCGGGGTGGTTGTAGTCGTCGTCGGCAAGGGGAAAAGGGGGTCCCGGGGTTGCTGTCGACGAAGGGAGGCGGGGCAAGCGTTGGGGCAATCTAAGGGGGTGGTAGTGGCAACGAGCGGAGGAGGGTGGTCGGCTAGAGGTTGGGCGAGGGCAACGGAGAGGGTGTCGGGAAGCAGAGGAGGGGAGGAAGGGGAAGACGATGGGGTGAAGAGTTCGACGGCAGCATTGCCTTGGGGGGGGGGGGGGGGGTGGAGGTTGGGGAGGAGGTCGACGAGGTGGAGGCCGGATCGAGCGGCGATAAGGTTGGATGGGGCGTCGAGGAAGGGTGGAGTGATCTCAGGGTGTGACGCTAGAGAGGGACCGTCGAAGTGGTTGCAGGGCTTCGGGAAGTAGAGGCGACGGGAAGAAGTAGCAGGGGTTTCAGGGGTGGTTCGTTGGCGACGAGGAAGGGAGAGGACGGGTTTCCGAGTTAGGGCGACGGAAGGGTGGCGGGAGGATGACGACGGGGTATTGGGTTTCGGGCTTCAACAAGAAATTTAGGGGCTTCATTCAGGATTTGGAGGAAGAAGAAGAGTAAGGGGTTAGGATTTTGGGTAATTATATTTGGGGATTAGGGTTTGATTTTTAATTTGGGAAATTAGGGTTTGGGAATTAAAGTGGATTTGGAGATTTTGGATAGTTTTAGAGTTTATCACAAGCCCTAATAAGTTGGATCTCAATTGTATCACACAAAGAAGAGATGAAGAGCAAAACTCAACACAATAATTTTTTTTAATCAAGAATAACATGACTTCTAATTAATCTCAAGACCTATAAATAGGCTCAAAACAAATCTTGATAAAAATCTCAAAATATTCTAAATATCTCAAAAATATTCTAATGCATAAAAGAAAGATTACATATAGTTATAATTGCTAAAAACAAAATTGCTACTGAAATAAAATACTAAACTAAATAAAATAGATGTCCTCATTAAGAACACTTCAGATTCAGAATGTTTATTATATTTGTGATATCACACACCGTAACCATAGATATGAATTTAAATTAAATCTCAACTTTGTTTAATTCAGCATTCAGCATGTGAAAAATCATGTAGAAGATTGCAAGATTATCAGAGTATTTTAATCTGTTTCAGAACTTGTCATCAGAATAAGGATTGAACTCAAAAACAAGCTACACCAGATAACCTTTAATAATTATTTGTCTCACATATCTATGTGGCAGTATGAAGATATACTTGCACCAGTTGGTCAGTTGCTTCCTTTCTTAGTTTGGTTTGTTAACTATAAAAAACTGCATGTGAAGCTCACTTGTGAATAAACTGAACCCTTCATGTACAACAACTTTGCAAGACAGAAGAATCTTCCTCCCAAAACTATGAAGTTCTTTTTGGACTCAAAACTAAAGGAAGATCATAAATATATGCATACAGAAAGCCAATATTTGGAACATGTCATGCATGATTCTTGTGGTATGCATATACTGTACTCTCTTACAATAGAGGTTGGGTTTTTTTTTCCCCTTCAACAAAAATATAATATAGACATCGCAGCTAGCTCGTACCACTGTGTCTAACAACTGGAAGAAGGCGACACCTAGTATTAGCATAAGACTGCAAGCAACTAAATCCAACTTTCACATCCTTCTAACCGTGTCGGACCAAGACAATGTTGACTATGTTTGGCGTGTACAAAGATACACAAGTATATTTACCGATTTCATATAAGATCTTTACAGGTCAATATAGAATGAAATTCAAATAAATCTCAATATCTTCATAATCAAAGCAAAAAAGCTCAATAATGCACAAAAAGAAAAAGAATTATGCAAATATGAAAGATTGCAAATATCCAGATGGATTCATCAAGAAAAAAGAAACCAGAGCATCAAGATTGATTATTTTATGTTTTATCTATGAGGAATACTATGTAATCGAATATTTGGCAAATGAAAAGTTATGGAAATAATATATTAAGTGGATTCACATAAATATTCAATTTGAGAATATTTCGGTCGACTGCAAAAATTGCAGCCGACTGTCTATTGTAGTTGGAAATTGGTGCAGCCGATTGTCATTTTCTCTTGACCTTGGTCTGGAAGAAATAACAGTCGAATGTTCAAATGAGCAGTCGACCGCAATATTGTCAAGTGTATATTTGGTATTTCGTTTTTACATTTTGTAGAAATGAATAATTTCAAACTCATTAAATAATCCATAGAATATTGATCATCTCTTTTGTCATAATACTTAAGAACTTATCTCATGCTAAAGATCAAGAGAGAATAACGCTTTTACTGTTTTCTTTGTCAAAACTGCGGTCTTACTTTTTCACTTGCTTTTCATTTCGGATCGAGGCAGTTTACGGAACTTATATATAAAAGTCTTGTGGTTTTAATATAAATTTTGGCATGAATATCAAAAACTCATTGTACGATGTTTTAGTATATTGGAACATCTGCGGCGGAGAATTGCTGCATGTAAGGGGACAAATGGTTTTAGCCTAGAGACCAAACCACTTAAATTGATGTGTCTCATCTCTTTACTGAGTTTTTGCTTTCTCTAACTTTATCTCTTTATTTTAAATATTTATTTTAAAAAATTTATTTCGCACAATCACTCTATTCATCCTCCTTGGCTGATTTAGAGAGAACTCCAATAGTATTTGACATAGGACTGCAAGCAACTAAATTCCACTTTCTCATCCTATTTTTTTATTGTATTGTTGCTGAATCACAAAAAAAAAAAGAAAAAATGACATAGGACTGCAAGCAACTAAATTCCACTTTCTCATCCTATTTTTTTATTGTATTGTTGCTGAATCCAAAAAAAAAACAATCGAATTGTTCATAGTTTGAACCAGTACTAGTTTCATTTATATGTATGATGACGTGTTTACTAGCATTTATCATTCCTAAGAATATAGAGAATTATTTACTATTGTTTAATTACGAGAGCATAGCTGCACTAAGAGTAATGCTACACCCACTATCAATATCACTACCATTTTGTTCACTACTTTAGGTGGCACACTCCAATAGGTAAGAAAAGTAGAGTAGGTGGAAGAACTCTCCAATAGAAGTATGCCACCTAAGATAGTGAACAAAATAATAGTAAAATTGGTAGTGGATGAAGCATTACTCGTGCACTAAATATTCAAAAAGTAGTGCTATATCAGCAGCCACATCCCTGTGTTATGGTCATTGGAGTTTTTAATTGTTTCTGTGCCGTCAAAACGTGGCATTCCTTTCCAAGTCATCTCTCCCTTGAGTTGCAAAACTATAGAAATGAAAGAAATGCTACACATATGTTATGTTAGTTTCTATATTAAATATACTTTGGACTTATCTTTCAGTAAGATTGAATTTTTTTTCATTTGTCTTTTAATACGAGGTTGACCTAATCATTACTAAAAGATAAACACAATATAAATTTGGGGTAGAAACCAATATATGTGTAGATACCTATGCAGCTGATTCTGATGACAAACATTTTAACTTTTTCAAGGAACTATATTATCGTTGACATTTTAGACTGAGTTATTGCTATGGCTATTGCATAGGCTACATGATATAGAGTTTAGCGGGGGAAGGGGAAGGGCTACATACGGCCCATCAGCAGGGATGTAGCCAGAAAAATTAGTTGGGTGAACTAACAACAATATCTTTCTTTACTCTAATTTTTTTTTTCCGGTTTTTTTCTTTCTCACAACTAAGAAGAATCTATTCATCTAATAAATAAATTTTATAATGAAATACACTTATAAATTAATTCAATATTTTTGTTAAAAAAACATTGTCGTAATTGTCAGCAAAAACTCGCCTTAACCAGAACTCGAGACTTGGTCACATATAAGAGACTTCTCATTTCTCTAAGTACACTTGACAATTTATCCTGCTTTTTAGGAAATTAGTTATATGTTTCTCTACAAAGAAGAATGTTTTGGACGACAGGGAATTGAAAGGTATAGCTAATAGACAAGATGGGTAATAAATAAGGGCCATACAAAAATAATTATATTCTGTCAAATGTGTGCAACATGGCCTATCATGGGCTTGTTCATAGCTCTGCCCCTGATATTGCCCATTACTACTTTTCGGATGGATATTTGGTAAATTAGTGTAAAGCATTATATGACCAAAAAAGGAAACAATACGTTCTTGCTAAGTTAGATAAGGCGATGGCCTACCTACAACTGGCATTAGACAGACGGAAAATATTTGCATCCATTCTCCCTGCTCTTGGTTTTTCAGAGCAGTGGATTAATTGGAATCTAATGTGTGTCACACATTTTTCGGTACGGTTTAAAAGGGGATGCCACTACTCTGATGAATGTACTCCGACTAATGGCACTCGGCAAGGTGATCCCTTGCCACCAGTCCTGGCTGTTGTTGCAACGAGGGCTCTTTGCTATTATCTGTGTAAAGCCCCGAGCACAAAATAATACTCGAACTTGAATGTGTTAGTCACTTCTTTCTTCAAAAGAAATAATAGAGCTACTGATTAAAACCTCCTCAAATTTTTCACCAAAAATTTCGGTAGTCTCCTGACTCTCCTCTATATTTCTCTCTTTTCATGTACACAATCGTTCCTTCAAACATAATCGATTATACATATCCATAAACATTCTCATGACATTTGTTCCACATTAAAATCCTTAACATTAATTTACACATCAGCCAACTCCAACTATATACATCACAAATATTCTATAGTTACACTTACACATTAGTAATATGCTACATGCTAATTAATATATATTACCTAAGCCAATAGAAGAGGTTGCCATTCTCCGAGCAAACAGAGTGATCTGAAAAAGATATAAAGATTTGCACGAGTCCAACAACTCAGTAAGTAATCTCCTATGCCTAGCATTTATGTAACAATTAAAACCAACAAGCTTTCTTACATTCACCAATTCGTATATAAACTCTTATTGAGTAATGCTTTAGACACTACCAATTTCGTATATTACTCATAATTATTTGGAAGACAACCAATGACCACATGGCAGAGATAAGTACCTGACATGATTCATGTAGCATTAATAAACTTCTTTCCTTTCATAAGAGATTTGACACATGCACCAAAATATACAACAACTCAGTAGATAATAATCTTTATCAACAACACAATACCTAATTCTCGGTGATCATCTATATTCATGGCAATAAAGGCAAGTCCAATAAATTATGCAACAATAACAATATAAGTGTCACTAAAACTATTAAACTTATCTAACTTCGATGTCATAACAATGTATTAGTAAGTGTGTGTTCAATTAACCATGCATCAATAACAATGTTTGTTAGTCGAATTGGGCCCATTGGGGTCCAATCGTTTCCTTCCTCTAAATGGAAGGCCAGCCAAATCCCCTAACGGGGTTTGGTTAAGGCTACATATGGTGAAGTCTCTCAATCAAATTGATTCTTGGTTAATACTTCTTATTCACAGAGTTGACATCCTCTTATGATGGGATGAAGGGGAGGTCTTGGATCATTTGGAACGGATCTTAGCCATCCGATGAGATTTAGCTTTTGTCTCCCTCTATATGTAGAGGTGGAGGCTATGGTTTCTCATACTTTTGGATGTCATCCTAGACATACAAGTCCATACTCTAGAGAAGAAGAATCCCCAATTCTTCCTCCTCCCATACTTCCATTAGAGCTCATTCCCAACCACTATCCCTTATAGTCCCGATGTTATGAAGGCGTGACTAGCATGTGGCATCCCCTAATAGGAGTCACCACCATACGAAGACTTGCTCGAGAGGGGGAGTCAGCTACACATTCCGCTTCCGCATCCAAACAATATAAGACAATTTATGAAGTAGCATCATGCTAGGTTGTTGTTTACTTGATTCTTTACATCATGTTTTTAGGTCTAGACTTGTTCATGTTGATACCATACTTGTGATGATGTAGTTATTCTTATGGCATCATAGCCACCCAACAATGGTATCAGAGCTTTGGCACAGTTGTAGGAACTTTTTATCGTTTAATTGGATTATGATGGTGATTAAATCCTTAGTAACAGTGATCAAATAACTTATGTTTGTTTGATCTTAAATAAGATTGTGAGCTGAAACTTCAAATTAATGGAGAATTTCAACTTTAAATCATTCATCAATTGACTTATAATTTTGTATATTAATCGTTGAAATTTTTGTGAGATGATTTGTTCATGTTTATCATTCATTTGAATTTTTGGAATTAAAAAAAGTTTTTAAATCAAAATTTTAATATTGATATAAACCCTAAATCCGAAATCCCTTCTTTCTCCTTCGTTTATTGTGCCAACTACCAGATATGTTCGCCGCCACCTCGGGGGTGTACGGGTGGGCCATTGAAACCAAGGCCCACCTCGAGTTCGAATGGTAGGGGTCATCTCGATCAAGAAATTCCCCGAAATTCAACTTTGTTTGATGGGTTTTCCATTTTTTTAGAGATGGTTGCAGGAGAAAGGGGTTGGCCTGACCAAAGGGGGCTAATAACGTTAATCGCCACCCTAGACTCGCTAATGATCACCTCACCGACCATTGAAAGGGGTGAAACTCGAAAAGCTAGTTGATTTTGGTTGTCGGATTCGAGGGAGAAAGAAATGGGAGGTTGTCGGAGCTCATCGAAGCCTCGCCACCATCGCCTGCACCCTCTGCTATCACTTTCCCCTGCCTGTGCACGTGTGCTTCATCCCAGCAATGCGTGTGTTTCGGTCAGTGAAGGAGGAAGGAGAAGGAAGGTGGGTTGGGTTGGGCTAGATTGGGTTTAGGCTTGGATTTTGAAATCAAAGCCCACCCCTAAAAGCACGTGTAGGGCACATGCACACATGCATGGCGAGTTTTCGGGTCAGGTGGGGTCTGGATTTTAAAATCTAGACGAGGCTCTCAACTACACGTGCATAGCACATGTCCATCTTAAGGGCACGTGCGCACATACTATGCTAGAGCTTCTGGCATGTTGCGGGTTTGGGTCTTGGTGCAAATTCAACCCATACGAGTCTAGATGTGGGTTTGGGTCTAGAAACAGACCCGAATCCTACCCAAATTGGCTCAATTTGACTTTCTGGTCAAACTGGATCTAATCCAGCATGGTTTATGGTGTAGCGTCCCGAATTTCCAATAAATAAAATTTGAAATAAGTGACACAATTTTTAGAATCAACTTCAATTGCAATCATAAACACAGTTTCAAATACAGGAAAATTAAAACTTGCAATCATAAACACAGTATAGAATACACCATTAGAGTCTAAACATTAACATGTTTGTATGCACCCGAATCTCTGGTATAGGATGCAGGATTGCGTGCATTAGTTAGGGTTTATAAAAGAATGCTAGACATAAGATTTATACTGAGCACATGCATGATTCCTGTTTACAAGCCAGTGTGAGGTCAGGGAGACCATCAGAAACCCACCTCCTCCAAGCCCTTAACTCCAAGTGGCCAATGAGGGCACACAGGGACTGAGTAGCGAAGAAAATGTGCCACCTTCAGTTCCTGGTGTCCTTCCCTTCGCCGGAGAAGGTGGTCGAGGCCACCGGCATGGGAACAGTGGATTTTGGCCATTTCAAGATGGAATTCTTCACATGGTCACCTAGCTTCGTAGCAGAGCTACCCCAAAGCGACAGGTTCTGGATTTGGATCCATAACGTGCCGCTTCATTTATGGAAGAGGGAGACCCTGCAAGAGATCATCGCCGACTTTGGTATGATTGAAGATATCGACGAGAAGACAGTGCGATGCTCGGAGATTGTATCGGCGAGGTTACTGGTCAGGAGTGCAGACATCTCTTTGATGCCACGGTTTGCTAAAGTCTTCTCCTTCGAGGAGTCGTACCTCATTCGATCCGTGCTTGACAAGCGAGCGGAGTTAGAGACGGAGCTCTCGGCCATCACTTCCCCCACTCCTCCACCCACACTCAGAGACGATCGATCATACAAGCAGGTGGTCTCACCGGAGTGGGACCTCACCATAGATGGGGCTCATGAAGTTGAGTGTGTGCACCGGGAGCTCATCAGAGTTGCAAGAGGGGAGGAGCGTCGCCAGGAACAGGCGGCGGAGGGATCAAAACAAGGAAAAGATTCTCCGATCAAAGGTTGTCAAGAACGAGGCTTGACCAACAGATCCAACGGCTCAGATGGAAAGAAAATAGTGGATCCGTCATCACTTCCATATTTGGGTTGCCTTCACAAGCCAGATCCTCCCCTTCGAAAGGAGGGTCAAAAGAAAGCTTAAAATGGAAGTCAACCTCTCGAAGTTGGTGGTGAGGTGCGGCGAGAGGTACAGAGAGGAAAGGCAGGTTGTACAAGAGCTACAAATGGCAAAAGCATCTTGAAAAACGACATTCAAGGTTGAACTCCAAAAGGGCTACCACTTTGGGGAAGAAGACAACCAGTGGACGGAGTATGGACAGAGATTCCGACCCAAAAGAGAGAAATGCAAGATTGGGGGAAGAGGCACAGGGAAAGGGGGAAGCTAAACTCAGTAATGAAAAGAAGGGGAAAAGTTGGTGTAAAAGCAACGAAGAGGGCAACGAAGAGACCGAAGCTTCGTTTCTATCGCTAACCCCTTCATTAACAACGCCCTCAGCATCGAGCACAACGCCACCCAAACAGAAAGCGCCACGTTGCGCTGACTCTGACGAAGGCGCCAGAACCTCAGATCCACTCCCCCGCACCCCTGCCTTAACTTATCGTGGGCTTAATGAGGAGTACCACAGACAGAGCACCTCAAAGCGGTTTGAAGGGATTTTGAATGAAGATGGTCTTTTAAGTGGGCCATCTAGAGTGGGTTTTAGTGAGGAGCTTTTAAATGGGCCCAAAGAGGGGCCCATCTCAAAAGTTAAAGAAATCAATTAAATATATCCAAAGAGGGGCCCATATGCACAAGCCCAAGTAATTGTATCCCCGTCTCACCGCTTGGCCTAGATGAAGACGATCGAGATGACAGACTGAATCTCGAAGATGACTTTGTTTACTCGGAAGGAGATTTGATTGATTCAGAGGGACTGGCTGACGATCCAACGGGTATCTCCCCGGAATTTGTACCCTCTACATTCTCTCCTTCGTAACCAATGGCTCCTGTCTCCACTCAAGGCGGTACAGGCTTGAGGGTTCAGAAAGTCGCTAAGAGGGCTATTGAGGTGTCCTTGGACGACTATTAAGAGATTCCTGCAGCCGCTAAGTCGACTAAAACAAGTGACGAAGTTACATGTTCTTTCTATTTTTAATTTCATGACTGATTCTGAGATCTTTAGGCTAGCCAAAACTTGTGGTCTTGCGGTTAGCGATACTGGTAGGAACGCCTTCTTCCTTAACAAAATTAGGGGGTGGGAGACCGATAGGGTTAACCTGATTTTGAACTCGACGTCCAAATCGAGTCACAATCCGTTATCCATCCGTAATTAATAGAGGCTCTATTATGGAATGTTAGAGGCCTGGGCAGGCGGGGCAGGCGGGAAATGGTTAAGGAGCTCATCGCCAAGTCAAAAGCTAACATTGTTGGTCTTTAAGAGACCAAACTTACACATATGTCTAGACTTAGTATGGTGGGGGGAAATCGAAACTTTGAATGGAGAATATCCCCATCTGTTGGGGCATCTGGCGGTATCGCTCTAGGTTTTAACCCCGATATATTTTGTTGTCTTGACGAGCTCTACAGGCAATTTTCATTGTCGGTCTTGCTCCAACGTAAAGCCGACCTGTGGACTCAGTCAATTACTGTGGTCTATGGACCGCACACTTCTGCTTCTAGGATGGCTTTTTAGACAGAACTAAGAGCGATTCAAGCACACTGGTCACACCCCTGAGTGGTGGGGGGCGATTTTAACATCACTAGATTCGCCTCAGAACATAGAGGCAGAGTGTAACGCCCCGAATCCCAAATACAACTGAATTCAAGATGTTCTACAGGATCTTTCCACTTCCTTTAGTACAATTTTACAAGAAAATTTGAACTTTTCACTTTACATCAGAGTTTACATAAATCTTTACACTTTATATTGCACAGCGGAAGTAAAAATTACAACATTTGAATAAATGTACAACAACATTGAATAATCTTTAAGCATCCTTTCCTCTTTAATCTTTATCATGTCATTTACCTGCATATAAGACTGTGGGTACGTCAGTTTATTCAACCGACGATTATTATACACGGCCATCATCTCTATGCCGGAAATAGTATAACTTATTTTCCATATTTAGCAAACACAAATTTGTCACATATCAAACTAAAGGGACTACCCTATTGATGTCGTGTTGTGATTGTGCACTTAGTCCTTAATGCAGTTATTTATGTTACATGACACTAATGTGCACTTGTTCGAATTCTATGCATCCCATACTACATAGGTCCGAGGGCAACCCCTTAATCGTTCTTCATCTTTGTAGGGTTCAATCCCTCGCCATGACTTAATCTACTACTGTAGTTACGGTAGGTATCCTAGATGATCTATGAGTACAAGCACGTGTACAGAAAACCTGGAGGGGAATCCCACGTCATGTCACGACGCATCGTGAAGACAGTCTGTGGCAATTCAGCCTCCTTCATGGCACACGATCCTCTTGCAGTCACCAAACATCCCACAAGCGTCGCCACCGGGACGGTACCCTGGAGCAGTATCCACGTCATGTCACGACGCATCGTGAAGACAGCCTGTGAAATACTCTCACTCCGCCAATCCAATGGCCCTCATACTCATGTTTTTCTCCTACTTTCATCACGTCTCCACTATGTACTAATCCTTAGTTTTTATCAGAAACATGAACAAAATCAAAGCTCTAGAGTTAGCCTCTCCACTAAACCGGACTTATTCATTCATTCAAACATGACCAACCTTGGTCTTTCTTTTCAATTTTCATTTCATTTATTTCCAAAAGCCGGGGGAGACTTAGCTACTCTTTTTGTTTCAATTTTCAATTCACAATTTCCAATTTGAGTATTTCCAACTCATAAATTCATCATCATAATCAAAATAGACTTTCTTTTTCAATAGCATGATCTCTAAATTGTTCAATAGTCCACAATCACACATGGAATTTACATACTTCATCAATTATCAATTTCACATTGAAATTCACATCACTAACGAATATTCGCATTTCACATTTTCTACACTATTCTCAAATGAGAATAATTTGCATCACATCACACAATATAATTTCTTTTTGCCACATAAATTTTCTAATCCTTCATTTCAAGTTCCTTTTGCAAGATATAATTTTCACAAAACATAAATGTAGAATCATAGTTCTATTTGCACATTTATTCTCAAATCATATTTTATTCTATGTAAATAATCCTCAAATTATTTTTCATAAGTCCCATATATTTTTAGAGGAATAACCATATTTTTTTCATAATTTTTTGATCAACAAAACATTCAAAAAAATATTTTTTTTCATAACTGCCGAGGCCCAGATTCGAACCCAGAACCACAGAGAAGACAGCCGAAGGCACAGGCCACTAGGCCACTTGCGCCAGCAGTATAGATAGACGCTGAGAGTATTAAATACTCTCGGCCGCTGTTCTTATACATTTAAAAAGAAAGAAACAAAAGTATGGTGCCACAGGGATTCGAACCAGCAACCTTAGACCGAAAGTTACTGTAGCGACCAGAGCCGTCCCGACCACTTGAGCTACGCGCTCAAGTTGTCACTAACGCAATTCAAATTTTATTTAACCAATACCCTCTGTTATTTAGAACATTTCGACGTTCATCAAAATTTCATTTCACATTTGCTTTTATAGAATTTACTGTAAATTTCCAGATTGGCTATTCTCAACCTAAATTATACTCCAGTATAATAAAGAATAATTTTTTTCAATAATTAATACATATTTTCATACAACTAGTTCGAAATATGAACTATCACTACCACATTTTCTTCTCTTTTCGACATTTCTTAGCAATTAGCATTCTAATCTCTTTATCATCAAATTTCACATTAGTTCTCTGTCTTTAATCATTTATCCAACATACAAACTCATATTCTAAATTATTCATGCCCACATTAACACAAAAGATCTATTTAACACATGAAATAGCATTATCAATCTACTAACTTTTGTATGTAATTCTTGATGATAATAAATGTGTTTTCTTCAATCAATCCATGATCCTAATCAATTCACATACAACTTAAATAATAGAACCACATACAAATTTGCATATCCACATTTCAATCATTCAATAGGTTATTTTTCCTAATTAAGTGTACTCTTCTTAATCTTTTTCATACTTCATTCATTCATTTCTAACATGCATTTCTAATTTAGAAATATGGAGAATTTACCCACCTCAATGGAGAGACAAACACAATTAGCAACTTCCTAAACAAAAGTCCTTGCACACGAACGGTCCTCCTCCTAGAAGCGCGCACTCGAGCCTCCAAAAGCACCAAAACCGAGCACTCCAAAGCCAACCAAGCACTCCAAAACCGGCCCCTCTTCTCCTTGATGTTGCAAGCACAATCCCACACACTCTCAATCTTTTAACTCACACAATCACTACTAGATAAAGTATTTTAGACTATAGATTTGTAGAAAGTAATAAGCACAAGAATAACTAGCCATAGAGGGGGGGGGGGGGTATTTATACTAAAAATCAAAGAGAATGGAGGGTTAGGATCAAGTAATTGGTTATAAGATGGAGGGCTAAGATGAAAGTAGGAGTTGCATTAACTACCCACCACCAAGTAACCACCAAGCATGATCTCCACTCAAATTTTGATTTTCCCTCCCAAAAGAAGCAATCCGGCCTACATAGGGAGTGCATATTGCATGTGTACGTGCAATGCACGTGCAAGCATTTGCTTCCAAAAATTTGTACATTAAATTTTGTATAAAAATAAAATAGTCTTTAAATTGTATTCTACATGACAAGTTGTATAAAAATAGTTCATGGGCTTTAGTTTATGGGCCAAAATAATGATTATAAAAATAATAAATTAAATTAACTTTGGGCTTTTAAAAAGAAAAGGCTTTTTGTCCAATTAAAAGAAGGCTTTATTAAAAAAATAATTAAAGGCACATATTTAGATATCTATCCTCATCATGATGAAAATATTTACCAAAAATATTGCACGTGCACACTACGTGCAAAATAAAATAATTTTTCATTAAATGAAAAATCAGGGCATTACACAGAGGATCCAGTGACTCTGATCGGGAAATATTTAATGAGATTATCACGGACCTGGAACTGGTTGACATTCCCATCTCTGATAGGCTTTTCACTTGGTCAAACATGCAATCGTCGCCCATTCTAGCAAAACTAGATAGGATTTTGGTCTCCACTGACTGGGAGACCAAATTCCCGTTGTCTGCGGCTAAATCACTTCCTAAACCCACCTCGGACCATGTACCTATTTTCCTATCCTCTGGGGAAGTTCAACCCAGGAAATCACCAAAGTTTAGATTCGAGAAGGCATGGTTAGAAATCCAAGGCTTCCACCACATGGTCTACGAAAGTTGGTCTCGCCCCACCACGGTGATTGAAGCTACCACAATATGGTGTGAAAAAATTAGAAGACTTAGAGGCAAGCTCAGGAAATGGAACATGACCAAATTTGTGCTGATCTGGAGGGATAAAGACTCCCTTCTTGAAGGAATTGAGGAACTAGAGAAGACTAAAGAAATGAAAGATCTGCTACAGGAAGAGCGGAATAGGTTGCTCCAATTCAGACAGGAAATTGACCAACTCTATAGGCTTGAGAAAATCAAATGGCAACATCGGTCTAGAATTTCGTAGCTCAAAGAAGGAGATGCGAACACAGCATTCTTCCATCGAGTAGCCAGTGCCCGGCGTACATCTAACCTCATTCACTCAATCCATTTAGACTGTGGAATGATCCAAGGCGACAAGGATATCAGAATGGCATTCCAGTCCCATTTCAAACTACTTTTTAGATACAAAGCAGACCTAAGAGTCCCCCTCCGTCACGATTTCTGGCTGGACTCAGCGGGCAACTCTGGACTTATGCTGCAATCCCTAGAAGCTCCCTTCTATGAGAAGGAAGTCTGGGAGGCAATCCAACAACTTGGCAAAGACAAAGTCCCAGGTCCAGATGATCTTCTATCAGACATTTTGGGAGAAAATCAAAGGCAATTTGCTCAGGATGTTCACTGATTTCTACGACTATAAGCTCAGACTAGGGAGAATTAATTTTGTGGAGGTTGAGCTGAAACCTAAGAAAGAAGACTCCTGGGGAGTGGGAGACTACCGCCCTATTAGTCTCCTTAACTGCTCTGTCAAGATCATCACCAAGACTCTCGCTAATAGACTGGGAAAGGTGATGGATGGTCTCATTAGCTACGACCAGACGGGGTTCATATATTCAAGACAGTATGACGACGACTGAAGAAGCTATCCATCAATGCCACACATCGAATACTAAGAGCTATCTCCTGAAACTAGATTTTGAGAAAGATTATGATTCGGTCGAATGGGACTATCTCCTGGAAGCGCTTGCTGGAAGAGGCTTTGGGGTTAGATAGATCAGATGGATCCACACATGTCTTACCACTAGCAGAACTGCAATTTTGGTAAATGGGGTGTCGGGCCACCTATTTTCACAGGGCCTCAGACAAGGGGATCCGCTTTCACCACTTCTCTTCACCATTGTGGCAGACATACTCGGTCCATGATAGCTGATTGTAGTAGAGCAGGTTGGATTGTACCGGTGGCCAAGGGAGTAAACCGCAAAGGTTGCTCAATCCTCCAATATGCAGATGATACTCTCCTATTTGGTAATGGAAACCTCGTAGAAACTTTAGGGGATCCTTCTTCATCAATAATATCAAAACAGAATACCTTTAAGTTTCTCTCTGTAGAAAATTCTAGTGAGAGAAACTAACCCCCCCTCCAAAAACCAAAACAAACCCTAGATCTGAAATTCCTGAGGGCAGCGGCAGCTAGGCCGCTGCCCCGACATGAGTACTTCCCCCCCTTCCCACCCTCGCCCCCCCTTACCTTTCCTCCCCTTCCTTGAAGTCTCACTCCCCAACCGAAACCCCCTTCCATCGCGACCAAGCCTATGGCCCCGTCGTCATCCCTAGCGCCTTCAACGAGCTCTCTGCCCATCGTTCTCCCCTCCCATACCTTCCTCACGTTGCTCCGAAGTCAGGGACACCATAGATGGCGGTGGGGAGCTCGTGCCGACGCCACGTCCACCTTCGAGCCCGGGGGGCGAAGACCCAGATCTGATATCCTCAGATCTGAGTGACAGCAAGAGGTCCCCCCCCTCACGTCGCTCTCCCAGACAGGGATGCTGAAGATGACGAGATCCCACGATAGGGAACTCACATCAATGCCGTGTCCATGCCTGGGGAACTCGGTTCTGAGCGACGGTGAGTGTCGACGATAGCTGACTTCAGGTGTCTTCAGCATCGATAGCTCAACAGAAAATACATTGTGTTTGTATTTATGTGGGTGCTGTGGAGGGTGTAGTATGTTGTATTGCACGATTGTGGAGCTTGGGCCCAAAGATAGGGTCCCTCCATGATGTGCGCTCACTTGTCTCAACTTTCTGGGTGTCCAACGATGTCATTGGTGCAATCTTCACAACATCTACTATCATGCTATTGAGCTTCCTCCAGCTTAGGCCACTACCTCTTACAGCGTGTGTGTCTGTGTGGTGAGAAATCGCCTGAGAGAGCAAGAGCATGAGAGAATTGAAGGTATCCTCCCCACAGCTCTCTCTTGGAGCGGGGTTTTTGGGTGGGGGGAGCGAGATAGTTGTTTGGTGAGAAATTGCCTGAGAAAGCACAAACGTAAGAGAGGTGAAGATATCTTCTACACGGCTTTCTCTTTGGTAGTGGCGGTGGGAGCTGTTGGCGCATTTATAGGATGAGTGGAGGAGATCGTGGGAGGCTGCATCCGGGCTGCTTCACCTGATGACCACAGTCGACCCCCACCACCACTACGCCCTCATAATGGAAGTTGACGCCCAACGCCATCGCTCGTTGTGGCGAGAGGGGAAGGTGATACTTTAATCAGCTGGGTCTTGTATTGATTTTCTGATTGAGAGATAGAGTGAGAGAGTGGGTGAGTGAAGATGTTGCTCCTCACTACTCTACATTGGTGTTGGTCTGTATTTATGAGAAATCACTGGAGATAGCAAGGGCGTGAGAGAGGTGAGGGTATCCTCTTCACGGCTCTCTCCTTGACTACGATTTTTGGTGATGGAGTGATTATTGCAAGACTGTGGGAGGATAGGAGGTGTAGACAGAGCTTGGAGGTTGTCAAAACTCTGCATGCGGGGCTTGGGCCTAAAGATGGGGTCCCCCCAGCGAGGAGAAGGTAGGGTTCGACGGGTTATAAAATCCTACCAACCTTGTTTCAGATGTGTGTGCATGTGCCGTGGAGGCAGTGTACGAAGCTAAACTGACGTACATAGAATTTTGCTGGACCGAGCTTGTTTGTCGGCCCACCCTCTAGGGTTGTTGGAGGGATTTGTTGTTTGTACGGGTCATGTTGCTTCATGTATGTTTTATTGTCTGTAGTTTGTAATCTAGCCCAGTACTCTGGATTTGTTTTGTTAAGTTCTTATTAATGAAACAGGGTGGCCATATTCTACCTTTTCCTACAAAAAAAAGTTACATGATCTCTGTTTACATGTTTATCTGTTTTTCTCGTCACCCGCTTACATGTTACACTTGTTACTTGTTCCATACTTGATTATATGATACCTTATTCATGTTGATTGTTCCTTGCTTGCCCTGTTTTGTTGTTCACTGCTTGCTGCTACTTGTCGTCTGTTGCTTGCTCTAACGGACATTTTTCCCTAAACTCTAGATGTTGAGATTGTAGGTGTTAGAGATGAACTGGTTGAAGGACTTAGTGAACAGATATTTTAGACGACGAAGCCGGATTCTTTTATTTAGCCTGCATTAGTTTCTTGTTTTCATACTTTTATAGTCGCTACTGCTGTTTTTTAATACATTGTTTTCGAGTATTTTTGTCCTGAAGTTTATTCCAGATGTTAGATATTATTTTGTGGATTTATTTCATGTATTATTGAAGTTATCCATTGTTTATGTGATTATACTTTGCCTGCGTGGTTGTGATTATATTTCATGTTGTTGAGTTAACTGTTACACTTATGAATGATGTGTTTATATCATTCGCTGGGCCTTAGTTGCGTGCCTGTATTTCCTTATTCTGGAAAGCAGGGCGTGACATTCATTTTCTTTTCTTTTCTTTTTAATTTTGGTTTTCTCCATCTTCTTCTTCTTCTTTAGTTTTGTGCAACTCAATCATATTTGGTTTTACTGCAAAGATTTTGTAACAGTAGGCTCAATGGATCAGAGTTTTCAAAATATTATAATTGAATCTCTGACTAATAATTTTTTAGTTGCTCGAGTGACTAATTTGAAATAATAATTATGGATAAAGAATTTGAATATTTGTTGGAGACGTGTGCTAAAAAAACTCATAAAGAAACCAACTTATGAATGAGCATGTTTAGAGCATCTGTAGTTGTCCCAACTCAAAATTTGGGTATTTAACAATTAGAAATAGGAATTTGGGGTTGTAGCTATAGTCGTTAAACCCAAAATTTGGCTTAAAAAAAGTGACGGACGATAGATCATGTTTCGTCCCGTTTAATTTTTTAAAAAAGTTAATCAAGTGTCAGACGGATATGAACTCTCATCCGACAATTGTGGGCCAAAAGAGTGGAAAATTCTTCAAACAACCCTATAAAACCATGTTCACATAAACATTCCATCTCAGCCCTTGAACCATAGAACATACCAATCGCAAAGCTAACATGTATGCATAACAATTCTCATAGGCATAACCCATAAATTTTATAGGCTTATCATTTTGGAAATTTTATGAATGGACAGTGGATCATCTTCCATACTATCTAATATATATGTTTTTAAAAGGACGATATTTCATCTTTTGTCCAATACATTTTAGCAAAACAATTGTGAACAGAAGAAATTTCATGTTTCGTCAGCTATAATTTCCAATTCCTATTTCGCTTTCCAAATATAGCAGACTAGTGTTCCTCTTATACCTAAATTTTGGGTACTTTGCCAACGAATGTGACACCTTTTACTCAAAATTTGTAAAATTTGGGTTTTTAGCCAACAACTACAAATGCTTTTACAAATAAATAATTCCAAAGTTTGCATAAAAATACCATAAATTACTTAGATTTTTTTCCCGAAATGGACCACATTTTAAAACTAATTTTCAAAATAGATCGCTTTCGAAACTGATTCCGAAGATAGATCAGTTCTCATAGGCCGCAGTTGAGAACTACGGCCTGTTCGATTGTGAGGCCGCAGCTGAAAACTGCGACATCTTCAAAAATGTATTTTTTCAAGGTTTTATATTTGGGCTAGAGAGACTTCGAGACATAGGAAATTTTTTCCAAGCAAAAATTTACTAAATATAGGCCGTAGTTTCCAATTGCGACCTCTGTTATAATCAAAAACTTTTTCCTATGTATAATAATAAATTTTAAAAAAAGTAAATTTGAAAAAAAGGCCGCAGTTGGGAACTGCGACCTATATGTAACGCATTTTTATTTAGAAAAATTTATTTAAGTCTCAAAGTCTTTTTAGCCCAAATATGAAATGAACTTAGGTTGCAGGTGGGAACTGCGGTCTCGAAAAAACACATTTTTTGAAGATGTCGCAGTTCCCAACTGCGGCCTCACAATCGAGCAGGCTGCGGTTCGGTGGATTCGCAGCTGCTGCTTACGAGGACTAGTCTATCTTCAAAATTAGTTTCGAAAAATGGTCTATTTTAGAATTAGTTTCAAAAAGTGGCCCGGGAAAAACTCAAATTTGATTCGAATACGGGAACAAAAAAGTAACAAAGATCCAATCCACAACCCAAAAAATTTCCAACCTCTCCCTGTTCCTCCCATTTCCTTCTGAATTTTTTCCCAAAATGACCCTTTTTTGGAAAGTTTTTCCCAAACTGCCCTACTTTTTTTTTTCTTCCCTAAACGACCCACTCGCTTTTTGAAAAAGCTAGTCTGTGAATATTCCCCTCGCTTTTTCGAAAAGCGAGTCTTGAAAAGCTGATTTTCGTCATCTCAAGACTCGCTTTCTGAAAAAGCGAAGGGATTTATCCTACACTCGCTTTTTCAAAAAGCGAGTCTTGACTTTTTTTGCCCAGCAACACTCGCTTTCTGAAAAAGCGAGGGGATTTATCCCACACTCGCTTTTTCAAAAAGCGAGTCTTGAATTTTTTTTTTGACCAGCAACACTCGCTTTCTGAAAAAGCGAGGAGATTTATCCCACACTTGCTTTTCAAAAAGTGAGTGTCGTTTGGGGCCCAACTATCTCCGACCTCGCCTCCCTCCGTTCGTCTCCCCGTCGAACTCCAAACATGAAACATCCCATTACGTAAAACCTAGATGTATCACTTATTCATTTGACCTCAAACCTCATAATCCCCTCTTCTTAGTTCTTACATCTTAGTTCTTTAGGCGCATATATAAGCATCCAACTCCTTGAGGGTTTGTTCAGTCACTTCCTTCACTGTGTCAGCCTCCGGTACCTCCTCGCACGCCTTCTCGTACTCGAAGCTCATCTTCACTGCACACCCCTCGCCCTTGGGAACCACCTGGTACGTCGCCTTGAAAACTTTGTGACTACTGTGAGTTCACTTATTTTGCTGACACATTTATTAGGCTTAAAACCTACCGCTATCTACTAGTGTACTAATTTTCCTCATATATATATTATTTTACTTTGATTTTTGCTCTCTCATTTCATTACTTAAGCAAATTAGAGAATGATTTGAAATTTTGAGTGAGATTGACGGAGATTAATGAGTGTGTTAGTCTTTGTCATTGTTCCCAATTTAAGAGCTTGAACTTGTAATCTTGTTTCACTTGCTGTGTTAAGTTCCCAATCTCTCGCTCTCTCTCTCTTCCTCCATCTCCCGCTCACTCTTCCTCTGTCTCCCAACGACCACAGAACCCACGCCGCACTCCACCTCCGAAGCACCACCGCACTCGTCTCAGTTGAGCCTTCCGCTCTTGCAGTCGCGTCGACCCTCGCCAGCCCGAAGCACCACCCTTCCGCCAGTCGAGCCTTCCGCTCTTGCTGGGCAGAAAAACTTAAGACTCGCTTTTTTATTTCCCTCGCTTTTTCAAAAAGCGAGTCTTGAGATGTTGAAAATCTGCAACATAAGACTCGTTTTTTGAAAAAGCGAGGGGAATAATTCCAGACTCGCTTTTTCAAAAAGCGAGTGGGTCGTTTAGGGAAGAAAAAAAAAGTAGGTCAGTTTGGAAAAAAACTTTCAAAAAAAGGGTCATTTTGGGAAAAAATTCTTTCCTTCTCTCTATTCACTCCCCACTCGAAACCCTAACCCAAAAAAAAAATCAACCAAAATCCCAAAAACTCGCCCGATCCATTGGTAATGGCGATGGCACGGTCGGTAACCTTTCCGGCATCGTCGCCCTCCTCCTCCTCTTCTCTACCGCGTCACCAGCATCAACCGCAGGAATCTCAGCCGTCAGTTAACGATCGGACGGGTGGCGATCTCCGAGAAATGGACAGCAATTTGGGGTCACTTTGCGATCACATCCAGATCGAAGGGTTCAACAATGGCGTCTTTTCCGACGTGGTGGTCCAGGCAATGGGGTCCACCTACCACCTCCATCGCCTCATCCTTTCTCGCAGTTCTTACTTCAGGTTCGATCCCAAAACTCAGTCCATCAAGAATTGAATGCGTTTAATTTCATTCTCGATATTTTTGTTATGTTTCAACTGGTAAAGAGAGGTGAGTTATGGTATGTTAGCATTTGGATTTAGTAGGAACTAGTAATTTACACGTGCGATGCACGTTTTAACAATTTTTTTAAAAATAACAATTTTGACATAAATGATTCGAACCTTAAACCTCCTTCATATTAGTTATGTACATGCATTGCACATGTTGGTAGATTTACAAATGACACTAAGGCCTTCTCCCATTATAATATTATTATTATTAGAGATTAGAGATTTAGTTAGGAGGACTAGGTCTGTGCTTAGAGAACAACTGTTTATGCAAATCTTCGGTAACCAATTTTGGAAATGGAGATACTGCTGAGGAAAGAAAACTCTAAAGCTAATGTGTAAATAGCGGATTTTGTGGAAGCTTTGTTCTTTTTGTAGCGCAGCAAACTCTTGTTTAGATACTACGTTTAGCATGCTTGATTTGCACTATATGGTCACATTATGTATCGATTTGGCCCCAAAGGTAAGGTAATGAGCTGTAGTGAGCTATTTTCACTATGACGGGAACTAAAACCTATGCAAAGCAATGTTGGAAATGGCGACAGTGCTTGGGAAGGAAAACCTAGACAGTTAAAATCGGTTTTTGGAACTTATCAGTCTAGGAGCGATTAGTGATTAATCGGAAAATAATCGGGGATTAAATCGAAAAAATTGTGTGTGTGTGTGTGTGTGTGTGTGTGTGTATAATTAAAAAAATCATATATCCTAAACCCTATCATAAAACTATTATGAGATTATAAAATATGAACATATAGTTATAAAGAAAAAGAAGAGAGTACTTGGTTTGAGCTGAGTTTGGATTCTGGATGTGGATAGGGTCGGGTTTGCTGGTCGGTTCCAACAAGCAAAAACAACCGGGTTGGGTTTAGGTTTGCTCGAGGAAAGAGAATCAGTTGGGTTTAGGTTTGGGTTTGCGCGAGGAAGAAGATAGCGGCGATGGGGCGAGTTTGGGTATGCGCAAAGACCATAAGGGTTTGGATTTTTGATTTAGATTTGAGTTTGGGCCGGATTGAGCCTAAATAATGCAAACAAGCATGAATATTAAAGAAGGGGATTTAATCGGTTAATCGGTCACTTAAAATCGGTCGATTAACCATTAATCGGCCGATTATATCCGATTAAATCGCTAACTATTGAAATATTGAAAATTGCTAAAAAAATAATCGCTTAGCTTCCGATTAGCGATTAATCTGATTTTAACTACTCAAAACCCTAAAGCTAAAGCCTTTTATAGAATTAGGTATGTGTAAATAGCGTATGTTCCAGAAGCATTGTTTTTTCGTAGCGCCGCGAACATCGTTTAGCAATGCTTGATTTGCACTGTATGGTCGCATTATGTATTGTTTTGGCCCAAAGGTTGGGTAATGAGCTATAGTGTGCTATTTTCGACTGTGATGGAAATTATAAATGGGTAATGCTACACCTACAACCTTTACAACCTTACAACCTTATGTGGCACAATCTCATTGGAGATGTGTACAACTCATTACAACCTACTCTACAATACATTCCAATGAGATTGTGCCACCTAAGGTTGTAAAAGAAAAGGTTGTAAGAAAGGTTGTAGGTGTAGCATTATCCATTATAAATATGTAAGATTACTCTATAATCCACATGATTTTGGTTATCGTAACTTAACCCGTTCTCAAACAAGGCCTGAGCCCTTTAGGTTCATTTTTGATAGTTATAGTAGCTGTTTATAGCAAAATTGGTGTTAGAGAGCATTTACTCAAGTGTATTAGAGAGCAGTTAGCTAACATCTAGCTACAACAATGAACTCTTCTCAGGGGAGTTATTAAGAGTGACCTCTGGAGTTGTTGGTTGGGTTAATTTTAGATATGGGTACTGATATAAGCTGAAATGTTGGTCAGCATGTCATTCTTTAGGCCTCACGACTACAATTTAGAGAGGGGGGGGGGGGAAGGGGGGAAAGATGTTTTAACTAGAAATCCGTAATATGTTGGCTGATACTCGGCATGTCAGCTTGATTAGTTTGGTTCGACACTCGGCATGTCAGCTTGATTAGTTTGGTTCGACTGTTCAAGGAAACATTCTTTTACATTTATAGTTGAGTTAGGTTGATGGTCAGGCCTGAATCAATTTAAAAGTTCAATGAATGAGGATTTAATTAGCTATTACGTTAGTACTGATCCTCTCAACTGTTTGATTTGTCATTTGTGTGACTAAGCCAAAAATTCCTCTGGTCTTTCCCAAAATCTCTCTATTTCATGGAGCCAAATTGCTCACAAAAAAGGTTATGGACTAAATAGAGAATCTTCCACAAATTCGAACAACATGGTTGGCAAATGGGAAATTCTAACTTATGTAGTTAAATTTTATCCAAGTAAGAAAATTTATGGAAAATGGGAGGGTTTCTAAGTCAATCATGTATGTGGCATAAGGGATGAGTCTAAACTCTGGAAGTTTCTATTTGTTCCTGATGTGGCGATAGGCTTGTCAAGTGGGTAGTGTGTAAAATGAGTGCATCTATAAAGCTATTTTTATGTCAAATACATTTTCTTACTGGTCTGTTTCATTATTTCATTCATCTATTGGAAATGATGATTGTTCTTTAGTATTGGCCTTAAGTACATATATTTTTTAGGTGCAACTAATCTTAATGTAATACGTTTGCTACAATCCTAAGTCAAAGCGAATTATATATATATATATATTTTTTTTTTATGACTAATGATGAAATGAAGATCTAATTGGTGTTAAGATTAAGTGTTAGAATACAATTGTCCGAAAACTTTGTGAAGTTTCTACTTATATGCACCCAACTCAACTTGACCTCGCCCTACCCCCCAAAAAAACCAGTCCCATCCCAAGAACCCGCCGGAACCCAAAGAGTTGGGTTCGGGTTTGAAAAACTACAAACCCATTGGGTACGGGTTGGGTCGAGTGTGCATGTATATGCTTCGGGTATGAGTTTGAAATTAGTTAAAACCCGCCCGACCCAGCCCATTTGCAGGCTTATGTGGCGATCTGCTAATATTAAGGTCTGGTAATTTATAGCACATTGTGTCGTGAATTGACAAGCTCCTAACGTATACAAATGACTATTCAATAAGCAAGAAGAAGGAAAGAAACCTCAATAGTGATACTATAAACTGTACGCTCTTGTAGGAAAAGGTAAGAAACAATATATTACTATCAATCTTCTGTCAAAAAGATAACCATCAATTGTCGATAAGAAGTATAAAAGGCCTCTCTTTGCTACCTAATTTGTAAGTAATTACTTCATACTTATTCGAGAAATGGGGATAATGATATTGAGTGAACTAAAAGTGAGGTAAGCAATTAGCTAAGTGTAACAACAAATAAGTTGGGCTAATTTATCAAAAAATACCCTAATACGTTGCACTTCTGGTGCTAAATACCCTGACTTGCTGTAGTCAGCTGATAAATACCATCATGTTTTTCAATATGATTCCAAACACTTTCTGTTAACTTTGCTATCCAAAAAGATTTGCACATGATAATCACGTGACAATGTCGTACAATTTCCAAAAAGATAACCATCACTTGTCAATAATAAGTTAATAGTCCCATTTCCATTTTTTTAAAGTTGGAAGTAATTGTTTAGAAATTTGTGTAGGAAAGCTAGGGAATTTTTATATACTTGCTTATTGATGATGGTATCTTGTCTCTTGTTTGATCTGACAAATCCTGCTTTTGAGATTGGTTTATTTTTCTTACTGTTACGTTTTATTGATTGAATGGTCATTTGTTGGTTTGGATCTATTTAATTAGCGACACTTGATACAGTTTACCACTGCACCTTAAATTTTAGGCAATATAGGGAAATAATGGTGTGTTTTGGTATATGGCCCCTTTGGTTCTTTTGTCCATACTATACCTCATACATGGTTTAACTTATCTTCAGATACCTTCATTATCTTCCTTTCTTCTTTCAGAATTTTTCTTGTTTTAATGAACTTCAGCTACATTAGTTAAAACTCCCACTTGTCAACTGTCCTGTCCGGTTTTTGTGGGAGGCCCCTATTCTTTTTTGGCACTTTGTATTTGGAGAAATTGGAGGAATTTTTATGGCCTAGCATGTCAGACGGGTACATGAGATTCTTCATCCTTTACATATTTTGGAGATGACCAAAAATTGACTTGTGCCCAAGTGGCCGGCAAGGATGAATTTGCATGTTCCTGTCGGCTGTATAGGGATAAGTTTTTGACACATCATATATTTAACATTTACTATCATTACCTTGGACTAGTCACTGACTAACTGAAAAGAAAGAGTTGCTAGAACCTACGAGCAAAATGGCTAGTGTACTACAATGCCTTTGGTAGTCTCTTTCAATGATTTTTGAGCCGATCAAAACCAATATTTTTGGCAAACATGGATAATTGATAAGAGATAATTAATAATTATTAAGTACTGTTGGTTGAAAATTTTGATCTTGCTTTCAAGCATACGTATCTCTACCTGTCTTTTGGGTAGAAACTATCGATATATGATGGTCATCATCATCATCATCATCATATCTATCTAACTAAATGTCAATGGTAGGCACATGCTTCATGGTCCTTGGAAAGAGGCTGATGCGCCAACTGTGGTATTGCATATTGATGATGCCAATGTCAACTCTGAGTCGATTGATATGGCCTTGGCATATCTTTATGGTCATCATCCTAAGCTTCATGACAACAATGCTTTCCGTGTTCTTGCTGCAGCATCTTTTCTTGACCTTCAGGTTGATTTTTTCTGCCATTTAATAAGCTTGGTGTCCCCTTGGACCATTTTTCTGTTCTTTTATATTTATTGTTTTCATTCTTTAATTATTGTCATTTTATTGCAGGATCTATGCGGGATTTGCACAGATTTCATCATTTCTGAACTGTGGACCTCAAACTTTTTAGCCTATCAGGTGTTGGGGATTGCTTAAGACTGCATAGAGGTTATAATTGCATTATAAAAATCCTATTCTATCTGATAAAACATTTTTATGCACTTTCTTTCCAACCAGGTATTTGCAGAGAGTCAAGACTATGGAATTCATGGAGAGCGTGTTAGAAATGCTTGCTGGGGATACCTATGCCAAAGTGGCACTATGGAGTTAAGAGAGGTAAAATTCTAACTAATTCTTTTGATATTATTCTTCTCTATGTTGTTATTGTATCTACGTGAAGGGTTGCTTTAATTTAAGTGCAGGATTCTGTTTCTTATAGGAACCCTTCTCTTAGCGAACAGGTTTAGCCTAGATTGTCTGATTTCGGTCTGTTTCAACGGATTTCAGGATGCATATTGGAAACATAGTTAGAGCAAATTTGGTATGCCCTAATGGTACTTGAAACAATGTGCACATCTTCTAATGATAAACAAAAGCGAAGAGATGAGAATTTTGAAACATAGAAGGAACGAAGATGGAAATCAAAGAAGTAGTTAGTGAGGCTAAATCTAAACTTTATGGTAATTCTTATTATTAGTTACTAAGTAAAGACAAAGCAGATAACATATCACAGATATGTGCTTTCTAAGATTAGAAATTAAGAGTAGAGATTAGGTAATGTTAAGTGTATGTATTAAGAGTGAAAATCAGAGAATTATAGAAGATGAAATTAAAGGGAGATGCACTATTTTTGTAAATTGTAATGGGTCATGTTAGAGAAACCTAGAAAGTAAAATCGAATTAATTCAGTCATAACAGAAAATCAAGTTCTTTCTGAATTAGGGTTAGTGGAGTTACGGATCATTTAGAAAGATAATTAGCAGCATAGTGGTTGGACTTGATGATATCCTTACTAACATTCTTTATCAATGATTCTTACTCTAGAATTGTATTAAAGTTATTATTTTTCATCTAAGCAATAACTAATGAAACGGCGTCAATCAATCCATGAGGCATACCTTACTTTTCATCCAAATTGCTACTTTTCGTCAAATGGTGTTAGGTGCATGCAGAGCAACTAGTAATATGCAACACATTCATGAGGCATAGACTTATAATTATTCTTAAATTATTGTAGTTGTTTGAAGCAAGCAACTAAATATATGAATCCAGTATTCTAAAAGTCCCTAGGCGGTAGTCGGGCGGCCAATGAGAGCTTAGCACATAGACCTTGTAAGTGGGGCCTAGGTAGCTAGGCACCTAGTCGCTGGGCATTTTTTATATATATATTTTAATATATTTATAAGAAAATATAATATTGCATAAAAAAACAAGATTTATATAATACTAAAAAATATTCAAAAAATCATAAATGGGAATTAGCTCAATGGTAGAGCGCCCGTTTTGCGTATTGCCCATTATTAAGATTCCAATGAGAAGGGCGATCGATTTGAGATTTTGAAGATTTGGAGAAAGCATGGGATTTAGGGGATTTCTGATTTAGTGATTTGGTTTTTTTGGGGAGAGAGAGAAGCACGAGGGTCGGGGGTTTTGAGAATGTTGACATTTAAGGGAACCGGTTCACTTAACTCACAAAAAATCTGTCCAAACCTGCTTACACCTGCCTAGGCAGCCAAACGGATTTTTTAAAAGGCCCAGACCCTAGGTGAGTCGGCTGGGGACGGCCTAGCGTCTAGGCGCCCGGCTAGGGGGATTTTTAGAACACACTGCGTATGATACATCTATTATATATTAGGAAGAAAAAACGTTGAAGAAAGTCTACCTTGTAAGGTGTGAATACTGCAAGATTTATCAAGAATTTTACACTATAAAGCCTAGTAGACATGATTATTGGAATGAGTCACAAGACCTATAGTTACTTAAATAAATTAATTGAACGATCAAATAGATAACAACAAAATGAATAAACTATGATTGTCTTCTTTCTATTTCTTCGTTCTCTTCACTTTTTTATTTCTTTCTTCACTAGCAGACAGCCAACGCAAGTGGTGAAACCACTGCGATAGTGCATGATTCTCACAACACTTATATTTAGGGACTAGTAGAAAATTAAATAGAAATTAATAAGCAGTAGTGGGAAGTGGAAGATCATAGGCCTAAAGGAGAAAATAACAAACTGTGAGTGTCCTGAAGAGAAAGAAAGAGGAAGGGACAAGAAGAGTAAGGTGGGAAAGAGTGATTTACTGATCAATGTACTAATGAATGACTAAGTGTATTCCAGGTTTTTAGTTTTTTCGCTAGGCAAGTATATTCCAGAACCTGGGTTGAAGCTATTTGGAATGTGTGAATTTGAGAAGAAGGTGGCTCACAATAGAAGGATTCATGTAGCCAACCCCAAAATTTTGGGATAAAGGTTTTGTTGTTGTTTTTGTAAGTATATTCCAGATGAGGTTCTATAGTGCTTGTCAATTTATGGAAATTGTATCACTATCTATAATTATAGCTTGCATCAAGAATCATCATTGAGTATCTTTTTTTAGTTTTCGGGCCTTTCGGCATTAGTTACTTATTAATGTACTAAGTATATTCAAGGTGAGGTCTTATATTCGAGGAAATTGTATTAATCGGTGAGACTAAATAAGAAATGGGTTTTAAGTTGTTGCTTTATGGACAAAATTTTTAGGCGTTTAGAAACATGTCTAGAAAATGAATGTTGCTAAAATGAGGATGATGAGGTGGAACAAATGGAAAACACTAAAAGATAAGAACAAATGAATAGGTATATATAGATGTAGTTCCAATTGAGGATACAACTATGGAGAACCAACTGATGTCAGGTGCAGCAGAGACCAAGTACAATGCACTCAACGAAGGATGATAGGATTGTAGTTACTGGAGCAAAGACCAGGTTCAGAATTGATTGGATTTGAATAGTGACAAAATGACAATTGTGGTGGATATCATAATTGATAATTGACGGAGGAGATGATCAATAACAGAGCAGAATTGAAAACGAAGAAAGCAAATATTATGTGTGTAGCTCCAGAGATGTGCAATAACTGATCAATTGTTGTCATTTTTTCTTTTACGAATATAACAAAAAATCATATATTGTACTTATTGTGCACTGCTCTAAAAATTGCTTCTACTAAAATTTAAGTTGCTTTCCTTGTGCAACTTCATTCCAAAGGGAAAACAGACTTGATTGCCAAAGATGATAATTTGCCTCCTGACCAAAGTTTAAAGGATAGCTAATCCCGATCTGTTAAGGTTTTTTTTTTTTTGGGGGGGGGGGGGGGGGGGGGGGGGGGAAGTGATCCGATTCTCTTCCAGAATATTTGGATCAGCGATGCAAAGCGGGGCTTGCCCAAGATGCAATATGGGGATATGGTGATTCAGTCCGATCCAATTCCAAGAGGAGAAATCAAAAGAAAATGTAGAAACAGACAAATCAAATGAAAATAAAACCTAGAAAGTAGAAATTTACATGAACTTTATGCAAGTCACTTGCATGAAATCTATGCAGTTTTGAGTGAACTTGCAAGATAACAGGATACACAGACAGAGAAAGAGACAAGGGAAATGAGGTGGTTTTAGACACATTTCGGAGAGATCGCCTTCACGCCTCCTTAGGTCATAATGGAACAAATTATACTTGCATAACACGTACTCCCATTTAAGTTAGATATTAAAATTGTAATATTTAATAGATCAATTAAAATTGTAGAATAATTAAAATATTTATTTAATAAAATGAAAGATTTATGGGAAAATTATTTCGAAGCTCGAAGCTAGAGGTTGATTTATTTTAAAACCCGATGAGTTTCATAAATACTAAACCCCCAACGTCCCAAAATAAATTATGTTTACACCCAAACCTCCTTTTTAATTAATTATTTTACTGATTTATATATATACTAGGTTTGCCCGTTGACACGTGCCTACGGCACGTCTTCGGAACGGTGCACCTTTTTTGATCATATAAAATAGTTTTGGAGGTCCAGCAAATTAATTAAAGTAGCAAACATATTGCAAAAAACTTATTATATGATTTTTTTGATTTTTTAAAAATTATTTTTGAAGTTTCTAAAATTTTAAATTTTTTTGTTTTTAAATTTTCTAAAATTTTTAAAATTTTTATTTTCTTAATTTTTTGAATAGAAGAGGGAGGGAGAGAGAGAGAGAAAAAAAAATTAAATAAATATAGGAGTTGTTTTGAGTGGGAGATTTGAATTTGAGTTTTGGGGGGAATTTTTTGGGGGAAAAATATGTTTTGTAAGGTGAGATCTGGACCTTTGATTTTTGGGGGAATTGAAGGAGAGCCACTTGATAGCTTTCTTTGTGTTTTATTATATAGATTTTGCATTTTCTATATTACCATTCTAAAAATAAAGAAAATTTTCTTCAGAGAATAATCCTCTCAAGGCTTAACTATACAAAATGAAATTAGAAAAATTCGACGTGTTCTGGAAGAATTTTTATTCAGTGAAATTGAATAATCAATAATACTCGGGAACATTTTTATGGGAATCAATATTGATTTTAAAACCCCACAAAATTAAGAAATCCAAATTTCTCAACCACAAAAAAAATATATTTAATTAGGGTTTCATATGGGAATCAATAAAATATTGATGCAAGGGAGAATGAAGATATATAATTAGGGTTTCATGTACTCCATCAAACACCATGATTTATCCTCCTAAAATGAAAACAAAAAAGCAAGGAGAAAAGGAATGAGATTATTTTGAGGATGCATCATGAGGTTTGAAGTACCTCCACTACCACCATCTACTTTTTTCTTGTCTCATTCTTCCATTTATATTCAATTGAGGATTTTCGTTCTCTTTATTTTGTGAGCAAGAGAATGAAAGAAGAAGAAAAAAAATTTCCTTTCCTTTTTGGAATGGATAATATAGAAATTATTAAATAAAATAAAAATTAAGTCAGTAAATAATTTAATCAAAAGGAGAAATGAGTCTAAAAATAACAAGTTTTATGGAGCTGGGTCTTTTAGTATTTATGAAACTCATTGGGTTTAAAAGTAAATCAACCTTTAGCTTTGGGCCTTGAAATAATTTTTCTAATATTTAAATATAATTTTTTTTATTAAAAAGCCTAAACTATAAATTCGATACACCGATCCAATAGTGCCGATTTTGCCGATACAGATTCTCGTAGGGCAAAAATTTTGGAACCTCGATATCATTCCCGATACCAAAACTTTGAACCTTGCTTCCGACTGCTTTGGGCCTTGTTCTTTTCATATTAATTGGGTAATGTATTATTTAACAGTGATGTATTATTTAACAGTGACTATTAAATAGGTCCTGCCTAAACTTTCATCTCAAACTTTGCACGTCCTTCTTACTTCGGATGAACTTTGGGTACCAAGCGAGGAGAAACGGTATGTTTCGTTTCGTATGATTGTCCTATTTTCTCATAAATTTCTGCTATAATTTCTTGAAGTTGATAATCCTTCAATACACTTTCGTTGAAGGTTTGAACTGGCTGTGTATACGCTACTTGCAAAAGGTTCCGCCTCCGAGGCATACCATGCAGAACATGAGAGCTCTAGTTCTGAAATGGGAATGACTTCTTCTGAGACTTCGGAACCTACTGGAAAGAACTTGACTAGTAACAATGGTAAGCATCTAATGGAGTCAGAATTACCACAACCAACTTGCTTTCATCCGATGTTGGATTCAAGTTATTCCAGTCAGATGGGTCGACCTACAATTAATTCAAATGCATGTGGAGCTTCTTGTTCTTTTCTTGAAACACATAATGGTATTGAAGCAATGAGAATTGGGGGAAATGAGGCTTCAGTGGAGGGGCCATCAGGAGAAAGCACATGTTACCAAATTAATAACAATATCTGGCTCCCCAGGGATCAATTAAGCGAGAGCTCTTCTGCTAATGGTGTAATTTCAAGTGATTGGGCAAGATGCAGCGTGCCTCCTCTTTGGGGTGGCAGGATAGTAGGTAGGAGACAGGTCAAAAGTACCAAGGGTAACTGGGGTATACAAGCTGATGAATATGAGGCATTTATGAACATCTTTGAAGGAGGTTCTCTTCTTTATTGTAACATGTCCTTTGAAGCACTGTTAAATGTTCGAAAGCAACTGGAAGAATTGGGCTTTCCTTGCAAAGCTGTGAATGATGGCCTCTGGCTACAGGTCAGGAATCACCTTCCTATATTGACAATCTAGAATTGTTGATGTCCTTATTTGTTTATTTGTTTCATGTAAAAAGTAAGATAACTCACTTATGTTTTTCTGCAGATACTTTTGTGTGAGAGAGTGCAAGCAATAGCAGCTGAGACCTGCAAAAATTGCTGCCTTACTCGATGTGCCTGTAGACAACCCTTTGGGTGTTCTGCACAAGGGGGCGGTCCTATTAGTACTTTCGGTGGTCCAGGACAAGGGGTTCCTATTGGTTATTACAGGTATTACAGAATATTATAGTTTTTTTTTGAGTATTGTATAAAATATTTTATTTACAGTCAATAAATTAGAATAAGGTGAAGTAGCATAGATATATCAACAAATTCTCTCATTTAGTTAATTAATCTCTTCGCTTGTTCTCGTACTAAGTAGTTAAAATCGCTTTTCGGAACTATTCGGTCTTGGTCCGATTACCGATTAATCCGTTATTTTTCTGATTAATCGCCTTAGCAATTAATCGGACCTAGACCGATTACCGATTAATCGGCAATTAATTTCGATTTTAACTGCTTAGTTCTCGTATTGGTCTAAAGTCTAAACAGGAACAAGAAAAGTCTAAAATCTTTTATTTTTAAAAAAACTAAAAAATCTGTTTGTTAATTTGTATACCAAATAACAGGCAAGAGCATGATCGAAGCAATGTTGCTGGTAATATTGGAAATATTTATTTGGCTGATCCTCATGGTGAAGGAAATGGTTCATTTGGGCCTGCACGTGCTCACGTAAGGGGCCCCATTGATGGTCTTGCTGGCATTGGACGTGGTAATACTCATGTGCCTGGTGCAGCTTGGCCTCCAACACGTTATGTTTTCTCTCGTGTACCTTTTGGATTTGGCAATCGAAATGGCCAGCAGTCTCTTGCTAATGATGAACCAGAAGCTAGGGTTGATCTTAATGGTGATATTGCAGGAGATGGGTTGACAGCTTTAGTTAATCTTAGCCAAGGGAGTAATTTCCCGCATGTTAACACAGAACAAACTGACAGTGTTTATGAACTTCCAAATGCTAGTGGAATTCCAGTGCAAATATTGGACTCACAAGAGCATGCTCTTGGAGTGGACTGGGGAAGTTCCGAGGGTTCTTCCATATCCTTGGATTTGAAAACTCCATTACGCCATTTTCCTCCATTTCGCTTTGGGTAAGATTTTTTTGCTTGTGTTTGTTGTGTTATTGCTTTACCTGTAGGTTGTATCAACAGTAAATTTGATTTACTACCCTTACCTTTTCCATGACATGAAATTTGCACAACGGAAGTTTGAATTATAGTAGTCAATCAGCTATTCATTTCTTGACACTCTTGCAGCTAAATTACCACTATATACCCAATCTTTTGAATACCCTCGTATATCTGATATATTGGCCGATATATCTAGTTGGAGAGTAAACCGACACGATATACTTTTATAATTTGTATGTCTTTTTGGGGATTATATCACCAATATATTGGATATTGGCCGATATATCTCCCGATATTTTCCCAAAATGTGTATGTGATATTTGTTCAAAAAGGTTTTTGGTTTTATGGGTTTGAATCAAATCAAAACCGCAACCGTTATCCATACAAACCCAACTCAGCCCAATAACTTTTAGTTTTGTTTGAAATGATTGTGATATTTCAAAACTTTATTAGTTTGTTTGGATTCCTATAAGTTATTTTTTTCTTTTGTTTCAAATTAGATATGTCAAACTTTGTGACGATTTCTATTTCTAAAATCTATATATTTTGTTTATTTTGGTTGATTTTTCAATTTCATTATGCTATATTTTAGTTCGTACATATCTATGTTTGACATCATATGATTTATTGTATATAATTAAAGTGCAATGTGTGCATAATAATACATGTGTTTCATTGATTTGTTTAGTTTCGTATTATTTGTGTTATTTATATGATAAATGTTAGAATGCAATGTATGTACATGTTATGTCGATCATAACAATGATCTCCATATCCCGATATACACAATTCCCTCGGCCGACACGACACTGATATCCGAAATTTAAAACTTGTATATACCCTTATGTTTACCCTACTTTTCAACTAAATACCTTATGTTTATATTTTGACAACTATATACCTTTAAGTTTTTTTACTTTACAACTTAGTACCTGCCTTTAGTTGCCTTTAGTTGACTAAAGATGTGCTTTTTTGGACAAATTTGCTGTTATCCTTCTTCTTCCTCATTTCCCCCTTACTTTCTTCATTGTCATCCCTTTCTTTAACCAAACCTTAGAAATAAACCTTCTTCTAAAAATCTCCCTTCGCGACTCTTTCCTTAACTTACAAACCCCGTCCAAAATTTTCTCTCTATACTAGTTTCTCAACTTAGAAACCCTTAACTTCAATCTCTTTAAAATTCTCAACTCCTAATCTTTCTATACTGATTGGATCAAAATTGGGTCTCAACTAAACAAAATTAAGATCCGTTGGGGGAAGATTGAGGTCAAATTCAAAGGAAGACAAGGAAATAGGAATCAATAATTTTGGTGTTGTTAGGAGGATAAATGAAGTTTGGGTCTCCTTGATTGTAATTCCTATAGTTGATCAATCATCACTCCTCTGGCCATTCCTTCTCAATTCATCAATTTCGATACAATAGTAGATGTGAAGTTTGAAATCTTGTGTGCAATTAGAGGATTAAATTATTGAAGATGATGGTAATGATGTGGTGGTGATTAGGAAGCATGAAGGTCAGAGGAGGTGGTGGTGGATGGGTGGTTGGAGAGAGAGAGAGAGAGAGAGAGAGAGAGAGAGATCATCAAATGGAGGTATGAAGTTGGAAGAAAATGAGAGAGAGAAGGGGGGGGGGGTAAAGAGGAAGAAGACAAGGGCAAAAATGTCAAGAAATAACACGCCTATTGCATGGAAAAATTTTCTGTCAAAATACAAACAGCCCGGTAACCATAAGGTATTGAGTTGTAAAGTGAAAAAACATAAAGGTATATAGTTGTCTACTAGGAAGCACGAGTGCTTCCAAATGGTCAATATATTCATGTCGGGTGCGTATCGGGTGTCGATACTACTCTCGGGTGCATACCTAAGGAATATCCATTTTTTTGATACATTTTTGCAACTTTTGGACACAATTATGTTTAGATAAATATTTGGGGACCTAGTGTAATTTCAAAAACTTGATGTTTCAAGTTATGCTGAATCAAAAAACCAGTATACCCAAAGTTTAATAGTTTGATTATCATTTTTTCTCAAAAAATGCTCATAATTATAATGTATTCATGTAGTTCTATGAAATTGTTCAACTATTTCCATTTTTAACAAGATAAATATTATTTATTCGTATATATAATATAAGATATATTATATTTAACTTACCCACCAATGCACATGTATCCTATTTTTTTGTAAAATCATGTAACCATGTACCCGTGTCGTGTCGTGTCGTACCCGCTGTATCCGTAGATGTGCTTCATTGGTTGTCTAAATGTAAACATAAGGTATTTTGTTGTAAAGTAGGGTATACATAACGGTATATAGTGGTAATTTAGCCTATTCTTGCACATGTTTTCACCATTATTGGATGATCCATTGGCAGAATAGGACAAAGAGTACTTAGTGATTTATTAGTTGAAATGAATCTCTGACTGGTTGACCATTGAGTGGAATAATTTAAGTGGTTGGTAATGTAAACGGAGTTCTAATATGAAATGTTAAAGAACAGTAAACAGAAAAGCCACAACAGGCATTCGATCCTTTACTGGAATGTGGACCAACTTGTGAAAGCATAATTTTTATTACCATGAGTGATACTTTGTCAGTTTATAAGTATCTCTTAATTAGTCCTATCTGTTCTGGTAGCTAATAGAAATTATGCCTATTTTATATGTAAGTTAGTACTGGTAATAATCAGTTAATCACAAATAAGCATTGATACCATTAGTAAGAGAGAGCATCACCATAGGGCCCATATAATTGGGGATCGGTGCAAAATGTTCTCATAATTTGGTTATGCTATGTATTCGATGGTAATTTGAAAATTAGAACTATCAACAATTATATTCAATTTTTTGGAGAAGGATATCCCCATGTTGGTCAAAACTAGGCTGTTTTCTTGCACCGCACCCTAGTGAGCCAGTTCATTAGTAGAAAGACCTGCCCTATTGTTGGTCATATAGTTCAAAGTCATGCCACTGTTACTGTTTTCCTTTAATAATATTGTAAAGTGGGTAGTATCTGATTTGAGGCTATTGTCTAATATATGCTCTTTTACCTGCTAGTGCGAAGGTTGCCTGGAAATTTTCTTTCTTGTACTATCAAAAGTATTCACAGGTACAATGTGTACGCGATTGCTCTATCTTCTAAGATCTAAGTCCATAATTGATGTTTTTATGCCTAAACTAGGTTACACAATCAGATTAAAAAGGTTTCAGCCTAGATTTCAGTCATCATAAGTTTAGGTTGCAGTTGCATGTAATAGACTGCATATATCATATTACTTTTCTACACTTTTAAAACTCCTGGTATGTCTAGTAAATGTTCGCTTTGAAATGGTCTTGCTGACAGGACTTTTTGCCTTTTATCCAGTGATTTTGGACATGGTTAACTAGTTTGATTGTGTCCTGGCTGTTTTACCTAAGTAATGGCAGTCACTTTAAAAAAAAATGTTAACGACATTTTATTTATCCAAATCAAATTTTATAATTAAATTATATTGTCAAATTTAGCATGATGGTGTCTCTGTAGAATTACGATATAATCTAAAATGCATCTGCCTGGGCTGATTCTTCCAAATTCTTCTTCATATTTATTTTTCTGAACTTTTTAATGACTTGAACCTATGTAGCACGACTAGTTCCTGGCAAGGAGCCATACCCATACAGGACATGACGGGCACTGACATTTCATGGACACTCCAAAGAGACTTGGCTGACAATCCTCCTATTTGTCCCAAATTTTACAATTCATCTTGTATTTTGGACACTTATTTTAGGCACTTCTTGAACAATTTTTGGAATGAATGATTAACAATTTGCAAAAACATATTACTATTTCTATACTAATGAACTCTGTTTGCTAGTATATGGTTGAGTATTACCACTTCTTTGTGGACAGTGTCTTCAATTTGATTATGAGCTCCAAATTAGATTGTTGAACGTCCTGATTGGTTTTTTGCATAATTGAGATAATATTAAGTTATATTATATAATATACAATATTAAAACCTGTCCATGTGTCCACTTTTTGCAAATTTGGTGTGTCTCATACCGGTACCTGTGACGTATCCCATACCCATTTCCTATCCATGTTCCTAGACTTAAACTAATGTGGTAATGTCCTAACATTCTTTCTTTGCCTAGTTCTTAGACAGGTAGAGTCTAATATGGTCTTCACTCTCAAGGTAGGATGCTGTCTGATTCTACCTAAGGTTTTACTTTTCTCAAGGATATCTAATAGTTGTCTCTGTTGGAGTATTTTAATAATGAAATTTTTTACAAGTTGGAGAAATTATTAAAATAGATTTTTTACAATGTTGATCTCTAAAATTGTCCAACTCATGTTAGCACCTGAAATCTGTTTAGTGACAGATTTACTCTTAATCTCTTCAGCATGGACAAAATGGCCCTGGTGATGAGCTGGGATTAGTTTCTTAACAATGAAGGGTTAAAATGGTTGTATTGCCCTCATACGATTATAGGGCTACAGAGTTAATCAATTGCAATTCTCTCTCTACTCGGTTTATTGTTCGCCTTTTCTGTTTCCCCCTTTCCAAAGACCGTACCTTTGCTTTGTCAAAAACTGTTTTATCTAGGCGACGATGCAGGAGACAAGGAGAAAGAGGGGTTGGGCAGGATTTGCTGCGAAAGTAGTGAAAGAAATTTATTTATTTTTTTTTTTTTTGAAAAAAAAACCGGTTCCAGAGAAACTTCGTACATGTTTAACTGAAAAAAAAGAGTTACTAAAATGGTGCTTTGAATATCTGTGAAGCATGAACACGTCAACATGGTATTTAGAATATTTGGAACTTATACTGGAAAACACTACCTATTTCAACATAGTAAATAGAATATTTTGTTCTCGCTGTGTCCCGTTGTGTCTGTCTGTGCTTCTTAGGTGAATATGGCACCTACAAAGATTTCGGGTGGTAAGGTAAACATAAATTTTGGGCATTTGACATTAGAAGTCCCGTAAAATAAATTTCTAATAGTACTTGTTTGTACCTACTGGCTACTACTGATTTCATGCTAATGTTTGTCTGCTAGCAGGGCTAGGTCTTTCAATCATTATTTACTTGATGGTTCCCTTGAATCCCTTCAAAAGTTTGACAATATAATTGCTCCTGACAACTCACCCATTCATTGAAATCTTAGGGTAGAGTTCGAAGATGTGTACAGGCTTACCGATGCCCAAGTGAAGCATTCGCCTGAAGTATTCTATGCTGGATCTTTGTGGAAGGTGGATAAGTTTGATTTTTTTTCTATAAACTTGAATCTTTTTCACTGTAATAATCAACCGTGACTGAAACTTACAGGTAAGTGTCCAGGCTTTCAATGATGAGGATCCTCAAGGAAGAAGGACTCTTGGTAAAGTCTTAATCTCCTCTCTTAGGAATCACTGGCACATTGTATTGAGAATCTAAGGGAATAGGCAAAAGTGTTACTCACTCTTGTTTGTATTTTTGTTTTGGTCAGGTTTGTTTCTTCACAGGCGCAAAGCAGAGGTGACAGATTCTTTAAGAAAGGTAAGTTAATGTTACTTGATGATGAATAAACATGTGTATTAAAACAGTGTTGTTCTTCATTCACACCTTGTGAAGTAATGAAATTCTTATTTGTTCATATTTATAATATTGGTTTTTTCCCTCGATGAATTCAAATTTGATTGTCTGTCCACAAGCTCATTGTAAATAAAGTTGTAATGATAAATATTTGTTTTGTTAGGTTCATATGTACGTAGATACCCGGGAGAAGGTGACAGCTCGTTATCAGGTACTATAATCTCAAACAAATTTTAAGATTTTGTTCTGTTATTTCTCTGGATATTTTGCATAAAGATACGCGAACTATACCTTTCATCTATAGCTGATTTGCCCATCAAAAAGAGAAGTCATGGTGTTCGGGAGCTTTAAGCAGGCAGGGACGCAATTACCAAAAGCTCCGAAAGGCTGGGGTTGGCGTACAGCTTTATTATTCGATGAGCTTTCTGATCTCCTTCAGGGTGGCACCCTTAGGATTGCAGCGGTTGTTCAGCTTGTTTAAAGCTGTAAATGACGTTACCTTGATGTGCATAATTTCTGTGGTTTGATCATAATTGGGGGTCACAAATTTTTGTATATAAGTTGTAAAAGGACTAGTCTTAAACTTGTCTGTTGAATAAAATAATGCAATAATAGCAAGGTTATTCTCAATAATGAATTTGTTTCTTTTTTTTGCGAACCATGATCTCAAAGTCATATTCTCATTCTCATCAAAATATTATACAATTCAAGTTCGATATGGGGGGGAAATGGCTCATGTAATCAGTAGTGATTCTTACATAGAGATGATTATGTTATTTTGAACAATATATTATTTTGACAGAGATAAATCCAAAGGAGCAATGGATAATGTTAGTTGTACTTTTTTTTGTACTATGATGGTACAGTTTTATGTAGGTCTATATAGAGGTCACATTTGTTAACTATAAGTAATACACGAAAGATAGTACAACTGCAATTAACCATATGATTCATCTGTTCTTGAAATTACATTATACCGGTCTATGATAAGCCTATTCACTAATGAGTAAGAGTTCGGGTTTTAAGCTCCTGTTTGCACAATCTCTTATAATTAGATAAAGAGACTCTGAGAGAAGTAGATGCGTGGCTCCGCCTTGTTCCAGAAACAATAATACTGTACCCCAATTATATGTGAGAATCAATACTGATGACATTAGCCTTTTGCACATATCAGACTTTATCGGGACTCGATCAACTTAAGATATTTCATTACCTTTGTTCTGGGCATATCATTTTTGAAAGTTAATGATAATGGTAAAAATTGCAGCAAATCAGGGTCGTGCAATTTTAGTACAGATCTTAAAGGTTCTACAGACAGAGGCTCATTATGAGAAACACCAAGCCCATGAGGGTTGTAAATCAAATTTCTTATTCTCAATAAAAGAGTAACCGGGGCCATCTCTTAATAGAGGAAAAATCAGACGAGATAACATATGCATATCAATCTCCTAACTGTTTCTCAGGCCTATAAATCCAACCCCCCTCCACTCTCTCTCTCTTTGTCAAAAGGTAATCTGCAATTTCTCTCTCGAACTATCTCTCTCTGGTTCTGATTTGAGCATCGGAGGGTCTGTCGCCTGGGCCATTACCCGGTGTTTCAGGCTTTTTGCAGGTCCAACGGCCGCGTCAGCAACCATCAGATTCAGATCATGGTGCTCTTTCAACGATTCAGATCCAATTTCAGGAGCTCTAACCACTTTTTATGGCGACGATCAAATGTTAGATCTTTAGTAATTTCCTTCAAAATATAAACTCGCTATCAGTTTGCTCTCACACCAAAATAAGCAGTAGCGGATTTGCGCCGTATGTAGGAAACTACACATATCAGAACTTGCCGTGAGAAACACCGAGTTCTCCAGCCATGCCACCAAGGTTAAGAGGGAGAGCAGCGGACTCAAGCCGTCTAGTAAACTCTCTTCGTCAGCAAGCTCCCCGGGGACCATATTCCTCCTCATCAGCCAGATTTGCTCCAACAGCCTAATCAAGTTCATATCAACGGAGAGGCACCGGGGGCTCCTGACAAAGCTGCGCCATGAACAACACCCTCTACCCGACCGTGTCTCAGTACACAATGTTGCCAGTGACTCGATGGCCTCGCACGGTCGGGTAGAGGGTGTACTGAGTGTCGATTGGGTAACGCTCACTATCTCACTCCCAAACGACATAGCACGCTAACCCCGTTAACGCGCCTGGTATAAAGAGGGGCGCTAACAGGGTTAGCGTGTCTATACTTGGAATTTTTTTGCGTACACCCCTACTTGAGGAGTAGTCTCCCCCACTGTCCACCTATCACGCTAACCCCGTTAGCGCTAGTGGTATAAAGAGGGGCGCTAACGGAGTTAACGGCCCTGGTATTTGGTGAGTTTTTTTGCACACCCCTACTTGAGGGGAAAAGTGGGTATCCCCTAGCACACGCTAACTGAGATAGCGCGGAGAACATCACTAGTGGCGCTAACTCAGTTAGCGATAAGGACTTTTTGGTATTAAATTTACAAACATGGATAGTTTGGTACATACTTACAAAAAGGAGAGATAATTTGGTAAAAAATTCAATGCTCGACCACTTTTTGTCTCATCTTTGTTTCCCCTTTTTTTTGGTTAAATAAACCTTGGCCAGTTTTTATTATAGAATGCTCGCTCTTTTCCTAGCTCTCACGGGTGGGGAAAGTACACTTCAAGATCGAAATAAATGAGAATCAATACATACTTTAGATATTGCTAAAAAAATACATACTATAGCTACATTAGGCACATTAACGTTCATACTATTTTTCTCAATCAGCACAAGGCAGTCTTCGGTACATTAATGCATGATGCATGAAGGTTGCAGTGTTTCATGTTTTGTTGCACATTTAACCAATATTAACAGCATAGCTTATAAACCTACTTGACTGATTTTGAAAATGCAGTCTCACAGACACCAGTTTAGCCATGCAGACGCCTTACACCAAGACACTCAATAGTTTCAATGAAATAATTTCTGACAAAAAACATCATAATTTGTCGAGAACATCATGCTTTTATTTGGACAAAGACCATCAGAAATTGTGTTCAGTTTCTGGACAATCAAACTTAAATTGTACAGTTCACTAACACAGTCTAATTAAGCCTCATTCACCGCATAAAGTTAAAATTTATGAAACGTCCACACTAAAACACAATCCAATTAAACCTCAACCAAACCACACATTTTGTATCAACAATTCAACATCAACATAAACTCAAAATAAAAAATAATTGGCGTGCATCCCAGAAGCTTTATAGCTTACTCGTAAACTGAACAGCACCAATGCATATACAAAGTCGTCACATGTCTTGCTACCTTCTCGCTTGAAATTTCAATTAAAAAATTGTTATTTTGGTCCAAGCACACTGCTTAAAAATAATTAGCCACGCGACATGCCTTGTGGCTTTAGATTTCCAAATAGAACCTACAAAAGTAAAATAAACCATGCACCCAAATGGAGGAGTTCTAAGTATTAGCAGATTAAAGATGGTGAAAGAAATTGGATACTATAATATATATTAGGTTTTTAACATATAACATGATGAAACTAAAGGAACAACAGAACATCATCTGATCAACAAGTCAATGCCAATAACCTATTCGCACTCAGCTATTCACACTCAGCTTAAAATTCCCATATGATTTATAGTTCAGCAGTACATGATAGAGAAATAAATTTACAAATTTTTTTTTACCAATGAGCGAACAGAAATTATCAACCTGCAAATAGAAGGATTTAACGTTCAGATGCTTGATTCTCCTTTGTAAAGATGTCTGCATTTTTGGATGTACAAGCAACAGGGCAGTCTCTCGAGCAGGAGAGTCAAATTACAGATGAAGCATAAGAGATAAAAGGTATTGTAACTGAACTTCAATTAAAAATAAATGACTTCTACGAAAGTTAAAACATCCATACAAGTACAAAGACTTGATGGCATACCTCATAATGCATATGAAATCATATACACCAAGAACTATAAATAAATAGCACTGCAATCATCCTATATATCCGATGCCAAACCCCCACGGCTCTTCTCTTCTGCAGAAGGGTTTGAAAGAAAGAAAAAGAGAACGAGCTGTACATCTGAAGAGAGAGAAAGTGATCTCTCTCTCTCTCTCTCTCTCTCTCTCTCTCTCTCTACATGAAGTAACTGAGTGCTTTCTTCTTTCTTGACCCACCTTCGCCATAGAGATCGTTCCACTGTAGGAGCTCGTTCATATTTGTAGATTCCGATGATACACTGGCACAAACCTATTATCCAAACCATACAACATACATATCAACAGATTTTGCAGGTTTTAAGTAAATTATATTTAAGTTGCATGTAAAAGTGCACAGAAAGTAAAGGGATGAGGACCCTTCTGGTGTTAGTTATATATATACTACTATTACAATGCTATATTTTCAAATACTCTTTAGGTTGTCTGTGTCACAACTTTAATCCACACAAAAAATTTACTGAAAAAGAATGATGTCAATCATAAGTGTGTAGATAGTGATGGTAATTGCATACAAGTCAATGCATGATGTTTTACTACGATGGAGTAAATATTCATGTGAAATTCTCATTTTATCACATTGGACATGGCAAAAAATTATTATTTTTAATAAACAGGAAAAGACACCACAAACATACAAACATGCTTATGTCAGTGGCTTCAGACACTCCCTTTAGAATTAGAAATAGTGATATTTTTTTGGGAAAGTAATGTGGGAATGCAGGAATATAAGTGTTTTTCCTCTTAAGGTCTAAATAAATTTCACTCGGGAGGATGTACCTGCTCATGAGCATATTTGAAATCATCCATATTGAGAGGACGAATATCATCACTACAATGTAATGCTGGTAGCGGTCTATCTTCTGCTAGTGCTAAACTTCTCTCCTGCAAACACAAAAACACCTAATTGTTAATATGAAGCACTTTACAGAATGAAAAATAAGAACAACGAGACAGATGTTGATTCAAGTATTATTTGCTGTCACTATGGCATAACAACAACAAGAAGAGGAATCTTTTTACCAGGATTACACAAAAAACATCGAACAACGAAGGGAGGAGGTAAATGACCAGTGTGGTCAGAACCGACTGGGTTCAACGAAACCAGTCACTCAACCAAATCAGCTCACTAATTTTGAAAGAAAAATAAATGGTAGAACCAGGATTCGGACCTGGGCAGTATTGATAACTATCCGAACCAGATAACCAGAATACACTTTCGCCAACTTTGATATAAGGATACTTAAATTTAGGATACTTAAATAAGATATATAATTGATGATACATTATATATAAGCAAATGAAGGTTCCTTCTTATATCGAACCCGGTTCAATTGAAGAAAAATCCGGTGATCTCACCACATTCACCGCCTCGCAGAGTCACATGTAATAGATGAAAAAAAGGATGGGTAAACTTGTCATTTGACAAAATAACTCTAATTCTTCACTTCATCATCCTTGTGAAGCCCACCCGTCAAATCACCATTTTCAACCCATTTTAGATCTGTAATCTTCCTTACACAAATCAATTCCAGCCAAAATAATACGTGATTTTTTCGTTTATTCATGAATTTGCATATCTCGCGATTTATTCCTGAATTGCCGAATAAATTGCGAATTCATTCGGCTACTATCATATTTGCGAATATCCTGAATTATTCGCGTATAATGTTACTATGATAGATACGTTACTATGATAGATACCACTGAGAATCTTAACAGGATGTCATGTGACTATGGAGGGAAGTGGGCCGTGTTGGGGGTCATGCCTAACTTCGCCCAGGCCCTACCCATGGATATACAGTCGGGGGTTTGTGCTTGCTAGTGCTGGTGCGGGCCTAGACAGATAAGCTCATACACTACTCCTAACGTGCCAGCACGCCCAACACATTAGGATGTTTTCTTGTTTATAGATAGCATTATAAGATCTATTCTCTAGTTTAAGCACACGATAATTTGTTATCCACTTCAGAGTTAGATGAGAATAGTGCATTCCCTCTTTTAACAATTATAATATTGAGCGAATACATTCAGAATAAAACAGTGTTGGAGTCCCTAGAGAAATAAGAAGGGAGGAAAAACAAATAGAAGTGAAACATCTGGAAAGATAAACTCAAGAAATTATTGTGTGCAATTCTTGATTTTGTCACTAAAGGAAATAGGTACATGACTTTGTGAATGGGCAACATATATAGAGATATGGTTTTGTATCCAAATCCCTAAGACGACAAAGAATTTAATGTTCGAACTCATTCATATTGCTAGTCTTCTCATACTTCCCCACCCTCTACTTTATATATATATATATATATATATATATAGGGTAAAAGGGATATGAGCAACTTGCTCATTTAGTAAATGAGCAATTGATTATGTGGCATACATGTGATACATTGGACAACCAACACTTTTAATGATTTTCCAATCACATGTATGCCACATCATCAATTGCTTATTTACTAAATGAGCAAGTTGCTCATACCCCTTTTTCCCATATATATATATATATATATATATATATATATATATATATATATATAGTAATGTTCCGTTGTGCACTAGGCCTCCATGTGCACTTGGCCTTCCCGCCTTCGTATAGACGATCCAAACCGTTCACATTGATCTACACATATAAATTAGTCTAAATATGTAAAATCAAATCATTTGCAATTTATTTGCCCATCCATTGAAGTGTTACAAAATTGTATGGCTGAAAATCGTTATTTTTTAGTCACATGATGGATGGGCAAATAAATTTCAAATAATTTGATTCAACATATATAGACTAATTTAGACGTGTAACATATTTAGACCAATTTAGAATAATTTGATTTAAAATATAATTAGTCTAAATATATAAAATCAAATCATTTGAAATTTATTTGCCCATCCATTGAAGTGTTACAAAATTGTATGGCTGAAAATCGTTGTTTTTTAGTCACATGATGGATGGGCAAATAAATTTCAAATAATTTGATTTAACATATTTAAATTAATTTAGACGTGTAGATCAATGTGAACGGTTCGGATCGTCGATACGAAGGCGGGAAGGTCGAATGCACACGGAGGCCTAGTGCACAACGGAACAGAATGCACACGGAGGCCTAGTGCACAACAGAACATTTCTCTCTCTCTCTCTCTCTATCTCTCTATCTCTCTCTCTCTCTCTATCTATCTCTCTCTCTCTCTCTATCTCTCTCTATATCTCTCTCTCTGTCTGTCTATCTCTCTCTCTCTCTCTCTCTCTCTCTCTCTCTCTCTCTATATATATATCTATCTCTATCTATCTCTCTCTCTCTCTCTCTCTCTCTCTCTCTCTCTCTCTCTCTCTCTCTATATATATATATATATATACACACTAGTTATTTACACGTGCGGTGCACGTCTTTATAAATATATATATTTTTAAAAAAATCCAACGTTGTCTGACATCGAACCTAAGACCTCCTTTATATTAGTTGCATATGTGCATTGCACGTGTTTGTTTCATTACAAATGAAGTTTATTTGGTGACAAACTCTCTCATTAAAATAGTGTGTGTGTGTGTGTGTGTGTGTATATATATATATATATATATATATATATATATATATATATATAAAATCCGACGTCTGACATCGAACCTAAGACCTCCTTTATATTAGTTATATATGTGCATTGCACGTGTTTGTTTGGTTACAAATGAAGTTTATTTGGTGACAAACTCTCCCATTAAAATAGTAGAGATATATAATTTTTTTAAAATCCGACATCTGACATCGAACCTCAGACCTCCTTTATATTAGTTATATATGTGCATTGCACGTGTTTGTTTGGTTACAAATGAAGTAAATTTGGTGACAAACTATCCCATTAAAATAGAATATATATATATGGGAGTCTTCCATTGTAAACGCAATGGAAGTACAAACGATGCGTCTATCTATCCTATGGATGATCTGAACCATTCACGTTGTTTAACATGGCAAAATTAGTCTATGGATGAGAAATCAAGTCGTTTGAGAATTGTTTGCCCATGCATTGAATTGTTACAAATTGTATGGCTGAAAAATCATTATTTCTTATAATGACATGATGCATGGACAAATGAATTTCAAATGACTTTGATTTTATATTTCTAGATTAATTTGGCCATGTTAAATAACATGAATGGTTCGGATCATCCATAAAATAGATAGAGCACCGTTTGCACTTCCATTGTGTTTGCAATGGAAGACTCTCATATATATATATATATATATATATATATAGGGATATGCTCAGTTGAAAACGGGTTTGTTTTCACGGGTTTGGAAAACAGCGATCTGAGCCATCGGATCGATCATGATCGTGATCAACGGCTCAGATCTGCCTCCCCATAACCCGTTTCAATTGTTGAGCGGAGGGTTATTTTGGGAATTTCGTCCCAAATAACTCTTCGCTGAACAGATTCTAAAAAAAATAATATAACCTAGGCCGTTGTTGGGAACAACGGCCTAGGTTATAAAAAATTGAATCATAGGCCATTGTTTGGAACAACGGCCTTGTTTTCAATATTTATAACCTAGGCCGTTGTTGGGAACAACGGCCTAGGTTATAAAATTTCTATAAAAATTTATAGAAATTTTATAACCTAGGCCGTTGTTCCCAACAACGGCCTAGGTTATAAATATTGAAAACAAGGCCGTTGTTCCAAACAACAGCCTATGATTCAATTTTTTATAACCTAGGCCGTTGTTCCCAACAACGGTCTAGGTTATATCATTTTTTTCAAAATGAATCAGGCGAAGAGTTATTTGGGACGAAATTCCCAAAATAACCCTCCGCCACTTAAGTCATATAGGGTGATGGGCGGGCTCGATCTGAGCCGCTGATCGCGATCATGATCGATCCAATGGCTCAGATTCGTGTTTTCCAAACCGTGAAAACAAACCCGTTTTCAACTGAGCATATCCCATATATATATATATATATATTATATTATTATTATTATTATTATTATTATTATTATTATTTATTTATTTATTTTTTTAATTTTTTGCAGGTAGCAAGCCTAAAGTGGTATATGTACTGCGGTTCTATATATATATATATATATTATTATTATTTATTTATTTTATTTTTTTTTTTAATTTTTTGCAGGTAGCAAGCCTAAAGTGGTATATGTACTGCGGTTCTAAATGGATCGTGCCATGGGCCACATGAGAATTGTGCTATACCACGGCCAAGCCCAATTCAATTTGTGCCTCAATTTAGAAGCCCAAAGCTGACCCACTTTCAAATAGTACTAAGCCCATGTACCGCAAAAGAGTGTGCTTGCGCACGAACTTTCTGGCCGACCCAGTCTCAATTCCACCGTTTTTGACAGGTGAAAGTAGTGGATCAAGAGTTTATACGAAGAGGGAAATGCAAAACAAAGCCCCCAAATTTGCAGCTATATGCTACCAAGCCTACCATACATGCAAAATACAATTGACACACTGGTTTATCTTTCCTATGACTAAAGAAGGGGTTTATGAAGTTTGTAAGTATTTAAGACTTTAAGAGAATCAAACACTAGTGTGGTTAACTAGGTTTCTCAATAAAAATTTAGAGACCAAGAAATTGCAAGAGTGAATGAAAAGCATTTTGGTACCTATCTATAAGAATAAAGGAGATATTCAAATTTTCACAAACTATCGTGGGATAAAACTTACAAGTCTTACAATGAAACTTTTGGAGAGAGTAACCGAGCAGAAAAAAGCAAACGATAGTATCGAAAAATCAATTCGGTTTTATGTCGAGAAGGCTGACTTTGAAAGCTATATATCGATTTAAGATAACGGAAAAGTATATCATATGGCTTTTATTGATTGGAAAAAGGCTTTTGAAAGAGTTTCTAGGGAGATTTTATGGTCAGTTTTACAGAAGAAAGAAGTGTCCAGTAGTTAAATTAATGTTGTTAACAATATGTATGATGATGTAGTACCTAGTGTTAGAACGAGTGGGAGGAGGTACAGAACCCTTTCGTATTATCATAAGTTTGGATCAAGTATCAACCTTAGGTCCCTATCTATTTTTATTAGTTAAAGTTGAATTAACTATGAATATTCAAGATAAGGTCCTGTAGAGCATGTTGCATACAGACGTAGTTTTGATCGATGAGACTAGAAAAGGCAGCTTCTCAAAATTAGTAAGATGGTGCAAAGCATTAGAATATAAGAGATTTAGCATTAGTAGGACTAAAATAGAGTACATGTATTGTAAGTTTTGCAAATCTCAGAGAAAGGACTAAAATAGAGTACATGTATTGTAGGTTTTGCAAATCTCAGAGAAATTACGTGTAGTTTGCATTGAGGACCAAGAATTGCCTAGAAGTAAGCACTTTCATTGAAATCAATGTGGTTGTTACACGCACTTAAATCGAGATGGTTAAAATGGAAAAATTACATCGGAAGTTCTTTGCAATCAAAAGGTGCCTTCGAAATTGAAAAGAAAAAATTAGAAGACAGCTACATGACCAGCCTTGCTTATGGAATTATAGTGTTAACAACATGCCCAAAAGATGAGTGTAGCTCAAATGAGAATGCCAAGGTGGATAGTGAACCAATTAAAGGCCAAAATAAGAAATGATTGAATACGGATGAGTAGAGGTTGCTCTAATTAAAGATATGCCTCAGGACCAATTGAGGTGACTTTGACACATACAACAAAGACCAGTATCCACCCTAGTTAGGAAAATTGAATGAATGTAAGTTAAGGAAGCAAAAAGGGGTAGGGGTACATCCAAACATACTTGGGTTGAAGCTATTAATAAGGAATTGAAAAGCGTTAATTTGACGAATGAGGTGGTCCTCAGCAGAGCTGAATGGAGAAGAAGAATTCATGTGCCGACCCCAAAATTTTAGGATGCAGGCTTTGTTGTTCGTGTTCTTGTTCTTGTTCTTGTATACTCAAGAGATAAGTGAGAGAGGACGAATTGATTGGGAAGTCTTGAACTAATATGAATCAACTTTCTCACCTTCCTGTATACGTGGAAAGAAATTCTACTATTTAAACACAAAATCTAAATGATAAAAAACCAACCTTCTTTTCCTTTCCCAAAATCTCCCTAATTGGACAATGCGCTGCAGTAACACAAAGATTCTGCAACCAAAATATAAGACACATAAGCCAGCTCTATGCTGATATCATTTCTGCAATAAACCAAAGACAAACCAACCTTCAGGTCACTTCCTGAATACCCATCAGTCATATTTGCAATCGCTTCCAAATCAACAGTTGATGACAAGTCTTCTTTGGCCAGAATTACTCTGAGAATCTTCTCTCGGTTTGATGAATCTGGCAAGTTTACCATTAATCTGCGAAACAAGATAACTGCATTTAAATTCAAACTATAAGCAATAATATGTTACATACTTAAGAAGTCAAATTTTCAAACCTCCGAGGAAGCCTTCTTATTACAGCCTCATCAAGGTCAAAAGGCCTATTTGTTGCAGCTAGAACCAATACACGCTCTTTATCTTTCGTGCGCAGCCCATCCCAGTTCACCATGAATTCATTTTTCATTTTGCGCATTGCTTCGTGTTCTCCGGGATTTTCCCTCCTACCCAGCATACTGTCAACCTAAATATAATCATTTAAAATTTTAAAAAAACAGACAATCGTGACAAAAGTAAAACCTTCAAAAGATGCAGCATGAAAAATAGGCTAATGCTAGAAAAGAAAAAAAAAAGTTTTCTTTTATATCACCTTGAATAGTTTATTTTGGCACATTATAACTTAAGCTTGATGTAATTTATATAGAAACATAAAGAAAAACACGGTTATATCAAAACAAGCAAGTTTTTTAGGATGATCTAACGAAAAAAACCGACAGCAACAACTTGATATTTGGTACAACCCACTTAACACTTACAAATATCTTGATATTTGATAAAATCCAATTAGAACTTTATACACTAAATTATATAACCCCCTAATCTGGATGAAAATGCCTTCAGTGGATATGTATGTGATATGGACAATATGGTCAACTTTTGGGATGTACTTATATAACCTGGGAGATTGTGGTTTTAAAAAGGGAATACAAAGGGTTATAATAAAATAAGGAATCTTCTAGGGATGATACTAAGAGAACCCAAGAATAAAGGTGTTAGCTATTAGTGCATTCCACTGACCTCATCTACAAAAACCACACTTGGTGCAATTTTACTTGCCAACGAAAAAACAGCTTTGACATATTTTTCTCCTTCGCCAAACCACTGTAAGAAAAGAGATTTATGTATCAAATTTAAAATAAAATTAAAGATAAATTAATACATATTCCATTTCAGAGCTCAGGTAAGAAATATAACCTTTGAAGTGATGCTCGACATCGATATGTTGATAAAGTTTGCACCTGCCTCCGTTGCTACGGCTTTAGCAAGCATTGTTTTCCCCGTACCCGGCGGACCAAAAAGCAATATTCCTTTGCAAGGCTAGAGAGCATTAAAAATGTTACTGTATAAGTTTTCTGAAAGTTACTATATGATATTAATAGTTGATTATGGAATTTTGCAAAAAACAATAACTGTTAAGTTGAATTGTATATCAACCACTATCTTTCATTACAGATATAAATACAATTCGAATCTTGTAGAACACCAAACACAACAATATCATAAAAATCAATATGGTGGGAATTTTAAGAACAGACAAAAAAAGGTGGTATCACGGCAAGTATTCTCTTTACCGTGTGAAAGCTACAGATTTGTGTTTAAAATACATGTATGATTGTATATCTAACTCATTAGAGTAAACATGAGCAGGGTAAAATAATCAGATTTTGTACAAATATCTGAAGTTAAAGAAGATTTAATGGTTCACTCATCTTAGACGTGCCATACAGAAAGACATAGTCATGTCAAACATGCCAATTCTTGACAGAGAGAAGTGTAATGCATATCACAGTCTCTTAAGTGATTTAAGTAAAACTTGAATGATTTCTTCTTTTACAGTAAAATAATATTCCGGTCAAGAGTGGCAAATATGATCCTGACTCAGATATCCAACCTGGAACTGACCTACATAAACATTTCTTGGTTACCTGGCCTGTTTAACCAAGAAATATTCAGGTTGGATCAAGGTCAAGTACCATCATACAACCTCTTCCCAGTTCCCACTTAAAAACCCTAAATAATAACTTCCAGCCTCCATTCTTCTTCAAGTACACTTTTTTTTTCATCTATCTCTAGTTCTCCTTTTCAATCCCACATGTATACACAGCTGCGGTACCAGATCACGGCAAAATAGAAATATCAAAAATGTGAAGGTGGTGGAGATCATCACAGCAGAGGCGGCACTCCTGAATCGCAGAGTGGAATGATACCAAAATTGCATAGCGGCAGTGATGCAGATCTCTATAGTAGCAACAATTCCGGATTTTGATGGCAGCAGCATTCCTAATATTTTGAAATCTAAACCCCCGTCAACAACTGCAGCTGCTAGAACCCTCGGCAAAAGCATCGGAGGCTATCGAAATCCTCAACGATGTGGCAGCAACATGCTGAACATGATATATACATAGATATTTTATCCCTTTATGTCCCTATATGTAACCTTTTGTTCCATATATGTACTGATGTTCATAGGATTTGACAAGTTTTGTGTTGGCTGTCAACTGCCTAACGCAACCCTCCTCCTTACCCGGTTTGCGGCCGGATTCCTGGCTTGAGACAGGCAATGAAAAAGTTTATGATGATTTATACACAAATATAGGAACAAAAAAAAATGAGAAAATAACATTTATAAGCTTGTTAAACAAAGGGATAGAAAAACAAAAGATATAGATACAATTAGGTGTATTAAGAGCGATGCTTCAAGTGTCTTAGTAAAAGATAAGAAAATTAAGGAAAGAAAGCGAAATTACTTTAAGAAGTTATTAAATGAAAAGGTTGCGGGCAACTTAAATATAGAGAACTCGGGGGAGAGTCGAGAGCATATGTTTATTTGTAGAATTAGGACCTCGGAGGTACGAAATGCTCTAGGAAGGATAAAAATAGGAAAAGCTTTAGGACCGAATGATATACTCATTGAAGTTTGGAAGTGTCTTGGGGATGTAGGAGTGGGTTGACTAGAAAAATTATTTAATGGAATTTTGAGGACTAAGAGGATGCTCGATGGATGGAGAAAGAGTATTTTAGTACATATATATATAAATAAGAGAGATATACAAAGTTGCTCCAACTACTGAGAAATTAAATTAATGAATCATACGATGAAAATTAGGGAGAGAGTGATCAAACATAGACTGACTAGAAACTACAGTGTCTGAGAATCAGTTTGGATTTATGCCTGGAAGGTCAACAATGAAAGCAATTTATGTACTGAGGAGACTAATAAAAAAATATATGGAGAATAAGAAAGATCTACATATAATTTTTATAGATCTAGAAAAAGCATATGATAAAGTCCCTAGAGACGTAGTATGGTGGGTGTTAAATAATAAAAGAGTAACTATTCGGTATATTGAGGTAATCAAGGATATGTATGAAGGGACAACGACCACAATTAGATACGCAGAAAAGACCAATGAGTTTTCTATTACAGTAAGTTTACACCAAGATTCAACTTTAAGCCCCTACCTCTTTACTTTTACTTTGGTTATGGATGAATTGACGCGAGGAATACAAGATGAGGTGCCTTGGTGTATGCTTTTTGCCGACGATGTCGTCATAGTGGACGAGACTAGAGCAGGAGTCGATGCTAAATTAGAATTTTGAAGATAAACTTTGAAAGCTAGAGGCTTTAGGATAAGCAGAACTAAAACAGAGTATATGGAGTGTAAATTTAGTGATATTCGGAACACAACTGAGGAAGTAGTGAAGCTTGATGGTCAAGAGATACTTAAGGGAAACTGTTTCCGATATTTAGACTCGATTATACAAAGAGATGGGGAGATTTGTAAAGATGTTATACATAGAATCCAAGCAGGGTGACTTAAGTAGAGAAGTGCCAGTGACATTTTGTGTGACAAACGTATACCTTTAAAGTTAAAGGAACAATTTTATAGGACGGTTATTAGACCAACAATGATGTATGGAGCAAGTGTTGGGCAACAAAGAGACATGTCCAAAAAATGTGTAGCGGCAATGAGGATGCTAAGATGGATGTGTGGAAAAACAAGAAAGGATAGAATTAGAAACGAGTATATACGAGACATGCTAAAGGTAGCTCCAATCCAAGATAAGTTAAAAGAAAATCGCCTCAGGAGTAGTGCCTCCGTTAGAAAGAATGATTTGATAAGTATTGAGTGCAGAGTTAGGGGTAGAGGAAGACCTAAACTAACTTGGGTGGAAACGGTGAGCAAAGATATGATAGCGTGTGACCTTACACAAGATATTGCACTAAACCGAGCAGAATGGAAATCTAGGATTCATGTAACCGACCCCAACTAGTTGGAAAAAAGGCTTTGTTGTTGTTGTTGTTGTTGTTGTTGTATATGTACTGATGTTGTCTGGTGATTTTTGAAGCTTATTGCTAATTGAATTTCTTCAGCATTTTTTTCAATATTACCAACTTCTTTTTGGAATTGGTATTGTCATTAATTTGTTGTCAGCAATATATAAGTCCGCTCAATGGATTTAATGTGTCACAGGTTTGTTTGGAAAACCTGAAATACTGAACCACTCAATTGTGTAACCTGGGTGGAATTTAGGTCAAACCAAAATCATTTCAGTTATATTTGAGTTAGCCCAAGAAACCCACTAGTTAATAGAGTGACTTCAGGGTCAAGCATAACTTGGACGGGTTGAATTTTGACCCAGCCACATTTGTCACCATCATCACAATTCAACTTTGAATTGTCATAAAATAAATATATAAAAAAAACTGAGAAGCTCCTCACGATTTTTCTTAGCAAAAAAAATCACAAATCAAAACAAATGTTTAGACAACCAGCAATAATAAGAACAAAAATGCACGGAATACGGAAAAATACTTTATGTTCGGTAAAGGGAGAAGATGGAAACCTTTGTCAATTGTCCTTTACAAAACAATTCTGGTCTTTGCAGAGGAAGCATCACCAGTTCCTTTAGTGTGTCTTTCACATTCTCTAAAGCTCCAATGTCATCAAAGCTGACTCCAATTTCACTAGGTGGAATAACATCAACCAGAAGCCTTTTCTCAAATTCATTTTCAGTCACCACATCCTGAAAGTACTTGACTTATGAAGAGAGCACTTCCAAAAAAAATGTTTAAAAAGAACGGAATAACATGAATGTTTTTGAATTATAATAAGAAATTCAATGTTTGTCACCTTGAGGGATTTCTTTGTACTCTTGGTATCACTCTGAATACTTTGAAGCATATCAAATCCATACTTAATGCTGCCATAGTAATCACAACACGTAGGACATAAATTTTCTTTCTCTAGATAATTTCTTTATTTCAAAGAAAACAACTTTTAAGCCATGTTAAAGATATTAGCTACAATATTACCTTTCACCAGAGAGTACAAGCTTAGAATCCTTGGGAAGTTCCTCCGAGCTTTTATTTTTAAGGTGATGACATAAGGAAAAACCAACTATTTTATCAACACCTGTTGAAAAAAGAATTTATTAACAAACACCATCCCTGAACCTGGACATAATGAGCCATAAAGAATAATGAAGAGAGAGGACATTCATTCAACAAAAGGTATACACACTTTCGCTTGTAAGTGTTTGATCCTTTATGCATAATGACTCGAGATCGCTGCACTCCATCCCAATGCGGGTTAAAAACTGAAAAAACCAACAAAAGGCAGGTTTTAGATTCTAGACTGGAGAAAGAACGAGACTGTCAACAAGAAAACATAAGATACTTACTAGAGCTCAAGACATAACTAGAACATAGCATGAAAAGAATGATATGTGTAGAGAATAACTCAAGTGGAAAGGGGCTTAATTGAAGAGGTGTTTTAATCAAGAAATACAGTAGTCTAAAAAAAATGCAATATATAACTACCAAATACCAAATACGAAATAGATAAGATAGAAAGTAGTCAACCCAAAGTTAAAATTAACTTTAAGCCAAACAAAAAAAATTCATCGTCATAACTAAGCAGTACTCCTACATAATGTAATACAGTCTTCCAAAATGGCTTCTCCATAATGTCAAGGAATGGTTTCTGTTTAATTGGATAAATGATGCTTAGCTGCTCTAATGTTATAGTAAAGATCTTACGATTCAGTTAGACAATCTAATGTAGTCAATAATATCCATAAACACTCTCAGAGTGGCCAAATAATTCTTAGTTGATTTTATAGTAGAACTAATATTCTAAAAATAACTCATGGTGCCGATTTTATAGTTAGAACTAATGTTTTAAAAACAACTCATGGTTCATGGAATTTCTAGATTAAGTTGGAAAAGATCAAACAATTTTTCCAGAATTGAAAACCAATACCAATGGATATCATAAAACAAAAAATATTTACCCAAATCAATCAAAACATATCTGATAGGGAAGAAAAGCACAATTAACAAATACATGTTACCAATTTTCTTCATCAACACTCTAGCTTAGTCAACAAACTTAAAGTCAGTAAATAAGTACAACATAACATGTTTCCTAAGAAATTTAGACTCGAATGAGAATAATCATCACTAATCTCGAAAGGTTCTAGTCTAGTTTAAATTATTTAGGTTTTGAAGACAAGACAAACACAATATCGTAACTTCTTAATTCTCAACAGATCCTAACCTAATATAGATTATACAGTTACATGTGCAGACAATGCTACAGAAGGAACAAAAATCCTCAACCAAAGAATTGTCATCTAAGCAACTGTTCAGCACAAAATTTCCCCCAGCCTCGCTCTCTGTCACCAAATTAGCTTTAGCTTCTGAAACAATTAAGCCAAGCTTTTAAATATTCCACATTAAGTATTATCCTTTTATATTGCATTTTATTATTCTATTTCAGATTAGTGTTTTTATTTCTTCTTAATTGGAATTTGATTAAGGTCTTTAAAACGATATTTGTTCAGTTTTGTTATGTATTTCTCTACTATATTCATTAGATGTCATATGAACACTTTTATAATGGAAACCATCTTCATCTTCATCACATGGTGTACTTGTGTTGAAACTGTATTCGTCTCCATCATGTGTCTGACTTACTTTTCATGACCACTTGTTGAATGCATGTCCTCACTTCTAAAAGGATCACCAAACTTCACTCCAAATCATGCCACAAAATTATAATTTCCAGAATCTGTAGCAATGAAAGGATCAAGCAAGTGTATAATTTAAATAATTAAGGACGCTCCGTGGCAACCAAAACCCAACCCCAGCAAAAGTAAAACAAACTAAAAAGAAACATGCAGTATAAATAGCAAGTTTACATCAAGGTTTATAATAGATGCATTGAGATTATTAGACAAAATAACTTACAGATTGGATACTCAAAGTGTTGGACTTTCCTTTAAGGGTTTCAACATCACGATCCAAATGTTCTTTCCAATTTAAAAGTTGAGCTTCGTCCTGGATTACGCCATAGTTTTGCAAAATACTATGAATACATACTCAATGCAGCACTAGTAAAAGCATAGCTAACTGCCAAATGTATACCTGCGGTAGCTGGATAGTGACTTTGTTTGGAAAAAGTTTACCGAGCTGTTTCATTGTCTTGGGAATTTCTTTGTTTCTCTCATGTAGCCTACTCAAATTATCCTGGATATATCAGTGAAATTAAAACATCAATTCTACAAGCCATTTCTTACGAATGCCTCTTAGTATCAAGTAGCATATACAATAAATAAAGTCCATACACCAAATTAATTAAATTGGCAGCTTATGTAAAGTTCCACTTATAGAAGCCCAAGCTTCCACTATATTATCTTTTGAAACAAATTTTACTATTCCTCACCACCATTGAAAACAGCCTACTCAGTATTTAGATATATGTTCAACAAATAAAAGGGATATCCAGAATCTAGAAGGCAAAATCATGTCCAATTCAACATAAGATTGGCTTTAATATTATAAATGATATGCCTAACAACATATCACATTTTTCACTGGTTCCCTAAACCGATGCACATTAAAGCGGGGAACAGAAATTTGGTGCACATTACATTGCCAATTAGAACTGTGCTCCAATGAGACAATGCACAGACAACAAAGCACACTAAGAAGTCATTCGCAAGCACTTTTAAGAGTCCAATTAACAGTTCAACTAATTGAGTTTGTCTTTGGACAATAGATCTTTACATAGCAACTTAGTTTTGTGGATGTAAAACATTCTGTCATGCACTTCATTTTTATTCACCTTAAGCTGAGGCTTACCCTACTTTTTTCGATATCAGCTTCTTACTGCCATGGGACACATTTCAGTCAGATGCTTATCGCACTGTTCAATGCATAGCAGGAAGGGTTAAAGAAGTTACAATCAACTTTATAGTGGTTTTATATAGCCAATTCTTGTCTTTGATTCGGCATTGATGTTGACATAGTCCTAGCGCAGTATTTTATGTTTCATCAAACATCAAACCATCCTCATCAACACTAGTCTCCGCAGTGAAGAATTTGATTGGGAAGCTTCTGCAATATTTAGAAGGTATTCAGAAACTAATAGTTTTAGAAGATATATAATTTTGGTTTGGCTGAACTAAAATAAAATGATGAGGATTTTCTTAGCTTATTTATTGCTATATTTAATTACAGTTTCTTACTAATTTATTACTCTTTATACGGTGGAAAATTACAGCTCCCTTATACACTAAATTAATTTATTTTATTAAATGATGTCTGTATAAGTAGTCGATTTGATAATGAAAAATAAGTCTTGTACTACTCTCTAATTACCCTTCTTTCACTAACCCTCCAATTCCCTTTCTAATCTGCTTCTTCTCAAACTTTTCCTTAATTATACACCATTTATACTGTTATACAGAAAGATACCATAATATATATATATATATATATATATATATATATATATATATATATATATGAGAAAAGTGAGCCTCATATAGAGTATGAGGAAATTTTCCTCATACAAAGTGATTGTACTCAATCGGTGGGACCTTTATGGAAGATCTACTCCGTCTATCATGTTTATCATTCTAATGGATGCATGTGTAGAAAAAATCAAGTGGTTTGATGATCATTCACCCATGCATCATGTGGTTGAAAAATGAACAATTTCAACAGTAATACAAATCGAACCACAAATTGGACCCACATGATGCATGTGTGAATGACCCATGGTTTTAAATCGCGGATTTCGGACTCGTCTCGGCAAGGGGTGTGTTGTCTCGGATCGGAGATCTCGGAGGAGATCGCGGGAAAATGTAATCATATCGGATATTCATTTCCTATACTCAATAAATATTTTTTTTGTTACTAAATAAGATATTATATGTCTTAGATGTCATTTATCATATAAAATACTGTATAATGTAATTAATGACATGAATCAATTACGGTAAATCTTTGCATAATTTAACAATAATATAAAAGAGAATGTAATATAAGTATATAACTAAATTAAATTTGCATTGATTAGAAAAAATGTATTAGTTAATAAACTTACTTGACTTTGCATATATACAAACAATAGCAATACGAAATCCTCACATTATTTTAGCTTAAGATCCTATATTGATATACATATATGCAAAAAGCAAATTTGTTTAATATATTCACAATAATATTTGTGTCAATTTCGGCTGATATTTCGCCGACTTCGGCAATATTTCGATAATTTATGCTGAAATATATACATTTCGGTCCAAAACGATGTAGAGGATAAAATATGTGATTTCGTATCAGCAAGCTAGTCGAAACGAAATTTCGTATCGAAGGAAGTTTAAAACAGTGGAATGACCTCCAAACCACTTGATTGTTTCTACACATAATCAATTGGCATGATAAACATGATGGACGGAGTGAATCTTCTATGAGGGCCCCACCAAGTGAATATAATCACTTTGTACGAGTAAATTTTCCTCATACAAATATGACTCTCTCTCTCTCTCTCTCTATATATATATATATATATATAAAACGAGAGAGAGAGTTGAGCTAGGCTACTACCAACAGTGTTTGCTATACCTTTTGTTTTCAGTTCAAATTCAAACATTGACCATCCATAATGAAAACCCACACCGTGGGATATAATCTACATTGTAGAAACTACATGTCGCGCCAAAACTTCTAATGAATTCGGTAAAGTTTTAACCATTTGTCATGCAACCACACAAAAAAAATACATTTTAAAGAATCCAGAATTACCCTAATTTCAGTTGCATGATGAGTGGTTAAAAATAGTCAAATATTTAAAATTTTGTACATTTGTAGTTCCTATTATATATATACATATATATATATATATATATATATATATATATATATATAGAAAGAGATGGGGAGGGAGTAAAGCAGGGCCACTTTTAGGAGTAGCCAAATGTTTAAATTAGATGATCGAGTATTCAAATTAAAAATCCAACCATTAGTTATGGTCTACATCATTAACACTACTCTTGAACAGAATTTCAAAACTTTTGGGCGTGTTCTGCCCCTCCACATCAAGTGTCCACACATTATGTACTTTAAGATTTTATAAGCGTTCATTTTAAAATCACTTGATGGAGGGGTAAAACCTATCAAAAATTTTTGAAATTTTGTTCATGAGTAGTTTAAAACGATATAGATCATTCCAAAGTCCTAACAGCATGGATTTTCAAATTGGATGCTCGATCATCTAATTTTTTAAGTTGAAGTAGCCAAATTTGGCTATCCCTGAAGGTAGCCCCAGCTCAGCTATACACATACAAGAAAAGAGAACCTCATACTTAATATGAGGTGATTTCCCCATATACAGTGGTACATGTAGTTTCTACAATGTACTTTCTACATATACACAGCCTGCTTTGCAAAAAAAACAAACCTTTATCAACCTTACCATTACAGTAACCACACAAAAACAAAACTACATCAATCCTATTAAACAAGACAATTTAATCCACTAACTTAAGAGAAGACGATAAAGAGAAGGAGATGAGTAAATTTTCAGAGTATATATGATAAATTTATTGGTCAAGAAGTGATAAGAGAGGAGATGAAGAGGCAATCAGTCAAGAGTATCCAAGAAGATACGAGACTGGTATTGCTCAATGGTCAGAGAAAAAGAGACTCAAAATACTTGGACGTTACAAAATTCATAACCTAGTAACCCTAAACTATATATGTATAACAACCCTAACAAGTATTGTTGTAGGTCCAGGTCAGATCAGGTATTATACATAGTACCGGCTTAGATATACCACTTGAGGGGTTGGATCCACAACAAGGGAACCCAAACCTGACACTAAAACAAGTAATACATTTGCACCCAGTATATACCCACCTAACATAGGGTAGATCTGGTCCATTACGGCATTACCCAAAACTATACATGTATAACACCCCTCTAACAAGTATTGTTGTCGGTCCAGGTCAGATAAGGCATTATACATAGGCTTAGATATACTTATTGAGGGCTTGGGTCCACAACAAGGTGACCCAAACACGACACAGATAATTAAACAAATAGTACTCTTGCACCTGGTATATACCAGCCAAAAAACAGGGTAGATCTAGTCCACTGCCTGGTGGTCAGGTCTGGGTAATGGGTATTGATATGGGAAAAATCAGAGCCACACAATCGCAACACGTATCTCGAAGATTCCCAAGGCAGAATAATAATTCCAACAACAGCAAACCCACTAGAAGAACATAGGCCGTCTTCCGACACACTTACAGCCTAAGAAAGAATGATTTTTAGCTAATTACGGCTGTCAGTCAAATCTTCCCAAATCAGAATTTAAATAACTAATTCTATCCCTTAACTAGGAGAATCTCCAACCGCACGGTACGGATCAAATCAAGCACGCTTTGGCTGAGTAAGGAGGGCTGCATCATCATCAGAAGAAGCAGGGGAAGAAGCTCTTTCACCCGAACTACCAACTCAAGCTAAGAGAGATGGCGAGGTTTTCTTTCTTTCCTTCTCTTCTTTCTTACCGGAAATCTTGTCCGATTCCAATTCTCCCGTCAAGGCTAGGTTGGTTGTTTGACTGATCTTCCTCCCAAGATAGCCAATGGCTAGGTTGGTGCATTATACATAGGCTTAGATATACTTATTGAGGGCTTGGGTCCACAACAAGGTGACCCAAACACGACACAGATAATTAAACAAATAGTACTCTTGCACCTGGTATATACCAGCCAAAAACAGGGTAGATCGAGTCCACTGCCTGGTGGTCAGGTCTGGATAATGGGTATTGATATGGGAAAAATTAGAGCCACACAATCTCAACACGTATCTCGAAGATTCCCAAGGCAGAATAATAATTTTCCAACAACAACAAACCCACTAAAAGAACATAGGCCGTCTTCCGACACACTTACAGCCTAAGAAAGAATGATTTTTAGCTAATTACGGCTAAAAATCTGCCCAAATCTGCCCAAATCAGAATGATTTTTAGTCAAATCTGCCCAAATCAGAATTTAAATAACTAATTCTATCCCTTAACTAGGAGAATCTCCAACCGCATCTTAAAATACATTTTCAGATCTATCTTCTACAAATAACTCAGCCTATAAATACTCTCCCCTCAATCAGTCAAAGGTAATCAATCTTTCTTCACTAAAAACCATAATCTTTATTCTCAGTTGTTGACTTGAGCGTCGGAGGCTCTTTTGTGGGGGGCACCTCCAGTGTTAAGATATTTTGTAGGTTCCCGAACATTTTCAGTCGTCCGAATCTAGACACAAACGATTCCAGCCATATGGATCGAGATTCGGGCGATCATCGGCTAACCAGACTCAAATCACGATCGACGGTCCAGATCAGAGCTTTCCTCCTCAAATAAAGAACTCATCATGACATCATCTAATTGCTCCTACACCAAAAAAAGTAACAAATTGGCATCGTCTGTGGGAAAACCATAGATCTGCCACTCTGATCACTCCGATTAGACCCATCGACTAAGAACACTTCTAACCATACCTCCTGCGAGAAAGCCAAAAGCGGTTACCGCCAGTAGCCTAGCCGATCATGTTCCTCCGTCGCGGCCCCCTCCTAGCAGGGTTGTGCAAGTCGGCGCTCGAGACAACAGTTCTGAAGAACCCCATCCTACCGAGAACCATGGATAGGTCCGCACCTCAACCCCCTCCAGAGTGGCCCTTATGCGGCCAATCAACTCCCGCCTCGAAGGGGTAGGACCTCTGTAATTGCTTAGATGAAAGGCGCTTCCAAGATGGTGTTCCCCACTCGGAACACCAAAAGACCTAAAGAAGCCTTTCACCCTGCGGCAGAGATCCCGCCGAACACCCTCACCACGAGGATGAAGACGTGAGAGGAGTTTGACTCTACTTAGTCGGTGAGCTCACATGTGTGACAGAAAAGAGGTGCCCGTCTCGAGCTAAATTTCGAAACTTTATCGATCAAGTCCTTAAAACCCTCCAAGGAGTCCCGAATAGAGATCGCCTAGCGAGTAGTCTGCACCTTATAACCAACCAAAAAGAAGAATCCCGCGGGTCAACTCGATCCAAGAGGCGAGAAGATGCGGTGCTTCGCCGCCTTCATGAGATGGAGAACCACCTCAATCAAATCGGCCATAGAGATGGTCATAAAAGAGGATACGTCCCATCCGACCAACTTTCACTAGAGTTATCCTCAAAAGCCCCTACCCCAGAGAACTTCAAGCCTCCTACCTTCGAATCATATGACGGTGAATCCAACCCAACAGATCACATCGAGCTTCAAACTTTCATGATGATCCACAGTTTGCGACGCACTCCTCTACAGAACCTTTCCGGCCACCTTGAAGGAATCAACACAGAAGTGGTACTTCCATCTCCGTATAGGGTCGGTCTCCTCTTTTACTCAGTTTGAAGAGCTCTACCTCACACATTTTGTTAGCAACTACAAAACCAAGAAGAGGAGTACATCCCTGCTCGAGTTGAAGCAGAGGACGATGGAACCTCTCAAACACTTCATCTGGCGCTTCACGTCCGAGTCTAGCTCAATCCCTGCCCTTGATCCGGCAGTAGCAACGACCGCGTTCCAACATAACATCCGCAACACCCCCTCCTTAAAGCATCACTTGCCAAAGAGTATCCTCGGGACTTCTCCAAGTCACTACTGAGATGTGAGAAGTACATCCGAGCTGAGGAGATTCTTCATCCCCATGACCAAAACGAGTCCTCGTCCTGATACAAACAAAGAAGTGTGCATGAGGCGCCTAAGAAGTCCCAGAGGGATGAGCCTGAAAACAACATCCTCCTATGATCCCTTGCTTCGACAAATTTGCCCCGCTCTACCTCACACATTTTGTTAGTAGCTGCAAAACCGAGAAGAGGAGTACATCCCTGCTCGAGTTAAAGCAGAGGACGGGGGAACCTCTCAAACACTTCATCTGACGCTTCACGTCCGAGTTTAGCTCAATCCTTGCCCTTGATCCGGCAGTAGCAACGACCGCGTTCCAACATAACGTCCACAACACCCCCCTCCTCAAAGCATCACTTGCCAAGAAGTCTCCTCGGGATTTCTCCTAGTCGCTACTGAAATGTGAGAAGTACATCCGAGCTGAGGAGATTCTTCATCCCCATGACCAAAATGAGTCTTCGTCCTGATACAAACAAAGAAATGTGTATGAGGGGCCTAAGAAGTCCCAGAGGATGAGCCTGACAACATCCTCCTCTGATCCCTTGCTTCGACAAATTTGCCCCGCTCAACACCAACATATCGACAGTCTTCATGGAAATCCAAAGGAGACGGACTACTACGCCACCTCCAAGGATGATCCCATCAAACATGAGAAAAGAAAAGAGCCAATGGTGTGGTTCCACAAGGACCACGGCCGTGACATGGAGGTGACAAGACCTCAAAGATGAGATCGAAACTCTCATCTATCGCGGTCACCTCACCAAGTACACACAGAATGACAAAGTTGAGTCCGCACCGGCTCGAGGAACCAACAAGCGAATGGAAAAAGATCTCCAGACATCTGGTCATTCCCCATTCCATCCATGGTGGTCCTATGGGAGGGGATAACTCCTCCCGAAAGGTAGTTGTCCAAGAAGTCAACTCAGTACACAACGTCCCCTCCACCAAGAGCTAAGGAGTCTAAGTAACTTTCTCAAACCAAGATCTTGAATGCATCCGAACCCATCACTGTGATGCCCTAGTGATCAGCCTCTCCATGACGAATCACGAAGTACGTCGCATCCTAATTGATAGTGGTAGCTCGGTGAACATCTTCTTCTTAGAAGCTTACACCCTCCATGGGTTCTCTAGGATTCTGGTCCAAATCGAAAGGATTCACCCTCGCCGTGACAGCCGGCAAAACCCCCATTCTCCATACCAAAGTCACGGACTTAATGGCTGTTAAGGTGAAGGCAGCTTCAACGCCATCCACGGCCGCCCAAGCCTTGCGAACATTCAGATGATGTTCCCCACACCAGCTGGGGTGGGAAAAATCAAGGGAAGTCGAGAAGTGGCTCGGACGTGCTACACGACTATTATGGGGAGCTTTATCCTCCCACTCGAAGCCTTACAACGCTCTCAAGAGAGGAATCAGGTGGCCCCTCTCCATGAAAACTCGTCGAAGTCTTTTCGAGTTAGCCAAAAGCTCTCTCCCACCATCCGAAAATAACTTGTTACAAGATCTCCAAAGTCGTCCACCAAAGAGCTAACCAGCTTGAACACCTAAAGGCAAAGAGGTATGAAGACAACATTTGAGAAAGTTCAACTAGGATGTTTAATGCTCTCCACTAGATTTGTAATAAAACTGATCTATAAAACGGACAATGCATGTAATAAAAGATAGCCAACAAGGTAGCTACTTGTATTGATTTTGCAATAAATTCAGCATATCCATTACAAATTCTTGTACTACTCTCTGGATGCAAAAATTGAGTACAGAGGTCAGCTCGTCGCCCGAGCTATTCCAACTCGTTCACTCAAAGCAATGAGTTCGGTGCTCAGCTCGTCGACCGAGCTAAACCAACATCTCATTCACTCGAACCAAAGAGTTAGGTGCTCAGCTCCTCGCTCGAGCTACTCCAACTCGTAACTCCAAACAATGAGTTTGTTGCTCCGCTCACCACTCGAGCTACTTAACTCATTTATTCCCTACAATTGAGTTTGGTGCTCCGTTCGTCGAATTAACTCTATACAATGAGTTCGGTTGTCTGCTTACCGCTCGAGCTACTCCAACACATTAACTCTCTGCAATGAGTTTGATGCTCCTCCCTCGTGCTACACCCACAACTCGCAAACTCTCAAACAGTAAGAGTTCCGAGTCCAAGTCGTGGCTCAAGCTACTCCCAAAACTCGCTAACAGCAAGTACAGAGCTCGGCTCGTCACTCGAGCTACTCCCGCAACTCGATAACTCTACAGGTTCGGAGTCCACCTCCTGACTCAACCTACTCCCACAAATCCCTAACAGCAAGTACAGAATTCAACTCGTCACTAGAGCCACTCGCGCAACTTGCCAACTCTCAAACAAGTTCGGAGTCTTAACTCTTCCTTAAAGGTGCTCCCACAACATGCTAACTTTATAACAGCAGGGTCGGAGCCAAACTCTTCCCTAGAGCTGCTCTCACAATTCAACTTTCAAACAGCAAGTTCGGAATCCAACTCTTCCCTAGAGCTGCTTCCCCAACTGGCTAACTCAAAGAAAGCAACAGTCAAGAAAAAAAACACTTGAGAGATCTATTTTACATCAACACTCTAGTATGAAGTTTTAAAGCTAAGTGCATCAATGCTCCTCAATACCACTTTCGTCGTGCAAGGAGCTCGACGCTTTCGACCAATCATGGTCATCCATTTGCCTCTTGAATTCATGCATCTAAGCTCTTCGGCACCACTAAGCTCCTAGGCGCAGCACCTCGGCGCCACTAAGCTCCTCAGTACACAAGACAAGGAGATGACATCAGCCGATGGCAGTGAGCTCCTCGATGCACAAAATGGAAATAAAATGTCATCGGAGGAGCTCACCACTTTTGTCAATTTTCAGCCATTTGATCGCCTCAACACTCGCGCCCACCGATGTCAACGTCTGATTGCCTTGTGATTTGTGCTTGCCTCTTCGGCGCACAAGACAAAAAGATGACATCAGCTGATGTCATCTTAGCAAGCTCCTCAGTGCACAAAACGACAGAAAATGTTGTCCAAGCCTCGTTGCTTTAGCCAATTTTCAGCCGTCCGATCCATTAACATTTGCACCCACCGATCTTAGCCGTTCAATTGCCTCGTGGTTCTTGCCCGCCTTGGCGCACAAAACAACAAAATTATCATCCGAGTAGCTTGCTGCTTTTATCAAATTCCAACTGTTTGATCGTCCCGAAAATCACGCTCATGGATCATCATAGTAACTTAAGTGCAGATGGGCTCCGAGGTCCACAACCATCTGATCGTCCCAAAAATCGTGCCCATGATCTAATCATCACAATAACTTAAGTGAAGGTGGGGTCTGAACTCTAGTCGTCTGATCGTCTGCTCATGATCTAATCATCACAATAACTTTAATAGAAATGGGGCCAGAACACCAAAACTATCCACTCGCATCTCGATTCGTGTCATGATTTGATTATCATAAAACCTTGCAGGTGTCTGATCACAATAAGTGTGTCCACCTGATCCAAGCAACTCCTCAAGCGCACAAAACAACAAAAATTCATCGTCCAAGGAGCTCGGTGATTTCAACAAATTTTGACTGTCTGGTTGCCTCAAAATTCGAGCTTCGCTAATTTGACCGTCTGATTGCCTCAAATTGTGCACTTCGCTGATTTGACTGTCTAATTGCCTCAAATTGTGCTCTGATATGATCACTTGATTGCCTCAATATTTGTGCCCCCTATGATTTTTTGAATAAAATTCCACATAATAATTATAAATTCGAGAAAGTTAATTAAAAATTCCAAAATGTATATAAATTTGAAAAACTTAATTAAAATTTCAAAAAATAATTAAGATTTTGGAAAAATTAATTAAAATTCGGGAAAAATAATTCGAGGTCTTGCAAAATAGTTACTACCCAGAGAAGCTTCAAAAAAAGACTCCAAGCATCCCCGAAGGTCATACGTGCTCTCCTATTACCCAAAGGAGAACGAACTACTCCTTGAAGGCTATGATGCCCCAACCTTCAGGAGTGGGAGCTTATGATATGGGTAAAATCGATGCCACATGATCTCAACACGCATCTCAAAGCTTCCCAGGGTAGAATAGTAATTTTTCAATAACAAGCCCACTAGAAGAACATGGGCCATCTTCAGACCTATCAGCTCAAACAGATCCACAATTATGGCTTATAGCATAAGAAAATTGGATTTTCAACTAATTACGGTTGTCAATCAAATCTTTCCAAATCAAAAATTAAATAACTAATTATATCCCTTAACCAGTCTCCAACTAAATCTTAAAAGATACCTTTTCAAGTGTATCTTCTACAACTAACTCCTAGCATATAATTACTCTCCCCCATCAATCAGTCAAAGGTGATCAATCTTTCTCCACTAAAAACTCTAATCTTTATTCTGGATTGCTGACTTCAACGTAGGAGGCTCCTTCGTCAAAGCCACCTCCGGTGTTAAGACTTTTTTCAGGTTCCCGAACATTTTTAGCCATCCAAATCTAGATCTAGACGATTCTGGAAATCTATATCAAGATTCAGGTGATCATTAGCCAACCAGACTCATATCACGATCGACGGTCCACATCAGAGCTTTCCTCAAATAAAGAACTCATCATCTGATTACTCCCACACCGAAAAAAGTAACAATCGGTATAAATGACAACCCAACAGGGCAATGTATTTGTCACTGTTTTATAATCGCTACTAGTCTAGCTATTTACAGTGTGTCAATATATCTATAACATTTAATTACATCCTCATGACAAGATGATTAAACGGTATCAAAAATAAATGCCGGCAATTTAATGATGCACTAAATTGGTCTGATGCACTTTTAAATGCAATCTAGTTACACTTCTCATGGATAAGAGCGTACGCATTAGGTAAATATTTACTGAAGCTGCATGGTAGATTATAAAGACATTTGTTAAAATGTAAATATAACCCACCGGGAAAGCAAAGTCCAGAAGTGCTGTTTGGCTGCTTCCAAATTTGGTAAACAGAAGACCCCCAGGATGTGACTACAAAAATGTAACAGCTTTTCTATTAAACATATCAAAAATATTATTTAAAATGTATCAAAAGGAGAGAAAATTGCCCAGAAGTATATTACCTTCTCTTTGCGGTTATCCACCTGAGTGTTTGAGCCAATGACAAGAACACCAGTTGGCAACGAGTCAAGCTTTCCTTTCAATGTCAAATATGATTCAGTACTTCCAACCATAGATTTCTCTCTGTCTTTGAGAAATACTATGAGGGGGCCAGATTTACTCTCTTCAGATATAACCTGGTTTTAAGGAAAATACTAGTAAAATAGACAAGTATGAGAAACAATATGCAAGCTAACACAAAACATACAAAAGAATAAGACAAACAAACCTCTATCAGCTCATTAATGGCAAATCTTTCGGGATCTTCATATCCAGGATAGTCAGGTCGAAGTAAATCAGCTGAACAAGATATATGAAAGATAATAAGGAAGCAATTTTAGTAATCATAATTCATATAGGACACAAAACAAGGTTAGAAGTACATCCTTGTATTTATTATACTATGTTGCACTGTATTTTCCTTTATTTGTTTTAGACCCAGACTGGATAAATTAGGAGATGGTTGACGTGGCCATTACTGTATATCTTTTATTCTGGTAATTCATCAATAAAAACTCTTCACTTGCATTCCTACTCTTACTCCTAGCTTGGTGTCAGAGCAGAAGCAAGAAACCTAAAAAATATTTCTGTAAAAGAAAATACGCTGCAATACACTCTTAAGACTAAGAACTTAATGTAATAAAAGGGAGATTTACCAGTGCAAAAGAAACCATGGTCTTCTTCACACAAACCACCAAGGTCATTCCCATCGGGAATTGGTTTATCAAATCTAACTCCAAGCTTTGAGGATCCATTTTCTTCAAATGCAAGGAGCACTTTGCCTCGGTACCCATAACTTGGACCTCTGCAAACAGGTAAGTGTGAGATGCATATAAACATATTTATAATCAGTGAAAAGTGCACAGAAAAAACTCAAAAGTTTATATCTTATTTTACATTTTAATGCTTGTAAGCACAACAAATTTTAATGTTCCAACTCCACTAACCCATGTTCAACTAGTACAGGTTTATTGGAAAGTCAGCACAACATGGAAATTTGGAGATAGAAGGGATTGACTTTCTAAAGATCTCATTTTGTCATACATAGCCAACCGAAAGGACAAATTTGCCTAAGGTGATTTTAAGTTTTGAAGTTTTGAAGTTTTGAAGTATTAAAATTTAAATATAATTCACCAATTAACTTGGAAAAAATTAAATTAACTTTTGTCTGAGCTGATGCAAGTTATATAATTTTTTTAAAAAAATTACGTCTGCAGTTAACGTGAATTTAACTTGAAAAAAGGTCTAAGAAACGACTAATAGATCTGTTGCAAGTGCCACTAGGATCTAAGTCGTCAGCATGGTCTCTACTCTCTAGCGAGCAAGAGGGCAAGAGGTCATGAGTTTGAATCCCGCTTGCATCATATCCCTTTATGGAAAAAAGTGTTGTGTGGGTGTATGGCTACGGCCTTATTCAAAAAAAATAATAATAATAAATAGATCTGTTGCAGAGAGATCATGAAACTGGTCCTAATATCTGGGCACAACATATATTACTATATCAATTATTTCTTATGGTTAACACGACTTCCACCAATTTTGAACTAATGTGGTAACATTCACGAACTATATATGTGACAACAATAACTAACTGTATGAGTACACTGTACACCTTTAGAAAGAGGGGAAAAATATACAACCAGATACAGAAAATTCAAAATTTATTAGCAACCCATATACCTCTGAGCCTGAAGAGGAAATCCAGCTGACTGCATTGAGCCCACATATCTAACCCTATCACCTAAATAAGTAATGAAAAACGTTAAATTTACAAAACAAAAATGAATAAAGAAGCAGTAGCAAAGTCGCAAGCAATAATAACAATAGACTGGGAAATTGAACTGTCATACCTTCTTTAAATGAATAAGCTTTTGATGAAGCTGTTGATGCCTCTTGCTTTGGTAAAGATGAATTTGATGTCCCAGCTATATCGGCCTCTACACTAGAAGTAGGCTTCTTACGATGTAAACTATCAACAAGTGTCGCTCGTTGTTTAGATAGCATACCCAACTTATCTCCCTTAGTGCCTTCCTTTACAGCATCCACACCTTTTGATGTGCCCTGAAATTAGTAGCTAAGCATTTCAGTCTAGGAAGCATGGATTTGGGAACAGCTACGAATATGGCAAGTTTGTAAAATGTGGGACAATAGGACACGATTACAACATTATATAATAATATAATACTTGACATAATAATATTATGCATAAATTTTAACTTTATAAAATCCCCTGATACAAATTTGAGTTGATTGAACACAGGGCCAGCCCCACTCTTGAGGCCGATGAGGCGGCTGCCTCAGGCACCCAGATAATTTGCAATTTTAGGGGCCCCCAAATTTGTACGCCCCTTGTAAATATAGGCACATATTTTGCGCGTAAAAAAAAATATTGTTATTTGGGGCCCCCAAAAATAAATATTTGGGCCTTTAGAATTTTGTTTGAATTATTTGGGTTTGGGCTCGATTGAATTTGAGGCTTTAAATTTGAGTGATTTAAAAACAAATTCACATTTAAATCAATAGAAACTCAAACCCGAAACCCACATTCAAATTCAAACCCGAAATCCTTACCCGAAACCCGAAACCCACATTTAAACCAAACCCTCTTTGGCTCTTTCTTCTCAGTTATTCGGTTATATATATTTTGCATATTTTTGCTTTGAACAATGTGCAATTTTTTTGTATACATGCTTTTTTAAAAATGTATGGGGGCCCATTTCGGGAGTACGCCTCAGGCCCCCGGGAACTCAGGTCTGGCCCTGATTGAACACCTACTTGTGGTTCATTAAATAATCCGAGATGTCCATTGATCCATACACAAGTTATACGAGATAATTATTATAAGAAATGTGACAAAAAGTCTGAAAATTACTGATTACATATTTATATGTTGGAAAAAGAATTAAACTGTAGAACATAGGGCTGTTCATTGGATCGGGTTCGACCCAAACCCACAAGAACGCAAAGGGTTAAAAACTCTATTAAAACATACCCAAACCCGAATTTTGTAAACCTGCCCGAACCCATTTTTTGGGGCAATCTTCATATGTTTAATAAACCTGCCCAAACCCGAACCCGAAACCGTACCCATCCGACTTGCCCGTCCTAAATATAAGCTAATAAATTAAATTGCATGAGTGCATTCTATATATATAAGGCCTTTTTTTGCTAATAATATATAAGGTATGAATATGAAAATATATGCCATACAAAATATAATATGTCTTGCTTACTTCTTTTTCAGCTAAGAAGATGAGTGACTATATTTACCCATCCTCTCTGTAATAATGATGGCCCCAAACCCTAGATCCACCCCCAAATTCAACTGCCACAAGCCTTCTAATATATATGCATGTATAAATTGAGGTGTTCATAATTTTTGTATATATATGTACTAGATTTGCCAGTGGGCACGTGCCTACGGCACGTCTTCAGAACAATACATCATATGAAAAGCCTTGTAAACAGTAAATCAACAATTATGTAGCTCAAGTTTGAATAGTATGACAATAATTAGTTGTAAATAAAAATCCATGTTTCCATAAGTATATATATAGGAAAAGCTTCAGTTGTGCACTACCTCTAGTGCGCACGACGTGTGCACTAGGCCTTCGGGCGTTCATATCGACGATCCGAACCGTTCACATTGATCTACACATCTAAATTAGTCTAAATATGTAAAATCAAATCAGTTGAAATTCATTTACCCATCCATTGAAGTGTTACAAAATTGTATGGCTGAAAATCATTGTTTTTTATAGTCACATGATGGATGGGCAAATGAATTTCAAATGATTTGATTTTACATATTTAGACTAATTTAGATGTGTAGATCAATGTGAATGGTTCGGATCGTCGATATGAACGTCCGAAGGCTTAGTGCACATGCCGTGTGCACTAGAGGAGTGCACAACCGAAGCTTTCCCATATATATATATATATATATATATATATATATATATATATATATATATATAGAGAGAGAGAGAGAGAGAGAGAGAGAAATAATTAAATAAAGGAGTTGTTTGGGGGATTTGAATTTGAGTTTTGGGGGGAACTTTGGGGGGGGGGGAATGTGTTTTGTGAGGTTAGATATGGGCCTTTGATTTTAGGGAGATTGAAGAAGAACCACTTGATAGCTTTCTTTGTGTTTTATTATATAGATGGAGGCTGTATATTTTGTGAAAATATGTCGTTGTGCATTAAAGTCGACCATGTTTACTTTTGAGTTAAATATTAAATAAAATTGTTATATTTAACTTCACTACAAAAAGTCTGCACAAACAACTAGGCAGGAAGCGTGAGATCCAACAACACCATAGGGTGGGACGCACAGATCGGCAGGTCAAGAAAGAGCAGCGAAATCCCCAGTGGGAAGGAAAGCCTCTGTTTTAATGTGTTCAATGAGATTCACCCGCCAACCCCGAGCCCGAACCTGACTTTTAAAACCAGACTCAAACACGAAACTTATCCGAACCCATGAGTTCGGGTTTGGTTTAAGCACCATAAGTTTCGTGTGGGTTTTGGGGTCTTAAAACCAACCCGCACTTTTGGTTTCGGGTTCAAAAAACCTCTAAACACCACTAACCCCACCCATGAAATACTTGTAACATGTACAATACATTAGGACGCATAGAAATAACTGACGCATGCCTAAGTGGCCATGAATTATTGGCGTTTGGCACCTCTCCTACATGTGACAAAAGTATTTGTGCAACATAGGATCCCAAATTCAGTTTTCAATTACTTTTAGTTGGTTACTGCAGAGTGCAGGTTCAACAATTCCTTTGTTTTAGTAGAGGTGACTTTTAGTTGGTTACTGCAGGTTCAACAATTCCTTTGTTTTAGTAGAGGTGTACACTGAAACCCAAAATATCGGCCAAAAAATTGCAGTTCGGACGGAGTATACAGAACTACGAAACTGGGGTACTTGAGTTCAGGCTTCGTACCGCTACCGGTGTGAATATTCAATTTCAAATATTCAATTCCGTTGAAAGAAGTATTTTTTAAAATCAGGTGCGTTTTGAGTGCAACTTAGGTGCGTTTTGCAATTTAATAAAAAAGAAATCCCTTTTTAAAGTGAAGTTTAGGGTTAATTGGGTTAGATATACAATAACCCAATAAAAACTATTATAAACATACCCGATAACCCATTATTATAAAACTATTATAAAACATAACGAATAACAGAAATTAACATCAAAAAATATAGGGTTTCATTCTTTTTTCTTGCGTTTCTATTTTCTAGGGATTGAATCACTATTATGTTAAAATGTTGAATTATTAGTTAGTGGTAGTTTGATATTCTTTTGTACATGTTATAATATTTCTTATTTTTTTCTTTGTGTGTGTGTGTGTGTGTGTATATATATATATATAAACTTACCGTTGTGCACTAGCCTCCGTGTTCACTCGGCCTTCGGGCCTTTGTACGGACGATCCAAACCGTTCACATTGATCTACATGTCTAAATTAGTTTAAATATGTAAAATCAAGTCATTTGAAATTCATTTGCCCCTCCATCATGTCAATATAAAAAAAACGATATTCAGTCATACATTTTTGTAACACTTCAATGGATGGGCAAATGAATTTCAAATGACTTGATTTTACATATTTAGACTAATTTAGACATGTAGATCAATGTGAATGGTTCGGATCGTCGATACGAAGGCCCGAAGGCCGAGTGCACACGAAGGCTAGTGCACAACGAAAGGGAACTATATATATATATATATATATATATATATATATATATATATATATATATATATATATATATATATATATAGTGCACAACGAAAGGGGACTATATATATATATATATATATAGAGAGAGAGGGGGGGGGGTTTAAATCTAGGATTTCGGACTCGTCTCGGCAAGGGGTGTTTCGTCTCGAATCGGAGATATCGGGGAAATGTGATAATCTCAGATGTTCATTTCAGACACTCAATAAACATATTTTTTGTGTTACTAAACAAGATATTATATGTTCTACATGTTATTTATCATATAAAATATTGTATAATGAAACTATTGACATGAATCAATCACGGTAAATATTCACAGAATTTAACAATAATATAAAATAGAATGTAATATAAGTATATAACTAAATTGAATTTGCATTTATTAGAAAAAATGTATTAGTCAATAAACTTACTTGATTTTGTGTATACACAAATAATAGAAAAACGAAATCTTCACATTGTCCTTAGCTTAAGGTCCTATATTGGAATACTTATATGTAAAAAGTAAAACAAAGAAGTATATATTCACAACAACATTAGTGTCTATTTCGGCCGATATTTCGGCAATTTCGGTCAAAATCTACCCATTTCGGTACAAAATGATATGAAGTATAAAATCTGTGATTGAGTATCGGCAAGCTAGCCGAAACAAAATTTCGGCCGAAATTTAAAATAAGGAACAAAATTTCGGCCGAAATTTAAAATAAGGATATATATATATATATATATATATATATATATATATATATATATATATATAAGGTCGAACCTCTCCCTACGGTGAGAGAGTTCACCATTGTTGGACCATCCTATCAACCAGTGTTATAAAAGTCGTTAGGCAGTAGTCGGACTGCCGATAGGGGCCTAGCGCCTAGCCCCTGTAAGCGAGGCCTAGGCGGTTAGGCGATGGGCAAATTTTTTCCCCGTATTTATCTTTTGGTCTTTGTTTTGTTGTTCCACCATGCATTATCTTGCTTTTATTGCTCATCATTCTTACTCTTAAATTTTTTCCTTGTTATTGCAGAATAAGCTTTAGAGAGTATAAAAGACAATTGCATGACGGTGTTGGTTTTGGTAACAGATTTGGGTAGAGCGATGATTGGTCAGGACAATGATCAAAAATTTTAATGTCTTAATTAATGTATCGAGAAAAAAAATTGTTATACTAGTTCTAGTATGTCTCTTTTGAAATATGGGTTGCCTTATATTTTCATAATCAAAAGCGTTGGAAGATTTGATATCTTGGAGGCAAACAGTGTTGTACTAGTAGTTTTCCGTAAACTCCAATTTGATATATATGTGGACGGTGTTGAAGCGGGGAAGAAGGCGGAGGAGGGCGTTCGATCCCATAGCAGGAGTTGGGAGAGGAGTTGGGTTAGATCTAGAAATTAGGTATTCCTTACGAGTCGGATTAAAACCATGTTTTGGTTCGGGTCTGCCTAAACCGGCCTAGACGGCAAAACCAACTTTTTAAAAGGCCCAGGGCTTAAGCAAGTTGTCTGGAGCCTAAGCAGCCACCTAGGCCGATTTTTTAAATAGTGTTGTCAACGATCTGAACCCTTCTATCTTGTTCTTAATACTTAACATAGTTTAATCATGTGAGATCCAAGTCATTTGAACTCGGTTTGCCGTACAATTTAATATAGTTTAATCATAGTTTAATCATGTGAGATCAAGTCATTTGTTCTTAATACTTATCTATATATAAAAAAAAGATGTTTCAGCCGTACAATTTTTTAATATTTAGTTGCATGGGCAAACAGATTTCAAAAGACTTGATTTCGCATTCTTAGACTAATTTAACCATTTCTAACAAAAATGAACGGTTCGGATAGGTCATAGAACGTCTCCATGATGAAGAAGAGCCTTGGGCTCTCCCATGTTATCGAGAGCACTAACCTCTCTTGAAGATTTCAATATATATATATATATATATATATATATATATATAAGCAGTTAAAATCCCCGATTACGCCCGATTAATCCCCGATTAATTGCTAATCGGAAGATAAGCGATTACTTTTTTAGCGAATTACAATTATTCAATAGTTAGCAATTTAATCGGATATACTTGGCCGATTAGTGGTTAATCAGCCGATTTTAAGTGGCCAATTAACCGATTGAATCTCCTATAATTTTCATGCTCATTTGCATTATTTGGGCTCAATCCGACCCAAACTCAAATCCAAACCCCTTATGGTCTTTGCGAAACCCAAACCCGACATGTCACCGCTCTCTTCTTCTTCCTCGCGCAAAGCCAAACCCAAACTGATTCTCTTCAGACCTAAACCCAAAATAATTCTCTACTTCTTCCTCAAGCAAACCCAAACCCAACCCGCCGTCACTCGCCCTGCGTCGTCGCATACTTGACCATACCCGCATCTGCTGCACCTCCTCTTGTTGCTCGCGTTGCTCTGCACCTCCTCTTGTTGCTCGCATTGCTCCTCCCCGATTGTTTTTGTTTGATGAAACCGACCAGTAAACCCGACTCGACCCACATCCAGAATCCAAACAGCTCAAATCAAGTACTCTCTTTTTTTTCTCTATAACTATATGTTCCTATTTGATAATCTCGTAATAGTTTTATGTTAGAATCTAGGATTGCTATATAATGAGGATATATCTTTTTTAATTATATATATATATATATATGAGCAATCTTCTATTGCAAATGCAAATATTGTGCAAACGCGTGCAAACCACTTAACCCGTCATTGGCAATGACAGGTTAAGGCAAAACACATAACCCGTCATTGCCAATGACGGATTAAGTGGTTTGCATGTTTGCAAAGGAAGATTACTCTATATATATATATATATATAGGCAATGCTCCATTGCAAACGGGTCCTGTGAAAACAGGTATGAAAACCACTGAAGCCGTTGTTGGGAACGACTTCAGTTATGTTAACACTGAAGCCGTTGTTTCCAACAACGGCTTAGTTTTTTTTAAATTATAGTTGGAAACAACAGCTTCAGGGTTAACATAACTGAAGCCGTTGTTTCGGCTTCAGCGGTTTGCAATGGAGCATTGTTATATATATATATATATATATATATATATATATATATATATATAAACGCTTTTTCCGATTTAATCCCTGATAATTTTCCGATTAACCGATTAATCATTAAACGCTCCTAGACCGATTAGTTCCAAAAACCAATTTTAACTGCCTATATATATATATATATATATAGTGCAACCAAAAACGCACCAATATACTACTTTTCCAAAAAAAGATTTGTATCCCTACACCAGTGTCGTACATGTATCCTGTACCCATGCTACATAAATATAGAATAAATGGTCGGGGTTTAGTTTTAGGAATAGTTTCAATTCAAAATAGCTGACCAAATGTATGGCCCAGATTTTCCAACTTAAGTTCAATCCAATGGCAAAAGATAAAAAAGAGGGTATAAACACAACTCAAAAACCCCAAACCGTAGTCACATCTCTCTAGATTCGGCGCTCCATTGTTCATATTGTGATTCTAGGTTCCATGATTCTGATGCAACTTCCTGAGAATCAACCTCAAGAAATAAAAAGACAAATATTTGGTCTTTTTATTTTTCCTCGTTTTTTGTTACGTTTTTGTTATTGTTGACGTTGAAGAGTAGGCTTTTTAATTTTTTTGAAATATATATTATACATATCTGTGAAAATAAGAAAACAAAATATGGAATTTTAAGAATATATATTAAAATTTGGGGAAATTTTTTGGTGATTTATGTCCATACTAAGTTTGCCCGTTGACACGTGCCTACGGCACGTCTTCGGAACAGTGCACCTTGTTTGATCATATAAAATAGTTTTGGAGGTCCAGCAAATTAATTGAAGTAGCAAACATAGAGCAAAAAACATATTATATGATTTCTTTGAATTATTTTCAAACTTATTAATCTTTAATTTTTTTTTTAGTTTTTTTATTTTTATTTTTTTTTAAATTTTTAAAATTTTTATTTTCTTAATTTTTTGAATAGAAGAGGGAGGGAAGGAGAGAGAGAGAGAAAAATAATTAAATAAATATAGGAGTTGTTTTGGGTGGGGGATTTGAATTTGAGTTTTGGGGGGAAACTTCTGGGGGGGAAATATCTTTTATAAGGTTAAATCTGGGCCTTTGATTTTTGGAGGGATTGAAGGAGAGCCACTTCATAGCTTTCTTTGTGTTTTATTATATAGATAATACTATACAAGACAAGTAACATCAAACCACAATTTACATCATTACATAATAGAACAGCTACTAATGCAACTACAGTTAACTAAAAAGACATAACATGAAGAGGTAAAAGAAGGTATAAAGGAATAACTAGTCGGGTTCTCAATGTAGAGGATTTGTTTGCGCCAAGGCATTTGCAAGCCTCCACTTTGATTTAGGTAGCAAGTCTCGTCTAAATCTTGATGTCCGACAACTCTTGGATGTGTACTTTCAGGTCAGCTAATTCAATTGGCACCATGCAGTACGGGCTCTTCGAGATTGGTGTCGTACCCGGCTGAACCTCAATGCTGAACTCCACATCTCGATCTGGTGGAATTCCGGGCAAATTTCAGGGAAGACATCAAGAAAGTCCCGCACGAATACGGGTGCAACTTCACCATCAGTGCACAATGACTCAAGTGCACCAGCCTTCGGGGATATTGGGCTCTCGACACGTCCGGACGGTGTCTCACCCGCATGAAATTCGAACTCTGGTTGCCCAAGAAGCTTGAAGGTCACCTTCTTCTTCCGACAGTCAATCACTGCATGGGTGACGACAAAATAGCCGTTGCTAACAGAGTTTCTTCTACAGAGAAGTCTCCATCAAGAGGAGAGGGTGTCCTTTTATTGTAACGTCAGTATATAAGGATGTTCTTATCAACTCCCAAGGATGTCCTACTTCTGATGTCATATGGAAAACTCCAAGGAGCTTTCCAACTGGATCTCAATTTGCTAGAGAGATGAACTATCCACAATGGTCGGAGTTGACTTCTTTCCAAAGAGAGGAACTTAATAGAGACCTAAGACAATTTTGAAAGCAGAGATCTAAAAGATACGATATCTCCAAATTTAGCTAGTGATAATCTAAAGAGAGAAAGTAGATTTTACTCCCAAGGAGCTTTGCCAACCAAATCTCAACTTGCTTGAGAGATAAATTACTCATCAAAGGCTGGGGTCAACTTCTTTCCAAACAGAAGAAAAATTAATAGACCTAAAACAATTTGGAAAGCAATTTAGAAAAGATCAAGGAAGATACAATATCAAGTAGATTTAATTTCCTTCAAGTCTTTTGATTGTACCTAATATGTCTTGCTATGCAAATTAGGTTCTCATTATGTCTTTCCCGGTCCGATTTCTCAGAAAACAAATTATGTCAGCCTATTATGGTCTATCTGGATATACTTTTAGTGGAGGTCATACTTTCACTGGAGGTAGAGGTATACCGTACTCCAAATTTAGTTCATATTATCTTTTGATATGCATGGATATAAAGTTAAGGTATGGAGAGAGTAAGAGAAAGAGAGAGAAAGAGGGACATAAAGCGAATAAAGATGGTTGATGTGAGATTTGGTCTAACTAGGGTTAAGTAATAAATGCTGAATTGTAGGGATAAAATAAAATTAGAATCCTTGTTTCAGTTAAAGGTGTGTATAAACCCCTTTTACAAAAACTGGGTCACCCTACTAGGTGCTCAATAGCTAGGTGTCCTTCAGCGTACAATGGAAGTAGACGCTCAGTATGACATGTTCATTTATTGCTTTAAATTAAAATATGAGATTGCATGATTTATATAACCTGACTTGTATATACCACTGCCTCTTAAAATGAGTACTACTTCAACCCCATCACTCAATAATGAAACTTCTTATCAGAGGATAACAATAACAGTAAAGCAGCATGACTAAGGATTACGTTCTGTGCATCGTATTCATCCTCCCTATGGCCAGCTTCCTATTTCAATAAATGCTGACTTTGATCTCCATTATCTTTTTATTACATCATTTCTTCCTTTATTTTCCAAGTTATTTAATTATTGGTTGAGGATTTTGTTGACCTCAATGTTTAATCTTGTTGGTCTAATGCAAAAAAAAAAAGTTAGGGCCAATAAGAGATTGGCTCCAGCCAAAACCTATACCATTGTTCCAGTGTCCTACTGCTGGGAAAAGAATGAAAAGTTCATCCATGCGGAAAAGTTCAAATATGTGGATATTGATGTGTATGTAGCAAGATCAATGGTGCATATCCATATGCTGCAGTAAAATTGAGACGGGCCTGTACAATTTTTCTCTGAATTTTCTCTAATTATTCTCTTGCCAAGAAAATCAAAGTGCATATGTGATGTCATGACTAAAAAGTGTTCTAACATTGCAATAAATAGCAATGAACAAGGGAACGAAATTACATTCTAAACATTTCGCGTGTAAATGAAAGGAACATAAGGAGTGTGTGTGTGTGCTTGCGCATATGTGTGTCAAGAACCGAGGGTAAACTGACTACATACGGAATCATATTTCCTGGGCAGTGGGTAGGATCAATACCTTGGGTGCTATCATCTTTCCAAGTTTCAAAAGGGACTTTGAATGATTAGTCTGAGAATAGTGGTGCAAAAAGAAAAAGAAATATTATCATAAACATTTAACTGGAGCTTTGTGATGGAAAAAAACTATAATGTACAGAGTCAAGTGAAGGTTAATATCGAAGCACTTACGCCCGGAAGCAGAAGAGAATCTATAATCAGAAGTCTGGCACCAAACTGTTTAGCAAGTGCTTTTGCTAGAGTCTCTTGATAGATTTCAGATCCTAGGAAATATTTTTTAAAATATTTTATGTACGACAAGGAAGAACAAAGAAAAGGATAAAATTTTAAAACAAAAGGTTGAAATATAACAATTTGATTAAAGGCATGCTAACTCACCTGCTGGACCAGATAAAAGTATGCGCTGGCTCAAGGATGAAATCTCTGAGGCAAACTTCATTTTACACTCAAGGTGTACATACGCACATGATAAAAGGACCTTCTTTGTGCTCTCACTGAATAGAATAACATATATAAAAAAACACACTGCTGAGCATTCTTTTCGGATCCAAAAATAAAAAGCTTAACTAAAAAATGTGATGAAGAATTATAATAATTAAATACTAATGTTAGTTAGACATACTTGGTTGATCAGCTTAAACTGTTGGTAAAAGTTCGTAACCTCACCTTAGATCCAAATTCCCTCTGTCAAACACAGAACTTGAAAAGAATACCTAGTTTTCATTACTTTTGGAAATTATAAGTCCTCTAATTTCCTATTCCCTCTATTGCATGAGCCAAACAAGCCCTTATTATGGTAAATACTAGGGTGGACTTCAATGGACTTGGCTTGGGTCAGTTAAGAAGAAAATGATAAGATTATTAGGTGTTAATTCGGCCAAGTACATGGCTTTTATAGGGAGAAATTTTACATACAGTAATATACATATATATATATATATATATATATATATATATATATATATATATATAGAGAGAGAGAGAGAGAGAGAGAGATGTTTCCGTTGTGCACTAGGCCTTCGTGTGCACTCGGCCTTCCCGCCTTCGTATCGACGATCCGAACCGTTCACATTGATCTACACGTCTAAATTATTCTAATATGTAAAATCAAATTATTTGAAAATTATTTGCCCATCCATCATGTGACTATAAAAAACAACGATTTTCAACCATACAATTTTGTAACACTTCAATGGATGGGCAAATGAATTTCAAATAATTTGAAATTACATATTTAGACTAATTTAGATGTGTAGATCAATGTGAACGGTTCGGATCGTCGATACGAAGGCGGGAAGGCCGAATGCACACGGAAGCCTAGTGCACAACGGAACATTACTCTCTCTCTCTCTCTCTCTCTCTCTCTCTCTCTCTCTCTCTCTCTCTATATATATATATATATATATTAGAAAGAGTGATTTGATAAGTATTGATGGTAGAGTTAGGGGTAGGGAAAGACCTAAACTTGCTTGGGTGGAAACGGAGAGAAAATATATGATAGCTTGTGGCCTTACAGAAGATATTGCGCTAAACCGAGCCGAATGGAAAACTAGAATTCATGTAGCTGACCCCAACTAATTGGGAAAACAACTTTGTTGTTGTTTATAATATTATATTATATATATATATATATATATATAACGAAAACAAAAAAAATACCTCAAATAGTAGGGAAAAGAATCAAAGGACACTTCGTTATCACTAGCACTAAGAATTCCCTTTTTCAAACTGTCCTTAAATGCTTGGCATCTTGTGGAATGTGTCGTTGATGAAGAAGCAATGTCCTTGAGAACCTCTCTTTGATCCTCCAAAATTTTATATATGTTGCTGGTCAAATCCAAGTCAGGAGTGGATGATCCTACATAGAATCAACTTCAGTTCATAAAATGTACTGGAAGAATTTTTCGATTTGAGAATCTTAACCAGAAGCCATTTTTTTGAAGAAAAACCAAATTTAAAGTTTATAAGTGAAAAAATCATTAGCAGCAACTAAAATCAGATTCCATTTTCATTAAGTCACCATTTTGCCAGTTACCCATTATGTTAAGTAAAACTTCTCTTAACCCTCTAACAAATATTGAGATCCACATAAAATTTTCATTTTATACCAATAAATAATATGGTCGAAACAAACAAATAAATTATATTATCATTTTTTTATGACAATACTACTAACAAGACAAGTTTGCATAACAAACGTTGTTGATATAATGTCATTAAGTGCATACAAGATAGTTAGTAACATGTATGTGTTATACTAATATACTGCACTCCTACAATGTATTTAGTCTATTCTAAGGTCAACTGAGCAAATCCTTTGCATTGCACGACAGAGAACACTTTTTAAAACTAGATTCCTTGGTATAAATCTCACCATTTGGTGGCTGAGGTGGAAGAGCTGGCACATCTTTGCTAAGACTAGAAAAAGAAGCCAACAAGGACGCTTCGTCATCAACTGATGGGTCTTCTAATCCAGTCTCCAAATTCAAGTCTTTCATTGGTACATCTTCGGCTTCTGCGATACTATGTGAAGAAGGTAAAACGTGGGCAGTGGCATTAGAAAGTTGTTGAAAGATCTGTCACTATGTCAAGGAAAATCTTTTTCATTTGCTTAAAGGGTGTTCCTGATGACTTGATATCAACCCAAATCGCCCTTCTTATTTTGACACAACCACTAAATTCTTTGTATTTCCACGTAAAGCCTGATTAAACTACAAGTTATAGCAAATACACCCAAAAAAGCAATCAACATACCCTTACCACTAGCTATCTGCTGAGGGCAGTTTCTCCATTTTGGGAAGAAAATAATATAACATACGGTTTTAGGAGATTATATCAAATTATCAATTATTTTGGCGACTATGTCAAATAAGGAAGTTTTATGGGGGCTAAGATTCAAAAATAAATAAATAAATAAACAAATGAACTCCTATTAAGGAAAAAAAAAGGAAGAACAAAGGTCCTTCGGAGAATCTTGAACAAATACAAACTAGTTACAGCACTCTGAAAGGATACATATGCATGCTTCCCTGATGAACTAAAAACAACCTCATCCCCTGCAGTAAGAATGATGTTGGTATTTTTCTGAATGATCTTTCCGTTAACTTGTACGACTCCTTTGCTTCCTAAAATTTCCAGCGAAGCAATTGATGCACCACCATGCTGGCAAAAAAACAAAACAAAGGAATCTAATTGGTCAAATATGAGGTAGACAATGACAGCAAAATGTTATACACAACTAAGAAATTTTTAAGAATTCAATAAATTAAAATTCACAAGGAGGTACCTCCTCAAGCTTCAGTTTACAAAGAACTGTACTTATAGATGGATCCTTCAGTCGCAGATTGCAGTTTCGGCTATGACCAACAGTAAATTGTGGACCACATATAGGAAGGTGAGGATTCTGTACATAATAAAATCGCAGATTAAGATACAAATATACAATCTGTAATATTTAACAGTGAACAATTATAAGAGAAGAGAGACGGCGGAGGATATTTAACAATAAGTAAACTCTCAAACATCATGGAATAACAAAGATAAGGTCATGTAGCCCTAAAATTCCTGTCACAAGGCATATGTCGATTTCATATTCGATAAAAAGGGTAAATATCAGGTGTCATCACAATCTAGATAGCCTCTGCATTCATAAAATACCAACCTAATTCATATGACACAATTTATAACCAATGGCAGACACCCACAAAATCACATGCAGATTACAGAAACAAAAGTTAGAATATCTGGTCAGTATAAGATAGAGAAGGAGAGGGACGGTAACAAAAATTAAATACAAATAATTGAAGGGGGGGAAATCAGTGTTGAGTTATGTAGTTGGAAAGATCGGGGATCAAATTGACCCCTAATTCTCACAAAGAGGTAAGTAGCATGTACCGTATCAATTTATAGAGTAAGCGGTGAACAATTTATTGGACCGATATAAAAAAACTATTTATAAATTTTAAATATTAAGATTAAAAATAAAAATAAGAATTACAACTGCATGTTAGGCAACTCGTCAAACTGGTAAAAGTCAACATGTTGATTTTAACTTGACTTGTCAGGGGCATTTCACCACGAAGACCCTCAGAAACTGACAAGTTGGGCGACATATCGAACATTTTGTGGGACATTTAGAACATTGACAATGTAGATTTTATAAAGGTTAATTGTTGTAAAAAAAATCCACAACCTACTCAAGAAAATTCCAAGTAAATATAGACTAACAAGAAAAGGTTTTTCTGGTATTTAGACACTTACATTACAATATGCTATTGGATCCCCCCAAAAGTTGTTAATTGCTAGTGAGGCCCATAATTTGTTGCCGTCATTTAAAATACGTCCCCATTCTTGATGGATTCTTCATTTAATTTATTGGAGGGAGAACAGTTGGGCAAAATGGAGAAGGGTATAATGGGTAAATAAATTATTTCTCCCTAAAACGAATCTGAAATAACCAATATTGATTTACTAACTAGGGTTTTACCAAAACTGATGATACAAATTGAAGAACCTAACAATTCACAATGTTTGAAGACCCAATAGCAAATACAAATAGCTTAAGGGATCACATAGCAAAAACCCTTTACTTATTAAACAAATAAAAATGACCAAAGTCAAATCCATATTCCATAGTAACGTAGTAATGTATGTGATACTCATAGCTGTAAAATAAGGAACAACACACCACATAAACATATTAAGTCACATCATGAAAAACAGGAATATTGCACTATAAAGGGTTGCTAAAAATATCAATTACCTTGTACTAGACATCAACTATACATGTTTTATGCAAGTATGCACATAAGCCTAGAAAAAAGACTTGTTTCAAAATTCAGTTAGGGCACTATCAGTTGTTAAAAACCCCATCATGCCAATGTTTATTATCCACAAGTAAGTAGTAAGGGCATTACCCAATCCGACCCAGAACTGCCGAATCCAAAGCCAATAAATGTTCAGTTGCTTAGAAAGTGAGGAGCTGTGTAAAGTTTCTTCACTTTCTTACTTTCTTCATAGTTGCATCTCTCCCCTCACTAGAAGCAAGTCATCCTTTCCCTTCCTCTTCCACCTCAAAATATATTTTATTTGGCAATTGTAAAGTTTAAAATAGCATTTTTACAAAAAATCAAACAAATCATGTTCAGCTTGATTCTTATTCTATTACTAAATGTAAAATCTGCAATATTGAAGTGTTGAATAGTGAATACTATCAGTCTTGCTATATGAGTTTGTAATATCCCTAGTTAGACATAGCAGTAGCTAGGTGAGTTTAGAATTATTTGTTTGGAGGGCTTTCTAGTTGAATTATACGTGGGCTTTGTAAGGTGGACCTAGTCGTATATATGTAACTTGCATGAGTGTAAGAAAGTGAGAAGTTTAGTCCCACATTGGAAATGAGATGTGAATATGAGTACTATAACTAGAAAGTCAATAATCTCATTAGTACCTAATAGCTGGCTCTTTTGGAAAGGCTAGCCTTGTGGTGGGGTTGTGGTTAGGTGCATAGATTACTAGATGAGAGGTCAACGGACCTAGGGCGTTACAAGGTCAATGTATATATGGGGTTTTGGTCTATGTTGCATAGTCTATAATTTATAGTTGTGTAATACGATTGATAATTTAAATCTGTAGAACATATTAAATGAGACTATTGTTCTTTTTTTCTTTCTAGAATATGGAGGAAGCTGTAACACCCCGTACTATATATATATATATATATATATATATATATATATATGAGAAAAGTGAGCCTCATATAGAGTATGAGGAAATTTCCTCATACAAAGTAAGTATACTCATTTGGTGGGACCATTATGGAAAATCCACTCCATCCATCAAGTTTATCATGCTAATGGATGTATGTGTAGAAAAAATCAAGTGTTTTGGAGGTCATTCACCTATGCATCATGTGGTTGAAAAATGAACGATTTCAACAATAATACAAATCGAACCACAAATTAGACCCACATGATGCATGGGTGAATGACATCCAAACCACTTGATTTTTTTCTACACATACATCAATTAACTTGATAAATATAATGGACGGAGTGGATCTTCCATAAGGGCCCCACCAAGTGAGTATAATCACTTTGTATGAAGAAAATTTTCTCATACAAATATGAGGCTCACATTACTCTCTCTCTCTCTCTCTCTCTCTCTCTCTCTCTCTCTCTCTCTCTCTATATATATATATATATAATGTGAGAAGTGGTTGGTGAGCCTATGGAGATTTCTATGGGCTATCGATTAAAGTGGATTAATCAAGGGGCCTATAGAAGTGGTCTATGGGGCAAAGGCATTAAATGAAAATTGAAGGAATGAAATGAAAGAAAGATGGAAAGTGGGTGTACGGCATGGGTGACGTGGCTTGGTAGTGAAGGTGGGTTTAGTCCCACATCGTCCCAAGTAGTGAGAGAAAGAGAGAATATATTAGGAAGCTAATGATCAAAGGGTACCAAAATGGTTATAACCCCTTTTGTGAAGCACGCATGTGGTGGGCAGTTGTTAGAATTTTATTTGTTCGCGTATTGCTCACGTGTAGCCGTGAGCGCAGCTGAGCGAGGACCGGGGAGTTACAAATGGTATCAGAGCCGACTTTCGACACCGAGTGTGTGCAAGATGTACGCCTGAGATGAAGCTAGCAGATATACACTAGTGGATAACCAGATTCCCGGATAGGGCTATACAGCTAGTAGAATCAGGGTAGTTATCTCCACATCGGCTAGAAAGGGATCCTGGTTCAGGTTGTAAATCTCGGGATCAGCGAGGACGCTGAGTTCTTAGGGGGTGTAATACCCCGTACTTAAAAGTATATATATAATATTATATTGGGAGAATATAATAATAATCTATATAATAAAACACAAAGAAAAGCTATCAAGTGGCACTCCTTCAATAGTAAGAAAATCAATGGTCCAGATCTAAGCTCCCAAAAGATATTTTCCCCCCAAAACTCATATTCAAATATCCCCCCATAACAACTCCTAACACCCCGTGCTTAAAAATATATATATAATATTATATTGGGAGCATATAATAATAATCTATATAATAAAACACAAAGAAAAGCTATCAAGTGGCACTCCTTCAATAGTAAGAAAATCAATGGTCTATATCTAAGCTCCCAAAAGACATTCCCCCCCCCCCAAAAAAAGTTCCCCTCCAAAACTCAAATTCAAATCTCCCCCCATAACAATTCCTTTATTTATTTAATTATCTCTCTCTCCCCCCTATTCAGATCAGTTTGCTCCCTTTATTCTCCAAACCAGAGTGCTCCAATTTCTCTCTCTCCTAGGGTTTTTAAGTCACTAACTCCAAAATTCCTAAAACCATTTTCTTAAACCTTTGCTTCCATTCCATTGGCAAAGCCTCCATCGTCCTCTCAAGTGCGAATCTCAATGCAAATCCAAATCCAAATTCAGTGTCGAACCACAATCAAGAGGTCGTCGCCGATATCTGATCCGCTACTGATTCTGTATCGGTGACTCCCCTCCACCAAATCGAGCGCGAATATCAAGCGACTCTGTATCGGCGACTCCCCTTCACCGAATCGAGAGCCTCTACATGCGATGTGGCGACTCTAATTTCATCTCATTAACCGAATTCTCATTCTAATTTTTAATTTTGTGTGCAAGGGATTACTCAGTTTTTTGCTGACTCGAATTTTGTGTGTGCATGAGATCTAAGTTTAGAGAGGTATGATTGTTTTATTTTTGGGCTTAAAAAATTCAAATTTTGTGATTTATTTGATGAATTTTTTATTGGTTTTGATTTAAGGTGTATGTGGTGGCCTCAATTTGGGCTTCTAAACCATAGCAGGGCAGGTAAGCTGATCAACAACCTAAAATAACTTGGCAAATATGCAACATTAATTTCTTTACTACAAGAGAATATACTATCGTGAAGTGTTCCCTTCACTGGTTATTAGAAACCATGGATAACATAGCATATAAGAATTTTTAGTGTATGTTTGGATATATAGGACTGGAATGACTTGAGTTTACCAGTGAAGGGTGCAAACTCTCCACTCAAGAAAGACGGCTAAAGTAAATTTGTTATTGATCAGTTTTGAATTTTTTTTATAAAGGTGCAATGGAGAGACAAAGTAAAGATAAAAGAAATGATTAGCTTGGATTAGAGTTTTGAGAACTTCATATATTACATTTAGATTGAAATAATAATAAGAGGTATTTCAATTGCAAACTGAGTCTCAGACAAACAAATGTTTAGATTATTGATATTGTAGATACCTTCACACCTGCACTTGGATTACCATTGTATTTAGACATGATCATAGTGGTTATGGGATTAGAGTAAGCTCAATAAAACCCAATGTAGTTGAAGGCTCGCCTCAGACTCAGCCTCAAGCTCAAGGCTTAGGCTTAACAACAGTTTGAGCCTCAAGTCTCAGTTAAGGCTATTCTTTGTTTGAAGCTTCGCACAGGCTTGCGCCTGGACGCGTCTTAGCAAAGGCTCGAGGCTTGCGCCTCAAGCAAAAGGTGCGCCTGAACATAACAGACCCGACCCGACTCGTCTTTACAATCTGACCCATTTTCAACCCTTCTCATATCCCGTAACTCCTCTAATTCTCTCTCACCTTCTCATCCCCAATTCCAAACTCTAACCTCAATCTCCATCTCCCTAACTCCTCAATCTGCACTCCTCTTCATCCCCCCTCTCAACAGCATCGGCTGCGACAATGAAGTAGCTTGGCAGCAACATGACAACATACAACAAATCTGCGGCTACATCGAAAGCATATCAACTGCGCCGGCGACACCCCTACTCCTTAGTCTCCAGACTCTCCACTCCTATTCTAGTTTCTTTCCTTTCTGATTTTACACTTCTATGGTTTCTTTCTTGGGTGTTCGTCTATCTTTGCTTACGATATTTTTGCAAGTTACTTTGAAACAAAATTGTAGCTCGGCAGCAACATGACAACATACAACAAATCTGCGGCTACATCGAAAGCATATCAGCTGCGCCGGCGACACTCCTACTCCTTAGTCTCCAGACTCTCCACTCCTATTCTGGTTTCTTTCCTTTCTGATTTTACACTTTTATGGTTTCTTTCTTGGGTGTTCGTCTATCTTTGCTTATGATATTTTTGCAAGTTACTTTGAAACAAAATTGTTAAGCTAGTTCATTCCATAATTTACTATAATCATGAAACCATGCCTTATTCAAACAATTGCATCTTATCTCACTGTAGAGCATGACCAAATTTTATGGTCTGCTAACTTTATGTTATTGCTGTAATATTTAAAAATACCTTACCATTTACTAAGACTGTAATATTGTAATACTGTAGGCTCATTACTGTAATATTTAATTTAATACTATTGTAGTTTTACTGTATACTCAAAACTGTAATACTGTAATACTGTAATATTGTATGTTGGATGGTAAATATCTTCATTATTGTATTGCTGTAATACTGTATGCTCATTACTGTATGAAACTATGAATTGAAGGTTAACATGATATTATTGTAGTTTTACAATGGAACAAATTGTATCACTTTTTTTTGGGACAAGAAACACACTGTAGTTATACATTACAAAGGAACACATTGTAATTTTACAAAAATGATAACTTACACAGTTATCTTGGTCATTGTATGATAAACTTTGTTGCCGTGATGTGATCTTGTTTATATAATCTCATTTATAAATTTTAAAAACCCCAAAAAGTAATAGTGCACCTCGGTTAAATGAGGCTTACGCCTCAAATTGCGCCTTGCGCCTCAGGCTATGTACGGAGTAGTAAAATTGTGTTGTGCCTTACGCCTTTAACTACACTGATAAAACCTATATGATCATGTCCTTGCATAACTATTACAAGCATCTAAAAGTGATGCTGAAGTTAAAAAAAACGTTATGCATTGTTTCTAACAAACTGTGCATTCCAGGTAAGTTGAAGCTAATGATCAAGAAAGCGATGGTTGAGCTTAAAGGTAGATATGTTGCTTCCTCATATAATATGTTTCCTACTTCAATTAATTTGTTGGAACTCTAAAACTATTTTATATAATCAAACTCGGTGCACCGTTCTGAAGACGTGACGTAGGCACGTGTCAACAGGCAAACCTAATGTGTCTATATATATATATATATATATTATGAGAAGTGTGGAGCCCGGCTCAGCTGCGGGCGCGGCTACACGTGCGCGCAATACGCGAACAAATGAAATCCTAACAACTGCCCACCACAGGCATGCCTCACAAAAGGTGTCCAGACTAGTAGGTGCCTCTTGATCATAGGCAATTCTATTTAACTCACTCTTTTTCCTCCATTCTCAACGATATGGGACTATCCCCATTCTCAAAGCCATGCCACGTCAGCATGTGCATGCAGACACTTCTTCATTTTTCATTTTAATGCCCATAGCCCCATAGGCCACTTCTATAGGCTCATTAATTAATCGAATTAATCCCATAGCCCATAGAAGTCCTATAGGCCAACTACCACACTTCTCATATATATATATATATATATATATATATATATATATATATATATATATATATATATATATATATTCTCCCAATATAATATTATATATATGCTCTTAAGTACAGGGTGTTACACAAGCTTTCCAGAACGAGCACGGACCCGAAACAAATGGGTAAGGCTTGGGTACATTTATTTATTACCAAACCCAAGAATCAATAGGTATAAAATATACGAACCTGAATCGAACCTGAATCGAACCTGTATCATAATGCAAACTTATTCTGGGACAAAGCCCGATAACTAAATTGTCTAGACCTGACCAAACTGAATGGCAGTGTTTGCACCATGCATGCAATCAAACTAAAGATGAATTTATTATCTGACCATGAAGTTGTCCATATACATGTTTGGTTCCGAGTTGACTGAAACTCTACGCAATCTAAGTCTTATTGTACATTATCATTTTATAGATTAGTACTTGATTAATGACACTAGATGTTTTGTTAACTTCTGAGCTAATACATGTTGAGAGCTTACGTGTTACTTATTTCCTACTTGTTGTTGCTTAATTACGGGACTTATTGAATCTTGATTGTTAGTTGCATATGCTATTTGTTGCCTTAAGAAATAATTTGTGGGTCATGTATTATGTGATGTCTCGAGTTGTTAAGATGACAATGAATTTTTAATCTTTCTCATTATCATCTCTCTTGGTTAATCAATGTACTTTTTGCATACAATATCACTTATGACTTGTTTCATTCATGTATCTTTCACCATCACATTTCTGTCTTATTTTGCTTGCCATGCGACAAGCATAGCATGCATTGAGTTTATAGGCTATGTATTAGGTTTTACAGATGTGCATTTTAGGCATACAAAGTGCTTAGACCTGCAACATAATCTAGATTCATAAAAATATATAGAAAGACCACAATATATGCCTAATTGAAGTACTATATTTTGAGTAAACATTTTTTAATATAAATTATAAACCATCTTACATATAAATTATAAACCATCTTACATAGCTGATAAATTGAGACAATTGCTTTACGAGTTTTCTGAATCAAGCTAATTTTGTGACGATGCTTCATCCACGTCCTCGAACAAGCCATCTCTTATTTCTCTCTGAATTCCTACCTCTAATTATGTAAAGATATTATTAAAGATAAATCAAACCCAGCTAATAGGTAATATCTCAACATGGTTTCAATTGAATCCTTGTTAACAATATCAGAGCTCTGCAATGATTAATTTAAACTAAATATAAATATTACAAGAACAAGCATATCTCATACTTCAAAACCGCAATGCATGGCTCTTCACCGCCTACTCCCCACACTTACAACAACCTTTATATCCAAAATTGAATTAATATACTCATTAATGTAAGAGATGAAAGAGCTCTTTCACTTGTACCATGCTCCATAATTAAAGAAATATTTGGTATGGATTTTCAGCACAATCTTCCACTTTGTTTCTTTCATAATCTAATAGAAATTTGAGGATTTTTTTTTTATAATCAATGAGATAAGCTTTACCACACAGCGGATTGCTGATTAACTTCTACAGTAACGCCCCTCACCTAGTCCACAACTATATTCCAAAAGGATTTGGCACTAAATTTTACTCAGCATTGAAATGGTATAAGTTTGTGAAGTCTTTTATGAAGCCTTCTTAGAGCATAAGCTGCCTTGTGTTGACGGAAAACGTTAATAAGTGATCAAAAGATGGCTCTTTTAATAATAAATGTATCTTTATAGTAATGATTGTTGTTTATTGGTCAATTATTGGTGAATCACTAATTCCTAGTAACTAACTCAGTAGTTATCAACCACAAATGTGAATAACCTCATTATAACATGGTTCACCATCACCAAAGTTGCACTTCTATTTATCTTTTTCTTGTCAAGCATCGTAGATATTTCTTTTCTTCTAAGAGAGTCGTGAAGAAATTTCTTTTCCTCTAAGGGAGTCGTGAAGTTTGCTTCATGGCAGCATGATTTAACCTGCATGACGATCTGTGACAATTTTAACTAGCTCCCAAGGTTACACTTCCATATATACATCCTTATTTTCATCCATATACCAAATTAGAAAAGTAATGCTTTTTGACAATCAACATACAATTTAGTGAAATGTTTCAGACTTGTGACTTTCCCTCATTACAAGCCTAATTCTTAAGGGGCAAAGGCTTATATGGTGATGAGTTCTCATGCATCAAGGACACCGTTTAATGTAAGGTCATATTACCGGACTAAATGCCTTCCTATAATCAGCATCTTTGCAAATGATATTCATGGACTGAAGATGCATATGTTAGAAAGAAATAAGATTTAAGTGTTCATGCGGAATTAAAATGATTGTTCATTGCCTATGCATGCCCAAGAACCCCATCTACACACCAATTTTTATGGACCAATTCATCCATATAATCATCAAAGAATGTAGTCAAACCTTATCGAAATACACATAAACTACCAATTTTGATGTGAAAAACAATGTAGTGGCAATGCAGTTCTTGATACGCTGATTGCCAAGAACCAATATACAATTTAGGCATACATAATCAAATTCACGAATATATATATATATATATATAGGAAGCACTGATTCGGGTGCGGTGATGCGACAATTTCCAAAAACAGTAGGATGCGGGTGCGGCTAGGATTCGGCCAATATTTAAATAATTATTTTATATATTATATATTTATATTAATATTTATATTTTTATATAAAAAAAAACCAAAATCATTGTTAATAATCATACATTAACCAAGAGATTTCAGTTCATACAATCACAGCAAGCAAGCAAGCATATTATGTATTTTTGAGTTCATACAATCACAACAAACAAGCATACTATATTATTATGTATGCTGAGTTCATACAATCACAGCAAGCAAGAAAACAAGCAAGCAAAAAAAAAAGGAAGCAAAAATGATTAATTAAGATTCTACGGACTTTTGTGGGGTCATACAATCACAACAGGAAGCAATAAAGAATTAATTATGGTCATACAATCACAACATGAAGCAAAAACTATATTTATAACTTCATCATAAGTGAAGTATGTGCACCAATCTCAAAGCAAGTTTAATGGTGGATATTGGCAACAGGAAGCAACAAAGTTTAATGGTGGATTACCAGAGAGAGGAGGCATTGTCGAAGAGTGGAGTCGACGGTGGAGGAATCGATAGAGTCAACGGCGGATAAAATGAGGAATTAACGGCAACGAGTGGAGAAGCAGAGTCGACGATGAAGAGTGGAGAAGCCAACGAAGAAATGAGGAGTCGACAATGGCGAAAGAGAGGATAGAGTTTTGATCAGGATTTGGGGATTTAGGGTTCTTGAGAGAGAGGGCGGATATAAAACATCAGATAGAGAGAAAAAGAGTGGGTTTTAGGGTTTTTTTACAAAGGCCCAAATCCGCACCCTTGCCGCACCCGAACCGCACCCATTAAATTTTTTAATATCAAATATGGGACACGCACCCGCCGCAACCCGTGCGTGTCCCGCCGCACCCGAGTCCGACTCGGGTGCGAGAGCCTCCGTAAAGAGTCTGTACTTCCTAGACAATTACATGTATTTGGAATAATCATGTTTCGTTCAAGAACAGAAATACCAATCCCTAGTCTAAGAGCATCCACTGGTGTTTGCTAAAAACCCAAATATTAGCATTTGAGATGAAAAAACACCCCCACTATCGTTGGCTAAAAATCCAAAATTTAGAATAGGAGCGAACAGTCAATTGCTAAAGATAACAAATGCTTTAGACGAAGGTTAAATATAGAAGACGGAGGATCAAGGTCCATCCGTTTAATTTTTTTAAAATAAAGTCAGACGTAAGATTATATTCCGTTCGCAATCTTTCTCATAAACTTTTTTCCTAAAAACTACGAAAATGCCATTTTTTTTTAAAAAAAATTGAAAAATGTCAAACGGAAGATCAAGCTCAGTCCGACAACTTCTTCCTTTATTTTCTTTCGCATATTAAAAAAATGCCATTCATTATTTACGAAAATGTCATTTTTTTCAATTTAAAAAAAAAGGATAGACAGATCATCATCTTCCATCTAATTTATTTAAAAAAGAATCTTCCACATTTAGCATCAATGACTGCAGCGCTCATTGCTCATTGATAAATGCTAAATGCTATATATGAAACTTTTAGCACAAACGATAGTGGATGCTCTAACAAAAAAAACTTAAAAGTTGTAATCGTACTTACAATAATACTCTATTGATTCAACTAGCTGAGTCAACGCTTAGATCCTTATAGAAGTATGACTGCCACTCTATTAAAAAAAAGGACATTACTAAAGAAAACCATTACTCCAACGCGTATAGATCTTAAATATTCTTCGCAAACAACTACATGAACATGCAAAATAACAAATCATGTATTTATTTTTAAATGTATATTTATATTATATCCAACCTCAGAAGATTGAGAAAGCAACTTTCCCCACGGAATCCCCACATCCGGTTGCCCTTTCCCGAGCCGCTGCTTTCGCTGCAAATTCCGCCGGTGAAGTGCCGGCGGAACCAGCTGCTTCAACAGCTGGTCCTCACTCAGAGCACCAACCCCTTTAAAAAATCAAAAGTTCATAAAGTTCAGATAAATCTAATTTTCCCACCAAATTAGAAGATGAATTCGCAGAAAAATCATACCTTGCCCATGAACCCCCAGCTTCTTCTCCGAAGCGGGGCCCACATCCCCGTTCTCCTTAGCCGGCTCGGTGGGGCCCGCATCGGCCTCGAGATTCGGCAATTCCTCCTCCTTTTTCTGATCATGTTCCTCCTTAACTGCCGCCGCCGCCTGCCAAAAAAAATACAACATCTTTAAACAAATCGAAAAGCAATCCGATCTAAAAGGGAGGGGAAATCCAAAACCTAACCCTAACCTTGGATCGCTTGTTGCGGGGGGAGGAAGGGGGAGGGGACGAGGAGAGGCGCTTGTTAGCGGAAGAGGAAGAAGCGGTGCTCCGTCTTGTTTCGACCATGGCTGACTTCGAACTTCTTCTCTGATAATTTTTTCCCCCAAATTTTTGTAGGTTTTTTTTTGGGGTGGGTGGTTGGGGAGGGGGGGGGGGTTGATCTGAGAGATTCTTAGGGGAGAAAAGCAAAGAAAGGAAGGAGAAGGAGAGAAACAGCCGAAGAGAGGAGAAAGGGTCAACTAAATAGGCTGCTGGTTCTCTTTTTCATTTTATTTTACATAGTAATTTATTGATGCACATCTTAATAAATATTTTTTTTTTTTTTAATGAAAATTCCGACCTAATCTAGCTTCACACGTGAGACGTATTTTAATTAATTATGTGCGGGCAATGTACAGATTTATTTATCTACAAATGACAACTTCAACTCTATTATTATAACTAGCGTTATCCTGTATAAATTGCACAGACTAAAATAATTTTAATGAACTCATAAAATTATATGGAACTTTAAAAAAGTGTACGAGAATTGAGAGAAATTAATTCTTCAAGTGTATATTTTAGTGAAATTTATCATAAAAAATATGCTCATAGTTCCGACCTTTGTATACATCATGACCGGCAACAGTCTGGCCTTGGCCCGTCTCATCTCAACCATTCCCCCCCCCCCCCCCCCCCCCTTCTCTCCCAAATTCACACCCTATTCATATGCCTTATCATTCATATCCCATGTCTCCAATGTCTGCGACTGCAGCGACGTCCCCTTCTCCAATATCCTTTTCCACCTCTCCGTTCGCCTCACCCTACTATCCACCATCTACATCCATACAAAATCTCATTCTTGGATTCGATACTATAGTCATCCCAATCTTCAACCCGTACTCTTCCCCAAATTTAAATTTCAAGATTTCAAAACCACAAATTAAAAATTGAAAAGAAAATGAGGTAGTAGAGTTTCAAAAATTAGTACATATACCATATATAGATACAATTGATTTAGTTGAGCAAAATTTTTCAAAAACATTTTTTCACAAACACATTGTGTGCTACGTAGACATTTCATCGAACACTTAATGAGCAAAGCACAGTTATAGTAATTAAGTTCCATATTTATAGGTTTGGGGCATTTATATTTTTTTTAATGAAAATGTGCGTACTGCACGTGTTAATAAATGTGATGTGCACATGTTGAGGAAGTGCGAATCCCGACTTTTGCTTTCCTTTCTCTATTTTAGAATGGAGAAAGGAAAGAGGGGTAGACCTATTAACTTAAGATATAAGTATAAAGTATAATAATATAATAATTGGATGTGAGTGATAAATAAATAAATTTAACAAAATCAAATTTGAATTTAACACCAATTTCTTATGCCAATCCTTTCCACCTATAATTATATTATAGGTATCAAGTATAGGTACACACCCAATTGCGTTGAGAGAACGTGGTTGGATCATGATTCATGGAACATTAATATTTTAAAAGAAAAAAATTCTAAAAAGGAAAAACCCAACAAATATCATTTCCATTTCCATAAAAAGGAACCCTCGGTCTCTGATCGATTTCTTTTGTAGTACTCTTCTTAAGATACTTTAATTTCTCTTGTGGGTTTTAGGTAGGGAGAGTTAGGATTTGTGGATTTTGGAGAGATGTGGAGGAAGAAAAGTTTTTCTTGGTATTTTTTTAGTTAATTTTGTTTTGGCAATTGGTATGGGCCGCACGTGCCATTTCCTACTTTTGCTCTCCTTTCTCTATTTCAAAATAGAGAAATGAGAGATGGGGTGGACCTATTAGCTTAAGATATATATAAATATTATTATTAGAGATTATAGATTTTATTTTATATGTTGTTGTTAATAATTAAAGGAGTTAATTAGATTAAAATGCTAGGTTTTAAAACTATTTGTATAAATGGGCCAATATCCAAACTATTTTGCAAATAAAGGTTAGTTTTCAAATACAAATCTATACATCATATTCTATAATATTTTCTATCGGATGTGTGGCCTTTATGCAATTTTAAATTTTATTTTTGCTAGATTTTCTATTTAATTTTTTGAATTATTTTTTTGACTACACATACTATGTATAAATTATTACTAAATATTTTGAGAAACCAAGTAAGGATTACTTACTTTGAAACAAGGATCTGATGTCAATCGATGGTTGGGTGGAAGCGAGTGCTCACGTACATATTTGAATGTCTGCAAAATAAACAAGAGTGAAAAGACTGTCAAATAATTTTTTTAAAACTACATTTTCTCAAAGTAACCAAGCATTATCATAATCGACAATATCTAAAAAATAAAGCATTTCTTCAAATTCCAATTCTTCTGAATAATCATTATCATTATCATATGAAGGTTCTTCTATATATTTATTTTCTTCAAGAAATTGCACATATGTTGTTGTAGAACTAGTTATATGTCTACTAAAATCTCCATTTTCAAAGAATAATAAAGATCTTTTATGAAAAGTCAGATCATCAATTATTTGAACGTTTATACTATTGGTATGATCATGATTAACTTGATTTATTGTTATAGTTATTCCTCGTTCTATACTAAAGAAAAATAATTTAAACTCATAAAAATCAACTTGGCTTGCTAAACTTTGAGGATAATAAACTTTAAAAACTCACATTCTATCCCATCCATGATAGTAAATCATTAATTCTCGAATTAACTCATGATTGGAACTATTATTATTATACATTGTTCTTTCTTATGGTTTAAAGATTAAAATAATAAGAAAATCAAGAGTAGGAAAATGTTTCTAAGGATACAATAAAAATCAAACAAAAAGGTCCAACATGCTTCTGACCTAGTTGAACCTCTATGAGTTGTTCTGTACCAATTACTACTGGTGAAAGATTTACCTTTGGTATACACCCTGATTTTAGTGCTCCTTTTACGTTCCTCCCATCTCAGGACTACTATGTTCTTAAGAGAGTTTCAGGCAAGATATACGACTGGAATAACTAAGTAACACTTCAGTACAGACAACCTCAACCTAACTCGTTTTCTAAAACTAGGTGTATGACTCAACTATGAAGGAGGTAAAATGGTCTTTTGCAAGATCTTTGTAGGTATAGCCTTACAAAGCTCGTCATGAAGAAAAGAGATTAATTAGCCATACCATAAATCGGACCAGGGCTAATATGATTTTGTTCCTTCTAGTCTTCTAGATTAGAGAAGCACAACAAGAACAAGAACATAGACAAGAGAGCTATTTTATTCTTCTTCAACTTTTTACAAGCAAACTCTCTTCTTATAATCTTATATGGAATTTCTCTCCTAGATTGTCTGCCTTCTCCCTTACTACTGTCCTTTTATAGATGAATGGATGACTTTATCTTATTGGGTTCTTACATCATCCTTTACATCAGTTGAGATATATTGTTGTTCTGGTTACATCATGTCTTACATCATAGGTCAATAATTGAGGTAAAATACGTCACTGTAGACTACTCTAAAAAAAGTGATTCCTCATAGCCGACATCTTCGCATGCTCCACATTTACGTTGGTGTTCTCTCTTCATTAAGCTACTGTATTATCCATCTGTTTGTTCTGTCATTGTCATTGATCCTATAGATAGAATCTAATCCCGGCTATCAAATAGTTCACGCTTATCTTGTGGCTGCTTTATTTTTGCTATGCTATATATAATTATTTTCTCTGGGTTTGGACTGTCGTAAATCCATATATTGTTGCCTCTTAATTTTATATATTTTAATTCACAATACATATTTTTGAATCCCATTGCTCTTCTGTATTCTGCAACTTTGTATGGGACAATGTTAGATGCTCTTTATATGGGTAGTCATCCCTATTTTGATAACATGTTATGCTGGAAGTTCTCCATTTTCCTCGAGATATTCATGGAGTGTTGAATACTACATTATAACATATATTTGTTAGGCCTTTAAAGCATTCACAACGGTTTCTCTCAAATATGGCAAAAATGGCAATTTGGGAAATAGCATATAGTGAGTGTGCGCACAACAGTTGTTTGCCAAAATTTGAGAAATTTTCGTAATTTTTTAAATGATTAAAATGGTAATAGTTTTTAAATAATTATTAGTGTATTAATTAGTTACTAATTAATACTAAAATATGATTAATTAACACTAACCCCCATTAATTAAGTCTAAACCCCATTAAAATAGTTGGTTGGCTGGTCAAAAGTCCACAAACGGGACATGTTGTCCCGTTTGAGAGTTTTTCTCTTCGGACGGGTCCCGTCCGACCTTTTTTTTAAAAAAAAATTTGGCGGAACAAGTTGTTCCATCCGACACTTAAAAATAATAATAATAGATAATAAGAAATTATAGGACGGTACATGTTGTACCGTCCGATCTCATTAAAATAATAATAATAATAGGGACGGAACAACTTTATCTTTTGAGAAAGAGCAAAAGGTTTCTCAAATATGAGAAGCTACTATAGCGATTTTGCCAAAAATTGAAAACCAGCAAACCGATGTGGTTGCTATTTTGCCATTTTTTGGCAAAATGGCAATATAGCAACCACTGTCAGGGGCGAATCTGGGCCCAAGCAGCACAAACAATTGCTTTGGGCCACCAATTTTATAGGGCCCCATATTTTTAAGTATTTACAATGTTCAAAAGTAAAATGTAATATTTTTTAATATAATTACATTATATTAACAATTGGCTTATTAGCTGAGTTGGTTAAAGTATTGTGCTAATAATGTGAAGGTTGCAGGTTCAAAACTTGCACGGGCTAATTAAATTTTCAACCATTTTTATTTTTAAAACTAATTATTTTTCACATAGCCATACATATGTCATTTTACCATTTTACGAATTCAATATTATTTTTCACTTAGCCCATGTATGTCACTTTATGATATTTTTTCAATGTTCTATGGTATATTATATTTACCTGTTTATGATAAATTTCTATAAAATCTTCAAGTGCATATGGTTATTCTACATTTTAAGCTTCTAACTAGTATTATCATATACATATATTCATCATCGTTTAATTCTAATCGTGTTCTCTAATATATCATATTTACCTCTTTGAGATAACATATTTCGTTTTTGTTGTTAGAGTTTGTCCGAGTTTCTTTTAGCCACGAGGCATTTAAAAAGCATATGTTATCAATTAAATCTTTTTTGTAAGCATATATATAAATTTGTTTTCATTTAAATGGTTTGTTCTCCAATGCTCCAAGTTTGTTTGCATTTAAATAATTGTCATTATTATTTTGTCAACTTGCAAAAGGCCCAATTTAAGAATTTTCTTAGGGCCCCATGAAACTCAGATATGCCCTTGACCACTGTGGTTGCAGGTTCAAAACTTGCACGGGCTAATTAAATTTTCAACCATTTTTATTTTTTAAACTAATTATTTTTCACATAGCCATATATATGTCATTTTACCATTTTACGAATTCAATATTATTTTTCACTTAGCCCATGTATGTCACTCTAATATTTTTTCAATGTTCTATGGTATATTATATTTACCTGTTTATGATAAATTTCTATAAAATCTTCAAGCGCATATGGTTATTCTACATTTTAAGCTTCTAACTAGTATTCTCATATACATATATTCATCATCGTTTAATTCTAATCGTGTTCTCTAATATATCATATTTACCTCTTTGAGATAACATATTTCGTTTTTGTTGTTAGAGTTTGTCCGAGTTTCTTTTGGCCACGAGGCATTTCATATAAAAAGCATATGTTATCAATTAAATCTTTTTTGTAAGCATATATATAAATTTGTTTTCATTTAAATGGTTTGTTCTCCAATGCTCCAAGTTTGTTTGCATTTAAATAATTATCATTATTATTTTGTCAACTTGCAAAAGGCCCAATTTAAGAATTTTCTTAGGGCCCCATGAAACTCATATACGCCCTTGACCACTGTGGATGCTCTTATAAGACCAAAATAACTCATGTCTGCTTTATATATTTCTCTTGGCAATTGGATAAGTTCTTTACATTATCTGGATGGATGGATACAGTGAATAAGTCATCTTTCAAATAATGCTCGCGTTGTTCTTTGATTTTCTCCTGGTAGAATGATAGCATTTTATTTGTCGTTGTGATATAGTCTTGATAAACTGGTTCACCTCGGTTGCTTGACATAATTTCTCAATATATTGTAGAAATAATATTTTCTTTGGTACTTTGGTAGGAGATTTCTCAATTAGTAATATCTCATTGTAGGTAGGTTTGTTTGAAGATGTATTTGCTTCTTCTTTTAGGGAATGGATATGTTCGACTATTTCACTCATTTTTTCACTATTACTATCTACCATATTTTTTGTAGTTGCATGCTGATTTATGGGCTGATAGAACATACTTTGGAGTCCGCATATTAGTAATTATAATAATGTTGTCTTTATCTGTTCCACATTTTCCTTGAGGAAAACTATGTTCTCTTCTATTTGCTGAACTATAGTTTCCATTATGCAAAAATAAAACGGTTAACTCCTTCATGAAAATCAGCTACAGCGTTATCTTTTCCTTTTATATTTAATATTGTAAAATTATAATGTACAGTTCCATTTGTCATCTTATCAATCTTTTATTTGTTATAGTTGGATCAATTATTTTATTAATCCAAGTTTATATGTGGGTATTATCTGTTATTACTATGAATTTTGTGTGTTACAAATAATTCAAACTTTTATTGCTTTTAAGATTCTAATAATTATTTTCATTTATCTGATAATTCTGTTGTGTTTGTGTGAATGGTCCACTAGTGTATCTGGCTAGTCTTCCTTCTTTTTCACCTTTCTATATAAATTTTAATATTGCTCTCAAATTATTTTCACTTGCATTTGTTTCTACTATACATGTACATTTTTTAACATGTAATTTTAGTTAATTTAATTATGAAGATTGTTGTTTCAATATTTTAAGTTTTTCTTCATCTTATGTGGTCCATTCACATTTCGTGAACTTTTTTAGTTTTTGTTGTAGCAACTTGTTTTTATGATAAATTTGATATATATCATATTATTTGATTTAGTTGTCTAATTATGACTTTACTTCTCTTTTTTCTTTTAAAATATTTGAGAATTTTTTTATTTTTTCTATTATATGTGGCTGTAGTTCTATTCCTTCGTATGATAATTTTATTCTTAAGAATTCTATCTCTATTTTGAATAACCCCACTTTCTTTTTGGGATGATATAATTCCTGTATTTTTTTTTGCTATTTCTTTAAAATTTAGTAAATGTTCTTTATGTTTCTCTTCATTTTCGAATCATATTAAGATATCATCGACATATACTAGTATAAAATTATTGTATTTTTCAAATATCTTATTCATATATGTAACCCCTGTTTCCGTTAATACGTATTTTTTTCAAATATTTTTTCGTATTTTAAATTCTTAGTATCTTGTATCTATTCTCTCTTAATTTATTATATTATTCAAATTATTTTATGAAGCCCAATATTTAAACTCTTTTAATATTTAAATAATTTGAAGCTCAAGCTCAATTGTTTTAAGCCCAAATTCAAACTCAGTACTCATATATATTTCTATAGGTTCAATCCTATGTGATTATATTCAAACCCCCACTCTTTCTAACCCACCCCCACATTTCTCTTACGTTGTCAACTGCCCACAACCCCTCACATTCCTTACTTTTCACATTCTGTAACCCCATAACCCCCCACACTCATAAGTACCCATTATTATATTATATTTATTATTTTATATTATTATTTATTTATAACCCCCCCCCCCCCATCCCTGTTACTCTCTCTCTCCCTCTGCTTTCTTCCAAACCCAACAGGGTAAACCCCCCCCCCCTATCTTGTCGTCTCCCGCTCTACCTTCCGCTCATCTCCCCCTACACCCCCCTCTCCACCGTCGAGCAACCCCCCATTACCCCTCGTCTCCCTCGCCATCTTCGCTGCCATCACCAGTCGCTCCTCGCCAACTCCCTCACCACCATCAACCCATTGCCGAACTCGCCCATCGCATTGCCTGCCTTCGCTCGAGCCTCCCTCGAGCTCCACAGTCTCCGCCGTCGCCTCCCCCCCAATCGTCTTCAACCTCCAACCTCACCACCGCCCTCTTCTTCAACACCCCTATGGACCCTTAGCCTCCCTGAGCCTATCTTCGATGTCACAGCAGCACCTCATGTAACACCCCGAATTCCAGAATACAACTGAATTTGAGTTCCACTGGATCTTTACACTTCTTTCGTATAATTTTAAGAGGAAATAAAAACTTTTCTTTCTTCAGAGTTACAATACACTTATACATTATCACAGCGGAAGCAATATTACAATCAATTTACATGAAATAACATTTAAATCAATCCTACGCAGCATGTATACTTCAATTATCAAGCATCTTTACCCTGCATATAAAATTGTGGGCGTGTCAGTTCATTCAACTGACGAAATATTATACACGGCCATCCTCTCTATGCCGGAAACAGTATAATGATTCTCATTTCTTAACAAACACAAGCTTGTCACAAACAAAGCTAAAGGGAACTATCCTATTGATGTCGTGTTGTGAATGTGCACTTAGTCCTTAATGCAATTATTTATATTATATGATACCAATGCGCACTTGTTCAGAGTCTATGCAGCCCATACTACATAGGTCCGAGGACAAACCCTTAATCGTTCTTCATCTTGTAGGGTTCAATCCCTCGCCATGACTTAATCTACTACTGTAACTACGGTAAGTATCCTAGATTTTTTCTGACCTACGAACTCATGTCTAGACGCCCTGGAGGGAATCCCAACGCACTGACACATGACTCATCATGCAGGCATTCTATGGTAATTCAGCTTCTACCATAGACATGACACCACCCGCAGTCATCAAACACCCCACGAGTGTCGTCACCGGGATGGTACTCTGGAGCAGTATCCACACCCCATCATGACTCATCATGGAACATCCTGTGATGAATACTCTCACGCCGCCAATCCTATGGCCCTCATACTCAATGTTTTTCTCTTACTTTCATCACATCTTCACTATGTATCTAATCCTTAGTTTAATTCAATCACGAACAAAAATCAACTCTTAGAGTGTAGCACTTCCACTATACCGGTCTTATTCATTTAATTTCACATGACCCAACCTTGGTCATCTCATTTCAAAACATCATTTCACAATTCTTTCATTGCCGGTATAAGGCTTGGTTATACCCTAATTCTCAATTTCAACTCATAATCACAATGTCATACTCATAAGATTTTTTATTTATTTTCATGATTAATCACAATTCATGTTTCAATAGCATAGTATTCATGTATTCACATCTTTCATAACTCATCATGTCAACTATTTCAATTTCTCAAGTAAAATATCACACATAACAAAGAAAATGCAACATGTCACATTCGCTAGTTTATAAACCCACATAATTCTATTTCAATCCATACTAATTCCACAGTTCACATTTTCAATTGGTTTCACAATTCACACCTTTCAAACTTCTCATTACCAAAAAAAATCTCAATTTAAACTTCGTAAACACTCCATTCGATTTCCTTTAAAAAGAAAGTTAGTAAATAAAATAAGTTCCCTTTTGTAAAACAGTCTCAAATTCTCATTTGTACTAGGACACCGATCATAGAAATTTTCTCACAAAAAATTGCGGATTTACTTGAAACTTCGGGGAAGTCGACTGTCGCATATGGCCAGTCGGCTGGTCTGCGAGGTTCTAAAGCTCGAAAATACATAATCTGAGTAATCGAATGTCACATATGACCAGTCGGTTGTTCTGCGTGATTTCTAAACTCCAAAAAAAAATGAAGAAGGCAGTGGACTGTTTCAATAGTCGGTCGACTGTGCTACTGGTTTTCAATTTCAAAAAAATGTTTTTAGTTCTTTTTCTTCTCTTTTGAAAACAAAAAAATGTCTAGAATAAAATTACATTTAATTTAACAGTAACCAGTATTTTGAAAGGTATTTTTCACTCCTTTAAAACATGTAGTTAGCCTTAGTTTGCATTTTATGAACACTATTTCTTCATTTGAAAACTATTACATAATTGTTCATAAACAAATATGATTTCTCATACAAAGTTCACTGCAATGATGTTTGCTTACGCATTGATAACTATGATATCTTTAGAGCACAAAATCAACTTTACAAGTGAGTAAAAAAACTTCCATTTTATTAGTTAATCTACACATGATACATGCAATTATTCGTATGCAAAAGGACATTCTTTTTCATTTATTCAAATCTTTCACATGATAAATATATAGCAATGGGGAATTTCATCACATCTATTAACAATCATTTCTATCAATTCATCTTTAACACATTATTCTACTTTAGCTTTTTTAATCAATAAGCATGGTTCAATTTCTTACTAGCGAATTTCACATAATTGTAATTTAATACAATCAACATGCATTCTAATGGTCATAACAATGAGAAACATACACCTTTACTCATAGGCAATAACTCTAGTAATCAATCGACACATTTACTAATTAACAATTTTCTTCTAATTAAACGAGCATGTATTTCATTTCAACTAGTAGCTTATAATAATAATTAAATTTCATTTTTTAGCATGCTTTCTAGTCTAGAAGTCATGAGAAACACCCACCTTTTGAAGAAAACCAATGAGAAATATCCTAGAGCCTCCTAGATTGCGAGGGAGTGCCTTCTCCTCCTAGATTGCAATGCATGACTCCTCCTTGCTTCTTGCCAAAAACCGAGAGCTCCTTCTTGTAGTGATAGCCGGCCTCCAATGGGGGTGCACACACATACACTCACACTCACACACTAATATGTATATATCTCTTATATAACGTCTCCTTTAATATTTGCTTTAGTGTAGAATATAAGTAGGAAAAGGGTATTTATACTAATTTTAGAATAGATTGGAGGGCTAGGATTTGTTGGATAGTTGTAGAATGGAGGGCTATGATATGAGTGGAAGTTATAACAACCACCCACACACAAATAAACTACCCATGCACACAAACCCACACTCTCCACCTCTCCTAGCACAACCCGGCCTACAATAGTGTGCATTGCACACTACGTGCTTCGCACGTGCCACCTAGTACTCCTATGTAGAAGTTTGTACAATTTAATTAATCAAAATGTTCACTATTTGTCTCTACATGACAAGTGTGACCATTTAATTGATTTATTAAATTGGTGGGCTTCACAATTAGTGGGCTTAGGCTTGCGGGCTAAGACAATAAATTAATAATTAATTAAAGTGGGCTAAAATAAATAATTAGTATTTTAGGCTTTAGAAATAGGCTTTTAGAAAAATAAAGGAAAATAAATGTTCATACTAAAATGAGATCTTATATAAAATAAAATAAATAATGTACACATGAAGTTTGCACGTGCACAACACGTGAAAAATAATATTTTATTAAAAATGAAATTTTAGGATATTACACCTCACCCCCTCGACCTCGCCATCCTTCCTCACCTTCACTCTCGCCCCTACCTCTGAGTGCCTCCCACTCAAGCACCTCTGCCTGAACCCCCAGACCTCATCGCCTCCACTCTTGAGCTCGTCGCCATTGCCGCTTCGCTCGAACCGACCACCTTCGAGCCTCTTCATCGTCTTCCACCCCCGTCTTCATCGCCGAGCATCCCTCCCGCCGTCGCTCCATCGTCGCTTCGCCGTCACCTCCTCTGTTTCGTCGAAGAAACAGAGCTCGCGTCGCGTTGGAGTCTCGTCGTTGCGCTTCCCGACCGCAGCGACGTCGTCGTTGTTGCCCTACCGTAGTGCCGTGCCGCCGTCCAGTCATCGTCACCAGACCCCATCGCCGTCCGTCTGTCATCTTCGCCGCCATACTGCCGTGCCACCGCCGCAATCGTCGAGTCTCTCTCGCGCTCTCTCTGTCTCAGTCGAATTGAGGAAGAAGGAGAATTGTGATTGATCACTTTTGGCGTTTGGTGTTCTGGGCACAATAGATCCCGATCCCTATTTGCTGTTCGGACAGTAAGAGATCCAGTTGGTGTTTGTTTGGAGTATTGCTTGATTTTCTATTCGTTGTTTGGTGTTTTGTGCAGAGGGGATCCCGATTTGGTGTTTGGTGTTTTGATCCGATCCGGTGTTTGGTATTTTGTGTGGAGGATTGCTATTTGTTGTTTTGTCACTTTTGCTATTTGGTGTTTCGCCCGTGTTTTACTTTGCTGTCTGGTATTCTGATCCCGTTATTCTGGTATTCAATATCATCGTTTTCGGTTAACAGGCAAGTATCCTCTTGTACAAACCGTTTGTTCTCGTACAAGCTTCCTTTGAAAAATACCGCAAGTATATTCTTTGTCTCTAATTCGTATTCTTCGATCAAATTGAAAACTGTTGCTATACTAAATCCGTTGATCCCGTATTCCTACAGGATTACATGCATTACATGAACACGATTGATACACACATATGTACTCTTAGGATTATACATGATTATGTGCATGATTGTTTTACCCGTGATAGTAGTTAAATATGATATCTCGTTATTGTTGATTAAAATTAATAAAAGTAACAAGCCGGGGTATAAGGGTAAAGATCTAGTAGTGGGCAATATAGAAGAACGTACTCGGACGGGAGTTCGTGGTTTCCCGATGCAAGTTGCAAGTTTACAAGTTGCAAGTTTACATGTTTCACGCTACAAGTTTACACTCTACATGTTTCACGTTACAAGTTTGCACGTATCTCGAACAAGATACAATTGACATATTTTTCCCAAGTACGTGACCTATAAAATCCACCACTAGGTCTAAACGTAACTGGTTGTATGTAGCAACCATGTAGTAAAAGTATGGATGCATGAAGTGCTAGCTAGATAGAATTAATAAAAGACATAAGATTGACACGTGCACTTGCATAATCCAATTACATGTTACATGTTCTTGTTGACTTGTTTACTTGATTACTTGTTTAAATGCCACTTGTTTCATGTATGTCTTGTTCATGATCCTGTTTACATGTTGTATTTATCCTATTACATGATTCTTGGTTCCTTGCTCTTTTTCCTGCTTCTTGTTTTGTTCTTATACTTGTCCCGTTAGCTTGTACCACTTGTGGCCCGTGACTTGCATTAACGGGCATCTTCTTGTTTCTTCTTTTTGTAATAATGTACTTGCATGCCCGAATAGAGAATTATCCAAAGGTGCTGCTGATCAAGTGTTTTAGTCTTGTTAATTATCATGTTATCTTTAGTTCATGTTCTTTTCATACTATTCTTTATTGTATTCCGGGCGTGTTTGATCCGTAACTATGTTTTTATTCCCAGCTGTTGGTTATGTTATGGACTCATATTTCCGTATTTTGGGAAGCGGGGCGTGACAATATATTCCCGAAATAATCATGAACTATTTTTATATCCGAAGGATAATACGTTCCATTCATAAAATTCTTGTGGTGTACTGAATATTGTTAATTATTTCGATTCCTATGTTAAATTTATGTGGTAAAATCCTAATTTGCAATTGAATTTTGAATATGTTTTTTTTTGTCTTATTATGTTCAGTAGTATCTGCATATTTGGTAGTGGATATCTAAATACTAGGTTTGCCCGTTGACACGTGCCTACGGCACGTCTTCGGCACGGTGCATCTTGTTTGATCATATAAAATAGTTTTGGAAGTCTAGCAAATTAATTGAAGTAGCAAACATAGAGCAAAAAACATATTATATTGTTTTTTTGAATTATTTTTAAAGTTGTTAAATTTTAAAAAATTTTAGTTTTCTAATTTTTAATTTTTAAAAAATTTTAAAATTTTTTATTTTCTTAATTTTTTGAATAGAGGAAGGAAGGAGAGAGAGAACAAAAAATAATTAAATAAATATAGGAGTTGTTTTGGGTGGGGGATTTGAATTTGAGTTTTGGGGGGAGACTTTTGGGGGAAAAAATATGTTTTGTGAGGTTAGATCTAGGCCTTTGATTTTTTTGGGGATTGAAGGAGAGCCACTTGATAGCTTTCTTTGTGTTTTATTATATAGATTTTAGTATTTTTATTTAATTCCTTATAATTTATTATAAATCTAGGTCCAAGGAAACTCCTAATTTCCTTTACTGTAGTAGGCCTTGCCCAGTCCTTCACCGCCTCTATCTTCTGCGGATCAGTTCCCACTCCCTCCTTAGAAAGGATGTGACCTAGGAATGCCATTTCAGATTTCCAGAAATCGCACTTGGACAACTTGGCATACAACTCATGCTCCTGAAGCTTCCTCAAAATTGCTGCCAGATGCTCCGTGTGCTCCTCCTCCGACTCGGAGTACACAAGAATATTGTCGATAAACACCACGACAAAAGAATCAATAAACGGCCTTAGAACTCTGTTCATCATATCCATGAAAATTGCAGGTGCATTCGTCACTCCAAACGGCATAACTAAGAATTCGTAATGCCTGTGTCGAGTTCTGAATGCAATCTTATGCACATCTTCAGCTTTCACTCGAACTTGATGATATCCTGATCGAAGATCTATTTTTGAGAAAACAGCTGCTCCCTTTAGACGATCGAACAAGTTATCAATTCTTGGAATCAGATATTTATTCTGAACGGTGACCTTATTCAGCTCTCGGTAATCGATGCACATCCTCATCGAACCATCCTTCTTCTTTACCAGCAGCACCGGTGCTCCCCAAGGTGACACACTCGGTTGAATATAGCCTTTCTCCAACAGTTCCTCAATCTGCCGTTTGATCTCATCCTGCTCCACAGGCGCCATCCTATACGGTGCCTTGGAAATAGGTGCACTCCCTGGCTGAATAGTGATGCTGAACTCCACATCACGATGCGAGGGTAACCCAGGCAAATCTTCCAAGAATACCGTCGGATAATCCTGAACCGCAAGAATTTGCTGCACCTCTACAGGAATCCCTTTTTTCTGGCTGATAGCAGCAACCAACTCTGAACATCTTCTCTTCCCTTGGAAAGTGACTTCAGGTCCACCTGGAGCCTTCACTGTTACTTCCTTGGTCTTGCACTCGATGCTTGCACTGTACACCGACATCCAATCAATGCTAATGATAACATCGACTCCCAAGATAGTCAGCTTGATCAGATCAATCCCGAAAATTCTGTTCCCAATCACGATCTCGCAGTCCTCATAGTACTGATCAGTGGTTAGAGTCTCCCCTGATGGAGTAACTACCGCCAAGACCTTGCCTGGAAAGACTTTCGGTTCAACTCCCAAAACTTTTGCAAATTTAGGTGACACAAAAGTATGAGAGGACCCAGTATCGAACAAAACAACAACATTTTTTCCATTCAAATAAAGTTCTCCTGTTACATAACACACACTCGTTACATAATAGTTCACTATCAAAGCGGGAAAAGAAACAACAGAAAACACTCTTAAACATCCCCCCTCGTACCAGTGATGACATGATCCACCTCATCGGCGTTAGCTTCAGTCAAGGCAAATACTCGCCCCTGCTGATACGGCTTCTTCCCATTTTGTTGTGTTGGTCCATTCCGGACGACATCTCGCAACTTTGGGCAATGAGATTTGTAATGACCGGTCTCTCCACAGTTGAAACAAGTCACTACCGGAGGTCTCACAAAACTATTTCCGGTTCTTCCAGCCACGTTAACAGCATTCGCCTCTGTCGGTTTGAACCTTTGAGCTGGTGGTTGTCCCCTGAAATTACCAGAAGCTGCGGGCCTTTCCCCACATTTCAGTTGTTCCTCCTGTTCTGAACAACGTGGAACTGTTCCATGTCCACTTCCGTAGCTGTAGCTCGTTTGCCCAACTTGTCAAACCTCTGGATACCAAGGGGTATCATCTTGGATCTCAGACTTGGTCTTAAACCGTGCTCGAACTTTCGAGCTTTCTTCGCCTCGTCCATCACCAATTTGGGAGCATACCTCGAGAGCTGATTGAACCTTGTCTCATACTCTCTAACCGACATGCCGCCCTGCTGCAGTGCCAGAAATTCCATGGCTTTCTTCTCCTGGACATCTGACGGAAAATAATGATTGCGGAATTCCTCCAAAAATTCCTCCCAGCCAAGAACTACATCTCTCATCGTTCGCTTCATCGACTACCACCACACAGCCGCATCCTTCTCGAACTGCAGCGCCGCCAACCTCACCTTGCTGCCCTCCGGAGTCTCCAAGACTTCGAAGATAGTCTCTACCTGTCGGATCCAGTTGTCGCCACGTCAGGGTCTGACTTCCCTTTGAATACTGGTGATTTCATCCGTTTGAATGATTCCACGAGTTTGATATCTTCAGGTACTGGATTCGCAGGCACCCTCCCTTGGTTTTGATTCATGGCAACGGCATTGAGTGTCTGATAGACCCTCGCTAATTCCGTTTCCAAGTCCAGGCCTTCACCATTTTGAGCTCATCTTCTAGCCATATTCTGATGCAAAAGATCCATTAAATTCGAAGTAGAAAAACAAGAATTTTAAGTCAACTTTTCTTTTCATTGAATTTCAAACTTTATACATTCGAATTTAAAACATTTCTGACATCAAATGAAAGCAGTAAGAAGATACAACAGTCTAGTTCTTACGGTTCCTCTTGGCTTCACGAAGCTCTTCCCGTAGTTCTCCCACTTCCTCCTTCAGTACATCGTACATGTTTTTCCTCTTCTCGAGTTCCCAAATACGATGACTGAGAAGTGCAATATCATCCTTGCGCTTCGCCAACTGAGTCTCCAGTAGCCATACTCTATCTCGTTGAGTCTCTACCTGCCTCTGAAGAGACACAATGAGACTACTCGGAACTGGTTCTTCCTCGTTAGAGGAATCATCAGATGAATCCGGAGGTGGAGTGATCTCTCTGAACTCAGGCCATTCCTCTTCAAATTCTTCAGGATCTTCTTCGTCTGAATCAGCTTGCCCGGGGTAGTAATCTTCTTCAACTATGTGCCAATTGTCATCTCCAGCTGGGACGAAGTGGTCCGCCATCTTAGAGAAAAGAGGAGAAGAAGCATAAATCATAGAGCAACACAAATGTAAGTGACTTACATTTAAATCTCTATACTCAACACACGCTCTAATGTCCACTCTAGGGTGTCGTTCCTTATAAATTTGTACTACTTGAAAGCGTGGCTCTGATACCAATCTGTAACACCCCGAATTTCAAATCCAACTGAATTCGAAGTTCCACAGGATCTTTACACTTCTCTTTGTACAATTTTACAAGGAAATTTAAACTTTACTTTACATCAGAGTTACATTTATATTTAAACTTAAACAGTGGAAGCAATTTACAATATTTACATAAATAGATGTACAACACTTGAAACATTATTTAAGCTGCTTGCATACTTTAATCTTTGTCAATTCCTTTATCCTGCATAAAGACTATAGGAACATCAGTTCATTCAGCCGACGAGATATTATACACGGCCATTCTCTCTATGCCGAAGCAGTATAACGATTCTCAAAGCTTAACAAACCACAAACTTGTTCACAAACAAAGTTAAGAGGACTATCCTATTGATGTCGTGTTGTGATTGTGCGCCCAGTCTTTAATGCAATTTATTATTATTATTAGATGACATTAATGCGCACTTGTTAGGATTCTATGCATCCCATACTGCATAGGTCCGAGGGCAAGCCCTTAATCGTTCTTCAACTTGTAGGGTTCGATTCCTCGCCACGACTTAATTTACTACTGTAACTACGATAAGTATCCTAGATATCCTATGAGTTACGCGCCCATGTCCAGAAAACCTAGAGGGGAATCCCACGTCGTGACATAACGCATCATGTGTAATATCCTAAAATTTCATTTTTAATAAATTATTATTTTTCACGTGTTGTGCACGTGCAAACTTCATGTGTATATTATTTATTTTATTTTATAAAATATCTCATTTTAGTATGAACAATTATTTTTCTTTATTTTTCTAAAAGCCTATTTCTAAAGCCTAAAACACTAATTATTTGTTTTAGCCCACTTTAATTAATTATTAATTTATTATCTTGGCCCGCAAGCCTAAGCCCACTAATTGTGAAGCCCACCAATTTAATAAATCAATTAAATGGTCACACTTGTCTTGTAGAGACAAATAGTGAACATTTTGATTAATTAAATTGTACAAACTTTTACATAGGGGTACTAGGTGGCACGTGCGAAGCACGTAGTGTGCAATGCACATTATTGGTAGGCCGGGTTGTGCTATGAGAGATGGAGAGTGTGGGTTTGTGTGCATGGGTAGTTTATTTGTGTGTGGGTGGTTGCTATAACTTCCACTCCTATCCTAGCCCTCCATTCTACAACTATCCAACCAAATCCTAGCCCTCCAATCTATTCTAAAATTAGTATAAATACCCCCCTTCCTACTTGTATTCTACACTAAAGCAAATATTAAAGGAGACATTATATAGGAGATATATACATATTAGTGTGTGAGTTGTGTGTTATGTTCCCCCTTGGAGGCCGGCTATTCACCCCAATTGGAGGCTGGCTATCACTACAAGAAGGAGCTCTCGGTTTTTGGCAAGAAGCAAGGAGGAGTCGTGCATTGCAATCTAGGAGGAGAAGGCACTCTCTCGCTATCTAGGAGGCTCTAGGATATTTCTCATTGGTTTTCTTCAAAAGGTGGGTGTTTCTCATGACTTCTAGACTAGAAAACATGCTAGAAAATAAAATTTAATTATTATTATAAGCTACTAGTTGAAATGAAATACATGCTTGTTTAATTAGAAGAAAATTGTTAATTAGCAAATGTGTTGATTGATTACTAGAGTTATTGCCTATGAGTAAAAGTGTATGTTTCTCATTGTTATGACCATTAGAATGCATGTTGATTATATTAAATTACAATTATGTGAAATTCGCTAGTAAGAAATTGAACCATGCTTATTGATTAAAGATGCTAAAGTAGAATAATGTGTTAAAGATGAATTGATAGAAATGATTGTTAATGGATGTGATGAAATTCCCCATTGCCATATATTTATCATGTGAAAGATTTGAATAAATGAAAAAGAATGTCCTTTTGCATACGAATGATTGCATGTATTCATGTGTAGATTAACTAATAAAATGGAAGTTTGTACTCACTTATAAAGTTGATTTTGTGCTCTAAAGATATCATAGTTATCAATGGGGAAGCAAACATCATTGTAGTGAACTTTGTATGAGAAATCATCTTTGTTTATGAACAATTATGTAATAGTTTTCAAATGACGAAATAGTGTTCATAAGATGCAAACTAAGGCTAACTACATGTTTTAAAGGAGTGAAAAATACCTTTCAAAATACTGGTTACTGTTAAAATTAAATGTACTTTTATTCTAGACATTTTTTTGTTTTCAAAAAAGAAGAAAAAGAACTAGAATTTTTTTTTTTTGAAATTGAAAACCAGTAGCGCAGTCAACCGACTATTGAAACAGTCGACTGCCTTCTTCATTTATTTTTTTTTAGTTTAGCAATCATCGCAGAACAACCGACTGGTCATATGTGACATTCGACTACTCCGATTATGTATTTTCGAGCTTTAGAACCTCGCAGACCAGCCGACTGGCCATATGCGACAGTCGAGTTTCCCGAAGTTTCAAGTAAATCCGTAATTTTTTGTGAGAAAATTTCTATGATCGGTGTCCTAGTATAAATGAGAATTTGAGACTGTTTTACAAAGAGGAACTTATTTTAATTAAAAACTTTCTTTTTAAAGGAAATCGAATGGAGTGTTTATGAAGTTTAAATTTAGATTTTTTTTTGGTAATGAGAAGTTTGAAAGGTGTGAATTGTGAAACCAATTGAAAATGTGAACTGTGGAATTAGTATGGATTGAAATAGAATTATGTGGGTTTATAAACTAGCGAATTTGACGTGTTGCATTTTCATTGTTATGTATGACATTTTACTTGAGAAATTGAAATAGTTGACATGATGAGTTATGAAAGATGTGAATACATGAATACTATGCTATTGAAACACGAATTGTGATTAATCATGAAAATAAATAAAAAATCTTATGAGTATGACATTGTGATTATGAGTTGAAATTGAGAATTAGGGTATAACCAAGCTTTATACCGGCAATGAAAGAATTGTGAAATGATGTTTTGAAATGAGAAGACCAAGATTGGATCATGTGAAATTAAATGAATAAGACCGGTATAGTGGAAGTGCTACACTCCAAGAGTTGATTTGTATTCATGATTCAATTAAACTAAGGATTAGATACATAGTGAAGATGTGATGAAAGTAAGAGAAAAATATTGAGTATGAGGGCCATTGGATTGGCGGCGTGAGAGTATTCACAGGATGTTCCATGATGAGTATTCACAGGGCGTGGATACTACTTCAGAGTACCGTCCCGGTGGCGACGCTCGTGGGGTGTTTGACGACTGCGGGTGGTGTCATGTCTATGGTAGGAGCTAAATTACCACAGGATGCCTGCATGTTGAGTCATGTGTCAGTGCGTTGGGATTCCCTCCAGGGCGCCTAGACATGAGTTCGTAGGTCAGAAAATATCTAGGATACTTACCATAGTTACAGTAGTAGATTAAGTCACGGCGAGGGATTGAACCCTACAAGATGAAGAATGATTAAGGGCTTGCCCTCGGTCCTATGTAGTATGGGCTGCATAGACTCTGAACAAGTGCACATTAGTGTCATATAATATAAATAATTGCATTAAGGACTAAGTGCACATTCACAACACGACATCAATAGGATAGTTCCCTTTAGCTTTGTTTATGACAAATTTGTGTTTGTTAAGAAATGAGAATCATTATACTGTTTCCGGCATAGGGAGGATGGTCGTGTATAATATTTCGTCAGTTGAATGAACTGACGCTCCCACAGTTTTACATGCAGGGTAAAGATGCTTGACAATTGAAGTATACATGCTGCGCAGGATTGATTTAAATGTTATTTCATGTAAATTGATTGTAATATTGCTTTTACTGTGATAATGTACAAGTGTAATGTAACTCTGATGAATGAAAAGTTTTTATTTCCTTGTAAAATTGTATGAAAGAAGTGTAAAGATCCTGTGGAACTCGAATTCAGCTGTATTCTGAAATTCGGGGTGTTACATCATGCAAAGCCTATGGTCAATTCAGCCTCCGTGATAGACCATGGCACCACCCGTAATCAACAAAACACCCCACAAGTGTCGCCACGGTCCCGATAATTTCGGAGTAGTGTCCACGCCAAAACTTGACGCATCAAGTAGGCAACCTATGAATCACTTTCACACCGTAGACTCGAGGCCCTCATACTTGTGTTTTTCTCACTTTCAACACATCTTCACTATGTATCTAGTCCTTAATTTTATTTGAATCATGAATAAAAATCAATATTCTAGAGTTAGCACTCCCACTATACCGGTCTTAATCATTTATACCACATGACCCAATCTTGGTCTTTTCATTTCAAATTTCATTTCAACAACTTTCTTTCAATGCTGGTATGAGGCTTAACTACACTCTAGTTCTCAATTTCACTTCATAATCACTAAATTTCAGTCTTCATACTCATAAGTTCTTTTTCACAATTAACATGATTTCCATTCTTTTCTATGAACCAATCTCATATATCAAGTTAGATTTCAATTCATGTATTTCATACTCAAAATTCTATTTCAATAATTCCATTGGATTCTCATACAATTGTTCATTTCCTTAATTTGAATCACAAAATTATATTTTTCATCAATCTTTAAAGTGCACACAAATTCAACCAAATGAATAAAAGTCCATAATCAACTCACTTAGATTTTTCTTCATTCAAAATAACTCTTTTATAACTTAATAAAATTTTCTTATGAAAGAAATAATCACTTTTTCATATTATCACTTTATACAATTCTACTCAATTTTCACCACTAATTCACTTTTATCTTAGTCAAAATAATGCTCTGATATTTTTCATAAGCTCTACGAAATTTTAGAATAATTAATATATTTTTTCCGGATTTTTAAAGGCCAAGAATCATTTTTTAAACCCAAAAAAAATCAAATATTTTAAACCTGCCGAAGCCAGGTTTCGAACCCAAGACCTGAGCGAAGTCAGCCGCCACCGAATGCCAACTGGGCTAAGGCGCCAATGCAATAAGTGAAGGGGTTTTATTAAGGTGAGTTTTAGTTCCGGCTTTGGGGTTTTTTTATTCAAACACAGTAAAAAAAAGGCAGGGCCTAAAGCTTCGAACCCGAGACCTCTAAGGTCACTCGCACGCTACAGTAAACGCCCACGCAACTCAACCACCTGGTCAAAGGGGCCAGGTTGTAAAGAAAGAGTTTGATTTGTGTTTTAATCTAGTCTCTGTCCATTTCTAATTGTTTCACATAATTCCCAAAACGTTTTTAGTCTCTTTTCTTCTCCTTTTGAAACAAAACTTTCCGGAATGTAAAATATATAAAATTACAGTAAACTAGTTTTCTCTTAGTAGCAATTCATTCCTAGCATGGTAACTAGATTAGAAGCATGAAAAACACCCACCTTATTTGGAAAGAAAATCAAAGAACTCCTAAAGAATCACCTACAACAAATGAACAAAGCCTTCTCCTAGATCAAGCCACAAGCCACCTCCTCCTTGATGCACTGCTAGAAACCGAGCCCTCCTTGTGCTTGATGATGATGGTCAGCCGCCTCTTGAATGGAACACACACAAACAAAGCACTCTCGAATCTTTTGCTTACTAATACCTCTCAACCTTTTGCTCTCTTATCTTTTCTCTCTTAATGAATTGTTTAGTGTGCTAATGAGAAGTAATAAAGGAGTATTTATACACATTTTTGGGGTAAATGGAGGGCTAGGATTAGATCCAATGGTTAGAGATTAAGGGTTTAGATGAAATATGGAGTTATATAAACTACCCATGATGAGAGTAACCAACCTCATCTCTCCCACTCTCTCCATCACAATCCGACCACTCCTAGAGTGTGCATATTGCACATGCTAGTGCATGCACGTGCCACTCTAGTGTCCCCCATTTACAAATTTGTTCATGTGAAAAATTTCATTGTCCATGAAATGAGTCTATACTACAAGTTAGACCATTTCAAAAGAGAATTAAAGTAAATGGGCTCACTAATGGGCCAAACTAACCATGAGCTCAAAATAATTAAATAATTAATAAATATATTGGGCTTAAAAAGGATAAATAGGCCTAGATAGGCTTTTAAAGAGAATAATTTCAGAAAAATAAAGAGAACAATTATTATTAAAAATATTTTATACGAGAAATTTTACAAACAAAATCATACGTGCACAACACGTAAAATTACACAATCTTATAAATCAAATCTAGGGTGTTACAATTAATTCCGTTGTTTTTATATCTGTTTGTTTAATATGTGAATAAGTAGCTCATGTATCTACATGATCTATTTGTTTGTTCCATTTACCATTGTTATAATATTATATTTCTATCTTAAATTGATTATTATTCTGGTTATCCAATGTATTTAGTATTGATATTAGTTCAAACACATGTTATTTGTTTCTTATTCATAGTGGTTTTTTTCAAACATTATTTGTGGTATTTTTCGTTTGCAATATCTTTTGCTCGGTTAAAGTCAAATTCTATATAATTTGGTATGATCATTTCAAGGTTTTCTCTGGCTGGTTTGTATCTTATAATCTCCTGGAATATTGGTTCTATTTTAAAGTTATCAATATTTCTATTTTTTACTTAATGCTTACTTGTAAAAACATAAGTATTTCGTATTTGTACTCATAAACTTACTTTTCTCTATCATTTCTATTCCTGATAATCTGTGGTACATGACTAAGCTTCTGTCCTAATTTTCTTTTGTCATGCTTATAGAGAAATCATGTTCTATTGTAAATTTTATTTGTTGATACATTAAGTTTCATTCTACTATTCATATTAAAGCATTTTGTCCAACTGAGGGTGAAGGTAGTGGTGCCGATGGCACAGGTCCAAATGTGGGGACGGAGTTCGCTCGTATGTACCAAGTGTTTGGGGATTGTATGGAAGAGAGCCGGAACAACATTCCGCAACAAGGAGCACTAGTTGGTAACCAGGGAATTGTAGTGACTGACCCGATCAGAATGGTTGAGTGCTTCAGAAGGATGAAGCCGCCTGTTTTTGAAGGCCAGGCAGGCCCGACAGCAGCTGACGACTGGATTCGTCAGGTGGTAATAATATTTGAGGTAATGATGTCACCTGATAACAGCAAGGTCGAATTGGCGAGTATTCTACTAGAGAAAGACGTTGGGCTCTGGTGACAGTCTGTGAAGAGAAGTATGGGTGAAGGACCCATAGCCTGGGAAGACTTCTTAAAGGAGTTCAGGCAGCATTATTTTCCGTTGGATGTACAGGAGGACAAGGCGATGGATTTCTTCAACTTAAAGCAGGGAAGCTTGACGGTCCGGGAGTATGAAACCAAGTTCACTCAGCTTTCCCGATATGCTCCAGAGATGGTAGAAGATGAGGTCAAGAAGGCTAAGAGATTCGAGCAAGGGCTTAGACCTGTACTCAGAACCAAGTTGGTACCCTTGTGCATTCAAAAGTTTGAGAAATTGGTTCGCCGAGCAGCAACGATGGAGTTGAATATGATACGAAGTCAGGAATCACGAAGGGAGACCGGGAGTTCGAACAAGGGAAAGCGGCATGTTTCAGCCACAAATTTCGGGGAACAAGACTCGAACCAGAAGCTGAAGAAGGTTAACACCAACATCAGAGCACCGAAGCGAATAACATGTTTCCTTTGCAGTGAGCAGGGGCACTGTAAGTTTCGATGCCCAAAGAAGGAGGTGAAGTGTTTCAACTGCGGGGAGACTGGGCATATCAAGCCATTTTGCCCATAACTTCAGAAGAATAGCGGCAGATCAGCACCAGAGAATAACAACAAAGGGAAGGAGCTACTTCGCCAAGGGCAAGTGTTCGCACTTACTGCAGATGATGCCAACGAGGGCGAAAGAATCATCACCGGTGTGCGAAAAAGGGGATACAACTAAGTTTAAGGTTGTATTTTGAATTTTATTTTTTGGACTAAAAGTAATGTATGATGTAATATTTTTTGTAACCAAATGGATTTATATATATATGGAATCCCGGTAACTGTTTGTTCAATAGTGGTTCATCACATTCTTTTGTCTGAGTTATTATGTATCTTTTGTTTTCTGTTTTTTTTTTGACTAAACGTAGTTTTGAGGACATAACTATTTTAAGGAGGGAGTATGTAATATCTCGGTCTGATATTATATTATTATTATTATATTTTTTAAATTAAAATATCTATTATGGAAATTACTTAGTTTTAACTAATAAAAATTTTATATATATATATACTAGTATGTATATATATGTATCGTATCGATTTTGTGCACTTGTACAAAATCATGTAATATGCATTTTTTTAGAAAATATCTGTAATATTCCCGTATGATATTAGATTTTTTTTCAGAATTAGAATATTTTTATGTAAAGATTGTTTAGTTTAACTAATAAAAATTATCCGTTTATATATTAGTTTGAACGTATATGTATTGTATCGATTTCGTACATTTTTACAAAATCATGTAGTATGTGATTTTGGGAAAATATTTATTATTTTTGATTAATCGTGATCAAATTGGAGGGCTAGGATTAGAATGGGTGTTGATTGTAATATATTATTTTGCAAATGAAACATTTAATTGTTGTACCACAAAAATGTTGACACTTGGCTTCTTCTCACCCACACCCTCACCCCTCTCTCCCTATTTAAATCAATGGCCGGCCAATTCAAGGGGCAAAGCCCCATTTTCATTTCACTCCATTCTCATCTCACTCCCTCTCTTCTTCTCTTATATTTTCTTCTTCTTCTTTTGCTTGTTTTGAGTAGAAAAATATTGGGAAGAGAAAATAAAAGGAGAAAAGAAAGAGATCAAATCAAAGAAAAGCTTGGGTAATGTTGTTCACAAGTGTTATTGAAGAGGAGAAAGAACAAGAAAGGAGAAGGGGAAGCAAGCAAGTTCTTCCAACCGATTTTTTGGTGGGGGTTTCTCAACTATTTAATTGTTTTTGTTATTATATTAATAACTCAAGAACTTGGACTAATTACATGTGCACATGGATGATTGTGGACTAGAAGTATTTTGCGTACAAGATTGAAGTGAAAGAACTTAACAAAAACGATAAAAATCCAATTTTTATGTTGAATGTTGATAGATTGATGGTTAGAAATGCATAACTTGAGATCTATAAAGAATTTGAGAAAGTTGTCACCTAGAGAATTGTATTAGACATTTATAGCTTTCTAAAAAGTCCAATTTTGTTGGATTCCGAGAAGTGTAGCATCGGTTATGAATTTTATAAGTTGAACAACAGCTGACCTTTTTGGTTGAGCCCACTGTTTAAGGTGTTCGAAGTTTTTCTAGCTCTTGTTAACTGAATTTGAGAAAGTTGTCAACTAGAGAGTTGTAGTAGAAGTTCTTAGCTTTCTAAAAAGTCTAGTTTTGTTGGATTCCGATAAGTGTAGCATTTGTTATAAATTTTAAAAGATCGACAGTAGCTTTCCTTAAAATTGCTATGTTTTAAATAAAAAGTTGGACTTCAAACTAGTATAACTTTTTTTTACACTTAGAACTGGGTAAAGTTGTCCACTAGAGAGTTGTATTAGAAGTTCGTAACTTTCTAAAAAGTCTAATTTTGTTGGATTCTGATAAGTGTAGCATTTGTTATAGATTTTACAAGAGCGACAGTAGCTTTCCTTAAACCTGCTTTGTTTTAAATAAAAAGCTGGACTTCAAACTAGTATAACTTTTTGTACACTTAGAACTGGGTAAAGTTGTCAACTAGAGAGGTGTAGTAGAAGTTCTTGGATTTCTAAAAAGTCTAATTTTGTTGGATTCCAATAAGTGTAGCATTTGTTATAGATTTTACAAGATCGACAATAGTTTTCCTTAAAACTGCTTTGTTTTAAATGAAAGGCTTGACTTCAAACTAGTATAACTTTTTGTACACTTAGAACTGGGTAAAGTTGTCAACTAGAGAGTTGTACTAGAAGTTCTTAGCTTTCTAAAATCTAATTTTGTTAGGTTCCGATAAGTGTAACATTTGTTATTGATATTACAAGATCGACAGTAGCTTTCCTTAAAACTACTATGTTTTAAATGAAAAGCTGGACTTCAAACTAGTATAACATTTTGTACACATAGAACTGGGTAAAGTTGTGAACTAGGGAATTGTATTAGAGGTTCCCACCTTTCTAAAAAATATTATTTTGTTGGATTCCGATTAGTGTATCAAGAGTTATAAATTTTACAAATTTCAGCAGTAGCTTTCCTGTTGGCTGAGTTCACTATTTGAGAGTTTGGAGTTTTTCTAGCCTTTTGTTGGCTGAATCTGAGAAGGTTGTCAACTAGAGAGTTGTAGTAGATATTCTCACCTTTATAAGAATTCTTATTTTGTTGGATTCCAATAAGCTTAATAAGAGTTATGAATTTTACAAGTTTTAGTAGTAGCTTTCCTGTTGACTGAGTTCACTGTTTGAGAGTTTAGCCTTTTGTTGGCTGAAAGTGAGAAGGTTATCAACTAGAGAGTTTTAGTAGATGTTCCCATCTTTCTAAAAAGTCTTATTTTGTTGGATTCTGATAAGCATAACAAGAGTTATGAACTTTACAAGTTTCAGCAGTAGCTTCCTATTGGCTGAGTTCACCGTTTGAGAGTTTGGAGTTTTTCTAGCCTTTTTTTGGCCGAATCTGAGAAGGTTGTCAACTAGAGAGTTGTAGTAGATATTCTCAACTTTCTAAAAGTCTTATTTTGTTGGATTCTGATAAGAGTAGCAAGAGTTATGAATTTTACAAGTTCAACAGTAGTCTGCCTTTTTGGCTGAGTTCACTGTTGAGATGTTAGAGACTTTTCTAACCTCTTGTTGACTGAATTTGAGGAAGTCGTGAACCAGACAATTATAGTAGAGATTTCTATCTTCTCATAGAGTCTCATTTGGTCAAATTTTGGTTAGCGTAGCATTTGTTGTGAATTTTACGAGATTTCAGCAGCAGCTTAACTTTGAGTTGATTCGCTATTTGAAGTGTTCGAGTTATTTTTCCCTATTCGAGCACTCGTTTAGGATCTAGAGAGATATTCCTATGTGCTAGAGAGATATTCATATGTGCTCACGATTCATGTTTCTTGTTGGAAAATGTCTTGTGCTAATTATTAGCATTGTTTGGTCTCATGCGTAGCTTGATTAGCTCGTATGTAGTTGTTTGGTTCATACGTAGCTTGTTTGGCTCGTATGTGATTTGTTTGGCTCATATGTAGCTTATTAGCTCGTACGTGGATTATTGGGCTCGTCTAGGGTAATATCGTTACCCTAGGGGTCATCGACCATCAAGACATGTATTTATTTTACTCCTCGAGGACTGTGGATGAGTTACTCCTCGTGCGCCGTCATATGTTAACCGGGGTAGGTAGATCGCGGGTTGGGAGTGTAGACGAAATCCAAGTTCAGGGTAGTAGCAAGCAAGTAAGTTCGCATTGTCGGGGTCTTGGATCGATAGGCTGTGAGCGGGATCCATTATGATCTCGGGAAGTCTAGGTTGAACGCCTAGCAAAGTTATCTTGCGAAGTATAGATTGAGACCTAGCATGTTGTGTTAACTGTGTTGTCATCCCTCAGATTGTTTAGGGTTAGTGACATCATTAGGGTAGTAACTTGTAACTATTGTTACTTAACCATTTGTTTATTATTTCGCCAAAGGGAAGAGTTGGTATTTGGGGTGATACCTTATTATCCAACTTGTCCTATAGGTCGGTACTAGGTGGTGTTATTTGTAACACCCCGTAATTTTCAAAAAGATTATATATATATGTGTGTGTGTGTGTGTGTGTTGATATGCTGGCTGTATGAAAAAGTAATGGATTTGGAAAGATGGCATGGGTGTAATTTTTGGAAAAATGAGATGTGTATAGGGGGGGGGGGGCACGATCTGTGGCAACAACATATGTATATGTTGTTTGGAGATGCCACGTTGACGTGGCAGCACCCCTGAGGCCCACACGCAGAGAAAGATAGAGAAGAGATGCTTCTCTGTGTGCTCTAATGACGTGGAGAGAGGGTATGAGATTAGTCCCATATCGGAGATTAACTTGAATATAATAATATATAAATATAATTGCCTATGATCAAGAGTCACCTAATTGGTTAACCACCTTTTGAGAGGCAGCCTGTGGTGGGTAGTTGTACTATATAGTATCTAATTTGTCTTCTAAATTGTATAAATTGTCTGAGCTAGGGGCAGGGGCGTTACAAATGGTATCAGAGCCGACTTTCGACACTGAGTGTGGGTAAGAGTGGGTGAGATGTATGCCTAAGATGGAGCTAGTAGAAGTACGGGTATGCCTGAGAGGGACCGTAGTGGCGGCCTGAAATAATGAACCACCCACAGAATTAGGGTACGGTGCAGCTAGCAGAATCAGGGTACTCCACTCCACATCAGCTAGAAAGGAAATCCTGCACTAGATTGTGCATGCCCATGCTCAGCGAGGATGCTGGTTTCTAAAGGGGGGTATCTGTAACACCCCGTAATTTTCAAAAAGATTATAAATATATATATTTATATATATGTTGATATGTTGGCTGTATAAAAAATGTAATGGATTTGGAAAGATGGCATGGGTGTAATTTATTGGAAAAATGAGATGTGTATGGAGGGCCACCATCTGTGGCAACTAGGGATGGCAAGTGGGCCAGGTCAACCGCCAACCGGCCCGTATAACCCGGCCAGCGAAACGGCAGTTCGGGTTCGGGTCGAACCCGTGAACAGTAACTGGTCGACCCGGATCGCCGAAATACCGAATCAAACCTACATAACCCGGCCCGTGAACCCGCTAAAATCATCCCAACCCGCCTGCCAACCCGCGGGTCGACCCGCGGGTTGCGAACCGTTTGACCTGAACGGGTTAAACGTTCGACCCGCCACGGGTCGACCATTGACCCACGGGCCAGTGTGCCGTTGGGTTGCGCACTGTACACCAGAGACATCAGCAACGTCTCTTGGAGCCGTTTTGTTATTTTTTTGGTTTTTTTTGGTTTTTTTTAACCCTATAAATACCCCCCCAAAACCCAATAAAAAAATTACACCTTACTTTCTTACTCTCTCTACTACTATTAGTCATTTCTAAACAATTTGTGAACAATTGAAGTATTGAACAAACAAGTGTTCAAGGCATATACACGATCAAAATCCAATCGTATCGAAATCAAAATTCAACGTCTTCAACTCTTCAACTCTCGTCCAACTCCAAGTGATCAAGTCTTCAACTCTCCTACAAGCTCTCCCCAACTCTTCAATTTCGAATTTGAGGATTTCTACTTCTACTTCTATTTTTATTTTCACGGATTTTTTTATATATGCGTATCCACGGTGAACGGTCTCAAAATTTTATACCTCTCTTCTTCTTATTTTATTTTTGTTGTAGTTATAATTTTTCGTTTCTTAACCGTTTGTTGGTTTTTTGATCTTCTTTATCTCAATTCTCTTGTTTTCTAGATTTTTTTTTGTAACTCATCGCTCCTACATTGTGTAGTTTTTTTTTTACATACGTTACTACTTTATGTCTAGATCACGCGGTAGCAGTTGTAGCCAAAGTAGACAAGATTCCACCGACACTTTCCGTAGGCCACCAATTGTCCCAATTAGTGAGCCCGCCGAAGAGTTCCATGATCCTCCTACCCAACAATGGGGTACACATGATGAGTTTGTAGGAGACATACAATTAAAAGAAGAAGAAGAAGAACAACCAACCGAAACAACACAACCCCGCAGTGGTAGGAAAAGTAGAGGAGAAAGTAGTGATTGGCATAAATTTTACGATTTTATCCCGGATGAAAAAACTCCGGGTATAGGTTTGAAAGTTTGTAAAACATGTTCTAAGGCATACAAATTCAAGAGGGGTGATGGTACTCGTACAATTAGTAGACACATCCAAAATAATCATAAAGACCTTCTTGTTGACCTACCCGGCCAACAAAAAATCCACCCTAGGACCGGTCTAGTTGATAGCCACCCTTATGATCCCGATCTTATTCATCGGGAAATGGCCCGATTAGTAATAAAGGAAGTGTTACCATTTTCCTATCCCGAGAGTAGGGACTTGAAAAATTTTAATCAAACGGTCTTAAACCCTCAATTTAGAAGAATCCCGAGAAATACTTGCAAATCGGATTGTTTTAAAGTGTACAATGAAATGAAGGACGCTTTGATTGCAATTTTATGGAGTTTAACTTGTAGTGTTAGTTTAACTTCTGATTGTTGGACGGGTGTCACCTATATTCCAATGATGGGAATAACCTGTCATTGGATCGACAATGATTGGATTCTTCAAAAAAAATCATATCATTTGCCGCGTTGCCCTATCCCTTTAGTGGCGCTGAAATAGCAAACCGTATTTTAGAAATTTGTGATGTTTTTCATATTTGCGATAAAATTATGTGTATTAGTTTTGATAATTCATCTAAGAACAATGCATCAATTAGTACTTTAAAATCCGCATTAAACCATCCATCTGGCAATATTTTTCATATTAGATGTGCATGTCATATTTTAAATTTATGTGTTCAAGATGCATTAAAAATAGCCGATCCATATATACTTAAAATTAGAAATTATGTATATTTTATTGCATTAAGTCCCAGCGTATTTAAGAATTGAAAAATTGGTGTAGGATTTCAAATGTACCTTTTAGAAGATTTCCAAAGGATGTTAAATACCGATGGAACACTACTTTTGATTTACTACATGTTGTTACTGAATATAAAGCAGTTGTAAATGATTTTTGTATCGCAAAAAATATGCCAAATTTTGAAATGACTCCCACCGATTGGTTTTATGCTGAATCTTTGTTGAAATTTTTAGAACCTTTTAAAACCGCAACTTGAAAATTTTCAAAATCATATGAATGTACTTCTAGTAGCATTTTTATTTCAATAGTTACTATGTTGCAAACATTTAACAAAATGTTAAATGATGCTTATATTGGTGATATTGTAAAACCTGCATACAAATTTTTTTTGAAGTATTTTAATCTTCCTCCTATGTTGTTTTGTGTTACTACCGTTACGGATCCTCGTATCAAATTAGAAGGTACGAAGAGTTTGATTGAAATATTTTTTGTATTACTTAGGGAAAATGTAGAAATAGAAATTGATTGCGCTTCTTTTTTAGTTAAATTTGAATCTACATTAAATAACTTGTATGATTATTACGATAGATCTTTTGTTTCTAGTAGTACAACTTCTGTAGTTAGTTCTTCTTCTGCAACTTCCAAAGGTAAGGGTAAGAGTAAATTTAATGATAGAACATTTAATTTACTTGTACAAATTCAATAAAAAAAACCTAGGACTAATCAATCAAATGAATTACATTGGTATAATCAACAAGATTCTGAGTCTTTTACTTCTTCACTAGATATTTTACAATGGTAGAAAGACCATGAACACACTTATAGTATTCTTAAATATATGGCTAAAGATCTACTAACTCCTCCTGTCTCTACAGTTGCTTCTGAAAGTGCATTTTTTTCAAGTGGCAGGGTTCTAATTGATTACAGGAATCGCTTGAATCCCGACTCGTTAGAGATGCTCGTTTGCACAGAAGACTGACTGAAGACTGAAGATAGGACACAAGAAAAAATATTATCTACGTCCACAAGTGGGAGCAACTCGCCGGAACAACAACAACAATAGTAACCAAAATGAAGAATTCAAGACCAACAGCAACAAGTCATCAACAACAAATTGAAGGCCATCAACTTGAAGACAATTGTAAATAGATTAAAAAATTGTATTAAATCTTTGCTTGTTATTTGAAATTAGAAAATTTGAAGTAAATTAAAATTGTATATAAGAAATATGTTAGTGTATAAAACAAATTTGTGAATTTTTTATTTCTTATTAGAAATTGTGAAACTTGTATAACTTGAAATCATATGAATAATATTTCAATATTTTTTGGCAATTTCACTCTTTCAATCTTATTATTATTATTATGATTTTTAATGTTTATTATTATTATTATTATTTAAGTTAAAATAAAAGAAAACCTATCTAAATGGGCCAACCCGCGACCCGACCCAACCCGGGTTGGACCCGAAAGGGTTCACGGGTTGGGCGGGTCGCCATTTTCACTTTTTGACCTGTCCCGGCCCGGCCCGGCCCAGCCCGGTTAAGCCACCAACCCGGCCCGAACCCGCCCAAGTCAACATCCAACCCGGGCGGGTCCGGCCCGTTCGAGCCGAATGCCATCCCTAGTGGCAATAGCATATGTATGTGCTGTTTGGAGATGCCACGTTGGCGTGGCAGCACCCCTGGGGCCCACATGCAGAGAAAAACAGAGAAGAGATGCTTCTTTATGTGCTCTGATGATGTGGAGAGAGGGTATGTGATTAGTCCCATATCGGAGATTAACTTGAATATAATAATATATAAATATAATTGCCTATGATCAAGAGTCACCTAATCGGTTAACCACCTTTTGAGAGGCAGCCTGTGGTGGACAGTTGTACTACATAGTATCTAATTTGTCTTCTAAATTGTATAAATTGTTTGAGCTAGGGCAGGGGCGTTACATTATTGCTTGTACCATTCATGTCAAAGGGATACGGTCTGTGCCTTTTCACGAGTTGGGAGTACGAGATCCGTATCTCGGCTGTTAATTTTTGAAGTACTCGTATGACTTTTGGGTTCGTTTGAGGTCCGGTACGCCGTGCAATTGTGGCAAACAAGGGCACCACCATATGATTGTAGTAGCGGGACTAGGCTGTTTAAACTGCAACCACATAGATTATTGTTTAGGTGTGGAGTAAGACCATAGATCTCGGTAGTGCCATGATTATCGGCCTGATCGGGAGTGGAGAGAGACCACAGATCTTAGCGGAGGTGGAGAAAGACCACAAATCTGAGCGAACAGGGTGATCACTGTCGTTTATAGTAGAGAAAGACCACTACACCGTCTGCATTGTAAAATTGTAATCTTCAGGAACAGGTTAAATACAAGAGTATAATTCATGACGCGGTTCCAATCCCTAAATATGAAGAAACAGACTGATATGTGCTTATGAATCTATGGGCTGCATACTGTTCAGAGTCTCGCTTGCATTAGCATAAGTGCATCTTTGCATTAGTTGACCTTGCATTAGAGTTTAAGTCATAGCATACACTAACACATCAAATTATATATACACATTTCTCTTTTCATCAATCTGTTGTTTTAAACTTGAGTCTCTGCTGCTTGTAATCAACATTTTGCGTTAGTATATGTACTGACGTCCCCACTCAATTAAGCATTGGATTGTGGTACCAGTGGTTCAGGATTCAGGATGACTCCAGGCAAGTGAAGTGTGAAGCATAGTGTTGTTTATTATTTCAATTGTAATTTATTAAATGTTGAGAAGCATCCAAGTGAATTACCAAGTGTTATTTGTTATTCGTTGTACTTTGAGGTAAATTTATTGAAAGTTTGTAACACTTCAGCTTGTACGACATTATTGTAACACTGATGTAATGTATTGAAGTTTTATAACATTTGGACTTATAATACATTGGTGTTGAAATAAAAGTTTCAATTTTTTTTTTCTTTTCTGTGTATTGTGACAAATTGAAGGAAAAGATTATGGCTTATGTCACGGTTTTCCAGTATAAGGAAATCAGGGCATTACACTCGTATATTATCGTATTTTTGTATGTCAAAACTCATTCTTTCTCTTACTTCTTTATTATTTTATTCTCTTTCTAATTGTTCTCGTATTTCTGTTATTTTTGTAATTATATTTATTTCATATTATTCTGTTTCGTCATCACTACTTCCACTATCTTCTTCCATTACCATTATTTCATCATCTTCACTTAATTCTAGCAATTCTTGTTCATATTCTATTGTTTCATAGTTTATGTTATACATTTCTTTAATTTCTTCTATGTATTTTACATTTTCTTAGGACAGTTTGCCGATATATGTCATATTTCTTCGCATATATAACAATTACATTTTCTTGGGTTTTTTTGCTTTTATTTATTTTTATGAAGTTTTTTTAGGATTCTTTATATTTCTTAAATGTTTTCCTATATTATATTTTTTGCATTTTATTTTTATGTATTTTTATATAATTATAGCTACTCTTACATCACCAATGATTTGGTTTTGTTCATATTCTTTGTTTATATGTTCTATAGTATTTCATAGTTTATCTAGTTTCTTGACAATTTTTTCCTATAATATTTTACAAATTGTGTTCGACAACCTAAAGTATCTATTTTTTGTTGTACTTTCTCTTTTATGTATGCATTAAATATGTTTATACTCCAGGGGTCTCATAGTTTTGAAAATAATGAGTCCAAGATTTGACTTTTTTATTCTTTTGTAAAATATTTTTTTTGGTAGTATTCTCTGAACTCGCAAGCATAGTTGTCAAAATAACACATGTCACATATTTATAGGTTATTTAATCTCAATCTTGCTTGTTTCTTTTTGTAAGTAGTATGTTTATCTGTTTGTAAAAATATACTAGATTTTGTTCTTATTGCTTTTTAATAATTGGTAATTATTTCTTTTAATCCTAAGGTATGTTGTGCTGAATTTTCTTTTATTCCTTTGTTATCTATTAGTCTTGATTTTTTTATCTTATTTCTCTCTTCTTATGTTAGTCCATTCCACCATTTTGCAACTACTCTTATCAAGGTCGCTTCTATAAATTTTTCGAATGTATTTCCTGAGAGATTTTGTCTAAATAATACTATTAAGGATGATTTTACCCATTATTCTATTGTTCTATCTACATCTTTTACATAGTCTAGATTTAATCATTCTCCATCTGCTGTATTTTTCGTAATGATCTATAGGTTCATATCTTGGAGTTTCTTTTTTCCTTATCTTTTACTTTTCCTGATTTACTCCTTTCTCTACCTTTCATTTCCATGATATATAAGACTTGAATATGGTCTTTTATTAGGTAGGGGTCTTAAGTATTCATACATATTGGTTATATTTTTTTAGGTTTTGTTATGGCATTGTCTTCTTCTTGAATCATTTTATTTCTTCGTTTGTTCTATATAGATTTTTTAAGGTCTTATATTTTTTCTAAATTGAGATTTGCCAGTAAATCTTCTATTTCTAAAATATTTATATTTAGTTTCGGCATTGCTTCAAATTCATTAATTCCTTTTTCTGTTATACCTAGTTCTTTTTTTGATTCATTACTTATGTATTCACTTATATTTCTTATATTATTGTTTATTGTTTTTAAGTATCTTCTTAGTACTCCTGTAAATTATGAGCCATTATAATTTTCATATAATTCTTATATATTTATCTTATTAATTCCTAATTTTACTGATAATTTTAAATTTAATTTGTATACTGTTGGTTTTTCTTGTGGAATATTATCCATTGTAATATTAACTTAATTCTTTTTTTAATAGTGTAACATTTTGTTTGCTAGTAGGTGTTGATGATACCAACCTGCTTCTTCGTTTCTATGATATAAGAATATATGTAGTCGTTCAACCCCCATATTTGGGTATTTGGCTTTTAGAAATAGGAATTTTGGGTTAGAGCTTTAATCATTCAAACCCAAAATTTGGGTTTTGATTTTTTAAAAAATAGACGGACGGTAAATGAAGTCTCTTCCCGTAATTTTTTATTTATTTTTAATTAAAAAGGTATCAGGTAAGAAATCATTTCCTGTATGATTAATTTTTTTTGAGTGCTTTTTTGATTATGAAAAGTAAATTAAATCTTAATTAAATCCTAATATATATGCATAATAATTATATAGACCTAATTCCATTGAATTTTTAGAAAACATTTGGAAAGAAAGTGAACGTACGAGAAATGATTTCTCGTTCGATAGATTTGAAAAAAAATAGAAGAGGCGAAATATCATCTTTGATCCGATAACTTTTTTTTTATAAGTTGAACGGACGAAATATGATATTTCGTCGGCTATATTTTGCAAATTCTCATTTCTCCTCCCTAATATAGTAGGGCATTGTTTCTCTCAAACCAAATTTTGGGTATTTAGCCAACGACTGCACAACATTTTTTCCCCATATTTTGCAAACTTTGGGAAAATAGCCAACGACTACAGATCTTCTAATATCTTGTGTGCTATTATCTTCTGTATTTCTTTAGGTAACTTGTTAGTTATTCTGTATGTTATTACTAAATACTCTATTATTTCTTTATCAGTTATGTGTTTTATTTCTATTGAACTTTTATCTACGTATCATATTTTAAATTTTAAAACGTGTTTTTATCTTAGTTCCTTTAGTTTTTGTGAAATAACCAATTTTAGATAGAGTAGTGAACGATGCAAATAATTTGTTTTGAGGTTGTATAAATAATTTCAAAGGTATGGTTTTTTTAGAAAATTATCTACAAGTGGCCTATTTGCAAATAATTTGGCAAGTGGCCTATATTCTTAAATGGTTTCTAAAATTGGTCTATTTGTGAATCACTCTAATTATGGAAGGATGAATTATGACCAGAACCCCATGATGTTCAGAGTTTGGCACATAAGACCTTTATATATTATGCATGCGAGGGGAGATGTGTAACACCCTGCAAAATTGAATTGTGACAATTTTGTCCCACGTGTGTTGAACACATGTATTTCGTACCCTTTACGGGTAATATCCATAACATTTTTAATATAAATATTTGTACGTATTTTGTATTTTGATATTTTATAAATATCTTTCTATATCTCGAATTCATTTTTGTATTTGAAATTCATTTTTGAACTCCTATTTGAAACCAACCCAAATATTTTCTGATCCATGATCCATTATAATTTTTTGATTTCTCAATTTGAGTTTAATTTAAACTCTAACCCTGATTAATCCTAACCATATCCGTAATCATAATTTAATCCCCTAATTAACCCAACTCCCCAACCATATTTTACGACATTTAATTCCACCTCCTATTCACTGACCCTATGTCACTTCTTCTCACTCCACAACAAAACCACCCCTCCTCTACTGCCTACTCCCCACATCCACTATACCCTTACCAAAATGTCCTGCTTCTTCTTATTGTACAACCACCTTATCTCTCTACAAACAAAACAACAACAAAAATAAAGCATTTTCCCTAATTAGTTGGGGTCGGCTACATGAATCATGGCTTTCCAATCTGCTCGGTTTAGCACAATATCTTCTTTAAGGTCACAAGATATCATATATTTTCTCACCGTTTCCACCCAAGTTAGTTTAGGTATGTCACACCCCGCTCCCAAAAATACAGAATAAGAGTACATGACATTGGCTCAGCGAATGACTAACGCTACCCATAAGCTGTTTATCCGATCAACTCAACAATATAATCAATACAGAACAATTGCGCGGGCAATAATAATAATATCATGAACAATAATACTTGGAATGAAGCAATAAAAATATCCAAATACAATAATAATCCAACATCTGGAAACAATAATAAAATCCGGGACATAAGCCCATTACAATAATAAGTCTCAAACACAATAGCAAAAGTCTTAATACAATAGTTCATTAAAGCAATAAGCAATTAAAAAAAGCATTAAGTCTTTGGAATGTCTATTCTCCAATCCCAACATGCAATTCCGCTTTATAACCCATGTACACTTTATCTAAAAAGAGAAGAAAAATTATCCTTAAAGCAAGTCATGGACAGCAAGTAGAGAAAGCAGTGAATAATGGAATAACGGTATAACAATGAATCAATGGATCAATAGGAATCAATAACATGGCACGATAATCAATAATCAATATCTTAATAATCAATGCAATGGCTATAAACAATGTTGCAATTTTCGGTAACGGTAATCAATGATCGGTAACGGTAACACTTAGCCAATATTCGGTATCAATAGAAACAATGAGGAATAATATGCAATGTCGGTGATGTGTCAATCCTTATATCTATTAATCATTTTAAATCATAACTAATGCATGTACTATTGCATCCCATTCTACAGGTTCGATGCATACAATCAATTTCATTTAGACTTAAGTGGTAGATTTTATAGTTCGTGTACTGGGTATGACGACGATAACGGTAATAATACGAGCAATGTGTAATTTCTTACACGATGACGATAACGGTAATAATACGGGCCATGTGTAGTTTCTTACATGATGACGATAACGATAATAATCACGGGCCATCATCCGAGTACAGTCCCTATATCATCAACTACTCTAGTCAATCCCTTAAATCCCGGCTTATTAATTATTTATCAATGCAACAATACAATATGAAATCAATGGACATTTCGGTGAACAATAATATTAATAGGGGAACAATAGGTTGGTAACATGAAATGTGTCAATTATAATGGTGACAATGAATCATTAGGATCATGCAATACAACAAACATACATTAATTCATGCAATAGGGCGATATAGGAATAATTAATCTATTAAAATCTGAACTATGAAATTCTGGACAGCAAGAGCAGTCTGTACAAAAATGCAGTTTTCCGCTGTTTCAGAACTCGAAAAGTGAATCTGTCAGTAATTCTAGAAACCAGACTTCCACACGGTTCCAACGCTTATTTAAAGTTCAAAATTTGACAACAGTAGCTAGGTCAATCACAGTGTTCTTTACAAATTTCATGTTCAGGCAGAAATCCGACAACATGTTATTATAATTTTAGAATCAGAAAAAACTCCATGATAAATTCATTAAAAAATATGTTCTGGACTCCTAAACATGATTACTAACAATCTAAAAATTTCCAGAGCAAAATTTTAACATTTGATCAACCATTTTACTGTTTAAACATGCAAGATACAAGAATCTGGAAATCTGAATGTAAAAAACACAGCTGTAGTAAAACGGGCTTAACTTTTGCTACACAACTCGGAATTCAAAAATTCAAGATTTTCTAGAAACTAGAAAGATAAGGCTATAACTCATATTCAGAAAGTAATTCATTTCAAGATCGTTTACTGGTTCAAAAACAGCAGTCAATATATAGGTCAACAAGCAATATACAGATTTTAGGTAATTTTCATGAATATAAATTGATTAACATGATGAGTATCGATTCTTTAGTCAATAAATTGTGTAATCAACATGATGGGTATCAAAACATGATAAATAAAATTAGAACGCGCTCATACATCAATTTATCATCAATCAATCATAATTCGATCAAACAACATACAACCTAGCAATTGTCTCTAGAATAATTTATTTGTGTGACGATTATATGAACAACCATATTATCAATTCTATATGCACTCATGAAAGATCCAAACTTTAGATTCAAAAGTGGCATGATGTCAAGAATATTGGGGTTAGCTCGTGTAAACCCTCAATAGACCCAACGAAGAGATGAATAATGGATAATACGATAACAAAGAGATTTACTTGCAAGAGTTTCAACAAAACTTGAATTTGATACAATTAATAATTCAAGTGGACGGTGACTTTCCTTATAACCAGTGAAACAAATACCGAGAATAAATGGATAAGGATCCCGATGCAACGAACCCACGAACTAGCAATTCACCAATAGCACGTGCAATATACGTGCACACAAAGAGCCAAAGTAATACAGCAACAAAAAGAGACATCAGCAGCCACGTCAGCAAAGAGACAACGGCAACAGTGACCAAGGGCGGTGCGGCACTGGCTGAGTGCAGCGACAGGGTCGACGCGATGGCATGGTGCCGGCAGCCTCGCGGTGGCGACGCGACGGAACAGGGAGGAGGAAGGATCGAGATTTGGGGGTTTTGACTGGCGGCGCTAATGTTGAGGACATGGAAGAGGTCGGGGTCGCGGGGTTTTGGTGTGGTGGCGCTAGGGGGCGGCACCAGGAGTTGTGGCGACAGAAGGCGATGAGCGGGTGGCCAGAACTGGCCGGAGAAGACGACGGAGATGGGTTTTGGCGATTTTGGCAGGAAAACACACACAGAGAGAGAACGGCGAGGAGAGAGAGAGAGGAAATAGAATAGGCGGCTAGGATTTCAGAATTGTGCAATTTTTAGGGTTTGCAGTACAATTAGGGCACTGGGTTAGTGAATTAGGATCCAATAATAGCGGATTTGGGTCAAGAACAATTGGAATTGGATTTTAGGGTTCAATAAGAGATAGATCCAAATCAACAGGGTTCAAATAAAAATACCCATAATTAATAAAAGAAAATAAGATCAATAAGAACAGCTCAATCAACGAGAACAAAGAATTTCATGAACAAGATTAAATAAAAATAGTTAAGCAACAAAAAGTGGAGTATTTCATTCAATTTCAAATAAAAAAATAATACAAAAGGGGAAATATGAAAAATAACAGGAATGGTAGTTACAATGTATTTCTCTACCCCTAACTCTACTATCAATACTTATCAAATCACTCTTTCTCGTCCCCTAAGATGATGTCATCAGCAAAAGGTATACACCAAGGCACCTCATCTTGTATTCCTCGCGTCAATTCATCCTTAACAAAAGTAAAGCGGTAGAGGTTGAAAGCCGAACCTTGGTGTAAACCTACTGTAATAGGAAAATCACCGGTCTCTCCTGTGGTTGTTATAATTGTAGTCATTGCCCCTTCATACATATCCTTAATTACCTCAATATACCAAATAGTTACTCTTTTATTATTTAACACCTACCATACTATGTCTCTAGGAATTTTATCATATATTTTTTCTAGATCTATAAAAACCATATATAGATCTTTCATATTCTTCCTATATTTTTTCCATAAGTCTCTCAATACATAAATTGTTTCCATTGTTGACCTCTCAGGCATAAATCTAAACTGATTCTCAAACACTATAGTTTCTAGTCATAGTCTATATTCGATCACTTTCTCCCAAATTTTCATCGTATGACTCTTTAATTTAATTCCTCGGTAGTTGGAGCAACTTTGTATATCTCCTTTATTTTTATATATAGGTACTAAAATATTCTTTCTCTATTCTCGAGCATCTTCTTAGTCCTCAAAATTCTATTAAATTATTTTTTTAGTCAACCCACTCCTACTTCCCCAAGATACTTCCAAACTTCAATAGGTATATCATCTGGACCTAAAGTTTTTTCCTATTTTCATCATTCCTAGAGCATTTCGAACCTCCGAGGTCCTAATTCTATGGAAAAACATATGTTCTCGACTCTCTCTCGAGTCATCTATATTTAAGTTGACCACAACTTTTTTATTTAATAATTTCTCAAAGTAATTCAGCCATCTTTCCTTAATTTCCTCATCTTTTACTAAGACTATTGAATCCTCACTCTTAATACACCTAATTGTATCAAGATCTTTGTTTTTCTATCCATTTGTTTAGCAAGCTTATAAATATTATTTTCTCCTTATATCGTTCCTAATTTTGTGTATAAATCATCATAAGCTTTTTCTTTTGCATCTCTTACCGCTTTCTAAACTTTTTTTTCTAACAGTCTTATATATCTCAAAACCCTCTCCATTTCTACTCTTTTGCCATATTTTGGAGGTTGATCTTTTTTCTCTCACAATATTTTGGATATCTTCTTGCTACCACCATGTTTCTTTATTTAGCAACCATCTACCCTTAGATTCTCCACTTACCACATTTGAAATTTCTCTTATGTACGTAGCCATTTTAGTCCACATCATATTTGTCTCTCATTCTCAATTTCATGATGCTCCTTTAAAAACTTTATCTCTAAAAACTTATAGTTTCTCTTCCTTCAAGTTCCCCCACCTAATTCTTAAGTTCCGAGTGTCCTTCCTTGCATATATATGTTTCCAAATTTTAACATCCAATACCATTAATCTATGTTATGAGGTCAAATACTCTCTCGGTATAACTTTACAATCTTTACATGTCAAGTGATCTACTTTTCTAGTGATGAAAAAATCAATCTGCCTCTTATTTGGCCCACTTTAAAGGTTATTAAATGTTCCTCCCTCTTCCTAAAATAAGTATTTGCTAGTATAAGATCATACGAAGTCGCAAAATCTAATAGAGGCTCTCCACCATCAATCTTATTTCCAAATCCATGTTTTACATGCACCCTCTCATATCTCATGTTATCTTCTCCTATATGTCCATTGAAATCTCCTCCTATAAATAGTTTCTCACCTAAAAGTAATCCCTAAATTATCTCATCCATATATTTCCAAAATTTATTTTTAGCTTATGCATCTAATCCTACTTGGGGTGCATAACCACCTTCTCTCTCTCCTATATATATATATATATTATTATTATTATATGCATGCATATACATTCGTTGCCTTCTCCTTATTATTTTTCTTCTCCTTCTCTTATACTATCTATTTCTCCTATATATATATACACACCACAACCCACATCGTCTCCTTCTTCTTATTCTCTTCATTGTCTTCTCCCCATTGCTCCACTCCACTGCCACCACCGAAACCCATCCCCACACCGCAACCCCTCCTTATTTCCGGCCTCTTCACCACCTCATCCCGACCTCCCTTCCCCAAGCACCAACGACTAGCGCCACCACCCCCGGTAACCCGCACACCATTTCCTTGCCATTGCCTCCGTCAAACAACCCGAGCTTCATCCTGGAGCTCTCTCACCTTCAACCTGAAGCTCCTTCTCATTCGAACTCAAACTCCAATACACCACACTACTACACCACCTCATCTCCTACGACCTTCTTCTTCTTCTATGCTTGCCGGAAGCGTAGCATGAAGTGGAGCACAATGACGAGTTGCGTAGTTTCTACGTGCACAAGGAATCATCATCGTAATAGCTATACCAACTCGAGCTAATCGAAACGATTAAGTGGGTGTTTCTCAAACTTTCTAATTTATTTTTGTAATAACATGCTAGATAATCTTTACAAATTGAGTATTCATGCTTAGATTATGCGTTGATTGTTGTTAGATTATGTGTTGTTAATTAATTGTGTAAAATTATGACATAATTAACTTGGAAACGTTTTTAATGTTTCTGCTCGGTAAATTATCTAGCTTTGTACTGGGATTTTGACCCAGTTTTGGAAACCAAAGTTAGTGTTTTATATATGCATCTTGTAGCCTTAGTGTAGAATCTAGAACATCTTACGGTTTTATAAACCGATGTATAGATTATGAGTTATTGATGTTTTAGTACTGTAACGATTAAATTTTTAGAGAAACTGGCTGTGCGCGAATCTATAAAGAACGGATTTTACGCGTATTTTTAATTAATTTATAATTTTTCGAGTGAGTAGGCATTGTATCCGGTAGAGAGTTTACTTTATAGAATATCTGACGGAATCGAATTTTCTCTCCCATAGAAGCGGGAAAGTAAATTTTAGTGCAAATTGGTACTGCTATATAGAATTACATCGTTATGTTTTTAAAGTTGTTGTCCTGAGTTTTGGTCTCACTTCCGAATATCATTACTCTCCAAATATATGGAATTGGAAGATGGTTTTTTTTAGGGGAATCTAGTATGTGTCTATAATATGTTCACAAAATTTCATGAGGATTTGTTATAGTTTGGTTTTTTAAATAAATTCGGATTTATTACTGGTCAAAGGTTTTGTCTAGTTTCTGAAAATTTGTACACCTTCGGGTGTTTGATCATTTTAACCTCTTATATGCAGTTTTTTTTGGAAACTCATACCTAAGAATTTGAAGTAGATTCATTAACATTTTTTGAGTCTAAGAAATCAAATTTACACGAAGTATAGAATTTTCTGTGGTTTTTACAAGTAGCTAGAGCTGTTTCGGATTTGATTCAAAAAAGATTAGAATCTCGGCCTATATGATTTAATTAGTTTCATGGAAAAGACGTGGCAGATTGTGAGGCTTGAGAGCCTGGCTAGCGTGTGAGCTTTGGGTGACGTAAGGTGGTGGATTCGAGCCAATGTGGGCTCAAATTTGGATTTTTATTGTAAATTTTAGTTCTCATTTCTTACAGTTTATTTTATTAAACTAAAGGCAGATGAATATGTTAATTAAATTGAGGCTTGTGAATATAGAATATGTTAATTAAATTGAGGCTTGTGAAGTCCTTTTATACTAGGATTGAAAATTTTGATTGAAGAGAAGAAACATAATCAATTGAGAAGGCTTAGTTTGTGAAATATATGAAATTGAATTGGGATTATATGAATGAATTTAATTCTGATGACTTTAAATGGGTTAAAGTTAACCTAGAAAGTTTTGTGAAAATTGAATTGTATGGACTCTAGAGGGTAAGCAAGACCCAGGGTACCGACAAGTTATAACTTATTTGAGAATCTGTCAGTGTGGGCTTGTGTTCTCAGTGTATGGTAAAAGTCCGGTTGGGTATGCTAGCTCTAGGTAATATTACTAATGTTTGGATATAAGGACAGACATTATAAGAAGTTATGACAAAAACAACAGGGAACATGTTTAGTAAAGAACTTAAGGTTCCTAGGGGGTTCAAAAACCGAGGATACGCTCGGTAAATCCACGTGTGAACTTGGGGTATGTTTGTCAGGTTCACGAAAAGTCTAGTGAAGAACTTGGGGTTCCTTGGAATGTTCGGGACAGAGGATACGCCCCCGAAATTTCACGGTGTGTGGATTTGGGTATGTCCGTAGTTATGGGATATCGGCTTTCTAGGGTTTGTGGCTAAGGATATGCCTGGTAAATCCACGATATGTGGGCAAGGGGTATGCTAAGAATGTCCAATATTCTGGGTGTGCGACTCACATGTAATTACGCGTTGGTGTACAAATCATTGGGTTTAGGCATTGTATAGTGAGGGATTGAACCCTATAATGAGAAGAATGATAAGGGCTTGTCCTCGGACCTACGTTGTATGGGCGGCATAGAATCCGAATAAGTGCACATTAGATGTGCATCATGTGCATTGATATTTTGCATTAGTCATTAGGTTCATGACATACACTAGCATACTTAGGATATTCACTTTTAATACTTTGTTTCTGCATTCAAGTTTGTGATTGTAAAGTTGAGGATCACTTTTATAATAGCATTGCGTCAGTTACATTTAACTGACGTACCCACAGTTTTCAAGTGTTGCAGGGCTCTGATTAGCAAATAGCGTGGACTCGAGCTAGCGATGAGAGATGTTACGTGATTGAAGATTTATGATGATATAAGTTGTATTTTACATGTAATTTCCGTTGCATATTGTAAAGAATAATGTTGTAATGAAAAAGTTTTAAAATACCGTGTATTTTTTGTACGAAATTGAAGTAAAGATTCTAGATGTGCTACAAATTTTCTGTGTATGGAAGTCAAGGCATTTCAAGATGTTAATCATGTCAGGCCGTGTCGTCTCGTGTTACGTCGCCTAAAGCCTGGTTAAATCGTACTTTTCATGCTTTAGACTCATGAATGTGTCCAGTAAAAAACTTTGGGCTCATGTCATTTAATACCTCATGCCCACATACTTATGCACATGAGAACCTCCTATTGCATTGCTCCGTGGGTGACAGTAATATTCCACCATGTGGCTTTATCCTCCTCAAAATTGTTAGCTTAATTTGCACTCTTGATTTCATGGACTATATATATACTAGGTTCGCCCGTTGACACGTGCCTACGACATGTCTTCGAAACGGTGCATTTGGTTTGATTATATAAAATAGTTTTAGAGGTCTAGCAAATGAATTGAAGTAGGAAACATATTATATGAGGAAGCAGCATATCTACCTTTAAGCTCAACCATCGCCTTCTTGATCATTAGCTTGAACTTACCTGAAGTGAATATAGTTTATTAGAAACACTTCATAGTTTTTTTTAACTTCAGCATCTAGATGCTTGTAATAGTTATGCAAGGACATGATCATATAGGTTTTATAGAGCTTACTCTAATCTCATAACCACTATGGGCATGTCTAAATACAATGGTAACCCAAGCAGGTGTGAAGGTATCTACAATACCAATAATCTAAACATTTCTTTGTCCGAGACTCAGTTTGCAATTGAAATACTTCTTATTACTATTTCAACCAAAATGTAATACACAAAGTTCTCAAAACTCTAATCCTAGCTAATCATTTCTTTTATCTCCACTTTGTCCCCAATGCACCTTTATAAAAAAATAAAAATGGATCAATACCAAATTTACTTTAGCTGTCTTTCTTGAGTGGAGAGTTTGCACCCTTCACTGGTAACTCCAGTCATCCCAATCCTATATATCCAAACACACACTAAAAGTTCTTATATGTTATGCTATCCATGGTTTCTAATAACCAGTGAAGGGAACACTTCACGATAGTATATTTTCTTGTAGTAAAGAAATTAATGTTGCATATTTGCCAAGTTATTTTAGGTTGCTGATCAGCTTACCTGTCCTGCTATGGTTTGGAAGCCCAAATTGAGGCCACCAAATAATTCATCTCTCACTTGCATACACCTTAAATCAAAACCAATAAAAAAACTCATCAAATAAATCACAAAATTAAATTTTTTAAACGAAAAAATAAAACAATTATACATCTCTGAACTTAGATCTCATGCACACACAAAATTCGAGTCAGCAAAAAACTGAATAATCCCCTTGCACACAAAATTAAAAATTAGAATGAGAATTCGGTTAATGAGATGAAATTAGAGTCGCCACATCGCATGTAGAGGCTTTTGAGGTGGAAGGGAGTCGCCGATACGGAGTCGCTGGATATTCGCGCTCGATTTGGTGAAGGGGGGTCGCCGATATGGAATCAGCAGCGGATCAGATATCGGCGATGACCTCTTGATTGGGGTTCGACACTGGATTAGGATTTGGATTTGCTTTGAGATTCGCGCTTGAGAAGATGATGGAGGCTTCGCCGATGAAATGGAATCAAATGTTTAAGAAAATGGTTTTAGGGATTTGGAGTTAGCGGCTTAAAAACCCTAGGGGAGAGAGAAAAAAAAATTTAGAGCTCGCTGGTTTGGACAATAGAGAGAACAAACTGATCTGAATAAGAGAGCGAGAGAGAGAGAGAGAGAGAGAGAGAGAGAGAGAGAGAGAGAGAGAGAGAGAGATAATTAAATAAATAAAGGAGTTGTTTTGGAGTTGTTTTTGGGGGATTTGAATTTGAGTTTTGGGGGGAAACTTTTTGGGGGGAAAATGTCTTTTGAGAGCTTAGATCTAGACCATTGATTTCCTTATTGTTGAAGGAGAGCCACTTGATGGCTTTTCTTTGTGTTTTATTATATCTTTTCTATTTTAAAGAGAGAGTTGGGGATTGTAACAAACAAACCATAAATTTGTAACTATATAAACACGTAGAATACACGTCCAAACTATATCCAACAAATATAAATGTGCACCGCATGTGTAGCCTAAATCAAAACATTCAAATATAAACTATTTTTTTCTTATTCAATATATATTCATTTAATTTCATGACTTTACTTTTTTTAGACGTGTATCGCACGTAGATTATACTAGACCATTGATTTCCTTACTATTGAAGAAGAGCCACTTGATAACTTTTCTTTGTGTTTTATTATATAGATATAAGCAATGCTTCATTGCAAACGGGTCTGTTGCACATATCCGTTGCAAAACAGGCCCGTGGGCCGTTGGATCGGATCTGTAACATCCCGTATTAAGAATTATATATATATATATATATATATATATATATTAATGAGAATACCTATAGAAGAGTTCTATAGGGGGGTGTATGGAGTTTAATGTGGTAGATGGAGGGCCTCACGATAAAGCAGCAAATGTTGCTGCTTCTCTGACCTTGTCCACGTCAGCGTGGGGGGGAGGGGGGTGTTCAAGGTGGGGCCCGCCCAGGTGTGAAAGGCAGGAGTGCCTGTGAGTGCACTGACGTGTGGTCCCCAGGTTGGGGGTTTGCACGTGGCTGACGTCACACAGAGAGAGAAAGAGGGATATTGGAATTGTTTGCTCCATATCAGGGATTTGATTGGTTATATATATATATATATATATATTGGAATTGTTTGCTCCATATCAGGGATTTGATTGGTTATATATATATATATATATATATATATATATATATATATATATATATATATATATATATATATATATATATATAATTGCCTGGGATTAGAGGTCGCCAACAAGCTATAACACCTTTTATGTGGCAGTCTGTGGTGGGTAGTTGTATAGAAAATCTCTGTTTCGGGCGGGGGTGTTACAAATGGTGTCAGAGCCGACTTTCGACACTGAGTGTGGGTACAAAGTGGTGGTTATGCCTGAGAGGAAGTGGGGTAGGGTCAGGTCGCCCGGTAAATCCACTGAGCTGGGCTAGGGGACTGGAAAACACGCAAAATCAGGGTACGCCATTTCACATCGGCTAGAAAGGATGATCCTGCGCTACGTTGCAAGTCCCGGCTTCAGCGAGGATGCTGAATTCTTAAGGGGGAGTGTCTGTAACTTCCCGTAGTAAGAACCATATATATATATATATATATATATATATATATATATATATATATATATACCTTCGGGCATTCATATCGACAATCCTAACCGTTCACATTGATCTACACATCTAAATTAGTCTAAATATGTAAAATCAAATCATTTGAAATTCATTTACCCATCCATTGAAGTGTTACAAAATTGTATGGCTGAAAATCATTATTTTTATAGTCACATGATGGATGGACAAATGAATTTCAAATGATTTTTTTTACATATTTAGACTAATTTAGATGTGTAGATCAATGTGAAAGGTTCGGATCGTCGATATGAACGCCCGAAGGCCTAGTGCACACGCCGTGTGGTAGAGTGCACAACCGAAGCTTTCACTTTATATACCTAATAGAAGAGTTCTATAGGGGGTTGTATGGAGTTTAATGTGGTAGATGGGGGGGGGGGCATGATGAAGAAGCAAATGCTGCTACTTCTCTGACCTTGTCCACGTCAGCGTGGGGGGTGTTTGAGGTGGGGCCCGCCCAGGTGTGAAAGGCAGGAGCGCCTGTGAGTGCGCTGACGTGTGGGCCTCGGGTTGGGGGTCTGCATGTGGCTGTGTGGCTGACGTCACACAGAGAGAAAGAGGGATATGGGAATTGTTTGTCCCATATCGAGGATTTGAATGGTTAATATATATATATATATATATATATAGAGAGAGAGAGAGAGAGAGAGAGAGAGAGAGAGAGAGAGATATTGTCTGGGATTAGAGGTCACCAAGAGATATTGTCTGGGATTAGAGGTCACCAACTAGGGCTGCAATCGAGCCGGGCCAAGCCGAATACCTTCAGGCTTGAGCTCGGCTCGTTTACGAAACGAGCTCAGTTTTGAGCTCGAGCTCGGTTCGAGCCAAGCTCTGACCATATTCGAGCCGAATAGCTCACGAGCTTAGCCTTAAAAAAAACCCAAGCTCGAGCTCGGCTCATTTACGAAACGAGCTCAGTTTTGAGCTCGAGCTCGGCTCGAACTCGGTTCGAGCCGAGCTTTGATCGAGCTCGAGCCGAATAGCTCACGAATAGCTCGTTTCGTTTGTAGCCCTATCACCAACAAGCTATAGCACCTTTTATGAGGCAGCATGTGGTGGGCAGTTGTATAGAAAAATCGTTGTTTCGGGCCGGGGTGTTACAGAATCGATCAAGATCCAATGGTTCTGATCGATCCCGCCCAAACTCACATCTCTTACTTAAGTTCTGAAGGGGGTAATTTGGGTATTTCACCTCAAATAACTCTTCAACTTTTTCACTCTCTCACACTCTTTCTCGTGTAGTTGACAAAGTCGGTTTTTTGTTGACAAAATTTTAAGAAACAACGACCTAAGGTAATTTTTTAAACAACCGTAGTCGTTGTTTCAAACAACGACTGTAGTATTACCTAGGTCTTTGTTTGAAACAACGGCTTAGGTTATACAAGTTTTTTAAACAACCTAAGCCGTTGTTTCAAACAACGACATTAGTACCTAGGTTATACTAAAGTTGTTGTTTGAAACAACGACTATAGATGTTTAAAAAATTACCTTAGACAATTGTCTTCAACAATGACCTAAGTTAAAATTTTGTTAAAAAAAAAACTTCTTCAACTGTGCGAGAGAGTGTGTGAGAGTGTATAAGTTTAAGAGTTTTGGAGGGTGAAATCCCCAAATTACCCCTTCGAACTTAAGTAAGAGATGGGGGATGACCGGCGTTGGTAATCATAAGATTACCCCCGCCCATCATAAAATCACAGAGTCATGGATTGCTAACAAGTCACGAATTGCAACAAGTGAAGATAACCCAATAACCCATTCATATCTGACTGGGTGATTTTCTATCAAACAACAATCTAATTGGGTTATGAATTTCAACAATATCTACTCAAAGTTTGTATTCAATAATGGAGTAATACCCATAAAGAACTGAACTTTGCTGCTGGATGTATATAAACGATAAATAAAAAAAATAACATTGAAATTTTACCTCTTTCCAAGTTAGGCATGAATATCAAGATGGGTGGGGTTTTCAAAGGTGACTGTCAGGAGCTAGGGTTTTGGGGGAAATGAAATGGAGAGAAGTGGCGGCTCGGAGTTAGGTGGGGTTTTCGAAGGGAGCTAGGATTTCGGGGGGAGCAATAGTGAGATAGATCTGTTGGGGAGGAGGGGTCGAGATGGGGTTTTCGAAGGTGGAGGCTCAAGCTGAGGAAGGGGTTTCGATGGTGGTGGTCGTCGACGCGCCGATTGAGTCGTTGGTGGAGAAGGCACAAGTCAGGAGTCAAAGATAGAGGATGAGAAGAACGAAGGCAGGATTGAGAGAAGAGAGAAGATGAAAAGAAAGAAGAGGGAGGTATTTTTAAGGGAAATGACTAAAATACCCATTCTCAAGCGGGGGTATGCTTCATCCGTCTGATTTCCATCGTGATGGTGAGAGAGATCGGACGGTCACCAATTGAGTTCGTTGTTGATCGAGTGCGAACTGCTTCAAACTCGATAAGCCATATATATATATATATATATATATATATATATATATATATATATATATATATATATATATATATACTAGGTTTGCCCGTGGACACGTGCCTACGGCGCGTTTTCGTGAACGATGCAACATATAAAAAGGCCTGTAAAAAGTTAAATATATGCACATCTTCGTGAAGAATGATTTATATAGATGTGTATTTGGCTGAGACATTGATGTATTTTGAATTAAGTTGTTTATTAGTTTATATCTTGCAAGATCATTTGTCAGGAGCTCGGGATTGCAAAAGAGTACTGTGAATCTACAACAATAGAGGATCGAAATCAGTTGCTATGTGTGACTTAAACATAAGAGATTTCATATTTGATTTGTAGCATGTCATAAGTAGCAATTCAGTTGGTAATGCAGTTTTCGCCTAAAACAACATGAGTTAATTCCTCGTTGTCATATTTTCATGTAGTTAACCATGTATGATTTTAAAAGATGTTAAAAATGTGTGTGTGTGTGTGTGTGTGTGTGTGTGAGAGAGAGAGAGAGAGAGAGAGAGAGCTTGTTGTGATATACATGTGAAGACCTTTTGTTAAATGTGATCAAGTACAATCACATCTCCATATTAATATATTTAGTATCCAGATACTGGAGTGCCTACTGCAAATTCGATCTGAAACAAGCTTGTTAGCCCTAATTTTGATATATTTCAGTGTATAAGATATTTGACATGTTTTTTTTAAATCTATAACTTACATCAAAACACATAATCCCAACTATCAGGCATTTCAAACATTAAGGGAACCTGAAGATTGCAGATGGATTGATGACTAAACCCGCCAAAAATCACGATCAAGGATGAAAAATCATTATAATGAAAAAGGAATCAATCAAGTCAAAACCAATGGTCATTTCTATTATAGAATACTAATAGGAATTTTAGTAAAAATTTCGACAGAGTCTCCCTTAAAATATTAGCCCTTTTACAGCAATTCCTTACGAAATTCTACTAACAATTAAAAATATAACATCACAGGCAGTTAAGATCAATCCTCTCCAGGCCAATCCAAGCAACATCATACGAGCATCATATATATAAGGATCTGTGGGCAAAAATCTTGATATGATGCAAGATACAAAATAAAAACCAAGATTTCGTTTGAAAACGTAATGGATTTGTAGGAATTTTAGTAATAATTTCGACAGAATCTCCCCTAAAATATTAGCCCTTTTACAGCAATTCCTTACAGAATTCTGCTAACAATTAAAAATATAACATCACAGGTAGTTAATATCAATCCTCCCCAGGCCAATCCAAGCAACATCACACATGCATCATATATATAAGGCTCCGGGGGCAAAAATCTTCATATGATGCAAGATACAAAATAAAAACCAAGAATTCGTTTGAAAACGTAATGAACTTTTAGAAAACATTTGAAAAACCTTTGAAAAACAAAACACAGAACCCAATACTCCACAACTTTGCGGGTATGGGTTTTAACATCGCTATATTATATCATCATCCTATACAGATACTTACATCATCTCCCAAAATCCTAAATATTACACAGATTTACATAATCCCTTATTCTACATAACTTAAGGAAACAAAAAGTACAACTAATACATCATCCACCACTACTACAAAAAAAAGATTACAGGGTTGTTACAATAGAGATCAAACACAAAGCTTCGAGTCTTCAATATGGGACGAAACGGTGAGCCTACACAAACAGTAAGAGTTTTTCAAGAATCAATCAAAACTAATGATAATTAAATAAACAAATAGTAAGAGTATGTAGGAAAATTTATTTTGCAAACCAATACCTTTCAAACAGTATGATGTACAAAAGAGATTGCCTTTTAACTCGATGGTTTCAACTCAACATGTTCTTCATCACCTTACCAAAAGTTAAAGTGTCAATATGTACATAATGGTTCTTGATATGGGATAAATGAAGTGGTACAATCAGGGCCCTCTGATCTCCTCTGGACCCTCCCCCTTGTGATCATCAAGCCAGCTACAGCCCAATGGGCCACAACCAGCTCAGACCCATAGGCAAACGGGTCCAACCTGGCCCGTTAGGCTTCCAGATCCGTTTACCCCTGCCTATAAATACCCAACCCCTCCTTACTTTGGCAGGTAATCAACCTTTTCCCTACCTGAACCCGAGCTGTCCAGTCTCTTTTCCATTGACTGACTAGATCGTTGGAGGGCCCGTCGTCGGGACTTCTCCCGGTATTTCTAGGCAGTGTGCAGGTACAGAAGATCTGAGCCGAGCTACTACATCCAAATCGAGCACCCAGCCTCTACCTCTCTGTTCTTACTTCTGAGCCGCTCATGCTCCCCTGATCGGACCGACGCCAGTACTACGATTTCCATTTCACAAATTACAAGAAGTCACACTTGCTGCCCCCACACCCTAAAAACAAACAACACCAGGTTGGCGCCGTCTGTGGGAACCTCCTCTTAGTACTGTCGTCAGACCAAGTCTGGTCAGGGACGTCACCTCAAGTCCAAGCTCCTCCATGGCTCCCAAAGCCAGAAGGGCCGTCACCTAGGCAAGACATCCAGACCTTCCACATCCCAGCCACTCGAATGCCCAGGGTTCCTACCAACCTCGGGTAAATAGCACAGCCAGACCTTCGAATGCAACTGATCTACGCCGCATCATCTCAAATCAGCATGCCAGCCGGACTAGGGGAGAGGTCGCTTCCAACTCGGTCTCGAACCATCACCAACGGCCGTCCCAGGCACGCGATCCAGAACACACCTGCTCGCCCCGAGGACCGCTGGGACAAGCCCCCGTCACAAGGGTCTAGTTCCAAAATTTTCAGGACGAGATCCTCCAAGCCATCCAAGGCGGCCAGACCACCGAGGTCCGCAACAGTTCCGACCCACGGTCAGGAACAGGAGGCGACAAGTCTCGCGGATCAGCCCGCCCCAGGAACAGGCAGTTCTGCCGTCCTTTGTCATTTGGAGAAGATGGAGAACCGCCTCGCCCATCTCGGCGAGGGCGGAACAGTACTGGGTCACTGTCATCGGCGGACTGGACCCCCTTTCTCCCCCCAAATTCTAGAAGCTGAGATCCCTCAGAATTTCAGGCCTCCTCAATTCGAGACCTACAATGGCAAGGGTGATCCCGCTAATCACATGGAGGAATTTAAGACCCTTATGATGATTCACAGCACTGCGGATCCCCTCCTCTGCCGCGCCTTCCCTGCTACCCTTCGTGGCCCGGCTCGGGAATGGTTCTCCAAAATTTCCCCGGCTCGGTCTTCTCCTTCGAGCAGCTAGAAGCAGGTTTCCTAGCCCACTTCGTTACCAGCAGGAAGGTCGAGAAGGCGAGTTCTTCCCTTCTAAACCTCAAACAGAAGGATGGGGAATCCCTCCGTGAGTTCGTTCGGAGATTCACCACCGAGACAAGGTCAGTTTCCTCCCTCGTCGCAGGGGTCGCCTCCGCAGCCTTCCGACACAATGTCCGCCACGGTCAGCTCAGGGCTTCCTTAGCCAAGAAGCCACCCGTGGACTTCCCCAACCTACTCAACAGGGTCGAGAAGTATATTCAGGCCAGGAGGCCCTCAATCTCGAGGGCGCCAAAGAAGCCACTGCTAAGGGGAAGCGTAAGGTCTATGATTCTGAGCCCTTCAAGAGACCCGTGAAAGAAATGGCTGGTTTCAAGAGGGCCCCCCCCGGTCCCCTGATTCGAGAGATATACGCCCCTAACTTAGAATGTCATGGCAATCTTGATGGAGATCGAGGATAAAGGGATCGTCTGATTCCTTCCCCGATCAAGCAACAACGGCAAGAAGCGAGCCCAAAGGTTCTATTGCCGCTTCCACCAAGACACCAGGCACGATATCGATCATTACCGATCCTTTAAAGACGAGATCGAAGCTGTCATCCAATGAGGGTACCTAATGGAGTTCACTCGGGCCAATCTCAAAGATCGGAGGGAGCTGAGGAGCCTGAGGCCTTTGCCTCCTCCTCGGAAAACTGACCGGCGGCCCGAGTGGGACCCCAAACCTGAGAAGACAGGGGGACCGGCTATCCTGCACTGCATCCATGGCAGACCCATGGGAGGGGAATCCAATACCTCCCACAAGGCTTTCGTCCGAGAGGTCAACTCTGTTCGGGACCATCCCTCCCCTCAGGTTCAGGCGGTCTCCTTCTCAGGGGAAGACCTCGAAGGCGTCTGGCTTTCACAATGCGACGCCCTCGTCATCAGCCTCTTCATGGCCAACTTCGAGGTTCGCCGTATCCTGGTGGGCAATGGCAGCTCGGTTAATATCTTTTTCTTGGAAGCCTTTGAGAACCTGAAACTCCCCCGAGAAAAGCTCAAGCCAGACGGTTACACCTTTCACGGGTTTTCGGGCATCCCCGTACAAATTGAGGAAATTGTGACACTAGATGTAACTGCAAGCACGACCCCCATCCTCCGAACCGAGTCGATGGATTTGGTAGTGGTCAATGTCAAGGCAGCCTATAACGCCATCCTCGGTCGACCCGGGCTCTGTTCGTTCCAGGACGTCCCCTCTACCTACCATCTGAAACTGAAGTTCCCCATCGACCTCGGGTCGGGGTCGTCCGAGGCAACTAGGAGTCGGCACGTTCGTGTTACATGACTGCGGCCGGGGGCAGGGTATTTCCCCTCGATGCGGTGGAACTCCCGTCTGAAAGGAGCCAACCCGAGTCTGAACCCGCGGACGAGTTGGAGGAGGTCTCATTTGAAGCAGGAGACAAGTCCAAATAGTTCCATGTGAGCTGAACCCTTTCCGCCGACCTGAAGCCAGATCTAATTGATTGCGTCCGCCGCAATATCGACCCCTTCGCTTGGAGACCGTCCGACATGCCTGGGATTTCCGAAGATTTAATCATGCACCGGCTAAGCATTGCCCCAGGCTCTAAGCCGGTCCAGCAGAAGCGCCGTAAGTTCACCCCAGAAAGGCAATAGGCAGTGAAAGTGGAGGTGGATAAGCTGTTGTCTGCCCAATTCATTCAAGAAGTTAGCTACCCCGAGTGGCTGGCTAATGTCGTAATGGTGAAAAAGGCTAGCGGAACCTAGAGGATATGCATTGACTTTACAGACCTCAACAAGGCGTGCCTCAAGGATCCTTTTTCCCTCCCCATCATCGACGCTCTGATCGACGCAATGTCGGGTCATGAGCTCCTTACCTTCATGGACGCCTTTTCGGGCTATAATCAGATCCGGATGTTTCCTTCGGACATCGCCAAAACTTCCTTCGTTACCGACCAGGGCCTGTACTGCTACCGGGTCATGCCCTTCGGGCTCAAGAACACCGAGGCCACCTACCAGAGGCTTGTCAACCGAGTCTTTAAAAATCAGATCGGTCGGAACATGGAGGTATACGTCGATGACATGCTTGTCAAAAGCCGACGAGGGAAGGATCATGTTGCCGACCTCGAGGAAGCCTTCGGCATCCTCCGGTCTCACAACATGAGGCTCAATCCCGCCAAGTGCGCCTTAGGTGTCTCCTCCGAAAAGTTACTGGGGTTCGTCGTTAGCCAGCGTGGCATAGAGGCCAACCCGGAGAAGATCCAGGCCATAATCGATATGGCCCCTCCCAGAAACGTCAAGGAGGTTCAACAGCTTACGAGAAGACTGGCGGCCATCGGTCGCTTCCTCTCCAAATTAGGGGAGAAGTCCCTCCCCTTCATCAAGGCCCTACGGGGGGACAAAAGGGTTCGAATGGGGCGATCCCCAGCAACAGGCGTTCGACCAATTGAAGTCCTACTTCGCCAATCCCCTGCTCCTGAGCAAACCCAATCCTGGCGAACCCCTCTTCCTATACCTCTCAACCTCGGAAAGCTCACTTAGTGTCGTGCTCGTCCGAGAAGAGGACGGTGTTCAGAAGCCCCTATACTATATGAGCAAAGTTCTGCTCTCAGCCGAGACCTGATATGCAAAGATTAAGAAGATGGCGTACGCACTGATAACAGCCGCGCGAAAGCTCCATCCCTACTTCTAGGCCCACTCTATTCAGGTCCTCACGGACCAGCCTCTGAAGACCGCCCTCCACAAACCTGAGAGCTCCGGCCGCTTAGTCAAGTGGTCGATCGAGCTAAGCCAATACGACATCAGCTACCAGCCCATGACGGCCATCAAGGGGCAGGCACTTGCCGAATTCATCACGGAATGCACTATTTCCAAGCCGTCCAACATCTAGGAAACCGACCCGATGTGGGAGGTTTATGTCGACGGCTCATCTTGTGAGGGAGGGAGTGGAGCAGGCATCATTCTGAAGGGTCCCGATAATTTTGTCCTCCAGTATTCTCTTCGTCTGAATTTCCCGTCTTCGAACAACGAAGCGAAATATGAAGTTATGATCGCTGGGCTCACCCTAGCACAGAAAGTCGGATCCAGACACATCAAGGCCTTCAGCAACTCCCAGCTCGTGGCCAACCAGATCATCGGGGAGTACGAAGCTCGTGATGCTCGAATGGTGCAATACTTGGTGGTGGTCCATCATCTATTGTCCTCTTTCAAGTACCACTTGGCAGAGCGAATCCCCAGGGAACAGAACGCACAGGCAGATTCATTATCGAAGCTCACCTCATCATCTTTCGAGGGACTCGACCGCACCGTCCTGATCGAGGTCCTCCTCAAGCCCAGCCTCGACCTCCCTGAAGCCTCCTACCTCACCACCGATCTCCAACCCGACTACTTGACGATGCCCATTCGAAAGGAAAGAGGGCAAACTCCCTCAAGACCGATCCGAGGTGAGAAGGATCAGAGTCTGCTCTGAGAAATTTACCATGATCAACGAAACGCTCTTCAAACACTCATACACAATGGCTGACGGTAGACCCTACCTCCGTTGCCTAGCCCTTGACGAGGCCAAGTACGCTCTGAAGGAACTACACGAGGGGATCGGCGGATGCCACATGGGGAGCAAGTCGCTCGCCCGAAAGGCCCTAAATTATGGGTACTACTGGCCGACCATGTTGCAATACACGCAAGACCTCGTCAAAAGGTGCGGCCCTTGCCAAAGATTCTCATCAGTAAAGAGACTCTCGCAGGCCAACCTCCGATCCTTGGCCAGTCCGACCCCCTTTGCTATGTGGAGGATGGACCTGGTCGACCCCTTTCCTCAAGCACCGGGCCAAAGGAAATTCCTGGTGGTGGCCATTGACTACTTCACCAGTGGATCGAGGCAAAACCCCTGGCCTAGATCACCGAGCATTAAACTCAAAAATTCTTCTACATCATCTGTCGGTTCGGGATCCCACAGGTGCTCATCACCGACAATAGGACCCAGTTTGCAGGCAAGAATTTTTGAAGTTTCTGCAAAAACATCGTCGTCCAGCAATGCTTCTTGTCGATATGCCACCCTCAATCAAACAGCTAGGCCGAAAATGCGAACCGCCAAATCCTTGATGGCCTTAAGAAGTGATTGGACAATTCACCCAAGGGGTTGTGGGTCGACAACTTCTGAGCGTTCTTTGGGCCCACCGAATGACGAAGAGGATCCCCACAGGCGAGTCGCCCTTCAACCTAACCTACAGCACCGAGGCAGTTATCCCCTTAGAGATCGGCCTCCCTTCGCCCAGGATCATGGCCTTCGACAAAGAGAGCAACACGGCAGGCCTCAGAGCCAACTTGGATCTAGTCGATGAAGTCAGGGAAAAATCCACCATCAGAAGAAGCATATACCAGCAACAGGTCGAGAAATTCTACAACAAGAAGGTCCGCCCCACCAACATCAAACAAGGTGACCTCATCCTCAGGAAATTGGCGGTATCAGACCCCTGCCAAAAGAGGAAGTTGGCTCCTAAATGGGAGGACCCGTATAAGGTCGCCGAAGTAGTGCGCCCCGGCACCTACTGACTCACTGATAAGAGAGGAAACCTAATCAAGAGACCCTGGAATGCAGAGCACCTCATCAAGTACCTCGAAGGGGAGGACTAAACTTTTTATGTAACCAATCCCTTGTAATCGACATTGCATGCCGCTACTTTTTTGTATAAGAAGATTTATTTCTTTTTAAGTTTTTCAGCTCAAATTCTCTACAAACTCCTTATGGGTAGCTTTCTCAAGCTAAGGCATCGGAGATTGTCGCTCTGTGCCGACCCCCAAGCCTCGACACCCGGCGGTAAGCTCGAGCACATGGGTAGCTTTCTCAAGCTAAGGGGCAGATCTCGTCGCTCTGTGCCGACCCCCAGGCCTCGACACCCAACGGTGAACTCGAGCACATGGGTGGCTTTCTCAAGCTAAGGCAGGGAAGCTCGTCGCTCTGTGCCGATCCCCAAGCCTCGATACCCGATGGTGAACTCGGGTAGATGGGTAGCTTTCTCAAGCTAAGGCAGCGGAGCTCGTTGCTCAGTGCCGACCCCCAAGCCTCGACACCTGGTAGTGAACTCGAGCACATGGGTAGCTTTCTTAAGCTAAGGCAGCGGAGCACGTCGCTTTATGCCGACCCCCAAGCCTCGACACCCGGCGGGGAACTCGAGCACATGGGTAGCTTTCTCAAGCTAAGGCGGCGGAGCTCGTCGCTCTGTGCCGACCCCCAATACTCGATACCCGGCGGTGAACTTGAGCACATGGGTAGCTTTCTCAAGCTAAGGCAGAGGAGCTGGTCGCTCTGTGCTGACCCCAAACCTCGACACCCGCGGTGAACTCGAGCACATGGGTAGCTTTCTCAAGCTAAGGCAGCGGAGCTCGTCGCTCTGTGCCGACCCCCAATCCTTGACACCCGGCGGTGAACTCGAGCACATGGGTAGCTTTTTCAAGCTAAGGCAGCGAAGCTCATCGCTCTGTGCTGACCCCCAAGCCTCGACACCCGTCGGTGAACTTGAGTACATGTGAAGTTTTGGGAATCCAAGTGACAGTGAAGGATCTGCTCCTGGTGGAAATATCGTCCATCAAGTTAAATCTTTATGGAGGGTTAGAAGATATGCCGCAGTCCCAAGTCATTTGGTGTGCAATCTTTACTGCCACTTTGTGTGCAACCTTTCGGTGCCAAACCCCCAGGCCTCGACACCATGCGGCCATCGCGGGCATGGGATGGCCTTCAATGCCCAAATCCTTATGACTGGGCTCGAACTCCGAGTACCAAAGACGGTTTCATCGAGACAGTCAGTCTTAAACCTTCTACAGGGATGTGGGCTAGCCCCCTACCCAAATTTTTCATTAAGATTTAGGGCGCTCGCCTTCGACAGGCGCTCCGAACCCCGAGCCGGTGATCAACCCACCTCTCACCCGCTGGCAACTTGGGATAAACAATGCTCGTAGCTGTTACCCCAAATTGTCAGAGGGTGGCAGGAGAGCCACCGACCCAGGGCTCTCGGCCAAGAAGATCATTCAGAACACCCGCCACCGACAAGCTCCCTAAGCCCCCTATTCGGAATCGACCCTCCTCTCACCCACTGGCAACTCGGGATAAACAACGCTCGTAACTGTTACCTCGAATTGTCAGAGGGTGGCAGGGGAGCCACCATTCTAGAACTCTCGGGCAAAAATTTATGTTATGGCACTCGTCTTCGGCAAGCACCCTGAGCATCGTCTCCAGCATCGACCCCGCTTTCACCCGCTGGCAACTTGGGATAAACAGCGTTTGTAGCCGTTACCCTAAATTGTCAGAGGGTGGTAGGAGAGCCACCGACGACGAAAACTCACGAGGAAGTGAGAAGAATTCTGGTGAGGAGGAGAGGATTATATAGCCCCCAGAGGAACCACATTTATGGCAGGGGAAGTCGAAACGGCGGGAGGCGGACCGTTCGCTATTAATAAACGTTGGAAGGTGAAACATCCCCCATTAATGACGCTGGAAGACGAAATGCCTTTCGTCACCATGCTTTCAGGTTTCCTCGCCCTCGTTATCCCCCTCCTACTCAAGCACATCCTAGTTTTCCCACTAGCTAGGGGAGCACGGTTCCCGAACCAAATGGGCCGTCTTCGGCACACATTCTAGCCACACAGCAAGATTTCTCAATCACAAGTCTTCAACCCTTGGCTCGGCTCCCAAACCAAGCAGGGATCCCCCTCAAACCCTCATCGCTCGTTCTCAAATACAAGTTCAGACAAACCAAAAAGATCATCTTTATTATAACGCCCTGGAGGGCCACAATACAATAAGATTTATTACAACAACTAGCACCTCGGCCTAAACAATCCTAAGAGCCCCTCTGGGCTCGTGTGGGTTAGCTCAAACCCCGCCGAGTGACTCTCTTCCATAGCCTGCCTTGCAGAGCCTCTAGGATCGGCCAAGGAAGACACGCCGACTACAGAGCACTGAGTATCGCCCGGCCTCACGTGTTCCAACTGCCAAATTGAGGAAGGCTCACGCCTCGAGGAGCGCCCAACCACCGAGAGGACCGACCTCCCCAACATCGTCTTATAACGCTGGATCTCGATCTCTCTCTCCATAATAACCTCACGAAGGAGCGATTCCGAGGTAGGCCTTTGTATCGAGGCACTTGACATGGAAAATCAGAGGCCCACATCCCCGAGGTTGCGGTCGGTTATCGCCTTCTTCAATTGAGCAGATTTCGCGCTCAGTTCCTTCGACTTGTTGCGAAAGTAGTGGAAAGCAGCATCAAGATCGCGTCCTTCCGATATCGGTCGAGGGTGGACTCCAATACCCTGATCTTGCTCCGAAGCCGTGTCACCTCGGACCATCGAGGATCAGGCTCGGTAAGGCAGGCAAACATCTGATGGAAGCAAAATAAGAGATCATTCCGAGGCCATAAATTCACAAGACAATCTCGAAAAGTTACACAAGTCAAAAAGGGTCTGACAGGCTCAGACGGTCAACCCAAAGTCAAGACAAAAGTCGAGGTTAAAACACTTGGCCAACCAAAAATTCTTTGTCATAAAATAGAATAATTTTACAAAATGCTGCGGTGGCCAGTCCGCCTTCGGCAAATACAACATCAAAAAACAAAAAGAAAAGAAAAGAGCAACTACGACGTAGGGCCAACCTCTCCCTCGAGTCCGATGGCGGCCACAGGGTCGACAACTGGCTCGGCACTGGCCCCTCCGACTCCGTCTTCCCCTTCTCCCGGCGCATCGCCCCCATGGGTCCCCGGCAGCCCATCGATCACCATATCGTAGTCAAAGCTCGTCAAGTCCAGGGTCAGATAGAAGTGCTTCACATGGCTCAGCGCTTTGTCATACACCTCGTTCTGAGCCTCAATGACCATGTCCTGGGCCTTTTAGGTCAGCACCCTCTTCTCCACTTCGAACGCCTTCCTCAGCGTCGCCACCTTCTTCAGCCCGTCATCGGCCATCGAGGCCAGGTCGGCCTTTAGGGCCTGCTCTCGCTTCATCGAAGCATCCAGAGCGATCTTCAAGTCCATCATCTCGTGTTTATAGCGATTGGTCTGGCTCTGTTCGTACTTCAGCTCTAGCTTATGGATCCGCATCACCTGATTGCTGGACATGCAAGCCTACAGCCGAGGTAAAAACACTTGAGTAAAAACAAGGTTCTAAGGGACAAGTACGGGAAGAATGAAACGCAAGGCCTCGAAATTCACCTGCACGCTCACCTGAGCCCACCTTATGTAGGTTGACTCGAAGGTGTCGGTGCGCATACTCTGCCGATCCCGAGGCGTGGCCATCTTGTCCACGAACTCCATCGAGATGGGACCCTCAGTCAGAGTGTCCCCTTGGCGGTTGGCCCAGTCAGGAGCCCAAGGCTAGAGCCCCTCTTCCCCAACCATAGCCTGGGCATCGGCGCGAAGGGGAGGGAGACCCCCCTGCACAACCTCCTTCGCCGTCAGACCACATCCTCTTCGCCTTCGGCATGGATGGAGCCTCGGAAGGGGCCACCGCCTGCTTCCCCTTCTCGGATTGCTCTGCCTTTTGCTTTTTTAGGGCGATCCTTCTCTCCTCGATCGCTTCAGGGTCCATCTCTGCAAAAAAGTCCATTAAAAAACGATGAGCACAGAAGAGAATTACAAAAAGAAAAGCGAACAAAAAACATACGGGGCAGGGCGGGGCTCAGTCCAACGTGGTCCATGTGACTCTCCGTCACTTTTGGCCAACTTATTCTATGGCTCTTACGGAGACGCTCCACGAAGGCCTTCAAAACTGTGGGAGTACCGTCCATCTTAATCCTCACCCGACTTGGTGATAAGGGCTGTACCCCGTAACGGACCAAATCCCCGACGTCGTCCGGGTACTTTCAGATCGACATAGGCTGCGACAGGAAGGGGACCCCCAACTGTCGGGGAGCAATTGTCCTATCCGAGCTGCTTGGCATAGTCCACTTCACCCTCTTCTTCCGAACTTAGGAGCCTTCTCGGGCAACGGTGTCGCCAACAGCTCGAGGGCGAGGGCCATCGAGGGGGAGCCCGTCCCCTCGGCTTGACCACCCTCAATTCTAGCACCTTCGGCAGATGGCACCCCCTCCGCAAAGGACCCCTCGGGAAATTCCTCCTCTTCGTTCTCGTCATCTGTATCCTCCTCACTCGAGTCGCTGCTCTCCACCACAAACGGCTTGTAGGTGCGCAGCGGCTCCATGGAAAGCATTTCCTCTTCCATGTCCCAAGAAGTTGAAGAATACAAAAGAGTTGAAGAATCCGATAGGCCCATACGAACAACACTATCAGGAGTAGAGGCGAAGGAGCCGGACTGAGCCCTAGACATGATAAAAATACTAACCTGAGTAAAGCTTAAACGGAAGATCGCCAGAAAACTCGTCGATGGTGACAGAGAACTTCTAGAGAGAGAAGCTCTGGATTCTAGAGAGAGTAAAAGTGAGAAATAAGAAAGGGGAGTGGGTTGTGCCTATATAGGGGATTTACTGTGACTCCTCGATTCTCGCAAAAAATGGTTGATGTGACTCCTCGATTCTCACAAAAGTCTCTTGGGCTTGCCTTTTCCTGTTGACCCCCATTAGCCTCGACGATCGACCTAGATCTCGAGCAGAGGGGTAGCTTCCACAAGCCAAGTTTCTTGGGCTCGCCTCTTCCTACCGACCCCCATAAGCCTCGACGGTCGACCTAGATCTCGAGCATAGGGGTAATCTTCCATAGGCCAAGTCACTTAGGCTTGCCTCTCCCTGCCGACCCCCATAGGCCTCGACGGTCGACCTAGATCTCGAGCATATGGATAGTTTCCACAAGCCAAGTCACTTAGGCTCGCCTCTTCCTGCCGACCCCCATAAGCTTCAACGGTCGACCTAGATCTCGAGCACAGGGATAGCTTCCATAAGCCAAGTCTCTTGGGATCGCCTCTTCTTGCTGACCCCCATAAGCCTCGACAGTCGACCTAGATCTCGAGCACAGGGGTGACTTCCACAAGCCAAGTCTCTTGAGCTCGCATCTTCCTACAGACCCCTATAAGCCTCGACGGTCGACCTAGATCTCGAGTACAGGGGTAGCTTTCACAAGCCAAGTCTCTTGGGCTCGCCTCTTCCTGCCGACCCCTATAAGCCTCGACGGTCGACCTAGATCTCGAGCACAGGGGTAGCTTCCACAAGCCAAGTCTCTTGGGCTCGCCTTTTCCTGCCGACCCCCATAAGCCTCGACGGTCGACCTAGAACTCGAGCACAGGGGTAGCTTCCACAAGCCAAGTCTCTTGGGCTCGTCTCTTCTTGCCGACCCCCATAAGCCTCGACGGTCAACCTAGATCTCGAGCACAGGGGTAATTTTCACAAGCCAAGTCTCTTGAGCTCGCCTCTTCCTGCCGACCCCTATAAGCCTCGATGGTCGACCTAGATCTCGAGCACAAGGGTAGCTTCCACAAGCCAAGTCTCTTGGGCTCGCCTCTTCCTGTCGACCCCTATAAGCCTCGACGTCGACCTAGATCTTGAGCACAGGGGTAGCTTCCACAAGCCAAGTCTCTTAGGCTCGCCTCTTCTTGCCGACCCCTATAAGCCTCGACGGTCGACCTAGATCTCGAGCACAGAGGTAGCTTTCACAAGCCAAGTCTCTTGGGCTCGCCTCTCCCCGCCGACCCCCATAAGCCTCGACGGTCGACCTAGATCTCGAGCATAGGGGTAGCTTCCATAAGCCAAGTCCCTTGGGCTCGCCTCTTCTTGCCGACCCCCATAAGCCTCGGCGGTCGTAGGGGTAGCTTCCACAAGCCAAGTCTATTGGGCTCGTCTCTCCCTATCGACCCCCATAAGCCTCGATGGTCGACCTAGATCTCGTGCACAGGGGTAGCTTCCACAAGCCAAGTCCCTTGGGCTCGCTTCTTCTTGCTGACCTCCATAAGCCTCGATGATCGACCTAGATCTCGAGTACAGGGGTAGCTTGCACAAGCCAAGTCACTTAGGCTCGCCTCTTCTTGCCGACCCACATAAGACTCGACGGTCGACCTATATCTCGAGCACAGGAGTAGCTTCCACAAAGCCAAGTCTCTTGGGTTTGCCTCTTCTTGCCGACCCCCATAAGCCTCTACGGTCGACCTAGATCTCGAGCACAGGGGTAGCTTCCACAGGCCAAGTCCCTTGGGCTCGTCTCTTCTTGTCGACCCCCATAAGCCTCGATGGTCGACCTAGGTCTCGAGCACAAGGGTAGCTTCCACAAGCCAAGTCACTCAGGCTCGCCTCTTCTTGCTGACCCTCATAAGCCTCGACGGTCGACCTAGATCTCGAGTACAAGAGTAGCTTCCACAAGCCAAGTCCATTGGGCTCGCCTCTTCTTACTGATCCCCATAAGCCTCGACGGTCGACCTAGGCCTCGAGCACAATGGTAGCTTCCACAAGCCAAGTCACTCAGGCTCGCCTCTTCTTGCCGACCCCCATTAGTATCGACGGTCGACCGAGATCTTGAGCACATGGGTAGCTTCCCCAAGCCAAAACTCTTGGGCTCGACACTCCGAGCCGACCCCATTCAGCATTGTGAACGAAAGGAATCACCAAGACCTGTTCGACGACGCTCGACGGTAGACCCCTATGCTTGGCTGCCAAGACCATCGTGCTCGGCCATCGAGACCTTAACCAACCCTGCACCGACCCTAACCAACCCAAGCCACAGGAACTCTCTTCCCACTCTTCTCCATGGGACCCAACTACTTCTCCACGACCGGCCAAACACAGTCCCGCAGGAGTAGGGGGCTTGTGATATGGAATAAATGAAGTGGCACAATCAGGGCCCTCTGATCTCCTCTGGACCCTCCCCGCTGTGATCATCAAGCCAACTACAGTCCAATGGGCCACAACCAGCTCAGACCCATAGGTAAACAGGTCCAACCTAGCCCGTTAGGGTTCCAGACCCGTTTACCCCTGCTTATAAATACCCAACCCCCTCCTCACTTTAACATGTAATCAATCTTTTCCCCACCTGAACCTTAGCTGCCCAGTCTCTTTTCTAGTGACTGACAAGATCGTTGTAGGGCTTGTGGCCGAGACTTCTTCCAGTATTTCTAGGCAGTGTGCAGGTATAGAAAATTCGAGTCGAGCTACTACATCTGAGCCGAGCACCTAGCCTCTACCTTTCCGTTCCTACTTCCAAGCTGCTCCCGCTCCCCGGGGTCGGATCGATGCCAGTACTACGATTTCCATTTCACAAATTACAAGAACTCACACCTGCTGCCCCCACACCCCAAAAACAAACAACATCAGTTCTGAGTGTAGACGACAATCTGGCCATCAATAAGAAGTATTAAATTAGTGGAAAATAGAAAATGTAGCTGCACTAAATATCAATTTACCTTATCGCAATCCCATTTGATCAATGTAGTTGAATTTATAAATTTGAGGTCCATGTGAGCTTCATCTGAGTCCTATTACAGTTCAAATACGAATGTCATACCAAAGTTAAACAATAATGTAAAATGTTTATTGAAAGAATTGGATAAATTTTTTTACTTTTTAATCAAAATTACCTGTATTTTTTTAAATAACTATAAAAGAACTTCAGGATAAACAATATTTGTTGTTGAGCTCCAACAATCTTCTGGTAGGAGTAGAAAAATACGATCAAAACTTGTACACAGAAATTGATATATTCATAATCCCAAAATTGAACATGTTAAACAGAAATGAATACATTCATTTCTTTGCTGTTAAACATGTTCTCTTCAATTAGAAAATTAAAGAAGTGACTTGATTTTCTACTTCATCTACATCATAAGAGGTGTTTTGTTCATGAATTCAAACTTTTTCTGATAGGCACAGACATAGACATAACGTAACATGACAACAAGAATTATCGATACACAATAGATTTTGAAAAACTATCATAAAGTATCAAGTACCATATTGCATTCATGTGTCAAGTGTTATGAGTGCCTGACACAATATAGTTACTGCATAAAAGTGTTTCATTTTAAATATATTTATGCTTATTTCTCATTACCTGGAAAGAAAGCAACTACATGAGATTCAAATAAGAACTCAACTCGCAAATGAGATTCAAATAAGAACTCTAACTCGCAAATCCTTTAATTCAAAACACACATACACAGTGTCTTGATTTTGATTTTCTAATTACGATGCAAAGAGGAAACATTTAATATAAAGCAATCTCATGTTAACAGCTTCCAAGAGTATAGTTAATACACTATTATTTTGCTTGCATACAATGCATGTCATAGGTAATTATAATGACAGTTGATTGAGGACTTACTAACAGTTCTATGCAAGGATGCAATTTTTTTACACTCAACAAAATCCAAATATATGCAACATAGCAAATTAACATCATTACTGAGCAACATTTACAACTATTTACTCTTCACACAACTAAGTAGAAATTGCAAGTCCCCAAGCCTATATTCAATTATTGGATATGAACTCTTGACACAATCGTATATATACACAAAAAGATAAATTCTCTCCCTACAACCTAAACATACTTGTGCTAGGCTTGTCCTTGAAATTTGAACCTCTATACAACCAAACAACTTTTTAGAACCGTGAAACAAATATATCTGGCTGTATATAGTTGATCTCCAGATCAATAAGCAATTATGAAATTTGTATTGCTCTGATAGACTGATACTATTTGTAACAAATATTTATATTCTCAAGATCAATAAGCAATTCTAAAATTTGATTTGATCATCCTATTGCTCTGATAGACTGATACTATTTGTAACAATCCCTAGCCTGAATCAAGTGGTCAAATTCCAGCTACAACTCAAGACCAAATCTGATCATTTGTATTGGGCCCTAGACATTACAAAACTAACCATATACACCATACCAAACACCGAGAATCATTGCGATATTACAATCTATTACTATCATCCTATTTACTATATCAACTGGTAATTAACTTATTCACACATCTTATCACAAGAACCAAATCCATAAAAATTTTCATTTGGCTGTAGTACCACATGATCATAGAATTATAGAGATAACTACAATGTCAAAGTAACCCTTTTGACTACAACAGCTAGGATCATAGAATTATAAAGATAAGTAGAACATCATAATTCCCTAATAACCAAAGCTAAAAATTTGAAATCCTGCAACCCTAAATAGTATCAATTATATACAAAATTAGTATCAATTTGAAAGCTTGCAACCCTAAACAGTTAAGTTTGTGAACATAACTTTTGTCAAGATTTGTTCAAGAAAGACTCTTATTCGAAACTATGCAAAAAAAAAAACATTTTGCCCCATCACAATATATGACATTTGATTTATTTCCATAATTCCATCTAAAATACTACATAGTAGGAATTTTTGCTCCATAAGCAAGGTTTACTTATTTGAAGGTTTCAGAAAACTACACATAAATGGATTCGGTTCTTGATTTTGCATGAGATATGTTGCTTATGATACTTTAGGGTAGAAGAGTTTTCTATTTAAAAGGAATCCAATTAGAAGCAAAGCTCATTATGAAGATCAGTTTCAATCTATTAATAGTAAACATGTGAGGTTTTCTGAGACTAACATCCACAATTAAGGAGGTGAAAACAACGATTTAATGACCATTAAAATTAGATTATAGTCGGATCTCAAGTACAATACCTATCAGCTAATAAAGCAATTCCCTCCATGACAATGTCGTAATCCTCGCAATATCTTTACCTCCAACATGTCACTAACTAATCTGGTTATAACTGATCAAGATCATAAATTTACTCCTGATATAATAAACAACACATAATTGCACATCTGATACAAAAAAATGTTCAAATCTAACAATAACAATGCACAAATTACCTAAAATTAGCAATAGTGATGCCTTAATCTTTAATTTCTAAAAAAATTTAGCTTCTCATCTAATGTTCTTGATCGATATCAGAATTTCAATCAAACAATTCAGCTTCTCATCTTTAATTTCAATCTCAAACAATTCAGCTTCTCATCCTTAATTTCTCAAACAGTTCAACTTCTCAAACAATACAGTAAAAAATTTCAATCAATCAAGAATTCTTGATCAATATCAGATCTCATACACCCAAATACAAATTTAATCTTCTAGATCTCAAATTCAATGAAATTCATATTAATTTGCCTTAGGCAAACTTACAGTGGGGGTTGGGTTGACGGAGCTTCAAGTGCGGGTGGCGCTGAGGTGGAGGTTGGGTTGACGGAGCTGACGGAGCTTCGAAGGAGATGGAGTTTCGAGATTCGAAGGAGGTGGGGGTTTCGATGAGGCAGGGCTGACAATGCTTCGAAGGAGGTCGGGAATGGAAGTAGGTGGTGGTTTCGATGAGGCGGGGCTGACCTTTCCAAGGAGAGAGTGGATGAGAGAGACACACATAGAGAGAAGGGGGGGTCTGAGTTGGGGAAGATGTTGACTTCTAGTTTGGTGTGCAGAAAACGTACTTACAAATACTAATAAGTTTTCATTGAGATTTTTAGATTTTCAGGAATAAATAAATCAATAAGAAAATCAAAAAGATTCAAAAGAAGCAAAAGAATGTAACTCCTATTTTTCCGTGTCTGTATTTTTTCTACTGTATTTCCATTCCTTATACTCTGTCCATCAATTTGAGACATGTATTTTATTCCAGTTCTAATAAAAATCATTTCATTTATTTCAAATCAATTTTGTGCAAGTAATTATTTCAATTTCATTGTTTGTGTCTGCTCTTATTTGTCGTTCTTCATGAAGAGTGGACTGCTTCATTTCATCTATTTCATTTTCCCCAATTTTAATGAATTTTGAGTCAATCTCTTGTTGGATCCCACTCAGACCCGCTATCCATTAACCCAGAAACCTAAAACCCCATACTATTTAAACCTAAACCTACTTAACCCTAACCCTAACCCTAACCCCTAATACTGTTTAACCCTAAACACAACCGCCTACTTTCTTCTTCCCCGTCTCCTTCTTCCTCCACTCATCGACCCCCATTACGACCTCTGCACCCATTTCCCATCGCCTCACCCATTGCCCCTGCCTCCGCTCAATCACCACAGAACCACCCCCATCGTCTTCCTCCTCCTCGTCACCGTGAACCCCATCCCTGTCGCCTTCGTCTCCCCATCACCATCGTCTTCCTCACCTTCATCCTCACCGAAACCCATTGCCATCAGAACCCACCTCCTCCTCGCCACATCACTCCCGAACCCATTCTTGCCTCGCTATCCCCGAACTTCCGCCATTCTTCACTCCCCTATTTTCGAACCCAATAACAGAGCATCGTTCCCCATCGCCGCCGCCGTCACTTCCCGACCGCAGCGTCACCATCATCATCGCAGTTGTCGCCGCCTCTCCATGGGTGTCACAGTCATGCCGCCGGTCGCCGCCGCCGCTCTCTCTCCCTGGCTTTCGCTAAGAAGAAGGAGGGAAATGGGAGAGTTTTATCAAATCGATCTGGGCCACACGATCTCCTCCAGATCGTGATCTGATTAGATCAGATCATCACCATCCACATCAGCCAGATCTGATCGCAACCGTTGATTCTTCTTCGATCTTGATCGCCGTCAAGATCCGTGTCAGGATCCATCTCTGTTATCTCTCTATCGGATTCGTCGACTACTCCCCTGAGGCAAGTATTCTTCTTGTATAAATTATTGTTCTAGTACAAGTATTTAATTGATAATACTGCAAATAGATCGTAGTTGTGACTCCTCCTTGTCTCATCATTTGTTGATCTTCAATTATTTCTCATCGATTCCATAATCTTAAGAGTCACAACCATTCGTTGATATATTTACAAACTAGTTGGACTCTTTTATCTCCTAATTACTTGAACATAAACCCCTTGACTTGTAGACGTGTATTTTATGATGTATTGTGTTGATCTTACATTCTTTAGAGTTGAGAAACACATGTGACTTGCTGATTTGATCCCAATGCATCCATATTTGTATCACACACTAATTTAGACTCATAATAGTCATTTATCATGCAACTTGTATATAAAAGAAATTCACACTTGCTGTTGTTATTGTCTTTACTTGCTGTTTTGACCCCTATAAAACCAAAATCTGAACTTGAACCCTGAATATAAAATATAGACCTAAGTGTCTAGTTGTCAATAACATCCAAAATTTTCAAATTCTGAATTACAGTCTGGAAGATATCGCAGTTTTACTGCTGCTGTGTCGGTAGCCGCAGATTCACAAAAACTGTTGCACCTCTTTAGTTTACAATTATTTTAACTTGCTAATAGTAAGTAAATGACTTGAAATTTTCCATACTGTTACTGGACACCCTAGAGAACATTCCATAATTTTCTCAGAATTAATTAATGACGTTTCAACCCTGTTTCATATGTATAAACTCGGTTTTACAAATTCTGGATGAACACAGATACTGTATAGTTTGCTGTTTTGACATATGTTACCAAAACTTTTATGTACCTTAATTATATGTGTTGGAAACTGACAGGAGTCCAGTTTCTAGACCTTCTACCGGATCCATATTTGCTATCTTGTAGCAACGGAAATTGCATTTTTGGTGCAGCAACGTCATGCTGTCCAGATTTGAGAATTTCGTTGTTCTTGATACTTTAATTGGTTTTGACCCTCGAACATGTATCCTACATAGCCTAGACTTGTTCCATGTTCTTGATTATGTTTATTTTACTTGTTTCGCACACTTTCATGCATGCTTGATGATAATAATAAATAACAAGTTGGGGTTTAAGGGAAAGACCATAGTAGTGGACAATATAGGTAAGTGTACTCGGAAGGAGGCCCGTGTTTTCCATGATTTTACGTTAAATGGAACTAAGTGCCACGTCATGGGTGATGGGAGCAACCTCTAGAGCCTACGGGGGCTACCTCTAGAGCCCATTATATGATTACATGATATTTATTTGCGATCAGACGGAACTAAGTGCCACGTAGAACTAATAGCCACGTCAAGGGTTGATGGGGGCCACCTCTAAAGCCTACGAGGAAAACCTCTAGAGCCCATGGTTTGATCACATGCTCGTATTTCCTACATGACCTGAGTACACTGCCCTATAAAATCCACCACTAGGCCTAAACGAAATTGCATTGACTGTAGCAACCATGTGATAAAAGGATGGCACATGAAGTGCTACCTAGATAGTAATAACTACAATACTTGACACATGATAATTGAACATGATACATGCTTACTTGATACTTGATGACATGATACATGAGACTTGATACTTGAGCATAATACTTGATACTTGTTACTTGATACTTGTACTTGACAACTTGATACATTAGACTTGTTACTTGTTACTCGACACTTATACGTGATACTTACTACTTGATGCTTGATATCATTACATGTTCACTAGCCGCTTGTTTTACTACTAGTACTTGTTACCCAACTTTTTCACTTGAGTTGTCTTTCTTGCTAGCTAGTTCTTGAATCTTCACTACTTATTGCACCCCTATTACATTCTTAATTCCAAATCTTGTTCCATGTTGCTTGTACTTGTTTTACTATTTGCGTCCCTAACTTGCACTAAGGGCATTTGCCTTGTTTTTTCTATTTTTTCCTTTTATATTTTTACAAACAGACTTTGGAGACGAATTGCCTGCTGGAATTGGTGAGCAGACTTTCTAGGCTTTGCTGAGTACATCTCCCAATTCCTCACTATCAGCATAGTCTGACTCCAATGAGGGTGCATCACATTCTTTTCCACATAATTTCTCCTCTACTTTACTCTTTGAACTAGATGGCATACCACCCCCTTTTTTCGCACCCATGCTGACATTTATTACATCTTCATGTAGAAATGTTGACTGACTAGGGGTATCAATGGGTACATCAGGTATCTCATTGGGGGTAACAACTTCGGTAGGTTTTTCTTGGATTGGAATATCACCTACATAGTTATCAAAATCCAACAAGAGAAGACACAAATATAAGTACATTTATTGAATACAAAATTGTATGAAGGATCCACCAGATAAAAATACAAAAAAAATTACCTTCCATCTCCACAACCTCAATGCCGGTTTGTTCCACTCCCCCCAACTGCGTATCATCAACAATCGTAACAACTTCGATAGGTTTTTCTTGGATGGTAATATCATCTGCAAAGTTATCAAATTCCAACAAGAAAAGATACATATATTAGTACATTAATTGAAAACAACATTGTATGCAGGGCTGTTTCTAAAAATAGAAAAAAATTACCTTCCATCTCCACAACCTCAATGCCGGTTTGTTCCACTGCCCCCGGCTGCGTATCACCAACAATCGTAACAACTTCTATAAGTTTTCCTTCAATTGGAATATCACCTGCAAAGTTTTCAAAGTCCAACAAGATAAGATACATATATTAGTACATTAATTGAAAACAAAATTGTATGCAGGGCTGTCGATAAAAATACAAAAAAATTACCTTCCACCTCCACAACCTTAATGCCGGTTTGTTCCACTCCCCCCAACTGCGTATCATCAACAATCGTAACAACTTCGGTAGGTTTTTCTAGGATGGTAATATCATCTACAAAGTTATCAAATTCCAACAAGAGAAGATAGATATATTAGCACATTAATTCAAATTAAAATTAATGCAGAGTTATGAAACAATATACACAAAAAATTTACCTTCCATCTCCACATCATAAATGCTGGTTTGTTCTACAACCCCCATTCGATTATCAACATACAAATACACTTCACCAACATCGGGTTCCACATTGTGTTCATCCCACATCTCCTTAGTTTTGACATTATCATCTACCAACATGAAATTGTAGGCAAAATCCCCTACTCCAATTTTGTAATATACAAGATGTGTCTCATTGTAACCAGCCACCTTCTTTAGGATGTTCTTCAACGCTTTCCATTTGGTCAATTCGGGGATGACGAATCTATATCTCCCCTTCTTCCCTCCCACGTATTTCCAAGTACGATTCTTCACAAAATACCTATTGCAGTGAATGTTTAGGTTTAACATTTTCCTGCATCACATCCAATAAATTGATTTAACAAATGAGATCAAACCTACACTCACAACATTATTCATCTCAAACGTCACATTTTTAAAACCAATGTTTTATATAACAGCCACTGTTTTAAAAAAGCAAACTTGCTCAACACCCTCAGTCCGACCCACATTTCTAAAAACCCTAGCCCCACACCATATTAACAATATAAAACTGCTCAACAATGGTCCCCCACACTAGATTATTATTACATTCCAAAAAAGATTCATAATACAAAACCCATCAAATAGAATGAAACCAACTTAAGAAAAGAAAAAAAATGTAGAACTAACCTTCTTCGATAGCTGAACTTCGAATCGATCAGTCACACCCTCAGAAATTCATACTTTCGTTAGATTTTCCCACCACACAAATTTGGTAGATGAGTCGCTGAGTGACGCACCGTCAAAAGATTCACAGCGTCTCCAATTTGGGGCTTTCAGTGAAGTAGCTCAATTACGGTTTCTTTTCCAGGGTTAGGGTAACAAATCGACGAGATTAACCTCCGAAAATTAGGGTTGCTCTAATTTGGGTTTTTTTTACCGCTTACTAATTGGGGAAGAAGATGACCACCAAATGGGTGAATTAATACGGGGGTATTTTTGTCACGTATTATGAGTACGTGCAGTGCACGTATAAGCAAGTTAACGGTTGGTAACTCTGTGAGTTGAAAGTTAAACTTTGTGTGGTTTTTTTTTTTTAAAGTTTTGTGACGTTTTTTTAAACTGGGCCAAACTTTTGGGATGTTTTTTTTAAATTTTGCCTTTCACTTAAATATGATTCCCTCATATTTGTGTATATTTGTACAAGTGCATGTGATAAATGGTATTGATTGTGTGTGCAAGTTGGTATTGTTTGTGTTCGAATAATCATTTGGCACAAGATCGAGAAGAGGGACCGGTGGGGTATGCTAGTTCTAAGTCGTGTGACTATCGTCTATTAGGTCAGGCACTAGTTGGGTATGTATTCACCTGTCAAAGGGACACGTGCAGCATCGTCTTGTCTGGAACACGTGCAACATTGTCTCGACTGTTAATTTCTAAAATTTAGTGATAAGAGCGAGACGCGGATGTAAGTCACAAGTCCTATCGGAACTTAGAGAATGGACCCTTAATTTTTTGTCAATGTTATGGGTTGTCAATACGAACAAGGAGCAAGAGTGTAACTCTGAGTCTCTTGGCAGAGTAGGGGAGGTCCTACTGATTCATCTTATGTTCATGATAACTTTGGTAGGGGTAGGAATGGAAAGGAACCACTGATTCCGGCAGAGATGCATGATCACCGGCCTGACCGGGAGTAGAAAGGAACCATTGATCCTAGTGGAGTGGAGATGGAACCACTTACCTGAACAAACAGAGTGATCACTGTCTTTGGCGTGAAAAAGACCAGGATCCAACTGTAGTCATGGAGATGGACTGTATAAACTGCAGACTTACCAATCACTATATGAATGTCAGAAACAGAAAAAAAGTACAAGAGTATGTTGCATTACGAGGAATCAAACCTGTAATACCCCGTATTTCTGAAATACCTGCCTCTCATCCATCTACAGAGCTTTCACTATCATCCTATAACTTTGACTTTGATCTTCCTATTTTCAATTCAATTCTTTGGCTCAGTTGAGGCTTCAGCCTACTCTGAATACAAGGATCATTGCAAGTCAAGAGGTTGATGCTGATATTTTGGAGATGAAGGAACAGGTTGGTGCTGGCAGGTTGCCCGGATTTCAAATCAGGGATGAAGTGCTGTGGTTCGGAGATAGGCTGTGCGTTCCAAATCAGGCGGACCTGAAAGAGAGTATTCTTCAGGAGGCGCATGCTACTCTTCTGTCTGTACATCCTGGGAGTACTAAGATGTACAAAGACATCAAACAGCATTTCTGGTGGTCAGGTTTGAAGCGAGATGTGGCTGAATTTGTTGCGAAGTGTGAGGTTTGTCAGCAAGTCAAAGCCGAAAATCAGAGACCCGGAGGTCTATTACAGCCGTTACCTATTCCGGAATGGAAGTGGGATAACATCAGTATGGATTTCATCACGGGATTGCCTAAGAGTTCTAAAGGCAATGATGTGATTTGGGTTATAGTCGATCGACTTACCAAGTTCGCTCACTTTTTGGCGATGAAACTCACTGCATCTATGGACAAGTTAGCTGAGATGTATGTTGGTGAGATTGTCCGACTTCATGGTGTTCCTTCGACCGTTGTGTCTGATCGAGATGCACGGTTTACTTCGCATTTCTAGAGGAGTCTTCAGGCAGCTTTGGGTACCAAGACAGATTTCAGCACTGCTTTTCATCCGCAAACCGATGGGCAGACCGAGAGAGTCAACCGTATTCTTGAGGATATGCTTCGGTGTTGTATACTAGACTTTGGAGGTAGTTGGGAAAGGCATTTACCTTTGGGTGGAGTTTGCCTACAACAACAGTTTTCAGGCTAGCATCGGGATGGCGCCGTACGAAGCTCTGTATGGCAGGAAGTGCAGGACTCCTGTTTGTTGGTATGAAGTAGGGGAGCATCAGTTGTTTGGTCCTGAGCTTGTACAGCAAACTTCTGAGAAGATTGATCTGATCAGAAAAAGGTTGGTGGAAGCTCAGAGCAGGCAAAAAAGCTATGCAGACAACCGGAGAAGGGACCTTGAGTTTGAGGTTGGTGACTTCGTCTTCCTGAAAGTATCACCCAGCAAAGGTGTGGTTCGATTTGGCAAAGGCGGGAAGTTAGCCCCGAGGTTTATAAGCCCGTATAAGATATTGAAAAGGATCGGGAAAACTGCTAAACGGCTTGAATTACCGGAAGAGTTGTCTCAGGTGCACAATGTCTTTCATGTGTCAATGCTGAGAGGTTACATTCCAGACCCGAGTCATCATTTGCCTGAAGTGCCGGAAGGTTTGCAGTTAGACCTGAATTACATCGAGTCTCCCGTTGAGATTGTTGATCATCGAGAGAAAGTCTTGAGGAATAAGAAGATACCGATGGTCAAGGTAGTCTGGAGAAACCACTTGGTTGAAGAGGCTACTTGGGAATCTGAGGAGAGGATGTTGAAGGACTATCCTGAGCTTTTTGCTTGATTGTATTTTTGTATCTTTTTGTTTTTGTTGTGGTGTTGTTTTGTCTGGTTTTTCTCGCTCTTGATTGTAGTTCCGGGGACGAAACTATTCTAAGGAGGGAGTGCTGTAATACCCTGATTTTTCAATTAATGAAAATTATTATTTTGCACGTAGTGTGCACGTGCAATATTTGGGTTGAATTATTTTTATAATGATGTGTATAAATATTTAATTAGGTGTTCTCAAATTATTTTGTACAAAAAGCCTTTCTTTAAAGCCTTATTTTGATTTAATTAAAAAGGCCCTTTTTCTTAAAAGCCCAAATGTATTTTATTTTAATAAACTATTTTGGCCCAAAAACAAAGCCCATGAATTAATCTAATTTTTATTAAAACTTGTCATGTAGAAGACTAATTTATCATTATTTTATTTTTTTGTACAAATTAAAATGTACAAATTTGGCCTAGTTGCATGCACGTGCACTACACGTACACGTGCATTGCACACTTTCTTCCTAGGCCGGCATGCATGCTTTTTGGAGGGATTTTTGAATTAGACATGGTGATCATGGAGGTAGTTTCATGGATGTGGGTAGTTTTCATAACTCCTACTTTAATCTAGACCCTCCATTCTACAACCACCCAATCAATCTTGGCCCTCCATTTCACTCATTTCCTAGTATAAATACCCCCCATCTCATGGCTATTTTGATATGCAACTTATATTTCCAAGCTATAGTAGTATTGTTGTAATAGTGTGAGTTATAAAAAGATAGAGAGTTGTGTGGGTTTTGCTTGCTTGGAGTGGCCGGCCATCACAAAGGGGGAGCATTCGGTTGTGCTAGGAAGCATTCGGCTTTGGCTAGGAGGCTTGGAGCTTGTGCGCGCTTTGGCTAGGAGGAGGTGCTTTCATTTGCAAGGCTTGTGTTGTTTAGTTCTCTCCATTCAAGGTGGGTAAAACATTTCATATTTCTAATATAGGAGTGTATGCTAGATCTCATTAGCAAATTGCATGAAAAATGATTAATAAGAATGCGCCTTTAAATGAATAAATAACCTCTAGTTGATTGAATTATTGATATGTGAATTATGTGGGATTGTATGCCATAAGAATGTGATTACAAAGTGAGTTGATTATCTTTGTTCTTAATTAGAAATAATCTATGGAAAATGTTAGTAAAATACATTTTTGGGAAAGTTAGTTTAAACTTGATTAGCATATTAATGAACAATTGCATGTGCTTATTAATGTTAATTGAGTTGTAGATAAAATCTCTTCATGCTCATTAGAATAAATGACGTTAGTATTGATGTTTGAGAATGCTAGTTTAATTGGAAAAGATGAAACATGCAAATTGATTAAGAAAGAGCACGCTTCTTAAAGGAGCAACTTTCTTGTATGGTGATATGTGAACCTAATAATTGATAAGTGACTACATATTTTTGTGATGCACATGGTTGAACTAGAAGTATATGTTAAATTAAAGGAAACACTTTTTGCTATCACTAATTGTATGAAAAAGAAAACCCATATCTTGTTAGTACTAATTTGGGAAGAGACCTCCTTAATTATTGTGAGGATGGGTAAATTAAAAAGAAGTAGATTTGTGTATGCTAGAGGAAAGATTAATATCAGCAAAAATGCACAATAATTTTGGGATGGAAGAGACTTGGGGACTAATTGTAACCAATGTCGAAAATAAAGAATATAATGATTTGTGATTAACAATTCATGGTTTTGTGTGAAAAATATACTTTTATTTATGCAAAAATTATTTTAATCTTACTGACATGAAGATCATGTAAGAGAAAGATAATCTGGAATTTTTCAGTACCTTTCATAAAAGCCATATGAGACTAAGTGTAGTTGAACATCGAGTTGTTTTAACCACAGTATCAAAATAACTTATTTAGACTTTAAACCAATACTTGGACAACCTGAACTAGTAGCTCAGGCAGTCAGCGTCGGCGTGTGGCTTCTCTGGGTCGAGCGGTTCGAGCCCCAGTGATTACAACATTTTTCTACAAATTTTGAGAACTTATAACTATCGGTCTGTACACCATATATACTATTTGACCCCCTTTCATACCGCTAGCACAGCTTGGCCGGTTGGCGGGTGCTCTTGGCTTGTTTCCCGTTGTGCCTGGGTTCGATTCCTTCCTTTGGCACTTATAAAAAATATTTTTTTTGTGAGTTTGTGATGTCCAAAAATTGTGGAAAAAATATGGTAATTCTCATAAAAATGCAAGGAATTTTATAAGATTGAGTTGAGTATTATTTGAAGGAAATACAATATGGTTTGTGAACAAAAGGCACAATTAGAGCTATGGTTCTAAGATACACACTTATGAAAATTATAGTTTATAAAGATAAATTGAAATGGATTTATTAGAAAGCAATTGGCAAAAAGGAACCTTGTTGTGTGACATGATATTATTAATTCTCACTTGAGAATATTGTGCAAAATATGAAGCATGGATGTTTATTAGTAATATGAATTTCAAATGTGAAATTATGAAGTGCATGAGTTCATGTATGATTATGGAATTAAAATCATGTTGATGAAAAGAAAAAGAAATTTGTTTGGCTATGAATATGAATCTTATGAGTTGTAAGTACTCAAGTTGAAGATTGTGAAATGAAATTCGAACTAGAGTAGCTAAGTCTCTCCGGCATTGAAAAAGAAAATGAATTGAGATGAAATTAGACCAAGGTTGGTCATGATGAAACAAATGAATAAGTCTGGTTGATGGAGAGGCTAACTCTAGAGATTATTTTGTTCATGATTTTTATAAAACTAAGGATTAGTACATAGTGGAGACGTGATGAAAGTAGAAGAAAAACATGGGTATGGGGGCCATCGGATAGCGGTGTCAGAGCGATCCACAGGCTGCCTGCTTGATGCGTCAAGACATGGCGTGGGCGCTACTCCAGAATTATCGTCCCGGTGGCGACGCTCGTGGGATGTTCGAGTGGCTATCGGTGGTGCCATTGTTCCATGGCGGAGGCTGAATTGTCCATAGGTTGCCTGCTCGATGCGTCGTGACAGTGCGTGGGATTCCCCTCCAGGCTGCCTGGACATGGGCTCATAGATCATAGGACATCTAAGACACTACCGTAGTTACAGTAGTAGACTAAGACATAACGTGGGATTGAACCCTATAAAGATGAAGAACGAATAAGGGCTTGCCCTCGGACCTATGTAGTATGGGATGCATAGAATCCGAACAAGTGTGCATTAGTGTCATGTAACATTAATAGATGCATTAAGGATTAAGTGCACAATCACAACACGACATCAATAGGGTAGTCCCTTTAGTTTGAATGTGACAAGTTTGTGTTTGCTAAATATGAAAAGTTAAGTTATACTATTTCCGGCATAGAGAGGATGACCGTGTATAATGTTCGTCGGTTGAATAAACTGACGTACCCACAGTCTGATATGCAGGTAAATGTTATGCTAAAGATTAAAGAGGATTGGATGCTTAAAGATTATATCACGCTGTTGTACTTTTATTCAATTGTTGTAAATTTTACTTCCGCTGTGCAAAAGAAAAGTGTAAATTTGATGTAATCTCTGATGTATGATGAAAAGTTTTAATTTCCCTGTAAAAGTGTACTAAAGAAAGTGAAAAGATCCTGTAGAACATCTCGAATTCAGTGTATTTGGGATTCGGGGCATTACATGATTAAAATTTTTTACTGTATTGTTTGAGAAGCTGAATTGTTCGAGAAATTAAAGATGAGGATCCGAATTGTTTGAGATTGAATTCAAATATGAGAAGCTGAATTGTTTGATTGAAATTCTGATATTGATCAAGAACACTAGATGAGAAGCTGAATTGTTTAAGAAGTTAAAGATTATGGTTTTAATGTTGCTAATTTTAGGTAATTTGTGCATTGTTATTGTTATGTTTGAACACTTTTTTGTATTAGATGTGCAATTAGTGTTGTTTATTATACAAGGAGTAAATTTATGATCTTGATCAATTATAACTAGATTAGTTAGTTACATGTAGGAGGTAAAGATATTGCGAGGATTGCGACATTGCCATGGAGGGAATTGCTTTATTAGCTGATAGGTATTGTACTTGAGATCCAAATATAATCTAATTTTAATGGTCATTAAATCATAGTTTGCATCTCCTTAATTGTGGATGTTAGTCTCAGAAAACCTCACATGCTTACTATTAATAGATTGAAATTGATCTTCATATTGAGCTTTGCTTCTAATTGGATTCCTTTTAAACAGAAAACTCTCTTCTACCCTAAAGTATCATAAGCAACATATCTTATGCAAAATCAAGAACCGAATGCATTTATGTATAGTTTTCTGAAATCTTCAAATAAGTAAACCTTGCTTATGGAGGAAAATTTCCTACTATATAGTATTTTAGATGGAATTATGGAAACAAATCAAATGTCATATATTGTGATGGGGCAAAATTTTTTTTTTTTTTTTGCGAAGTTTCAAATAAGAGTCTTTCTTGAACAAATATTGACAAAAGTTATGTTCACAAACTTAATTGTTTAGGGTTGCAAGCTTTCAAATTGAGACTAATTTTGTATATAATTGATACTGTTTAGGGCTACAAGATTTCAAATTTTTAGCTTTGGTTATTAGGCAATTATGATGTTCTACTTATCTCTATAATTCTATGATCCTAGCTGTTGTAGTCAAAAGGGTTACCTTGACATTGTAGTTATCTCTATAATTCTATGATCATGTGGTACTACAACCAAATGAAAAATTTGATGGAATAAGTTAATTACCCGTTGATATAGTAAATAGGATGATAGTAATAGATTGTAATATCACAATGATTCTCGATGTTTGGTATGGTGTATATGGTTAGTTTTGTAATGTCCAGGGCCCAATACAAATGATCAGATTTCTTGAGCTGCAGCTAGAATTCGACCACTTGATTCAGGCTAGGGGTTGTTACAAATAGTATCAGTCTATCAGAGTAATAGGATGATCAAATCAAATTTTAGAATTGCTTATCGATATTGAGAATAAAAATGTTTGTTACAAATAGTATCAGTCTATCAGAGCAATACAAATTTTAGAATTGCTTATTGATCTGGAGATCAACTATATACAGCCAAATATATTTGTTTAGTGGTTCTAAAAAGATTATGTGGTTGTACAGAGGTTCAAATTTCAAGGACAAGCCTAGCACAAGTATGTTTAGGTTATAGGGAGAGAATTTATCTTTTTGTGTATATATGATTGTGTCAAGAGTTCATATCCAATAATTGAATATAGGCTTGGGGATTTGCAATTTCTACTCAGATGTGTGAAGAGTACATAGTTGTAAATGTTGCTTAGCATTGATGTTAATTTTCTATGTTGCATATATTTGGAGTGTGTCAAGTAAAAAAAAGTTGCATGCTTGCATAAAACTGTTAGCAAGTCCTCAATCAACTGTCATTATAAATTACCTATGATCTGCATTGTGTGCAAGCCAAACAATAGTGTATTAACTATACTCTTGGAAACTGTTAACCTAAGATTGCTTTATATTAACTAGTTTCCTCTTTGCATCGTGATTAGAAAATCAAAGTCAAGACACTGTGAATGCGTGTTTTGAATTAAAGGATTTGTGAGTTAGAGTTCTTATTAGAATCTCATTTGCGAGTTGAGTTCTTATTAGAATCTCATGTAGTTGCTTTCTTTCCAGGTAATGAGAAATAAGCATAAATATATTTAAAACGAAACACTTTTATGCAGTAACTATATTGTGTCACACTCATAACACTTGACACACGAATGCAATAGGGTACTTGATACTTTATGATAGTTTTTCAAAATCTATTGTGTATCGATAATTCATGTTCTCATGTTACGTTATTGTAATACACCGTAATTTCTCAAAAGGATATATATATATGTATGTATATATATATATATATATATATATATATATATATATATATATATTAGTTGAATGGCAATTTGGTAATTATGTGGTAAAAAGGGGGGGGGGGCACGCGTTGAGGTATAGAACGAGGTGCTGGGTGTTGAGGCACTGACGTCACTGTGATGTCAGCGGGTTTGGGGCTCCCACCCGATTTGTGAGAGTAGCGTGAGCTGCTGTCGTTTGAGATCGATGACGTGGCATAAGAGAGGGCCCAATAGTCCTTGAGTATGCTACGGGAATTGAGGAGAAAAAAGAGATAAGATTTGTCCCATATCGGGAGAGTACAATATTAATTAGTATTAAAATAATAATTCCTATGATCAAGAGTCACCTAATTGGTTAACCATCTTTTGAGAGGCAGCCTGTGGTGGGCAGTTGTACTATAAGTATTAATTTATCTTCTAAAAATAATAAATTTTGTCTGAGTAATGGGGCGGGGCGTTACAGTTATGTCTATGTCTGTATCTGCCAGAAAAAATTTGAATTCATGAACAAAATACCTCTTATGATGTAGATCAAGTAGAAAATCAAGTCACTTCTTTAATTTTCTAATTGAAGATAACATGTTTAACAGTAAAGAAATGAATGTATCCATTTCTGTTTAACATGTTCAATTCTGGGATTATGAATATATCCATTTCTTTGTACAAGTTTTGATCGTATTTTTCTACTCCTACGAGAAGATTGTTTGAGCTCAACAACAAATATTATTTATCCTGAAGTTCTTTTATAGTTATTTAAAAAATACATGTAATTTTGATTAAAAAGTAACAAATTTATCCAATTCTTTCAATAAACTTTTTATATTATTGTTTAACTTTTGTATGACATTCGTATTTGAAGTGTAATAGGACTGGGATGAAGCTCACATAGACCTCAAATTTATAAATGCAACTACATTGATCAAATGGGGTTGCAATAAGGTAAATTGATATTTACTGCAACTACATCCTCTATTTGCCACTAATTTAATACTTCTTATTGATGACCAGATTGTCGTCTACACTCAGAACTGTCATGTACATATTGACACTTTAACTTTTAGTAGGGTAATGAAGAACATGTTGAGTTGAAACCATCGAGTTAAAAGGCAATCTCTTTTGTACATCATCCAGTTTGAAAGGTATTGGTTTGCAAAATAAATTTTCCTACATACTCTTACTATTTGTTTCTTAATTATCATTGGTTTTGATTGATTCTTGAAAAACTCTTACTGTTTGTGTAGGATCACCATTTCGTCCCATATTGAAGACTCAAACCTTTGTGTTTGATCCCTATTGTAACAACCCTGTAATCTTTTTTTTGTAGTAGGGTTGGTGGATGATGTATTAGTTGTATATTTTGTTCCCTTAAGTTATGTAGAATAAAGGATTATGTAAATCTGTGTAATATTTAGGATTTTGGGAGATGATGTAAGTATCTATATAGGATGATGATATAATATAGTGATGTTAAAACCCGTGCCCGCAAAGTTGTGGAGTATTGGGTTCTGTGTTTTGTTTTTGAAAGGTTTTTCAAAAAACTCATTACGTTTTCAAACGAATTCTTAATTTTTATTTTGTATCTTGTATCATATGAAGATTTTTGACCCCAGAGCCTTATATATATGATGCCTGTGTGATGTTGCTTGGATTGGCCTGGGGAGGATTGATATTAACTACCTGTGATGTTATATTTTTAATTGTTAGCAGAATTCCGTAAGGAATTGCTGTAAAAGGGATAATATTTTAGGGGAGACTGTCAAAATTTTTACTAAAATTCCTACAAATCCATTACGTTTTCAAACAGAATCTTGGTTTTTTATTTTGTATCTTGCATCATATCAAGATTTTTGCCCCCAAAGCCTTATTTATATGATGCCCGTGTGATGTTGCTTGGATTGGCCTGGGGAGGATTGATATTAACAGCATGTGATGTTATATTTTTAATTGTTAGCAGAATTCCATAAGGAATTGCTGTAAAATGGCTAATATTTTAAGGGAGACTATGTCGAAATTTTTACTAAAATTTCTATTAGTATTCTACAATAGAAATGACCATTGGTTTTGACTTGATTGATTCCTTTTTCATTATAATGATTTTTCATCCTTGACCGTGATTTTTGGCGGGTTTAGTCGTCAATCCATTTGCAATCTTCATGTTCTCTTAATGTTTGAAATGCCTGATAGTTGGGCTTATGTGTTTTGATGTAAGTTATAGATTATAAAAAAAACATGTCAAATATCTCACACTGAAATATATCAAAAATTAGGGCTAACAAGCTTGTTTCAGATAAAATTTGCAGTAGGCTTTCCAGTATCTGGATACTAAATATATTAATATAGAGATGTAATTGTACTTAATCACATTTAACAAAAGGTCTTCACATGTACATCACAATATGCTTTCTATCTCTTTCTCACACACACACACACACACTCATTTTAAACATCTTTTAAAATCGTACATGGTTAACTACATCAAAATATGACAACGGAGAATTAACTCATGCATTACCAACTGAATTGCTACTTATGGCATGCTACGAATCAAATATGAAATCTCTTATGTTTAAGTCACACATAGCAATTGATTTTGATCCACTGTTGTTGTAGATTCACAGTACTCTTTTTCAATCCCGAACTCCTAACAAATGATCCTGCAAGATATAAATCAATAAACAACTTATTTCAGAATACATCAATGTCTCAGCCAAATACACACACATATATATAAATTATTCTTCACGAAGACGTGCATATATTTAACTTTTTACAGGCTTTTTTATGTGTTGTATCGTTCACGAAAACGTGCCGTAGGCACACGCAAACCTATATATATATATATATATATATATATATATATATATATATATATATATATTAGTAATGATAAAGGTACGATATATAACTTTTGTTAGTAACTCTCTATCTTTAATAACCAAATTTATGTGCGTATCAAAACAGCCTTTAATGTTTTAGCACGCTTACAAATAAATTTACCAGATTGCGCATCCCAATGGAAGTTGATACTTGAACAATAAATTATTGAAAAATTTATGAATAAAATTAACTGATTGTAATAAAATTATTTTTCCCAAAAATAAAATGAAAGAGCGAATTTATATTTTTACTACTCTAACTATATATAACTATAGAAAGGTTGTACAAAGTCATTATTGTTTCCCTAAGTGTGAATTCATTTGCATGCGCAAAGTATGTTATTCTTCTAATAAGCCATTAACTAGAAATGTTTCGAACATTGTTAAACACATATGAACAGTATTCGGTAAAAAAATTACTAAATATTGCTGTTCTTTCCTTCTTGTTAACTTATATTTGCTATTGGCTAGTAGGTGTTCGATATTAGTGAAAATTTCAAAACAATGTACGTAGACACATTTTGTTCTTTTCAATAAAACATAGCTTACAAGAGAAACTAACCTCACTAAACAACAAAAATTAAATCCTCTCAAGCGAAGACAAATGATCAACTACCACTAACTCATGAAATACGACAAAAAAATCTCAGCTGAGAAATAAATGGATGCTACAATTGCTACTGTGGTATGCAAACGTGTGCTCGTTTGTTCAACTATTTCGAACATGCAAAAATTTAACCTCACCTGACATCCAACACCATTTTTATGATCTGACAAAATAACCGCCTCCCTAACCCTTGGAATCCCCTTCAAAGATAAATTGCTAAAAACCATTGCAATAGGTTATAGGAGAAATTCCTTAAGTTGTCTCACATATTTACAAAATCTAACCTCTATTGAAAAAAATAATATATGTCGGCAACACGCACACACACTTACTACAACATTGGGTTGAATCTAAACGCTAGCTCTGGGGGCGACGCTTATCCAGGGGTTGCTGATTTCGATCGCTCATCCCCCTCATCGACGACCCCCCCATCGACGCTACTGACTTCGACTTCGACTTCGATCCCCCCATTAACGACTGGAGTCTGGACGACTTTGACTTCGACTTCGGGTTAGGAGACTTTGACTTCGGGACCCGTGTTCGGCGCTCAGGCAGTGGGCACTGTCTACAGCTGCCTCTCTCTTTTTGTGGTACTTCGACCGACGAGCGACTAGTCAAGTCATCAAGAACTCCGAGTCTCTGATTTAAGGGTTTGAAGCTCTCACTCTCTAATGGCAACTCTCTCATCTGCTCGTGAAATGAGTGCTGTTTAAGAAGAAGACCCCCAACATGTCTGAGCTTAACCTCTTACTAGAGATGGCCAGCGCACTTACATCTCTTATCAAGATGGCCATGTCAGAGTTCGAGAGGAGGGGATGCTAGCACATTGAAGAGTCTCTTCTTAGGGATCTCAGACTCAATCGCCCTATCGGGAGCACACACCGCGGTGCAGCTCACCGAGCCTATGGGGGCGACGTTGGTCATCACTGCTTCCTTGCATATCATCCCAGGAAACGGGCCCATAGAGCGGGTCTTTCTATTGGCCATTTACGGTGTAAAAGGTACCCAATCAAAGACCATCATCACCAATTGGGGGAAAGGGGGGATCAGTAGAGTTTTTGCAACAGGCATCAGACTCAAATACTACAACAACAGCCTCAAGCGTTTCCAACGCCTCACACACAACCACTTCAACATACTTTCCCTCCTAATCTACCCCCTATCCACCTACATCAACCCCCACCCATCGTTTCAAACAATACTCAACTTTCCCCAGTTCTTTAGCTTAATCACACTGTCATCTCCAACCCCACCATTAACACCAATCCCCATCCTAAAGCAGTCTGTTTCAAATGTGGAGAATTGGGTCAATACCGAAAAGCTTGCACTAAAGAGGTTCGATGCACCATTTGCATGAAATGGAGCAACGCTTGCGTCAAGCGATTCATCATCGATAAGAAAGTGGAAGTGGAGGTGGCACATCTGGCAATAACACCGCTTCCTCCTCCACTTCACACATCGATCCCATAAAGGCTATCACCCGGACACCGTTTCAATCGAGTGGCCAGGATGGGGCATCGACCATAACGAGTGGCCATGATCTCAGAGATCAGATGGTTCAAAAGTCGTGCAAACCCCCAAAAAAACTTCAATCAAGGCTATGGCTGTCAGACCCGGTAGGAGGTGCTCAAAAATCTAAAAAGGGGGCAACTTTGGGGTTCGCGACAGTGCAGGCGGGATTCGCAACAGGGAAGAAGACAATGCGCAAGACGAAAAACACCTCAGTTAGAGAAGCATACAAGGGAAAGAGGATTATGGTTGAGGAACCAAGACAAGTCGAGTGTCTGTCCACTGGGGTTAAGAAGGCCTTGGCTTTATGTGGGCCAAAGGAGTGTTTTGGGCCTGTACAGGAACCGAAGAATGTGGTCTTCGGCAATTTCCATCTGAAGCCTGACAGTAGTACATTAGTTACTAACACTTTAGAGGACATCGATAATGGCTTTGGGATGTTTGGGCCTGGTTCTCTATTATCTAACAGGCCCAAGATGGGGACAGGCTATCCGGGTGAGCCGATTGGTGATGAGGACGATGAATCGTATTGGGAAACAAACTGAGAAACAACAGAAGAAGTGCTTCAGGATACCCCTCAGATAGCTAAAACGTCAGAAATTGACCCTCCCTCATCCACCGAGTTGGAGGCATGCTCCTCCAATTATACTTCAGAGCTTGTGCAGCAGATCCCAAATAGGAGTCAGGTCGAATCACTAGATGACTACCTAGATAGTGCTGTTGCTACCGTGCTAGCTAAATACAAATGCGGCGGCTTGTTACCTTCCGTGTTCAATTTTATGACTGATGCTCCAATTTTCAATCTTGCTAATGTTTTGTGGCCTGGCGGTTCACGATAGTGAACGAAATGCGATGCTCCTTAACAAGATGGTGGGATATATCTGGAGAGAATTTTGATTGATGGGAGATGCAACTCTGTTCATCTGTCCTATTACTGGTGATGGACCCCCACTCCTCAGGGTTTGATTGGGGGGATGTTGGTACTGTTCCTTTGGTGGGAGCTTGCTTATGATTTTCTGTTTGTGTCTCACCCCTATGTTCATGGGGGTTTTATGTATTGCGTTATATTTTGTTTAGTAGGACCTTGTATTTTGCTCAGTATTCTGAGTTTATATTATTAATCTCTGATTAATGAAACATGGTAGTTGTTCTCCACATTTTCTTTTAAAAAAAAACACGAACACACACTTTACTCACACATTAATATTGCCTGGCCAAATTATTGATTAAAAATTCTGTATATTTTATTAATAAGAAATTAATAAATCATACAATCAAAGTACAATTATGTACACCATGCGGCACAGGAGCAAAGCACGTACCACGTATTGACAGCGGAAAAAACGGAACACGTACGCTACACGTGCAAACAACTAAATAAAGAAAAAAAAAAAAGCCAAGATCTTATCTTGCTCCCCCCTCTATCTCTTCTCCCCATTTCATTTCCTTTGTGTGGTTCCTCCTCTCTGCTCATCCATTCCCAATCCACCAAAACCCTCACCTTTTTATGCTCTAAACCCCATAAAAAGCCCACCTTCCCCTCCCCCCCAATTATCATGGCGTCGGAATCTGCCCCCGCCGCCGTCCCCATCTTCGCTCCTCTATCCAACGACGACGATTACGAGACCGCATCGGATACGGAGGAGTTGGTCGGTAACGCCAAAGACGGCGATGGAAACCCTAATTTGGACCCAGATGAGCAGGATAAGGTTGTTGGAGTAGCGGATGAGGTGGTTGAAGAACAGAGTTCGGTTGTTGGTGAGGATGAGAAGGATGGCGGCGCTTTAATTTCCTTGCCCGACCGCGGTTTCGAGGAGGATAAGGTGGTAGAAATGGAAGAACCTAAGCTTGAGATGGTAATTTTTTTAATTTTTACTCTGATTTCATTATTTATAATTCAGTTAAAATTAACCTTTTTTCTTCTTTGTTTAAATATGAAATTCACACAAAATATGTAAAATTAGGAATTTTCTTTTTCTTTTTCTTTGGTGCACCGCTTATTGCTACAAAAGTGAAATAACTTTGATTATGTTTGCTACTCAATTTTGTTGTTATACAATTTAGCTGAGGCTGCTGAGTGAATACAAAATGACGAGTTTGTTGTATTCAATTATTATCCTACAATGGTAGATTTATTTGCATGTGTGGTATACGTGTTTGATTGTACCATTTCAGTAATTTGGAAGATTATTAACCACTGTTGGTATGGGAGTGTGGTTGTATAGGCGCATTCAACGATGTTTTTCTGTTTCCAATTAAGGTTGGGTTCATGCAACTACTTTGGTTATAATAGTAATAAAGATGACAAATTGTGATGGTAAATTTTTTATTTGTGATTTCCTTGTTCTGAATTCTATTAAATTTAGGGTTTTTTTTCCTTTGTTTGGATATGCCACTTAGGAAAATATTTAAATGTAGTTTTTTTCTTTCTTTCTTTCTATGTACACCGTTCATTACTGCAAAAGTAAAGCAGTATTAAATTTGTTAGCCATTTTTTGTTGTTATGTAATTTAGTTGAGTGGATACAAGATGTTAAGTGTATTACTTTCAGTTATTATCTTGTAGTACTATATTTATTTGCATGTGTGTTGCACATGTTTGCTTTTACCATTTTCAAGAAAGTTGAAGGTTATTCGCCACTGTCGATATGAGAGTATGGTTGTACAGTCACATTTAATGATATTTTCCGGTTTCCAATGAAGGCTGATTTTACACACGCTAGTTGGTTTTGCACACTAATTGGTTGCCTTCATGGAACTATTTGGGTTGAAATAGTAAAGTTTGTAAATTGTGATTATTATATACTATTATAGTATTATTTCTTGACTCGTCAATCAAAGAATCATCTTTGCTAAAATTATTATTATTATTATTATTATTATTATTATCTTCTCTTTTTTTTGACAATACACTACATATAACATTTGATGATATTAGATGGAATTTGAGTGATATAGTCTATAGAATTTTAGTTCGATCTTTCCAAGTGGAAAGTATTTGTTTGAGCATTGAGAGAAAATCTAACTGTATCGATGTCATCTATTACTTTTAAATAGCCAAAAAATAAAATTTTATATTTTAGAGTTTTATTTATTGTTCATTATGTGCCACAAAAATGAAAGTTTTAACCTGCACATTTTTAACATGTAAAACCTTAAGTAAAATTAGTTCAAATCATTTGTTTTTTTTATAAGCTATTTACATTTAATAGATCACATCCATACAATTAGATTTTATGGCTCACATATAATCTCAACTCAATAGAGTTTGTAAATTAAATCCTATGGAGTGCAGCATAGTGTAGTCAAAGGCACAAGAGTCACACATCTGAGCCATTAGGCGAGGCACAAAAAACGCTAAGCGCCTTCCTTTCTCGGTGAGACAGAGGGGTTTGTTGAGGCAACTGTGGAGCACACACCTCAGTGTGCCTTTATCAAGGCGAGAGGTGCTCGCCTTGGAGAAAGTCGGGCGCTTAGTCAAAGCTCATATAATGACCATGTATGACGTATTAGTAATTAATCTCATTCTAAACTAAAATTTCTTTATTATAGTATTTCTCCATTTATTGTTTAGAAAATATATTGTTGTAGCATATGAAAAATATGAACTAAAAGTTCAATTAGAAAAATGTAAAACACAAGTACACTTCTAGTCAAGAAATTTTTAAAGGGTCTGATGACTAATGATTTGAGCATTTTGTGGGGATTGTACTAGTAGACAATATGTAAAGTTTATGATAGCTGTATCTTACTTGTGTATTTTGTGGGGTTTATATCAAAATCATCCTTACATTTACTATATTTAGTTACCAGGCAGTTGGGATTATGGGTTTATTGTTTACATATTTACATTTTGAAATAGTTGACAATTATCCTGACAAAACTTGTTATCGTAAATGAGATTGTGGTTGTTAACTTGGGCATTTATTCCAATAAACAGGAAAATGGGGAGGCAAAGGCTGCTTATGATTCAGAAGCAATATTCAGTGATGGTGGTGTTGCTTTGGACCCAGTTGTGGATGTTGTTCCTCCACCTACACTTTCAGAAGAGATTGAATGCAGGGAGACAGAAATTGAAAACTCAGAAAATTCAGGTGCCTCAGAGTATTCCGTTTCTACTGAGAAGGTAGATAGGCCTGATGCTGGTCCAGACCTAAGCCTCACGATGGTAATCCTTCATTTCTATTTGTCATTTCTCTTTATTGAATTTAGTTGGATCTTTTGGAGTTAGTGATCAGAAGTTAAATATGGGTCTAAGACTTAGATATACAATTATGATAAGCTGATACAATATTGTCGAAAATGCAGAGGTATACAAACCATGGTGCGCATACCTCTACCTCCACTCAAAATACAATCACAGTTGTCATCTTAGATGTGTTTGGGCTCTAGAGTGCATGTGCGTATGGCTGAGGGAGTATAGTTAGGGGGGGGGGAGGGCAAAGATCATCAAACATATATTTCCCCCTTATACTCATAAAATAATGTTTAACTTTAGTGTGCAATTATAAAACTATTATATCAAAAATATATTGAAAGAAGGTGTAACCAGATGTCAGGTGGTTCATTACGAATACAATACCTAAAATAGTGAGGGGGGAGGGGGTGGAGACTACAAAAACTGTAATCAGTATTATATAAGAATAATTTTTTGCGGAGGATCATTGCTTCCTCTTTAGAAAATTGTTTTCAAATTTATACAACCTTTAAGTGGTGTAGACCATGGACATATCTGCCACATATGAGATGCTGGTAGGAATTTTTTTAAAAATTAATGGAAAATTTCCTTGGAGTTTAAAGTTTTAATATATGGTGATGGTTTTGAATTTTATTATTATTTGTTTAAAACATATAAAATAACTGTTTCAAGTTGAAAGTTTCGTTGAACACCAAAGTTTGAAATTTACACCAAAACTGAAGAGTCAAGTTTTATGTCAAATTTTATATGGAAGAAATTTAGTTATTTTTGATATTTGAATTTAGTTCAAAACACGGTGCATACTTATTTTAATAGGATATTTATAGTAAATGAAAATAAATTGAAAATAAATGAGAATTGTGACATTTACCTTAATCACATCTAGAGATCATGATCTACCCCTATTGGTTCAAACAGGGAATTATATTCGACATCTTTAAATTTGAAAATAGTTTAGAATTTTGCTGACGAACTTCTTCTCAAACGTGTTCTTTTACATGAAACTGTAGCTGTTAACTTGAATATTTATACCCCTATGCAGGAAAATGGGGAGGCGAAGTCTGTTTCTGATTCAGAAGCATTACTCAGTGATGATGGTGTTGTTTCGAACCCGATTGAGGATGTTGATCTTCCACCTACACTCTCAAAAGAGACTGGAAGTACTGAGACCAAAATTGACCTCCAAGAGAATTCAGGTGCCATTGAGTCTTCTGTTCCTTATGAGAAGGTAGAAAAGCCTGATTCTGATGCTTTCCCAGACAACAGTTTGTCCGTATTTTCCAATTCATTGTATTAAATTATATTGCGTCTATTATAGTTAGGTATCAGGAGGTAGATAATATGGGTTAACGGCTCAATTGGATATAAAGTTTTAATAATCAGAGATAAGTTATAGTGATGTAGAGGTAAATAAACCATAGGAACACATACCTTTCCTTCCACTCAAAATATAATCGAAGTTGTTTTCTTAAAAATGTTTTCAGATACAAAGTTAAGGTGAGGAAAAAGAGAGGGTGTTAAAATATTGAGTTTCTTGTGGAGTTCAGATGATACTTCTAGGCAGGGAGGGTTGGGGCCAAGAATGTAGTTGCGGGGTATAAGAACAACAAAGATATTCCTTTTCTGAGTGAGAAAATTATGTTTAAGAATAAACTATTTTATCAAATAATTGTAAGAATCAAATATTATATCTTAAATGCACCAAACGAGGAGTTGCACTGTAATAAGATGTGAGATTACTTCACATTATATGATACATAACTAAAACAGAGGCGATGCCAGAAATTTATGTTGGAGGTGAGAATGGGGACTTTGTAATTTTTTCTTGTGTAGGATTGTTACATCTCCTTTAAGAAACTAGTTTCAAATATATATAATTTTTATATAAAAAAGAGTGGAGATGTTCTTATTGGCGTCATTCAAAATAAAAATCACTTAATACCTTCGAAAGAATATATATTTAACTGCCTATATAGAATGCATGTTTAATATATTAATCACAAATTAAGGCTGAAAGTTTTAACTTCTATGCAACGTGTATGAAATTAACGGGCCCTACAGTTTGGAGTTTTAATGTGTTCTGATGGATTTGGGTTTTAACTATAACAATTTTGTAATTTGGCAGTTGGAAATTTCATTGAAGACCAAAAGTTTGAAATTTGTATTAACTCAAGAGTTTCATTTTTATTTGGAAAGAATTTTAATATGTTTGATATTTTGTTTTTAAATTCCAATTGGGCTGTATGCTTATTTTTGTAGGGAGATATTAAGTAAATGAAAAAAGGTAAATAAATGAGAATTGTGACATATGCTGAAATTGTAGTTTTAACTTGAGTATTTATTCTACTAAGCAGGAAAATAGGAAGGCAATGGTTGATTCTGATTTAGAAGCATTATTCTCTGACAGTGGTAGTGTCTTGAACCCGATTGAGGATGTTCATTCTCTACCTTCACTTTCAGAAGAGATTACAAGTAGGAAGACAGAAATTGAACCCCCAGAGAAATTGGGTTCTATTGAGCTTTCTGTTTCTAATGAGGTGGAAGAACCTGATGCCTATATTGTCACGGACAAAAGCCTCAAGTTGGTAAACATTCTCTCCTATGTCTCAGATTTTTTTTTGTGTGTTGATTTTTATTGGATCCATTGTAATCACTAATCAGGAGAGATAATATGGGTTTCCAGCCTAGTTGGATTCACTTACCTTTATCTCCACCCAAACTTTTACTGAATTTGTCTTCTTACATATATGCTTGGACACAATGTTAAGGTGGGGAAAAAGAGAGAGGGAGGCAAGCAAATTAATGAGTTTCAAGTGGAGTCTACATGCACTCCTAGGCAGAGACGGAGCCAAGAATTTAGCTAAGGGGGTGAAAATCCAATCAAAACACAGGCACACACACACACACGTGCATTGCTAAATGCTAATAGTACTCGCAAAAAGAGAATGTTTATGTTTAGTATGCAATAATAAGATGCAGGCTTTTATATTAAAAATTCTCAAAAGTGGGCTTGCACCACAAATGATGTGTAAAAGTTTACTTCACATTAATGTAGTGTTCATATTTGGGTTCACGGGAGAGATCATTTTCTTTCTCAAATTTTGCATGGCCATTATATTTCCTTCATGCTCTGTGTGGAATATATAGCTAATCTCATAGACAATATGCATGTTGACCAGATTGATGACAATTTAAGGCTGAAAGTTCAATTTTTATGTAACCTATAGGAAGTGATGGATAATTTTGTCTGAAATTAAAGTTTTAGTAGTAAATATAAAATAGAAGTCATGATTTGTAAGTTCAAATTTTGTTGAATAGATTTTTTTTTTTGAATTTGTTTTAAGCTGAAGATTTTATTTTTATTTCTTTTTGATTTTAAAAAAAGGTGAAGTAGGGGTTGTTTGCTTATTTACATATATATCAAATAAATCAAAACATAAATAGAAAATTCATGAGAAAAGGGACATTTATTTGACTTGCATCCAGTTATAATAAGCTGCCTCCATTCCAAACTGGCCCTTGATTCATTAAAATTTTAAGACCTGTTGATGATTTCTGTGACAAACTCTTTATTTCAAATGAGATTCTGGTTTCTGACTTGGGTACTTGTACTGAGCAGGAAAATGTCGAGGCCAAGGCTGTTTTTGATTCGGAAACCAAATTCGGTGATGTTGGTGTTGTATTGGACCCAGTTGAAGGTGCTGATCCTCCACCTACACATGCAGAGGAGATTAAAAGTACGGAGACAGAAAATGAAGTCTCTGAAAATTTAGGTTCCTTGGAGTCTTCTGTTTCCATTGAGAAGGAAGAACCTGGTACTAATGGTTCGCATGCAGTTGCTTCTGATGAAAACGACACATATGATGAGGCAGAAGAAGGGAGAAAAGAAGAGGAAGAGAAGATTGCAACTTTGGATAGCTTTGTTGGAAGTTCATATCCAGTTCTGATCCAGAAGGAAGAGCCCACTGATGATGGCGCTCATGTCACTTATGATGATGAAAACCCTGCAAAGAATGATGAAGAAGATAAAGAGGGTTATAGTAAAATTGCAGTTTTAGAAACCTATGTTGAAAGTCCCCTTCCCGTTTCTGTTGCAGATGAGAACGTAGAGCCAGACACTAATGAAATCCCCACCAAGAATGAGGCCAATGAAGAAGAAGATAATGAAACGAACAAGCCAGAAATTGATGATGATAACCTGACAAAGAATGAGGAAGAAGAAGATGAAGAAGATGTCATCATCTCTGCTCAACAGCCAAGAGTAGCAATCCTGGATAGTTCTGAAACTGCAAAGCAAATCATAAAAGAAATGGAGGAAGGCTCATCAAGCACCAGTTATGGGAGTTCGCGCGACTTCCATCAACAAATGGACGGTCAGATAGTTTCTGATTCCGACGAAGAAGAAACTGATGAGGAAAACGACGGCAAGGAGTTATTTGACTCAGCTGCATTGGCTGCCTTGCTAAAAGCAGCAACAGGTGCTTCTTCTGATGGGAACGCTAGCTTCACTTCTCAAGATGGCACAAGGGTTTTCTCCGTGGATCGCCCAGCTGGCCTCGGTTTGTCTGCCACATCTCTGAGACCTGCTCCTGCTCCTGCTCGGTCAACTCGACCTTCTCTCTACAGTTCCTCGGAACTGGCCGTAAGTGAAAATCCAGATAACGAAATGAATGACGAAGAGAGAAAGTTACATGAGAAAGTTGAGGATATTAGAGTGAAGTTCCTTCGCCTTGTTATGAGATTAGGGCACACTCCCGAAGACACTGTAGCTGCTCAGGTTCTGTACCGTCTGAATCTTGCTGAAGGGATGAAGAGAGGGAGGCAAATAGGTCGGGGTTTTAGCATTGAGAGTTACAAAAAGAAGGCCATTCAGCTTGAATCCGACGGTGAAAAGGCAATAGATTTCTCTTGTAACATTTTAGTACTCGGGAAAACAGGAGTCGGAAAGAGTGCTACTATAAACTCCATTTTCGGCGAAGAGAAGTCTAAAACCAGTGCTTTCATACAAGCAACATCTGCAGTGAGGGAAATTTCGGGTGTAGTTGATGGGGTAAAAGTTCGAGTTTTGGATACTCCTGGTCTTAAATCCTCAGTAATGGACCAAGCAACAAATAGAAAGATTCTAGCATCAATAAAGAAGTACACGAAGAAATGCCCACCTGATATTGTTCTCTATGTGGATAGGCTTGACACCCAGACTCGAGATCTCAACGATTTGCCTCTTCTGAACTCTATTACGAGTGCTTTGGGTTCTTCCATTTGGTTCAATGCTATTGTTGCTCTTACCCATGCTAGTTCTGCTCCCCCCGAAGGGCCTAATGGAGCTCCATTGAGCTATGAGGTTTTTATTGCTCAAAGGTCTCACGTGATTCAACACTCAGTTCGGCAGGCAGTTGGGGACATGAGGTTGATGAACCCGGTGGCTTTAGTTGAGAACCATCCTTCCTGTAGGAAGAATAGAGAAGGAGAAAGAGTTCTTCCCAATGGCTTGAGTTGGAGACCTCAGATGCTTCTATTATGCTACTCTTCAAAGATTTTGTCAGAAGCTAATTCGCTGTTGAAGCTTCAAGAACCCAACCCGGCACGGCTATTTGGGTTACGCTTTCGGACCCCACCGCTTCCGTACTTGCTGTCAACACTCCTGCAGACCAGACCCCACCCAAAGCTTTCTAGTGATCAGGGTGGCGACTACGGTGATTCTGACATTGATGTTGATGACTTCTCTGATGCGGAAGAGGAAGAAGAAGATGAATATGACCAGCTCCCGCCATTTAAGCCCCTCAAGAAATCACAATTCGCGAAGCTAACCAAGGAGCAAAAGAGAGCTTATTTTGATGAGTATGACTACAGGGTTAAACTCCTTCAAAAGAAACAGTTGAAGGATGAGATTAGAAGGCTGAAGGAGATGAAGAAGAGAGGAAAAGTTGGAAGGGACAACAATGCAGATTTTAATGAAATGGGTGATGATTTTGATCAAAATGGTGCTCCAGCACCTGTTGCAGTCCCTTTACCTGATATGGTATTGCCGCCTTCTTTTGACTGTGATTTACCCACATATCGCTATCGGTTCTTGGAGCCGAATTCACAACTTCTGACCCGACCCGTGTTGGACACACACGGATGGGACCATGACTGTGGATACGATGGAGTCAGCCTTGAGCAGAGCCTTGCCATTGCCAGCAAATTCCCTGCTACGGCTGCAGTTCAAATAACTAAAGACAAGAAGGAGTTTAATATCCATTTAGACTCCTCGGTTTCAGCCAAGCACGGGGAGAACGGGTCGACTCTTGCCGGGTTTGACATCCAATCCCTCGGGAAACAAATGGCTTACATTCTCCGCGGTGAAACCAAGTTTAAAAACTTTAAGAAGAACAAGACCACGTGTGGGATCTCTGTAACTTCTTTGGGTGAGAATGTGGCGACTGGGCTGAAGGTAGAGGACCATCTTTCAATAGGAAAGCGGGTGAGTTTAGTGGCTAGCACAGGTGCAATACGCTCACAGGGCGTTGTGGCTTATGGTGCAAATCTCGAGGCAAGGCTCCGGGAGAAGGACTATCCAATTGGCCAGGCAGTTTCAACCCTGGGCTTGTCTTTGATGAAGTGGCGGGGTGATTTGGCGTTGGGGGCAAATTTGCAGTCTCAGGTGAGTGTTGGGCGGAGCTCGAAGGTGGCAGTTCGAGTTGGACTGAACAATAAGCTTAGTGGGCAGATTACTGTGAGGACAAGCAGTTCAGAGCAGCTACAGCTGGCACTTTTGGGGATTATTCCTGTTGCATTATCTGTGCTTAGGAACATATGGCCTGAGGAGTCCGAGTTCGATCACTAGAGTTTATCTTTTATATTTCTTCGTTGGCATTAATTAGTATTTGAGACGATATCGGATTTAGAGATCTTGAAGTTGAGTTGTTTTTTTAGTGTTAATGTCATTGTTATGTTTTGAATAATGTAGTACTTCATTATGGGATTCTGTTTTAAGCAATTATTTTTGTTGGTATATTACTGTTTCAGAACTGAAGAACTTTCGGTGTCATAATTAGGATAAGAAGTTCTATATTTTTTACTGTGTTTATTCGACTCAGCGATAGAGAAGGGCTTCCTTTCTGTATAATGTCTCCTCTGTATGAATTTAGAATCTTGCTGAGAGGTTGTATACGTAGCTTCTTTCAGTAGTGAAATACCTGATCAGTTTTGTCTTAGTCATATTTTGAAGATGTGTTTTTCGGGCAGTGAACTTCTGGAGAAATAAAACATGGTGTGTGCAACAATAATTCCAAATCTAGGGCTTGAGGTCTGCTTTCTTTGTTGTATTGCAATGGTATTTTTTCCTTTTTTCAACCTTATAGTTGGTCAGAAATCAACTTGGATGATCATCGTGTTCAGTCAGCAGAGTTTTTCAAGAGTCTGTCTATTTGGATTCTTTAGTTCCTATGAAAATTTGTAGTTGATTCATCCCAATATGTGAGGATTGTGCAAACCATTTGCACTGGTAGATAAATTGAGTTTCCACTGAATTTATGTTTTTTTTGATCGTAAAAGGTTGGTAATTGTCCTCCCGTGTTTTATTAAAAAAATTTAACAAAACAAACAACCAAAAATAAGGCTTACGAAGTTCAGATCCCAACAGGCTGGGTTCTGGAATTCATACACCTCAACCAACAAACAAAAATACAACGAAATCTAGTCCTACTGATCGGCTACCTCTGCCAGAACAACTTTTTCGTGTCACTTTAGGCTCACTCTCTCACTCAGTTCCTCGCTTGTACACCGTTTATCCTCTCCAACTATCGTGCGCTCTCCCTCGTCGCCCCCAACAGTGACCCATACGACAAGTGTAAGCACCATATTAGAGACCTCGCAGGCACTCCACAAATCTGACATCTCCATGTCAAGATTGAGTCATCGTTCTCACCTCCTCACTTCACCCTCGATGACTCTCACCGCAACCTCGTAACGAGGGTAGACGTCGCACTTGACCCCTGCGAGCCCTCTGACATGAAAAAACCAAAAACACCCCTCACTTTAACCAACCAAGATCAAAGTAGAACCCAAACTATAAAATTGCCCGACAAATCTCGCCTACACAAATTAGGATACATTTTGTTACTAATTGTAAGTCGGTTGTAATTTGGATATTAGGGACAAGTTCACTGAATTTATTGTTATGTTGAGTTTATTGATATGTTAAATAGTGAATCATGTTTCATTCCAAATGAAGTTCCAAATGCAATTCCCAAGTGCAAAGAAATGTTTTCCTCTTTGATTGTATGTTACATATCTCACTAATGGAACATGACGGCCTTATGGTCAACTGTACATTAAAAAAAAAGTATAAAGTAAATGCAAGATTCTGTTCATTGCAATTTGAAAATAGACTGGGCTTTAACTTTAGTTGCAACTTGGGTTTTTCTTGAAGGAATCTTGTAACTACGCTTTAAAGTAGAGAATTTCCTAACAAAATTTGTCTTGTAACTGTACTTCCAACTTCATTTGCAATGAATCGAATATACACCAATTGAACTTTGTTTGGTAGCCGAGAAGGCTACAGCTTTAACCAGAGGCTTGCAAGTCTAGTTTCATAATTGGATCTAATGTATTTATACGGCAGCGGTGTAGCCCTTGTTCCCTCTGTTCATAATTTTAGTTCATATTCATCGACAACCAAACAAGAGTCGATGAAATTTTTTTATCATATCGTTCTTAAGTACTAGTAAGGAGAAAGAGTGATCAATTATTAAGTACTAGTAATCTGTACGTGATATCGTTCATATTTTTTTAAAAAAATTATATAGTAAAAATTATATAGTAAATAATAAGACGTAATCTGGTCTCGAATCTCAGACTTCTCTTTACTTATCACATGTTATTTATAAATTATTCATAGTGGCATAAACTTTTATTTTATATGAGTGATACTTTTGTAAATAATTATATCGTAAATAAATTTGAACTTTAATGATATTAAAGGTAACTAACATCAGTTAAGTAAATGAATGGTTAATATATTCTCACTTAAAAATGAATGGTTGAAATTAGATAGTTGAATGAATGTCGAAAAATTACAAGTTGTTTACAAATGACAACCAACTCTCAATGACAACCAACCTTATACTGTCAATTAATTAATTGTTTTCTATTTGGAGCTATGCCAACTGCTCGTTCCATTCATTTTTCGTTGTTGTTGAAAAAAGCCATTCGATTACTGGTCCTTTACAATGTGGACTTTGAATTTCAAAGGGGATACAATATGAAGTCCAAAGCATGTTAAATGAATGAGTTTTTAACATGTTCCCCTAACAAATATGATAATATATATATACCACTTATAAATGTATATTTTTGTTTATACCCTTAATAATTTGAAATTTTTTTTTTGGAGGGAAAAGTGTGGTTCGAACCAGGGACTCTGGATTCGAGCCGCCACTCAATTACCCACCCACCCAATACCAATCAGGACATTGCTTGTTGGTTTGGGCTTTATTTCATATGTATCTCTATGTTAGATATCACTAAGTTAACCATGATGTTATCCTTACGAGACAAATAGAATCAAATTAAAAGATCACATTAGACAATCAAATAATAAAAAATTTAAGAGTTTTAAGAAAAATAAATGAGAAAACTTATAATCTATCATTAAAAAAAAAGATTGATGAAAATTTTGAAAGAATATGCAGTTTTCAAAGATGCACAGTATGCAGATGACACTCTCATTTTTGGGAACGGGATCAGGACATAAACAATTTGTTTTAAAGGAGCTCTCTATTGCTTTGAAGCTTGGTCAGGTTTAAGGATTAATTTCTACAAGAGCGCATTGATCCCGATTGCCCTTTCCGAAGAAGAAGCAGAATCTCACGCTACCATTCTTAATTGTATGAGGGAAAATTTTCCAATTACGTATCTGGGTTTGCCGCTCAGACCAGGGAAGCTTACAAAGTCTGACTGACTCCCCATTATTGACAGAGTGGAGGACAGACTGGTAGGTTGGAAAGGAAAGTCTCTCTCCCTCGGGGGAAGAATGGTCCTTATTAACTCTGTACTGTCTAATTTGCCCATTTACTACATGTCGTTCTTTGAACTGCCTAAGTGGGTGATCCAAAGGATTGACCGCATCCGCAAGGGTTTTCTATGGAAAGGCTATGATACGAATGGGGGCGGATACCACCCGATCAAATGTAACATCCTGATTTTTTCAATTAATCAATGTAAAGTTTTCTATTATTTTTTCACGTGTTTTGCACGTGTAAATTTAATATGTGTATTTTAGCTTTAAAAATATTTCTTATAGCATGAATAAACATTCTTCTCTTTTAATTAAAGCCTATTTTAATCTCTAGGCCTAATAGTCAATTCTAGCCCACTTAATTAAATTAATTTATTTAATTAGAGAGCCCATGGTCTTTAACCTACCTAATTGGCCCATTAGTTATTTTTAATAAGAATTAATACAACTTGTAGTGTAGACTTAATCAAATAGTAAATAATTTAACATTTTAATGTACAACTAATTTTGTAATGTGCATAGTGTGACACGTGCTTCGCACAAGCACGTGGATGAGTGAGGGAAGACTTGGCCGGATTGTGCATGGAGTGGGGAGGATGGAGAGTGTGGTGAGAGTGGTTGTGTGATCATGGGTAGTTTTTCTAACTCCTAAATGCATCCTAGCCTCTCATCTAAACTCATCTCAACCCTTCATTTGAGCTTGAGTTGTGTATAAATATCCCTCCCTCATCTTCTTCGTGGCTTACACTAGAAAATTTACAAGAGAAGAGAAAAGAAAAGAAACAAATTGTGAGGAAAAGATTGAGAGTTGTGTGAGAAAAAGATTGAGAGTTGTGTGTGTTGTGATCTCTTGCAACTATTGGAGGCCGGCCTACATCAAGAGGAGAAGGAAGGAGCTTAGGTTCACTCTAGCAAGGAGGAGAAGCCTCAATTTGGTGGCACAAACTAGGAGGAGAGGAACCATTCGTGCGTTCAAGGGGTTTCTTAGGAGTTTCTTTAAATTGTGAATATGCTAGAAACAATAGGAAAAGTTTGCTTGTACTTGTTTGAAGAAACTAGTAAGAAAAGAAACTTTAGCTTATCTACATCAAAAATTAATAAAATAAATTGAAATGTGTTAATTAAGACTTGTTATGATGCTTGGTTAATATAGTGGCATGCTAGATTGATGAAACATGAAAATCTGCATATGAATGAGTTGTAGAATGCAATATGTGAAAAATTGTGCCTATGAATGAATTATGGATTTCAAACTAATATTCATGGATTACGAAATAGATTGATTTGTGGTAAAAAGTGTGTTTTTAATTGCCATATGTTAGTAATATTGTAGTCACTAGATTATCATCCATGTTACCTCTTGAAACATAAGAAAATAATTAGTTTGTGAAATAGGACTAATTTAAAGAGCGTGATTTTGGTAAAGAATGAAAAAGAATAATTGTAGGAACACATTTGTGAATGAAAGGAGAATATGTTGATAAATGATTCTTCTAAAAAGAAATTCTTCTATGTCGAAATGGTATTCATGACCCACTTCTTCAACGAACTAAAGAAAATAGTCTACGACGTGTAAAAATGAGATTTTTGACAATCTAATAAAATGTAAGTTACTGTTTTTTTGAAGAAACAATACAATGGAAAAGATCTAGAATTTATAAGTATAAATAAAGTGAGAAAAATCGAGTTTGCTAAAAGAAGAACTAGTTTCAGTGCAGTCTATACAAAAACATTTTTATCAATTCCTATACTGGTTAGTCACTCAGACCTACTGGTCTTTGGGTGTGCTTTGGGTGCGTTACTGTTCATGAGCGGAGCTGTTGGTCTGGGTTCGAGTCTTGTGAGAGACTATGTTCTTTTTTTAAAATCTGATTTTTATTCAAAACCGAAAGCCAAAACTTAAATATATAATAAGTTCTCTATATAGCAGTTAGTCACTCCGGCCTTACTAGTCGACATGTGCGATTTGGGGTGGTCACTATTCATGAGGGGGGGGGGGGGGGTGTGCGTGCGTTCGAATTCGGCCTTTGTCCACTTTTTGGAAAATTTGATTTTTTTTTTCTTTCTATTTTGTTATTTTTTAAAAATAGTTTTTAAGTGTATACAAATTGAGAAAAATTATTAGAATTCTTCTAAAAATACCTAGACTTCATGAAAATTATTTGTACGATATTTGGCTTATTATAATGAGAATTAGAAGCATTTTTTGAGAAGAAGGGATTAATAAAGTTTCTTAGAATATGATTATTTGCAATTAAAGACAACAAATATTTTTTGGACATAGAGAAATTTTGTGCAGAGTTCTAAAATGAGATTTTTAATATGGGAAAATGGAGTAAGATTAAATATGAAATGCTGTTTAATAATCCAAATTGTGCATGGAAAATGAAGTGAAAGAAACATGATGAAATATGAATATGATACTCTCATTTTAATGAACTTGAAAAGAGAATTGAGACTAGAATTTTAGCTAAGTCCTTACATCGGCATAAATAAAATATTTGAAAGAGAAATGTGATGATAAATGACCAAGTTTGGGTCATGGTTAATGATTGATGTTTAAGACCGATGTAGAGGCAACACTAATTCTAGAGTATTGATTTTATTCATGATTCAATTATCAAAGGATTAGACACGTAGTGGAGATGTGATGAAAGTAAGAGAAAAACACAAGTATGAGGGCCTCGGATCTACAGTGTGAGAGTATTCATAGGTTTCCTGCTTGATGCTTCATGTCATGGATGGATACATCTTCGTAATTATCGGGACTGTGACGATGCTTGTGGGGTGTGTGGTGACTACGTAGTGCCATCGTTCCATAACAGAGGCAAATTATACATAGGCTCTGCATGATGCGTCATATCACGAAGTGGGATTTCCCTTCAGACTGTCTAGGCATGGGCTCGTAACTCATAGGACATCTAGGATACTTACCGTAGTTACCGTAGTAGTTTAAGTCATAGCGAGGGATCCAACTCTACAAGATAAAGAACGATTAAGGGCTTGCCCTCGGATCTATGTAGTATGGGATACATAGAATCCGAACAAGTGCGCATTAGTGTCATCTAATATAAATAACTGCATTAAAGACTAAGTGCACATTCACACACGACATCAATAAGATAGTCCCCCTTAGCTTTGTTTGTGACAAGTGTGTGCTTTCTAAGTAAGAGAAATTGATGTATTATATCCTAGCATCAGTTGTATGCAACTGACGTGCCCACAGTTTCTATGAAGGATAAAGTGATAGACAAGACTAAAGAGTGAATGCTGCTTAAAGAAATGTTCAAGTTGTTGTTTAATTCATGTATCATGTTGTAATTTATAATTCCGTTGCGTTGATGTAATCATTGTTGTATAAAAGTTTTTAATTCCTTGTAAAATTGTACAAACTGAAGTGTAAAGATCCTGTGGAACTTCGAATTCAGTCATATTTGGAATTCGGAGTGTTACATCAAATGGGGTATTGCATGCATGAAAAAGAAGCATGGCGGTATCATCAATTTGAGAGACATGAACCTTGCTCTCCTGGGAAAATGGTGGTGGAAGGTGTTCCACCCTAATGGCGAAGGCTGGCAGGAGTTCGTTTAACCCTACCTTCGGGGGAATGGTACGGGAACTTTAGGCTTTCAGGTAGGGTCCAAAGTTTCCCAGTTCTGGAAAGGGATTGTAAACGCCAGTGAGCCTTTCAGTTCGGCAGTTACTTCGGCTATTGGCAATGGTCGGTCCACCAGATTCTGGTGGGATAGGTGGTGCGGTGCCCACACCCTTAAGGAGAATTTTCCAGACCTGTATGAGCAGACGACCCTTCCGAATGCCTCCGTGGCTAAGATGTGGAGGAGGGGAACTTGGAAACCGTCATTCTGAGTCGATCTCAGTCCAGGGTTACAACAACGACTAACTGAACTCCAAATTTACATTGCACGAAACGGGGCGAATTGCGCTCAAGACCTTGACCAAATGCGTTGGGGACTCGAGACCAAAGGGTCTTTCACTGTTAGGTCTCTTTATCATCGTATTCACTTCCGAGGCTGTAAACCCAGTTGGGCACATGTGCTATGGAAAACCAAAGCACCCCTTAAAGTTAGGGTCTTCCTCTAGCTAGTTCTCAATAATGTCATCTTGACCAGAGAGAACCTTGCCAAAAGACAATCCCAGATCGCGACCAACTGTGGATTTTGTAACTTCCATATGGAGTCACTGAATCATCTCTTCATTGACTGCCAACGGAGTAAGGCAACGCTAGTTGAGGTTCTACGGGCCTTAGGTACATGTGACTACCCTAACACATACGAGCGTCTGTGTGTTGGCCCCATATTTGCCTCTAAACGCCATGAAATGAATGATGCATGGTACATCACCATCGCGACCACTACTTGGGTTTTATCGCTAGACAGAAATAATTTTTACTTTCGTGCTTTATGTAATAGTATTTCTGGTAATCTTACTCATATCATGCATCATATTTCATTTTGGACTACAGCAGCTGCTACAGGGGAGAAAGGGAGGATTGTCAGTCTTCCAGGTGGACGAGTATGATGAAAAGGAGGTCGAGTTCGGTCTGACACTTGACTGAGAGGGGCATGGGTCCCTAGATACTAATCTGTGGCAGGTTGCGGTTGGGAGGGCTACTTTTGTTTACATCTAGCTCTATTTGTACCTGTCTTTTGTACTGTGGGTAGTACTTTTGGATTAGCCCACCCTCCAGAGCGATGTTGGAGGCTTATGTTTTATTTTCTGCATTGTAGTTATCTGTACTCTCCATCGGTCCTCCGGGGATGTTTTATTAACTTCTTATTAATGAAACAGGGTGGAGTTATTCCACATTTTACTTAAAAAAAAAGATGCACTGTTAGTTTGTCCATTTATTGAAAAAAATGAAAAAAATTTGAGAAAAGTTAATGACTCTCTATTGGATTAACAATTACCTGGATTTACAAGATGAAAAATATAAAGTTTGAATGGTAGAGAAGAGAATATTTCAGTCATTTTTCATCAAGTCCATTAAAAAAAATTGAAAATTCTCCATTGTTTTGAGTTTTTTTTAACTAAAGGGATAATTAAGAGATGTGGTATATATTATTGGGGACAAATATGAAAATACATATTTGTGAGGGGCATACATGATATTCACGTATTTGTTAGGGACATATATGTTAAAAACCCATGAATGAATATGCCTTCAATACCCTTCCGGTTTGATAACCGTGTGCACGAAGATCAGGCAGAGCAAATGGGAAGGAGGTCCGCACACAGAGTCATATACTTTAAGCCTTCAATACCCTTTCGTTTTAGTTTTATTGTTCTTTTCTTTCTAAGCCCTGCCTCGCTATTCCTCCTCTTCACATAACCTGCTTGGATAGGTATCGACATGCGAATGTTTGTGTCCTTCTAGATTATGAAGACCTGCTCGGATTTTTCAAAGACAACAACTACAATGGAAGGGTTTTATAATCACTTTTACCTTGAAACTGCTTCTCTCACTGTTGCTGCTAATTTTGGTGTGAGAGCAAACAGATAATTTATGAATTATTCTGAAAAGATTGATCTGATCAGGAAAAGGTTGGTGGAGGCTCAGAGCAGGCAGAAGAGCTATGCAGACAACCGGAGAAGGGACCTTGAGTTTGAGGAAGGTGACTTCGTCTTTCTGAAAGTATCGCCCAGTAAAGGTGTGATTCGATTTGGCAAAGGCGGGAAGTTAGCCCCAAGGTTTATAGGCCCGTATAAGATATTGAAAAGGATCGGGAAAGCTGCTTACCGGCTTGAGTTATCGGAAGAGTTATCTCAGGTGCGCAATGTCTTTCATGTGTCTATGCTAAGAGGTTATATTCCAGATCCAAGTCATCATTTGCCTGAAGAGCCGGAAGGTTTGCAATTGGATCTCAATTACATCGAGTCTCCTATCGAGATTGTTGATTATCGACAGAAAGTCTTGAGGAATAAGACGATACCGATGGTCAAGGTAGTCTGGAGAAACCATCTGGTTGAAGAGGCTACTTGGGAGTCTGAGGCGAGGTTGTTGAGGGATTATCCTGAGCTTTTTGCTTGATTTGTATTTTGTGTTTTCTTTTGCTTGTTGTGAGTGTTTTGTTTCTCGCTCTTGACTGTAGTTCCGGGGACGGAACTATTCTAAGGAGGGAGTGTTGTAATACCCTGATTTTTATTTATAAAAATTATTATTTTGTATTATTATTTTTGTACGTATTGTGCACGTGCAATTTTGCAGTATAAAATTTTATAATTATTTTCATTGCATAGACAAATGAGTATATATATATATATGTCTTTTCTAATTTTTTTTATTAAAGCCCATTTTTCATTAATAAACATAAGTTTCTTTTATAGCCCAATTTAATTTATTTTTTGTAAACTAATTTGGCCCATTAAATAAAGGCCCATGAGTTATGTTCTCTTTTAAATACAACTTGTAATGTAGACAATTTTTTAGATTATTTTTATAAAGAATAAAATGTACAACTTTTAAAATGGGGGACTATTGAATGCACGTGCATTGCACGTACGCGTGTAGTGTGCACTACATGTTTGGTCGGTTTTGAATGGGAGGGAAAGGAAAAGAGAAGTGGAGTTGTGGGAGGTAGTTTTTGTGATCATGGTTGGTTACTACAACTTCCCCTTAAATCCTAGCCTTTGGTCCTTAACTCCTAGATTAATCTTAGCCCTTTTTTTGTCCCAAAATTTAGTATAAATACCCCCCCTAGTCTAGTTATTCTTGCACTCTTCATTCTCCAAACCTATAGTAAAAAAATACAATTATTAGTAGTGAGTTATTAGTAGGAAGTGAGAATAAAAGATTGAGAGAGTGGGTTTTGTGTGTGCTTGCAATAAGGAGGCCGGCTACTAGGAGCTCTCGGGTTGCACTTGGAAGGCTCGGTTTGCATTCAAGGAGGAGGAGGAGGAGGAGGAGCGCTCGTTTGGCAAGCTCGAGAAGGACTCTTTCGTTTAGGAGGTGTTGTGAATCTTTCTCTCCAAATAAGGTAGGTTGGTTTTCTATATTTCTAATTAGATACCATGTTAGGGGTGATTGAAATGATAATGCATAAAAGATACTAATAAGAATACGCTTAATTGGAAAAAAGGACTTGCTAGTTGACTAAATTAATTGCTTGATAGATTGCATGTTATCTTGTCATGAATCTTAAGTTGTATGCGAATCGTTTTGTAGTGATGGAATATATGAATTAGAATTGTTGTTAATATCAAAACTAAGTACAAAATGCTAGTAGATGAAATTGTTTGTTTTGTGAGTTTAGTTGGACTTTCGTGATATTGTTTAGAATGAATAAATTATAATATGTTTTGGGTTTATGAAAGAGGGAAAAACAGGAAATTGATGTAAGAAATTTTTGTACCAAGTTGTGTTCGAGAAATGTCAAATGAATTATGAAAAGAGTAGTACACAAATTTAAATTATATTTGGAGAATTGAAAAACCCCGCAGTAGAGTCGACTGGCCATATGCAACGGTCGACTGCCCTGATCATTGATTCTGAGTTGAAAAATATCGCAGGACTGCCGACTTACTACATTTAACAGTCGACTTCCCTGACCTCCTTAATTTCGGAATTTTGCATTTTTTGTGGAACAGCCGACTGACCATATTCGACAGTCGACTTTCCCGAAGCTTCAAGTAAATCTGCTTTATTTTGTGAGAAAATTCCTATGACGTGTGGCCTAGTATAGATGAGTACAACCTATGAAAATTTATTTGGAGTTATTGGACTAAAATAAAATGTATTTGAGGTGAAATTGTACTCGAAACTATTGTTTTCTTATAATTATAATTTCGTAAAAATGTGGATTTTCATGAGGTGATTAATGTAAATGTTAAAAAGCAAAATTGATGGAAGGAAAATATAATTGTGAAGTTTTTATATGTGTTATTCTTATTAAAGAATAGTGTGACAATAGTGAGGTTGTGAATATTCACTTTGACTAGATATTTGTGATATGATTTTAAATGTGGAAATAAATGTTGGTTATGAAATGCATGATAGATAATTGAACTTCATGTATGATTATTGACTCATGAAAAGATTGGGAATGATGTGATTGAAAAAGAGAAATGTTCTTGAGTATGACAACTCAGATTGTGAATTTCTGAATTGAAATTGAGAATTAGGGTGTAGCCAAAACTCACACCGGCAAGTGAAAAGTGATGAGATATGATAATTGAAATTGAAAAGACCAAGTTTGGGTCAGAGAGGGCTAACCCTAAGAAATTGATTTTGTTCATGATTTCATTAAATTAAGGATTAGTACATAGTGAAGAGGTGGTGAATGTGAGAGAAAAACACAAGTTTGAGGGCCTTGAGTCTACGATGTGGGTGTGATTCACAGTTTGTCTTCACGATGCGTCGTGACATGACGTGGGCACTACTCCAGAATTATCGGGATCTTGGCGACGCTTGTGGGGTGTTTGGTGACTGCGAGAGGATCGTGTGCCATGAAGGAGGCTGAATTGTCCATAGATAGTCTTCACGATGCGTTGTGACATGACGTGGGATTCCCCTCCAGTGTTTTTGTACATGAGCTCATACTCATAGAACATCTAGGATACTTACCGTAGTTACAGTAGTAGATTAAGTCATGACGAAGGATTGAACCCTACAATATGAAGAACGATTAAGTGACTTGCCCTCGGACCTATGTAGTATGGGATGCATAGAATCCGAACAAGTGTGCATTAGTGTCATATAATATAAATAACTGCATTAAGGACTAAGTGCACAATCACAACACGACATCAATAGGGTATTCTCCTTAGTTTGATATGTGAACAAGTTTGTGTTTGTTAAATATAGAAAATCAATTATACTGTTTCCGGCATAGAGAGGATGGCCGTGTATAATATTCGTCGGTTGAATAAACTGACATACCCATAGTTTTGTATGCAGGTAAATGGCATGAAAAAGATTAAAGAAGAACTGATGCTTAGAGATTATTCAAATGTTGTTGTACTTTTATATAAATATTGTAAATTTGCTTCCGCTGTAAAATGTAAAGTGTAAAGATTTCTTGTAACTCTGATGTAAAGTGAAAAGTTTTAAATTCCTTGTAAAATTGTACGAAAGAAGTGTAAAGATCCTGTGGAATCTCGAATTCAGTTGTATTTTGGAATTCGGGTTGTTACATCTCTGGCCTGCGCAACACTTGCTTGAGGGGTTAGTCGGTAAGAAAGACTACTGAGTGGGCCTGGAAGTATGGGCCGAGCTTGCAAGCAGCCATGATCAGCGCGTAGGTCATCTTCTCTATTTTTGAGTAACAGAGTTTGGCATCCCCGATGACTTTACTTACGTAGTAGTTCAGTCTTTGGGCCTTGTCCTCCTCCCTTACCAAGACGGTGCTGAGGGTCTAATCTGAGGTGGCAAGGTAGAAGTAGAGCACCTCCCCTGGCTTGGGCTTGCTCAGGAGCGGGGGATTGGCTAGATACGCCTCGTGTTTCTCAAAGGACTCCTACTGTGGTCATCCACACTCAAAGCCTTTCGCCCCTCTTAGGGCCTTGAAGAATGGGAGACACTTCTCCCCTGACTTGGAGAGGAAGCGTCCGATGGCGGCGATGCGCACTGTAAGTCTTTGGACTTTGATGTTGGATGGGGGATCCATGTCCAAAATAGCTCGGATCTTCTTCAAGATAACTTCTATTCTCTTTTGGCTGACCATAAACCCTAGGAATTTGCCTGACGATACGCCAAAGGCACATTTGGATGGACTGAGTCTCGTATTGTGCTTCCGTAAGACGTCGAAGGTATCCTAAAGGTCAGTCACATGGTCTTTTTTACTGAGGCTCTTCACCAACATATCGTCTACATAGACTTCCATATTCCTACAGATCTGTTTCTTGAAGACCATGTTGATGAGGCATTGATAAGTAGCTCCGGCATTCATTCGCCTAAACGGCATGATGCGGTAACAAAAGAGGTCTTGATCAGTGGTGAAAGAGGTCTTTGAAATGTAGGGGGGGCATTCTAATCTGATTGTACCCTGAGAAAGCGTCCATAAAGCTTAAGAGCTCATGACCGGACGTAGCGTCCATCAAGGCATCGATACTGGGAAGAGGAAACGGGTCTTTCAGACACTCTTTGTTCAAGTCTGTGAAGTCAATGCAAATTCTCCACTTACCATTGACCTTCTTTATCATTACTACATTAGCGAGCCATTCAGGTTAACTGACTTCTTGGATGAACCGGGCCACTAGGAGTTTATGTACTTCTTCTTTGATGGCTTGTTGTTGATCAGGGGTGAACGCTTTTGCTGGAATGGCTTGGCTTCAGTGTAACCCCCATTCCAGACAATAAATATTTTCCATGTATTTTCTATAATTTAATTTTTTATAAATTTATTTTTCGCTAAATACATTAAAGATATTTCATTACAGTGTTTTCTAATCGAAAATTTTCATTCATTTTGAATAATGGTGTATTTTAATCTTACTTCCCATTTCTTATTGATTGACTATTTATATTTGAGCCTAAATCAAATATATTATAGTTGGATTATTTTAATAAAATTGTTAAACCTAGATACTATTTTGTTGTATGATTTTATTATTGTTATGATTATAATTATTAATTGTTATTTCTTGATTATTTAATTAAAATTCATCTATTGAATTATTTTATTATTGTACAGGATCTGATTTTCTTGGCGAACCACAATGTATTTTCAAGCCCAATTTACATTCTATTCATTTGTATTATTTATTTACTTATTTGGATTTAAATTTTTGTTCACGAAATTCTTTGTTCTTCTTGATGAACTATTTTCTTGTTGATCATATTTTTCTTTTAATTAATTGTGTGTATTTTATTTGAACCCTATGGTCTTTAAACCCATCTCTTGTTGAACCCTAAAATCCAATTGCAATTTTTCTTGACCCAAAACCGCTAACCCAACATGTAACTCCTGTATCCAATTTTTTGTATTTTGTAATGTATTTCTTTTCTTCTAGTGTATCCTATCTATTTGTACTCTTTTTCTTTCCCGAACTATGTATTTGTTCTTCTATCCCTATACATATTCATCTATTGTTTGTCAGTTGTGATTTGACCTTTTGTGATTCATTTGTCTGCCAATTTATCTGTCTCTGGATGATTTATTGTTTCTGATCTATTGCATTTCATGGCCTAATTGCTTATTTATTTGATTTTGCCTTATTGGATCTGGTTTCTAACCAGTTACCCTATTTTGAACCCTTCTACCCATCCTATTGGATCCTAAACCACTACCCAAAACCATCTTCTTTGAACCAGTCTTCCCCAGATATTTCTTCACGCTCTCTTTCTGCTGACAAGCAGATCACGTCTCCCCCATCTTCTCTTGATTCTCCAAATCCCTACTTACCAAAATCTTTCATTATAATCCCCAACAAAATTTGTTACTCCTATCCCTAATTGCTATCTCCTAAACCCTAACCCGAATTCACTATCTCTCTCTCTCCCCTACCCTGCATCCTGCCGGCTACCCCCCCGTCGCCATTGCACCCTCCGACTGCCGACCTTCGCCGCCGTGCCCCCGCTGTGCTGCCCTCCTCCCGAGCGTCGCATGCCAGCCCTCTCTTCTCCCCTTCTCCTTTTCCAAAGCCGACCAACAGCAACAGCCAGCGCCAGTGCCAGCAGCAGCTAGCACCACGCCAGCAACCTCAGCTACGTGCCCCCTCGGCCTACCACTCCGGTCGTCGTGCTGCCTTGCCACCGTCGTCCACCCTCACAGTGCACATCCCCCGACTATCCCTCTCTCATTGTGTTCACGTGTTGGATCTCGAGTATTGGGTTCGTGTTATAGTGTTCGTGTTGTTCGTGATCATCTTGCTCGTCTCGTTCATGTTCCGTTGTAATGTGTTCGTTTCCGAGAATCTATTCCCATTATTCTCATTCTCTCATCAGATCCGTCGACTATCTAAGGCAAGTAACTTGTATTATTTTTGTTGTATATAGAAGTACAAAATACCGCCTGTAGTGTCACTTTTGTTTCTAGATTCGTTATCATGAAAAACTCTTGTAGATATTGACCTTATTTGTTGATCCATTCGTTGTTTCTATCCTTCATCATATTTGTTACACACACGACATGAAATAAATTTAGACCTAATTAAACTCTTAATGCATGTATGTATGTTGTTGGTGATTCCATGATATGTTGTACACTCGTTGCATGCTTGGTGTGTTAGTTGTAGTATCTTGTGGTAGACTTGTTTAAGACCCATACCATGTTGTTTTGGACATCTATTATACCATGTTTTGTGTTTTGTTATAATTTGGATTTGTTGCATATGAACTATTTGATTTAATGCATAAGGAGGGATTTCTGTTTTTACTGCTGCCCTATTTTGTTTCAGTATTTTAGACCTTGTTGAGGTTAGTATCAAATTAATTTGTGAATATAAACCGTACACCCTGTTGTCTATTTTCCAGAATTTTCGATAGATCTCAGTTTCGCTATGAGTTATTGCTGTTTTGCTGTAGATGTGTTGAAAATTCCAGATTCTGTTTTATGTGATTTCCGTGTAGTTATTCATTTTTAAACTGATGTTAAAGGTAAGATTTGTATCTAATATTCTTCTGATTATGAATAGAGTTGATTGGGACTAACCCCTAATTTTTGTGGATTTAATTAATGACTTTTATAAATTATTCCATACTTGTGAACAAACTACTATATTTCCCAAACTGCATGCTGTTTAGTAAAGAACCATATTTTCAACCTGATTCCAGTTGCTCTCGATTAAAACTTTGTGAAGATAAAATATAGCCTAGTGTATCTATTTTACAACCTTTTTGATGGATTTGGATTTTGAGTTATACTTTGTAATCCATCGCAGTTTTAGTACTGCTGTGTCTAAGGTTTCAGTTTCACAAACTTGCTGTATCTTGCTGTTTTCCGAATTTACTTGACTATGTTATCTGAATTGGAATATTATGGATGATACTAGACATTCTAGGGAATACCCCAGAGTTTTCTTAGATTTAATCAGTAAGTTTTTATGCAATTTTCATGCTTATGAGTACAACCTTGTGATTTCTAGCTGATCATGATTTCTGTATCTAATTCTGTTTTGAGCCCTATTTCTTTGGTTATTATATGACTTATATATATGTGCTGGATTTGGCCAAGAGTCTATTTTCTAAATTTTCTGACGGATCCAGATTTGCATGTCTGTGGAAACGAAAATCTCAGATGTGGTACAATAGTGTCTTGCTGTCTAGAACTGAAAGCTTCGTCGTCCTAGCCTTTGATGAGTCGTTTTGTCACCTGTTCGTGTTCTTTATCCAAATTGAACTTTTCCCTTGTTATCTTAGCCTGTTTTCTTGCCTTGTTGTGCACATTGATGCTTGCTTTGATAATAATAACAAGAACCAAGATGGGGTTAATGGGAAAGATCTAGTAGTGGAAAATACAGAAATATGTACTCGGAAAGGGATCCATAGATCCTACGTGATACTTGATACGTGATACATGACACGTGATTACTTGACACTTGACACTTGACACTTGACACTTAACACTTGACACTTGACACTTGATACTTGATACTTTATACTTGTACCTGAGTACACTGCCCTCTATGATCCACTACGAAATCTAAACGCAACTTGTTTGAATGTAGCAACCCTGTGGTAAAATTTGGGATGCATGAAGTGCTACCTAGATAGGACTAGATACAAGACTTGAAATAACATGATCACTTGCTCATCCTTGTTAATTGCACATGCTACTTGACACTTGTTACTTGTTACTTGTTTGCATGCTACTTGACACTTGCTACATGCTACTTGCACCCGATCATCTTGCCATGCTATTCGATTCTATTATCCTATTTTGCTGTTACATTCCTTCCATGCTTACTTCTGTACTTACTTCCACTGTTACTCTATACTTGTCTATTTGTTTCCTGTACTTGTTGCCTGCACTACAAGCGGCCTATAACTTGCATTGACGGACATTTTGTTTCTCTTTCCTTTTCCTGCAATTTGTTAAACTTGCAGACTTTGGTGACCAGCTGCCCGAGGGAGTAAGTGACCAAGCATTCTAGTTGGCTGGTGTTCTTGCTACAATTTTTTTCTTGTTGTTTTTGAATAAATGTAATTGCTATATGGATTATCTTGTATTGGGCATTTCGTCCCAGATTTGTGTTTTGTTCCAGACATGGTTATTTGAAGATTAAGTATTGTTGTTTTCAATAATCCTGTTGGTTTTTAATTCATTTATTCATGCGTGGCTGATTATTTCTCTTGTATATCTTTTGTTTATTCTTGTACATATTGTAAAGATCCTTACAGCTTATGAATGGTGAAAGCCATTCGCTAGACTTGTATCGTGTATCCGTATTCTGTTTTCCTTTTTGGGAAGCAGGGCGTGACAGGATATTTAGTGGTATCAGAGCACCAGGTTTGGCTAATGCATTAGCTTGACTAATATATTAGATAAGTTTGGGCTTGGTTAAGGATTGGCTCAACAGTGCACAGACCATGCAGTAACATGAATAAATTATAATCAACATTGATTTGGATGCTAATTGTTTTTGGATTGGTGCAGGCCATGGCTTACAGAGGTTCCACTTCCCGTTGATAGGAGGAACCACCTGGATTAGAGGCTGTTACGAATGTGCTGGAGCGATTGATCCACATGCAGTAGAATCATAGTGATCTTGTGATGGCCGCATAAGAAGTTGCTCGGAACCCGGCTTCCGTTGTGCTTATGCAGGCAGCTCTTCCTCCTCATCTGGGTACAGTTGCAGACTTCATGAGGCTGCACCCTGACAAATTTTCTGGCAATGAGATGCCGCTTGAGGCCGAACAGTGGTTGATCAGGACGTAGTAGTTGCTGTTGGCAGCGAGAGTTGCTGATGCCGATCATGTGGATGTGGTGAGCATCCAGTTGGTGGACCTTGCCCACATATGGTGGAGGGTTGAGTCCGAAAGGCTCGAGAGGCTTGTTTCTTGGACCACGTTCACCAGGAGCTTCTTGGAGAAGTTCTTCCCTAGCAGCACTCGAGATGGAGCAGCAGTTCCTTGCCCGAAAACAGGTTGGTCGTTGTTCTATTTTTGGAACTTTATTACATATTTTCCATACAATGTTGTAACATGAGACTCTCTTGGAACAGGGTGCCAGGTCAGTTGATGAGTATGCAGCAGAATTGACCAGGCTTAGCCGTTTCGCAACCACTTTAGTGACGAACGAAGAGGATCGGGCTCGGAGATTCCTTCTGGGGCTTGAGCAAGATATTCAGATGCATCTCGTTTCCCTTTGCTTATGTACTTACACTGAGGCTCTTGGGGCAGCTCAAGCTGAGGAGCAGGCTCGCAACAGGTTGGCTCCTCCTCAGCAGTCTGTTCAGCAACTCGCTGCTGCTGTTAGGCCTTCTGGTGGGCCGATTCGGAGGCCTGTCCCAGCCCATCCGGTCAGGGTAGCTCCTTACTCTTCTGCTGGTCCTCAGAGAGTTGATTTTGAGGCTTTTGCCGACTTGCTGGGCATGAGCGCAAGGACTGCAGGCGCGCCAATCGCCGTTGCTTTGGCTATGGTGCTGTTGACCACTCAGTGCGAGATTGTCTGCAGCAGAGAATGGCTCTACTAGCCAGAGATCCAGTTCAGCAGGTAGCACCAGCTCATGGTCCGGTTCGGCCACCGCTTCTCCCTCAGTGCCAGATCGTCGGTTAGAGGACCGCGGCTCCCAGGAGAGGTTAGGCTTACAACCTGACAGCTGCATATGCTGAGACGGTAGAATGTGTTGTTGCAGGTATCTTTGCATTTCTTTGTTCTGTTATTTCCCTTGTTTCTTTCATTGTTTTGCTCTGTTCATTTATATTATCTGCTCTGCATTGTTTTTCCTTATTCCTTAATCGTCATTTTTTCCCCCTTGCTTTTTGGCTCTATCTTAGGTGTTATCCTAGTTTGTTCTTTCCCTGCTCATGTTCTTTTTGATTTCGGGGCAACCCATTCCTTCGTCTCTTCTTGCTTTGTGACTCGACATCAGTTGGTGTGCAACATCATGCCTGAGGCTTGAAGCATTGTTACAGGTGGCAATGTTGTTGTCTGTTCTCGGGAATGCAAATAGAGTCCCATGGTTATTGGTGGTGCAGATTTCAAGGCTGACCTGATCGTTATTGGGAGTTCTGATTCGATGTCATTCTCGATATGGATTGGTTGGGTGAGTCCTATGCCATCATTGATTTCCGTGCCAAAAAAGTTGTATTCCGAATCCCAGGTCGCGCAGAGATTGAGTTCCATGCCAAGGAGATGCCCCTAGGCTGAGCTAAGACTGTAGTTGACCAGGAGACTTGTGCGATGAAGTTGCACACAGGCTGTGAGGCTGCGCCTCTAGTAGTACGGGAATTTTTGGATGTGTTTCCAAAGGAGTTGCCGGGGCTACCCCCTGATAGGGATGTGGAATTTGGTATTGAGGTTCAGCCTGCTACGATACCGATATCGAAGAGTCCTTACAGGATGGCACTAATTGAGCTAGTAGAGCCGAAGGTGCAGATTCAAGGTTTGCTCGATTTGGAGTTCATCAGGCCCAGTGTTTCACTGTGGAGTGCTCCAGTTCTTTTTGTCAGCAAGAAGGATGGCAGCCGTCGACTGTGCATCGATTATCGGGAACTGAACAATGTTATTGTGAAGAATTGGTATCTGCTGCCCAGGATCTATGACTTGTTTGATCAGTTGGGCAGAGCGTCTGTCTTTTCGAAGTTGGTTCTTCGCTCAGGGTATCATCAGGTCAAGGTGAAAGCAGTTGACGTGCAGAAGATCGCTTTCAGGACCAGGTATGGACATTATGAGTTCCTAGTGATGCCTTTTGGAGTCACGAATGCGCCAGCTGTGTTCATGAGTCTGATGAACATGGTCTTTTTCCCATTCCTGGACAGATTTGTGTTGGTCTTCATCAATGACATTCTGGTGTATTGTCAGGACCAGAAGGAGCACACTGAACATCTAAGGTTGGTTCTACAGACTTTGAGGGAGAATCAGCTCTATGGGAAACTCAGCAAGTGTGAGTTTTGGCTCGACCGAGTTACCTTCTTGGGGCACATTATCTCGGGCGATGGTATCTCAATGGATCCGTCTAAGGTTGCGGCTGTGAGAGATTGGCCAGTGCCCAAGTCAGTTTCAGAGGTGAGAAGTTTCCTTGGTCTAGCTGGATATTATCGAAAATTCTTCCAAGACTTTTTGAAGATAGAAGGGCCTTTGACTAAGTTGACAGTGAAGGATCAGAAGTTCAGTTGGGATGAGGCTTGCAGTGAAGTTTTTACTGAGTTGAAGAGTAGGACGACGTCAGTGTCTGTGTTAACTATTCCAGATGGTTCAGGTAGATTTGTTATTCACTGTGACGCTTCTGGCAAGGGTCTTGGTGCAATTTTGATGCAGAAGGGCCGAGTTGTTGCTTATGCATTGAGGCAGTTGAGGCCGCATGAGAGGAACTATCCGACTCATGGTTTGGAGTTGGCGGCAGTGATCTTTGCTCTGAAGCTGTGGAGACACTATTTACTTGGAGATCGAGTGGAAATCTTTACTAACCACAAGAGTCTCAAGTATGTCCTCACCCAAAAGGAATTGAACATCAGGCAGAGGCGTTGGTTGGAGCTTATGGCTGACTATGACATCAGTTTGCAGTACCGTCCTGGTAAAGTGAACTTGGTACCAGATACTTTGAGCAGGAGACCTGCAACCATGTTCCTGACTCTGCAGAGGGAACTGGTTGAGCAGATGCGAAGGTTGGAGTTGGATGTGGTTTTGTCGAGTTCTGATCGGAGTTGCATGATGCTTCAGCTTCAGTCATCTTTTGTCGAGCAGATTAAAGAGGCTTAGGATGGTGATGAGCAGTTTAAGGATTCAGAGTAGAGATTAAGGCTGGTTCCAGAACGGATATGGTTATTCATGCAGATGGATCGCTTCGTTTTGGGTCCAGGTTGTGTGTCCCGATGGGTGAAGTTCGTCAGAAGTTGTTTGAGGAAGCCCACCAGTCGTCGTACTCTATTCATCCTGGAGGTACTAAGATGTACCGGGATTTGAAGCTTCACTTCTAGTGGCACGGTATGAAGAGGGCCGTGGCTAGGTTTGTGTCTCAGTGTTTGATCTACCAGCAGGTGAAGGCAGAGCATCAGAGAATTTCCAGACTTCATCAACCGCTTCCTATTCCGGAGTGGAAGTGGGAACACATCACTATGGATTTTATGACTGCTTTGCTGAGGAGTCCCAAGGGTCACAATGCTATTTAGGTGATTGTCGACCGACTGACGAAGAGTTCTCACTTCATTCCCTTTAGAGTCGGACAGTCTACTGAGAGCCTAGCTGAGAAGTACATGCAAGAGGTCGTCATACTTCATGGAGTTCCAGTCAGTATTGTATCTGACAAGGATACGAGATTCAAGTCTCAGTTTTGGGAGAGTCTTCAGAGTAGTCTGGGGAGTAAACAGAAGTGCAGTACAGCTTTTCACCCTCAGACTGATGGACAGTAAGATAGGACCATCCAGACTCTAGAGGATATGTTGAGGTCCTATGTGTTGCAGTTTGGTGGATCATGGGAGGACCATTTGCATCTTGAAGAGTTCTCGTACAATAATAGCTTTCAGGCCAGTCTTAAAGCTGCACCGTTCGAGGCACTATATGGTTGGAAGTGCAGATCATCAGTGTGCTGGGATGACATTGATGAGAGGAAGTTGTTAGGTCCAGAGTTGATCACTAGGATAGTTGATACGGTGACTCAGATAAAGAAGCATCTTCCGGCAGCACAAGACAGGCAACGGAGATGGGCAGATGTCCATAGGAGAGCATTGGAGTTTGAGGTTGGTGACCATATTTTCCTCAAGGTATCACCATGGCGAGGTGTCATTCGGTTTGGTGGTGGGGGCAAGCTAAGCCCTAGGTTTATCGAACCATTTGATATCGTGGAGCGAGTAGGCAGTGGCCTATCGTCTTGTTGCCACCGGTTTTATCTGGAGTGCACGATGTTTTCCATGTCTCACAACTCAGGAAATATATCTGTGATGAGAGCCACGTGATCGACTATTTAGAGTTATCGGTGCAGCCTGATCTGACTTGTGAGATTCCGCCAGTTGCTATTTTGGATAGACGGGAGAAAGTGCTGAGAACAAAGTCATCAAGCTGGTTCGGGTTTCTTGGAATCCTCACTCATCGGGTGAGTCGACTTGGGAAATGGAGGAGGATATCAAGCGGAGGTTTCCTCATTTGTTTGTGTCGTGTTGTTTTGTTTTTGTTATTGTTGTTCATTATTTCTCAGAGTTACCTTATGTACCTCTTGTTGAATTTCGAGGACGAAATTCTTCTTGTTAGGTGGGTAGAATTTGTAACTCCTGTAACCCATTTTCTGTATTTTGTAATGTATTTCTTTTCTTCTAGTGTATCCTATCTATTTGTACTCTTTCTCTTTCCTGAACCGTGTATTTATTCTTCTTTTCCTATATATTCATCTATTGTTTGTCAGCTGTGATTTGACCTTTTGTGATTCATTTGTCTGCCAATTATTCTGTCTCTGGATGATTTATTGTTTCTGATCTATTGCATTTCATGACCTAATTGCTATTTAATGTTTCCTGCCTTATTGGATCTGGTTTCTATCCAGTTTACCCTATTTGAACCCTTTTACCCGTTCTGATGGATCCTAAACCGCTACCTAATACCCTCTTCTTTGACCCAGTCTGTAACATCTGTTTTTTTTAATTTCTCAATTATTTGGTTTAAATTATTTTAAAAAATATGTTTCTGGGTATATTTACCCATATTAATTGATTTTATGGGTATTAAAGTGATTAAATTGAAATTTGGGATTAAACGGGAAAAATTGGAAATATAGGAGTTTTGGGATGAGTTTTCTCGGAGGAGACGAATCCGATTTGACCCGAAATTTTTCTGGGACATTTGTAAATTATAAGGGGTTTAAATTTTCGAGTTATTGAATTATAGTTTGAAGTTGAAAGTATTTTTCTGAAATATTGCGATATTTGTATGTATACATAATTATATGTATTGCTATCGTTTATAACTATTGATTTTGGTTTCAATTATGCATAAAAATGCATTTCTAATTTTATTTTATGTTTGGGAGGAATTTAAGTACATTATGGAGTGATTTTTACATGAAAAACCCTAGAAGAGTTAACTAGAAGGATATATAAATAAAGCTATGGTTAAATAGGGACTTATAAACAATTTTACCTCCTTATTTACATTTTCATACCCTTCTCTCCTCCCCCCATTCTGATTTCGGCCAGAATCAAACCCCCACCACCGACCAACACATGGGTTTCCAAAACCCTAGCTTTCCAACCCAATTTTTCAAGAAAAATTGAGGGTTAAGGCTATTTTTGAGGTGCTCTCTTCAATTTTGGAGTCCGTTTGCAAGGATATGTTTCGTAAGGTGAGAAATGGTGAAACCCTATTTTATGTGAATATATGATTTTGAGTTTAGTGCTGGAAAATGATATAGTAGGGTAATTAGGTGATGCTAGTATTTATAGAGAATGAAGATTGGTAAGAAATTGAGTGGTTTGTGAGTTATAAATTAATTTGTGTGTTGGCTTTAGAATTTGGATAATAAATAGAATAATTGATAAGTATGAGTTATAGAAATTGTTGTGTATTAGGAGGAAACAATTTAGAATGAGTTTAGTGAAAATTTTACGGAGTTTGAATCCCGTCGGAATCTCAAAAATATGGGTATACCATGTATGCACGCCGGGTGTTCGGTGAAATGCCCGAGCGAGATTTAGGTGAGAATTTGTTGGGTTCGGAGGTGCAATTGAGTCTTATTATTATTATTAACCCTAATTTGAGAGATTAGGACAAAGAGGATTAAGGAATTTACAAAATATGAATTTTTCTTATTAGAAAGCCTCCGATCAATAAGGAAGTGTTTGTATTAGGACCCGAATTCGAAATCTATCGATGTGGCTCACCTACATATGTCATTTTTGATGCGTGGGTGAAGACGGATTTAAATTTGGAGGTCCGTAGGTCGAGTTTTGAGTTTTAAGCTAATCGGTTCTATAATTTTCCAATTAGGTGGAAAAAGTTGAACTTCGACTGGCTACCGGGCGGATGTGGGACATCGTTTGCTCGATCCGTCAGGTGAGTATGTTGTATTTACAAATATTTTATATTTTGGCCGAATTTCGTGGCTTTTTGATATATTTCGTAGAAGTTATGTTAAAAACTGATTTTGAAGGAAAATACGGACTTTTAAGGGCCCGAAATTGAATTTTTGTGATATTTGAGGAAATTAACTATTTTAAGTATACAAAACCTATATTATGGGTTAATGTGACGTGTTGAAGTATAAAAATTAAATATATTAAATTGTTTATGCATATTTTTATCCTGTGCATGTTTCGTGCGTGTTTTTGGGTATATAGGCCGATATAGGTAATTTGATATATGCGGAGCCCTGTGTATGGGCTAGCATGCTATGGATGGATGTTATAAGATATAATTAGATGAATTAATGTTTGTGATCATATTTTGGAAACCCGTGTACTTATAGTGCAGGTTTTGTGCATGTTTTGGGGCATATAGGCCCTTATAGGTGATTTTACTTACATGGAACATGGTGTATGAGTTAGTATGCTATAATTGGGTATTATGAGATTTAATTAGAGGAAATAAGTGATTTTGGTCCCTTTTCTTGGAAACCCGCATGGGTGGAGTATGTTTGTTATATATATATATTATGATATTGACTTAGGATGTGATAATTGATGAAATTAGTAAGTGGGGATATGTTTGCATTACAATTATGTTCGTAGTGAATTAATAGGTAATAATATGATATTATAATGTGATGAAGTATACATTTTGATACTTTTACGATATGGAATAACATAATGTAGTTCTTTTATTAATGTTATAATCTTGGTGTATGCCTATATATGGTACAGTGAGGTAATGAATAATATTGTATTCTTAATGTGGGATGTTATGGAAAAATAAATATCTTGGCGCATTAATATTATGCATTAATATGATATGATGTGTTTATGTGTTGAATAACAGGGTGTATGCATAATGTGGTATGATGACATGAAGATAAAGGATAAGATGGTACGTGCTAATAAAATGTGTTACTAATTCACGTGGTTAAAGTCAAAGACATGACTAGTCTGTGAATCAAAAGTGAAATGCTTGTGTTAATAAAGTAAGCTGGAAAGATGAAATAATTAATGCTAATAACAGATGATTTTGTTGACCAGTACCTACAGCAATCCTGGGGGTTTAGGCTAGACCTCCTAATACCCAAGGACCGGCTTGGGGTGCGGTGTTTTTCCCTCCTGGCTTCGGCTGGGAGGAAGTACCCAGTTTATCTGGGGTGCGGTGTTTTTTGCCCAAGCTATCGGCTTGAGGCCTGGTTTTCCACGATGACAGCTATCACGAGGAAGTACCCAGTTTACCTGGGGTGCGGTGTTTTTCCCATCCTGGTTATCGGCTGGGAGGAAGTACCCAGTTTACCTAGGGTGCGGTGTTTTTCTCTCGATGACAGACGTCGCGAGGAAGTACCCAGTTTATCTGGGGTGCGGTGTTCCCTCGCTGGCATAGGCTGGGAGGAAGATGTAGCCTCGGATGAGTAAGACTCTATGTGAGCATCGGTCCGCGTGTTTACTGGGCTGTCGGCTTTCAGTATATTGGGATACTGTGGCTCACTGGTCGACAAACTAATAAAATAACTAAGTGTAAATAAAAATGTGAGAGTAAAGAAAGTGGTTATGGATGAAATGTAGTATGTGGTTAATTTAGAATGAAAAGAGTAAAAGAGACATGTGTTAATATGAATAGTATGAAGTAACTATATTATGTAAATGATTATTTAAGTAAAATACAGTATGGTATGAGTTGTTATACCTTGGAATTGTGTCAAGGAACTACCTGCCCGCTATTTCTGTGGAAATGGTGGGAACTACCTGCCTTGGCATAATTCGCAGGGTGAGTGGGCATGATAGTGGTAATGATTAATGGAAATGAAGAATTAAATAAAGTGAAGATGAATAGTAAATGAAGTGAATTGATAACCAAACTATCGGCTTGAGATGTGATGTGATATTATCCAGACTATGTGTTTGGGGTGCGGTGATTATTACCCAAGCTATCGACTTTGGGGTGTGATATATTATTGCCCAAACTATGTTTGGGATATGGAGTATAAATTGATGAGAATGAAAGTGAAATTAATGGTAACTTGAGATATAAGTGAAAATGAAAGTAGGTTAATTATTAATTAGATTGGGTAATAACTAAATGATATAACGGGATGAGAATGAGTTATAAAACATGCTTTTGATGCGATAAGAATGAGTATTCAATAAGTGATATGTTAATGATGTGATGAAATGTGAGTAATTGCAATGGGCAATGAAATGTTATATTTGTGTCATAAGGCATGAATGAATGTGATATTATGAGGATAAATGCATATGTTTATGATGTGATACTTGATATTATACAATAAAATAAATACCTGTATTATGAGATTGGTTATGAAAATGGTTATTAAAGAAGGTATGTTGTGATATGAGTTTGTGTATCTTGGAAGTGTGTCGGGGAACTACTCGCCCGCTATTTCCATGGAAATGGTGGGAACTACCTGCCTTGGCACCACTTCCAGGATGAGTAAGTGAGTTGTTGATACAATGGAAGTAAATGAAGTGCATGGGTAAATAAAAATGAAGAAATATGTAGTAGCATCCTGTGGTTATAAATTTATAAATGAAGAATTGGTGATGTGACAATAATTGTGGAAGATGAATTCAAATTGATAAGAAAGGGATTGTATGTGAATCAGTATTATGTGAATGTAAAATAAGGATATATACGAGGTTGATGTGAAGCATGTAATGAAATGTGTGAATTATGGATAATTATATAACTGGATGCGGATTTGAAGAGTATTTTGATATAAAATTGTATTGGTGATGTTTTTATGTTCAGATTTCAGGTTGCATCATCTTAACTTGAAGTTTGTAAGTTTAAAGTATTTTCTTTATACCATTTTAATTTATTTATTAGATTAATAATTATACTCACACCAGAAATGGCTAACCCCTGATGTTTTCTGGTGGTTAGGGGGTCCCTCCCTGAGGGTGGACAACCCTAACTCTCCTGCAGGTTGCTAGCAGCATGGTGAGGTAGTATAGAGCTAGATTTTGTACTTTGTTGGAGCTGATCCATTATCTATGTACTTAGTATATGTAGAAAGGTGAATAGTTGATGTATTATTTTGTATTATGGTAAAAGTATATAGATATAGTGCTGTGATGAGGTAAGAAAGCCCGTACCCACCTTGTTGTGGAGTATTGGGTTCTGTGGTTGGCTTCTAAAAAGGTTTTCCTAAATTTTTACAAAAAATCCTTTATGTTTTCAAAGGAATTTATGGTTTTTATTTAATATTTGATATTCTGTTATGAGTTTGGCCCCCAGAGCATAATATTTATATTGCCTGTGTGATTCTGCTCATTTTGGCCTGGAGAGCCCATGATTATATTGCCTGTGTTGTGAGCTACGGAATTTAGAGCAGAATTCCGTAAGCCTTTTGTGTTTCGGGGCAGAAATTTTAGGGAAAATTCTGCCAAAATTTTATTTGAAATATACCTATCTTAGTTTCGGTTTAAAGTGCTATAGAAATTGAAAGAATTGAATTTAGAGGTTTAGTTTCCAAAAAAAAAAAAAATTTGGGGTGTTACACAGTCTTCCCCAGATATTTCTTCACGCTCTATTTCTGCTAAGAAGCAGATCACGTCTCCTCCATCTTCTCTTGATTATCCAAATCCCTACTTGCCAAAATCTCTCATTATAATCCCCAACAAAATTTGTTACTCATATCCCTAATTGCTATCTCCTAAACCCTAACCTTAATTCACTATCTCTCTCTCTATCTCTCTACCCTACCCTGCATCCCGCCGGCTACCCCCCCGTCGCTGTTGCACCCTCCGACTGCCACCACCGTCGCCGTGCCCCCGCTGTGCCACCCTCCTCCCGAGCGCCGTACGCCAGCCCCCTCTTCTCCCCTTCTCCTTTTTCGAAGCCGACAGCAGCAACAGCCAGCGCCAGCGCCAGCAACCCCAGCGATGCGCCCCCTCGGCCTACCCCTCCGATCGTCGTGCCACCCTGCCACCGACGTCCACCATCACAGTGCACATCCCCTGGCTGTCCCCTTCTGTCATTGTGTGCACATGTTGGGTTCGTGTTATTATGTTCGTGTTGTTCGTGATCATCTTGCTCCTCTCGTTCGTGATCTGTGTGTTCGTTGCTGGGAATCTATTCCCGTTATTCTCATTCTCTCGTCGGATCCGTCGACTATCTAAGGCAAGTAACTTGTATTATTTTTGTTGTATATACAAGTACAAAATATCGTCTGTAGTGTCACTTTTGTTTCTAGATTCGTTATCATGAAAAACTCTGGTAGATATTGACCCTATTTGTTGATCCATCCGTTGTTTTGATCCGTCATCATATTTGTTACACACGACATGAAATAAATTTAGACCTAATTAAACTCTTGATGCATGTATGTATGTTGTTGGTGATTCCATGATATGTTGTACACTCGTTGCATGCTTGATGTGTTAGTTGTAGTATCTTGTGGTAGACTTGTTTAAGACCCATACCATGTTGTTTTGGATATCTATTATACCATGTTTTGTGTTTTGTTATAATTTGGATTTGTTGCATATGAACTATTTGATTTAATGCATAAGGAGAGATTTCTGTTTTTGCTGCTGCCCTGTTTTGTTTCAGTATTTTAGACCCTGTTGAGGTTAGTATCAAATTAATTTGTGAATATAAACCGTACACCATGTTGTCTATTTTCCAGAATTTTCGATAGATCTCAGTTTTGATTTGTGAGGTATGAGTTATTGTTGTTTTGCTGTAGATGTGTTGAAAATTCTAGATTATGTTTTATGTGATTTCTGTGTAGTTATTCATTTTTAAACTGATGTTAAGGTAAAATTTAGATCTAATATTATTATGATTATGACTAGACTTGACTAGGATTAACCCCTAATTTTTGTGGATTTAATTAATGACTTTTATAAACTATTCCATGCTTGTGAACAAACTACTATATTTCCCAAACTGCATGCTGTTTAGTAAAGAACCATATTTTCAATTTGATTCTAGTTGCTCTCGATTAAAACTTTGTGAAGATAAAATGTAGCCTACTGTATCTATTTTACAACCTTTTTGATGGATTTGGATTTTGAGTTATACTTTGTAATCCATCGCAGTTTTAGTACTGCTGTGTCTAAGGTTTCAGTTTCACAAACTTGCTGTATCTTGCTGTTTTCCAAATTTACTTGACTATGCTATCTGAATTGAAATATTATGAAATCTTATTTGATGATACTAGACATTCTAGGGAATACCCCAGAGTTTTCTTAGATTTAATCAGTAAGTTTTTATGCCATTTTCATGCTTATGAGTACAACCTTGTGATTTCTGGCTGAACATGATTTCTGTATCTAATTCTGTTTTGAGCCCTATTTCTTTGGTTATTATATGACTTATATATATGTGCTAGATTTGGACAAGAGTCTATTTTCTAAATTTTCTGACGGATCCATATTTGCATGTCTGTGGAAACAGAAATCTCAGATTTGGTACAGTAGTGTCTTGCTGTCTAGAACTGAAAGTTTCGTCGTCCTAGCCTTTGATGAGTCGTTTTGTCACCCGTTCGTGTTCTTTATCCAACTTGAACTTTTCCCTTGTTATCTTACCATGTTTTCTTGCCTTGTTGTGCACATTGATGCTTGCTTTGATAATAATAACAAGAAACCAAGACGGGGTTAATGGAAAAGATCTAGTAGTGGAAAATACAGAAATATGTACTCGGAAGGGGATCCATAGATCCTACGTGATACTTGATACGTGATTACTTGACACTTGACACTTGACACTTGACACTCGACACTCGATACTTGTACCTGAGTACACTGCCTTCTATGATCCACTACGAAATCTAAATGCAACTTGTTTGAATGTAGCGATCGTATGGTAAAATTTGGGATGCATGAAGTGCTACCTAGATAGGACTAGATACAAGACTTGAAATAACATGATCACTTGCTCATCCTTGTTAATTGCACATGCTACTTGACACTTGTTACTTGTTACTTGTTTGCATGCTACTTGACACTTGCTACATGCCACTTGCACCCGATCATCTTGCCATGCTATTTGATTTTGTTATCCTATTTTGCTGTCACATTCCTTCCATGCTTACTTCTGTACTTACTTCCGCTGTTACTCTATACTTGTCTATTTGTTTCCTGTACTTGTTGCCTGCACTACAAGCGGCCCGTAACTTGCATTGATGAACGTTTTGTTTCTCTTTCATTTTCCTGCAATTTGTTAAACTTGCAGACTTTGGTGACCAGCTGCCCGAGGGAGTAAGTGACCAAGCATTCTAGTTGGATGGTGTTCTTGCAACAATTTTTTTCTTGTTGTTTTTGAATAAATGTAATTGCTATATGGATTATCTTGTATTGGGCGTTTCGTCCCAGATTTGTGTTTTGTTCCAGACTTGGTTATTTGAAGATTAAGTATTCTTGTTTTCAATAATCCTGTTAGTTTTTAATTCATTTATTCATGCGTGGCTGATTATTTCTCTTGTATATCTTTTGTTTATCCTTGTACATGTTGTAAAGATCCTTACAGCTTATGTTCCGTTCTCTCTCCCCAAATTGCAGGTTGGTCTCTCCTTCCGTTCTCTCTCCCCGACTGTGTTTTCCCGCCCAAACTCAGAACCACTACTGTTCACCCATCTTCCCCAAATTCCCGACCAAACTTCGGCCATCCCCCTTGTCACGCCCCATTTTCCATGATACAGAATACGAGTACGTAACGTAGGCCCAGCGAATGATGTAAACACCATCCATATGCTGTACCAGACTAACTCAACAATATGCAACAACAAATACAAACACGCAGGAAGAAATAATTACATGAATCAAGATAAGTTAAATAAATAATGAAATAATCCAACAATAATAGTATCCAACACAAGAAAATCCAATATCTAGGAAAAACAAACTCCAGGAACAAAAGCCCAAAACAAGGTACAAGTCATAACAATGTTCAAAACTATGAACTAGTAGGAAAGTAAATTAAGCAGTGAAGATCAGCTTCATCTTTAGAATTTTTGCTCACCAATTCCTTCTGGTGTAACTCCTTCAGTACCTATAAATACTTGATCTAAAAAAGAAAGAAAAGAGTGCCCTTAGAGCAAGTCGTGGATAGCTAGTAGTGGAAAACAAAGGATAAAGGAAACATGATATATCAAAGGAAAGGGACATGATCAAAGTCAAACAGCAAAGCAAAGAGCTGGGAATAGTATCAAAGGTCTATGTTTAATCATTCATATACAGGATCAAGCATGAGATGATAAATGCAAGTTATTAATCATTTTATTAGCCTATTTAGTGCACGTACTACTGCATCCCATACTACAGAATCAACACAAGCACACAGTGTACGATTTAGACTGATGGTGAATTCACGGTTCCTGTACTTGGCCCAGTAAATCATTGTTTAATGTTCAGTGTCAATGTTTATCAGGCAGGGTTTTATGGCCATACAGTACAGGTCAGTACAGTAGGGCCCGACCAAGTACAGTCTCCGATTGTTCACTACCAAGTCATCCCATATTACCCCGACTTGTTATCATTTTATTTCATCCTATGTGAGCATGCAAGAAGATTTTAATATTGTATGACACTAAGTGTGACTAATTCTATACATTGCAGACAAAGCATGAAGCAAACAAGTCAATTACATACAATTTACAAAATCAGGACAGCATGACCTTGCTATACCAAAATATGGATTACTGTCACTACGAAATAGAAAATCTGGTCCGTCGAAAGTTTTAGAAACTAGACTTCCACACGGTTCCAGCGAATATATATAAGGTACATAAAAGATACAGAAACTAGGGCGAAAGCTTTATTCTATTCAGATTTTAGGTTCAGTCAGCATGATGTAATCTGTGTTCACCTATTTGTATCGGGTCAGAAAACTCAGCAAATAAATCTATAAAAATTCTGGGGCATTCTTACACATGTCTAGGTTCAGCCTAATTTATTTCAGTTTTTTATTTTACTTTTAGCATGGTTAAAGAAATTGAAGAACAGCGAGATACGCATGCATTTGTGAATCTGAAAGTTCTAACATAGATGTACTAAAATGATGATATCTAACAGACCACACATCAGAATCCAAATCCGCAAAAAAGGTAGTAAACTAGACATCATAGGCTAAATTTTATGTTTAGAAAGTTATTTCAAAATATGACAGCAACATAGAGGAAAATCTGATTCAAAATGAAACACACAACAGTCCAGAAATTATCTTGTCATGAATAGGCAATATTTAAATCATACGATCATATTTTTCATGAAAATTGATACTCAAAGTGTTAATAGATGTTTAACATGCAAATTTCAGTTCTTAGATGTAATATCACAGGCATGGTAGTCAATCAAATTCAGTCTAAGAGTTACAGTTTATCAAACAAGTCTATAGCATGGATCTAGTTAATTTCATGTAATTGTGCATATGCAAGATACAACATGGACTAGGTTTTAGATCAAAGTGAGCGGCACGAAGTTAAGAATATGTTGGGTTAGCTCGTGTAAACCCTAGATAGACTTAACGGAATTGTCAAATACAGCATGATAACGAAAGGGACTGTATCTACTTGCATATATAAAATAAACTTGAACAAAACAAAATATTATTTCAAGGCGAGACTTGCCTGTTAATTAGTAGATTCGAATAATATGGAATAATGGGACCAGAATCATGGGAGAAGATCCACAAGTTCCACAAGAACACATACAAAACACTAAACGACGAACTCCAAACAATAACCAACAACAACACACGCACACACACAGCGGATCCAACAGCAAGAGCAACTCACGCACACACCGGATCGACCAAAACAGCATACAGCAACCCACATCCCATGTGCCAAAACAACAAACAGCGGATTCAGCCAATGGGAGCTCATCTCCTACCTTCGACAGAGAGAGAGAGAGAGAAGGAGAGAACGGAAGTCCGGCGACACTTGGGGGCTGGCGGTAGCTGCGATCTAGGAGGGGATGACGGCGACGATGTTGCGGTCGGGAAGCGACGGCAATGGTGAGAGAGACGATGATGCGAGGTGAACTCTGTTTTCCACTAGAAAATAGGGGAACGACGATGACGAGGGCTCAGGGCTAACGACGATGATTGCGACACTAGAAGGGGAATCCAGTGGGTGAAGGGAGTGCACGGTGAAGGATCACGGTGGCAATGGCGAGGACGGGGGTGTTGGCGATGGATCAATGGGTGCTCAGAGATGGGTTAGGGCGGTGGACGACGAAGACCGGGAAGATGATCGAAGGGCGAAGAGGTGAAGGAGACGATGATGAGGCGACGGTGATGACGGTGGTGGTCGGAGGTGGCAATGGGTTGCTGCAAGGGGAGAGGGCGATGGGTTTTGGTTTGGTCCGGGGTAAAACTAAGAGAGAGAGAAGTCGGGGAGAGAGAGAGCGGTAGAGAGAGAGAGACAGAATAATAATCAGGATTTAATTAATAGGGTATTTATAGGAGATCAAGATTTTGGGTTTTGGGTTGTGGTTTAGTGGGTTTTGGGTATCGGTTTTGGCTCCAAAAAGAGACGAACAAGCATAAAACAAAGAGATGAACATAAAGGGGAACAAATCAAACTCAAAATAGGAAGAGCGAAATTCCGCAATGAATCAAATATAGCAAAATGGAACCAAAAGAGCACAGAATGAACAAGAGAAAATAAAAGAACCCAAGAGAAGCCAAAAACAAATATAATAAAGGGATCCAGATACAATAATCAAAAGAGAACAAAATACAATAAAATCCAAAGATAGTGGTTACCCCCCCCTCCCCCCACCTCACTGTTGCCCTACTCCGGTCACCCAACGCCCACATAGTAGACCCCTAACCCCGATCTCCTCCCTTTTTGCTCGTCAACGCCCACAGCCAAATCCGCGACCCCCCTGTTCTCCTCCCTCGACATCAGTCGCCGACCCATCGATGCCCTGAGTGACGCCCTGACGCGCCTGCAGTCGACCCCGAGCCCCCTCTGCCGTGCTCTCTCTCTTCTCTTGCTGTGGTTACTGTTGCTGTCGCCATTACTGTCTCTTTGTGCTGTTTTGCTTGGGTTCTATTTGTGCATGTAGTTCGCATGCGTGATTTGTGTGTTCGTGTGTTTGTTGCTTCGGAATCCTTATCCCGTTATTCTTGGTATTCAATTTCGTCATCTAAAGGCAAGTCACTTCCTCTTGAATTGTTAATTTTATCAAATTCAAGTTTTGTTGAAACTCTTGCAAGTAGACCCCTTCGTATATCGTATTATACATTGTTCGTTTCTTTCGTTAGGTATATTGAGGGTTTACACGAGCTAACCCCAATTTACTTGACATCGTGCCACTTTTGACTCCAAAGATTGAATCTTTCATGTGTACATATAGAACTGATAATAGGGTTATTCATATAATTGTCACACAATTAATCTATTGTAGAAACGATTGCTAGGTTGTATGTAGATTGATTGTGTGTTGTTCGATTGATATTAAATTAGTGTATATATATGGTTTTATTTTTATCTATCATGTTATTAAAACCATCGTGCTGATTGAGGAATTTATCGACTAGTAGAATTGATACCCATCATGTTAATTAATTTGTTTCTTAGAAAAAATTCCCGAAACCTTGCATGTTGCTTGCTGACTGTATGTTGACAGCTATTTTCGACCCAATAACTAATCTCAAAATAAATTACTTTCTGAATAAGGTTTGTAGACATATCTTTATAGTTTCTAAAACATCTTGAATTTCTGAATTCTAAGTTGTGTAGAAAAAGTTATGCCCGTTTTACTACGGCTGTATTTTTATTTCCAGATTATCAGATTCTTATATGTTTCATATTTGAATGGTTAAAAGGCTGATCAAATGATAAAAATTTGCTCTGAAACTTTCCAGATTGTTACTTAACATGTTTAGGAGTTCAATAAATATTTTTAATGAATTTTATAACGAGTTTTTGCTGATTCTAAAAATATAATTACATGATGTTGAATTTCTGTCTAAACATGAAATTTGTAAAGAACAATGTGCTTGACCTAGCTACTGTTGTCGGATTTTGAAGTTTAAATATGCGTTGGAACCATGTGGAAGTCTAGTTTTCATAATTTCTGACGGTTTTAGTTTTTGATTTCTAAAATAGCAGGAAATTATTTTTTTGTATAGACTACTCTACCTGTCCAGAATTTTTTATTCCAGATTTTAATAAATTAATTGTTCAATATCGTATTATCGCATTAATTAAAGTGTGTATGTTGCATTGCATGATCCTAATATCCCATTGTCATCATTCTAATTGTCCTATCTAAGTTATCGTCCTATTGCTCTCCTATTGATATTATTGTTCATCTCATTTGTCAAATTGCATATTGTATTATTGCATTAATTAAATAATTAATAAGGTAGGGTTTAAGGGTTGACTTTAGTAGTGGACAATATAAGGACTGTACTCGGAGGAGGGGCCCGTGTTTCCCTATTTATCGGTTTATCGGTTTATCGGTCTATCGGTCTACCGGTCATATAGGTCATATCGGTCATCGGTTGATTGTAGATTACTGATTATAGTATCTCGATTGATTCGGTATCGATCATTATTGTATATCATTGCTAAGTACATGAACTATAAAATCCACCACTTAGTCTAAACGTAACTTTTTTGTATGTAGTAACTATGTGGTAAATGAATGGGATGCATGAATTGCTACATTAGTTAGGATTAAAATGATTAATAGACTTATGGATTGACACCACATCGACATTGCATATTGTTCATTATTGTTCATATTGATATCAAATATTGGCTAAGTGTTATTGATATTGATCATTGAATATTGTTATCGAATAGTGAATCATTGTTTATAGCCATTGCATCGATTATCATGATATTGATTATTGCTATCGTCCCATGTTATTAATTCCTATCGATCCATTGTATTCATTGTTATATCATTATTCCATTGTTCCCTGCTTTCTCTACTTGTTGTCCATGACTTGCTCTAAGGACAAATTTTCTCCTCTTTTTATATGAAGTGTTTACGGGTGTTCATGGAGAATTGCCTAATGGATTGGGAGAACAACATTGTGAAGGAACTGCTAGCATCGCCGCTTAATAAATTATTGTTTTGCCATGAAGACTTAATTATTGGACTATTGTTATTTCATTGTATGTGGGCTTTTGACTTGAATATTGCTATTATTTGTTTCCAGACGTTGGATTATTATTGTATTTGGATATTTCATATTGTTTAATTCCAAGTATTATTGTTTGTAACCCCTGTTTTTCATTTTATGCATTTTGGAGTGCATTTTCATTTTTATGTATTTTTATATCTCTTGTATTTTTTTCGGATCCGTATATTGGATTTATTTTCAATATATATTCTTTTTCTTTTTATTTGAGCTCCTTGTGTCGTTTGTTCGTCGTTTTTGTTCGTTTCACCATTTTGGGTTTTTTTTTCTCGTTTTCTTGGCCTCGTTCATTTTTATTTTTCATTTTGGTGATGTGATGGATTTTTGGTGGTGATTACCCAAATTATGATTTTTGATCCTTAAGGAGATTTTTAGGAGCCATAGAATCCACTATAAATTGTATCCTTATTTGAAACCTACCCAATACCCATTACCCATTTGTATACCTATTACTACATATTGATACCCACAACCCATTAACCCACAATTACCCCCTATATAAATATCCTAAACTCCTTAAACCTTAACCCTAAACCTAATTATCTCCTCTCCCTCTCACAAATACAACCCGACCTCCTCTTGCTTTCCTCTCCACATCCCGGCCTGCATACAACCCTTCCAAACCGGCCCTCCCTCACCCCTCTAGCCCTCCAATCTGACCTCCATACTACACCACCCTTCTCCATACAAACCCTACAAACTCCCTAATCCTCTCCTTGTGTGGCCGGCCCCATCCAAACAGCACCACCATCATCTAACCACCATCAAAACTCTCTTCTTTGGTAATTTTTCAAGGGGGTATCTCCACCTTGGTTCGTGCATTAAGGAGTTCGATCGTAGGAGATTTTCGTGTTCGTGGGTTCGCTTGGATTTGCACTTGGATGTTCCTACGTCTTGTTGGCATCGTATTCACTTCATTAAGAGGCAAGTAACTTGTACATAATTTCATTAGGTTGATACAAGTCAAAAAGTTCACACCTAGAGTAGCTGGGTCTAGAGACAACCAATAATTATATTTTTATTGATGGTTTTGTCTCTATTATGTTGAATTTGGCCATAGAGGACTTATGACATGAAGCTTGATAGGTTAATGCCCTAGGTTTCACCCAAACTTGATTTTGTTCGTGTATGTGACATATTGCATGTTATGTGTTTGATTGATTGTCCATGTAAGAATTATTAGGCTTGGACATGTTAGAATCTCTAAAACATTATGTTTAGATGATTAGTAGGTTGTGTTTCAAGTTTGGTTAAGTTTGGATTAAAATCATGTAAGTTATGATGATTTTGTATAGAGATGTGAAATCTGTGTGGAGTTTGTTCTGTTTGGTTTGATGTTTTCACCCATGCTAAAGTCCAAATTTGAACTTCAAAATTAAAAGTGAATTGTAGATAATTGTGTCCATTGTCAAAACCCACTAGTTTTACTTGATTTGGAGTTCGTATGACTGAGATATGATAGTTTTGGTACAGGTGTGTAGATAGATTTCCAGATTCTGTTTGGTGTAAATTTGTTAACAATTTATTTTCAAGAACTAGGCTATACATAATATCTTGGTATAATATTTTGCTCAGTGTTTCCTTATGATACTAGGGACTACCCAGATTTTTGTTGTATTTTAAAGATGAGTTTTATGTAGTGTTTCATGTTCTTTTCTAAATTCACCTTATGATAGTTTCAGTAAAGAACCCAGTTTTCACCCTAATTCCTTATGTTTTATGAAAATTATTTATGAGATATGAAAGTTGGAAAAATCTATCTATTTTCATGTCATTTTTGGCGGAATTGGATTTCGATTCACTGAGTGCGAGATATCCTTGTTTTCGTACGACAGTGTTGAGAAATTCCAGATTCGTCAAACTATGTTTTTGTGTTGCTTCTTATTTTTGATGGCTTATCTATACATACTAGAATATTATGAAACTTTTTATTTTGAGTCTATACCTATAGGGGATTACCCCAGATTTTTTGTGGAATTATTTAATGTATTTTCATGCTGTTTTTATGCTTTTGAAGTTGTTCCCCTGTTTTCTGGCTGAACCTAAATTCTGTGTTCAATTCAGTTTTGAGCTGAGATGTTGTGAACTAGTATATGACTTTATTATACTCGTTGGATGCGTGTGGATGTCTACTTTCCAGATCCATCAATGGATCTTGATTTGCATGCCTGTAGCTCTTAGAATCCCTGTTTTAGTACTGATTGGTCTTGTGTCCTGAATATAAACATACACTGTTTGACTCGTTTATGTGACTGTCTATCATCTATGCGTGCTTATTTGTTACCCTAGACCTGATACTGATTATACTATGTTAGTTTGACACTGTTTCATGCTTATACCTGCCTGTTTGAGAATAATAATAAATAATCAAGTCGGGATTTTAATGGGACAGATCTAGTAGTGGATAGTGCAGAAACGTGTACTCGGAAGGAGACTTGTGTTTCCTGTATGACATGTTACCGAACAAGTTACCGGCCAAGTATACCGACCAAGTTTACCGACCAAGTTTACCGATCAAGTTACCGATCAAGTTACCGATCAAGTTTACCGACCAAGTTTACCGACCAAGTTTACCGACCAAGTTCTGTGATTCTGTGAATACGTGAGTACACTGCCCTGTATGGTCCCCTACGAAATCTAAAGCAAAATTGCATTGACTGTAACAACCATATGATATAAGGATGGCACATGAAGTGTTACCTAGATAGTAATAATACAAGATATTTAATATATGATACATGATACCTGAATATGATACTCGAACCTGATACTTGAACATGATACATGCTTTCTTGATACTTGACTACATGATATACGAGACTTGATACTTGAGATTTGATATTTGGTACATGTTACATGATTACCTGTTACATGATTATCCTGATTACCTGATACTAGATACATGTTTACCTGTTGACTTGTTTACCCGACTCTTGACACATGTTACCTGTACCTGTTAGTATACCTTGTTACTAGTTAGTTTCCCCATGTGCTTGTATCCTACTCTATTTGTGACCCGCGACTTGCAATTGACGGGTACTTGTGTTTTCTCTTTTCCTCTTTCCTGCATTCGTTGTATTGTAGATTTTGGAGGACAGGTTCCAGACGGGATTTGTGACATGATGTACTAGATGATGGAATTTTGCTATTATTATTCTTGTTGCTTATTTTGAACAATAATGTATTCATGTATTTGGATTTATTCTTGTATTTGGGTGATGTGACCCAGGATTATTTGTGTATTTCAGATCATGACTATTTGAGATTAATATATTTTTGTTTCAAGTATTCTTGTTGGTATTTGGTTCATATGTGCATGTGGTTGACTTTTCCGGCTTCCGACTCTGATTATTTTGTGATATGTTGTAAAGAATTCCTGAACAGCTTATAGATGATAAAAATCATTCGCTGGGCTTTTGTTACGTGCTCGTATTCCGTATTTTTTTTGGAAGCGGGACGTGACATTGTTCATGAGATTATTATTATTGCCTACACAATTGTTCTGTATTGATTATATTATTGAGTTGATCGGATAAACAACTTATGGGTGACGTTAGCAATTTGCTGGGCCAATATCATGTACTCGTATTCCATATTTTTTGAAAGTAGGGCATTACAAGGTTTTTAGTGGTATCAGAGCCCTGGTTTGAATAATATATTAGTCAAACGTAACTAACGAAAGGAAGTTTGGCTTTGATTGATATATTAATCAGATTTGGGTTTTTATCGGTTTGACTCAACAGTATGTGCAATACAGGAATCACATGAACAATTGATATCCAACTTATGATCTGGAAACTAGTCTTATTTGATTCCTCTTTGATCCCTTCACATTAAGTTCCTTTATTTCTTGTTATCTTTTGTCCCTTCCATTCATTGATTTCTCTTTGGGTATGATTCATTCTTTTTGTACCCATTCTTTTGATTCTGGTGCAATCTTTTTCTTTGATTACTGTTCAGTTCATTGATCGACATCGCAGGATCTACAACAACATGTCAGCGGCTTGGAGTTACACTATCAGAGTAGCGCAGCGGAAGCGTGGTGGACCCATAATCCACAGTTCCCAAGATTCTCTTGTTGCTTCTCTTTCTTTGCATTGGTTACTCCCTTATTCTTACATTTACATTGCCATCATTCATTGAATCTTTATTCAACATCATTCTAGATCACTTCATTCATATCCATGTTCTTCTTATTCTAGTGTTGCTACCATTTTGCCACTTTTCCATTCATTCCCAGGTTTTTAATTTCATTAGTTTGCTTTTGCTTTGTCTTATGTACCACCTGAGTAAATTTTGAGGACGAAGTTTTGTTGTAAGGTGGGTAGAATTGTAACCCCTTTTCTCCACAATAAGTATTTTCTGTGTATTTTTAATAATTTGATTTTTTATAAATTTATTTTTCGCTAAATACATTTCAGATATTTCTTTACAGTGTTTTCTAATCAAAATTTTTTATTCATTTTGAATAATGGTGTATTTTAATCTTACTTTCCATTTCTTATTGATCGACTATTTGTATTTCTGCCTAAATCAAATATATTGTAGTTGGATTATTTTAAAAAAATTGTTAAATCCGGATACTATTTTGTTGTATGATTTTATTATTGTTATGATTATAATTGTTAATTGTTATTTCTTGATTATTTAATTAAAATTCATCTATTGAATTATTTTATTATTGTACTGGATCTGATTTTCTTGGCGAACCACAATGTATTTTCAAGCCCAATTTATATTCTATTCATTTGTATTATTTATTTATTTATTTGGATTTAAATTTTTGCTCACGAAATTCTTTGTTCTTCTTGATGAACTATTTTCTTGTTGATCATATTTTTCTTTTATTTAATTGTGAGTATTTTATTTGAACCCTATGGTCTTGAAACCCATCTCTTGTTGAACCCTAAAACCCAATTGCAATTGTTCTTGACCCAAAACCACAATTATTGGATCCTAAACCGCTAACCCAATACCCAAATTACACCCTATAAATATAATCCTAGTACAAACCCTAAAAGTTGCACAATTGAAACCCTAAGAGCCGTCTACTCTCTCTCATCTTCCTCTCTCCTCCCGTTCTCTATCCCCGACTGTGTTTTCCCACCCAAACTTAGAACTATCACTGTTCACCCATCTTCCCCAAATTCCCCGGCCAAACTCCGGCCACCCCTCCCTGTCGTCGACCCCCCTCCCCCCGACCACCACCTCACCTTGCCCTACTCCTGTTGCCCAACGCCCAGACAGTAGACCCCGAACCCCAATCTCCTCCCTTTCCGCTCGTCGATGCCCACAGCCAAATCCGCGACCCCCCTGTTCTCCTCCGTCAACATCAGCCACCAACCCATCGACGCCCAGAGCGCTGCCCTGACGTGCCTGCAGTCAACCCCGAGCCCCCTCTGCCGTGCTCTCTCTGCTCTTGCTGTGGTTACTGTTGCTGCCGCCATTACTGTCTCTTTGTGCTGTTTTGCTTGGGTTCTATTTGTGCATGTAGTTCGCACGTGTGGTTTGTGTGTTTGTGTGTTCGTTGCTTCGGGATCCTTATCCCGTTATTCTTGGTATTCAATTTCATCATCTAAAAGGTCAGTGACTTCCTCTTGAATTGTTAATTGTATCAAATTCAAGTTTTGTTAAAACTCTTGCAAGTAGAACCCTTCGTTTATCGTATTATACATTGTTCGTCTCTTTCGTTGGGTATATTGAGGATTTACACGAGCTAACCCCAATTTACTTGACATTGTGCCACTTTTGACTCCAAAGATTGAATCTTTCATGTGTACATATAGAATTGATAATAGTGTTATTCATGTAATTGTCACACAATTAATCTATTGTAGAAACGGTTGCTAGGTTGTATGTTGATTGATTGTTTGTTGTTCGATTGATGTTACATTAGTCTATATATGTGGTTTTATTTTTATCTATCGTGTTATTGCAGCCATCATGCTGATTGAGGAATTTATCGACTAGTAGAATTGATACCCACCATGTTAATTAATTTGTTTCATGGAAAATACCCGAAACCCTGTATGTTGCTTGCTAGTTGTATGTTGAATGCTATTTTTGACCCAGTAACTAATCTCAAAAATAAATTACTTTCTGAATAAAGTTGTAGCCATATCTTTCTAGTTTCCATAACATCTTGAATTTCTGAATTCCGAGTTGTGTAGCAAAAGTTATGCCTATTTTACTACAGCTGTGTTTTTATTTCCAGATTATCAGATTCTTATATGTTTCATGTTTAAATGGTTAAAAGGCTGATCAAATGATAAAGTTTTGCTCTGAAAATTTCCAGATTGTTACTTAACATGTTTAGGAGTTTAATAAATATTTTTAATGAATTTTATAATGAGTTTTTACTGATTCTAAAAATATAATAACATGATGTCGAATTTCTGCCTGAACATGAAATCTGTAAAGAACAATGTGTTTGACCTAGCTACTATTGTCAGATTTTGAACTTTAAATATGCGGTGGAACCGGAAGTCTAGTTTTTATAATTTCTGACGGTTTCAGTTTTCAAGTTCTGAAACAGCGGGTAATTACATTTTTGTACAAACTACTCTTGCTGTCCAGAATTTTATGTTCCAGATTTTAATAGATTAATTGTTCTATATCGTAGTATTGCATGAATTAAAGTGTGTATGTTGCATTGCATGATCCTAATATCCCATTTTCATCATTCTAATTGTCCTTTCTATGCTATCGTCTTATTGCTCTCCTATTGATACTATTGTTCATCTCATGTCTCAAATGTCATATTGTATTGTTGCATTAATAAAATAATTAACAAGTCGGGGTTTAAGGGTTGACTTTAGTAGCGGACAATATAAGGACTGTACTCGGAGGAGGGGCCCGTATTTCCTATTTATCGGTCTATCGGTCATATCGGTCATATCGGTCATATCGGTCATCGGTTGATTGTAAATTACTGATTACAGTATCTCGATTGATTCGGTCATCAGTCATTAATTATCGGACATTATTGTATATCGTTGTCGAGTACATGAACTATAAAATCCACACTAAGTCTAAACGTAACTTGTTTGTATGTAGAAACCATATGGTAAATGAATGGGACGCATGAAGTGCAAATTAGTTAGGATTAAAATGATTAATAGACTTAAGGATTGACACCACATCGACATTGCATATTGTTCATTATTGTTCATATTGATATCGAATATTGGCTAAGTGTTATTAATATTGATCATTGAATATTATTTTCGAATAGTGAATCATTTTCTATACTCATTGCATCGATTATCATGATGTTGATTATTGCTATCGTCCTATGTTATTGATTCCTATCGATCCATTGTATTCATTGTTATATCGGTGTTCCATTGTTTCCTGCTTTCTCTACTTGCTGTCCATGACTTGCTCTAAGGACAATTTTTCTCCTCTTTTTAGATGAAGTGTTTACATGTGTTGATGGAGAATTGCCTGATTGATTTGGAGAACAATATTGGTGAAGGAATTGATAGCATCGCCGCTTAATAAATTATTGTTTTGCCATGAAGACTTAATTATTGGATTATTGTTATTTCATTGTATGTGGGCTTTTGACCACAATAATGCTATTATTTGTTTCCAAATGTTGGATTATTATTGTATTTGGATATTTCATATTGTTTCATTCCAAGTATTGTTGTTCATGAGATTATTATTATTGCCTGCATAATTGTCTTGTATTGATTATATTATTGAGTTGATCGAATAAATAGCTTATGGGTGACGATAGTCATTCGCTGGGCTAGTGTCATGTGCTCGTATTCCATATTTTTGGAAAGTGGGGCGTGACATTTAGGGTCTATGCTGAGGTGGTGCAGAAGTAATCCTTCTGAAATACCGGGCATATCGGCAGCAGTCCAGGCTAATAGGTCTTGGTTCCCCCTATTGCATTTGATGTCCTCTTCCTTGACCTGGTGCGGGAGGGCTTTGCTCACTTGGAATGTCTTGTTCGGGTCCTCCTGTAACCCCTGTTTTTGCAAATACATATTTTCTATGTATTTTCGGTATTTTAATTTTTGTAAATTATTTTTTTTTCCGCTTTCAAATTCTTTTTCTTAAAATGTATTGTCGGATCTTCAACTAAAGTTGATTTTTAATCAATAATTTTATTTGTAACTATTTACGATGATTTTATACCCTATTAATGTTGTTATTATTATTATTTTTATTATTATTATTATTATTATTATTATTATTATTATTATTATTATTATTATTATTATTATTATTTTGAAGTACAAAATATATTTTTGATAAACCTACTTTTTATTGGTTATTTTAATTTTCTTATTGGATCTTTAATAGCCTTTAACCCAATACCCTGTTTTAATCCCCAAACCCAAACCCGTTATTTATACCCTACCCGAAACCTACTGTGCACCTAACCCTACCCGTTTCCTACCCAAATACCCATCTTCTTCAACCTATTACCGGTTTACACCACCCTAACTCTAAACCCTAACTCACCCTATTCCTATATAACCCTACAGCCGCTTCCTCTTCTCATCCCGTCCTCCTCCTATACCTAAACCCACTCCCCCTGGCTCCCTCCGATCTCCTTCTCCCTTCTCCTCTCGGTGCAGCCAGTCGACTCCCCCTTTCCCGATCCTCCTGCTCTCCCGTCCTCAGCCAACGGCAGTGCTCCCCCTGCTGCACTCAGCCAGCCTTCGCGACCTCCCTGTGTCGCCCTTCCGACGACATCGTGCTGCCACCCCTGCACCGCTGCCTCAACTCGATGCCCCAGTCCTGGTGCTCCCCTGTGCGTGCTTCCCTACCTCAGCCCCGATGACTTTACCGCTTCCCTGTGCTTCGTTCCCTTCCGACGACAGTCAGCAGCGACCCTAACGACGACCATAATGCCGCTGCATCACCCTGTCGCCCTGCCACTCGACGACAGCAACATCGTTAGCCAACACCCGTAGCAGCCATTCAGTGCGCCTCTCCTCCTGCCATCGCATCGGCAGACCTGTCCCGTCGCTGCTTATCCACCGTCATCCTCCCTGCCTTCAGCCTCGCCCTGAGCGCCACCGCCCGCCGTTGGAACCAAGCCAGAGCCGGTGCACCATTGATGGGTGCTGTTTGATCATTCATCATGCTTGGTTGAATATGGGCTGTCGATCTCCTCTTGATCATCATGATCTCCATCAGCCTTGATCTGGCCGTCCGATCTGATCCGATCATCTTGATCTTGATCTCTTTGATCAAGCCGTTGGATCTTTTGATCTTCATCATCTTGATCCCGATCTTCAATCTCATCCGTGCTGATCCACCCGATCGTTGTTTGATCATCTTGATCTTGATCTTCATCGTGATCCGTTCGTTGGTTTGTGTTCGTGGTTCGTTCGTTTGTTCGTTGTGTTCGTGCTCGGGATCCGTTCCCGTTATTCTTGTTCTTGCTCCGTTCTCGTCGTCGTCTCTTAGGAAAGTAACTTGTATTCTTTTCTTTGTGTAATACAAGTACTAAATACCGCCTGTAGTGTAGTTGTGTTCTATAGACAATTCTTGTGTGAACCTGTGTTATATCTTGTATTTATTGTGTTGACCCGCCCGTAGTTGCCTCATTACACACATGACATGAAATAACTTAGGGATGACCACTTCTTGATATATACATGCATTTTGTTCGTATGATATCGTGTGCTCGGTTGTGTTCGTTGTAGTATAACTTGTTGTAGATGTGTTAAAATACCCTATATCATGTTGCTTGGACATCTAGTATACTTTATTTTATGTTTGGTTATGATTTGGATGAGTTTCATATGATCTATGTTGATTTGTGCATGAGGGATTTTTTCTGTTTTTGTCGATTTCCTGTTTTTGATCAGTATTTTAGATCTTATTGTGGTCAGTATTGAAAATTATTTGTGAATATGAATTATAGAGAATTCTGTCTACTTTTCAGATTTTCTGACAGATCTCAGTTTCGATTTATGAGTTGCGCATTATGACTATTTTACTACAGATGTGATTAAAAATTCCAGATTCTGTTTTCTATGAATTCTGTATGATTATTTATTTTTCTACTAATGCTAAAGATAGTATTTTGATCCAATATTTTTCTGGTTACAACTAGACTTGATGGGGATCAACCCCTAATTTTTATGGATTTAATTGATAACTTTTATACACTATTCTATGCTTGCAAACACTCGCTATACATACAGAATTTTCATGCTATTCAGTAAAGATACATAATTTCGACATGATTCTATTTGCTTTTTATAAAAACTTTGTGAATATGAATTATAGCCTACTGTTTCTATTTTATTACCCTTTTGACGGATCTGGACTGCAGTGTTTGTGATTCCAGATTTACAAAACTACCGTATCTTGCTGCTTTCTGATTTTTCTTGACTATTCTATTTATGTTGGAAAATTATGAAACTTTATTTTCTGTTACTAAACATACTAGTAAATATCTCAGATTTTTCGTGGATTTAATTAGTAAGTTTTCATGCTGTTTTCCTATTTATGAATACAAACTTCTGATTTCTAGCTGAACATGTTTTCCAGATTCAAATATGTTTCGAGTTATGTTTTTTTTGAAACACCATATGACTTATATATATTTGCTGGATTTGGCCGAGAGTCAATTTTCCAGATTTTCTGACGGATCGAGGTTTGCACGTTTTATCAACGAGAATTCCAGATTTTGTGCAGTACTGTCTTGCTGTGCTGAACTAGAATTTCGTTGTTCTATCCTTTTATGAATTGTCTTTTGCTTGTACATGTTTATCTTCCGACCTGAACCTATTACTCTTTCATGCTATGTTATTCTTGCTATGTTTTGTGTACGTATATGCCTGTTTGATAATAATAATAAATAACCAAGCTGGGGTTAAGGGAAAGATCTAGTAGTGAAAAATATAGAAATGTGTACTTAGAATGGGGCCCATGTTTTCCATTTTGATTCATGTTGATACATGAACTTGTTGATGCATGGACCTTGGTTCATGTACCTGTTACCTATTGATGCATGAACATGTTGGTTCGTGTACCTATTATCTGTTGATGCATGAACCTATTAGTTTGTGTACCTGTTACCTGTTAATGCATGGATCAGTTGATTCGTGTACCTGTTGATGCATGAACCTGTTGATGCATGAATCGGATGATTCGTGTACCTGTTTGATTCATGAACCTGTTCTTGTTCATGTTTTCCTGATCCCTGAGTACACGACCCTATGGACTCCACAACAAAATCTAAACACAAGTTGCATGTAAGTAGCAACCATGTGGTAAAAGGATGGACGCATGAAGTGCTACCTAATTAGTAATAAATACAGGATTCGACATGACATAACATGCTTACCTGTTACATGATTTCCTGTACATGCTACTTGACACCTGTATACATGTTTACATGTTACATGTTTACCTGCTTGCATGATACTTGACACCTGTTACATGTACATACACCTGTTTTCTCATTACTTAATTCTGTTCATGATTCATGCTAGTTGTTCTATTTTATTGTCATGTCTATTCCATGTTATGTAGTTTATTTTCCTGTACTTGTTGTCTGCACTACAAGCGGCTCGTAACTTGCATTGACGGACGTTCTACAAGCGGCTCGTAACTTGCATTGACGGACGTTTTGTTTTCTTTTCCTCTTCCTGCAATTTGCTAAATTACAGATTTTGGAAATCAGCTGCCAGATGGAGTAGGTGATATGAGATTCTAGATGCTGGAGTTTTGCTTTTATTATTTCCTATTGCTTACTTGAATATTGTATCTGTAACTTGGATTATTTTGTATTTGGGCACTGTGACCCAGGATTATTGACTTGTTCAGATCTGGTTTATTTGAGATTATTAAATTTTGTTTCAAGTAAATTCCTATTGGTATATTGATTCATATGTGCATGTGTGGTTGACTTTTCTTGCTTCATACTCTGATTATTCTTGTGAAATATTGTAAAGATCCTGACAACTTATGGATGATGAAAATCATTCTCTGGACTTGTCACTTATCCGTATTCCGTATTTATTTTTGGGAAGTAGAGCGTAACACCTCCTTAGAAAATGGGATCTCTTATAGTTTGTCCACTATCTCAGAGATGAATTGGCTGTTCCCTTGGGGGAGTTCTAGCAGTTTGAGTGTAAGGACCAGACTTTCCATTGAAGTCATATAGCATTTCCGAGCAGTCTCTTGGCTTCCCTTGACTTCTCCCACCCCTATCGAGGTTAGGAATTTCATCTTCATGTGAAAGGTCGAGGGTACAACATGAAGTGCAGTTAGGTCGAGTCAGCCAAGGATAGCATTGTAAGTGGTTTTCACATCGACGACCATGAAGTCCATCAGCTCTGTTCGGGTTGTTAAAGATTTTCCAGCTGTCACATCAAGAGTGGCAACTCCTTTGATTATTACTGGCACTCCAGAGAACTCGTGGAGAGTGTATTCGGTAGGTTTTAGGCGATATCGGGAGAGCTTGAGTCCTTTGAAGGCTTCTAGGAAGAGGATATCAACAGAACTGCCGCTGTCGACTGGGATTCAGTGCACTTCATGATTGACCATGTTAAGACTGATAATGTTGGCATCACAGTGGGGCGTTCGGACGCATTATAGATCCCTGTCCGAGAGTGTCACCGGAATCCCGAGGCTTTTGGGCGGTGGAAAATTCTGTACCGAATTAACTTCTCGGATGAAGACCTTTTGGATGGTGTTCGACTCTACCCCATCGAACCTCCATGGATAAGATGGACTATGGCCCCAGGTTCAGAGTCTTAGGACTCGGTGGGCTTTTCGGTTCGGTTGTTAGCTCCTTGAGGTGGAGGAGGATCGGCCATGTCCTTCCTAATGAACTTGGCCAATTGTCCTCGCTGAATGAGCGCTTCGATCTCCTCCTTAAGGGCCCGATAGTAGTCCGTGTTGTGGCCGTAGTCCCTATGAAAGCGGAACCACTTGTCTCTGTTCCTTCTCTTACCAGGGGTATTCATCTTCGGGGGAGGTTGGCGTAGTCCTTCCTTGCCTACTTCCATAAAGACAACCGATATGTTGGCATTGTGGGGGGTGAAATTTTCAAAACGAGGAGGAGGGCAACACTGGTCATTATTGTCTTTTTGGAGCTTTTTGGGACCTTCTTCATCCACACGCTTCCGTTTGTTCCCGGATGGAGGCTCCTTCTGATCATGGGGATGCAGGGCCTCTTCAGCCCGGATGTACTTCTCGCTCCTTAGTAGGAGTTTTGAGAAGTCGGATGCCATTAGGTTGGCTTGGTTGATGTTGTGTCTGAATCCTACAGAGGCTACTGATTGGTCGAGAGAGGCAATAGACTGAGCTTCGGCAGTAAAACTGTAACCGCCGATCCCGTTTATATGGATTTGTATTTATTTTCTTCGTATTTCTGAATTTTAATTTTCCAAACTATCCTTTTGAATCCGATTTCCTTCTTTTGAATATTCGATTATTTCGTCTACCCCAGGTTCCTAATCCAACCTATAATTGTGTTTATTTATTTATTCTGTAAACCCAACCCATTCTTATAATTATTATTTGATCAATTGATTTTGGTTGAGTAGCCCAACTCTTAATCCAAACCAACTCAGCTCATCCTTATGTTCTAATTCATATTTATTTGTTTTATTGAAACCCAATAATTGATTTGATTTTGATCCCAACCCAATCTTATTTAATTATATTTAAGCCCATTCCTTGGTGGATCCTAACCCCAACCCGCAAACCCGTTAACCCAAACTCAAACCCACTAACCCAATTCCCCTAATCTGGTAATTGCTCAGTCTTCAACTCCCTCTCACGTCCCCCCACAAACCTCCCCAGATCTCTCCACTAACCCCCCTTAATTACCTCCATTATCTCAACTATCTTAATCACCCCCACTAACCAATCCCATACTCCTCTAATAATCTCTTTAATCACAGTATCAAACCCAAGAAAAAGAATAGAAACAAACCATCTCTCTTCCCCCCCTCTCTCTCCTTTCACCCCCCGACCGTTCACCTCCTCTGCCAAATCCCGAAACCCCACAGCCAGCCCCTGTGCGCCGCTCACCCATACCACCGACTACCCCTACCTCCGCAATTGCCATCAACCCCGCTCACCATGCCTCCGAAGACCCTCACCACCAGCCCTCGCGACCACCCTCCCAATTGCCTCGCCTGCAACCTCTTCCTCATTGCCATCCTCCACCTCCTCTCCGTCGACTGCGCAACCACCGCAGCGCCGATGTTTTCTGCTTCCTCTGCTCGACTGCGAACCATCACCCCTGCCCTCACTCGCCGCCAAAAGTCACATCCTGAACCGATCTTGCTCTTCTTCAACCGTTTGACTGCTCCTGCTCCTTCAACCCCGACTTCCTACCGACTTCAACCCATAACTCTCCATGCCAACCTCCTCCATTGTTGCTGCCTCCCTCCACAGTCGCTACCACCTCACAACAACCACCACTTGCAACCCGCGCAGCACCCCGCTGCACTGTTGAAGCCTCCATCCTCGTCACTGCTCTTATCGCTGCCTCGCCTACTGTGACCTCGAGTCTCGCTGACCCTGCCACAGTCAACCGCACCACTGTCTAGTCCATCGCAGTGCCGAAGTCACCCCTGCCATTGCTGCTGCCACTTCTTGCCACTGTTACTGCGTGCTGCGGTCTCCCGCAGTGTGTTGTTGCCTCCGTCTCTTGTTGTGCGTTATCGCTACTCTTGCGGTGTGTTGCCACTGCCTTTTGCTGTTGTTGCCGTTCTCTTGTGGTTGTCGCTGCTGTCTTGCTGTGGTCACTGTTGTCTTTCGCTGGTTGCCCGTGCCTCGTCATCGTTGCTTTTGTACGTGTTGTCGCCATAGCTTGTCTCACTTTCGTTCATAATCGTCACAAAAGGCAAATATCTTGTATATTTTATTGTTCCGTACAAGCATGTTGTTTGATCTCCCGCAATTCATAATTAGATCATCGCATTTGAAATCCGTTATTCTTGTAGTATTCATGTTTTGTGATGTTCCCATATCTAGACTAGTCATTATATATTGAATCGAATCAATTCTTTTGGCTCCATGATTTGATGCCATCAAAGATCGTAGTTTTCCATTGTCCCCACATTCATTGCACATACACGAATTTGAAACTATATGCTTGCAAGTGAGAATCGTTACAATTTGAATTGACAAGTTGCTGTCATGCTGTTGCTGTAGCTTGTAGCTAGATTTTGACCTAGCTATTGTTCAAATTAATTAGAGCTTTGTGCAGGAGAGTTGTAGCCCTGTGAACCTAATTTCTGAAACATTCGATGGATTCAAATTCTGTGTTGTGGATAATGAGTTATCATGTTTTTCCTATTGCTAGGTCTATACATTCCAGATTGTTACTTATAACACATCGACATGTTTCACAAATTAAAATTTCATGTTAATAGGTGAATTAGGACTTGATATTTATCAGCATACTACTAGACTTTATTAGGAGTCTCTTTATAATTTTTGTATGATTTTTAAATGAATTCAAAGTTAATTTTTACATATAAAAAGTTGACCCCGAGCTGTTGTCTGAACAGTAGACCCATAAAGGAACAACTGTTAGATCTAGTTTCTGTTGTTAAAATATGTCATGTGAATATTCATTGGAACCGACATGAAGTCTATTTTTTGGAACCTCTGACGGTACTTGATTCTCTTTCCCGTAGCAACGGAAAAGTGAGTTTTTGTACAACAATGTATTGCTGTCCAAAATTGTCACTTCATGCCCTTGAGTATAAATATATTTATTCTTGCATTTAATTAATTGAACTTGCATATCATGCATTGCATAGACTTGATACTCCTTGATCCTATCCCGACACTCGTTCTCATTGTGCATGTTCTTGTTGATTATTGTAAAAAGTATAACAAGCCGAGGTAATAAGGAAAAGAATCTAGTAGTGGACAATATAGGAAAGTGTATTCGGAAGGAGGCCCGTGTTTCTCGTAATAGTGACTGTATATATTTACATGATATGATATGATTACATGATTACATGATTACATGATTACATGACATGATATAATTCCTGGTTACATGATACGATATGACATGATATGATAACAAGATATGATACAATTCCTGTCAGTGTCACTGGAAGACCCAAGTACATGATCCTATAGAATTTACCATTAGAGTCTAAACGTTAACTTGTTTGTATGCACCCGAACCTGTGGTATGGGACGCATGATTGTGTGCATTAGTTAGGATATATAAAAGATTGATATACATAAGAATAACACTGAAAACGTGCATGATTTCTGTTTACAAGTTACATGTTACCTGTTACAAGATTACATGATTCCAGTTGACAAGTTATATGATTCTTGTTTACAAGTTATATGATTCCTGTTTACAAGTTACATGTTACTTGTTACAAGATTACATTTCACGCCCCGCTTCCCAAAAGAGAATACAGAATACAGATACGTGACTAAGTCTAGCGAATGATTTTCATCATCCATAAGCTGTCAGGATCCTTACAACATTTTACAGGAATAACAAGAAGTAAACAGGGAGAAATCAACCACGCATGCATGAATGAATCAATATACCAACATGAATTTACTTGAAATAAATTTTAATAATCTCAAGTAAACTAGATCTGAACAAGTCAATAATTTCGGGTCATACTGCCTAATACAAAATTCATGTAGCAATTACATTTATTCAAGAACAGCAAGAAAGTAAATTATAGCATGAACTCCAGTAACTAGAATCTTAGATCACCTACTCCATCGGGTAGCTGATCACCATGATCTGCAATTTAGCAAATTGCAGGAAGAAAAAAAAAATGCCTGTCAATGCAAGTTACAGGTTGCTTGTAGTGCAGGCACAAGTACATGGAAAAGATAAACAAATATAGATTAACAGCGGATGCAACATAGAATGGAATAGGCATGTTAACAAAACTGGATAATCAACATGAATCAGGAAACAAAATCAAGTAACATGATATGCTAACAGGGTAAAGATGACATGGATCAGGTATCAAGTATTATGCAAGTAGGTAAACAGGTAAACTGGTAACATGTACAGATAAGTATGTAACAGGTGTCATGTTATGTCATGTCAAGTCTTGCATTTATTTCTATCTAGGTAGCACTTCATGTGTCCCAAATTTTACCACATGGTTGCCACATTCAAACAAGTTTGCGTTTAGATTTCGTAGTGGAGTCTATAGGGCCGTGTACTCAGGTATTAGGTAAACAGGTACAGGAACATGCATCATGTAACAGGTAATCATGCATCAGGTAGGACTACGTCCCCTCCAAGTACACCCTCCCGTAGGAAGTATGTAGTTGGGTAACAGGTGGGAAACATGGGCCCCCTTCTGAGTACACTTTCTCATAAGGAAGTATGTAGTCAGGAATCAGGTAACAGATAATTAGGATCATGTAAAATCATATAACAGGTAACGGATATCAGATAATCAGGTGGGAAACACGGCCCCCCTTTTAAGTACACATTTCTATATTTTCCACTACTAGATCTTTCCCCTAACCTCGGCTTAGTTATTTGTTATTATTATCAAACAGGCATGTATGTGTCACAAAACAGGGAAAGAATAGCATGATATAACAAGTAATAGGTTCAGGTTGGTAGATAAACATGTACAGGTAAAAGACAACTCACAAAAGATCAGGGAAATGAAAATTATAGTTCAGGACAGAAAGACAGTACTGCACTAAATATGAGATTTCCGTTGCCACAAACATGCAAACCTAGATCCGTCAGAAAATCTGAAAAATAGACACTCGGCCAAATCCAACAAATATATATAAGTCATATGGTTTTTCAGAAAAACATGACTCAAAATAGAATTGTATCCAAAAAATATGTTCAGCCAGAAATCAGAAGTTCGTATTCACAAACAGGAAAACAGCATAAAAACTCACTGATTAAATCCAAGAAAAATCTGCGGTATTCCCTAGTATGTCTAGTAACAGATAAAGTTTCATAATTTTCCAACATAGATAGTATAGTCAAATAAAATCAGAAAGCAGCAAGATACAGTAATTTTGTAAATCTAAAACTCTAAAACAGCAGTACTAAAACAACAATAGATTACAAAATATAAATTAAAATCCAGATCCTTCAAAAGATGATAAAATAGGTACAGTAGGCTACAGTTTATATTCACAAAGTTTTATAAACAGCAAATATAATCAGGTCGAAATTTAGGTTCTTTACTGAACATCGTGAGAATTCTGCAAGTATAGTAGTTGTTTGCAAGCATAAAATAGTTTATAAAAGTCATCAATTAAATCCACAAAAATTTGGGGTTAATCCCAATCATGTCTAGTTATACTCAGCAAAATATTGGATCAAAATATTGTCTTTAGCATCAGTATAAAAATAAATTACTCTCCAGAATTCACATAAAACCAAATCTGTAATTTTTCTACACCTCTGTAGTAAAACAGCAATAACTTGCAACTCACAAATAAAAACTGAGATCTGTCAGAAATTCTGGAAAGTAGATAGAATTCTCTATAATTCATATTCACAAATAATTTTTATTTACTGGACTTAAAAGGGTAAAAAATACTGAACAAAAATAGGGTAACAACAAGGACAGAATTATTCTTCATGCATAAAATCAACTAATTAATATGAAACACATCCAATCATAAGAAAATGCAAAATATGGTATACTAGATGTCCAAGAAACATGATATAGGATATTTAACAATCTACAACAAGATATACTACTAGTAACACGTAAAGCATGCAAGATTCACACATCATAAATCACGAACAACATGCATGAATACATCAAGGATTTAGTATTCCTAAGTTATTTCATGTCGTGTGTGTAATAAGATAACTACGGGCGGATCACACCTAGAGACAAGATATAACAGGGGTTTTGCACAAGAATTATCTCTAGAACACAACTACACTATAGGCGGTATTTAGTACTTGTATATGCAACTGAAAATTATACAGGTTACTTTCCATATAGCCGACGACGGGAACGGTGCAAGAACGACAATAACGGGAATGGATTCCCGGGCACGAACTCAACGAATGAACGAAGAACGAATGCAACCACGAACACAACACAAGATCTAACACATGCACACAAGAGAGGGTAGCGGAGGGGACTGGATGAGATGACGACGGCGGCCAAGGGGACAGTCGACGGGGACTGGTGGCGGCACAACAGCACTGGCTGGCATCGATGCTTGCTGGCGCTGCTGCTGGCTGCGTTGCGATAAGGAGGAGGGACAGTGCAAGGGCGTTGTGCTCTGGCTGCTGGTCGACGTCGAGATGGGGAGAGGGGAAAGAGAGGCAGAGGAACACTGGTCGTTGGCTGCAGTCGTCGAGGTGGGTTGGCGTCAGGGTGAAGCAGCGGCACTAGGGAAATGGGAGGTGCAGGGGATAGATGGGAGCGCTGAGGTCGGGGTCGCTGTCTGGTAGCTTCGGGAGGTCGGGAGTGCACACAGGGAAGAGTGCAACGCAGGTGGGAGGAAAGTAGTCGGGAGAGCAGGGGGGTTGATCGGGATGGGTTTTGTGAGAGTGGCTAGGGTTAGAGACGGGATGAACAGGGGTAGATGAGCATGTGTATATATATAGGTAGATATGTTAGGGTTTTTAGGGGGTAATGGGTGCAATTGTATTAAGTTTTTAAACCCAATCAGAATAGGGTATGTATAGGTAACGGGTTAGGATAGTAAATGTAACATCCTGAAATTTTTAATTATAATTAAATAAGAGTTTGCTGATTTTTACGTGTTTTGCACGTACAAATTCATGTGTATTTTTCCCTAGAAATTATTTATTTTCATACCATGAACAAATATTTTTAATCCTTCTCTTTTATTTTTGAAAAGCCTATTTAAATTCTAGGCCTATTTGTTCATTCTTAGCCCACACTAATTATTTAATTATTTTAATTAATAGCCCATGAGTTCTAAAGCCCACTAATTTGAGCCCACTAGTTTAATTCCCTTTTAATTGTCATAACTTGTATTGTTGACTAGTTTTGTAGACAATTAATTAAATGAACATGTACAAAATAGTAACATGGTGTGCTTAGGGTGGCACGTGCATTGTGCACAAGAGCTAGGCCGGATGGAGTCAAAGAGAGTGGAGAGATTGACTTAGTGGAAGAGGTGGTTTGTATTCATGGGTAGTTGCTTTAACTCCCTAGTTCATCCTAGCCCCTAATCTACAACCATCTAGTTCAATTTTGGCCCTCCATCTCACTCAAAAGTATGTATAAATACCCCCTCCATTTCTTCATGCAATACACTTGAAAAAATTTAGTAAAAGAGAAAAAGAAAGAAAGAAACAAAAAGTGAGAAAAAGATTGAGAGTTTGTGAGCACAAAAGTTTGAGTTGTGTGCTAGTGTGTGTGTCCCTTTCATTGGAGGCCGGCCATTTCACCAAGGAGCAAGAAGGAAGGCTCGGGTTCCATCAAGTACAAGGATGAGAAGGCGACTTTTGGCACAATCTAGAAGGAGAAGGATCGCTCTTTGTTCAAGGAGATTTTTAGGAGTTCTTTTCATTTGTGTTTCTTCAAAATAGGTGGGTGATTTCTAAGGCTTCTACTTAAATATCATGCTAGAAATGGACATTATGATCATGCTAAAGTGAATAGAAAATATTGCCATGCTTTTGTTTAAGAAGATTAAGAGGAAAAAGACCACTAAAGTAATTTACATGAGAAAGTAGTAGAACAAATAGAATGTGTATGTGAATATGTGTATGATGAATTGTTAATTTTATTTGCATTCTAAAATGGGTGAATTATGATTTGTTGTGAAACTTGGCTATGCATGAAATGAAAGATACAATATGTGGAAATTGTGATTATGGATAGATTATGGAATTTAATTTAATTGGCATGAAATGTTAAATAGATGAAATTGTGATTAAAATGTGTTCATGTGCCTTATACAAGCAGAATTGTGATAATTGAATTTATTTAGCCCTATTTGCCTCTCAAAGTATGTAGTTGGGGAAATAGGATTAAATTGATCAAATTAATCCTTAGTAAGTAATGAAAGGAAGAAAATTGTATTTTGAACTCAATGAGAATGAGGAAAATTGTTAGTAAGAAGATTTTGTAGAAATAAATGTTTTTATGCCAACATGAGTTTATTTTGATCTATGCATTAAACTAACTAAGGGAGAAAGAGTTTTTGTGTTAAAAATGAATTCCATGAAAATTATGAAAATGAAATCTACTGTTTTCTTTAGAAATTATACTTAGGAAAAATTTACTTTTTATAAGAACTATTCGAATAAGAAAAATCGAGTTTTGTAAAGTAATCTAGAAACAGTACAGTCGACTTGCCATTTTTCACAGTCGACTAAACTGACTGTCTGTTCTTGAGTTTTAAAGTTTCACAGGACAGTCGACTGGCCATTTTTCACAGGTGACTGAACTAACTATCTATTCTTGAGTTTTAAAGTTTCGCAGGATAGTCGACTGGCCATTTTCCACAGTTGGCTGAACTGATTGTCTGTTCTTGAGTTTTAAAGTTTCACAGGACAGTCGACTGTCCATTTTCGATAGTCAACTGAACTGACTGTCTGTTCTTGAGTTTTAAAGTTTCACAGTATAGTCGATTGGCCATTTTTCACAGTCGACTGAACTGACTGTCTGTTCTTGAGTTTTGAAGTTTCGCAGGACAGTCGACTGACCACTGTTCAATAGTGGACTGAACTGTTCTGATTGTTGATTTTGAGTTTTGAATTATTCATGAAAAGTATTTCTATAACGTTTGACTTATTATGATTTGAATTTTGAGAAGAAGAAGTAATAAGATTTTTTGGATATGATTCTTTTTGTAATTAAAGATACAAATAAGTGTTGAACATAGAGAAAATTGTGAAGAGCTCAAAATGAGATTTTAACTTATAAATTATTGTGTAGAATTTAATGCAAGATTGTCTAAGAATATGCATGTTGTGCATAGAGAATTTGTTGAAAAGAAACATGATGAATTGTGAAATCTGTGAACAAGTATAATGAACATGAAAAGATAATTTAGACTAGAATTTTAGCTAAGTCCTCACATCGTCAAGAATGAAAGTTTTGAAAAGAGAAATGTGATAAATTATAACCAAGTTTGGGTCGTGGATAATGATTGATATTTTAAGACCGATGTAGAGGTAACGCTAAATTCTATAGTGTTGATTTTTTATTCATGATTCAATTACCTAAGGATTTAGATACATAGTGGAGATGTGATGAAAGTAAGAGAGAAACAAGAGTATGAGGGCCATTGGATTGGCGGTGTGGGAGTGTTCACAGGATGTCCTTATGATGCATCATGATTAGGGCGTGGATACTACTTCAGGATACCATCCCATTGGCGACGCTTATGGGGTATTTGGTGACTACGGGTGATGCCATGGTCCATGGCGGAGGTGAATTGACCACAAGATGCCTGCATGATGAGTCATGTGTCAGTGCGTGGGGTTCTCTCCAGGATGTCTGGACGTGGGCTCGTAACTCATAGAATAACTAGGACACTTACCGTAGTTACTGTAGTAGTTTAAGTCATGGCAAGGGATCGAACCCTACAAGATGAAGAACGATTAAGGGCTTGCCCTCGGACCTATATAGTATGAGATGCATAGAATCCGAACAAGTGCGCATTAGTTTCATGTAAATATTAATAACTGCATTAAGGACTAAGTACACATTCACACACGACATCAATAGGGTAGTTCCCCTTAGTTTGTTTGTGACAAGTGTGTACTTTCTAAGTAAGAGAAATTGATGTATTATATCCTAGCGTCAGTTGTATGCAACTGACGTACCCATCGTTTCTATGCAGGATAAAGTGAATGACAAGATTAAAGATTGATTGCTACTTAAAGAAATGTTCAAGTTATTATTCAATTTATATATAATTGTTGTAATTTATAATTCCGCTGCATTGATGTAAACTCTGTTGTAATAAAAGTTTTAATTCCTTGTAAAATTGTACGAAGTGAATTATAAAGATCCTGTGGAACTTCGAATTCAGTCTTATTTGAAATTCGGGGTGTTACAGTAAATCGGTATTATGACCCATTAAGAAAATTAGAATAGGATTTGGTATTATTGAGTATAAATGGGTCTAATAGGGTTTAATCAAAGTGGAAGATCAATAAAATATATGGCAATCTAATAGATGAGATAAGAACAAAAATAAATACTTAAGAAGTAGGACATGAACAATTAAATAATGGGGATAAAAAAAATAGCTCGATAAATCAGAGATGAATTAATAGACTGACAATGGATTAAAAAGATCAAATAAAATGACGACAAATCAAATAGATGAATATATTGATAAAAGAAGATCCATTATACGGTTCAAAAAGAGTGGAAGAAATACAAGATGAATACAAACACAAATGAAAAAAAAACACACCCAAAATACAGAAATATGGAAAACAAAGGTTACAAATCCTACCCACCTAAAAAGAAGAATTTCGTCCTCAAAATTTAAACAAGAAGTACATAGGGTAACCCCAAAAAGAAAAGAAAGAACAAACAAAAAACTACTCAAACAGATGAGGAAACTTCTGCTGAATCTCCTCCTCCAACTCCCAAGTCGACTCACCCGGCGAGTGAGGATTCCAAGAAACACGAACCAGCTTGATGACCTTGTTCTTAAGCATTTTCTCCCGCCGATCCAAAATAGCAACTGGCAGAATCTCACAAGTCAAATCCGGCTGAACGGTCAACTCAGAATCGTCGATCACGTGGCTCTCATCGCGGATATATCTCCTGAGTTGTGAGACATGAAAAACATCGTGCCCTCCTGATAAAGCTGGCGGCAATGCAAGATGATAGACCACCTTGCCTACTCGTTCCACAACATGAAACAGTCCAATAAACCTAGGGCTGATCTTACCCCCACCACCAAACCGAATGACACCTTGCCAAGGCGATACCTTTAGAAAAACATGGTCACCAACCTCAAACTCCAAAGCTCTCCGATGGACATCAGCCCATCGCCTCTGCCTATCCTGAGCTGCCTGAAGATGCTTCCTGATCTGAGTCACCGCATCAACTGTCCTAGTGATCAACTCCAGACCCAACAACTTCCTCTCACCAATGTCATCCCAGCACACTGGTGATCTGCACCTCCGTCCATACAGTGCCTCGAACGGTGCAGCTTTAACACTGGCCAGAAAGCTGTTATTGTACGAGAACTTTACGAGATGCAAATGGTCCTCCCATGATCCACCGAATTGCAGCATACAGGACCTTAACATGTTCTCAAGAGTCTGGATGGTCCTCTCCGACTGTCCATCGGTCTGGGGATGAAAAGCTATACTGTACTTGAATTTACTCTCCAAACTACTCTGAAGATCTCCCAGAATTAAGACCTGAATCTTGTATCCATGTCGATACAATACTGATTGGACCCCATGAAGTTTGACGATCTCTTGCATGTACTTCTCAGCTAGGCTTTCTGTAGATTATCCGACACGGAAGGGAATAAAGTGAGCACTCTTCATCAGTCGGTCGACAATCACCCAAATGGCATTGTGACCCTTAGGACTCCTTGGCAAAGCGGTCACAAAATCCATAGTGATATGTTCCCACTTCCACTCCGGAATGGGAAGTGGTTGAAGAAGTCCGACGGTTCTCTGATGTTCTGCCTTCACCTGCTGGTAGATCAAACACTGAGACACAAACCGAGCCACAGCCCTCTTCATACCATGCCACCAGAAATGAAGCTTCAAATCCCGATACATCTTAGTGCCTTCAGGATGAAAAGCATACGATGACTGGTGGGCTTCCTCAAGCAACCTCTGACGAACTTCACCCTTCAGAACACACAACCTAGACCCAAAACAAAGTGATCCCTCAGCATGAATAACCATATCCGTTCTGGAACCAGCCTCAACTTTTGCTTTAAAACCCTGCAACTGCTCATCACCAGCCTGCGCCTCTTTAATCTCATCCACAAGAGACGACTAAAACTGAAGCACCAAGCAACTCCGATCAGAACTCGGCAACAACACATCTAACTCCAACCTCCGCATCTGCTTAACCAAATCTCTCTGCTGAGTCAGGAAAATAACTGTCGGTCTCCTGCTCAACGAATTTGGCACCAAGTTCACTCTACCAGGATGGTATTGCAAATTGATGTCGTAATCGGCCATAAGCTCCAACCAACGTCTCTGCCTCATGTTTAGTTCTGTCTGGGTGAAGACGTACTTGAGAATTTTGTGGTCTGTAAAGATCTCCACTCGGTCCCCAAGTAAATAATGTCTCCACAGCTTTAAAGCAAAGATCACTACTGCTAACTCCAAATCATGAGTCGGATAGTTCTTCTCATGCGGTTTCAACTGCCTCGATGCATAAGCAAGGACTCAGCCCTTCTACATCAGAACTGCTCCAAGTCCCTTGCCCGAAGTGTCACAGTGAACAACAAATCCGCCTGAACCATCTGGAACAGTCAACACTGGCACTGACGTCAACCTGTTCTTCAACTCAGCAAAAGCCTTACTGCAAGCCTCAGACCAATAGAACTTCTGATCCTTCCCTGTCAGCTTAGTCAATGGTCCTGCTATCTTCGAAAAATTTTGGACGAATTTCCGAAAATAGCCAGCTAGACCAAGGAAACTCCTTACATCTGAAACTGACTTGGGAACTAGCCAATCCTTCACAGCTGCAACCTTGGACGGATCCACTGAAATACCATTGCCCGATATAATGTGCCCTAAGAAGGTAACTCTGTCGAGCCAAAACTCATACTGGCTGAGTTTTTCATAGAGCTGATTCTTCCTCAAAGTCTGCAGAACCAACCTAAAATGCTCAGCATGATCCTCCCAGTTTCGAGAATACACCAGAATGTCATCAATGAAGACCACCACAAATCTATCCAGGAACGGGGAGAAAACTCTGTTCATCAGGCTCATAAATATAGCTGGCGCATTCGTGACCCCGAACGGCGTCACAAGATACTCATAGTGCCCATATCTGGTCCTGAATGCAGTCTTCTGTACATCTTCTGTCTTCACCTTAACCTGATGATACCCAGAACGAAGATCCAACTTCAAAAAAATAATTGCTCCACCCAATTGATCAAATAAGTCAACGATCCTTGGCAACGGATACCGGTTCTTCACAGTAACACTATTCAGTTCTCGATAATTGATGCATAGTCGACGACTACCATCCTTCTTTTTGACAGAAAGCACTGGAGCACCCCATCGTGAAACACTGGGTCTGATGAACCCCAAATCAAACAACTAATGAATCTGCACCTTAAGCTCTGCTAACTCAACCGGTGCCATCCTATAGGAACTTTTTGATATCGGCGCCGTACCAGGCTGAACTTCAATACCGAACTCCACATCCCTATCAGGAGGGTAAGCCAGGCAACTCCTCTAGAAAGACATCCAGAAATTTTTGCACTACTAGAGGTGCAGCCTCACAACCTGAATGCAATTCCATCGCACAAATCTTCTGATCAACTGCAGTCTTTGCTCAGCCAAGGGGTGTCTCCCCGGCAGGGAACTCAAACTCTGCACGACCTAGAATTCGGAATACAACTTCCTTGGCACGACAATTAATGATGGCGTGGGACTCACCCAATCAATCAATACCAAGAATGACGTCGAATCCTGAATTCCCAATTACAATCAGGTCAGCCTTGAAATCTGTTCCGCTAATAACTATGGGACTTTGCCAGCACTCCGGGGAACAAATGACAACACCGCCACCTGGTCACACTGTTCCAAGCCTCTGACATAATGCTGTAATCCAACTAATGCCAAGCCACAAAACGAGAAGAGACGAAGGAATGGGTTGCCCCTGAATCAAAGAGAACATGAGCAGGAAAGGAATAAACAAGGACAACACCTAAGATAAAATCAAAAGCAATAGAAAAAGAATTGATGATCAAGGGTGAGGAAAACACAATGCAAAACTATAATATGAAAGAATAATGTAAGACAAATGGAAGAAACAAAGGAAAATAACAAAACAACAAAATGCAAAATATACCTGCAACAATTCCTTTAGCTGACTCAGCCTTAGCAGCTGTCAGGTTGAAAGCCTAACCTCTCCTAGGAGCAGCGGTACTCCGATCGACGACCTGGTGCTGAGGAGGAAGAGGTGGCCTAATAGGACCACGAGTTGGGGCTACCTGCTAAACTGGTCCCATGGCTAGAAGAGTCATCCTCCGCTGCGGGAAATCCCGCACTAAATGATCAGCAGCACCACATCCAAACACTGGCGGTTGGCATGCCTACAGTCCCTGCGATCATGCCCGGCCAGCTAGCAGAAGTCGCAGAAATAAGCTCCCCTGGGAGCAGCAGAAGAGTAGGGAGTCGCCCTGGCAGGATGGGCTGGGGCAGGCCTCTGAATCGGCCCACCAGAAGGCCTAGCAATAACGGAGTGCGGAACAGTCCGTCGGGGAGGAGTCAACCTGCCACAAGCCTGCTCCTGAGCTCGAGCTGCCTCAAGAGCCTCAGCATAAGTACACAAGCGAAGGGAGAAGATCTGCACCCGAATATCTCACTCAAGTCCTAATGTGAATCTACGAGCCCTGTCATCTTCGTTCGCCACAAGAACGGCTGCGAAGCGGCTAAGTCAGGTAAATTCCGCTGCATACTCATCTACTGACCCGGAGCCTTGTTTCAAGAAAGTCTCATGTTACAATATTGCATTGAAAATATGTAACAAAATTCCAATAATAGAACAACGACCAACCTATTTCAGGGCCAGGAACTGTTGCTCCATTTCAACCCGAGTGCTACTAGGGAAGAACTTCTCCAAGAAGCTCCTAGTGAACGTGGTCCAAGTAATAGGCTGTTCGAGCCTTTCGGACTCGGACCTCCACCAAATGTGGGCTCGGTCCACCAGCTGGATGGTCACCACATTCACTCTATCAGATCTGCAACTCTTGCTGCCAAAAGCAACTGTTCAGTCCTGATCAGTCACTGTTCTGACTCCAAAGGTGTCTCGGTGCCCGAGAATCCTACAGGATGTAGCCTCATGAAATCGGTAATTGTACCCGAACAAGGAGGAAGAGCTGCCTATGGAGGCACAGCGGGATTCGGAGCCCGTGCAGCTTCCAAAGCAGCCATCACAAGGTTACTATGGTTTTGTTGCATATTGATCAACCATTCCAACACATTGGTAACAGCTTCAATCCCGGGCTGATCTTCTGAGAACAAAAAGTGGAACCTCTGCGAGCCATGGTCTGCACAAAATAAAAAAATAACTAGCATCCAGATCAAAGTTGATTATAATTTATTCATGTATGCATGGTATGTGTACTGTTGAGCCCATCCGAGATCGAGCTAAGCTTGTCTAATATATCAGTCAAACTAATACATTAGCCAAATCTGGGCTCTGATACTATTAAAAACCTTGTCATGCCCCGCTTCCCAAAAAAGAATACTGAATACATATACGTGACTAAGTTCAGCGAATGATTTTCATCATTCATAAGCTTTCAGGATCTTTACAACATTTCACAGGAATAACAAGAAGTAAACAGGGAGAAATCAACCACGCATGCATGAATGAATCAATATACCAACATGAATTTACTTGAAACGTATTTTAATATTCTCAAGTAAACCAGATCTGAACAAGTCAATAATTCTGGGTCATACTGCCCAATACAAAATTCAAGTAGCAATTACATTTGTTCAAGATTAGCAGTAAAGTAAATTATAGCATAAACTCCAGCAACTAGAATCTTTAATCACCTACTCCATCGGGTAGTTGATCACTATGATCTGCAATTTAGCAAATTACAGGAAGAAAAAAAAACGTCCGTCAATGCAAGTTACAGGCCGCTTGTAGTGCAGGCACAAGTACATGAAAAAGATAAACAAATATAGAGTAACAGCGGAGGCAACATAGCATGAAATAGGCATGTCAAAAAAATAGGATAATCAACATAAATCAGGAAACAAAATCAAGTAACATGATATGCTAACAGGGTATAGGTGACATGTATCAGGTATCAAGTATCATGCAAGCAGGTAAACAGGTAAACATGTAACATATATAAGTAAGCATGTAACAGGTGTCATGTTTTGTCATGTCAAGTCTTCTATTTATTTCTATCTAGGTAGCACTTCATGCATCCCAAATTTTATAACCTGGTTACCACATTCAAACAAGTTTGCATTTAGATTTCGTAGCGGAGTCTATAGGGCCGTGTACTCAGGTATCAGGTAAACAGGTACCGGAATATGTATCATGTAACAAGTAATTATGCATCAGGTAGGACTACGTCCCCTCTAAGTACATCCTCCCATAGGAAGTATGTAGTTGTGTAACAGGTGGGAAACACGGGCCCCCTTCTGAGTACACCTTCTCATAAGGAAGTATGTAGTCAGGAATCAGGTAATAGATAATTAGGATCATGCATAATCATATAACATGTAACATATCAGATAATCAAGGGAGAAACACGGGCCCCCTTCTAAGTACACATTTCTATATTTTCCACTACTAGATCTTTTCCTTAACCCCGGCTTGGTTATTTGTTATTATTATTAAACAAGCATGTATGTGTCACAAAACGGGGCAAGAATAGCATGATATAACGAGTAATAGGTTCAAGTTGGAAGATAAACATGTACAGGTAAAAGACAACTCATAAAAGATCAGGGCAACGAAAATTTTAGTTCAGGACATGAAGACGGTACTGTACTAAATTTGGGATTCCCGTTGCTACAAACATGCAAATCTGGATCCGTCAGAAAATCTGGAAAATAGACTCTTGTCTGAATTCAGAAAATATATATAAGTCATATGGTATTTCACAAAAAAACAAGACTCAAAATAGAATTGTATCCAGAAAATATATTCAGCCAGAAATCAGAAGTTCGTATTCACAAATAGGAAAACGGCATAAAAACTCACTGATTAAATCCATGAAATATCTGGGGTACCTAGTATGTCTAGTAATAGAAAATAAAGTTTCATAATTTTCCAACTTAGATAGTATAGTCAAATAAAATCAGAAAGCAGCATGATACAATAATTTTGTAAATCTGAAACTCTGGACACAGCAGTACTAAAATAGCAATAGATTACAAAATATCAATCGAAATCTAGATCCATCAAATCCTGATAAAACAAATACAGTAGGCTACAATTCATATTCACAAGTTTTTATAAACAGCAAATAGGATCAAGTCGAAATTTAGGTTCTTTACTGAACAACGTGAAAATTCTGTAAGTATAGTAGTTGTTTGCAAGCATAGAATAATTTATAAAAGTCATCAATTAAATTCACAAAAAATTGGGGTTAATACCAATCATGTTTAGTTATACTCAGCAAAATATTGGATCAAAAAATTATCTTTAGCATCAGTATAAAAATAAATTAATCTCCAGAATTCACATAAAACCAAATCTGTAATTTTTCTACACCTCTGTAGTAAAACAGTAATAACTTGCAACTCACAAATCGAAACTGATATCTGTCAGAAATTCTGGAAAGTAGACAGAATTCTCTATAATTCATATTCACAAATAATTTTTATTTACTGGACTTAATAGGGTCAAAAATACTGAACAAAAACGGAGTAACAACAAGGACAGAATTATTCTTCATGCATAAAATCAACTAATTAATATGAAACACATCCAATCATAATAAAATGCAAAATATGGTATACTAGATGTCCAAGAAACATGGTATAGGGTATTTAACAATCTACAACAAGATATACTACTAGTAACACATAAAGCATGCAAGATTCACACATCATAAATCACGAACAACATGCATGTATACATCATGGATTTAGTATTCCTAAGTTATTTCATATTGTGTGTGTAATGAGACAACTATGGGCGGATCACACCTAGAGACAAGATATAACAAGGGTTTTGTATAAGAATTATCTATAGAACACAACTACACTACAGGCGGTATTTAGTACTTGTATATGCAATAGAAAATTATACAAGTTACTTGCCTTATAGCCGACGACGGGAATGGTGCAAGAACGAGAATAACGGGAATGGATTTCCGGGCACGAACTCAATGAATGAACGACGAACGAACGCAACCACGAACACAACACAAGCTCCAACACATGCATACAAGAGAGGGCAGCGGAGGGGACTGGATGAGAAGATGATGGCGGCCAAGGGGACAACCAAAGGGGACTGGTGGCGGCACAACGACACTGGCTGGTGTCGCTGCTGCTGGCTGCATCGTGACAAGGAGGAGGGATAGCGCAGGGGCGTTGTGCTCTGGCTGCTGGTCGACATCGAGATGGGGAGAGGGGAAAAAGAGGCGAAGGAGTACTGGCCGCTGGCTGTTTTCTTCAGGTGGGATGGTGTCAGGGTGAAGCAGCGGCACAGGGGAAATAGGAGGTGCAGGGGATGGACGGGAGGCACTGAGGTCAGGGTCACTATCTGGTACCCTCAGGAGGTTGGGAGTGCACACAGGGAAGAGTGCGACACAGGTGGGCGAAAAGGAGTCAGGAAAGCAGGGGGGTTGATCAGGATGGGTTTTGTGAGAGCGGCTAGGGTTAGAGACGGGGTGAACAGGGGTAGATGAGCAGGTGTATATATATAGGTAGATACGTTAGGGTTTTTAGGGGGTAACAGGTGCAAGTATATTGGGTTTTTAAACCCAATCAGAGAGGGTATATATGGGTAACGGTTAGTTAATGGGTATTAAGACCCATTAAGCAAATTAGAATAGGATTTGGTATTATTGAGTATAAATGGGTCTAATAGGGTTTAATCAAAGTGGAAGATCAATAAAATATAGGGCGATCCAATAGATGAGATAAGAACAAAAAAAATGCTTAAGAAGTAGGACATGAACAATTAAATAATGGGGATAAAAAAATAATAATAGCTTGATAAATCAGAGATGAATTAATAGATTGACAATGAATTAATAAGATCAAATAAAACGACGACAAATCAAATAGATGAATATATTGATAAAAGAAGATCCAATATACAGTTCAAAAAGAGTCGAAGAAATACAAGATGAATACATACACAAAAGAAAAAAAATACATCCAAAATACAGAAAAAATGGAAAACAGGGGTTACATTACATGATTCCGTTTACAAGTTATATGATTCTCGTTTACAAGTTACATGTTACATGTGCATAAGTTACAAGATTCCTATTTGCACGACATGTTTCCTGTTACATGATTCCTTGTGTCCGATTGGTTATATTTTGAGACTTGTTTCAGTTATTACCTGCATTACACCTAATCATGTTGTACTATATTACATTGCCAGTCCTTATTGCTTTTCCTGTTATGCCTGCTTTTTGTTCCTATTTTGCTTGTTACTATTTGCGGTCCGTGGCTTGCTCTAACGGACCTCTTTTTTCCCCCCAACTCTAGATGTGAAGATTGCAAATACTAAAGTGGGAATAACCGAAGGACTTGGTGAACAACTGTCCTAGAGAATGAAGTCAAATCTTTGCCTGCACTAATAATCTTATTTCATGCTTCTCTTAGTTACATTTGTTGTTATTTTATATGCATAATCTCCATCATTCCCAAACTCCACTCCCTTCAAGAAGTATCTAACACCATCTGAACCGAACCTATGCACCAGATCCTTCAGTTCAAGTGTATTTCTCACTGATTTTCCCACCTTCATACCATTCCTGGTCAAAAATCCATGACCAAAAACCATCTTCGGGAGACTTATTCCTGCTGACATTAACCATGGCAGGCCAATGAATTGCATGAAACTTCAGAATATCCTTGCCTATTAAGTGTAGTGAAGTAGGCCAGCCAGATCCTACAACTATTTGTAAACTCCCCCCCCCCCAATCGTTTAACAATGCTGAAATATATCCCAATAAAGCATCAAACCAGACATAAATAGTTTGTTTACTGTCATTTGGCACAGGTGATCCCACTGACGACCATGATATAAAGAAGTTTCCCAAGCCACTCTTTATCTAGCTTTGCACCGTGTTGAGGCGATATGAAGGCTTCACAATATCTGGATGGTTTGTCAAAAGTTCTTCCAATGAATTTTGTGTTAGGAATTGTGGCCTCAAATACATATAGGCACTGAATACTTGAAGTTAAAGAAGAAGAGGAGGAGACAAAGAAGTAAGAGAAGACAAGCAGTGAAGTACAAGAAGTAGTCTGGAGGGTTGCGGTCGACTTACCTAGGGGTACAGTCGACCGACCCTAGACTGAGAGTTCTTCGAGTGTATAAGTCCAACAGAGGAGAGGACGGTCGACCGACCTAGGGGGTGCAGCCAACCGGTTAGCTCTCTGGGTTGGTCCTACACGTTGCAGTCGATCGTCACTAGGGGTGTGGTCGACCGGCAACGTCGGCTGATTGTTTTGGGCTTACGAGTTTAAAGGACCAATTGCTAGATTTGTGTTTATCTGTTAGGGTTTACTTAGGGGCTATATATATGGCCGTAAACTCTAGGGTTCAATGATCTTTTTGGTGAGCTGTTATCATTGTTCAACTTCAAAAGGGGATTATGCCGAGTGTTTCAAAGGTGAGAGAGAGATTGAGAGTTGTAATCTCTTTGTAATCTTTGTATTTCTTTAGGAATAAGTGTTAGGGTTATATACTGAAAGCATCACTTTTGTATTAACTTTATTTCCTTATTTTTTTTGAGTGGAATCATATGGGCATATGTTTGCATATTGTGTTTATTATAATATTAATGCAAGTATCTGATATTCTATAAGGTTGATAATATGGTGTGAGGTGACACACAGAAGATCATATTATCAGTTCCCTATGGAATATATAAATAGTTCACAACCTAGACGGACTTGGATAATCTATTGGAAAGGTTGTAGTGTAATCTGGTATTAGTCTATCTTGACTATAGGTTTACACTAGTACACTTTGTGTGTATTGAACAGGACCACTTGAGGTTGTTCTCTTTGTACTGACTATAAAAGAGAACAAACACCTCTGTTATTATGGATGCTTATGCTCTTAATCCAGATATAATAACAGACATGTATATGCAGTGTGCATTACTTTGACTCATAAAAGAGTGAGATTCATTATGGATCAACAACCTCTATGAATTGGGTAATAGCATTGTATGTATGATGGGCTGTTGATTGTAAAAGGAATCCATGTCCCGATACGTCGGGTTGATGATGTCCCCTTAAGGAGCTCATAAGGATTGTCATGTAAACCCTGCAGGTGGATTACATCCGACATGACAAATAAAGTTGAGTGGTACTACTTAAGGATAAAAGATGTTGATCAATATAGTTGTCAGTAACTTAATTTGATCGACGGACATTCGATATCTTAACATGGGGAGCTCAACGAGCATATAATAAAAGGAGCCCATAAATATAATTTGGGATTAGGAAGGTAGTGCAACAATAGCTCCTTAGTGGACCGAGCTATTGTTAATGGGCCTGGGTTGTGTGTTTGGGCTGAACACGGGATACCCAGATTCGTTAGGAGACCTAACCCTAATTTCTCGTCATGGTCCCTACCGTAGCCTTATATATATCCTCTATTTCTCTGGCCGTCATTGATCATCTGAAATATAAGATTTTTTTTCTAAATTCGTGATTCACGTAAGGAGAGAAAGAGAGGTCAGCCAAGGAGAAGAAAGGTTGGGAGATCGTCGCCCACACGACGTCCAACCCGAGGAAGGAATACGTGCAGAAGATCTTGGGGTCGCTGTCGTCTTCTTCTCATCGCAGGTATGATTCGTGAATCCTAGATTCTACTATATAGGGTTAGATCACGTATTTAATCTGTTAATCTTTTATGATCGATACGCACACCAATCCGTAGTCCTGGTTCCATCAATAAGAAGTATTGGTTATCTCTGCATATTGATTGTGTTCTTGTGAGATCTAGCTTAGTATTGTGGTGGCTTGTTTTTGGTTCATCTAAGTCTTGGGAGTTTCTATTGCTTGTGGTGCACTTCTGCAATTAGCACTACGAGTTGAGGGTAGATTTCTCCCACAAGTGGTATCAGAGCAGTTGGTTCGAGATGGACGATAACAAGATGAAGATCGAGAAGTTCGATGGGATTGACTTCGCGATGTAGAAGATTCAGATGATAGCGTATCTTCGTTAGAAAGATCCTGATGGTCCGTTGTTTGATGAGAAGCCGGTAGGTGCAGACAAGGATGCAAAGGTCTTGGCGGATTGGAATCATTTGGATCAGAAGGTGCTAGGGCAGATTCAGTTGAGGCTGAGTAGGAAGGCGTTATATCATATCTCGAAGGCAAAGACCACAAAGGAGGCTACGGAGATTCTCACGGATATATATGAAAAATCGTCGGCATCTAATTAAATTCTTCATTTGAATAAATTGGTTAATATGAAGTTGAAGGAAGGGGGTTCAGTAGCAGAGCATGTGAACAATTACTGTATGGTTTACAACCAGATGGAAGCTGTAGGTTTGAAGTTTTCAGAGAGGGAGAAGTCATTGTTGCTTCTATCTATTTTACCCGATAGTTATGGTATGGTGGAACAGACTATTACAGGCACTATGACAGATTCGAAGATTCTACAGGATGTGGTGAGTAGCATTCTGAACGAGGAGGTGAGAAGGGTAAGAAACAGGGGATATCCATCATCATCTTCTAGAGATTCCGCCATGTACGTTGTGAAGAGACGTGGGAGATCTAAGAGCAGTCAAAGAAGAAAGGATCAGAGTAGTTCACCTGAGAGTGGGTCTGATGACAGCGATGGGGGACATGGGCCTGAGTGCTGGTATTGTCACAAGAAGGATCACATGATGTGCAGTTGTAAGGCTTATATGAAGAAGAAGCAGGAGAAACCAAAGAAAGATACCCCAAAGGAAGCTCAAGTGGGGCTTGTTGAGGAGTTATGCTTATCAGCTCGGGAGGAGTTGGGCACTCAAGATTGGTGTATTGATTCGGGAGCTTCTTTTCATTGCACTCCGAGGAGAGATATTTGATGACTACGAGGAGGGTTCTTTTGGAGATGTGATCGTGGGGAATGGTCACTGGTGTCCTGTATGTGGGGTTGGTACTGTTTGCGTGAACACCATTGATGGTCAAAGTGTTGTCTTGCGGGAGACAAGGCATGTTCCAAACTTGAAAGAAAATCTTATCTCGATTGGAAGGCTAGACAAAGAAGGGTTGTCTATTACAGTTGGTAGTGGGGAGTGGTGTATAGCTACAGGTTCAAGGGTGATTGCAAAAGGGAAGCGGGAAGGAACGCTGTATTTTCTTAGAGACGTGATGGGTGTTTCTCCTGTACTTGACTCTCAGCTGGAATCTAGTAGTAGATTGTGTGTGGTGCAACCGAGTTCTTTCAGTTGTTGAGAGGAGGTTACTAATTTAGTGGGAGTTGCTGGCCATGGAAGTGATCCTATTGGGCAAGACGTTGCTGCGGTGAGGGTACTTTGCGAATTGGCAGTTGAAGCTTCAAGTTGCTCTTGTGTGATAGAGAGCACTGGTATCGATATGCGGGGTGTTGTCGATGAGGGTAACCAAAATGGGACTGTAGGGACTGAACAGTATGCGGAGTTTGTGGAGGTGTCGTCCACGGAGGTTTCTAGTGCAGAGGGTGCATTAAGAGGATTTGAACCATGTCCGGTGTTGATGGAGATTTTGCGAGTTGGGGAGTCTCATAATACGAAATCCGACACGGGAGGTTGTTTCTCTGGTATTCGTGCTCTATGCTATTGGTGGAGCACATCCTTCATGAGGCGATGAGGGGTGGTTGGTGCACTCTACGTGGTGGAGTGGCAGAGGTGCTCTTCATCAGAGTGGGGAGTACTTGGGTCTTCCATAAAAGTGGGAGATGGCAGAGATAATGCGAGCGAAGTATAACGCCCCGAATTCCAAATAAGACCGAATTCGAGATTCCACAGGATCTTTACACTTCACTTCGTACAATTTTATAAGGAAATTTAAACTTTTCATCATACACAGAGTTCTTTACATTGTTTACACAGCGGAAGATAAAGATGAAATACAACAATGAAAATAATACACAACTTGTACAACTTTATTAATGTAAGTAATCAACAACATCATAACATTTTTACTTCTTCATGAGAAATCCAATTCCTGCATAATAAGCCGTGGGCATGTCAGTTACTTACAACTGACGAAAATGTTATACTCAGCCATCCTCTCTATGCCCTACATATAACGATCTCAATACTTTAACAAACCACAAGTTTTGAATGCAAATAAAGTGTTAAATGTGACTACACTAAACATGTAAGTGTATACGATGCCTTAATGCCTAATGCAGATATTTTATACTAAGATGACACTAATGCATACTTGTTCGGATTCTATGCATCCCATACTACATAGGTCCGAGGGCAAGCACCTACGTACTCCACATTAAAGGGTTCGATCCCTCGCCATGATAACTACCCAGCAATAAAGCAAGGTTCAGATCATTCCACAAGTACGGATCCCAGTCCTGGAGTCCACCGCCCAACTGTTATAACAGATTCCTCATCATGCGAATCATCCTGCAAGTGCCCCTCTAGCCTCGGTATATGTATATACATTGGAGAACGGTAAACTATTCGCCCGACTACGCATAGTTCCGAATTTAAAATAAAAGCCCGTCTCCCACGAAGCAACCACAGTCTCGGAATCCATTGCCCGACTGGGTTTATAGTCCCGGAATCCACCGCCCGACTATATAGAGTGCCCCACTTACGTTTGCCCAGGTTTACTACATCTTCACTTATGTGCCTAATTCTTAAGTTCAAGACATGAATAAATTTACATACCTAGAGTTGGTTTTACCCCCTACCGGACTTAATCACAAAATACGAGATAGCTCCATGGCAACATCTCAAAATATATCTCAAATCTTTTCAATTCAATAGTGCTGGTACCCGAGGTCTCACTAACTCTAAATCACAACATTTCATGTATAAGAATCTATGGGTATTCATACCCTTCAATAATCATGTATTAATCCATGGGTACCCATACCCTTTAATAATACATTAGCCAAACCTGGTGCTTTGATACCACTAAAAACTCTGTCACGCCCCGCTTCCCAAAAAGAATACGGAATATGGATACGAGACAAAAGCGCAGCGAATGATTTTCATCATCCATAAGCTGTTCAGGAATCTTTACAATATTTCACAAGATAATCAGAGTCGGAAGCAAAAGATACAACCAGGCATGCACAATTAAAACAAGATACCAACAGAAATTACTTGAAACCAAATATAATAATCTCAAATAATCAAATTCTGAACAAGTCAAATATTCTGGGTCACATCGCCCAAATACAAGATAAATATCCAAGTAATCAAGTACATCTTATTCAAGTTCAAGCAACAATAATAATCATAAAATCATAAAGCATGAAATCCAGCACTAGTACATCATTTCACCAATACCATCTGGCAGCCGACCATCCTGATCTGCAATTAGTAAATTTGCAGGAGAAGGAAGAAGAAAAACAAGTACCCGTCAATTGTAAGTTACGGGCCACATATAATGTAGGATACAAGTACATGAAATAGGTAAATTTATGTAACAAACCTAGCAAGGTATAATCATGATTACAGGATATAAATCATAGCATGGCAAGATGAGTAAATATAGTAGTATGTGTCGAGTGTCAAGTAAACAAGTGTCATGTATCAAGTAACCAGTATTAAGAATCAAGTAATCATATAGCATGTATCAAGTATCAAATCTCATGTATCATGTAGTCAAGTGTCAAGTAGGCATGTATCATATTGAAGTGTCAAGTGGGCATGTATCATGTTCAATTGTCATGTATCAAGTATCATGTATTTATTACTATCTAGGTAGCACTTTTATCTAGGTAGCACTTCATGCATCCCTTTTTTTTACTACATGGTTGCTACAACAAACAGTTTTGCTTTAGATTTCATAGGGGACCATACAGGACAGTGTACTCAGGGACAAGCTTCAAGTATCATGTAATCATGTATCATGTAAACAAGCTCCAAAACCCAAACAAGTTCCAGTGTCATGTGTGTACGTGTTATGTATATCGTGTCAAGCTCCACATGTAAACAAGCTCCAATAACCACTAGGTTCTTCAGAGTACACGTTTCTGCACTATTCACCACTAGATCTTTTCCTTAATTCCGGCTTGGTTATTTTATTATTATGTCAAACAAGCATGGAGGTGTGCAAAACATATCAAGTATATCAGGGCATGATCATGTAACAAGTTCAAGTTGCAAGATAAATATGTACGTATGCAAGATATCTCATAAAAGAACTAAAATAAACAAATCTCATGTTCAGGACAGCAAGACCATACTGTAGTAAAACAGTGATTCCCAGTGTTACAATCATGCAAATCTGGATCCGTCGAAGGATTTGAAAAATAGACTTTCACATGAATCTAGCGAATATACATAAGTCATATATTAATTTACAAAAACATAGCTCAAAACTGATTTGAATATATAAAATAGGTTCAGCCAGAAATCAGGAAAACGAATTCAAGAACAGGAAAACAGCATAAGACACATTAAATAAATCCACGAAAAATCTGGGGTATTTCCCTATATGTCCAGTATCTAAATATAAAGTTTCATAATTTTTCAGTAAAATTAGATCAGTCATCAAAAATAAGAAAGTATCAAGAAACCATAGTTTGGCAAATCTGGAATTTCCAACACTGTACGAAAACTATGATATCTCGCAACCAGTGAAACGAAATCCAATTCCTCCATAGGGATATGAAAATAGGTAAAATATACTAACTTCCATATTTTACAAATATTTTTCTTACAGGTAAAAGGAATAATAGTGAAAGTAAGGTTCTTTACAAAACAGCGAGCAAAATACAGCAAGTATAGATTTCACAAACGAGCATGAAACAACTCATAAAACTCATCAATAAAATTCACCAAAATTTCGGATAATCCCTAACTAGATAAAGAAACACTGACCAAAGTCTTGGACCAAAATAATATGTGTAGCACAGTTAATAAAATCATTTAGTCATCAACAACATCGAAAAACAAAATCTGGAAAAGATCGACATCTCTGTAGTAAAACAGTCATAACACACTCATACGAAAACGAAATCAAGTAAGGTCAGAGGGGTTTGAAAATAGACAAAATTCTCTAAAATTCATGTTTTATACCGAAATTAAGATACTGACTTCAAGACAGTCCAAAACAGCAAACAAAACAAATCAGCGACAAAATACAGATTTTTCCCTTGAACAACAACTCACATATATCATACAAAACTCGTTCAAAACACAACCAAACATGAAATCGAGTCTACCAAGTATCTAAACATCATAAAATAGGGTATCTAGCATGTCCACACCAAGCATATCACATGGGTCTCAACCAAAACACGAATTCTCACAAAAGTCTCACATACATGATCAAAATCAAGAACGGGTAAATCCTTGTCCATATTGTGTCGTGAGTCATCTATGGTCAAATTTTCACAATAGAAACAAAACCCATCAAACATAACACAAACAAGAGTCGTCTCTAGACCCAACTACACTATAGGTGGTATTTTTGATTTGTATCAAACAAATGAATTGGAGTACAAGTTACTTGCCTTAACCGAAGATGAAGAACAACGAAAACCAAGAGTAACGAGCAAAACCCCCGAACGAAAATCTGCGAATCAATGAATCCAAGCAACTAGAGCAAAAATCTCCACACGAACAAAACTCCACAAAGCAAGATGATCCAAGAGGGATGAAGACAATAGCGGCTTGCGGTCACAAGAGAATACCACGAGAGAGAGACGAGGGATTGAGTGGTGATGTGAGGTGGTCGGGATGGCCAAGGAGGGGGAAGGTGAGGGCTCAGTTGTGGGAGAAGTGGGCTGTCGGGTTTGGGGTGTTGCCGGGGTGGACTAGGTCGGGAAGAGTAGGTCAGCCTGGAGGGGTTTCGGCCTGGGGCCGTGTGCGGGTTGGTGCTTGGCACAAGCAGCAGGTGAGGGAGAGAGAGGGAGGGAGGCCGGGTGTTAGGGTTAGGGAATTAGGGTCAGGGTTTGTGAGGGAGAGTGTATATATATGAGGGGCATTAGGGTTAAGAAATATGAGTTGGGTTAATGGGTATTTGGGTTGTGAGTAATTAGGACTAGTAATAGGATTTATTTAATTGGGCTTCAAATAGGATACAAATGTATAGGATATCAAATAGGATTAGGGATAAATAGGATAACCAAATCACCACCACCACAAACACCCACAAAAAAATAAAATAAAAGGGACAAGAACAAAATGAAAGAAAGAACAAAATATTGAAGAACGAAACAAAAGAGACAACTAATCAACACAAAGAGCTTGAAATGAAATAAAACGAATATATATCGAAAAAATTCCAATATACGGTTCAGAGAAAAAAAAATACAAGAGAGAAAATACACCAAACGAAAAATACACTCCAAAAATAAAAAAAATGAAAAACATGGGTTACAGAACATAATACTCAAACTCAATGTCAGAGAAGCCCAACTCAAAAAAATTGTTTTAAGACCCCAAAGTCAGAGAACATAATACTCAAACCAAATGTCAGAGAAGCCAAAGGCTCGAACCCAGAACCAGTAAGGAAATAGCCCAATGCCAAGCCACAGGGCCAAGAGCGTCCACAGTAGGGATGTCACAAATAGGTTTTATATGCTCACCACTCCTCTAATACTTTCTGTTAAACTCCTACGCTTCGGGAAAACCAATTCACAACTCAAAATAGGCGAACTCACGCACTCCAAAAATTATCTGAGAACAGTAAAATAAATTCTAGTGCAATAATAGCTTCACACAATTGAAAAATTTCACGGTGTAAAGAATAACCCAATTTTCGCTAAATCTTGCAAAATGTTGATTTTACTCAATAAATCTATTTTTCATGTCAAATAATAATACGATAATTTTTCTCTTGGTGAATAGGTTCATAAAATTTCTACTGTTTAAGAGTGAAACACAAGTCAACAATTCATATGCCAAAATAACACAATTTTAATTCTTTCAAGTCTATCTTAATCAACATCCACTCTACATAAATTTTAGAGTATTTACTAGCACACATATCACAAATCATGAGAGCAACTAGACAATTCTACAATAGCAATTCAATTTTTAAGATAATCTATACATACAACTACTCAATAATTTAAAAAGCATAAAGGATCACCCACCCAAGAAATGTTAATTTCTTGCAATTTGCACTCCTAGAATGAGAGCTGCTAGAAACTCTGCTTCGCCTCCTCGAATTCCGCACGCAAGTGAACTCCCCAATACCCGAAACAGCAGGAGCATCAATTTGATCCATTTCAGCATGCAAATAGGATATACTCAAACTTCACTTTTCTCTAACATATATATATATATATATATATATATATATGCTAGAATAGGCTAGTGTATTAGATGGAGAAGTCAGAGAGTTGGTGGCTTGGTTTGCTTTTCGGAATACATAGAGGAGGAAAGAAGGGAGAAAGGAGAAATATATATGTTTTTAGGGGTATAGGTATAAGTATGTGTATATATATATATAAGTTATACACACATAGGATGGGATTGAGTGTAGAAGCAAGGGAGGCATGCTGGAGGTGGCTTTCGGAATTGACCAGATAAGAAGGGGAATGATGGAGAAAGGTGTAGGAGTTAGGGTATTTGTAGGTTTATTAATTAAATGGTTATTAAAACTACCTATTAATCAACCCATTACTCCAACTCTTCAATTCTCTAACCTCCACATCCCGGCTCCTCATTTCCCTAACCGGCCCCCCCCTCTCTCTCCATGCACGTGCACGTGTTGTGCACTAGTGCACGCACACACACTTCCTCAATTAATTATTTTTATTTAAATTAAAACATAGGTTATATATAATAATATGTATGTAAAAATTAATTTAATTAAAAATTATAATTTTTCATGCACAAACAAAATAAATTCACACATTCCAAAATTTTATTTTGAAAACGAATATGCTCACATACGCGCACCGAAACACGTGCGTCGCACGTACAACATCAAAATGCGAAATCAACTTTATCAATGAAAAATTATTAAAATATAATCGAAAACAACATAAGAAACATATTTATTAATTTATACATTTCACGACGCAAGCACTACGTACGTAGAAAACACGTGCATTACACATATAAAATTATTGTAATCATAATAGGAAAAATGAATTTTCGTTATATAAAACGAATTCGAATACATAAGATAAATAATTGAAACATAGGAATATCACACGCAACGGTGGAAAAATACGTAATTGATACGTGCATCGAAAATACATAAAAAGCACGTAAAAATACAGCGATTGAAATATTATATTTTAGTTGACTCAAATCATTACGGGGAATACATAAATAGTCGGAATCTAAAATACGTAATGAAAACACATTACAAAATACACGTGTGTAACACATAAGGGCAAAATTGTCATTTCCAATTTTGCGGGATGTTACAGGAAGATTGCAATAACTTTGAAGCATGGTATATTTGGTCCAAGTGGAAGATTGTTAGGAATTGTGGCCTCAAATACATGTATGCATTGAGTACTTGAAGTTGGAGAAGAAGAGGAGGAGACAAAAAAGTAAGAGAAAACAAGCAGCGAAGTAAAAGAAGTAGCCGGGAAGGTTGCGGTCGACTGACCTGAGGGTGCAGTCGACTGACCCTAGACTGAGAGTTCTTCGAGTGTATAAGTCCAACAGAGGAGAGGACGGTCGAACGACCTAGGAGATGCAGTCGACCGATCAGCTCTCTGGGTTGGTTCTACACATTGCAGTCGACCGTCACTAGGGGTGCGGTTGACCGGCAACGTCGGCTGATTGTTTTGGGCTTACGAGTTTAAAGGCCCAATTGCTAGATTTGTGTTTATTTGTTAGGGTTGACTTGGGGGCTATATATATGGCCGTAAACTTTAGAGTTTAATGATCTTTTTGGTGAGCCGTTATCATTGTTCAACTTCAAGAGGGAATTGTGCTGAGTGTTTCAAAGGTGAGAGATAGAGATTGAGAGTTGTAATCTCTTTGTAATTTTTGTATTTCTTTGGAAATAAAAGGGTAAAAGGGATATGAGCAACTTGCTCATTTAGTAAATGAGCAAGTGATGAGGTGCCATGTATGTGATACATTGAGTATCTAACCACTTTTAGGATTTCCCAATTACATGCATGCCACCTCATCACTTGCTCATTTACTAAATGAGCAAGTTGCTCATATCCCTTTTACCCAAATAAAAAGTATTGGTTATCTCTAGATATTGACTGTGTTCCTGTGAGATCTTGCTTAATATTGTGGTGACTTGTTCTTGGTTCATCTAAGTCTTGCGAGTTTCTATTGCTTGTGGTGCACTTCCACTATTAGCACTACGAGTTGAGGGTAGATTTCTCCGACATTTTAATACTTTGACTGTATCGCCCCGAATTCCCTACACAGGAAACTTGAGACACAAACCAGAATCTTACTTCAAACAAGTGCTTAACACAAAAAAATGGACAGGAAATTAAATCTTTTATTGCATCCCAGAATGTTACATTGTACAATACAATCTTACATAAATTTTACATCATGAATTACATCAATAAAGTTTACTGAACAAAATTTATAATCTCCACTTGGACGCTTCACACAGCTCGGGTCTCCTACTCCCACGATCAAGTAGTCCTCCAACTAACAACTTGTGGGCACTTCAGTTGAATGCAACTGACGCAATGCTGATAAAACTAGCAACTTCCCAAACTCAACAATCAATGTTTGATGCAAAGGAAAAATGTGTAAACATAACACAAAGTGTCGGTGTATGCCATGACCTAGAATCTAATACACAACTCAATGCACACGATGCTCCCACTCTAATGCATACTTGATTTGGAAACATATGCATCCCATACTACATACTCCCCAAATCAAGCTCGCTTTCTCCTGATTGTAGGGTTCGATCCCTCACCATGCATCATACTCTTATACTCTTTCCCATTTCTGACATTTATCTAGTGACTGATGAGGTTGTAGACGTTCCGTCCAATCCCGTCTCTGCAGTCAGTAGTGGTGTCCCTATTTTCCACTATGCTCGGACCCCGCAGTCCTACTGCTCTGGACCTCACCCAAAAGTTGATACGAACATAAAGGTGGCCCCACGGTAACCCCTGCTCACCGAGATGCATAGATTCTTACGCACACTTTGGAGTCTTACTCTCGCTCCCTGTCTGTATTAAACAATATAGAACTTGATAGATTCGCAGGGTCCATTCCCAACTTCCGACAGGAGCACCTCTTGTTCTTATCACTAGACCCCAGGAATTAAGAGACAAGACTACACTGCCCGTTCCCCTTAACAGGCAACACGGCGCCGCACGTGTCCCATTCATAGGCGAGTACAACCACTCCACTAGTGCTTGTCCTTACAATTAGAGTAATGACGGTTCTAGTCTTTATGATACTATTCCTTGTTCACCAATCCTATACTGGTCATAGTTAAAGCGACTAATTATCTTTTATTAGTGAAATGATTAGTGAATACCAAATGGTTACCTGCTAGTTAATTAACCTAGTCTTTTTATCCAATTTCACACTATCCCAAGTGGAAAATCCAACATGGCCTCCAAACCAGGCTCAAGAATTGGCCCAACTTGGCCCATACTTGACCCAGTGATCTCAGCGATTCAACCCCCGTCGATTGCCATTCACCCTCTTGCTTGGATCTCGACCATGTCTCCGGCCCGCGATCAATCCCTTCTTGGTTAGTGATCTGACGGTGCATGAAGACTATCTTCATCCGTTGCACTCGAGGTGACATGGGCTACTAACTACCCCAATGATCGTGTAATTTTAATTGGTCCTAGGGTACAATTCCCTTACCTTAAACATCAACAAGTTATTATCACTCTTGGGTTAATAGAATCATTCCAACATCAATTTAAACAATACAAAACTATTCTAACCTCAAGCAAGTTAGAAAAAATTGAATAGCAAGCAAGTTGCATCAATACAAAAATAAGACAAATAGTTATCCTAATCTTAAAACACCATAAATGTATACAAGCACAACTCCAAATATGATCAAACATGATTCAAGAGTTAGATAAACATCATTCTAAGTCCATTCTAAAGCCACAGTGTGATGGAAACTTATAAACATGCAAATAAGCAAGCTAACTATTCAACCCGCAACTTGAGTTGTTTGCAAAAATAATATTTAATCATATTTACAATGAAATTTCAAGTTTTTAGATTATACAGAAAGATCAACCAGTCTAATTTAAGTTCTTAGTTGGACATTTTCTCAAAATACTTCATTTCAGAGGTGGAAATGGCCTCAAACTGATATGCAGATAAAAATTCTAGAACTAGTAAAACTGTCGACCAATTGCTCATTAAACTCAATTAAAAAAAACAAATGATATCCACTGTTTATAAAATTTGGTAGGCATATTCTAGACACAAAGAAGCATCACATATCCAAATTCAAGCTAAAATTTCCAAGTATTAAGAAAGATATGATATTTTGAATTGGGTATAGTTTACAAGACAACATGCACACTGTTTCTTAACAACAACAGTAAATTGTATTTTGTAAAAGACATCAATGATACAAAAAAATTATGGAACTTGGTGGAGATGTTCTATGCTGGCCTTAGACACTACTGTAAAAATTTTAATCTGAAATTCCTTTTTATCAAGGAGATATAGCATTCAGTAACTAAGTGTGAATATCAATCATAATCAAGTAAAATAACTTTGTTCCAACAACCTTTCCGTATTTATTTAAAATAGCAAACATCATCCAAATATTATAAAAATTTTAAATATCAATCAATTTAAAATTGTGATGAATGAAAGCACTTATGTACAACTGTTTCAATATGGTTAGCATCCACCAGTGATATGCTTGAACTTATAATGCATGTTTTCGTTGTCTATCTTTAGCTAGAACAAAGGATAAGGGCTAGGATAAGGGCTATGTTAGATAGCCGACAACCAGCATGAAATATAGTCAAATTTTTATATGAAATGAACCCTAAAGAAAACTTATCCTCGCCACAATTATAATTGTTATAAAAAAGATAAAACAAGAGTGACTTGTGAAACTCCATTTGGGGAAGGGTTTGATACAAAGTACACATTTTTTGATAATTATATCTGTGTGTAAAGTAGAAAAAAATATAGGGCAAAAACCAAAGTACCCTCCAACGTTTGGCCTGAGTACATAATGCACATACAACGTTTGAAAAAATATATTATACTCATTCGTCTGTTAACTTAACTCATTCCGTTAACTTTGAATTATTAAATTACATTTCTACCATTACCCTTTCATAGCTCAATTACTTTTTCTTTTCTCAATTTTCTTCATTCTCAAACATTAAACAAAACCAAATCTGAATCTCATTGGTAACAAAACCAAATTTTAATCTCATTGGCAAGATGATGAGATTACTATTTGTTCCTCTCTCGCTTGATATCCATTTTACCTCATTTGGATCTGCAAGCATGTTAGTAATGGAAGCATCAATCACATCTTGATTTAGAAATTTATAATCATACAATTAATTTTTATTTACATCATCATGCAAGCCAAATCAGTAACATTCATCACAATTTAAAACCAATCAAGCATGCGTAGAGTTTAGAAAAACCACACACTTTACAGTAGAAAATTTCTACTATCAAGCACCTCCTTCAAGTTCCTTCTTCTCCTTGTTTGAGCTCCTCCTCCTAGCTCCTTGCTCCCTTCTTTGGCACTCAGTTTTCAAAATTAAATAACTAGGGAGGCTAGAGAGTTGAGAGTGTGGGGATAAAACTTGAGTAATGTTTTGTAGAAGAAATTGAAGAGTAGGAATGAAATGTAACCTAAAGAACAAACTGAAGTGAAACCGAAAGAGTAAACTGAAGTAAAGAAAAAATGAACCCATGGAGCTCTCTCTCCTCGTTATTTTGTTGCCGGCCAAAAAAACCAAAGAAGGGGTGAAACCTAATGAGCAAAGTGAAGTAAAGAAAAATGAACCCATGGAGCTATCTCTCTCTCCTCCTTTTGTAGCCGCCCAAAAAAAGCGCAAAAAAACCCAAGAATGGGTGAAACCTAAAGAGCAAAGTGAAGTAAGGAAAAAATTGAACCCATGGAGCTTTCTCTCTCTCCTCCTTCTTTTGTAGCCGGCCCAAAAGAAACCCAAGAAGTTAAAAAAGATGGGATGGAGCATTGTGTTCAACAAATTTCATTTTGAAACTTGAATTCATGATGACCTTAGAAACTAGGACTCTTTAGCCGATGGTTTTTATTTTATGGTTAGAGTTTAATTAGGATATTTGGTAGGTATAAAAAGATACATATTTATATATATACGCACCTATTTTATGGTTAGAGTTTAATTAGGGTATTCAGTAGGTATGAAAAGATATATATTTATATATATACACACACCTACATATAAAGTGTGCACACACAATCAAATAAGACAATTTCACTAACACCTATAAGAGCAACTGTAATCGCTATATATATCCAAAAAATGGATATTTTGGGAAAAACCCCTTTGTAGTTGTCGTTTATATACACATTTTTGAGTATTGGATGAATATGGGACGTCTATATTTGGCAGCCGAAATGGCATTATGCATATTTTAGAAATTGAAAGATGATTTACCGTTTTAGCATCGGACGGTATATGATTTGCCGTCTGAGAAAAATTTTTAACTGTGAAAGGTTGGGACGACATATGTTAAGCCGTTTGAATAAAAAAAGAAAAAAAAATTAAATTAATGTGTCGGACGAGAGATTCCTTCACAATTTTCATTTTTATTTTTATTTTATTTTATTTTAATTAATTTATTTTTTTTCCATCAGACGGCAGAACATCTACCGTCTTTCAATCTTTTTCTTCCACTTTCTACGAAAATTGTTCAGACGGTATATCATGTTCCGTTTGATCCAAAAAAAGTCATTTTTTAGTATTGACGACTGCAGCGCTACCCCAATTCGCTATTTCTATTTTCCATATACCCATTTTTTAAACAAAACGATTACAGATGCTTTAAGCACACCTAATAGTCAAATATTATAATACAAAACAATTAATTATTATAGAAACAATATATATTATGTCTCAATTACTGTAGAGACAGGGATACAATTTAATTGAGAAAATACCCGACTCCGATTGAACAATGTCTTTATCTGGTTCGAACATATTAAATAATACATTTCGATACTTACTCATTTAAGATTGAGAAAATTTCATTAATACGCACGACTCTGAATTTTGCACAAATTAATATACAAAATAATTATATACTATTTTGTGGGGTCTTATTGTAACGCCCCGCCCGAGCCCAGCTCAGGTACGCGACTAGGCTTGCGCACATGCGAAAAACAGGTGCTAACAATTGCCCACCATATCTTATCTCACCAAAATGTATCATGACTATTCGCTAACCTATGGATCTTGGCTAGTTATTTAAACTCTCCTATTTCCTATGTGATCGATGTGGGATATGCTTTCCTACCCACCATTCAACCCAAACCACCCCACGTGAGAAGCACACCACTCTTCAAATTAAGTTCAATTGCATGAATCGCCATGGAATCCCGGGCCCACATATATATATATATAGAGAGAGAGAGAGAAAGGTTCGGGTGAGAACCATTCCCTGGGGTGAGAATCTAAGGGCCTATCCCAGCCATTCATCTGTGTAATCTTAACGGTCAAGATTTTTTAAAATTAAACAATAAGATTAATTAATTTCTGCATTAAGATGTCAATCCCTTTAATTAAGGGATGAGGACCGCTTAATAAAAGGAATGAAAGATCACAGATTATTAGGCAACATATATTGCCTTTTTTATTTTATTTAAAAGGAATGTAGATCACAGATTATTAGGCAACATATATTGCCTTTTTTATTTTATTTTCAGCCGAACCACAATCTTCATCAGGATGAACAACATTTGTTGCTACGTACAATGTTGCTAAATGTGAAATTTTTATCTACTTACAATACAGTCAGTTGCTATATAGTGAATGAATATTTTACGGGAATAAATTATTTCTCTCTCCAATTTGACCAAATTTACCTTAACCGTCGCACACAAAAAAAGGAAATTTATAATTATTCCTTTTATTACGCGGTCCCCATCCCTTAATTAAAGGGATTGACATCTTAATGCAAAAATTAATTAATCTTATTGTTTAATTTTAAAAAATCTTGACCGTTAAGATTACACAGATGAATGGCTAGGATAGGCTCTTAGGTTCTCACCCCAGGGTTGGTTCTCACCCGAACCGACCCCTATATATATATATGTATATATAAAAAAGATAAAAGGGATATGAGCAACTTGCTCATTTAGTAAATAGGATTACTTTTAAGTATGGAGTACATACGCCCCCTTTAAGAACTCAGCATTCTCGCTGATCCCGGTGCATACAATCTGATACAGAATTGCCTTTTAGCCGATGTGACCCACACAATCTAATACATGATCGTCTTTTTAGCCGATGTAACCCACACAAGGATGTTATTTCTATGATATATGTATTGGTCCCATGCCAACTGTACTGGCCTTGGAACCATTGTGGTATCGCGATCGGTATCAAAAGTCGACTTTGATACCATTATTGTAATGCCCCGAGGCCCGCTCAGCTGCACAAGCGACCACGCGTGCGTGCACACGCAAAAAATAGATCATAACAACGGTCCACCGCAGACTTGCGATACCAAAAGGGTCATAACTATTTGATAACCTATAGATCATTGTTATTTAACCCCTCCAATTTCATATGTATGGTCAATGTGGGATAAGCTTTCCTACCCACCATTCACCCCAAGCCACCCCACGTGAGAAGCACACTACTCTTCAAATGATGTTCAATTGCATGAATCTTCATAGAATCCCGGGCTCACATCTTGACCCATTAACATAGCCAACTCATATGCCATTTTCATTTCTTCTTTGGCCCATATATTTATTAATCAAGCCCACAATCTTTTCTTAAATCAAGGCCCATGCTATAACTATATTATATACCAGTAATATACACGTGTTAATTTAAAAAATAAAGTAAAAACTGATTTGAACGTACACACCATATCTTAATAAATATAATTTTTTAAAAGTAAATATTTTATAAAAAATAATATAACATAGCATATGCGAGACATGTGGTTAGTAATATGTAGATAAAGGGAATAATGAGAGAGTTGGATGTGACGTGCGAAGCATGTGTTAATAAAAAAAATTTTAAAGAAAAAACTCTTAGGTAAATGTGGGTGTACATGTTAATTATAAAAATTTAAAGTAAAAAATATATATGTTTTATGTGCATTGCATATATCGATTAAAAAAAATTAAGTAAAGAAAAGAGAGAGTTGGAGTTGGAGTTGAACGTACAATGCACATGTCAGTTAAAAAATTTAAGTGAAAAATTGGAGAGTTGGAGTTGCACGTGCAACACACAAATTTGTTTGTTGACAAATTACAACTCCAATTCTCTCATTATATATATATATATATATATATATATACACACACACACACACACTCTTATGTGTGGAGTATTACATTGACAAGGCTAAGAAATAGTTGTCCCTCTTGCGAAGAACGCAAAGCCCTAGGTGCATGGGGCAATAGTCATTTTCAAGCAATTCTTATATATATATATATATATATATATATATATATATATATATATATATATATATATATATATATATATATATATATATATATATATATATAGACACACACACACTCTTATGTGTAGAGTATTACATTGACAAGGCTAAGAAATAGTTGTCCCTCTTGCGAAGAACGCAAAGCCCTAGGTGCATGGGGCAATAGTCATTTTCAAGCAATTCTTTCTGATCCTTATACTCCGCGTAGTTTACACCGTAAATCCTCTCATAATCATCCTGGTAAATATCACTATTCTTAAAGACTCTCGCCTAGAAGTCCTTGACAACCAGATCACCAACTGCAACATAATCCTGGCTAAGGAACCCGGTTATTGATCCAGTTCCATATTGAATTGATGTAGATTTCCCATTTTCCAGGTAAGTGCTTGATTTGCGTAAAAGTAAACTTTGAATGGAAGTAGTAAGCATCCTTATTCGGTATTGCAGCATACATTTCCATGTCTCTTCCTCCTGGATAAAAAATGAATTGCCACAATGCTTTATAGAGATGAGGTTTTAAGACATACCTATAGCAATGAGCTAACTTTAACTGTCTTGCAACCTTGGAACACATCCCTTTTCTTGCAGCTATGATAGCATCTCCCATGTCACCCCAGTCTTCGGGCTTTTTAGCTTTAGGGTCTTTGATTTGCTTTGGAGGGAGAATATCTCACTCATCATAGATACTTCTAGTTTGTTTCTCAACATTGTCAATAAGGATATTGTAAGTAGCATCTAGGCAGTTGATGAAAGTGTATACGTGACTTTTTGATTCAGCTTCTAAGGACATCTTTAATGCCTTTGAAGTCACCTCCACAATTTGTGGCTTCTCCACATCATTCTTGCTCGACATATCAAATTCTTTTGTAGTTTCATGTTCCTCTCCTCTTGCAGCAGCAACTTGTATTGCCCTTTGGTCATCCTTATCAACATTATCCCCTTCTTCCATTTCCATCTCTTGATCACCATCATCCTCTTGATCAGGACTCGCATTGCCAATGTGATTAAATGCTTGTAGAAGAGAAGAACCATAATCTCATTTCTCGATCAAATCTGGATCCCGGTCATCATTGTTGTTAATTTCCCTTTCGTTATTTGTTGACTGTAACTGAGAACGCAAAGCACCCTTCTCTTGGAGGTACTCCATATAATGAGGGGGTAGAGATTGATTCCTAGATTTCTCTTGGAGACTCTCAAGAAACTTATACACCTATTCTAATTGACGAGGATGAGTGGTTGGGGGGTGGAACCAAAGGAACATTGGATCAAATACTTGGTAGGCGAGATGGCGGTTGCAGTGAAGATGAATCAAAGAGCGGGGTTGAAGGGCTCGATGGATGACGTGGAGGTTGTTGTATGGATGTCTTGGGGTCCAGCGATGGAGGAGGATGAAGATGATGAAAACATGGGAGGAAAGTAGGCGTCTCGGTAATCGGAGGAGGAGAGGAAGGGATTAGGGTTAGGGGTTGAGTTGGAGTCAACTTCTTCTATGAATCCATCGTTGCAGTAAGGGCAGAGGAGGTCAGAGGAGGATGGAAGTGTTAGAGGCTAGGGTTTGGGGCATATGGGGCTTCTTCTCTGTTTCAGGAATCCCCTTCAGCGAGGTAGAACAACAAACTTCGAATATCATCATTTTTCCAACTGTCAATCGATCACCTGATGCTGTAGGGTACCCATCGAAATCTCTATATTCTCCACCCTTTGTCCTAGATCGGTTGGCTCTGATACCATTGATAGAGTTCCCAACTGGGGACCCACTATTTACGATCGGCGAGGTGGTGGCTCTCGCCCTGAGCGGGTGTTAACCATGATTAACTGCTAAAGCTAATAAAGAACACAGAGGAAATAAGGGAAGAGGAAGAAGAGATGGGAGAGTAGGAAGAAGATAAAGAAGATTTAATTCATATTCATTCATAAGGAAAAATAGCACTTTTAGTGGGTTCTTATACTCACTTTTACATTTTAATTCTATGCTCATGTTGACTAGTAAGCAGACTTTATTACAAAACTCCTAAATCTTGAAAATCCCTTGAACTAAAGATAATGGATGAAGGACTGATACGAGAATTATAGGGACTTGTATTTAAAGACACTGTTCTACGATAGAACTGTATCAGGTTGCTCCTGATGAGATAGATAGACTCCATGAAGTTTTCTCCGATTCCCTTGTCTTCTCCAGTAAGGAGCTTGAGGTGGAGGGTGAACTGTGGCTGTTGGCTTTGATTGGAAAGTTTTGGGCTCGCAATATTGATTTTGATCACTTAGGTCATATTCTCTCGCAGATTTGGTCTCCCCTGGGGTTCTCGAGATTGTGCCGGCGGTAAACAGTTTCTATACGTTTTGTTTCTCGAATGAGGATGATTTTCATGGATGGTGGTGGGTACCGTGTTAGTTTTGGAGTCATGGCATAAAAAACTTCAAACCTAATATGGTTTCGATAATGAAGGCGGTGGGTTGGGTTAGATTTCTAGGGCTCCCTAATGAAAACTGAGCCTTAAAATTTGTGTTGGGGTTTGCATGTACAGTGGGGGAACCCATTGCAGTGGACCTAGATGCTATTGATGTCGGAGGGGGGGGGGGGTATTTTCTAGGGGGTGTGTGAGATCATTTTGACTCAGTTATTGGTGGCCGACCTGGAGACTGTGAAGCCCGAGGAGAGTTTCTTTTAGGAGTTTGTTATGAAGGAATTGGTGTTTATTGCTATCAGTGTGGTAGGGTTGGGCATCGTGTGGCGAGCTGTGAGGTACCAGAGTCGAGTGGTGTGAAGAGGAATGTGGCAACACTAGAAGACGATTTGCGTACGTTGTAGGGTATCCAAGCTCCTTTGATGATGAATATTATGTTGGTTGGAGAGGTTTCTAATCAGGGGAAGAAGACGATGGAGGCGGTGGTGACGAAGGAGTTGTACGACCCTTGGCTGATGGTGACAAGGCAAAAGAATTAGCCATGGAGGATGAGGCTTAACTTGAAGGGTTGATGTGTCTAATTTTTATATAAATATTTGTACTCATTTACCCATAAAAGTTGCTTATATTTGTCTATCATGTTAATAATTTATCTTATTTCCAGATATTTCAGTTAATTAATTATTTTTGAAGAAATAAGATTTTTTTGATGCAAAAGGTAAAGATTTTCGGTAAAAATCAACAAACAAAATAAGGAGAGTGATTGATTAATTTTTATTGTTTTGTTGAATTTTAAATTTTACAATTTGACCATATGAAAAACAAAATAGAAATTTTTAATTGCCAATAGAGGTGAAAATGAAATAAACAAATTTAAAAGGGTTTAACTGAGCCAATGTGACTATTAGTTAGTTTAATTAATTTAAACTCATTTATTTTATTTTATTTTTAAATCCTAAATTCTGATTTTATTTTGTGTGTGTGTGCAGCACATGCTTCAAGAAAAAGAAAGAGAAGAAAAAGAAGCAAGAAATAAAGAGCAAAATCAAATAATGAAAGAAATAAATGAAGATGTGGGGGTTTTCTGCAAAAATAAACCCTAATCCCCATGTTACTGCGCCTATAAATACAATGGCAAAACAAGAGAACAAGGGCACGCCTAACGAAGAGAGAGAGTAATGGCTGATCTAAAAAAAAATAAATATATAAAAAAGGAGAAAGAAGTAAAGGACGAAACACAAAGGAGCTCTGCGTGGCGGCGCATGCTCCAAGACGTAACACAAAGCGAGGAAAGAGACAGAGACGCAGGTGTTCTGTTTTGCCGGTGCGGAAATCAAGTGGCTAACGTCAGCGACAGAGGAAGAGAGAAGAGAGTGATGTACGGGCTCTGAGGTGGCACAGAAATCAAAGCGCCACATCAGCGGCAACGTCAGGCGCAGTGCTGATTGCTGGGCACGCTTTTCGATATGTCGGTTTGCAATTTTTTTATACAAAACAGTTCTTTCTGTATCTATTTTCTTTTTCTAATTTTTATTATGCAATCCAAGACAGAATTTGTTAGTTGCAAATTTATTATGAACTAAATTTAATTTTCTACGGCTTTGATGTAGCCTAGTTTTGAGAACACAATTTTAATTCCATATTATTTTTCTATTTTTCCGTGGTTGTGTGTTTGATTTTTGTTCTTAATGCTTACAATTGTTTGGCCAACTTTTGTATGATCTATTAAATAATGAAGAGACCGAACTGGTAATTTGTGATTTCGAATTAATAAAATTAAACACCGTGACGAGAGTGAATTGCTGTTAATGTGACCGTTAAGAAATCCATAGATTTTAATGAATTTTCAATTAGTAATTTGTGCAAGAACTATGAAAAATAATTAGTTGAGAATATTTTTGATATTGCTTGAGAGAGAATATTGAATAATTTGGTAATTTTGGTCTACAACTTAGAAAAATAATCTTTTCATTCACATGGAGTTATAAATTGTGTGGTATTGATTAGGTCAAATCAAAAGTCCTAGAATTAGTTTTGCAATTAATATACAACAAAATTTCAGATTTAAACCTTTTTAATTAACTTAGTTAGTTCTTTAGACTAAATTAATTTAGTTGCTTTCTTTATTGAATTTCATTTTTTCAAATAGTAATTAATCTAGTAATTTTGGTACTCGATAAAATAATTAGTCTTTGTGGGTTCAACACTCTTTTCACTTAACTATACTACTTGTTGCGATTTTGTACACTTGCAAATATTCACATCAAGTTTTTGGCGCCGTTGCCGGCGACTAGTTATTCTTTTATTGATATTGAAAATTGTTAGACTGTTACTAGTTTGGATTTTTATTTTAGATTTAATTGTTATTTTACCTCAGTTGCTGCTGATTTCGGGTGTGGGAGCAAACAGATGAATTTGTGGGTTTTTTGGGGGAAACAATAGAGCGAACATGTTGACCTTCACCTATTTGTTGACTTATTTCTTACCGCTGTGCAAACTTGCACAAAGTTGATACACTGGGATGAATCCCAGCGACGAACCCTCCGACGCTCTTGTCAGTAATCTCAAAGATTAAGAAAGAGTTTTGGATAGAAAAAGGTTGATTACCTTGTCACGGTGGGGGGAGAGGGGTATTTATAGTCGCCTTACGAACTAGTTTCGAGATAAGGGTAAATCTCTACTTCCGGATGTTTATGGATAAGATGGAATGGTTAGACTCATTTCATGATAAAAGGTCGTTAAAACCGCCTCTTAGAGATAATCACGAATTTAAGACCCTCTTTATCCATATGAGTTGGTTTGTAACGGGTTGCTACCCATATCAAGTAGGACAGATTCGTTTTTGGGCTTTTGGAGAAAGACTCAGTTCCCCATTCGGACACCCGTTTGCAAGCGGAATTACCGTTTTACCCCTGAAAGCTTTAAGATTCGTGCCCGATTTGAAAAATTCCGATTTAATCCTATTTTTAGCCATATCACGAGCCCCCCACTCCTGAAGACTGAGTTTAACAGCCTTTGAGGAGTAGTTTTGTTGTTTCAATTGCATACGAGATTTTACCGGAGTTCCTCAAGGGGTTTTTGATCTTGCTCGTGGTGTAACGGTGCTAAGTTGAGCTTGCAAAGTGCCCAAAATTATTCTCGAAATTTTATGGATTTTTTCTAATTTTTTAATTATTTTCCAAAAATTTTATTCAATTTTGCGGAGAGATGATCTATTTTCAAAAAGTATTAATTAGTCGTTCTAATTAATAATTATTTATCCACGAGCACGAAAATATTTTCCTAAATTTATAATTATTTTTAGAACTTTTAATTAATTTTCTTGAACTTTTAATCATTTTTCGCAATTTTTAAATAATTAATTCGAATTATAATTAAAATAAAAGAATTAATCAAACGAATATCTGCGTGGCGCGATCTGGGGCGTTAATCTCATCATTGGAGTGAATTTCGGAGTGATCTGATGGTGGATCTGTCGCCAGGTGACGTGGCACAATCTAGACGCTCCGATCGTGAGCGCGCATCGGGAGGGGGCTGTTTTCCCCTCTCTCGCGTTCGGAGCCACGTTTGCTCTGGGTTTGGCTCCAGAGGACGTGGCTCCATCTGAGTCGTTGGATCTAGATCGAGCACGCTTTTTGAGGAGGTGTTTTTCCCCCACTTTCATGCTCGGAGCCACATTTGCTCGGAGTTCGCTTCCGAGGGACGTGGCTCAATCTGGGCCATTGGATTGAGCGCGTCTTTCGAGGAAGTGTTTTTTCCCGCTTTCATGCTTGGAGCCATGTTTGCTCAGAGTTTGGCTCCGAGGGACGTGGCTCAATCTGAGACATGGGATTAAGCACGTCTTTCGAGGAAGTGTTTTTTCCCCACTTTCATGCTCGGGCCACGTTTGCTCGGAGTTTGGCTCTGAGGGAAGTGGCTCAATCTGGGCCATTGGATTGATCGCATCTTTCGAGGAAGTGTTTTTTCCTACTTTCACGCCTGGAGCCACGTTTGCTCGGAGTTTGGCTCTGAGGGACGTGGCTCAATCTGGGCCATTGGATTAAGCGCATCTTTCGAGGAAGTGTTTTTTCCCACTTTCATGCTCGGAGCCACGTTTGCTCGGAGTTTGGCTCCGAGGGACGTGGCTCAATCTGAGCCATTGGATTAAGCGCATCTTTCGAGGAAGTGTTTTTTCCCACTTTCACGCTCGGAGCCAAGTTTGCTCGGAGTTTGGCTCCGAGGGACGTGGCTCAATCTGAGCCGTTGGATTGGGAGCGTCTTTCAAGGAAGTGTTTTTTTCCCCATTTTCATGCTCGAAGCTACGTTCACTCGGAGTTAGGCTCCGAGGGACGTGGCTCAATCTGAGCCACTGGATTGGGAGCGTCTTTCGAGGAAGTTTTTTTTTCCCATTTTCACGCTCGGAGCCACGTTTGCTCGGAGTTTGGCTCCGAGGGACGTGTGTAATATCCCGAACGGATATTACCTTATATAAATTATTATTTTATTATTGTTTTATTATTATTTTGTTTTAATTCCAAAATTAAATTATTTTGGTGATTTTTACCCGGTTTGTTCATAGACATTATCTGTACCCAGATATCGGTCAGTATACATCCGTATTGTATCAAATTGATACTGTGATCTTCCGAACTAATAATAGAATTTATTTTATTATTATTTCCGAGATTAAATTATTTTTATACGGATTATGCGAAGATTTTCGGTATACATACATATATGCGCACATACGTGTAGTATGTCGATTAGTACATTGTGCAAAGTATGTGGTATGTATTTTATGGATAAAATTGTTCTCCTTGTCATGACAATCCTAATTAGATAGTTAAGATTGTAGGAGAATTAAACATAGGATTAAGATGTATGCATAAGAGAATTAGGAGGTATTCTTCTAGAAACCTTCTCTCCTCCACCTCACCTAAAACACCAAACCCTCACCATACCTCCACCTCACCCACTCCTCCCCTAGGCAAAACCGGCCCCAATTTGGGGGAGGGCTTGTGTGCATTTTGTGCATGCACATTTGCACTCTCCACCCTTTCTCTCCACCTATAAATACCCCCTCCCTCCACCTTTGTCTCATTTTAGAAAGACAAAAAGAAAGAAAGGAAAAGAAAGAGAGAACCATTCTAATTTGAGAGTTTTCTTTGTAGGTTTAGAAGTTTCCTAGGAGCTAAGGGGAAGGAGAAGTATAGCAAGCTAGTTCTTCCATTAAGAAGATTAAGGTGGGGGTTTCTCCACTTGTTCTTTTGATTATTGAATTGTTGATTTTTGCTTCTTCTTCTTCTTCTTCTTACCTTCCTTGTTTTGGTTCTTTTGTTCTTTGAGAGTGGTTTATTGTGATAGTGTTGTGGTGTGTAGTTCTTATTTTTGTATGGTTATGGATGGTTAAAGATAATAACCACATGAAAAGAAAAGAAATAAATGGTAGTAGTAAAGAACAAAAAGATCAATCTTTATAGTGGTAGTTGTTGTTTTGTGTTATGAATTGGACTAAAATAAACATATGCATATAGACTTGTGTATACAACCATCTTTGGTTGTAGGACTTGAATGTGAACTCATACATAAAGCATATGGACTTGTATACAACCAATTTGGTTGTAGGACACACATTGGACTTGGACTAAAAAAGAAAGCATATATTGGATGGACCAAAATGAAGGATTCTTACTTTATCTTATTATTGTTATTTTCTTTTATAATCTTAAGTAAGAAAGAACCCATTGTAGATGTTAATTCTAATTATGAAAAAGAAACTAATCTAAATCACTAATTGTAGAATGATTAAAAAGATCTCTTTTTATGATCACTAGTAATAATGAGAAAATAGATGCTAATAAAGAGTTAGTAGATATTTAAATAGTAGATGTTTTTATGTTTAAATAAAGTAGTAGTAGTAGATGTGTATGTTTCAAATAAAATAGTTATAGTAGATGTCTACACAAAATTGTAGAAATGTTTATGTTTCTATAAAAGTTATAGTAGATGCTTATGTGTTTAGTAGTAGATGTTTATGTTTAGATAAAGATTTTAGTAGAAGTATTAGTTAGTAGACATTTATACTTAGATGATTGTAGGAAAGTTGTATACCATGCTAGATTAATTTATCTATGCTTAGATGATTGTAGGAAAGTGTATACCATGCTGGATTAATTTATCTATGCTTAGATGATTGTAGGAAAGTGTATACCATGCTAGATTAATTTATCTATGCTTAGATGATTGTAGGAAAGTAGTATACCATGCTAGATTAATTTATCTATGCTTAGATGATTGTAGGAAAGTGTATACTATGCTAGATTAATTTATCTATACTTAGATGATTGTAGGAAAGTAGTATACCATGCTAGATTAATTTATCTATGCTTATATGATTGTAGGAAAGTGTATACCATGCCAGATTAATTTATCTATGCTTAGATGATTGTAGGAAAGTAGTATACCATGCTAGATTAATTTATCTATGCTTAGATGATTGTAGGAAAGTAGTATACCATGCTAGATTAAATAAATATTCATGCTTAGATGACATCCATGCTTAGATAAGTATATGTTCATACTAAATGTCATTCATAGTAGACGTTCATGCTAAATATTCATGCTCAGTTAGTAGACATTCATGCTTAGATAATATCCATGCTTAGATAAGTATATGTTCATGCTAAGCTAGTAGATGATCATGCTTAATCATTATTCATGCTAAGATAGGAGATGTCATGCTAATAATTGTTTATGTTAAGTTAGTAGATGACCATGCTAATGATTGTTCATGCTAAGTTAGTAGACGACATGCTTAATCATTGTTCATGCCAAGTTAGTAGATGATCATGCTTAGATGATATACATGCTTAAATAGTGTATGTTCATGCCTAAATATTGTTCAAGATCGAGCTAGAAGATACTCATGTTTAACAAATGCCATGTTTAGATTAAGGTAGGAATTAATCTACCATGCTTAGAATGAGTAGGAGTTATAATTCATTCTTAGAATATTGTAGGAGTTATAATTCATTCTTAGAATATTGTAGGAGTTATAATTCATGCTTAGGAATATTGTAGGTTAATATCCATGCTTGGGTTGTGATGATTAATCATGTTAAGTAATGAAGATCCATGCTTAAGGTGGTAGTAGAGATATATACTCTAAGTAGTAAGTATTCACGCACAAGTTGTAACTTATGCTTGACTATAGTAGACTTCATGTTTAGATCATAGTGATTTTCATGCTTAAGCTTGACATAAGCACATGCTTAAATCATACTCGTACTTAGGAGTATTGTGGTGGGTGGTTATGTTATGTGCCATAATTAGATTGTCGTAGGTAGATGCTTGCAATTGTATGCCATGCTTAAAGTGCTATAGGTTGAAGTAATAGGAAAAGAATCATGTTGAAATTGTAATGACGACTACCTTGTTGTAGTTAATATTAGTAGGGAGCCCACACATGCTTGAAGAGTATAGTGTAGCATCCTAGTGGAATATTGAACGAACGTAGGTTCTATGTTGTTCTAGTTCGTTTGAAAGGAAACCGTGAGTTCTAGTGCGTGAGGTTCAAATTAGAATTGGACCCTATCATGGGGACATTCCTCATCCGTAGGGGTAATAAGGATCGGGAAGATCACTAGTAATAGTTAGTTTGATAAAGGTTGTTATGTCGCCTTCGGTTTTTCATTGGTAGAATACCGATCATAGACTATTAGTAGATTCTTCTGTTGCTTCTAATAATAGAAGATCAAATTTGCTAGTAAGAACATTTGGTTGCTTCTAGGTTGATTACCTGTATGGTTGTTTGCATATGGTTGTGCTCATACGTGGCTCGACTGGCCCGTATGTAGCTGTGGGTCTCATACGAAGTTATTTAGCTCGTATGTAGGTTGTTGTCTCGTACGCGGCTCGACAGGCCCGTGCGTAGCTGTTGGTCTCATACGTGGCTTATTTGGCTGGTATGTACGTTGTCATCATACGTAGCTTATTGGCTCGTATGTGGTTAGTTATCGTGTGTAGCTTATTAGCTAGTACACAGTTGTTGTGCTCATCTAGGGTAATATTACTACCCTAGGGCTATCGACCATCAGGACATGTGTTTTCTTAACCTAAGGAACTGTGGAGGAGTCACTCCTCGGGTACCATCGGATCTTAACCTGTATAGGTTGATCGAGGACCAGAGTATAGACGGAATCCAAGTTCAGGGTAGTGGCATGCATATATATTCGCATTGCCGAGGTCTTGGATCGATAAGCCACGAACCGGATCCTGAAGGGTTCTGGTAAGTCTAGGTTGAGCAGCCTAGTAGAGTTGTCTTGCAAAGTCTAAATTAAGGCCTAGCATGTTGTGGTTATAATATTGCCCTCCCTAGGAGTGTTCAGGGTTAGGGACATTATTAGGGTAGTGACTTATAAAGATCATTGCTTAAACCCTTTGCCGGGAGAGAGGAGTCGGTTGTAGGGGCACCTTACGACTAACTCATCCCTTGAGGCAGATCATAGGTGGTGCTATTGGGTTGCACCTTCCTGTCAAAGGGATACGTATAGTGCCGTCTCACAAGTTGGGAGCACGGGTTGCGTATCTCGCGCTGTTAATTCCTGAAGTACCGTGGCTTGGGGTGCCACAGGATGCATTGGGCAGTCCTGCGCTTGCGAGACCCCAGGGGTGCCACAGGGTAGGCTTCGCACTACCCTGCGCTTGCGAGACCTTATGATTTTGGATTTTGGAATGACGCCCGATACATTGGGTTCGTCTAGTTTTGAGTGAGGTCCGGTTAGCCGGGTAGCAGTGGCGAACATGGACACCACTGGCGGACTGCATTAGTGGGACTTGACCACGTCTGCAACCTCATCAGTCACGTTGTATCTATCAGGAACAGGTTGTGTACAATTAGAATTCATAACGCGGGTTCAAATCCCTATATATGGAGAAACGGCTTGAGAAGGGTCGCATGTAGTATGGACTGCATGTTGCTTCGGAGACTTGCTGACATTAGAATAGGAGCATCCTAATTCTAGTTAAATATCGCATTAGAGTCTAGTCATAGCACTCACGAACACTTAAACCACACCAACACCATTGCCATGTTTTGTATGTTGTTTGGGAGATTCGCTGCTTTGTTATCAATCTTTAAGCGTCAGTGAATACTGACGTCCCCACTTCCATAGGTACTGGATCGCCGAAGTACAAGGGCGAGATTCAGGAGGACTCAAGGCAAGGAAGGCAAGGAGTCAATGTCATATTTAGTTCCGCTGTAATATGTGTGTTGATTATCTATTAGTTGAGTAGTACTCAAGTGAGAGTTACCAAGTGTTGTTCTTCATTCCTTGTACTCTGATGTAAGATGTTGAAGGTTGTAATACTCGGGAATGTGAAGGTAATATTGTAACTCTATTGTAAGGTATTGCAGTTGTATAATATTCAGACTTGTAATACATTGGGTGTTGAATAAAAAGTTTTAAATTCTCCTGTATTTCTGTGTATTGTGACTAATTGAAGAAAAGGTCCTGGCTCGTGTCTCGGTTTTCCCAGTATTGGAAATCGGGGTGCTACAACGTGGCTCAATCTAAGCTGTTGGATTGGAAGTGTCTTTTAAGGAAGTGTTTTTTCCCTACTTTCACGCTTGGAGCCACATTTGCTCGGAGTTTGGCTCCGAAGGACGTGGCAAGATCAGGGCCGTTGAATCTCGATCAGGTGAGAATATTGAGATGATTGACTTGTCAGTAGGTTTGTGGCATCGTTTGAAATTCCACCTTTATGCCTTCTGTCTTTTTGTATTCAGGGCTTCTTGGGCTTTTCATCGTTCTTGGGGGCCCAAATGCCTCAGAAGCCCAAGCAGCGCCCCTCAATTATTATAAGTCTTCACCCCCACCCTGTTTTCTCATTCTTCACTTTCACTCTTTGAGAATTTGTTTTCGCTCTTGGGTGGCTCAACTAGCGGTCGTGGCCAAGCACTTGTTTTTCCGGTGAAGTATTCGACCGTCGCTGTCACATCAAGGTAAATATATATTCTTTTTTATATACTCCACGAGATGTCTAGGGTTTCTTCAGAAAGTGAGACCTCCACCTCAGATCACGAAGGTGATCAAGCTCTGGCAATACCCTTGAAGGTGGATAAGGGAAAGGGGGTGGTAGTAACAGTTAGCTCCATAATGATCATGGAGAAGGAGAGACGAGAAGGGGCATTAGGTAGGCTCCCGGACCCTTTATCAAATCTCGGCAAGGTTCGAGAGTATTCTGACGATCTCCTGGCAAGGTAGTGCACGGGAGATCGGCCTCATATGACGAGAGCAGGCCGAGGGAACACTCCAAAGTCGAAGACATCCCCACCATGTTGATGGAGAGGGATTTAGCGCAGATTCGAAGTAGCTTCTTGATACCGAAGGATTTCAGCCTTCTTCTCCCGGGTCCCGGTGTTCGAGCCTGCACACCTAGCTCCCCTGACATGTGCACCTTTCCTTTCGATGCCTTCTATGCCGGCCTCCGTCTGCCTCTTCCCTTGTTCGTAGTCGAGGTGATGCAGTGGTACGGGCTGAGCCCCGTTCAATATATGCCGAACATGTGGAGGCATGTGAACGGCTTCGTGGTCCAGTGCCGAGCGATAGGGGTCGTGCCTCAGCTCACCATACTCCGAAGGCTCTACCGTATTCATCGGAAAAGCAAGGTTGAGTACCGATACTATTTGTCGCCGTGCCGCGGTGCGAAGCTGATAGACAACCCTCACTCCATCAAATTCTAGATGGAGAAGTACTTTTTAATCCGAGGCGCTGAGCCGTGGAATATTCCCACAAGGTGGAGAAAGGAGGTGCCGAAGTGGGCGAAGGACGAGCCGGCATTGACACCGGAGGAAGATGAGGTCGTGTCTAAACTCCTTGCTCGTGAGCCCCTGGGTTGGAAGGAGTTAACCGAAGAGGTCCTCTTCGGTGGGGGTCTCAGTCCGATCGATCCTAGTACGCCTCGCATTTTTTCTTTGTTTTTCCTTAGCTTTTGTCTAATTTTCCCTCATGTCTATTTCCCCATCCCGTTCTTTTCTTGCAGAGACTCCGGACATGGACTTCAGGGCGATGCTTTCAGGTCGGTCGGTGGTGGCCAACAAGGCCCCTGATGGGAAGAAGAGAAAGAGGACGACCTCAGGGCCGCCGTCTGCCAAATTTGCAAAGGCCCAGGTGTCGGTGACCCTGGTGGTTAATGTGGAATCCGAACCACCTACCCCATCTACCTCGTCTGCTTGGGCTGCTGAGAGAACTTCTATCGAGCAAGTGCAGGCACTCGAAGATCCACCTCTAACAGCGGCTGCAGAGGCGATTCTAACCAAAGATCATAAGAAGCTCTTCGTCCCTGATTGGCGTGTGATGAGGCACGACGATTTTTTTAGGGATGCTGTGAGCTGCATGCAAGCGGTTCGGCATCTGCCGACCCTGAAGGACTGCGCCGCACTGAAGGTAGGGACGGTTGCCGACGATGCCTAGAGATCGCGAAGGCGACCATGACGGTGAGTTAAGTCTCCCTCTTTTCTTCTTTTGAGGTTCTCATGTGTCTAAACGTGATTCTTTCTCCTGTTGACGCAGATCACTTGCCATTTCAGTCATATGATGAAGCAGTTCGCCGAGCAAGAAAAAGAGCTCAAGGCGGCGAGAGATAGAGATAGATCAGAGCACACCAAAGCCGTGAAAATGTACGAGGCAGAGAAGAGGTTGGCCTAGTCTCAGGCATCTCAGATCAAGCTCCTCGAGGTCGCCTTGGTAGTAGCGAACGAGCAGACCTCTTTGGAGAAAGAGAGGGCGGACAGAGAGGCGGAGAGAGCTGTCCAAGAGAGGGAGACGACCGCGAAGGCCATCGAGGACGCGGCGAAGGAGAGGGAGGCTGCGGTTGAAGCAGTGGCAGAGGCAATTCGGGCCGAAGCAATGCTGCACATGTGCACGAACATGGAGCAGTCCTATGCTCAGGCGCTGAAGCACGTGGAGGCGCGTGTCCCCAATTTTGATAGCTCGGGGTACTGCCTCTATGATCTCCTCGAAGGCGAGACTGCTCCGACAACCGAGGAGGTCGTTGAAGTAGAGTAGGAAGAAGAAGAGGGCGAGGGGGAGGATGCCGCAGAGGACCCCTGTGCCACCGAGGAAGATGGGCGTGGGATCACAGTTCCTGCGGAGGCGCCTGCGTAGGTGGTCCCCTGATCCCTTAATGTCTTGCACCGATGTTTCTTTTTTCTTTTTTAGTTGCTTTTCATTTTGGAAGACTAATAGAGGGCTGGCCACCGCTTCTTGTACCCCTTCTCCTTGATTAAATTAAATGAAGGTTTTCTTTTAAACATCTGTTGTGAAGTCTTGAAATAATTGTGTGTTTGTTTGATTTCGAACCGCTTCGTAGTAGTTCCGCTTAGTCATAGTACCGTTATGTGGCCTTTCAATCTTAGTAATTTAATGCATTTTCTTTTGGTCGACTTCTCAGGTCGGTGAACTGCTACGTCTCCGTTCTGAGCTGGGCATCATCAAGTTGGGGCAGCTCGGTCTCGAGAGTTACTCTATAGAGCAGAGCGGGAGGTGGGTCATTTGAGAGCGACCCTGGCTCGTTGAAACATTGAGCTGAGGCATCTTGAGGAGAGAACACCTGAAGTGGCACCCGAAGGCGAGGAGTCCTGCCTCTCAATGGCTGTCAACCAAGGCTTGAGACTTAAATTTCTCCATCACTCCTTGTTCGAGGTGAGATTCGAGAGAGGAATTGAAGAACGTGGTGCTCGAGAAGAGTCTGGAGGTGGCACACCTTCGGAGGACTATCTCCGAGGCTTCTCATGGGGACGGCTCGAGCTGAATGCCTCGCCTGAAGGTCAAAGTGATGGACGACTCGTTGAAGGAGCGGATTGTGAAGCTAGAGGCGGAGAACCTTCGTCTGCGACGGCTTTCTGAGGCGAGTAACGTCAGAAGCACTTCCTTCTGTCTGGGCCCAAGGAAGGTCGTTCCACGAGTTGGCGATTCGTTCGCCACCTGTCTTGAGACATCTTGGGGATGTGCAAAGCGGAGTGACTGGCTTGTCGAGCGGAGCATCTGTTGGGGCGACTGTTAGACTCCCAGGTGCCGACGACGCTACTTGGCACGCCGGCTTGGAGACTTCTACGGAAATGAGGCGATAGCAACACAGCGCTCGCCGACCCCGCGTATCGCTTAATAGGAGCATCCCGTTCCCTAGGAGGGGCTAGGGCAGAATTTTGTAATCTTGTAGTCTTCATTTCAAATGAGTTGCATCTCAAATCTTTGATGAAATAATGTAAGTCTTTGGTCTGGAATTAGACTTGTACTTCGAATTTTGATGAAATAATATACCCATTTTTCGATCTCTTTGTGAGAATATGTGTTTCGCTAATGTTTGCAAGAGTATCAACAGTTGTGGGAGCAATTCAGAATGGTGAACTACTTTGTACTCGCTCGTTCACGAGTAGCAAAAGCGGCATCGAACCAAGTGTTGGACTCCGAACTTGTCATTTATAGAGTATCAACAGCTGTAGGAGCAATTCCGAATGGTGAGCTACTTTGTACTCGCTCGTTCGCAAGTAGCAAAAGCGGCATCGAACCAAGTGTTGGACTCTGAACTTGCTGTTTAGAGAGTATCAACAGTTGTAGGAGCAATTCCGAATGGTGAGCTACTTTGTACTCGCTCGTTCGCGAGTAGCAAAAGCCGCATTGAACCAAGTCTTGGACTCCGAACTTTTCGTTTAAAGAGTATCAAAAGTTGTAGGAGCAATTCTGAATGGTGAGCTACTTTTTACTCGCTCGTTCGCAAGTAGCAAAAGCGGCATCGAACCAAGTGTTGTATTCCGAACTTGTCGTTTAGAGAGTATCAACAGTTGTAGGAGCAATTCTGAATGGTAAGCTACTTTGTACTCGCTCGTTTGCGAGTAGAAAAAGCAGCATCGAACCAAGTGTTGGACTCCGAACTTGTTGTTTAATGAGTTTTTTGTAAGCCCAAAGGTAGTACAATCAGAATACTTAGAATAGAGAATTTCCAGGGGGTCGATCACTTTTATTGAAAAAAACTAAGTGGTTGTTTCTAAGTTGCGAGCCATTATTACACATAATAAAGAAAAGAAACAAACTTTAAAATGCTTTAAGGAGAACACTCTAGGAGAAGTTGCTTGGAGCGGTGTTTAAACACCCTCTTGGTACTTCCACAAGTGCTCTGCGTTCCATGTCCTCGGCACCCTCTTGCCCCCCGGATCTTCAAGTTGATAAGTTCCAGGGCGGACAACTTTGGAGAGATCCTGTATGGTACTTCCCAGTTGGGTGCCAACTTGCCTTTCTTGCTGGGGAAAGAAATTGATAGCTTTATGAGCACCAGGTCTCCTTCTTTGAGATTAGTAGGGCGGATTCTCTTGTTGTAGGATTGCTCGATCCTACGTCGATAGATTTCTTGCTGAATGGAGGATCTCTCATGGATCTCATCGATGAGGTCCAAGTTTCCGCGAAGCTCGTTCGCGTTTTTCTCTTCGTTGCAAGCAATCAAGCGGGGGGATGGTAGACCCACCTCCAGAGGGATAACGGCTTTGGAGCAGTAAGTGAGGTTGAAGGGCAATTCTCCCGAGGGGGTCCTTTTCATAGTGCGATAGCTCCAGAGCACGTTGAGGAGCTACTCTACCTATAATCCTTTAGCCAACCTGCTCAGTCTCTTTTTAGGCCGGAGAGAATTTGTCGATTGGCGTTCTCTGCCTGATCGTTGGACTGAGGGTGGGAGACAGAGGATAATCGTTATTGAATTCCCAGGTCTGCACAAAAAGTGCGGAAGGCTGCCCCCGTAAACTGAGTTTCATTGTCCGTTATCAAGATTCGGGGCACGCCGAATCTGCAGACAATGTTTTTTCCAAAAGAAGCGCTGCACTCTATTCTCTGTGATCGTTGCTAGGGGCTTGGCTTCGATCCATTTAAACAAATAGTCGATCACCACAAAAGGAACTTTAGCTGGCCCGGTGCTGGAGGAAAAGGCCCGAGCAGGTCCATTCCCCACATTGCAAAATGGGTAGGACTGGATAGAGAGGAAAGCTGAGCCTGCGGCATGTGGCAGATTGTTGAAAGTTTTTGACACGGGCTGCATTGGCGAACGTGTTGTTCGGCATCGCGGAGGAGAATGGGTCCAAAGTATCCATAATTTATGATTTTGCGAGCTAGGGACCTTGCTCCCAAGTGCGTGCCATACATTCCTTTATGGACCTCCTTCAAAGCATACTGGACTTCCTCTGGGGAGAGACATCTCAAGTAGGGTCTACTGTCTACTTGAGTGTAGGAGCGTTTGTACATGATGCCCTTGATGAGAGTGTACCGCTCGGCTCTGGTTCGGATCTTTCAAGCCTCTTTAGGGTCTAAGGGAAGGATCTCGTCTTTAAGGAACTCGAGCAGGGGCCTCATCCAGTTCTCTCCAAGTTCTAAGGGCAGCGTCTCCATAGGCTCGGGATCTTCCTCTTCGATGTTGGGCCTCAGGAGGACTTCTATTAAGACAGTCTGCTCGAGCCCTTGGAGGGAGGAGGAGGCTAGCTTCTAGAGGGCGTCCGCCTGTGTATTCTCTTTTTGGGGGATTCGTTGGAGTTGTGCATCCTCAAAAGAGGCCATCAGTTCTTTGACTTTGGCCAAGTACTTGGCCATGCGAACGTCTCGCGCTTCGTATTCCCCTGATACCTAGTTCACTACCAGCTGCGAGTTGCTAAATATCTTGACATGCTTTGCCCCAGCCTTGTGAGCCATGCATAGGCCGGCTATAAGGGCTTCATACCCAGCCTCGTTGTTGGACACCCTGAAGTTGATACGGAGTGAGTATTGGAAGATGAAATTATCTGGGCCTGCCAGGATGACTCCTGCTCCACTCCCATCGGTGCACGAGGACCCATCAATATACACTTTCCAGAATGGGGGTTCCTCTATCGCTTTGTTGGCATTGGGAATTGTGCTATCTACTATGAACTCTGCTAGGGCTTGAGCCTTGATAGCGGTTTGAGGCTGATTGCTGATGTCATGTTGGCTCAGCTCGATGGACCACTTCATGAGTCGCTCCGAGGTCTCGAGCTTGTGGAGGACTTGTTTGAGCAGCTGGTCGGTAAGAACGACCACCGAGTGAGACTGGAAGTAGGGGCAGAGCTTTTGGGCCGTCATGACCAAGGCATAGGCCATCTTCTCTAGCTTCGGATAACAGAGTTCAGTGTCCCTAAGGACTTTACTCACGTAGTAGATAGGCCTCTACGTCTTGTCTTCTTCTCTTACTAAAACAGCATTGAGGGTCTGCTCTGAAGCAGCAACGTATAAGTAGATGACTTCCCCGGATTTTGGCTTGCTCAAGAGTGGGGGGTTGACTAAGTAGGTCTTGAGTTGATCAAAAGAATCTTGTTGCTGCTGCCCCCACTCAAAACCTTTAGCCACACTGAGGGCCTTGAAGAACGGGAGGCACTTTTCTCTGGATTTGGAGAGAAAATGCCCTATTGCCGCGAGGCGCCGTGAGTCTCTGCACATCTTTAACATTGGAAGGGGGAGTCATGTTGAGTACGGCCTGGATCTTCTCGGGGTTAGCCTTTATGCTCCTTTGGCTGACCATGAACCCCAAGAATTTGTCGGATGAGACGCCGAATGCACACTTGTTCGGGTTCAGTCTCATATTGTGTCTCCTCAACACGTTAAAAGCTTTTTGGAGATCAGAGACATGATCCAATCTGCTGACGCTCTTCACCAACATGTCGTCTGCATAGACTTCCATGTTCCACCCAATCTGTTCCTTGAAGACCTTATTAACAAGGCATTGATAGGTGGCACCAGCGTTCTTAAGCCCGTAGGGATGACCCGGTAGCAATATAGGCCCTGATCAATGACGAAAGAGGTCTTCGAAATGTCGGGAGGGAACATTCTTATCTGATTGTACCCAGAGAATGCATCCATGAAGCTTAAGAGTTCGTGGCCCGAGGTTGCATCAATCAGGGCGTCAATGCTTGGGAGCGGAAATGGATCTTTAGGGCAGGCTTTGTTTAGATCCATGAAGTCAATGTAGATCCTCCAGCTCCCGTTGGCTTTCTTGACCATCACGACATTGGACAACCATTCTGCATAGTTAACCTCCTGTATGAATCGAGCTCTAAGGAGTTTCTTAACCTCCTCCTTGATAGCTTGCGGGTGCTCGAGGGCAAATTTGCATCGCTTTTGCTGAACAGGTCTGGCCCCCGAAGAGACACTAAGGTAATGCATGAGGAGCTCCTCGGAAATTCTCGGCATTTCAGTAGCAGTCCAGGCAAAGAGGTCTCGATTTCCCCTTATACACTGGATAATAACGGGGCGAATAGGAGGTGGAAGGACTTTGCTAATCTGGAATTTTCGGCTCGAATCTCCTTCTGAGAAGGCCACCTCTTCCAGCTCATCGACCGACTCTGATATTGTCATGCCCCGCTTCCCAAAAAGAGAATTCAGAATATGGATACGTGACTAAGCTCAGCAAATGATTTTCATCATCCATAAGCTGTCAGGATCTGTACAACATATCACAGGAATAATCAGAGTAGGAAGCAAGATAAGTCAACCACACATGCATATATGAATCAATATACCAACAGATTTTTACTTGAGACCAAATTTAATAATCTCAAATAAATCAAATCTGAACAAGTCAATAATCCTGGGTCACATTGCCCAATACAAAATAATTCAAGTAACATATACAATTATTCAAATAAGCAACGGAAAATAATAATAGCAAAACTCCAGCATCTAGAATCTCATATCACCTACTCCATTGGGCAACTGATCTCCATGATCTGCAATTTTGCAAATTGCAAGAAGAGGAAAAAAGAAACAAAAAGGCCCTTCAATTCAAGTTACTGGCCGCTTGTAGTGCAGGCACAAGTACATGGGAAAGAATAACAAATACACAATAATAGAAGAAACAAACATAGCATGGAATAGACATGGCAATAAAATAGAACAACTAGCATGAATCATAAACAGAATCAAGTAATAACAGGTTATATAACATGTAACAAGTAACAGGTATCATGCAAGCAGGTAAACATGTAACAGGTGTCAAGTAGCATGTACAGGTAATCATGTATCAGGTAAGCACGTAACAGGTATTCATGTATCAAGTATCATGTTATGTCAAGTCTTGTACTATTACTATCTAGGTAGCACTTCATGCGTCCCAAACTTTTACCACATAGTTGCTACAATCAAACAAGTTTCGTTTAGATTTCATAGTGGAGTCTATAGGGTCGTGCACTCAGGTATCAGGTAAATAGGCACAATTACAGGTATCATGTAACAGGTAATCATGCATCAGGTAGGTCTACGTCCCCTCCAAGTACACCCTCCCGTAGGAAGTATGTAGTTGGGTAACAGGTTGGAAACACGGGCCCCCTTCTGAGTACGCCCTCTCATAAGGAAGTATGTGGTCAGGAATCAGATAACAGAATCACATGTTAGGTAATCATATCACAGGTAACAGATATCAGATAATCAGATGGGAAACACAGGCCCCCTTCCAAGTACACATTTCAATATTTTCCACTACTAGATCTTTCCCTTAACCCCGGCTTGGTTATTTATTATTATTATTAAACAGACATGGATGTGTCACAAAGCAGAGCAAGAATAACATGGCATAAAAAGGTAATAGGTTCAGGTTGCAAGATAAAAATTTACATATAAAAGACAACTCATAAAAGGGTAGAGCAACGAAAATTCTAGTTCAGGACAGCAAGACAGTACTGTACTAAATCTGGAATTTCCGTTGCTACAAATGTGCAAATCTGGATCCGTCAGAAAATCTGGAAAATAGACTCTCGGCCGAATTCAGAAAATATATATAAGTCATATGGTGTTTCACATAAACAAGTCTCAAAATAGATTTGAATCCAGAAAACATGTTCAACCAGAAATTAGAAGTTTGTATTCATAGACTGGAAAATAGCATTAAGACATACTAATTAAATCCACGAAAAATCTGGGGTATTCCCTAGTATGTTTAGTAACAGAGAATAAGTTTTATAATTTTCCAATATAAATAGAATAGTCAAGTAAAATCAGAAAGCAACAAGAAATAGTAGTCTTGTAAATCTGGAATCATAAACACAGTAGTACTAAAACAAAACTATCTCACCAAATATAAATCGAAATCCAGATCCGTCAAAAGGGAGATAAAATAGATATAGTAGGCTACAAATCATATTTACAAAGTTTTTATAGAAAGCAAATAGAATCAGGTCAAAATTATGTATCTTTACTGAACAACAAGAAAATTCTGCAAGTATAGTAGTTGTTTACAAGAACAAAATGGTTTATAAAAGTTATCAATTAAATCCTAAAAAATTAGGGGCTAACCCCAATCAGGTCTAGTTGTAATCAGCAAAATATTGGATCAAAATATTATCTTTAACATCAGTAGAAAAATAATTTACCATACAGATTTCATATAAAACTAGATCTGGAATTTTAAACACATCTGTAGTAAAATAGTCATAACTCGCAACTCATAAATCGAAACTGAGATCTGTCAAAAAATACAAAAAGTTGACAGAATTCTCTACAATTCTTATTCACAAATAATTTTCATATACTGACCTTAATAGGGTCTAAAATACTGATAAAAAATGGGGAATCGATAAAACAGAAAATATCCTTCATGCACAAAATCAACTAGTTCATATGAAACTCATCCAAAACATAACCAAATATGAAATAGGGTGTACTAGGTGTCCAAGCAATATGGTATAGGGTATTTAGCAAGTCTACAACAAGTTATACTACTATCAACACATCAAGCATACGAGATCACACAACAAGTCATGAGCAACATGCATGTATACAACAAGAAGTGGTCATCCCTAAGTTATTTCATGTCATGTGTGTAATGAGACAACTACGGGCGGTTCAACACAATAGAGACAACATATAACAAGGATTTCAGACAAGAATTGTCTTTAGAACATAACTACACTACATGCGATATTTAGTACTTGTATTACACAAAGAGAAGAATACAAGTTACTTACCTAAGAGACGATGACGAAAACAACGGAGCAAGAGCAAGAATAACAGGAACGGATTCCCGGGCATTAACAGAGCGAATGAATCACAAACCAATCATGAATACAATGCACAGATCTTGATGATCAAGAGGATGATCAAGATGATGAAGATCAAGAGATCCAACGGTTAGATCCAAGAGCGATGATGAACATGATCGGATCAGATTGAACGGATCAGATCGATGGTCAAGATCAATATCAAGATCAACAAGATTGGACGGCTAGAAAAGCTTGATGATGATGGATGATGATCAAGAGGAGATCGACGATCGGACGAACAAGAATTCACTTGATCAAAACTCTGATCAACAGCACCCACCAAGGCTTCGGCTTGGCTCAACGATGGTGGGGTGAGTGGTGGAACACGGCGGCGAGACGGCAAGGGAACGGCCGATGGGGGGGTTGATGTTCCGTCGTCGAGAAAAACATAGCAATGCTATGTGCTGCCTGACGTCGAAGGAGACAGCGGAGGGGGGCTGTGCTACGTCGCTGCTGCGTCGCGACAGGAAGGCAGGGCGCACAGAGGGGCACTACCGTCGTCTTCTGCAGCTGCACAGATGGCATGACAGGGAGAACGTGCACAACAGGGGTCACGTCTGGCTGGCTGGCAATGTAGGGGCGGCACAGGGAGAGGAGGCGGATGTGAGGCTGGAGGAGGGGGCGGTGTAGTAGTACAGGGCAGAGCAGGGAGAGGGTTAGGGGATGAGAGGTCGGGAGGTAGGGGATGATAGCGGCTAGCTAGGAGGAAGGGGACGCCGGGAGAGATAGGAGGATGGTGGTCGGGAGTCTGCAGGGTGAGGAGTTCGGGGAGAGAGAAAGGTGCATAGGATGAAGTGATGGGTATGGAGGAAGATTGGAAGTCGGGGTGGCTAAGGTTTGTGCAGGATGGTGAATAAGCAGGAGTATATATATAGGTAGTGGGGTATTAGGGTTAGGTGCAATACAGGGGTGGCTAACGGGTAGGATAGTTATGTATTGGGTTTTATATTTGGTTAATAGGTTAAAGGGTATTATAGAAATCCAATAAGAGATTGAAAAATATAAAAATAGGATTTTTAATATAAAATCAAAAGGTAATAACAATAAAAATAATAATATTAATAGTAGTAAAAAAAAAAATAATAATAATAATAGCACAAACAATAATAATAATACTAGAAATCAAAGTAATAATAACAATAATAAGATTTGTATAAAAATCATAGGAAATAGTTACAGATAAAATTATTGATACAAAAAATAGGCTTTAATGGAAGATCCAACAATACATTTTAACAAAAAAATTTGAAAGCGGAAAACTAATTTACAAAAATTTGAAACACCGAAAATACACAGAAAATACGTATTTGCAAAAACAGGGGTTACAGATATAGGTGGGCTACTCCCTTGGGGAAGTTCAAGAGCTTCGAGAGAAAGGGTCGGTCCTCCCACTGAGGTCATGTAGCATTTGCGTGCTGCCTCCTGGCTCCCTCTGACTTCTCCTACTCCCACCGTGGTGGGGAATTTCATCTTCATGTGGTAGGCCGAGGGTATAGCCTAGAGAGCAGCTAGGCTTGGTCGGCCCAGGATGACGTTGTAGGCAGCTTTCACTTCCACCACCATGAAGTCCATCGGCTCGGTTCGGGTGGTTGGAGTTTTGCCAGCGGTTACGTCGATGGTTATGACACCCTCGATCGTCACTGGCACTCCGGTGAAACCGTGGAGGGAATAGCCGACGGGCTTCAGTCGATCCCTGGATAGCTTGAGCCCCTGGAAGGCCTCTAGAAAGAGAATGTTGATTGAACTGCCGTTGTCGACCAGGACCCACTGCACGTCAAAGTTGGCCATGTGGAGGTTTATTACCAATGCGTCACAATGGGGGGTTCGGACGCCCTCTAGATCTCTATCTGAAAAAGTGACCGGGACCCCAAGGCCTTTGGGGAGAGGATGGTTTTGCACGGAATTTACTTTCCGGACGAAGGCTTTTCGGGAGGAGTTGGAATCTTCCCCATTGGGCCTCCGTGGATGAGATGCAGGACGGCCTCTGGTTCGGAGTTCGGGGTCTTCGCGTGCCACTCGGGTCACTTATTAGCCCCCCTAGGGGGCAGAGGAGGATCTTAACTGTCCTTTCTCATGAACCTGGAGAGTTTTCCTCTCTGAATAAGGGCCTCGATCTCTTCTTTTAAGGCCCGACAGTCATCCGTATCGTGGTCGTGGTCCCTATGGAAGCGGAACCACTTGTCCCTATTTCTCTTTTTGCCCGGAGTGTTCATCTTTGGAGGTGGTGGGAGAAGACCCTCCTTTCCAACCTCCATCAGGATGGCTGAGACGCTCGCGTTGAGCGGAGTGAACTTCTCGAAGCGAGGGGGAGGGCGACACTGGCCTCCGTTGTCCTTCTGGAGCTTCTTAGCTCCTTCTTCTTTTGTGCCCTTCCGTTTGTTCCCGGAGGACGATCCCTCGAAAGCGGGATGGGAGAAAGCTTCTTTCTTTCTGATGTATTTCTCACTTCTGAGCAGGAGTTCTGAGAAATCCCAAGGAGGTTTCTTGGTAAAGGACGCTCTGAGGTTGTCGTTAGCGACATTGGATTGGAAGGCAGCAGAGGCCATAGACTGGTCCAGGGAGGCGATGGATCTGGCCTCCGTAGTGAATCGTTTGACATAGTCTCTTAGCCGCTTGTCCTTCCTTTGATGAAGCACTAGCAAAGAGTTGCTCGTTTTTTCGGTTTGACGGCTACTCATGAAGTGAGTCAAGAAGAAGCCTTCGAGCTAATCGAAGGAGAAGATGGAGGCCGGGGCTAGTCGTGAGTACCGTTCCCTTGCAGGCCTTTTTAGCATGGCCGAAAAAGTTTTGCAGAGAAGCGTGTCCGACGCCTGGTGTATCATCATGAGAGTTTTAAAACTCTCGATGTGGTCAGCGGGGTTGGACTCCTCGTTGTATGATTCGAAATGAGGGGGCTTGAAGTTATCTGGGACTGGTTCCTCCATTATGGCCGGGGAGAATGGAGGTCTACTGGGGTGAAAATTCCTCGCCCGTTGCTATTCTTCTCTGTCCAGTCGGCCAAGGCGCCTCTCCATCTCGTGGAGACGGTGGTAGAAAGAATCTTCCCTCCGGTCATACCTTGCTAAGGCCCGGGACTCGTCCTCACGCGGAAGGGGACTAGGAGTGTGACGACGATAGCTCGGGGTAGGATGAGGACTGGGAGTACGGTGCCGATAGCTTGGGGTAGGTTGAGGACTGGGAGCCTGCTGTCCGTGGTCGGGAGCAACATTAAGGGCCCTCAGGACTGCCTCTTGAAATTGCTGGAACTCTAAATTTGTAACAGGGGCCTCCTGATTTCAGTGGTCCCGAGGGGCAGTTCGGCCAGCTGGAGAGCGGCTTCTCCCTTGAAGATGCTGGGGTGACTCCCTTCACCTCCTGGGAGAGTTGGACCTTCTACGATCTGGCCTGCTGGGGATCGGTACCTAGGAGACTGGATTGTCGGACCCCTCTGACGTTCCCAGCGGGGGATCCCATCATGGGTCCGCCTCTCATCTAAGTGGGTCTAAAGATCTACCACATACTTCTTGTTGACGATGATGTGCTGGAGATCCTTCGGCGTAGGGGGACTGTGTGAGGCCATGGAGTTGGACGAGGGGTTTTATATCGACACATGGTCGCAATGAAGAGGTTGCCCCTTGTGGCCCTTGAGGAGCCTGTTGGGGCTAAGATTGTTGAGGAAGAGGTCGTCCAGGCTGCGGTTGCTGGACGGGTTGAGGGAGAGGCTGTCCAGGCTGCTGGACTTGTTGAGTGGGGGGCTCCTGGACTGGAGGAGGAGAAGGAGCGGGAGTGGCCCTGCGGTTAGAGACCGTCGTCTTCCCCTTCTTGAGAGGAATGGCCTGAAACTAGTTTTGCTGATGAAATAGGACTGGATCGCTGTCTCTATTTTTCCACAGACGGTGCCAATCTGTTGCTGCTAATTTCGAGTGTGGAAGCAAACGTATGAATTTGTGGGTTCTTTTGGGAAAACATTAGAGCGAACATGTTGACCTTCACCTGCATGTTGACTTGTTTCTTGCTGCTGCCGCGAACCTGCACAAAGTTCGATACACTGGGATGGATCCCGGTGACGAACCTCCGACGCTCTTGTCAGTAATCTCAAAGATTAAGAAAGAGCTTTAGGTAGAAAAAGGTTGATTACCTTGTCACGTGGCGAGGAGGGGGGGGGTTATTTATAGTCTCCTTAGGAACCAGTTTCAAGATAAGGGTAAATCTCTACTTCCAGATGTTTATGGATAAGATGAAGAGGTTAGACTCGTTTCATGATAAGAGGTGGTTAAAACCGCCTTGTAGAGATAATCACAAATTTAAGTCCATCTTTATCCATCTGGGTTGGTTTGCAACGGGTTGCTACCCAAATCTAGTAGGACAGATCCGTTTTTGGGCTGTTGGGCTTTGAAGAAAGACTCAGTTGCCCATTCAGACCCGTTTGTAGACAGAATTACCGTTTTACCGCTGAGAGCTTTAAGATTCGTGCCCGATTTGAACGATTCCGATTTAATCCTATTTTTAGCCATATCAACCTCTTTATTCTCTTTTGACTTATTTTCCTTTATTTATCTTTTCAGGATTTAGGAGTGTATGCCCAGATCTAAACCATTGGAGCCTACACTTTTTGACCCAGAGATTGAGAGAATCTTACGTCAGATTAGAAAGAAGAAGAAAGAAAACACCACATCCTCTTTATCCATGGCGGATGAAGAAAAGAACAAAGCTTTGAGGGATTATGCAATGCCCTCAGTCAATGGAGCAACATCAAGCATCAAAAGGCCTGCAATTGAAGCAAACAATTTTGAAATTAAACCAGCAATTATTCAGATGATTCAACAGACAGTTCAATTTTGAGGACTGGAACTTGATGATCCAACTGTTCACATTGCAAACTTTCTCGAAATATGTGATACCTTCAAACACAATGGAGTTTCCAATGATGCTATCCGACTGAGACTCTTTCTTTTTCACTCAGAGATAAGGCAAAGGCTTGGTTGAATTCTTTGTCGCTAGGAGTCATTACAACTTGGGAGGGCTTAACACAAAAATTTATGGCAAAGTATTTTTCTCCAGAAAAAACAGCAAAGTTAAGGAATGACATCACCAGATTCACTCAATTCGAGACCGAGTCATTATGATGCATGAGAGAGGTACAAAGAGCTATTGAGAAAGTGTCCTCATCATGAACTTCCAAAGTGGCTACGAGTGCAAACATTCTATAGTGGTTTGGAAGTTATAAATCGATTCATGGTAGATGCAGCAGCTGGAGGTGCAATGAGCAAAACTCACGAAGCAGCCTATAAACTTTTAGAGGAGATGACATCAAATAATTACTAGTGATCTTCAGAGAGAACAATACCAAGAAAAGTGGCTGGAGTTTTTGAACTTGATCCTATTACTACTTTAACTGCACAAATTGCTTCTTTATCTAAACAATTAGGTAATATGAATGTTAATGCTATTCAAAATAATATGATTTGTGATATTTGTGCAGGAAATCATTCAAGTGCAGATTGCCAAGTGGGAAACCCTTTTGCTCCATCAAATGCTGAACAAACAAATTTTGTGTCAAACTTTCTACGGCAAAACAACCCTTATACAAACACATACAATCCAGGATGGAGAAATCACCCCAATTTTTCTTGGAATAATAATCAAGAAGGAGCTAGACCACAAAAAAATTTTCAACAACAAGAAAAGAAGCTGACACTAGAAGAGATTTTCATGAAACACATGCAGATGACAGAGCAATACATGCAGAAGACAGATTTGGCAATCCAAATTGTTGCAACTTCAACTTCAGCTTCAGTTCACAATCTTGAGGTTCAAATTGGTCAAATTTCAAATATTCTTAACGAAAGAACGGCAGGAACATTACCTAGTAATACAGTGGTCAATCCCAAGGAGCATGTCAAAGCAATAACACTTAGAAGTGGGACAACAATTGAGCAGCCACAAACCAAAAATGCTGAACAAAATGGGGTTGAAAAGCAAACTGAGAATGAGCAAAGTGTGGAACAAACGCAGCACAAAGCAGTTTCAAGTCAAACAATTTCAGGGGATTTTAATTCTAACACTTATCTTAATTCTCCTTATGATCCAGCTATTCCTTTTCCACAAAGACATAAAAAGAATAAGCTTGATAATCAATTTTCAAAATATTTTCAAACAATTGCATATTAATATTCCTCTTATTGAAGCTTTAGAACAAATGCCTAAATATGCTAAATTTTGAAGGATTTTTATCAAACCAGAGAACGCTGGAAGAGCATGAGATGGTGATGTTAACAGAAGAAAGTAGCACAATTTTACAAAAGAAGTTGTCGCCTAAAGATCCAGGGATTTTTACAATTCCTTGCACTACTGGAAATTCTTCTTTTCATAAAGCACTATGAGATTTAGGAGGAAGTATTAATCTTATGCCATATTCTATTTTCAAGAAATTAGGTATTGTAGAAGCAAAGCCTACCACAATTTCCTTACAATTGGCAGACAGATCTATCAAATACCCAGGAGGGATCATTGAAGACTTTTGGTGAAAATACACAAGTTCATATTTCCCGCAGTTATTGTGCTTGACATGGAGGAAGATGAACAAATTCCTTTGATTTTGTGGAGACCTTTTCTTGCCACAGGGAAAACACTGATTGATGTGCAACAAGGAAAACTTATTCTAAGGGTTGACAACGAGCAAGTGACTTTTGATTTATTTAAATCCATGGAGCTCCCCTCAGAAGTTCATTCATGCTTTCATGTAAGCGAAGCCATGGGAGAGACATATTGGGATGAAATTGCTAAATTACCGTTAGAAGAATACTTAACAACTTCAGAAACACTTGAATCAGAAAATGAAGAGATCTTGGAATGTGATAAAAATTTGGAAGATACACCATTCATTTCCCCTTGACCACAACAACTCGAGCTTAAACAACTCCCATCTAGTTTGAGGTACGCATTTCTAGGCAAAAAGTCCACTTTTCCTGTTATTATTAATGGTTCTTTGAATAATTTTGAAGAGGAGAAGTTGTTGAGAGTTTTGAGAGAACATAAAATAGCCTTGGGATGGAACATTTCTAATATAAAGGGGATTAGTCCTTCAATATGCATGCATAAAATTTTAATGGAGGATGATTTTAAGCCTATAGTGTAGCCACAGCTAATATTAAATCCATCAATGCAAGAAGTGGTGAATAAGGAGGTCTTGAAGCTTTTAGATGCAGGTATCATTTATCAAATTTCAGATAGTGCATGGGTAAGTCCTATACATGTTGTGCCAAAGAAAGGAGAAATAACTATAGTAAAAAATGACAATAATGAGATAATACCAACAAGGACAGTCACGGGATGGCGAGTGTGCATAGATTATCGAAGACTAAACAATGCACTAGAAAGGATTAATTTCCACTACCATTCATTGAACAAATGCTAGAAAGACTTGCAGGCCACTCATACTATTGTTTTCTTGGTGGGTATTCGGGATATAATCAAATCGCTATAGCACCAGAAGATCAAGAGAAGACAACCTTTACTTTTCCATATGGAACTTTTGCATATAGAAGGATGCCTTTTGGTCTTTGCAATGCCCCCGACACATTTCAACGCTGCATGATGTCAATTTTTTCGGATATGGTTGAGAAATTTATTGAAATTTTTATGGATGATTTTTCAGTTTGTGGTTATTCATTTGATAATTGTTTATCTAACTTAGCTTTGGTTTTGCAGCGTTGCAAGGAAACAAATCTGGTTTTGAATTGAGAGAAATGTCACTTTATGGTGGAAGAAGGGATTATGCTAGGTCACAAAGTTTCCTTTAAAGAAATTGAAGTGGATCGTGCTAAAATAGATGTCATTGAAAAACCACCTCCACCAACTAATGTCAAAGGAGTGAGAAGTTTCTTGGGTCATGCAGGATTTTATCGATGATTTATTAAAGATTTTTCTTTAATCACTAAACCTCTTTGCATTCTTTTGAATAAAGATACACCTTTTGTTTTTTCTCATGATTGCTTGCATGCTTTTGAAACATTGAAAAAGAAATTGATTTCAGCACCTATAATTATTGCACCAGATTGGAATTTCCCTTTTGAATAAATGTGTGATGCTAGTGATGTTGCAATAGGTGCCATTCTAGGGCAAAGAAAAATTAAATTTTCACACCATTTATTATGCAAGTATAACTTTGACAGAAGCACAACTTAATTATGCTACTACTGAAAAATAATTATTAGCTGTTGTATTTGCTTTTGATAAATTTCGATCTTATTTGATAGTTTCAAAGGTGGTTGTGTACACGGATCATTCAGCTCTAAAATACTTTCTTGCAAAGAAGGAAGCCAAACCAAGATTGATTCACAGGATTTTACTTCTACAAGAGTTCGATGTGGAAATCAAGGACAAGAAGGGTGTGGAAAATGTGGTGGCCGATCATTTATGTCGCATTGAGCCAAATGATGAAAACAAATTACAGGTTACACCAATCAATGAAGAATTTTCAGATGAGTGTTTAATGTTGATACAAACTCCTCCATGATATGTTGATATAGTTAACTACTTGGTATCAAAAATTCTACTTCCTGAAATTACTTATTAACAAAAGAAGAAATTTTTCTCTGACTTGAAATATTATTTTTAGGAGGAACCTTTTTTTATTTCGCCATTGTGCAAATCAAGTAATACGGAGATGTGTACCTGAAGAGGAAATGGAAAGTATACTCAAACATTGCCACACATTGGAAGTTGGCGGCCATTTTAGTGGAGCAAAAATTTTACAATGAGAATTTTATTAGCCCTCAATTTTTAAGGATGCTTTTAATTTTGTTAAATTATGTGATCATTGTCAAAGGGTGGGGAATATTTCTAGGAAACATGAGATGCCCCTAAATAATATCTTAGTGATTGAATTATTTGATGTTTGGGGGATAGATTTTATGGATCCTTTTCCATCTTCATTTTCTATTAAATATATTTTGGTTGCTATAGATTATGTCTCCAAGTGGGTGGAAGTTGTTGCCTTACCAACCAATGATGCAAGTGGTGGTGAACTTCATTAGGAAAAATATATTTTCACGATTTGGAGCTCCAAGGGCAATTATTAGCGATGGAGGAAAACATTTTTGCAATCGTCAATTTGATACTTTACTTGCTAAGTATGGAGTTACTCATCATGTGGCAACACCATATCACCCTAAAACAAGTGGTCAAATGGAGGTTTCAAATCGAGAGTTGAAGCATATACTTGAGAAGACGGTGAATATGTCACGAACTGATTGGGCAAGAAAATTAGATGATGTATTGTCGGCATATAGGACGACATTTAAAACACCAATTGGAATGTCCCCATATAGATTGGTTTATGGTAAAGCATGTCACTTACCGGTGGAACTTGAGCATCGCGCTTATTGGGCAATAAAGACACTTAATTTTGACATGAAAAATGCAGGTGAAAAGAGAATGTTGCAACTATATGAGATGGATGATTTTTGCAATGATGCTTATGAAAATGCCAAGATCTATAAAGAAAAGACTAAACGATGGCACTATAATTATATTTTGAGAAGAGAAGTCAAGGAAGGAGAGAAGGTGTTGTTATTCAATTCAAAACTTAGACTTTTTCTAGGAAAATTGCGATCCAGGTGGACGGGACCATTTGTTGTCATACGAGTTTTTCCATATGGAGCTATAGAAATTCATCATGAGAAAAAAGGGATATTCAAGGTCAATGGACAGCGGCTGAAGCCAAACATGGATGGAGAAGTTGGCAAGGAAATCTTATACATCAATAATTCCAAATAACAATGACAAATTCGAGAAAGTCTGGCTGAAGATTTTAAACTTAGCGCTTCTTGGGAGGACATCCATGTTTTCTTTTACTGTATTTAGATTTGAATTTTCTTTTAGTTTATTTTAATTTTAATTTTTGATTTTATTTTGTAGAATTGCATAAGTTTGGAAGTCGCCGGGCGGAGCTGTTTTCTACACCTGAATTGATGGCTGTTTTTTAGCAGGATGAAGTCTGAATCTGGAAAAGTCTTTCAAAGAGCGATTGTAGGCAATTGTCTTAGTTTTCCATAACAAAAAGAATCAGGCCATTTGGACATCTACAGCTCCAGATATCACTGAAACAATGAACATCGCGTGTGCAGAATTTTAACACAAATCAGGGGAGAAATTATGAATTTTTTGCACTTTTTTTGTTTTTCTTTTTCCTTTCCCATTGAGAAAAATGTGATATTCAAGTTTGGGGGAAGGGAGACAAATTTATTTATTATTTTATATATACAAATTTATTTTTTATTTTATATATGTTTGAAAAGAAAAACAAAACAAAGTACATTGAATTTTTTTTATAGGATAGACAATATATTATAAATCAAGAGTAAGCGTACTTATTTATTTTAGGATTATTGAATTTCTAAATTCCTTACACAATTGTGACATTCATGTGATTATACATAAAAGAAAAATGTGATGCTTTTTCTTGTGATTATCCCCTTTGATCTAGTCCTAAACACAGTTTAAGTAAATAGAATGATAATGATCAAATAATTGAATAAATAAAGTCTATCTACTCCAATGTTTTAAGTTGCTTAGTAACCTGGGGTATTCATCACCAATGTTTACTTTTACATCAAATGGCCACTTGAAATATGAGTATGCAAAGCACTCTATGTTTGTGACTTGTTGAGTAACCAGGTGAGTTCATCACAAATGTTTGCATTCGCGTCAAAAGGCAAGTGACAACTTAGAGAAGAGACCCAAAATAAATAAATAAATAAATAAACTCTAGTTTTCTACTCGGTTTGTAGTAGTGAGAAGGGAAAATCACAGATAATGTTGTTACATACTATAATTACATTAATTGCATAACAAATATAATTGGGTTTGGAATTATGAATGAACAATTGCATTGGAGAAAGTGAGTATACTTGGTTTTACTTTATTTGCTATTGTTTATGTATTAAATTGAATTTTTGATGCTTGCATGATGAGATCTCTTGGTGTGATGAGATGAGCTTATTATTGGTGGCTTTACTTTTTGCTCGAGGACAAGCAAAACCTTAAGTTTTGGGGTATTTGATGTGTCTAATTTTTATATAAATATTTGTGTTCATTTACTTATAAAAATTATTTGTATTCGTCTATCATGTTAATAATTTATCTTATTTTCATAGATTTCAGTTAATTAATTATTTTTGAAGAATAAGATTTTTTTGATGCAAAAGGTGAAGATTTTCGGTAAAAATCAACAAACAAAATAAGGAGAGTGATGGATTATTTTTTATTCTTTTGTTGAATTTTAAATTTTACAATTTGTCCATGTGAAAAGCAAAATAGAAATTTTTAATTGCCAATAGAGGTGAAAATGAAATAAAAAAATTTAAAAGGGTTTAATTGAGCCAATGTGATTATTAGTTAGTTTAATTAATTTAAACTCTTATTTTATTTTATTTTTAAATCCTAAATTTTGATTTTATTTTGTATGTGTGCAGCACGTGCTTCAAGAAAAAGAAAAAGAAGAAAAAGAAGTAAGAAATAAAGAGCAAAATCAAATAAGGAAAGAAATAAATGAAGATGTGGGGATTTTGCTGCAAAAATAAACCCTAATCCCCATGTTACTGCGCCTATAAATACAACGTCAAAATAAGAGAAGAAGGACACACCTGACGAATAGAGAGAGAGCGACAACTGATCTCAGACAAAATAAATAAATAAATAAATAAATATATATATAAAATAAGTAAAGGACGAAACACAGAGGAGCTCTGTGTGGCAGCACGTGTTCCAAGACGAAACACAAAGCGAGGAAAGAGACAGAGACACAGCTGTTCTGTTTTGCTGGCATGGAAATCAAGCAGCTGATGTTAGTGATAGAGGAAGAGAGAAGAGAGTGTTGTATGGGTTCTGAGGCGGCGCAAAAATCAAAGCGCCACATCAGCGGCAACATCACGCGCAGTGCTGACTGCTGGGCTGGCTTTTCGAGACGTCGGTTTGCAATTTTTTTATTACAAAACAGTTCTTTCTGTATTTCTTTTTTTTTCTAATTTTTATTATGCAATCCAAGACAGTATTTGTTAGTTGCAAATTTATTATGAACTAAATTTAATTTTCTACTCCGTCATCATCACTATCGTCACCGTCATCACTATCGTCACCATCATCCTCGCTCAATTTCTCCATCTAATGGACGGGCCCCTAGGGGGGTCCTCCTACATGCCATGTGTGGCGTAAAAAAACACTGCCAAGAGAACTGCAGCTGTTTCAAACAATGCATAATGCTTTTAGCAGGGAAGGAAAATCTGGAAGTCTTACCATTGAGCTAGACTGTGGCAGAAGAAGGGTTGAAGAAAAGAGAAATAATTATCCCCCCCCCCCCCCCCCCCCCCCCCCCGATGTAGCATTCTCGTCATCTCCCCAATCATATTCAGAATCAGAAACATAGATTCACACATATCTCCAACTACAACAAGACCGCACATATTCCAACTTCAATCCCCCAGCCTTCTCCTTTTAACAATCATCCAACTCTCTATAGCTTACACCTCTGGCCAACAAAATCATCACAAATCAACCCCCCCCCCCAAAAATCAAAATCTACCACTAGCTATCAAAGAGATGCAAAAAAGACCTGTATTTGAAGGTCCCCAAGCGGATGCTAGGGCCCAAGAAGTGAGTCCAGCCTCACCCACCGGAGTAACACTTGTAAATGATGATTCCTTGAACCACACTAATCCAGCAGAGGCAATGTGGGTGAGAGTGGAAAACAAAATAGCAAGGAGAGCTAACAAAAAGGTGTTCAACTCTAATGGAGTCATGAAGACATACAGGAAAGGGAAAAAGAAACATGTTCCTTATTTTAATTATGGCAATTTAGGCCACATTAGAGCTGTGTGCACAAAAGAGGTAAGATGCTTAAAATGTTTAAAATGGGGACACATGTCCTACGTTTGCACCAATGTTTCTCCCAACTCAGTAGATGAGAACAGAGAAGTTCTAAGGGGGAGATTGCCGGATAATCTGACAGTTATCCAATTGGTCAATAGTCTTCCTATTGTCAAACAAGAAGAGCAATGGTTGCGCAAATGGTGTGGGTTTGCAAGAATCAAGACAGGAAAACCATCGGAGAATCATTTTTTGGAAGCCCGAATTTCTCGATGGCCAATGAGGGGCCATCAAGAGTGGGTAGTCAAGAAAATATGTCATCTACAGTTCTTAATCTCTTTTCCCTTGCCGAAGAAGCTGGCTGATGTAATTACGATGGATGTGGTGGATTTCGGGCACTTTTTAGCTCAATTCTAGGAATGGACTCCTAATTTTGGTGCCGAACTATCTAAAGGAAATATTTATTGAATTTGGATACACAACATCCCCCTCCAATGCTGGAGGTAGGAGGCAATTCAAGAAATCATCACAGAATTTGGGTCGGTTGTGTTTGTTGATCCGAAAACAGTAAAAATATCGAATCTGGTGTCTGCTAGGGTTCTCCTTCGAAGGCCTAATATCATATCATGCCTAGATTTGCCAAGTTCTACACATATGAAGATGCTTACCATATTCGATTCATACTAGAGATGGCGGTGCCTGCGGAGCAACCAACAACCAACCTAAACCTCAATCCCCAAACTTTCTAGAGATCAACGTACTTACAAACAAGTAGCCTCACATTAGATTGACACATCCATTAATGGATCACAAAAATTTGATAGAGCCCACCGATATCCCCTTCGGGTGGCGCTAGGTGAACGACGGGAACCTTCTCCACCGTACACCAATCCCAAAGTCCACCAAATCTCAAATCCACCATTAATTCTCAGCAACGGTCTAGATGAACGAGCAAAAAGAAGCAACCAATGCACTTGTCAGAGGCAAGCATGAGGAGCTCTGAAAAGGCGCCAAAGGTCAAGAGCTAAAAAAAAAGGAGAGTTCACTCTGAGTAGGGGCCAACAAAGTTGCCAATTTAAGCTTTTGAGCTTGGATAATGGGAACCATGAAGCTCTGGACAGGCGCTCAAAGGTGGAAGTGAAAGATTTGAGGCTTCATGGAATAGGTAAAGAGCTCGAAAACCATGGAAAAAGCAAAGCTCAAAGATGGTGAGGGAACAGAGCGATCATAGCTCTCGATGGTGATGCTTTCACCAAAAGAGCAAGGTCTTAATAGGGCGATTTGGATCAACCAGAAAGGAAGGAGAAGGATAGTTGAAGATGGAGAAGATAAGGAGGTGCTCAAAGTCTCAAGCCAGCATGCGATTCCTACCAAAAATGTGGAGGAGGAGCTACCACGTTGCGTTTGCATGGATCAAGGCACCTTGTGCTACCTTTTGCTTCAGAAAACCCACTAATTTCTCCCACCAATGAAGGTTTGCCACATGGCAATAGAGAAGAAGTGATTGTGCACTCCAAGGAGCTCGGTTCTTGTGTTGAAGGCAGAAAAAAGGGCCCAGCAACTTGTTTTTACCTCAAAGAGGCCCAATTAATGTTGATTTCAAAGATTATTTGGAGAGGCCCAAGTGTTTGAACTCAAATATTTCACATAATATCCCAACATCTGCCTTGGGACTTGGTTCTAATGGACCCGTTGTGGGTTCCAATTTAGATTTGGGAATCACAATTGTATGGAACTGGATGAAGATGATCAAGAATCTAGATTAAACCTTGAAGATGATTATGTCTATTCAGAGGATGAGTCACTGGGCTCAGAGGATATTTTGGTGGATATGCAGGAGCTCCTTGCTAGGAATGGCATATCCCCTACCCAAGACTTTGTCCCTTCCACATTCCCCACCTCGCAGAAGATAGTTTCTGAATCTTCACGCATCGTTAAGGGCTTTAAAGTTCAGAAAGTCGCTAAGAGGGCTTTTGAGGAGTCCTTAGACGATTATTTTGAAATTGTTGCCGCTGCTAAATCTGCTAAGACCAACAGTGGAGGTACGCTTTTTTTAGCCTCAATTTTTAACTTTATGACTGGTACTGAGATTTTTAATCTAGGTGCGGTCTACCGGTAGGCAATATTGATCGTAATGCCCTTCTTCTAAATAAGATTAAAGGGTGGGAGATGGATAGAGTTAGTCTAGGTGGAAAGTCAGACTCCAACTCAAATCACGTTCCCGAGTAAGCTATTAATGAGTATACATCTTTGGAACGTTAGAGGTCTGGGCGAGCGAGGCAAGAGAGACATGGTTAGGGATTTTATCAACAAATCTAAGGTCAACATCGTGGATCTACAAGAGACCAAATTGGCTCATAATGCCAGGCTTAGAAGGTTGTTGGGGAGTCGTATCAATGAGTGGAAAATTCGTCCTTCTGATGGTGCCTCAGGGAAAATCGCCATAGGTTTTAACTCTTAGGTGTTTGCCTGCTTAGACGAATTCTGTGGGCAATTCTCGTTATCAGTCCTACTCCACGGAAGATAGATAATTGGATTCAAACAATCACGGTCGTTTATGGCCCAAACATTACCTCTTTTAGGATGGCTTTCTGGACAGAACTTCGGGTGATTCGTGTACGCTAGCTGAATCCCTAGGTAGTGGGAGGAGATTTTAACATCACTAGATTTTTTTTTTGAGCACAGAGGCAGATGATCTACTGATTCTGACAGCGAAGTGTTTAACGCGGTTATTGCGGATCTCAAAATCGATGACATTCCTATCACTGATAGGCTCTTTACCTGGTCGAACATGCAATCATCTCCTATTAGGGCTAAGCTTGATAGGGTTTTGGTCTCTATTGACTGGGAGGCTAAATTCCTGCTATCCTGTGCCAAATCACTCCCCAAACCTACCTCGGATCATATCCATATTATTCTCTCTACTGGTGAAATGCAGCCTAGAAAAACTACCAAATTTATGTTCGAAAAAACATGGTTGGAAATCCAGGATTTCCATCACATGGTCTATGAAAATTGGGCCCATCCAACTAGAGGAATAGAAGTAGCTGCTATCTGGTGCGAAAAATACGAAGATTGCGATCCAAGCTCAGAACGTGGAACCAAACTAGATTCGCGATGATTTGGAGGTCGAAAGATTCCCTTCTAAAAGGTACTGAGGAACTAGAAAAGATTGAAGAAACTAGAAACCTCACTCAAGAGGACTTGGCTAATACAATTAAGGGATGATATTGCTCACCTATACAAACTGGAAGAGCTAAAAATCGCAACAACGACCTAGAATTTCGTGGCTCAAAGAGGGAGACGCGAACACAGCTTTCTTCCATAAGATTTCCAGTGCCTGTTGCAGATCTAATCTCATTCATTCGATCCATACTGACTCTGGATTACTGCAAGAAGATGGTGAAATCAAACTGGCATTCCAGAACCATTTCATGAACTTGTTTGGCCAAAAAGTAGACTTAACAGTCTTGCTCAACCCAAACTTTTGGCAAACTAAGTCTGAGGACCTAGGCCAAGCTCTACAGTCCATTGAAGCTCCATTCACTAAGGAGGAAATTAGGGAGGTGGTGTCGCAACTTGAAAGGAAAAAGGCACAAGGTCTGGATGGTTTCCCAACCCTTTTCTACCATACCTCTTGGGAGGAAGTCAAAGATGATCTTGTGAACTTGTTTGCCGAGTTCTAAGACCATAGACTTAGGCTAGGTAGAATCAATTACACTGAGGCTGTGTTGACCCCAAAGAAAGAAGATTCCCAATGGGTGGGAGACTTCTGGCCTATTAGTCTCCTTAATTTTTCTGTTAAGATTATCATCAAGACTCTCGCAAACAGATTGGGAAGGGTGATGGACAGATTTATTGTAACACCCTTCTATTTTATAATTTTAAAATAGTCATTTGTAATTCTTTTATTGATATAAGATATTGGTATTACTACTATTATTATGCATATGCAGTGTTATTTTATATATATTCCTTAATTTATTTATTCATCTGGTGGAGTGGGTTTTATTAGAGTTTATTATGAAAAAGATAAATATATGGGTATATAAATAATAGAAGAGCCTTTGAGGGGGTTATAATAAATTTTTCAGTTTATTAACAATTCGCTCCCCTCCCCCCCCCCCCTTCCCATCCTCCTCCTCAGACCCGTCGACCAGATCCCCATAGCCGACCCTTTCTTTCCCTTCTTTTCTTCTTCATTTTGAGTCTTCCAATTCTCAGAATTAGGGTTTCTTGAATCTCCCAAATCCATGGCTTGCTCCTTCTCAATCGATGAGCTCCCCTATCACCGAATCGTCGAGGTCCTAACCTCGGGGAAGCTGAGCGCGACCGACCTGGGGCATTTGGATGCCACGTGTTGCGCAGCTCTCATGGCGGCCGAGGGCGTTCTTGTACAAGGGCATCCTTTCTCCCAACGAATGCGACCACCTCATAACACTGGAAAGGGATTAGTTGGAGAAGTCGATGGTGGCGGACAGCGAATCGTGGAAGAGCGTGATGAGCGAGGTGCGAATGAGTTCTGGAACGTTCCCTGATAAAGGGTAGGTGGGATTTTCGGGTAAAGCTCTTATCTTTTTGAAGAATTTGTTTGGGATTTGGGTTTGATTTGGTGATGGGGACTTGGGTGTTTGAAGATTTGGTAAAAGTTTACTAAAATGACAGAAAATTATTGTGCTATAATAATTAGTGTTAAACTATGATAATAGGAAGAAAATGCGAGTTTGGCAGAAAATAGCAGAGAGCTTACACAGTCGGTCTTCGCATTTTCTCAGGTGAGTCTGATTTTTTTAATTTTATGTACATGATGTGCTATGAAAATTCTAAATTATGGTTTGCCATGTGTGAGGTGTAAAGTGTATTGAGTATAGAAATTTATAAGTATGATACGGGATAAATTATGGGTGGAAGAAATTAATATACATGTATGAGAGTGTGTTGATATTTATATATATATATATATATATATATATATATATGATACGGGGTTGTAATATTTAAATTTGGGGAGCTATGATGATATTGATATATGTATGTGTATGGTGATTAAGTTATAATTATATATTAATCATATGGCAAATATGAAACGAAATGAATAAAAGAACATGGTGATAATTAGCATATACCTAAGAGAATAGCATATACGAAGTATATATGTTTGTTTATTGGTAATTTAATAATATGTGCATATACGACAATGTAAAGGAGAAATTTTTCTTATAAAGGAGAAAATATATAATAAATAAGAAATTTTATAATAAGGAGAAATTTTATTGTAAGGAGAAATTATAAAGCAGATAATATATATAAAGGAGGAAATATATATAATGGAGAAATTTTATTTTTAGAAGAAATTATAAAAAGAGTTAATTTTTTTGTTTTCAGTGCTGCACAATCTCACACGAATTTGGGCTAGACCCCACAGGCCCGTGATATACCTGGGAACATGAGTTATATATATGCCCCAATTTATATTTGGCAGCAGATACCCAAGATGGACTTGGGAGGAGTTTCCCCTCGCTGGTATAGAGTTAGGAGGAAGACGTAGCCTCAGATGCGTAAGACCTATGTGGCAGCAATTCGCATAATATATTTGTTTTCACTACCTTTTTGGCTTTAGTCTTGGTCGGACATGCGCGAAAAGTAATTTCAATCCAGCCCACTAATGATAGATTTTTAGGACACCTGGATCTGGGTGAAATGGTGGGTTAGCGGGATTGAAATGTACGGGGGAAGGCAAAGAGATCCCTGTGTTGTACGAGGAGTTCAATTGTGTGGGTACTGGAAGGAGAAAATATAAATGTGTATATATGTACTGAAGGAATATATGTATATGTGAAGATAATGATGTTATGATACACTACGGAGACTATTTATATTACAGGATATATATATATATATATATATATATATATATATATATATATATATATATATGGAGTCGTGTATTTTACTTGATAAAGAGATATATGAATATATTACAGGAAATATATATATATATATATATATATGTTGACAATACTTAATGTTTCAAGGTATGCTTATAAATATGAGATATAAATATAGTTATATAACCATATTGTTGGAGTTATCTAATTATTGTATATGGATAGAGTTGTGCACTCAATTGCGTGATATAAATGGCGTGTATATTTATATGAAATTAATGGAGTGATATATGTTTATGTGGTTAGAATTATATGGCTATACATATAAAATTATATCGGTGAGATGAGTTAAGTATGAAGGAAAGAAAAAGAAATAAAAAGTAAAGTAAGATGTATCTTGTGAATGAAAAAGTAAAGTAAAGAAAGTGTACTGTGAGAATGAAAAGTAAGTAAGACGTATAATGAGATGAAATTGATTATAAAAGTTATGTTTTGCTTACCATTGCCTACGGAAATCCTAGGGGTTTGGGCTAGACCTCCTGATACCCAAGACCCGGCTTGGGGTGCGGTGTTTATTATCCAAACTATGTTTGGGGTGTGGTGTATATTACAAAGTTGTACATAGGGTGTGGTGTATTCCCTAGCTGACATAGGCTGGGAGGATGACGTAGCATCGAACACGTAAGATCCTTGGTGAGCAATGGTTCGCATGTTTATTGGGCTAGCGACTTCAGTATTTGGGATGATGTGGGGCACTGGTCGACAAATTAATAAAATGGGTAAATATGAAATGAAAATGAAAAAGTAAAGAAAGTGAGTAATATGAAATGAGAATTAAAAAGTAAAGAAAGTGAATAATAAGAAATGAGAAAGAAAAAGTAAAGAAAGTGAACAATATGAAATGAGAATGAGAAAGTAAAGAAAGTGTATGATATGAAATGAGAATGAAAAAGTAAAGAAAATAGGTTATGTGGATGAGCATGGAAAGAAAAGTAAACGTGTTATGAAATGAGAATGAAAAGTAAAGAAATTCTGTTGTGGGAATGAATATGATAAGTAAAGAAAATGTATTATGAGTATGTGAATGAATATTAAAAGTAAAGAAATTGTGTTATAAGAATAAAAAGGTAAAGTAAGATGTACTAAGAGAATGAAAAGTAAAATAAAGTGCAATATGTGATGAAAAATTTAAGTGATATTATGTGATGAGAAAGGATATTAAAATAAAAATAGGATATAATATGAGTTTGGCATGCCTTGGGATTGTGTCAAGGAACTACTCGTCTTCTAGTTCAGTGAAAATGGTGGTAACTACCTGCCTAGGCACAACTCCAAGGTAGATCGGTGGGGTGTTAATATGATAGTTATATTGTGAGATGATAATAAAAATTAAAGTAAGCCATATGATGAAGATGAGAAAAATAAAGTAAAGTAATACCCGAGCTATCGGTTTGAGGTGTGATACTATATTACCCAAGTTATCGACTTGGGGTGCGGTGTATTACCCGATTAGAATGAAAAAATAAGTAAGTTGTAATGTGAGATGTAAATGAATACTAAAGTAAATTATATGATAACATAAGAATGAGAAGTAAAGTAAGTTGTATGATGAGATGATAATGAAAATCCAAAATGAGAATGAGAATTAAAGTAAGTGGTTTGATGTAATAAGAATAAAAAAGAGAGTAAATTGTATTAAGAGAAGAGAATGAATGTTAATGTGTTGTGATATGTTATGAGATGAGAATGAATGTGAATATAGTATAAGATTGGATGAATGTGATGTTATGAGATGTGAATGAATGTGAATATAGTATAAGATTGGATGAATGTGATGTTATGAGATGTGAATGAATGTGATATGTTATAAGACATGAATGAATGTGAATAAAGTTTAAGATTGAATGATTGTGATATTATAAGATTGAATGAATGTAAGGTTATGAGATGAGAATGAATGTTAATGTATTATGAGACGTTATGAGATGTGAATAATGTGATGTTATGATATGAGTAAGAATGAGAATTTAGTATAAGATGAGAAGGAATATTAAAGTAGAAATATGATATGATATGGTAGATAGAATGAATGTTGATATAGTAGAATGGTTGAAGATTAATAAATTACTTTTGTGCAATGTCCAATTTTCATTTACTATGTTTTCATATTTAATCTCAGGTTATCTTTAATTATCATCATGTTAGTAAGTTCTTTTAATCTCTTTCATATTATTTAATTAATAACTAACCTAGTAGATTATACTCACACCAGTTATGGCTGACCCCTGTTGTTTCCTGGGGGTTAGAGGAGTCCCTCCCTGAGGGAGGACGTCCCTGACCCTCTTGCAGGTTTTGAGTAGCAGCGAGGTGAGATATCTTAGTATTACTTAGTTTTGTAGTTATACTTTCTCATAGTAGAGTTGGTGGTGTATGTATCTATTATATACTTTTATTAAGCTAAGTCATGTAGAATGGGGATATATGATACTATTTGTGTAATATTTTGTATTTTGGAAGATTATGTATATAACTGTATGAGATGATGATATATATTGATGTGATGAGGTATGCAATACCCGTACCCACCTCGTTGTGGAGTATTGGGTTCTTTGGGTTTGTTTTTGAAAGGTTTTTCAAAGGTTTTTTTCTAAAAATCCTTTATATTTTTGTTTTTAATTTGTATATGCATATTATGATGAGATATGCCCCCAGAGCCCTATATATATATATATTTCCTGTGTGTTGTTGCTTGGATTGGCATGGGGAGGTTATAAATTTATTGCCTGTGTTGTGCTGTGAATTTTAAAATGCAGATTTCCGTAAGGAAATGCAGCAAATTGGCTAACATTTCAAGGGAGACTACCGAAATTTTAATTAAAATCCATAATAAGATATTAGGAATAACATAAGTAGTTAAGTAGTAAAAAAAGAGGTGAAAATTTGGATTGTTACATTTATTAGTCGCGAGCAAACTGGATTCATCAAAGAACAATGTATTCTAGATTGTATAGCTGCAGCAGAGAAAACTATCCATCAATGTCATATCTCGAATGCAAGGAGCTATCTCCTCATACTGGACTTCAAAAAGGCATATGACTTAGTTGTCTGGGACTGTCTTTTGGAAGCACTAGCATTCAATGGGTTTGACGGGTGGAGCAGATTGATCCACAATTGCCTCACCACTCATAGGACAACTATCATGGTGAACGGTGGTACGGGACAACCATTATTTCTGCAAACGTGGCCATCGACAAGGAGACCCCCTCTCTAGGGTTGTAAATCGGACCGGACCGGACCGGACAGCCATATATTCAAGCTCGGATCAAAATTCTACTCGGACAGGCTTATGTCCGGCTCGGTCTAGGTCGGACAAATTTTTTATAGTCCGGACTCGGTTCTTTATAAAACAGAAGTCTATGTATCTTCGGACGAACCAGACTCGGACCTGACCCGGTAAAACATCTAACCTAATAATTTGTTCAAGTTCGGTTCATATAACAATTTGGACGGTCCACGGTCGGGCCATCTCTCGAGGCGGACTCGAACAGACGACGTACCATCATGTTCATTTTACAGCCTTACCCCTCTCCCCCTCCTATTTAACATTGTGGTAGAGATTTTGAAGTCTATGATGGGTAACTGTAAACAGGATGGTTGGACCACTTCTGTGGCTAGTGGTTATAACCGTCAGGGTTGTTCAACCGTTTAATATGCGGACAATACTCTTCTATTTGAAAATGGCGACCTCCAAGAAACCACCACTTTCAAACGAGTCCTATACAGCTTTAAGTGTGGTCCGGCCTCAGGGTTAACTTCGACAAAAGCTCCCTTGTCCCCATTGCTTTATCCCTAGAGGAGGCAAAGGAATATGCCACCATTTTCAATTGCACCATTGAGAATTTCCCCATTAAATACCTTGGGCTCCCACTGAGACTACGCAAGCTCAAGAAGGCAAATTGGTTACCTATCATTGATCAGGTGGAGAACAGACTTGCGGGTTGAAAAGGTAAATATTGTTCTTGGGAGGGAGAGTCGCCTTAATCAACTCAGTCCTCTCAAACCTACCGACGTATTATCTATCCTTCTTCGAAATGCCATGATGAGTTATCTAGAGAATTGACTGCATCTGAAAACGATTCCTTTGGAAGGGTACCAACTCTGATAGAGGTGGCTATCATCTCATTAAATGGGAAAAGACGTGCATGAAGATAATACACGGAGGACTAGGTATAATTTATCTTCGAGATATGAATCTTGCACTACTAGGAAAGTGGTGGTTAAAAATCTTTCACCCTAATGGAGAAAGATGGCACGACTTCGTTCAGGCTTATCTTCATGGAAAATGGGACATGAAACATGGGCTTCAGGATGGGTCAACGTGTCTCTTGGTTCTAGAAGGGGATTGCTAAAGCCTATGATCCGTTCAATAGCTGTGTAACGTTGTACATCGGCAATGGCAGACTTACCAGATTCTGGTGGGATAAATGGTGTGGTGACCACACTCTTAGAGATTTTTTCCCAGACTTATATGCACAAGAAACACAGCTACACTGCACTGTGATCGCAACTTGGTGAAGAAGGTCTTGGAAGTCAACCTTTAATTAGACACTTGACTAGGGCTCTCAGCTCAGGTTTTTGGAGCTACAGGCTCATATTGCCAACTCAGGGGTAAAATGTTCGCAGGGACCAAATAGGAAAGCCTGGGGGCTTGAGAAAAATGGCATATTCACGGTACGTTCACTTTACAGCCGCATTCACTTCGGGGGTTGTAGACCGAAATGGTCAAGAATTATTTGGAAAGCAAAAGTCCTTGCTGAAAGTGAAAGTCTTCCTATGGCTTGTCCTAAACGACGCGACTTTGACTGGAGAGAACCTGGTCAAATGTCAATCGAATATTGATAACTCCTGTGGATTTTGCAATACACTCACCAAAACTAGAGATCATCTTTTTATGGATTATCACAGGAGAAAGGAGGTCCTTGTAAATGTCCTCAGTGCCCTGGAACAAACGATTACCATATAAACTATGAGGATTTATGGATTGGCCTGAAATTCGCTGCTAAGAGACGTTTATGAGTGAAACTTAGTATATCGCTATCGCTGCTAAGACCTGGGTCCTTTGGCTAAATAGGAATAATTATTACTTTCGTAGGACTAGTAATAGTATTTCAGGTAATTTAACTCACATCATGTATCTTATTTCATTCTGGGCTACAACTGCAGCGACGGTGCCTGGAGGGAGGATTGCCAGTACCTTCCAGGTGGAGGAGTACTATGACGATGAGATCAAGATCAGTCCTACGCTTGACTGATGAATGATTCGTTACTATACTTATGTACTTTTGATAGATCCCCCCCCCCCCCCCCCCCCCCCCCCCCCCCCCCCCCCCCCCCCCCGGCTTGTTGGGGGGATCTAGTTGCTTATATGTACTTTTGATATATGTATGTTTCTATATTTGTCCAACCCTCCATGTTCGGGGGAGACCTTATGTTTTATTTATGTATTGTAGGACCCTATATTTTGCTCAGTGCACTGAGTTTGTTTTATTAACCTCTTCTTAATGAAACAAGGTGGCCGTACTCCACATTTTCCTTCAAACGAAAAAAAAAACTTTTGATTAATCTTCTCTCCTATTGTAAAAGGTGGCTAACATTTCCCGAGTTTTTTTAAAAGAATTCCAATGGACCTTCTGGTAGATGGTAGGTTGATATCTGAAATAGAGTTAAATAATCATGTTGACGAACTGATATTGATCATTTTTTTTTCCTGCAAAACCTACTTGCATTCATCTATTAAACTTGTATCCAATACTCATATTATGGATGAAGCCATATTATATGAGCAATACTCCATTGCAAACCATTCAAGTCGTTGTTTAATATAATCTAAGCCGTTGTTCCTAACAATGCCCTAGGTTATAATCTAAGTCATTGTTGGACTCCAACAACACAATCTAACAGCTTAGGTTTATAACCTAAGTTGTTGTTGTTGTTAAACAACGGTTTCAGTGGTTTGTATACCTATTCGCATGGAACCCGATAGATAAACAACGGTTTCAGTGGTTTGTATACCCATTTGCATGGAACCCGATAGATATATATATATATATATATATATATATATATATATATATATGATAATCACTCTTTTAAAATTCCGCTGTTCACATCACTTTTTTGGTCGTTTTCATCATATTTTAAAAATAGTAAACATTGTTGACACTTAATGAAATTGATCATTTTGCTACTTGTAATGGAAATTGTAAACAGGAAAAAAAATGGAAGTTTTTGGCATGCTCAATATATGTATCCCGGAATATGTAATAGTGGTCAGTCTAATTTTTCATCCAATTGTAAATATCAGGATCAAATGTACTTCAGAATGATCAATTTGTTACGAACTTTTGATGTGTAGATAACTCTAGCTAGCTACTTAAGTTCTACTTTCTAGTTAGATGATCATACAAAATCTACTGCAAGTATCACCACAAATCTATTTCTGAAATAGACACTACAACCGGCGAAGGCTTCACCGGCGGTTTCGGATGGCTTCACCGGCGTTTATAAACGCCGGTGAACACCCTACCGGCGCATTGAGAATCGCCGCAACAACCGCCGGTGGTGCGCGTGCCGGGCTTTCATGGGCAGCCTTCACCGGCGCTTCCACAACCGCCGGTACAAGTTCTTTAATGGCTGGCGCTTTCAAAAGCGCCGGTGGATCTATTTTTTTTTATTTAAAAAAACGAAATTTAATCTACCCCGGCGTTTTGTAAAACGCCGGGGTAGGTGTAACATTTAAATTTTTTTTTTTTTTAATTTAAAAATTTAAAATTTTAAAAATTAAAAAAAATTAATACAATTTTTTAATGGAGGAATATATTCAAAATCCATAATAAATTATGGTAATCCATACAAGTAAAAAATCTTATACAAAGAGTATTAACTAAAGCTATTAGCTCAAGAATTTAACTTAATTAGCAAACTCTGCATCAAATAGAACTCTGCATCAAATTGAACTCTGCATACAACTCTGCATCAAATTGAACTCTGCATACAACTCTGCATCAAATTTTGCATACAACTCTGCATCAAATTGAACTCTGCATACAACTCTGCATCAAATTTTGCATACAACTCGTCATCAAATTAACTCAAAAAAATCCAAGGGCTATTAGCTCAAGTAAAAAATCCATACAACAAGTAAAAAATCCATACAACTCTGCATCAAATTTAACTCAATTAGCAAACTTATTCTTTTCATTGAATTTGTTGAGAACCAAGGGCTATTAGCTCAGGAAATAGTTTGAAAAGGAAAATAGAGCACATGCCAAACATGATGGTTATAGGGAATGCATTCACCTTCAAAAGAATATTTGAATAACATATAAGATAACTGGATGACACATTGTCAATTCCCATTTATTCTACACAGAAAGAAAATAGTAAACAGAGAATTTCAGTAAATATAAATTTGCAGAAAAAGCAAACTATACCTATGGACAATCATATCTGAAGCAATTCATACCTAAGCTTTCCAAGCACAATACCAGATTCATTGGACCGAGTCAACCCAATAACTTCAGGAGACATAATTTCATAGGTTGGACTTCACATAAAATCCCCTCCATTAAATAAAAAAAGGAATATTTGGTATGTCGTCCTGTTGCCACTATGACCAGTTTGACATGAATCACAAAGACAATACCTGGTGAATGCCACTTTCATGGGCAAAAGCATTAGTTCCAACAATAGCTTTGTGTGGTTGCACTTGCAATCCAGTATACTCAGACACCTGAAATAAAAATAATTGTGCATCAAGCTAAAGGTATTTGCATGAACATTTCACAGGTTCTCCAACAAAAATATAAAATTACCATCTTGCTTGCCAAATAAATATGCTTTGTGTCGATGCCAGTGTAGAGACCTCCTAGTAGGTCCTTGCGGCAGTGTATGGCCATGACAACCTACAAAGAAAGCATTTAATATTACATGTGAAACTGAAACATTGCAAGTTAAAAAATAGTTACAATTGCACCATAAATAAACAGATACTAGCTCACAAACCAAACAAATGAAACATGAGCACTCAGTCATGTACGGATGTACCCACACACCTCAACTTAGATCCTCATTTTGAATGATAAAACCAAATTAAAAAGCCAATGATTATCTTGTAAAATCAATTAACAGTGACATTATGATGTAGGTGAGCAGATATTTGAATCATGGACAATGATAATGCTATTTTTGTGAGTATTAGAATACATAAAAATAAAATAAAAATAAACTGACTTATGCTACATTGCCACCCTCTGGTAGAAAAATAGTGTTGTCTTCTAAAACTATGAGGGAAGAGACAATTTTCATAGTAAACACTGTTGGTTATATTCAGTAGGATTTCAGCAAGAGAAACAATATGAGGTGTTCATGCAGAAATAACCTAAGTTTTGTCTACTTGGAACAAATCTGGAAGTTTCTGTTTGACTCAATCAAATCTGGAAGTTTAAAACCAATCAATCTAGCCACACATGAAATGCACCACCCAACAAATAATAAATAGCTAAGAAAAAACCCTTACTTCTTCCAACGAAGCATTTCCGGCTCTTTCGCCGATACCATTAACAGTGACCTCCACTTGCCTTGCCCCAACAAGAGCCCCTGTAATCAAATAGTAAAGGTAGTCAGCATAAATACAAACCTATAACCCATTAAAGAAACTAACTCCATTAAACTTAGTTGAATTCGTACTTCAATTGTATTGGCTGTTGAAAGGCCAAGATCATTTTGGCAGTGTGTTGAAATAATTGCATTCTCAATACCAGGCGTGTTCTCTTTTATATCAGCAATCAGCTTTCCAAACTCAAAAGGTAGAGTATAACCAACTGTATCAGGAATATTAAGGATTGTTGCCCCTACTTTAATAACCTCAGCAAGAATATGGTAAAGAAACTCTTTGTCCGACCTGGAGAAAAGGCACAAAATAGTCACAAATAATCAACAATGAAGCTGCTACCTGATTAAGTGAGTATTGCTGTTACTAAAATCCATCCATAGGAACTCGTAAGAAAGCAAAATAATTCAAAAATGCATGACAAGGAAGTTAAAACTTAAGAACACTAAATAATTTGATCAATTGCATAGGCAGCTTTAATAATTTGATCAATTGCCTCCTTCTTCTCCAGCACCTGCATATATATTGCCTTCAATTCCTCCTGTGCCAAAGATGAAGATTAAAATTAAAAATAAAACTCCATCAATTTTCTCTTATAGTACTTGTTTCCTACAATTTAAGAAATTCTCATGTTGGAAGAATTGTAAAGTCATCAGTCATGCGTGTGGCCTATGTCTGTGGCAGTGCTTCTAAGGGTGTTGTTTAAAAGCATCTTGAAAGAATTGTGAGCTTAATAGTGATGAAGCAAGATGAACATACCAAAAGCAATATCAAATCCTTAATTCCAAATTTGTAATATAATCAACATTTTAACAACTGGTCTATGCTAGATGCAAACCAATTGCTATGAATGATTTGGGGGAAATTTAATCAATGGTCTTGGTGCATATCTCACTTTATCCTCATTTGAGTTATTTTGCATAGAAAATCATCTGTCATAAACTGTAAATTATAAATCATATAATACACTTAAATCTCTTAAGTTATTCAGATTTAGGTAGTTTAACATTATCTACATGCATGAACTTTACCATAACAGATTTGAACTAAAATAAATTATCAATAATAAACCATAAATTAATGCGAAAACTTAAGGAACTAAAGTACAAATTTATACCAATCTATACAGTCTCTGTTTTGAAAATAGTGAAAAGGAAAACAGAAAATCTAATATACTAACTAGGAAATGAGTTGGATAAAAGAATAAAACATAACGTAATACAAAAGGAAAATTACCATTTACTTGCTGACCTTTCCTATTCTTGCTGCTGGTAGACCCAAACCTAATATATCTAAATACAAAATGGATAAATTAAACAACATTCTAATAAATTTAGAATAAATATTATCTAAAATTTTGGAAATCTTACCTTTCTTTTGAACCCAATTTGCGACGGCGATTGCGAAGATAGGAGAGAGGCGGAGATGGCAATAAGGAGAGGAGCTAGGTTTTGAGACAGGGAAGAAGACAAGATAGGGTAGGTTTTGAGCTAGAGGCGATTAGGAGGCCGGAGATCCGACGGCGGGGAGCACGACAGAGGAGACGAGCGGGGGAAGCACGACGGAGGAGACGAGCGCTAGGGTTTGAGACCAGAGAGATTTGGAGATGAGCGCGGGGATTTGGAGACGAGCGCTAGGGTTTTTTGGGTTTCACGCATAAACAGGAGAGAGAGAGAGGCGAAAGATAATGTGTGAGCGTTGCTGATTAATCGAGGGCTAAAATAATTAGGGAGTATACCCCGGCGTCTCCTATCCAACGCCGGGGAACATATTCCAACCCCGGTGTTTTATAGAAAACGCCGGGGAATTAAGGCTTTTTTTTTACTTCAATTAATAATTTTATTTTCCCCCGGCGTTTATCGAAAGCGCCGGGATAAAAACGCCAGTGTAGGATCATTTAGTTGTAGTGAGAGTGATTTTGGGGATCAGGTTATCTAAAGAGAAATGAGTGGATGATCAGTTTGCACCCACCATTCTTAATAGGCCTTCCAAGAAATTAAAATAAGAATCTAAGTCAAGATATATGGATCGTTGAAGAAAGCTTGCCGTTTATTATAAATATTGTGGACTTGCAATACATATTTCTTTCATACTTTTCTTGGAAATGAGAGGTCTTTCTGTCCATATCGTTATTTAGATTATGATGAAGGAATCGTTCTTTATGAAGTAGTATTGTTTAATTTAGCATATAAATGTAGGTCCCGCCACAAAAGTGGTGTCTCTTCCGAAGCATGGTGTCTTTTCCGAAGAGTGGTGTCTCTTCCGAAGCATGGTGTCTTTTCCGAAGCGTGGTGTCTCTTCCGAAGCATGGTGTCTTTTCAAAAGCATGGTGTCTCTTCCCCTCCTATAAATACTCACTATTTTCTTCATTTGGAGACACACTCAACTGAAGAGAAAAATAGAGATTGATAGCCACAGAGAGCTTATAAATGTATTGAGAGTTTTTTTTTTGTAAATCTTTTGAGATTGAGAAATAATATTTGTGTTGTTTTCTTCTCAAATTTATCTCTGTTGTTTTTCTCTCGATCCTAACAAGTGGTATCAGAGCGAGGTTGAGTTGTTGAGTGTCAAAAGCCTTTGCAGATCAAGATGTCGATGGAGGAATCAATATCATCATCATCATTTGGAGCCATGATCAAGCTTACTGCCACCAACTATACACTTTGGAGACCTCGGATGGAAGATCTCCTAAGTTGTAAAGATCTCTTTGATCCTATTGAGGAGAAGGGAGAGAGACCTGAAGCTACCAATGAGGCGGACTGGAAAAAGATGAACAGGAAAACGATCGGTCAGATTCGACAGTGGATCGATCACAGTGTCTTCCATCATGTTGCCCAGGAGACGGATGCTTTTGCCCTTTGGAAGAAGCTGGCGGATATGTACCAGGCCAAGACAGCTCGAAATAAGGCCCTGCTGATGAGACGGTTGGTGAACCTGAAGCTACAGGGAGGAACTTCTGTAGCAGAACACACCAGCGAGTTTCAGAGCCTGGTGAATCAGCTATCTTCAGTGGAGTTACCACTTGAAGATGAGTTACAGGCACTTCTACTTCTCAGCTCTCTTCCAGACAGTTGGGAGACATTGGTGGTCTCCCTCAGCAACTCGGCTTCGACTGGCAATCTTACCATGTCTATGGTTAAGGATGCCCTATTCAATGAGGAAGCTCGGAGAAAGGACGTTGGCACAGAAGCACAAGCCTACGTCACAGAAGTCCGTGGGAGACAGCGAGAGGAAGATCGTGGCAGGTGGAGGGACAGGAGCCAAAGCAGAGGCAGATCGAGAGGCAAATCAAGTGATGGGAGGAGGCCTGCATACAACTGCCATCACTGTGGCAAACCAGGCCACATGAAAAGAAATTGCTGGAAGTTACAAAAGCAAGGCGGTCAGGGAAGGTCACAACCAAAGAAGGAAGGAGATGCACAAGTCACAGTACTAGAAGATGTGGCTATTTGCTCTCATGAGGATGAGACATGCCTCCATGTGTCGAATCAGGGCGTAGAATGGGTGGTAGATACTGCAGCATCTTGCCATGCCACTCCTCGAAAGGACATCTTCACGACGTACAAAACTGGAGACTTTGGCTCGGTGAGGATGGGCAATTCTAGCTTTGCTAAGATTGTCGGAATTGGTGACGTTCGGATGCAGACTGATGCCGGGTGCACAATCACACTGCAGGATGTTCGCCATGTACCTGATCTTCGACAAAATCTTCTTTCAGTGAGAGCCCTAGATGAAAAGGGCTATGATAACCGTTTTTGCAAAGGCTCGTGGAGGATGCTGAAAGGTGTAATGGTGATCGCTCGTGGACATCTCTGCAGCACTTTGTACAAGACTCATGTGAAGATCAATGTGGATAGTCTCAATATTGTTGAACATGAAGCTTCACAGAAACTGTGGCACCAGAGACTCGGTCACATGAGTGAGAAAGGTTTATCAACCTTGATGAAGGAAAATCTTATCTCCATTACCAAGAATGCAGAGCTTCAACCTTGCAGCAGCTGTTTATTTGGCAAGCAACGAAGAGTCGCTTTTAGTTCCTCTTCGACAAGGAGATCAGAGTTGCTCAGACTGATACATTCTGATGTTTGCGGTCCCATGGAGGTGGAGTCGCTAGGCGGCAACAAATACTTTCTGACATTTATTGATGATGCTTCTCGGAAGGTGTGGGTGTATTTTCTGAAGACAAAAGATCAGGTCTTGGAAAGCTTCAAAACATTTCATGCCATGGTAGAGCGTGAAACGGGGAAGAAGCTGAAGTGCCTCCGCTCAGATAACGGAGGCGAGTATACATCCAGGAGTTTTGATGCCTATTGCAAGAGTCAGGGCATTCGGCACGAGAAGACGGTTCCACGTACCCCGCAACACAGTGGGGTAGCAGAAAGAATGAACCGAACAATCATGGAAAAAGTCAGAAGTATGCTCAGCACAGCAAAGCTGCTAAAGCCATTTTGGGGAGAAGCTGTTCGCACCGCCTGCTACTTGATCAATCGATCTCCATCAGTCCCGCTGAATTTCAACATCCCGGAGAAGAAATGGACCGGCAAAAACCCCTCCTACTCTCACCTGAGGACATTTGGATGTCTGGCTTATGCACATGTCTCAAAGGAGCTCAGGCAGAAGCTCGATGCGAGAACCACTCCATGCATTTTCATAGGCTATGGAGACGAGGAGTTTGGATACAGGCTATGGGATCCAAAGACGAAGAAGCCCATCAGAAGTAGAGACGTGGTGTTCCATGAAAATCAGACATATGGGGACACTGAAAAGCCTACAATTGCTGAAAGACCTGTCAGTACTCAGGACTTTGTTCCAGATACAGTACCAGTACAAGCTACCGCGGATGATGATCAAGAACTAGAAGCAGAACCAGAGGAGGAGGAAGAAGGGATTGATGAGCCTGGGGAGCCGCAACCTTTCACAGCTGCAGAACCAGTACAAGATAATGATACACCGCCTGAGACGAGTGAGCCTCAGCTACGTAGATCTGAAAGAGGCCATGTTCCGTCTACTAAATATCCAGAATCAGAGTACATTCTTCTTACTGATGAAGGAGAGCCAGAGAATTTCCAGGAAGCATTGTCTCATCCAGACAAAGACAACTGGCTGCACGCTATGTAGGATGAGATGGACTCTTTAGAGAAGAACCAAACCTACGATTTGGTTAAGCTTCCAGGAGGGAAGAAGGCACTAAAGAACAAGTGGGTATTCAAGCTCAAGAAAGATGGCAGCGGAAAGGTGGTGAAGCACAAAGCTCGGCTAGTGGTCAAAGGATTCCTTCAGAAGAAAGGCATCGATTTTGGTGAGATTTTTTCTCCAGTTGTAAAGATGACTTCAATCCGAGTCATGCTCGGATTAGCAGCTAGCCTAGACTTGGAGCTTGAACAAATGGATGTGAAGACTGCATTTCTTCACGGTGATCTGCATGAAGAAATTTACATGGAGCAGCCAGAGGGATACGAGGTTCCAGGGAAAGAGAATCTCGTATGTAAGCTGAAGAAGAGTTTGTATGGCCTCAAGCAAGCACCAAGACAATGGTACAAGAAGTTTGATTCATTCATGGTGAGTCAAGGCTATAAGAGGACTGCTGCAGATCAATGCGTCTACATTCAAAGGTCCCCTGATAGAAATTTCATTGCACTGTTACTATATGTCGATGACATGTTGATCGTCGGACAAGATGCAGTGAAGATCAGACAGCTGAAGATAGAACTCTCTAAGGTCTTTGATATGAAGGACCTTGGGCCAGCTCAACAGATTTTAGGTATGAACATCTCTCGAGACAGAAAGGCCCGAAGATTGTGGTTATCTCAAGAGAAATATGTTGAACGGGTGATCAAGCGATTCAACATGGAGGGTGCCAAGCCAGTTAGCATCCCACTGGCTAATCATTTCAAGTTGAGCAAGAGTTCGTGTCCCTCATCCAGGAAAGAGATCGAGGAAATGGAAGTTGTGCCTTATTCTTCAGCGGTTGGAAGTCTGATGTATGCAATGGTGTGTACGAGGCCGGATATTGCACATGCAGTGGGTGTGGCAAGCAGATTTCTCTCCAATCCAGGAAATGAGCATTGGGAGGCTGTTAAGTGGATTCTCAGGTATCTTAAGGGTACCTCAAAGATATGTTTGTATTACGGGGGAGCTGATCCGGTTTTAGAAGGCTATACAGATGCAGATATGGCCGGAGATCTTGATGGTAGAAAATCGACTTCTGGTTTTATCTACACTTTTGCAGGGGGGGCTGTGTCATGGCAGTCAAGGTTGCAGAAGTGCGTTGCACTATCTACGACAGAAGCAGAGTACATTGCTGCCGCTGAAGCTGGCAAGGAGATGTTGTGGTTAAAGCGATTTCTACAAGAACTCGGGATCAAGCAGAATGACTACAAGGTACATTGTGACAGTCAGAGTGCTCTGGATTTGAGCAAGAATTCAATGTACCATTCCCGAACAAAACATATTGATATTCGCTATCACTGGATACGCGAGGTGATGGATCAACAATTGTTGAAACTAATGAAGATCCACACGAAGGAGAATCCAGCAGACATGTTGACAAAGATTGTGTCTCGGGAGAAACTAGAGTTATGCAGAGACATAACTGGAATGGATGAGAGATGACGATTGGTGCAGTTATGGCGTGAGGGGGAGAATTGTAGGTCCCGCCACAAAAGTGGTGTCTCTTCCGAAGCATGGTGTCTTTTCCGAAGAGTGGTGTCTCTTCCGAAGCATGGTGTCTTTTCCGAAGCGTGGTGTCTCTTCCGAAGCATGGTGTCTTTTCAAAAGCATGGTGTCTCTTCCCCTCTTATAAATACTCACTATTTTCTTCATTTGGAGACACACTCAACTGAAGAGAAAAATAGAGATTGATAGCCACAGAGAGCTTATAAATGTATTGAGAGTTTTTTTTTTGTAAATCTTTTGAGATTGAGAAATAATATTTGTGTTGTTTTCTTCTCAAATTTATCTCTGTTGTTTTTCTCTCGATTCTAACAATAAACAGCATGTGCGCCAGCTACTTGATTCTCCTCTACAACCAGTTGCCCCTTTTCTCATCTTGATATATGTTTGAAAACAAAGTATTCTTAATTAGCTTCCAAATTGGTGATGTATATCTATATGCCTTGTAGAAATTCAAACTTGTAAATAAATTATGAAGAAGTTTTATATTCCTGTATGAAACTAATTTGTTTACCAGCCATATTATTTTCTGTGTTCTTTCGATCATATGACTAGTTTTCGAATAGCAAATCAAAGCAATGAATCAACGGAAGCTTACATGTCTCGGAGTCCTCCGTTTATATTACATTAATTATGTTATTGTACTTTTTCATTCTACAGGTTCTGAGGGTGCCAGGTTTCTCTTTGCATCACATCCATTCAGAATTAACTTAATATATCTAGCAATTCCCCTTTAATGTTCTTATATACCTGCCGATGGTTAGCATTTAGTATGGGAACCTGGATTGTTTTTGAGCAAGATGCGTATGGAATGTGGTTCACAATCAATTGTGAGGTTTATCGTTAGTTGGTGCTCTTTGTGTGCTCCAGTATCAAATTATAAATGAAACTAAATGTGATGGCAATAGTAGCTATTGCGACCGGACTCAACGCTTGTTCAAGGGTCAGTTTGGGCGGGTTTTAATAGTATGATAATTCTGCCTGCACCAGAGTGTCATGAACTTGGGGTTAGATCGGGGTTCATTTGTGCGGACAAAGTCTTAAAGAACTATGGCAGACTTTACTAATAAATCTAGTAAGAGCATCCACAGTCGTTTTTCTCATTTGGTATAATATGGCAGCTACAGTAATAGCAAATACAATCGTTCACTGCAGTCGTCGTTTGCTATATTTTTTCTATTTTTTAGAGAGACGGGGTATCATACCCCGTCCGATCGTTTCAAATAAATTAAAAAAAGTTAATTACTTATTAACTATTAAACTATATTAATTAACTAAATTAAATAATATAAAACTAACTAAACCTAATTAATATACTAACTTAACCTATTAATATACTAACTAATCCTAATATACTAACTAAAAGTACCACACTAAAACTAATGCCAGCATTAAATGCTTCCTGAAAATCTGGACGGGGTATCATACCCCGGACGGGGTATGTGTCCCCGTCCCACACCAATTTTTTTTTTTCCTATCACTTACATCGTGGCAGTTCGTTTTATTAAAAAATAATAATAATAATAAAACAAATAAAAAAAAAGGGAGAGACGGGGTTTGATACCCCGTCCGGGGTATCATTCCCCGTCCGACCTTTTAAAAAAAAAAAAAATTAATAAAATAGGAGAGACGGTATATGATCGTCCGTCTGATACGATTAAAAAATTATTATATCCTTCGGACGGTATATGATTCCCCGTCTTCTATATTTGAGAATTCTTACTTTTGTTTCTCAAATTTGAGAAACAGATTTGAGACGAATGGGAAAAATGGCAATTATAGCAAACGAGTGCAGCGCACCGTTTGCTATAATATGAGAAAATGGGAGAAATAAAAAACGACTGTGGATGCTCTAACCCACCAAAAGCTACTAAGAGCATCCACAGTCGTTTGTTATAATTCCCATTTTCCCAAATTTTAGCAAATCGAATAGAAAAGTAGCGCTGCAGTCGTTTCTCATTTTCCCATATTTTGGCAAAGCTTCTATTTCCATTTCTCAAATATGAGAAACGAAATGAACTTTCTCAAATTATAAAGGACGGGGTATGATACCCCGTCTCTTCGATTTAATTATTTTTTAATCGTATCAGATGGACGATCATATACCGTCTCAATAATTCTTAATTTTTTTTTTTTTAAAGAGGACGGACGGGGATACATACCCCGGACAGGGTATGATACCCCGTCTCTCCAAATAAAAAATAATTTTTTTTTAGTAATCCGTCAGACGGGGAATGATACCCCGGACGGGGTATCAAACCCCGTCTCTCCCTTTTTTTTTATTTGTTTTTTTATTTATTTTTTTTTAAAAATAAATGAACGGTCAGGATTGAGTGATAGAAATATATATATATATATATATATATATATCTATCTATATATATATATATATATATATATATATATATATATATATATATATATATATATATATAGTGGGATGGGGATACATACCCCGGACGGGGTATGATACCCCGTCCAAGCTTAAAGCATCCACTTTAGCTGCCATTAATGCTGAGGTATAATTTAGGAGTAGTTATTAGGTTTAGTTAGTATATTAATTAGGTTTAGTTATTATTATATTATTTAATTTAGTTAATTAATATAGTTTAATAGTTAATAAGTAATTAACTTTTTTAAATTTATTTAAAACGATCATCAAAAAAAAAAAATTTATTTAAAACGATCGGACGGTATATCATATACCGTCGCTCTAAAAAATAGAAAAAATATAACAAACGACGACTGCAGTGAACAATCGTATTTGCTATTACTGTACCTGCCATTTTATGAGAAATGAGAAAAACGACTGTGGATGCTCTAAAGGACCAGGTAAGTTTTACTGTTATAAAATACAATGTACAATAACCATACAAATACTTTAAATATTCACAAAATTCTAACAACTGGAAATCTCATAGTAGTTGGGTTTTGCATACACTACTGATACGAATAGCTTCCCATGATGCAATAGATAGATCCTATAAGTAGGAATTTTCTTGAAATGGTAGCAACTACCTAATTCTGAGTAAGACAAAATCTCAATTTAAAGAATGTTCTTCGTACCATGTATAGTTTCTACCAGAAAGAAAAAAACGCTTGACTGAATTAAGACCTATGGAGTTTTTTCTTTGACTTCAAGCAGTTGGAAAAAATGGGTAAGTTAGGATATTGATGCTGCCTGTTTTCTTCCGATGTGGGGACAACAGGTGTGAGTTCTTATAATTTGTGAAGCGAAAGACATCACACCGGTGTAGGTCTGATCCCCGGTTGTAGGACCAGCTCGGGAGTAGCAGGAGATGGGTTGAGGATCGTAGCTCGGCTTGGATGTTGGGAGCTCGGCTCGGATCTTCGGACCTGCACAATGCCTAGAGATCCCGGGAGAGTTCCCGGAAATAGGTCCTCCGACGGTCTAGTCAGTCACTGAGAAAGCAACAGTAGCTAGGGTTCAGGTGGAGAAAGATTGATTACTTTTGAAAGTGAGGATGGGATCTGGTATTTATAGGCATGGGTAAATGGGTCTGGGACCCTAACGGGCTGGATCGGATCCATTTGCCTTTGGGCCTGAGTTGGTAGAACCCCGTTGGACTTGTTGACCTGATGATCACAGGATAGCGAAATCTGAGGAGATCTGATGGCCCTGATTGGGCCACGTAATTTATACCATATCATAAGTCCCCCACTCCTGGAGGGCTGTGTAACCCAGCCGTGTAGAAGTAGTCTGTCTCTGTGCGAAGAGAGGAGGGGAGTATTTGGCGAAGATTTGTTGCTCTGAATCCCTGAGGGGTGTTATTAGAACTGGCCGCAATTTAGGTTGAAGGCCGAAGGCCGAGGGACGACTTCGTCCGACAGGCACCGAGCACTCCGTGAGGGGAGCTTAAGGAGAGGAGCCAGTCGGGTGCTCGCTTTCATTGTCGAGCTCCGAGCTTAGAGGATCGGCTCGGAGAGCTTTGAGTGCAGTAACTCTAGTGAGAAGCTGAATAAGTGCTCGAAGTCACTGCCGAGCTCCGAGCTTGGGAGGTCAGCTCGGAGAGCTTCTAGTGTGGTAACTCTAGTGAGAAGCTGAATGGGTGCCCGAAGTCACTGCCGAGCTTCGAGTTTGTAGGGTCGGCTCGGAGAGCTTCGAGTGAGGCAACTTCAGTGAGAAGCTGAGTGAGTGCTCGAAGTCACTGCCGAGCTCTAATTTTGTAGGTTCGGATCGAAGAGCTTTGAGTGAGGCAACATCAGTGAGAAGCTGAGTGGGTGCTCGAAGTCACTGCCGAGCACCGAGCTTGTACTGTCGGCTCGGAGAGCTTCGGTGTGGCAGCTTTGTTGGAAAAAGCTGGGTGGGTGCTCGCAGTACTTGCCGAGCATCGAGTCCTGAAGCCTCGGGGGGCAGCATTGTTGGAAAAAGCTAGGTGGGTGCTCGCAGTACTTGCCAAGCATCGAGCCCTAAAGCCTTGAGGGACAGCTTCGTTGAAAAAAGCTAGGTGGGTGCTCGCAGAACTTGCCGAGCGTCGAGCCAACCAGACTTGGCCTTTGTTGGGTAGCTTTGTTGGAAAAAGCTAGGTGGGCGCTCGAAGTCACTGCAGAGCGTCGAGCCCTGAAGCCTCGGGGGCAGCTTTGTTGGAAAAAGCTAGATGGGTGCTCGCAGTACTTGCCGAGCATCGAGCCACCCAGACTTGGCCTTTGTTAGGCAGCTTTTTTGGAGAAATCTAGGTGGGTGCTCGAAGTTGCTGTCGAGGGCCGAGCCTTGAAAGGTAGCTTTGTTCGAAAAATCTTAGTGGGTGCTCGCAGTACTTGCCGAGCGTTGAGCCACCCAGACTTGGCCTTTGTTAGGCAGCTTAGCTTGAAAAGGCTAGGTGGGTGCTCGAAGTCGTTGCCGAGCACCGAGCCTTGAGAGGTAGCTTTGTTGGAAAAAGGTAGGTAGGTGCTCGCAGTACTTGCCGAGCGTCGAGTCACCTAAACTTGGACTTTGTTAGGCAGCTTTGTTGGAAAAAGCTAGGTGGGTGCTCGTAGTACTTGCCGAGCGTCGAGCCACAGGGACTTGGCCTTTGTTAGGCTGCTTTGTTGGAGAAAGCTAGGTGGGTGCTCGAAGTCATTGTCGAGTGTCGAGCCTTAAGATGTAGCTTTGTTGGAAAAAGCTATGTGGGTGCTCACATTACTTGCCGAGCGTCAAGCCACCCAGACTTGGCCTTTATTAGGCATCTTTGTTGGAAAAAGATAGGTGGGTGCTCACAGTATTTGTTGAGCGTCAAGCCACCCAGACTTGGCCTTTGTTAGACAGCTTTGTTGGAAAAAGTTAGGTGGGCGCTCGCAGTACTTGTCAAGTGTCGAGCCACCCAGACTTGACCTTTGTAAGGCAGCTTTGTTGGAGAAAGCTAGGTGGGTGCTCGAAGTCGCTGCCGAGTGCCGAGCCTTGAGATGTAGCTTTGTTGGAAAAAGCTTGGTTGGTGCTCGTAGTAGTTGCCGAGCATCGAGCCACCTAGAATTGGCTTTTGTTAGGCAGCTTAGTTGGAAAAAACTAGGTGGGTGCTCGAAGTCATTGCCGAGTGCCCAGCCTTGAGATGTAGCTTTGTTGGAAAAAGCTAGGTAGGTGCTCGCAGTACTTGCCGAGCGTCGAGCCACCCAGACTTGGCCTTTGTTAGGCAGCTTTGTTGGAAAAAGCTAGGTGGGTGGTCGCAGTACTTGCTCAGCGTCGAGCCGTAAAGCCTCGAGCGGCAGCTTTGTTGGAAAAATCTAGGTGGATGCTCGCAGTACTTGCCGAGCGTCGAGCCCGGAAGAGATAGTTTTGTTGGAAAAAGGTAGGTGGATGCTCGGAGTACTTGCCGAGTGTCGAGCCCTAAAGCCTCGGGGGACAGTTCTATTGGAAAAAGTTAGGTGGGTGCTCGCAATACTTGCTGAGCGCCGAGCCCGTAGACTTGGGAGTTAGCTATGTTGGAAAAAGCTAGGTGGGTGCTTGAAGTCACTGCCAAGCTCCGAGCCTCAGACTTGGGATGTAGCTTTGTTGGAAAAAGCTAGGTGGGTGATCGAAGTCACTACCGAGCGTCAAGCCACCCAGACTTGGCCTTTGTTAGGCAGCTTTGTTAGAAAAAATCTAGGTGGGTGCTCGCAGTACTTTGCCGAGTGCCAAGCCCTCCAGACTTGGCCTTTGTTTGGCGGTTTTGTTGGAAAAAGTTAGGTGGGTGCTTGCAATACTTGCCGAATGTTCAGCCCTGAAGTCTCGAGGGGCAGCTTTGTTGGCAAAAGATAGGTGGATGCTCGTAGTACTTGCAAAGCGTCGAGTCCTGAAGATGTAGCTTTGTTGGGAAAAGCTAGGTGGATGCTCGCAATACTTGCCGAGCGCCGAGCCCCCAGACTTGGGAGGCAGCTTTGTTGGAAAAAGCTAGGTGGGTGCTCGATGTCACTGCCGAGCTCTGAGCCTCAGACTTGGGAGATAGCTTTGTTGGAAAAAGCTAGGTGGGTGCTCAAAGTCACTGCCGAACGTCGAGCCACCCAGACTTGGCCTTTGTTAGGCAGCTTTGTTGGAAAAAGCTAGGTGGGTGCTCGCAGTACTTTGCCGAGCGCTGAGCCCCCCAGACTTGGCCGTTATGAGGCCATCCCTCTTCAGGAATCGTGGTTCGCCATTTGGTGTGTCCGATGTGTTAGCCGAGCTTCGAGTGTGAGGGCCATGGGAATTCGGATGATTTGTGGTCCAATAGGGTGGTGACGCGTTGAGATGATGATGTCATGCTTTTTGCGGAATTCGAGGAGTTTCCTCTCACGCTATGTATCCTCCACCCCTCCCTCATTTCTTGCATTTGCTTTCTTCTCTCAAGTTCCCGAATCTTCCTTTCTAGCGCATTTCGGTCACCGGCGGCGAATTTTTTGATATCCTTCCCTGTCCTTCGAACAGGTTAGTTTATTTTATTTTTCGGTATGTCGTGGGCTCAGTTCGGTTCGTCCGCCACTACGTTAGGTCAGGACGAGGTTCCTCATGCCTCTGACTCAACGTCATGGGAGTCAGAGACAAAGGTCTACGATGTCACGCCTATATGTAGTAGAAGACCCTTTGTGGTAGAGTCGAGTGACTCAGAATGGGATGTGCCCTTGGTCGAAGGTGAGTCTGAGGCCGAGGTGGTGGAGGTGGTCGGAGAACTGATCGCAGTGGCCGATAAGGGAGGAGAAGAAGTCAGAGTGAATGAGGAAGAGCTTGTCGAGGAGGGTGAACTTGGAGGGGGAAAATAACTCGCCCGAGGATGAAGACTTAGGCCCTTTGGATACGCCGTCCCCCCCGAAGTGTCCTCGAGTTTGTCGTAAGAAGACGAAGTTGGTTTATCCGGACAACCCGGACAAGGAGGCTCCTTCGGTTAACCTTGAGGTCCCGTCTGAGGTCCAGCTGTGCTCTATCCGAATGTATCTGGATGATATCAAGGAGTTGCTCCGGTACAGGGGAGGAGTTGACGAGGATGTGGATGCTTCCTCGCCCGGTAGGCAGAAAATCGCTATAGATAGGGTGCCGACCGTCCTTACAGCGAAAGACCTTCCCACCATCCATGCGAATTACTTCATCAGTGAGGAGTATGAGCTACTGATCCCCAGCCCCTAGATCCATCCTACGGACAGACTGGCACCCCACTTCTGCATGTTCCCTTTTGATGCCTTCGGCTCTGGTTTGCGGCTGCCGCTCCACCCCTTCATTTCTGAAATTTTGAACTGGGCGTCCCTTAGCCCTATGCAGTACGGGCCCAATTCCTGGAAGCAGATAGTGTGCTTCTTGTAATGCCTCGATTTTCATTTAATGAAAATTATTTATTTTGCACGTAGTGTGCACGTGCAATATTTTTGGTAGAATTAAATCTTATAATTATTTTCATTATGATGAGTATAGATGTTTAAATATGTGCTCTTTAATTGTTTCTATATAAAGCCCTTTTTCAAATAGACAAAAGCCTTTTCTTCTTAAAAGCCCAAATTTAATTCGATTTATTATTTTGGCCCATAAACTAAAGCCCATGAGCTATTTTCATTTTAAATACAACTTGTAATGTAGAATACCTTTTAAAGATTTTTTTTGTAAAATATAATGTACAAATTTTTTGAGTCAAATGCATGCACGTGCATTGCACGTACACATGCAAAATGCACCATTTCATGCTAGGCCGGTTTTAATCTTTTGGAGGGAATGGAAATTTTCAAGTGGAGTCATGGGTGGTGGTTACTTGATCATGGTTGGTTATTGTAACTCCTTGAATCCTAGCCTTCTAATCCTAACTCCTAAGTTAATCCTAGCCTTCCATTTTCCTAAACTTTTAGTATAAATACCCCCCCCCCCCCCTGCCTAGTATTCTTGTGCTAATTATTCCTCCAAACCTATAGTTTAAAATACATTATTAGTAGTATAACAAGTGAGTTAAAAGATTGAGAGATTGTGTGAGGATTGTGCTTGCATCAAGAAGAGGAGGCCGGCATAGGAAGCTCTCGGTTTTGGCTTGTGGAAGGCTCGGGTGCGCGCATCAAGGAGGAGGATCGCTCTTTTTGCAAGGATATTGGTTTAGGAGGTGTTGCTAAGTGTAGTCTCTCCAATTAAGGTGGATAAATTTTCCGTATTTCTAATTAGGAAGCATGCTAGATTTGAATTGAAAGAATGATGATGCATGAAAAATATTAATAAGAGTACATTTTAATTAAAAAATGGCTTATTGATTGATTGAAATGTTGGTATGCAAATTGTATGTGTGTCTATCGTTAAATTTAAGTTGTGAGTAAATTGATTATAGCCATGGATTGATGAAGAAAACTTCATTATTAACATCGAGAACTATATGCAAAAGATAGTAGATTGACAATATTACTTTATGTTCTTAAATGGACTTTTGTGATAATGTTGTGATGAATGAATTAAGATATAAATTGTATGTTTGGGAAATGATTAAAAACAGAGATTTGATATAAAGATTGCTAATAAAGAGATTAGTGTTGTCAAACTTGATAAGAAATGTCGGAAAAAAAAAATGTGGTAGTGGTTAATTCGAATTAATTGTATGAAAAATATGTGTTAATTATTGAAAAAATTATTTTTTATTATACTGGAGTATAATTTATGATGGGAATAGCCAATCTGGATATTTACAGCAAATTTAGTAAAGGCAAAATTAAATGAGAGCTTGTTGAACATCGAAATATTTTACTAAACAGAGAGAATCGATTTAATATGATTACGGGTTGAAATATGACAACATGAGCGCATAGCTCAAGTGGTCGGGATGCTCTTAATCGCTACAGTGGGTTCGGTGAGTTGCTGGTTCGAATCCCCTTAGCACCATACTTTTATTTCGTATTTTTTAAAAAAATAAACAACTACAGCCGAGAGCATTTAATGCTCTCAACTCCCTTCATTAACGCACAGAGCATTCGACCTAGTGGCCTGTGCCTTCGGTTGGTTTCCCTGGGGTCGCTGGTTCGATCCTTGGTCTCGGCTGTGTTTGTGTTGTGGGAAAAAATAAATTTTTTGGGGGTTTTGATGATTGAAAAATTACGAAAAAAATATGGTTATTATCCTAAAAATATGTGGGATTTATGAAAAATAATTTGGAAATTATTTACATGAAATGGAGTATGTTTTGAGAATAAATGTCTTACACTTGTATGTTATGAAAGTTGCACTTTGAAAAAGGACTTGAAATAAAATGTTAGAAAAGAAGTGTAAGAAAGATAGAAATTATATGTAGTGATGTGATGTGAATTATTCTCATTGGAGAATAATGTGAAAATTATGAAATGTGAATATTCATTTAGTGATGTAATTTTAATGTGAAAATCGATATTTGATGAATCATATAACGAAAAAAATTGAATTCCATGTATGGCTATGGACTCATGAATAAATTAGAAATCATGCTATTGAAAAAGAAAATCTGTTATGGTTATGAAGATGAACTTATGAGCTGTAAACACTCAATTTTGGAAATTGTGAATTGGAATTGAAACAAAAGAGTAGCTAAGTCTCCCCCGGCAATTGGAAAGAAATGAAATGAAATTTGAAATGAAGGACCAAGGTTGGTCTTGTTCGAATGAATGAATAAGTCCGGTTTAGTGGAGAGGCTAACTTTAGAGCTTTGATTTTGTTCATGATTCTAATAAAAAAAACCTAAGGATTAGTACATAGTGGAGATGTGATGAAAGTGAAAGAAAAATACGAGTATGAGAACTAGAGTTTACGGTGCGGGTGTGAGCCACAGAATGCATGCTTGATGAGTCAAGACATGGCGTGGGCACTACTCAGTAATGATCGGACTCTAGCAACGCTTGTGGGGTGTTTGGTGATTGCAAGAGGATCGTGTGCCATGAAGGAGGCTGAATTGCCACAGAATGCATGCTTGATGAGTCAAGACATGGCGTGGGATTCCCCTCCAGGTTTTCTGTACACGAGCTTGTACTCATAGATCATCTAGGATACTCACCGTAGTTACAGTAGTAGATTAAGACATGACGAGGGATTGAACCCTACAAAGATGAAGAACGATTAAGAGGCCTGCCCTCGGACCTATGTAGTATGGGATGCATAGAATCCGAACAAGTGTGCATTAGTGTCATGTAATATAAATAACTGCATTAAGGACTAAGTGCACAATCACAACACGACATCAATAGGGTATTCCCTGTAGTTTGATATATGACAAGTTTGTGTTTGTTAAATATGGAAAATGAGTTATACTATTTTCGGCATAGAGAGGATGGCCGTGTATAATGTTCGTCGGTTGAATAAACTGACGTAGCCACAGTTTTGTATGCAGGGTAAATGACAGGATAAAGATTAAAGAGGAACATAGGCTTAAAGATTATTAAATGTTGTTGTACATTTATTTAAATGTTGTAAATTTTACTTCCGCTGTGCAATGTAAAGAGTAAAGTTTCATGTAAACTCTGATGTAAAGTAAAAAAATTTAAATTCCTTGTAAAATTGTACTAAATGAAGTGTAAAGATCCTGTGGAATCTCGAATTCAGTGTATTTTGGAATTCGGGGCGTTACACTTCTTGTTGCTCTGCATTGAACGAAGAATCTGCCCGAAACTGAAGTACTTTTGGGCGATCCTCGGCCTCAGCTCATCTGGTGAATATGAGGGAATCTACTATATTTCACTGAGACGAGGGAGAAGGGTCATGCACGGGCACCCGGAATCCATCAAATGGTGGAAGGAGAAGTATTTCATCGTTCCGAACCCGACCCCATGTATGATACCCACGACTTGGAAGTTCTACAAGCCTAATTTGAAAGGTCCTCGTAAGTCGGACTTGACGGCCGAGGAGTGGGCGGACGTTGAGAAGATATGTTCGGGCAATAGCATTGGTTGGCCGAACGTGACAGAGAGGCACTTGGCTCGAATCGGACTGAGCCCCACTCCTATTAGTATGTTTTTTATCTAGTTTACTTTCAAGTATTTTCGCTCGTCTTACGTGATTTTCTTTTCTGTAGACATGGATGATGATGTGATTGCGGCGAGGAGGGCACTGCTGAAGAAACAGGCAGCCGAGAAGGCCGACAGACCCCGTCACAAGAATCACGGAAGATCCTTTACCGAGGGGGGCGCAGAGGAGACCCTCTCCCGATGCCGAAGAAACACAAGAGCTCGAAGTCGGGCCCCAGCACCAGCAATGAGAAAGTCATCGTGGTAGTGAAGGCTGGACTCCCTCTAGTCACTCTGACTACCGACCAGATCGTTGGTGAGGCAGGACTGCAGCCCTGGGCGCCGAACTGGGCTTTTAAGATCGAGGATACTATCTCGGATTGGCCGATGATGATCGAGATGGTTGAGAAGGTCGCTCCACCTCGAGAATAGAAGGCCCGGGAGTGCGACACCGTCGAGTTCTCGTACATGAAGTGGGCTCTAGCCAGCTTGCAGGTAATGTGGTAATTGGTCGTGTTCATACTGTTGGCTCATTTTCTAAGTCTATCTCCCTCGATTGCATGCCTGCATTGATGGCGTTCAGCTGATGAAGTTTCACACGAAGGAGGTGGTGAACGTGAAGAGGAATAACCAGTGTTGGGAAGGGGAAGCGAAAGACCTCAAGCTGGAGAAGACGGACCTCGAGGGCCAGATCCAGGCTCTTCGAGCGAATTTGGCGAACCAGGAGGAAGCCTATATGAGAAGGATGGCCGACCTGAGGAAGGAGGTCGATGCGCGCATGGAGGAGGTAAGGACGGCTGGGATGGACAAAGTGATCGAGGCCCAGGATGAGGTCTATGCCAGGGCGATCCGGCATGTCAAGCACTTTCATCCGGAGCTGAACCTGAGCAGCTTTCACTATGACCTGGTCGTGCCTGAGCTCCCGCTGACCCCCGGGGGTGGTGACGACACCGCGAATGACGAGCTCCTCCCCAAAGAGCAGACCGAGGAAGAGGTGGGCCAGCAGTAGTCATCGTCGTTTCTTTTCCTTTTTTTCATTTTTTGTAATAGCCGAAAGCGGACTAGCCACCGCACTTTTTGTAAAATGGCATTTTTGAGCAATGAAAAGTGTTTTTGGCCGAACCTCTTGACTTGGAAGAATTTTTAGCAATGAAAAGTGTTTTTGGCTCGGAGTGATATTTCTCTGTCCTTTGGCAGATGACAGTGACCCCGGCGGGGGACCTTGGTGGCTCAGAGGTGAACTAATTGAAAGGTAAGATCTCGGCGATGGAGTTTGCTTTGGCCCGAAACCGTAAGGAGGCTCGTGACTATGAGGCCGCCTTCATGCACTTTATGGACCAGTCCAAGGGGCTCAGCGTAGATTTGACGCGGTTCAAGAAGTTGTTATCCGACCGTGACCTAGACCCCACTGGAGCTCCATTTTCGATGGCTAGTACCTTTGCCCAGCGACCTTCGTCTGAATCTTTCCTCCGTGAGGTTATAGTAGAGAAGGAATTGGTGGTGCAACGATACAAGATAATGCTCGGGATGTCTGGGTCCCGGTCCATTTCGTTCACTGGCTCCTGTCCTCCGGATGGTGCCTCCTTGCCGACCCCAAGGATTGGTCCGGCGAAGCCTTGTGAGGCACAGAGCTCCATCGCCAGTGTGTCCTCCTTGGCGAAACCGAGAGACCCGGCAAAGGAGCCAACTCAGTCGACCGGACTAGAGTTCGTCTACTTTGACCCTGTGGTTCCGACACGGGAGCCCTAGGTTAGGTTTTACCAATGTATTTTCTTTTCTCTTTGTAACAATGTGATTTCCTTTGATGAAATAATATGAGAAGATGATTGTTTTGTCTTGGCTATTTTTTGTCTTGTGATTAATATGGTGCCTTGCTCGAGATACACGCCAACTGTAGGGCGTCCAAGCTTGTGAGAAAGTTGGTGCCTTGCTTGAGATACATGCCAAGCGTCGAGCGTCCAGGCTTGTGAGAAAGTTGTTTCCTTGCTCGAGATACATGATGAGCTTCAGGCATCCACGCTTTTGAGAAAGCTAGTGCCTTGCTCGAGATACATGTCGAGCATCATGCGTCCAAGCTTGTAAGAAAGCTGGTGCCTTGTTCGAGATACATGCCGAGCGTCGGGCGTCCATGATTGTAAGAATGCTGATGCCTTGCTCGAGATACATGCCAAGCGTCGGGCATCCAAGATTGTGAGAAAGCTGGTGCCTTGCTTGAGATACATGCCAAGCGTCAGGTGTCCAAGCTTGTAAGAAAGCTGATGCCTTGCTCGAGATACATGCCAAGCATCGGGCGTCCAAGCTTGTGAGAAAGCTGGTGCCTTGCTCGAGATACATGCCAAGCGTCGGGCGTCCAGGCTTATGAGAAAGTGAGTGCCTTGCTCAAGACACATGCTGAGCATCGGGCATCCAGGCTTGTGAGAAAGCTGGTGCCTTGCTCGAGATACATGCCGAGCATCGGGCGTCCAGGCTTGTGAGAAAGCTGGTGCCTTGCTCGAGATATATGTCGAGCATTGGGTGTCCAAGCTTGTGAGAAAGCTAGTTCCTTGCTCGAGATACATGTCGAGCGTCGGGCGTCCAAGCTTGTGAGAAAGCTAGTGCCTTGCTCGGGATACATACCGAGCGTCGGGCGTCCAAGCTTGTGAGAAAGTTGGTGCCTTGCTCGGATACATGCCAAGCGTCAGGCATCCAAGCTTGTGAGAAAGCTGTTGTAATGTGTACACACTTTGAATCGACAAAAAATGTGCTTCTTTTATACCATGACTGTTTGCTTACAAGAGAACTGGGGCATAGCGCTTACAACAGTGGACTCTTCCTCACTTTCCTTCTTGAAATTTGATGAGGTGCTCCACGTTCCAGGGCCTCTTAACCGTCTTTCCCCCAAGTCTTCAAGGCAGTATGTTCCGGGACGTACCACCTGGGAGATTTTATACAGACCCTCCCAGTTGTGGGTGAGCTTGCCTCTAGCTGTGGGCTGGGAGATTGCTAGCTTTCGGAGCACGAGGTCCCCTTCCTTGATGTTGGTTGGGCGAACATTCTTGTTATAGATCCTCTCTACCTATTGTTGGTAAATGGCCCGTCGGATGCTAGATTTTTCTCGTACCACGTCAACGAGGTCCAGGTTGGCCTTGAGGTCACTTGAGTTTGATTCTTCATTGAAGCCCATGTACCTCGGTGATGGGAGGCCAACTTTCTAGTGTGATGACTGCCTTGGTCCCATATGTCAGATTGAAAAGGGATTCTCCGGTCGGAATTCTCTTAGTAGTCCGATGAGACCAGAGAACACTTGACAACTCCTCAACCCACAGACCCTTGGGCGACTGATCTAGCCGCTTCTTCAGACCGTCAAGAATTTGATGGTTGGTGTTTTCGGCTTGGTCATTCGATTGGGGATGAGAGATTGATGAGAAGCGTTGTAGAATGCTGAGGTCATCGCAAAACTTCTGAAAGTTTTTACCAGCAAATTGGGTTCCGTTATCGGTGATTAGCACCCGCGGGATCCCAAATCGGCAGACTATTTGTCTCCAGAAGAATTGTTGAGCCTGATGCTCGGTGATGGTAGTTAGGGGTTCTGCCTCTACCCACTTGGTGAAGTAGTCAATGGCCACGATGAGGAATCGCCTCTGACTGGTCGCCGATAGAAAGGGGCCGACCAGGTCCATTCCCCACATGGCAAATGGAGCAGGACTAGCAAGGGACTTCAGGTCGGCCTGGGGTGAGCATTTAACCGGAGAGAACTTCTGACAGGGGCTGTAGCTTCAGATGAGGTTTTTAGTTGCAACATAGTTGGCTAGTAGTAGCCGTGGATTAGCACTTTCCGAGCCAGCGACCTGCTGCCCATATGGCTCCCCCTGATCCCTTCGTGTAGTTCTTCCAGGGAGTACTTAGCCTCTTGTGGTGTTAAACAGCGAAGATAGGGTCTCCCGTTCGACTGGTGTAGGAGCATTTAAAGAGCACGCCCCTAATTAAGGTGAATCTTTTGACCCGCACCCGAATGCTTCGTGTCGTGGCCAAGTCTGGTGGAAGCTTGCTAGTTGTCAGGAACCTGTGTATGGGGCTCATCTACGTCTTTATGAAATCGTCTTCGGTGAGGCAGTAGACTTCCGGTTCTTCGATTGTTGTCTTAAGAAAGACCTCAACTAGGACTGTCCGGTCTAATCCTCCGAGCGAAGATGAAGCGAGTTTGGATAAGGAGTTGGCCTGACAGTTTTATTCTCTTGGGATCCGATGGACATCCGCCTTTGCGAAGAGCTACAGGAGCTGCTTTGCTCGCGCAAAGTATTGGGTCATTTGGTGGTCACGGGCCTCGTACTCTCTAATGATCTGTTTAACCACGAGTTGTGAGTCACTGAATACTTGTATTTGCCTCGCGGCCGCTCAGTAGGCTAGCGTGTGTCCTGCTATCAGAGCTTCGTATTCTGCCTCGTTGTTTGTGGCTGGAAAATTGATCTGGAGAGAATATTGAAGGATAAAGTCATCCGGGCCTCTGAGGATGATGCCCTCCCACTCCCTTCCCGCAGGACGAACCATCGACGTAGACGTCCCAAGCCGGGGTGTCCTACTGACTTTCCGGGGACTCGGGGATGGTGCATTCAGTAATAAATTCCGTAAGCGCCTGGCCTTTGATTGCTGTCCGAGGGTGGTAGCTGATGTCATGCTGACTGAGTTCGACTGACCATTTGATGAGGCGGTCAAAATTTTTGGGCTTGTCAAGGAACGTCTTGAGAGGCTGATCTGTGAGAACGCGGACGGAGTGGGCCTGAAAGTAGGTGCGGAGTTTCCGTGCTGCCACAATTAGTGCATAAGCAATTTTCTCCGTCCTCGGTTACCTGACCTCCGCATCATGCAGGACTATGCTAACATAGTAGAGGAGCTTCTACGATCCGTCCTCCTCCCTGACCAACACGGCGCTGAGCGCGTGTTTGATGTTTGCCAAGTAGAGGAATAGGGGCTTGCCCGGCTCCGGCTTGCTGAGGAGCGGTGGGTTAGTGAGATATGCCTTCAGTTGGTCGAACGCCTCCTGTTAGGGGGTTGTCCACTCGAAGCTTTTTGCCCCTCTAAGGGCTTTGAAGAATGGGAGCGACTTCTCTCCAGATTTGGAGAGAAAATGGCCAATGGCCACCAGTCGTCCCGTGAGCCTTTGCACTTCCTTGTGTTTCTTAGGGGAGCCATGTCGAGGATGGCTCGAATCTTTTCAGGATTTGCTTCGATGCCGCGGTGGCTCACAACAAATCCGAGGAACTTCCCCGATGATACAACGAAGGCACACTTGGAGGGATTGAGCCTCATATTGTGAGATCGCAGGACCCCGAAAGCTTCTTCGAGGTCGGCCACATGATCTTGGCCCAAATGGCTTTTGCCGAGCATATCGTCAACATACACCTCCATGTTCTGCCCGATCTGGTCCTTGAAGACCCGTTTGACAAGCCTTTAATAAGTGGCGATGGTGTTCTTCAGCCCGAAGGGCATGACCCGGTAGCAATAAAGACCTTGGTCGGTCACGAAGGCGGTTTTTGGTGTGTCTGGAGGAACATTCTTATCTGGTTATAGCCTGAAAAGGCATTCATAAAGCTAAGTAGCTCATGCCCTGCTGTCGCATCCATAAGGGCATCGATGTTCGGGAGCGGAAACGAATCTTTAGGACAGGCTTTGTTCAGGTCTGTGAAATCAATGCAGATTCTCCATGTGCCACTCGCCTTCTTCACCATTACCACATTAGGCAGCCACTCCGGGTAGCTGACCTCCTGAATAAATCGCGCCGAGAGGAGTTTCCCAACTTCCTTCCTTACCGCCAGTTGTCAATCAGGGGCGAACTTACGCCTCTTCTGCTGGACGGGCTTTGAGTCCGGTCGGATGCTTAGCCAGTGCATTATGATGTCTTCAGAGATTCCTAGCATGTTAGATGGCGTCCACGCAAAGAGGTCGGAGTTCCGGCGAATGCACTCAATGATTGTTTGCTTTAGGTCTAGGGCCAAGAATAGGCTAACCTGGAACCACTTGGACGTTTCTTCCTCGGAAAAAAATGACCTCTTCAAGAACATCTACGGGTTCCAATCCACGCTCGGAATGGAGCTTGACCGCATTGAGGGAAAAGACGTCACCGCCCACCGCAGTCATGTGGCACGAACGTGCAGACTCCTGATTGCCTCAGACAACACCCACCCCGTGGTCGGTGGGAAACTTGAGTTTTAAGTGGTAAGCGAAAGGAACCGCCTGGAGGGTGCACAGGCCGGGTCTGCCGAGGATGGCGTTATAGGCGGCCTTGACATTGACTACCATGAAATCCATTGCTTCGGTCCTGAGGGTTGGGGTAGTGTCGGCCGTCACGTCAAGTGTGACAATACCCTCGATTTGGACAGGGATGCCAGAAAATCCATGGAGTGTGTACCCTGTTGGTTTCAACCTTTCGCGGGAGAGCTTGAGGCTTTCCAAGGAGTTTAGGAAGAGGATGTTTACCGAGCTACCGTTCTCTACGAGGATATACCGTACCTCGTGGTTGGCCATGCCGAGGTCGATGACCAGAGCATCGCAATGTGGGAGTCAAACGCCCTCTAGGTCTTCTCCTGAGGAGACAGTCTGCTGCTGAATCCTAGAGGGAGGTTGTTCGTGGACCAAGCTTACCTCCCATAGGAAGGCCTTGCGGGAGGTTTTGGATTGTCCCCCAATGGGTCCGCCATGGACACAGTGTAGGATAGCCTTCCCCTTATTTCATCGGGCTCGGGCTCTCGGTCGGGTTACTTGCTGACTGTTCGAGGAAGAGGCGAAGGCCTTGAATTCCTCTGATCCCTCCGCTCCCTCGGGTTAGTTCGGGTGAATTCCCTCAGGGTACCCTTGCTGGATGAGGGCCTCTATCTTGTCTTTAAGGGCACGGCAGTCGTCCGTCTCATGGCCATGGTCCCGGTGAAACTGGAAGTAGAACCTCTGGTCCCGTTTTTTTTGTTGCTCGGTTGAGGAGGGTGTCGGACAATCCTTTTTTGCTCGATCTCTAAGAGGATGGTTGACACGTTCTGGGTCAGCGGGGTATATCTCTCTGTTGCCGCTGAATCTGGTGTGGGGGCAAACAGATGGTATTTGTGGATTCTTGGAAAACTTTGAATAGCGAACCTGTTACCTGTTCCGCCAGAGTTTGACCGTTGACTCCCGCCGTTCACCTGCAAAAAGTGCGAGACACCGGGGTTGATCCCGGTGACGCACCCTCCGACGCTCAAGTCAGTAATCAGAAGTGATTATGAAAGAGCGTAAAACTGGCAAAAGATTGATTACCTCTTAATGGAGATGGATGGGGGGTATTTATAGGCGCTGCTGGGGTCATATTAGGAATGTAATCTCTGTGGTTAGATAAGGAATGTTATCCCTAATCCCCAGTGAAAGGATAGATATGAATCAGGGCCGTTGATTAGGATTTAATCAGAAACCCTAATTCTATCCTTTCTGGACCGGGTTTGCTGCGGGTTGAAACCCGCACCCAGTTGAGGTGGATCCGTTCGCGGGTTAGTTGGTCTTCGAGGAGGAGAACCAGTATCCGCTTCAGACCCATTGGTAGGTGAAATTACCATTTTACCCCTGGGCTTCAAGATCCGTGCCAGATTTGGACGGTTCTGATTTAACTCCATTTTTAGCCATATCACGAGCCCCCCACTCCCGAAGACAGAGCTTGATCAGCCTTTGAGGAGTAGTTTTACTGTTTTAATGGCTAGTGGAGTTGTATCGGAGTTCAAACGTAGGGTTTCGAATCTTTGCAAGGGCAGTATGGTGATTTTTCAAGTTGGTTGCACTCTAAGTTGTCCTTGAGCTTTTCTGGATGTTTGGTGATTTTTATCTATTTTTTCATATTATTTATTTAATTTTGCGAAGCGTTAACCGGTCGTTCGGGGGTCTTAACAACACGTTCTAGGCAACAATTATTCGTTCAGGGGCTCAAAAATATACCCTCGAATTTATAATTATTTCCTAGAATTTTTAGTTATTTTTCCCGAATTTTTAGTAATTTTTTTGCAATTGTTAAATAAATAAAACGATTAAAATAAATAAAAACTAATTTTTAATACCGATTTATGGCGTGGAGCGATCTGAGCCCTCCATCAGCGTCGAGCGCGATTTTCTGGGCGATCGGACGATCCATGTTGCTCGGCAGATAGTTTCTCCGTATGAGAGGGTCGGTGCCTCGGTCGCTCGGCTCGTCTCCTCGGCAGCTCGACTCGGTACCTCGGAATCTGCCGAACAACGTGGCAAGATCCTGAGCATCCATCTCAGCACGGATCCCAAAAACCGCTATCTTTTCGTTTAGTGAACGTGGCAAGATCTGAGCCGTCCATCGCGTCGAACACGTTTTTTGACAAGATCCAACGGCTGAGGAGGATCGGCAGATAGTTTCTCCATATGTGGAGGTCGGTTCCTCGTCCACTCGGCTCGGCAGCTCGGCGTTGTAGGCCGAATAAGTGCTCCGACAGGACGTTCGGTTCGACCTAGTAGATCGAAGGCTCGACCAAGCTGTTCGTTAGCTCGGCTAAGCGCTCCGGTGGCTCAATTCCTTGTCTACTGTATTAGGGGCTCGATGGTCCAGCCCAGCTGTTCGGTAGCTCAAATTTAGCTCGGAATCTGCCAAACCACGTGGAAAGATCTTGAGCGTCCATCTCAGCGCGGATCCCCAAGAAACGCTATCTTGTCGTTTAGTGAACGTGGCAAGATCTGAGCCGTCCATCACGTCGAGCACGTTTTTTGACAAGATCCAACGGCTGAGGAGGGTCGGCGGAATTTTTCTCCATATGTGAGGGTCGATTCCTCGGCACCTCGGTTCGGCTCCTTCTGCAGCTCGGCCCGGAGCCTCAGGATCTGCCGAGCTACGTGGTGCGATCCTGAGGGTCCATCACGGCGTGAATCACAAGGACGGGGTTCAGATCACGAGAAAACATCATTTTGTCATTTTGTGAGCGTGGCGCTATCTGAACCGTCCATCAAGTTTTGACACGAATTTTGGAACGATCCGACGGTGATTCGGCCTCTGCAGAATTTTTCTCTATATGTGGAGGTCGGTACCTCGGCACCTCGATTTGGTTAGAACGGTTATTCGGTGGCAGGTCGAGGTGTTGTTTGCCGAGGAATGGAGTTAGGTACTTTGAAGAGTTCTGGCTTTGAACCGTCGCCACCCTCCGACCCAGTAGCTCGGTTGCTTAGCCAAGCTGTCTGGTAGCTCGGTTAGGCACACCGGTGGCCGGCAGCTCGGAAGGTACGCGTGGCTAGGCCTGGAGCGTCCATCACGGCGTGAATCACGAGGACGGGGTTCAAATCACGAGAAAATGTTATTTTGTCATTTTGTGGGCATGGCGCTATCTGAACCGTCCATCAAGTTTTGACATGAGTTTTGGAACAATCCGACGGTGATTCGGCCTCGGCAGAATTTTTCTCCATATGTGGAGGTCGTTACCTCGGCACCTCGGTTCGGTTAGAACGGTTGTTCGGTGTCACGTCGAGGTGTTGTGTGCCGAGGAATGGAGTTAGGTGCTTTGAAGAGTTCCGGCTTTGAACCGTCGCCACCCTCCGACCCAGTAGCTCAGTTGCTTAGCCAAGCTGTCTGGTAGCTCGACTAGGCACACCGGTGGCCGGCAGCTCGGAAGGTACGCGTGGCTAGGTCTGGAGCGTCCATCACGGCGTGAATCACGAGGACGGGGTTCAGATCACGAGAAAACGTTATTTTGTCGTTTTGTGGGCGTGGTGCTATCTGAACCGTCCATCAAGTTTTGACACGAGTTTTGGAACGATCCGACGGTGATTCGGCCTCGGCAGAATTTTTCTCCATATGTGGAGGTCGGTACCTCGGCACCTCGGTTCGGTTAGAACGATTGTTGTTTGCCGAGGCATGGAGTTGGGTGTTTTGAAGAGTTTTGGATTTGAACCGTCGCCACCCTCCGATCCAGTAGCTCGGTTGCTTAGCCAAGCTGTTCGGTAGCTTGGCTAGGCACACCGGTGGCCGAGTCATGGACTTAAGCGATTTGAAGAGTTTTTATTTTGGAACGTCGCAACTCTCTGTTTTGGCGTTTTGCCTTCTCTTAGTGGGCTTTTAAATGCCCAAGGAAGCCCAAACGTCGCTTTGAATTTATAAATTCTCACTCCCCCACCCCAGAGCTCATTTCTCACTTTTCACTCCAAGTTTTCACTTTTACTCTCTGTGTGCTCTACTAGTGACGATTTTAGCTCCAAGGCGGTTGCGTTAGCTGTCGCGTGGGCTAGGCGATTTCTGGCGAACTGATTCCGACCGTGAACGTCACTTCAAGGCCACGTCACATCAAGGTCAGTTTATTTGCCTTAGCTTCTTTTTAGAGATGTCAAGAGTAGACTCGGGGAGTGAGGCCTCGTCCTCGGGCGATAGTGGCACCGAGGAGAGGAGGCGAATGGAGATCCGAAGAAAGGGGAAGGAGGTGGCCGAGCCGTCCGTGGCCGAGGTGAAGAGGAAGAAGAAGAAGGCAGTGGCCCGATCTCCTATAGACGAGGAGATCGTAGAGACCGAGAGGCGAGCCCCTGAGTCGGGTCGGTACCCTTGTGTACTGTCCGACCATGCCGAAGTCAGGCAATACGAGGGTGAGCTTCTGGAGAAGGCGATCGTAGGTCGGTCGGTAGTGTACGAGGAGAACAAGCCGGTCCTGACTACCGAGGTGGACGCGTCGGTATTATCTGAGAAGGACCTGCTCCGGATCAGAAAAGGGTTCGCCATCCCTCCAGAGTACAAGCTAATCCTCCTCGGCCCTGGGATGCGAGCGAACTCCAAGCTGTCGTCGTCGGATATGTGTATGTTCGACTACGACTCGCTGAATGCCGGATTGTGCTTTCCTCTGTACCCCTTTGTGTTAGAGGTCCTCCAGTGGTACTGCCTGGCGCCGACCTAGTTTATGCCGAATACCTGGCGCCACGTGAATGCCTTCTTACTGCAGTGCCGCAACGCCGAGGTCGAGCTAGACATGACGATCCTTCGGAGCATGTATCGGATTCACCGGATGCACAAGACCGAGCATCGCTACTACCTGTCACCCCGGAAAGGCATTAGGCTTATAGAGAATTCGGACTCGATAAAAGGTTGGAAGGAGAAGTTCTTTTTGTTGAGGGAGCCCTCGATGTTGAACATTCCGACTCGGTGGAAACCAGAGGTGCCGAAGTTCGCAAGGGTCGACCCGGTACTGACAGTGGTCGAGGCTGAAGTGGCGGAGAAGATCATCGCTCTCCTAATGTTGAGCTGGAGGGAAATGACCGAGGAGGTGCTACACGGGTCAGGCCTTAGTCCGATGGACCCGAGTACACTCCTGACATCTCGTAATATTTTTTTCTAAGTTGCTTGCTCGTTTCTCTAACTTGCTATTTGTTTTGTTGTTTGGAACAGAAGCGCCAAAGATGGACTTTCTGGGGATGATGAACAAGCGAGGCAAGGTTGCCGACGGAAGGAAGAGGAAGTGGCTGAGCACGACGGCTTCGTCCGGCCGGCCCTCCAAGGCTCCTTCGGCAATTGCTCCGCCTACTACTGTTCTTGAGGCCCCCTCGCTAGCAGTGGTCGTCTCCGTCGACCCCTCAGCTCCTGCCACGTCTGCCACGGCCAGTGAGGCCTTCGACGTTTCGAAGGCGCTGTCGCTCGAGGCTCCGTCCCTGACCATTCAGGCCGAGGTGATCCTGACCGAGCAGCATAAGAAGCTATTCATCCCGGATTGGCGAGTCAAGAACCACGACGGCTTCCTCGGGGACTCGCAGATGTGCATGCAAGCCGTCAAGCACTTAGCGACCCTGAAGGATTGAGCTGCACTGAAGGCGGGGACGACTGGCGATGACACCTACGAAGTCATTCGGTCGCTTGTGTCGGTAAGCTTTGCATCCATTTTTCTTGAGAATTTCTTAAGTCTGCCGTTCGGCTTTTACTTTGTTCTTATTCTCTTTTTCCTTCGGCAGGCCACTTGTCACTTCGGCCACCTCCTTCAAGAGTTCGCCGAACAGGATAGGGAGTTGAAGGCCGCCAGCGACAAGAACAGGGCGGAGAAGGAGAGGGCGGTTCGGCAGCTCGAGGCAGAGCAGAGATGTGCGGATGGCTTGGCAGTCCGGGTCGCCGACCTTGAGGCGGACCTGGAGCGAGCTAAGGGGCGGCTCACCGACGAGGTTGCCAAAGTCGCTAAGGCTGCCGAGGAGTTGGCGGCATCTGCGAAGGCACTGGAGGAGGCGAAGGCGGAGAAGGATGCCGTGGCGGCGAAGATAAGGGCAGAGGTTGAGGCCGAGGCGAAGGCGCACATGGCCTCCAACATGGAGAAGTCCTACGAGAGGGCACTCGACCATGTCCAGGACCACGTCCCTGGCTTTCAGCGAGTCGGATAAAGGCTATGGCCCGGAGCTGTGGCAGAGGGCAATGAGGAGGAAGGCGAAGAGGAGGAAGGCGACGAGGAGGAGGCGGGACAGCGGGACGAGGAAACGCCTGCCGACCATGAGACCGTGGTGGTCGACCCCCAGGCCAGGGCGATGGGGAATGAGGGGCCGTCTGGCGAGGCACCTGTGGTCGAGCCGACGACGCAGGTGGACCCCTGATCTCCTCGTCTTTTGTAATTTTGTTTTTCCTTTTTTAGATGAAACGCCTTTTTTGCGGACTGGCCACCGCCTCTTCTTTATGAATGAAAATCTTATTTCAAATTTTTCTAAGTGTTTGGCTCGGACTTTAGTCTTTCAATGTGATGTTCTTGTCTTTCAAATCTTCGAACATGCTCTAGATACCGCAGCAGCTCAGCGTCGTGCAGAACTGTTTAAGCAGTATCGTGAGGCTCGCCTCGAGGGTGAGATCGAGCTGATCAGGAGAGTGTTTCTCAATGTGGAGAAGAAGAACAGCGAGCTGCTGGCCGAGGTACACTACTTACAAATAGTCAAGGAGGAGCTCTCGACGAAGGAGGAAGAGCTGGCCTCGGCGCTGGCCGAGCGAGACGAGCTCGCGAAGAAGGTCGGGCAGCTGCAGAGGGTCACGGTCGACAAGAGCATCGAGGTGACCAATTTGCGTCGCATTATATCTGATAGTGCTGAGTACCCGGGTTCGGCGAAACTCCCTCGATTCAAGATACTGGTTAAAGACGACACTTTGAAAGACAGGATCATTGAGCTCGAGGAGGAAGTGGCTCGTCTAAAGCCTCAGCCCATGAGGACTAACGTCCGCAGCACCTCGTGCACTCGCGAGGAGAGAGAGTGAGGGATCTCCTTTTACGAGCTCGCAACTCGTGCTCCCGTCGTTGGTCGGACTGGGCCGATGCCCAAAGCGGTGTAGCTGTTAGCTCGAGCGGAGCCTCGGTTCGAGCCACTGTTAGGGTTAGTGGCGAAGAGGCGTCCCAGTTCGTCGGCCTAGAGACGAGCTCGGAGATGAAGAGACGAAAACGCCGAGTGTCCCTGAATCGGAATGTCCCCATTCCGAGGAGGCGCTGAACGAGTTGTACTGGGCTTTTGATTTCTTGCATCGTCTTCTTTGTTGTAACTTCTTGCCTTGTAAATTCTTGCCTTGTAAATTTATCAAGTTGTTTTAATGAAATCGAAGTTCGTCTGCTCATTGTTGTGCCGTAGTTGCCTTACTCTTGAAACGAACCATAAGAACCAATAGTTAGCTTCTTCGAGCGTTCTAGCCATAGAACTCTTGCCTTAGCTGTAGAACTTTAGCTCTTGCTCAGAGTATACCGAGGCAACTTTGCACTTTGGTGGTGTGGTAGCTCGGATTTCAGATCCGAACCACGTGGCTCAATCTGGACGGTCGATCACGATCATGGCACGAATCACGAGTCAGGAGGCTCGAGTTTCGAGAAAACGCTATCTTGTCGTTTTGTGGATACGTGGCACAATCTGATCCGTTCATCATGCATTTTGAGATGATCTAATGGTGAAATTGGTTCGGTAGAATTTTTCTCCATGTGTGGAGGTCGGTTCCTCGTCCGCTCGGTTCGGGATACTGAGGGAGTGCTGTCGAGCCGAGCGTTGGACTCTGAACTCGCCGTTAGAGTTGTTCAACGGTTGTGGGAGCAGTTCCGAATGGCGAACTACTTCTAGCTCGCTTAAGAGCGAGCTTGCGAAGTAGAGTCGAGCCAAGTGTTGGACTCCGAACCATCGTTAGAGTTGTTCAACGGTTGTGGGAGCAGTTCCGAATGGCGAACTACTTCTAGCTCGCTTAAGAGCGAGCTTGCGAAGTAGAATCGAGCCAAGTGTTGGACTCTGAACCATCGTTAGAGTTATTCAACGGTTGTGGGAGCAATTCCGAATGGCGAACTACTTCTAGCTCTCTTAAGAGCGAGCCTGCGAAGTAGAATCGAGCCAAGTGTTGGACTCCGAACCATCGTTAGAGTTGTTCAACGACTGTGGGAGCAGTTCCGAATGGCGAACTACTTCTAGCTTGCTTAAGAGCGAGCTTGCGAAGTAGAATCGAGCCAAGTGTTGGACTCCGAACCATCGTTAGAGTTATTCAACGGTTGTGGGAGCAATTCCGAATGGCGAACTAGTTCTAGCTCGCTTAAGAGCGAGCCTGCGAAGTAGAATCGAGCCAAGTGTTGGACTCCGAACCATCGTTAGAGTGAAGAGTAAAAGCAGAGAGATGCAAACAATTTTACAAGTAAAATATGAGAAAGCATTCTTTATTGATAACTAATGGTTGGCTGCTTCTAAGTTGCGAGCCGTTATTACATGAGAGAAATAAAGGAAAAAATACAAGTAAAAGGAGAGGAACGGTTCGACATCCTAGAATACTTAGAGAGGCATTAATGCTCTCTCCTGGTATTTTAAAAGATGGTCGGCATTCCAAGTCCTGGGGATCTCTCTGCCTTCAAGGTCTTCTAGCCGATATGTCCCTGGCCGAACTACTTTGGCAATCTTGTAGGGTCCCTTCCAATTTGGAGCTAGTTTGCTCTTCTGACCAGGAAAAGAGATGGCTAACTTTCTGAGGACCAAGTCCCCTTTTTTGAGGTCGGTAGGACGGACTCTCTTATTGTTTGCCAACTCGATCCTTCTCCGGTAGCTTTGTTGACGAATGTCAGCTCTTTCATGGATCTCATCAATCAAGTCTAGATTTGCTCGGAGCTCTGTGACATTTTGTTCTTCTTCATAAGCCATTAGACGAGGAGAGGGTATACCAACTTCTAGGGGGATCATAGCCTCGGACCCATATGTGAGATTGAATAGGGACTCTCCTGTGGGGGTCCGTTTTGTGGTGCAGTAGTTCCACAGCACGTTAGGGACCTGATCGACCCATAAGCCTTTAGAGCATTTATCCAACCTCTTCTTAATACCGGAGAGGATCTGTCGGTTAGCATTCTCCACTTGGCCATTCGACTGTGGATGGGAAACGGAGGAGAATCAGTGTTGGATGGCAAGGTCTTCACATAGAGCTCGGAAGGCAGCCTCGGTAAACTGGGTTCCGTTGTCTGTTATGAGGACCCGAGGGACACCGAATCGGCAGATTACGTTCTTCCAGAAGAACTGAATAACTTGGTTCTCGGTGATCGTGGCCAAGGGCTCGGCCTCTATCCACTTCGAGAAGTAGTCGATTACCACGAATAAGAATTTGAACTGGCCGGGAGCTGGTGGGAATGCCCCTAGTAAATCCATCCCCCACATTGCGTAAGGGATAGGACTTGATAGGGAAGTGAGTGGAGCTTGTGGGAGGTGTTGGATGTTGGAGTGCTTCTGACAAGAGTTGTATTGCCGAACGTGCCGTTCGGCGTCTTGTAGGAGAGTGGGCCAGAAATATCCATAATTCAACACTTTGCGGGCTAGAGATCTGGACCCTGAATGTGCCCCGTCGATGCCCTCGTAAAGTTCTTGCAAGGCATAGTCGGCTTGTTCCGGGGAGAGGCACCTCAAATAAGGCATGCCGTCTACTTGTGTGAAGGAGCGCTTGTATAGGATGCCCCCGATAAGTGTGTATCGCTCTGCTCGGGTTCTCACTCAGCGAGCTTCCTTAGGATCTTCTGGGAGGAGCCCATCCCTCAGGAACTCAACGAGGGGTTTCATCCAGTCATCTTGCAGCAGGACATGTAGAGACTCCATAGAATCGGAAGTTTCGTCTTCTATACTTGGCTTCAGGAGTACCTCAATCAAGACGGTCTGCTCGAGACCTTGGAGGGAGGAGGAGGCTGGCTTAAAGAAGGCATCGGCCTGGGCATTCTCTTCTCGAGGGATTCGTTGGATGAGGGCTTCTTCAAATAGGGCCATGAGATTCCTGACCTTGACTAGGTACTTAACCATTCGGTCATCCTGTGCCTCATATTCCCCTAGGACCTGATTTACGACCAACTGAGAGTCGCTAAAGATCCGGAGGTGCTGCGCCCCTGCATTGCGAGCCATTCCGAGGCCGGCTATGAGTGCTTCATATTCTGTTTCATTGTTCGTGGCTTTGAAGTTGATACGGAGGGAGTATTGGAGGATGAAATCATCTGGGCCGGCCAGAATGACCCCGGATCTGCTTCCCTCGTTACAAGAGGACCCATCCACATAAACTGACCATACAAGTGGTCCCTTCTTTGCTTGGCTGAACTCAGGGATGGTACTTTCAACTATGAACTCTGCTAGGGCCTAAGCCTTGATCGCGGTCCGAGGCTGATACGTCATATCATGCTGGCTCAGCTCGATAGACCACTTCAGAAGCCGACCGGAGGTCTCTGGCTTGTGGAGAATTTGCTTCAGCGGTTGGTCGGTAAGAACGACCATCGAATGGGACTGAAAGTATGGGCGAAGCTTCCTTGCGGCCATGATTAGGGCATATGCCATCTTCTCTATCCTGGGGTAGCGTAGCTCGGCATCCCGAAGTACCTTCCTCACATAGTAGATGGACTTTTGAGCCCGGTCTTCTTCCCTTACTAAAACGGCACTAAGGGTCTGCTCGGAAGCAGCCAAGTAGAGGTATAGGGTTTCGCCTGGAATGGGCTTGCTGAGTAGAGGAGGGTTGACGAGATAAGCCTTCAGCTGGTCGAACGACTCCTGTTGCTGTTGACCCCATTCGAAACCTTTAGCCCCCCTGAGGACCTTGAAGAAGGGGAGGCACTTCTCCCCGAACTTCGAGAGGAAATGCCCTATAGCGGCTAGGTGGCCTGTTAGCCTCTGAACTTCATTAACGTTCTTGGGAGGGGCCATGTCTAATATGGCCTTGATTTTCTCAGGATTAGCTTCGATTCCTCGTTGGCTGACCATGAAGCCGAGGAACTTTCCTGACGAGACTCCGAACGCACACTTGTTCGGATTGAGCCTCATGTTGTGCTTTCTCAGTACATCGAACGCCTCCTGCAGATTGACCACATGATTGGCCCCGTGGATGCTCTTTACAAGCATATCGTCAATATATACCTCCATATTTCGGCCGATTTGAGCTTGGAAAACCTTCTTGACGAGGCGTTGATATGTGGCACCTGCATTCTTCAAACCGAATGGCATAACCCTGTAGCAGTAGAGGCCCTGGTCGGTTACAAATGAGGTCTTCGGGATATCTGGGGGGAACATACGAATCTGATTGTAGCCTGAGAAGGCGTCCATAAAGCTGAGGAGTTCATGGCCCGAAGTGGTGTCAATTAGAGTCTCGATACTTGGAAGATGGAAGGGGTCTTTGGAGCACGCCCTGTTGAGATCGGTAAAATCGATACAAATCCTCCAGGTCCCATTGTACTTCTTCACCATTACTACATTCGAGAGCCATTCGGGATAGTTTACCTTCTGTATGAACCGGGCCTTCAAGAGCTTATCCACCTCCTCTTTTATAGCTAGCTGGCACTCGGGGGCAAACTTGCGCCTCTTCTGTTGGACCAGTTTGGACCCCGGAGCAACACTGAGGTGGTGGACCAAGAGCTCTTCGGAAATTCCGGGCATGTCTGCAGCTGACCAAGCAAAGAGGTCTCGGTTCCTTCGGATGCACTGGACTATGTCGGAGCATAGGGTGGATGGGAGGGTCTTGCTAACAAAGAACTTTCGGCTTGGATCCTGCTCAGAGAAGAGCACTTCCTCTAACTCATCCACCGGCTCGGACGTTGGTCAGGCGACATCTTGGGGGATTTCTAGGGTTTTGAGGGAGAGGACTGGACCGAGGGTAGAGATCATGTAGCACTTGCGGGCCGTTTCCTGATTGCCTTTTACTTTCTCTACTCCTGCCCGGGTGGGGAATTTCATCTTGAGGTGATAGGCGGAGGGGACGGCTTCAAGGGCAGCTAGGCCGGGCTGACCCAAAATGACATTGTAAGCTGCAGGGACATCCACGACCATAAAGTCCATCGACTCCGTTCGGGTAGTAGGAGTTTTGCCAGCGGTTACGTCGAGGGTGATCACCCCTTCAATAGTCACTGGCACTCCCGTTAACCCATGGAGCGTGTAGCCGGTAGGCTTGAGTCTGTCTGGGGATAGTTTGAGGCCTTTGAAAGCGGCGAGGAAGAGGATGTTAACGGAGCTGCCATTGTCCACTAGGATCCTCTCCACTTTGAAGTTCGCCATATGGAGGCTGATGATGAGTGCGTCACAATGGGGCATTCGGACACCCTCAAGGTCTTCATCTGAGAATGTGATGGGCACTCTGAGGCCTTTCGGAGGAGGTGTGGTGCGAACCAAATTAACTTCCCTAATAAATGCCTTTCGAGAGGAGTTGGAGGAGCCCCCAATTGGACCCCCATGAATGAGGTGCAGGACACGCTCCTCTTCGAAGTCGGGCATTTCATCACGTTCAGGATGCTTGTTAGCCCCCCGAGGTGGGGGAGGAGGATCGGTTCGGTCCTTTCTCACAAACCTGTTTAGCTGACCCCTCTGGATGAGGGCTTCTATCTCGTTCTTTAAGGCTCGACAATCATTAGTATCGTGGCCATGGTCCCGGTGATAACGGCACCACTTCTCTTTATCCCTCTTCTTTCCGGGGGTGTTCATTTTTGGTGCAGGAGGTATCACCCCCTCTTTCTCAACTTCCATGAGAATAGTGGAGATGTTGGCATTAAGGGGAGTAAATTTTTCAAATCTGGGAGGAGGTCGGCACTGGCCGCCATTATCCTTCTGGAGCTTCTTGGCCCCTTCCTCTTCTGTTCCCTTTCTCTTAGACCCGGAGGAAGACCCCTCCAAATTGGGGCGGTGCTCAGCTTCTTCGGCCCGAATATACTCTTCGCACCGGAGGAGGAGGTCAGAGAAGTTCTGTGGGGGCTTCTTGGCGAGGGAGGAGCGGAGGCTGGAGTTGAGGACATTAGATTGAAATGTTGCTGCAGCGACCGACTGGTCGAGAGATGCTATGGACCTGACTTCCGCTGTGAACCTTTTCAAATAGTCTCTTAGCTTTTCACCCTTCTTCTGGTTGAGGTAGAGTAGCGAAATGCTGGTCTTCTCAGTTCTGTGGCCACTCACGAAGTGGGTGACGAAGAGGGTCTCAAATTGCTCCAAGGAGAATATTGAGGATGGGGCAAGGCGAGAGTACCATTCTCGAGCCGGACCCTTGAGAGTTGCGGGAAAGGTCTTGCAGAGTAGAGCATCGGAAGCTTGATGGATGAGCATGAGGGTCTTGAAGCTTTCGATGTGATCGATGGGGTCAGTCTCCCCGGAATAAGTCTCGAATTGAGGAGGTTTAAAGACAATTGGTACGGGTGCATCCATTATGGTTCGGGAGAAAGGAGGTCGACTAAGGCGAAGGGTCCTTCCTCTAAGCTCTTCTTTTCGGTCTAACTGACCCAAGCGCCTCTCCATTTCGTGGAGACGGCAGTAGACAGCATCATCCCTTTGACGGTAATCAACCGAGCTTCTAGACTCGTCTTCGTATGAGGGAGAGCGGAGGCTACGACGACGGTAGCTCCTGGAGCGGCGAGGACTTGGCATGTGCCGGGGGTTGCTAGGAGCTGGGGGAGGAGTTAGGGACCGTCGGCGAGGACTTCGGACCGGAGGAGAAGTGGGAATCCTTGGAGCATTGGTGTTGTTGGGACGGAGATTGAGAGCTTGTAGGATGGTTGCTTGGAACTGCTGGAACTCGGCACGGGTGATGGGTGCCTCATCGTTCCTTGGATGTTGCCGACCGGCAGGGGAGTGGGGTCTTCTCCTGTGATGCTCGGGGGACTCTCTCTGCCCCCTTCGGGTAGGGGACCTTCTGTAGTCTCGGCGGTGAGGAGATCGCTCATCCGGACGTTGCTGGCGGGGGGCTCCCTCTCGGGCCCGCTTTTCATCCAGACGGCAGCGAAGATCCTCATCCTTCTGTCGATTGAGGATGGTGTTGCAAAGGTCGAAAGCTCGGGGATTGTGGGAGGCCATAGAATCCGAAGAGGCATTGTGGATGGAGACGTGGTCCTGATGGAGAGGTTGTTTCTGCGGGTTGGGACCCTTAGGAGGTTGTTGATTCTGAAGAGAAGACAGGTCCTGTTGGAGAGGGTCCTCTGCTTGAGAAGGAAGTTGCCCCTGCTGCTAAGCGGGTTGGATGGGGACTTCCTGTTGCTGATCGGGGTTGGGTTCCGCAGTTGGACCCTCTAGATCATACTTTCCTAGGAGGCATGGCTGGAGAAGAACTGACCAACGGGAAGAGGGGAGGCTGCTACTCGTTTGTTTCCCACAGACGGCGCCAATCTGTTGCCGCTAAATCTGGTGTGGGGGCAAACAGATGGTATTTGTGGATTCTTGGAAAACTTTGAATAGCGAACCTATTACCTGTTCCGCCGGAGTTTGACCGTTGACTCCCGCCGTTCACCTGCAAAAAGTGCGAGACACCGGGGTTGATCCCGGCGACGCACCCTCCGACGCTCAAGTCAGTAATCAGAAGTGATTATGAAAGAGCGTAAAACTGGCAAAAGATTGATTACCTCTGTAATACCCTGATTTTTCAATTAATGAAAAATTATTAATTTTGCACGTAGTGTGCACGTGCAATATTTTGGTTGAATTAAATCTTATAATTATTTTTATTGTGATGTGTATAAATATTTAAATATGTGTTTCAAATTATTTTACACAAAAGCCTTTTTCTTTAAATAAATAGAAAGCCTTATTTTAAAGGCCTTTTTCTTAAAAGCCCAAAATGTAATTTATTTATTTTATTTTAAATAACTATTTTGGCCCAAAACTAAAGCCCATGGATTAATCTATTTTTTTTATTTAACTTGTCATGTAGAAGACTATTTAAATACTATTTTATTTTTGTACAAAATTTAATGTACAACTTTTTGGATCAAGTAGCATGCACGTGTATTGCACGTACACGTGCAACATGCACAAAAGTGCTTGGCCGGTTGCATTCTTGGAGGGAAAACTCAAAATTTGAGTGGTAGTCATGGCATGGTGGTTATTTGGGTGTGGGTAGTTTTTATAACTCCTACTTTCATCTTGGCCTTCCATCCTACAACCAACTAGTTAATCCTAGCCCTCCATTCTATTTGATTTCTAGTATAAATACCCCCTCCCATGGCTAGTATTCTTATGCAATTATATCTTTCCAAACCTATAGTCTAATAGCATTATTTAGTAGTAAGTTGTGAGTTAAAAAGATTGAGAAAATTGTGTGGGATTGTGTTGCATTCAAACAAGGAGAAGAAGGTCGGCATCATTCCAAGGAGAGGAGCTCGGTTTTTTTGGTGGCTTGGAGCTTGTGCGCGCATCATCCAGGAGGAGGTGCATCTCGTCGCAAAGGACTTTTTGTTGCTAATTTTGTTTGTTCTCTCCATACAAGTTGGGAAACTTTTCCTATTTCTAATATAGGGATCCATGCTAGATTTAATTATCACAATGATGCATGAAAAATATTAATAAGAATACACCTTAATTGGAAAGTTAGTCTATGAATTGATTGGAATGTTATGATTAACTTGTATGTGGTTTTATTATTAATTTGAGTTGTGGGTTAATTCTCCTTATTTCTAGTTAGGAATATGCTAGTATTATATTGAACCATGAAGCATGAAAATGATTAATAAGAATGCACATAGAATTTGGGAAATGATCCCTAATTGATTGAATTGTTGACATGGAAATAGTATGTAATTCTATCGTTAAAATTATAAGTTACATGTGTAATTGATTATGATTATAGATTGATGGAAGAAAATACATTTATCACCATCACAAATTATATGAAAAAGTTAGTGCTTTGTTAATGCTATTTTATGTGTTGAAGAGATCTTTTGAGTTATTGTGGGAATGGATAAACTCAAAAAAATAGATTGGTATGTTGAATAAAATATTAATAACAGAAAATTAATGTAAGAAAATTGTGGATAAAAATATTAGAAGGCCAATTGTTAAGCAATGTCAAAAATGAGAAATATAGTAGTTGTAATGTAAAATTCATTGAATTGTGTGAAAAATATATTTTTATTGGTACAAAAATTATTTTATGCATACTGGTATGAAAATCATGTGAGGGGAAGACAATCTGGAATTTTTCAGTAACTTCTATAAAAGCAATATGAAACAAAGATTAATAGAACATCGAGACGTTTTTACAACAGTGGCAAATGATTCAAAAAGGATTTTAAATTGTACTGTGACAACCTGAGCATGTAGCTCAAGTGGTCACTGTGTGCCGCTGTGTTCTCGGGGGTGATTGGTTCGAATCCCGTGTGCAACATTATTTTAGTTTGTTTTTTAAAAACAATTAAACAGTAGGCCGAGAGCATTTAATGCTCTCAGCCGTAATTATACCGCTGGCACAGTTCGGCCTAGTGGCGGGTGCTGTTGGCTGTGTTCTCCGTGTGCCTGGGTTCGAATCTTGCTATCGGCAAGAGTGAAAAATTAATTTTTTTTGGGTTTTTAAGTGTCCAAAAATTATGAAAAAAATATGGTTATTCTCCTAAAAATGTAAGGGACTTTATAAAAATGATTTGGGGATTATTTGAATGAAATAAACTATGATTTGGAGATAAAATACATAAATAGAAGTATGGTTCTATATGTTTATTGATGTGAAATTATAACTTAAAAGAATAAGTGAAATGAAGGATTAGAAGTTGATTTGGCAAAAAGAAACTTTGTTGTGTGACATAATGCAATTTATTCTCATTTGAGAATAATGTGGAACAATATGGAGTATGTATATTTGTTAGTAATGTGAAATTTGACATGATATGATAATTGATAAAGTGCATGAAATTCATGTACAGTTATGGACTTGTGAACGAATTAGAAGTCATGAATTGAAAAGAGAATATACATGTGAGTATGAGAACTCAACATGTGGTATTTATGAGTTGGAAATTGTGAAATGAAAATTGAAATAAAAGAGTAGCTAAGTCTCCCCGGCATTTGGAAATGAAATGAAATGAAATTAGACCAAGGTTGGTCATGTTGAAATGAATGAATAAGTCCGGTTTAGTGGAGAGGCTAACTCTAGAGATTTAATTTTTGTTCATGATTTTTGATAAAACTAAGGATTAGTATATAGTGGAGACGTGATGAAAGTAGAAAAAAAACATGAGTATGGGGGCCATCGGATTAGCGGTGTGAGAGTGATCCACAGGCTGTCTGCTTGATGCGTCAAGACATGGCGTGGGCACTACTCCAGAATTATCGTCCCGGTGGCGACGCTCGTGGGATGTTCGAATGGCTATGGGTGGTGCCATTGTTCCATGGCGGAGGCTGAATTGTCCATAGGATGCCTGCTCGATGCGTCGTGTCAGTGCGTGGGATTCTCCTCCAGGCTGCCTGGACATGGGCTCGTAGATCATAGGACATCTAAGACACTACCGTAGTTACAGTAGTAGATTAAGTCATATCGAGGGATTGAACCCTACAAAGATGAAGAACGAATAAGGGCTTGCCCTCGGACCTATGTAGTATGGGATGCATAGAATCCGAACAAGTGCGCATTAGTGTCATGTAACATAAATAATTATATTAAGGACTAAGTGCACAATCACAACACGACATCAATAGGGTAGTCCCTTTAGTTGTAATGTGACAAGTTTGTGTTTGCTAAATATGGAAAATTGAGTTATACTATTTCCGGCATAGAGAGGATGGCCGTGTATAATGTTCGTCGGTTGAATAAACTGACGTACCCACAGTCTTATATGCAGGTAAATGGCTTATTAAAGGTTAAAGAGGAATGGATGCTTAAAGTTTATACCATGTTGATGTACATTTATTTAATTGTTATAAATTTTACTTCCGCTGTGCAAATGTAAAGTGTAATATTGATGTAAACTCTGATGTAAAGTGAAAAATTTAAATTTTCCTGTAAAATTGTACTAAAGAAAGCGAAAAGATCCTATAGAACATCTCGAATTCAGTGTATTTGGGATTCGGGGCGTTACAACCTCTTAATGGAGATAGATGGGGGGTATTTATAGGTGCTGCTGGGGTCAGATTAGGAATGTAATCCCTGTGGTTAGATAAGGAATGTAATCCCTAATCCCCAGTGAAAGGATAGATATGAATCAGGGCCGTTGATTAGGATTTAATCAGAAACCTTAATTCTATCCTTTCTGGACCGGGTTTGCTGCGGGTTGAAACCCGCACCCAGTTGAGGTGGATCCGTTCGCGGGTTAGTGGATCTTCGAGGAGGAGAACCAGTACCCGCTTCAGACCCATTGGTAGGTGAAATTACCGTTTTATCCCTGAGCTTCAAGATTCATGCCCGATTTGGACGGTTCTGATTTAACCCCATTTTTAGCCATATCACTCTCAAAACAAGGGATCGGGGGAAGCCTCTTCAGATCAGTCGCATCTTTCGTGGCTTTTTTTTGTCGAGCTCGGCGTCTTTCGCTTTCCGCTTCCCTTTGGCCGTAGCTTCCTTGATGCCCTCGGTGTGTAGTGCTTCCTTGGCCCGAATGTACTTCTCAACCCTGTTGAGCAGGTCGGGGAAGTCAACGGGCAGTTTCTTTGCCAAGGACACCTTGAGCTGGCCGTGGCGAACATTGTGCCGAAAAGCTGCGGAAGCCACGCCCGCTTCGAGAGAGGAGACCAACCTTGCCTCGGCCGTGAATCTGCGAACGAACTTGCGGAGGGGTTCCCCTTCTTTCTGCTTAAGGTTCAGAAGTGACGCGCTCGTCTTCTCAACTTTTTGGCTGGTTACGAAGTGGGTTAGGAAGCTCGCTTCTAGCTGGTCAAAGGAGAAGACTGAGCCGGGGGTGAGTTTTGAAAACCATTCCCGGGCAGGACCATGTAGGGTGGCAGGGAAGGCGCGACATAGGACAAGATCTGAGGCACTGTGAATCAGCATAAGGGTTTTGAACCCTTCCATGTGATCAGCGGGATCACCCTCGCTGTTGTATGTTTCAAATTGTGAAGGCCTGAAATTTCTGGGGATCTCGGCTTCTAAGATCTGGGTGGAGAATGGAGGTCGGTTCGGCCTATAAACATGGCCTGGCATCAGCCCGCCTCGCCGAGATGGGCGAGGCGGTTCTCCATCTCTGGAGGCATCGAAGGACGACATCTTCTTGTTCTAGTGGGCGGGTCGATCCGTGGGATTTGCCACCCCTGACTTCTGACTGAGGGTAGGAGTTGTTGCGCGCCTTTGTCCTAGGACTGCCTCGGATTGCCGAAAGGACCTCATCCCTGAAATTTTGAAACTCGGCCCTTGCGACGGGAGCTGGATCTACAGGGCCACGCGAGGGTGGAGGTCCTCGGGGTGAGCGACTATGTCCTGGTTCCCGTTCTAGGGTAGGCTGCCTGCCATGGTTCGGGACCGAGTTGGAAGCGGCCCCTCCCCTTGTTCGGCTAGCCTTTCGGTTCTGGATGACGCACCGCAGATCAGTTACAATAGAGTGTTAAGCGCCTGGTCTGAGTCCGGCGGTGCCATTGGCTCGTTGTTGGTTAGAGCCCTGGGCGTCCATGTGGCTTTGAAGGGGAGGAGGGTCTGAACGACATCCAGAAGTGACGGCCCTTCTGATTTTGGGAGCCATCAGAGAGCCTAGGTCCGAGGTGGTATCCTCGGACAGGGTCGGAACTATGTAGGTGTCGCGCGTTTCCCACAGATGGTGCCAACCTGATGCTGCTTGTTTTCTTTGGGTGTGAGGGCAACAGGTATGAGTTCTTGTAATTTGTGAAGCGGAGGGCACGACAGTGACGTAGGTTTGATCCCCGGCTGTAGGACCGGCTCGGGAGTAGCAGGAGATGGGTTGAGGTTCGTAACTCGGCTCGGATGTTGGGAGCTCGGCTCGGATCTTCGGACCTGCACAATGCCTAGAGACCCCCAGGAGAGTTCCCGGAAATAGGCCATCCGACGGTCTAGTCAGTCACTAAGAAAGCAATAGTAGCTAGGGTTCAAGTGGAGAAAGATTGATTACCTTTGAAAGTGAGGAGGGGATCTGGTATTTATGGACATGGGTAAACGGGTTTGGGATCCTAACGGGCCGGGTCGGACCCGTTTGCTTGTGGGTCTGAGTTGGCAGAAGCCCGTTGGACTTGTTGACCTGATGATCACAGGAGAGTGGAATCTGAGAAGATCTGATGATTGGGGCACGTAATTTATACCATATCAGATATTGAGATTGTGTATATTTTTGAAAGAGTAGTATACATCTTTTTGATTATGGGCAATGCTTTAGCCACTACCAATTTCACTACTATTTTTTTCACTACCTTAGGTGGAATACTCCTATTGGAGAGTTCCCCCACCTACTTTATCTTTCCTTACCTATTGTAGTGTGCCACCTAAGATAGTGAAGAAAAATATAGTAAAATTGGTAGTGGATGTAGCATTACTCTTTGATTATAGGCTAAAATTGAAAAAAAAAACCCCTAAACTATCCCATATATGCAGAAAACCTCACCCACCTTTTTTTTATGCAGAAAACCACACTCAACTATTGTGCGAAAAACCACATCATGACTCCGTTAGGGTTCCGTTATACGGGTGGTTTTTCGCACCCATAGTTGAGTGCGGTTTTCTGCATTAAAAAAAAGGTGAGTGAGGTTTTCTGCAATATAAGATAGTTTAAGGGGTTTTTTCAATTTTAGCCTAACGGAACCCTAACGGAGTCATGATGTGGTTTTTCGTATATAGTTGAGTGTGGTTTTCTGCATAAAAAAAAGCTGAGTGAAGTTTTCTGCATATATAATATAGTTTAAGGGAATTTTTTCAATTTTAGCTTTGATTATACATCCTTTTGATTATTGGATTTGGATACTCAAGGATACACATCTAAATCTATTTAGAAAAAAAAAAACTTTTAGGACTATCTTTCATTAAGTACGCTAATGTAACTATTAATGATCATTTCTGAAATTTGGTCCATATAATATAGTATCCTGTAAAGGTGACATATTCTACTGTTTAATCTTGGCCCTGGGCACCAGTATCAATATCATCCATTCATCATCGATCATCATTATCTTCTGAAGGCTTTACCAACCAACTCTTGCTTTTGATTACTCCTAGTGTTGAAGGCTCAAAGCTCAGTAAAGATAGGTAAGAACATGAGCAAATAATTAGCACCATCAGCAGTAAAAAGAACATCTACTGCTTCTGTGCATTTGAAAGAGAGAAAGGGCTTTTCTAGCGTTAATATCATAAAGAGTACTCCATTCAAGAACTAGTAATGATGAAGTAATGGAATTTGTACTATCTACCAACTGCCAATTAGCTTTATCCTAGTCAGCATCACCATCTGATGGGGACCACTTTCTACTCCTCATTAACCCTTTCCATGACAATTACCAGGTACTTAACTGAAACTCGACAATGCATTTTTTTTAAAAAAATTACAGATGACAGTTGAAAGTAACAAAATTCATTAACTGATATATGGATTGTACGTAGCATTGGTATAAATACCCGAAATCAGATCCGATCCGGACCCGATCCGGATCTGGCATTAGACCAGAACCGACCCGACCTATTCGAATCTGGGTCCAGATCCTAAAATAGAACCCGTTATACTTTCGGGTCCGGGTCCGGATTCGCTCAAAAAAGATCCGATCCGGACCCGGACCCGTTAAAAAAAAACAAAAAAATCAACATAAAAATAAATATTCTATCCTCATCCCTCCCCTCCACCATCTCCAATTCTAAATCTTCCTCTTCCAAACTCAAAATTCATGTCTTTTTCTTCTCTCTATTATAAATCATTCACTCGCCGCCTCCGCTTGCCGCTTACTCTTCCACTCCTACCCGAACGGGTAGGAATATTTAATAGGACCCAGATCCAGACCCGGTCCTCACTAGTCCAGGTCCGGGTCCAATTTTTGAATCCTTCGGGGACCGGATCGAGCCCAGGTAGTGAAGGACCCGACCCGATCCGATACCAATGCTAATTGTATGTGAATTCTATAACTCATTGGACCCACATATTAATGATGTTTGAAGGTACTGTCCGTTGCTAGTTGCTTGGTTTAAAAGCTATCAAATACTTTGATGGCTGGAGTCTTTTGACTCTATCCGTATCATCAAAAAAAAAAGCTATCAAATACTTTCTTCTAAATGGGATAGAGAACTTTATTGTAAAATTTGTAGTCTTAAAGATCAGAATCTGCTGGAACTTCTTCTAAAAATATAAAATTGGAATTCTTATATGACATTCACCACCAACCTAACTCAAACTAGACAATTCATTTGATGTCTTGCATATTATAGCTAAGCAGTAAGTATATTGAGTAACCGATTTGTGGATCTAATGTCAATTCCATAACTCATAGGACCCCATATATCAATGATGTTTGTGGGTATTATGTATTGCTAGCTGTTTGGCAAAAGCTATTGGATTTTTTTTTTCTAAATTAGATAGAGAAATTCATTCTAAAATTTATTGTCCAAACTTTCTTGTAAAAAGGTAAAATCGGTATTCTTACATGACCTTTACAATAAACCTAGCTCAATGTAGACAATTCATTTGATACCTTGGTGATTATTGTTGGTAGTTAGTATATTGGTATCTTCAGTAAATGATATGTAGATCTCATGTAAAGTCCATAACTTATAGGACCCACATAACAATGATGTTTGCATGTATTGTCGGTTGCTAGCTGCTTGGTTAATTCAAGCTATATGATACATTTTTGTAAGTGGAATAGAGAACTTTATTTTAAAATTTGAAGCCTTAAAGATCAAAATCCTCCCGAGTTTCTTGTAAAAAGGTAAAAACGAACAAAATAAAGATATTTGTTTCATACCAAGGAAAACAAATACCGGTTTGAGCTACCCTTCATGAGTTGAATTGCACATGAACAGGAGAGAAGTTGCAATATGTTTTCCTTTTTCCACTCCCGTTGTCATTTTTAAGATTTTCCAAGTTATGAAGTCCCTTTCACTGTACTTCTCTGCATTGTCCTTAATCCACAAAATCCTTAGTCATTCTGGGCATCCAGTTTCTGAAATACATGCACCTGGTTATTACTTTCAAGTAAGGCTGTAAACCAACCAAGCTACTTGCGAGCTACTCAGCTCGAGCTCGGTCAAAATTTGGTCAAAGCTCGGCTCGTGTCGAGCTCGAGCTTGAAAGCGAGCTCGATAATTTAAACAAGCCCAGCCCAAGCATAAAGATACGTGGGTTGTTAGGCATAAGCTCGGAAGTACTCGGCTCGAACTCGGTTAATGTTCGGCTCGTATCGAGCTCGAGCCAAGCTTGAAAGTGAGCTCGATAGCGTAAACGAGCCGAGCTCGAGCAGAAGATACTCGGCTCGTTTGCAGCCCTACTTTGAAGTATTTAATTTCACCCGAGGTATTTGAGAAATTTTCTTTCTAATTCAAATGATGAAGCTGGTCAAAAAAATCACCACCCGAGGTATTTGAGAAATTTTCTTTCTAATTCAAATGATGAAGCTGGTCAAAAAAATCACCCATTATTCTAAACGTATTGCTTTGAGCTACTGAAAATTTCCTTGAGATGTGAGACATTTTCAAAAGAAAATTTTATTTCAATTCAGATGAGATGTGACATTTTAAAAAGAAAATTTTATTTCAATTCAGATGAGTGCAAATCCATGTTTCACTGTTTTAAAAAACTATACTCCCAACCGCAATTTCAGCTACAACTAAACCATCTCACCCAATTAGACATCCCCCAAATCTAAACATCACATAGTTTGAACAAGAACATCACATACATCACATCTGCTGCTGTAGAATTGAGAACAAAACACCACAATAATGCCTAAAAAAGCCATAATAATGCCTCTGATTTGAAACCAGCATCATATACACAATGTCACAATACACAAACTAGAAGTTATAGATAGATATTATTAATTCCATAACTAAAGAACGTAGATTGATAACATCGCATACAGCAGCATATCATGCACCAAAACCAGTCATTCAACCTACACAATTCTTCGTCTAAAAACACAAGCCAACACTAGTACACCAAAATGCCAAACATACTAAACTAATGAGAATCACTGATCTGCCTCTCAGTCTCAATAAAATATGAACATAGAACTAAAACTACTACGAATTCAAAACCACCATTGTCACATAAGGTTGCAAGAGTTTGGATTCTCATCACTGAAGTAGTCATAAGTCCCCTGCGATCCATACTGTGATGGCTGTGGCTGCTCCGTTGTTCTGTAATAGTTCTCGTGCGGGTAATACTGCGGTGGTGGATAGCCGGGATAGGTGTTGTAGCTCTGCGTTGGTGCTGTGGCCATCGGTGCGTAGTATGAATAGCTCGCTGTTGGATGAACCATGTTGTAGCTAGTTGCATATGCTGGTTGCTGATACACAGGAAATTGGTGCATTGGTCCTCCGTGCTGTATAGGCTCCATACCACCAGACTTCATGGGTAACTCTTCTTTTCCTTTGTCTTCAACAGCTGCTTCTGGCTCTGCTTTCTTTCCCTTCATCTTGCCCTTTTTGGTATCAGTACCGGTACCGGCATCAGAAGTTGTTGGTTTAGAGCTTGATGCCTCTTTGCTGTTACTCTCACAAGTTTCTGCAGGAGGGGCTTTCACAGCAGTTTCCGCCGGTTTGTCATCACTTTCTTTCTTCTTTTCGGGCTTTTTCTCCGCGTTTTCGTTGGGTTCTTTATCTTTCTGCTGCTGCTGCTGCTTCTTCTTCTTTCCCTTTTCATTGTTGCTATTCGGACTAGCATTAGGGTTGGGGTTGGGGTTGGGGTTAGGGTTAGGATTGCTGGGTTTCTTCTCAATTGGCATTGGCCACAGCTCTGCATGTTTCCCTGACTTTTGCAGCCTCCTGATCAGGGTTTCGGCATCCACATCACCAGTAACCGTCACCTTATTCAGTTTGGAGTCGATTTCGGTGTTGAAAACCCCTAAATCAAGAATTCAACCACAAGATTCAGTTTTGAGAACAACCCATTTAGAATTTCATTTGCACAACCACAAAGAAAACAGGAAAAACAAAAAAAAAAAAGATGCTAACTTGATTGAGGTAGGAGTTTTCGAGACAAACTAAGATTACCTTTAATGTTCAGAAGGATTTTGTAGACTTTCTTCCTGCAACCTTCGCAATGGATGAATACCTTCAAAACCCACGTCTGAAATAACACAAAGAAAGCAAAAATTAATCATTAAATTGAAGAATTAAAGAGGAGAATAACGAAACAGATTATTGTTTGTAATATTACCTTGTATTTCAGAGGCTCAGAGTTTTCTTCCTGGGATGCCATAAGAGGAAAGTCAGATAGAAAAATGAAAGGGGTTCAAGAAAAGAAGGAATTAAAGAGCAGGGAGGGGAGAATGGAAGGAGGGGGGAAGGGGGATTTTGTAGTTGGTGTTTGGGGCCACAATTAGTGGGAAGTGACATATGGCTCCAGCAGAAGTAAGAGCATTTGTAGTCGGCTGCTAAATACCCAAAATTTAAAAAAAAATTAGAAAAAAAATCGCTGCAGTCGTCTGTCAAAAATCTAAATTTTAGATGTCGCATGAATAATAGATTGCCAAATATAAAAGACGGTTTGGCAAAAGCCAAATTATAGCTGACGAAAGATTATCTTTCGTCTGATAAATTAGACGAAAGATAATCTTTCGTCTCAAAACGTGAGACGGCGAACAAAACACCGTCGCTTCAATTCAGCGTACGACAAATTCGACAGACGAAGTATAATCTTCCGTTCGAATGATTAAATTTAAAATAAAATAAAAATTGACGGACGGTACATAATGTACCGTCCAACACATTAGCAAAAGACAAAATGCCTAGGACGGAACTTCATCCCTCGTCCTAGGCATTTGTCTCATTTTTTTTAAAATTTTTTTTTGGTCCTTTTGTGCCCCTTTTTGTTTGTTTTGTTTAAAAAAAAAAAAAATTGTCCTTTGTCCCTCAATTCAATGCGAAAATAAGAAGAAAAAAAAATCCTCTGATGAGGGATAATATATCGTCCAAGAACTTTGCTTTTTTGTTTTATAATATTTTTTCGATTGACAGACGGTAAATTATCTTCCGCCCTCAACGATTTTCGTCTGCATGCGATGAGACGAAAGATAATCTTCCGTCTCAAAATAAAAAAACATGCGACGAAACAAATATAGCTTGAACGACTATAGCGACGTTCCTTTTTTCCTATTTCCAATTGCTATATACCTAAAATTTAGCAAGCGACGACTACAGATGCTCTGTAGTTGTTTTTTAAGATAACGCGGACTCCGGCGAGATATATTAATAACAAAAGTAAGTACAACGCACAATTTTACACACAATTTTACAAGTGGTAAAATAACAAGAGCAACAACAGCAACAGAACCACCGAAAGACCACCAAACAAATAAGAGTTTTGCTGATGCGTCAGCGAACACACAAAAACAGATGAACGACCAAACGCCCTAAACACAGAGAAGAGCTCTATGCCGAAGGAGATCGCGACAGACCAAAGCCAGACGAAAGCTGGACACCCTACAGACACCATACAGTCAGCACTACGGTCGGGCTGAGGCAGGCACCCAACATCGACCGGGAATGCTCCAAACAGCAGAAGACTTCGAAGCTCACCAATAGAGCTGATGACCAGCGAAAACAGGGCAAAGCAAATGGAGAGGCCGAAACCAAACCACCGAAAACAACCCGAGATAGGAGCTGGGCCAACCCATACCACCGCAACAAATATCGATCGAAGACACCACCCCCGTGAACGATAAATCCACGCCAAAGGCAGCACAAAAGGAGAGCGCTGCACCGCACTAAGTAAGGCAGGCAATCCCATGCCATAGCAAAAGGAGTAAAATCAGAATAAAGCAAGAACAAAAAATAAAACAACCAAAACCATCAGGCCGAAATTATAAACATTCACGCCACAGAAAAGAAATACCAAAGATGAACTGGACTCCCAAATGTCCATCCTCATAATCCAACTGAAGGAAAAAGAAGAACTGAGAATCCGTTGGGTTACAGAGGATGTCGTAGTCCGCATCAAAGAGACAGCCACAGAGTAAGCGAAAGAACAAAACAGGTAAAAGAACCTATACACCAAACAGTAAGACGTATAAGCACAGCCACCAAAAAATCAGAGACTAGGCATAAGAAAGGCACAAAAGGTGCCCAGTCTCAAACCAAACCAACCCACAACTGAACACCACAAGGCCACAACCAAAACAGACCCACAACTGAACACCACAAGCCCACAGCTGAACACAGCAAGCTACGGCACAAAAGAACAGGGCAGTACTCTCCCCAGGAACAACCTAAAAAACAAAAGGACGATTGATAACCGCCACAGACATTCTGTAACGCCCCGAATCCCAAATACACTGAATTCGAGATGTTCTACAGGATCTTTTCGCTTCCTTTAGTACAATTTTATAAGGAAATTAAAACTTTTCACTTTACATCAGAGTTTACATGAATACATTACACTTTACATTGTACAGCGGAAGTAAACTTTACAACAATGAAACAAATGTACAACAATATTGAATAATCTTTAAGCATCTGTTCTTCTTTAATCTTTATCATACCATTTACCTGCATATAAGACTGTGGGTACGTCAGTTTATTCAACTGACGATCATTATACACGGCCATCTTCTCTATGCCGGAAATAGTATAACTTATTTTCCATATTTAGCAAACACAAACTTGTCACATATTAAAACTAAAGGGACTACCCTATTGATGTCGTGTTGTGATTGTGCACTTAGTCCTTAATGCAATTATTTATATTAGATGACACTAATGCGCACTTGTTCGGATTCTATGCATCCCATACTACATAGGTCCGAGGGCAAGCCTCTTAATCGTTCTTCATCTTTGTAGGGTTCAATCCCTCGCCATGACTTAATCTACTACTGTAACTACGGTGAGTATCCTAGATGATCTATGAGTACAAGCTCGTGTACAGAAAATTCTGCAGGAGAATCCCACGCCATGTCTTGACTCATCAAGCATGCATTCTGTGGCAATTCAGCCTCACTTCATGGCACACGATCCTCTTGCAGTCACCAAACATCCCACAAGCGTGGCTAAAGTCCGATCATTACTGAGTTGTGCCAACACCATGTCTTGACTCATCAAGCATGCATTCTGTAGCTCACACACCCGCACCGTAACTCTAGTTCTCATACTCGTATTTTTCTCTCACTTTCATCACGTCTTCACTATGCACTAATCCTTAGTTTTTATTAGAATCATGAACAAAATCAAAGCTCTAGAGTTAGCCTCTCCACTAAACCGGACTTATTCATTCATTCAAACATGACCAACCTTGGTCTTTTATTTCAATATTTCATTTCATTTCTTTCCAAATGCCGGGGGAGACTTAGCTACTCTTTTATTTCAATTTCAAATTCACAATTTCCAATTTGAGCATTTCCAACTCATAAATTCATTTCCATAATCATAGTAGATTTTCCTTTTCATGTTCATAGCTTTTACATTCATATAACTTTCACAAATTCTAATAAATGATTCACTTCATATAAATTCATGCAAAGACAAATTGAGTTTACTTCTTCTAAACTGTCATAAGCAATATTCAGCATAAGATTCACAATCTTTATCATAACACACATCATAGAATTTCTGATATGCCAAAAGGTAATCTGGACAGTCGACTTAGAGCATACTCAGTCGACTTGTTCAGCCAAAGAAGGTTCTTCAATAATCGCTCGGAAGAGTCGACTGCTGCACATGGCCAGTCGACTATTTCGCAGCATTCGGAATCTGAATATCATTTATGGGGAAGTCGACTGTCGTTCATATCAGTCGGCTGTTCATATGATCGGTCGACTGTACAGGCAATTTCCAGTTCTCTAAATATCTTTAGTTCTTTTTCATTCATTCATATTTTCCTCATTACGTATAGCACAGAGCATTTCAACATAACGTTTATCCTATCAATCCACTAATACATTCTTTTCCGACATTATAATTTCATTAATCTCTATACCAATTTTCTACTCTTATTTATTCCACGAACATAACAATTGTATCGTCATTTATTCGTTACAACGTCATAACAAAATTTTCAATTTAGCACATAAAGCGACATAGTCAATATACTGATCTTGCACATAATTTTTCATGCTACTAACAAAGGTTTCTTCACACAATTTATAGCCATATTCGTATTGCACACACATATAATTTGCCTATCAGCAAATCAATCAATTATAGATCGTTTTTTCCAATTAAATGTGCATTCTTATTAATCACTTTCATGCATCATTTTTCTAATTAAATCTAGCATACATTCCTATTTAGAAATAGGGAAAATTTACCCACCTTGTATGGAGAGAAAAATTACAACTAGCAAATCCCTAGACGAAGTCCTTGCGACGAATGGCTCCTCCTTGAACACGTGCACACAAGCCTCCCAAGCACACCTAACCGAGCTCCCTCTTGATGAATGCCGGCCTCCCCTCTTCTAGTTGCAAGCAAAGATCCCACACACTCTCAATCTTTTAACTCACAAAATCACTACTAGATAATATAATTGAACTATAGGTTTGGAAGAGAATAATTTTACACAAGAATAACTAGCCAGGGGGGGGGGGGTATTTATACTAAAAATCAAAGTGAATGGAGGGCTAGGATCAATTAGTTGGTTGTAAGATGGAGGGCTAGGATGAAAGTAGGAGTTACATTAACTACCCACAACCAAGTAACCACCACACCATGATCACCACCCAAATTTTGGTTTCCCTCCAAAAGAATCACAACTGACCATGGGAAGTGCAATTTGCACGTGTACATGTAGTGCACGTGCATGCAACTAGGCCCAAAAATTGTGCATTAAATTTTTGTATAAAAATAAAATAGTCTTTAAATTGTATTCTACATGACAAGTTGTATAAAAAAATAGTCCATGGGCTTTAGTTTATGGGCCAAAATGATTATTATAAAAATAATAAATTAAATTAACTTTGGGCTTTTAAAAGAAAAGGCTTTTGAAAGAAGGTTTTATAGAAAAATAATTAAAGGCACATATTTAAATATCTATACTCATCATGATAAAAATAATTATAAGATTTAATTCAACCAAAAATATTGCACGTGCACACTACGTGCAAAAATAAATAATTTTTCATTAAATGAAAAATCAGGGCATTACACATTCAGCCCTGAAAAGAGAAGCAAAATACCAGCCAATTAGAGTAAAAGCAATTGAGATAAAGAAACGGTAGAAGTAGAAGAGCGTAAAAAAATGCAGCCTCATCTAGGCGATGAAGAATGTAATTGTGCACTTTGTGAATAGGGAGACATGAGGTCCAATGCTTTGCAAAAAAAATAAAGTCATCAATAATAGAGTTAATAGGTTTAGAAGCGTGATTAAAAATGCGTTCATTCCTTTCTTTCCAGATGACCCAGATAATGGCCATCGTAGAAAGAAACCAAGAGTTATGATACTTCTTGCAGACTGATTGAGTATTCTAGATTTCTAAAATGGAAGAGGGGAGAGTGGGGACCTGCCAAGCCAAAAGATTAATTTGCCATAATTGCCTAGTAAAATCGCAGTGCAAGAAGAGATGATCGATATTTTCAAAATTATGAAGACAGAAGGAACAAGACTGGCCTATTGCTAGGTTCCTCTTATTAAGAATCTCAACAGTAAGGAGTCTGTTGCTAATAGCAAGCCAGGTCAGGATCTTAGCCTTCAAAGGCGCACAACCGCTCCAAATACGCTTAGCAAAGGGGGAGTTAATACTTCCATGGTTGATGAAATTATAAAAGGATTTAACCGAGAACGAACCAGAGCTGGTCCAATGCCAAATGAAGTCTTCTTTGGGATGCCAAGCGTAACTATTTAAGAGAGAAATAAGTTGAAGGTAATCTGGCACAAGAGAGGGTGGTAGGATGGATGAAAACAGGATAATCCAGTTACTGATAACATTGTAAGTGAAAAAGTAATCTGACACAGAGGCATCCAGTTCAAGAGCAATAAGATAGAGAGCCGGATAAGCCAATGCCAGTTTCTAGTTGCCTATCCAAAGGTCATTCCAAAACTTTGTCATAAACCCGTCAGCACAGACATGAAGAATACCGCAGCGAAAGGGTTCAATCACCTTCCAAACACTTTTCCAGAACGAGGAGGCTCTAGACGAGAGAGATTGGTGTAATTCCCAAACCCTCTGTCGGCGGAAGCATTTATACGTGATCAGGCAAGCCCAAGATAATTGAGGATCCTTAAGAATTCTCCATATCCATTTCGCCATTAAGGCGAGATTTTTTCTTCTAAGATTAAGGATACCTAACCCTCCAGCTGCCTTAGAGGTGCAGACCTTCTGCCAGTTACAGAGATGGGAACCAGCTTTATAAATGTAGGAACCTGGCCAGAAGAAATTCCTTCTAATCTGATCAATCCTGTTAATAACCTAAGAGGGTACATAGAAGAAAGACATCATGTATAGCGGAATAGAAGAAAGAACCGCATTGACTAGTATCATTCTACCCCCTCAAGAGAGGATCCTACCAGGCCAGACATTAAGTCTGGACTCAACTTTATCAATCATCGGAAACCAGTCCGATTTATGCAATTTCCCCCATCTCAAGGGGATTCCCAGATACTTAATAGGGAACGTAGCGGCATTACAGTTGAAGAATTAGGCAATCTCTAACTGGCGGTTATTAGAACTGCCAAGCCAAAGGACAGAAGATTTGTGAAAATTAATCGACATACCAGAAACATTTTCAAAGATATATAGAAGGAGTTTAAGGTTTCGAAGGGTACACCCGTTGGGTTTGGTAAAAATAATAGTGTCATCAGCGTATTGAAGGTTGAGGACCCCACGGAAACTGTGGGATCCACCAAGGCCTTCGATGACATTAGCATCCCAAGCATTTTTAAGCAGTTTGCTAAAAACATCAGTGACGAGAGTGAAAAGGAGGTAAGAAATGGAATCTCCTTGGCGGAGCCCACGCTTACACTTGAATTTGTGACCCTCCGAACCGTTAATAAGAATAGACGAAGTGCCAGCGAAGAGGCTGGACTTAATCTAGGCAATCATTTTGGGCCGAAACTTTGATGAAGAAGTATATCGAACAGAAAGTCCCAGCTCACTTTATCATAAGTCTTTTCAAAATCTAATTTTAACAGAATACCCTCCGAGTTCGACTTATGGCAGTCAGAAATAATTTCTTGGGTCGAAGCCACACTATCAAGAATAAAACGATCTTTAATAAAACCCGACTGGGCGGGATCAATAAGAGGGAAAATGACTTGGCTAAGGCGGTTAGGTAACACTTTCATAATGATCTTGAAAGAGGTATTATGGAGGCTAATAGGTCGGAAATTTACAACCGTGTTAGCACCAATAATTTTGGGGATAAGGACAATGTGAGCATAATTGATACGATCAAAAGAGAATGAGCCTTATGAAGATCAGTGAACATATCAAAGAGATCTTCTTTGAGAAAATCCCAAAATTTTTGGAAGAAGAAGGATGGAAAACTGTCTGGTCCAGGAGCGGAATCGTTTTTTAAAGAGAAAACGGCCGTTTTAATCTCTTCCATAGAAAATGGGGCCTCTAAGCTAGATAGGTCATGATCTTCCTGACCATAAAGCCGAGTCCAATCAAGATGAATAAAACGGGGTTGAGAAGAGCCAAGAAGGTTTTTATAGAAGTGAAGAAAGGTTGCATGAATGTCGGAGTTGGAATTAAGCTCAGTGCCATCATTAATAATGGAGGATATGTGATTCCATCATTGGCGATGCGACGCAAAGTTGTGAAAGAAGGCGGTGTTACCATCACCCTCCTTAAGTCAGCGGACCTTGGCCCACTGCGCCCATTTGATATGATCATCGTGAAGGATGGAGGCGAAATCCCTCTTACACGAAGACCTTTCGTTACGGAGGGAGTCAGATATCGGACCAAGCTCTTCAAGCTTGTCGATGGATTCAATAGTAGAGAGGAAGACTTGCTTTAGAGAGTTAGCGGAGGCATATCTAGCATTGCACCAAATCTTGCATCCATATTTAATCGCATGGAACTTAATCAAAATACGCCCAAGACTGTGGGACCCCGTGATAGAGGAAAGGCATTCAGAGATGAGATTGACAAACACTTGATCTTGTAACCAGAATTTGAACGGTTTAGAGAAGTTATAGTTAGAGTGAAGAGTGATTGGAACATGGCCTGAAGAAGGGTTAGGCAAAGCACAAGCGAAGGAATGGTGGAAAAAGGAGATCCACTCATTGGAAACGAGAAAACAATCAAGCTTGGCCATCGTCGGTGCTAGACACATGTTAGACCAAGTGAAAGATATGCCACTAAGAGGAATATCAGAAAGATTAAGTGAACGAATGCATTCGTTAAAGCGATGGGAATCTAGGCTATGAGTGACGGCTCCCGATCTTTCGTGGGAAAATCTAGTAACATTAAAATCACCAAAAAACAGTCAGAATCCATGGATTTGGTTATGGAAGGAGTTAAACTCATTCTAGAGCAAGTTGCATCGGTCGGGGGAAGAGGGATCGTAAACTGAGACAACCGTGAGACCATAGTTGAATTCGTGCCAGTGGAGGGAAACAATAAGAAAAAAAGTTAGACGGTGAACCAAAATCAACGAGAAACGAGCTTCCTTGAACCCAAACAGGATACCACCATGCGTATCAATAGCGTTAGGGAGATCCAACTAGTAATAAAGGACCCACAGGATAGCAGGGGAAGGCAAATCCAGTTTTGATTCTTGAATGGAAATCATGTCACAATGAGAAGAGGATAAAAGTTGAAAAAGAGATTGTTGTTTAGACGAACAGTGAATGCCCCTAATATTCAAAGATAAACTAATCATTAAAACGGTTGGACTCAGAAGCTCTTGAAATTTTACGGCTGCGGATCGACTCAAATTCGATGGAATGACTAGCATCAACTAGAAATCCCATGCTAGAAGCAAGATCGAGTATGTCAGAGTTCGAAAAAGAGTCAAAGTGAACTTGATAAATAGATCCCAAGGAAGAGAGATTGGAGTCATGTAAGACTGAGGGGGGGGGGGGGGAATTTCCAAGTTACGGATTTGAGCAGCAAGGAAAGCCTTCGACTCAGACGATAAATGAGAATTATTTTTTGCCTGAATACGAGCACTGGATCGAATGATAAGAGGAGTAAATTTGCGCTTAGGAGAATGATTAGGACAGACAGGTTCTTTTGAGAGCATAACGGAGGCAGCCTGAATAGAATCCAGCCGAGCAACAGGGCCAAAAGAAATTGATGCTACATCAAAAAGTCGGGAGTTAGAATAATTAGTCTGAGTTGGAGACTGGTCTGCCAGGGTAGGCACAATCAGAGAATTAGTGGAGGGAGAGTAGTCCAACGATTTAAGAAGAAGAGAATGCACGGAGCTAAGAGAAGGGGGAGAAGAAAGTTTATCCTCTGAAAATTGAGGAGGAAAGAGAACTGTAGATATGGCATAAGAAGAACGAAAAGTAATGTTATCATGGAAAAACGTAGTAATATAGAAATTAAGCATAAACTTAGCGGGGAAAAGAGCTTTGAAATTAAAACTAAAAACACAGTGATAATAAGAAGATGCTACAGACAAGTAAAAGACCGAAATAACGACAAGATAATAAGCACAGGTTACCTTTAGGAGGGGAGAAGGTTTAGCCAATTCGTCTGCTTCCCCGGAGAGAAGATCATCTTGGTCAATCCAAGAATCAGACTTCGTCATACCTGGGGCAACCACTTTCTGAGGCACTGGATTAGTAGCCTGCGATGCCGAGGACGATCCTTGGACCCCTTTAATGTAATTATCCCAATCTATCGAGTAATTTGGGTTAATATCCCAAACAGGCCAGTTGGAATCGGAGAGAACTTGCTTCTCAGGGATGGAAATGGGGTGGCTCTCAATGGTAGGGATAACATTAGGGAGGATAGCCTTGGAGGCAGGAGAGGAAGGGATAGAAGATTGCTGACTAGGAGAGCGCCCACTAAAGGGAGTCAGTTTCTTCACCGCAGCGAAAGAAGAGAGGTCGGGATTTATCCAGACAAGATTCTTAGCCTTGGAAGGAGAGATTTTGGGGGTGACCGAAGGAACGTTGCCTTTCCGGTAGAATGAGAATTGTTTTTGAGAATAAGATCTATGTATGCCCTTAGGTTTGGCCGAAGAAGAACCTGAAGCAGACGAGACTCCCATAGAAAACTGAAGAGAGTGATCCTCAATAGCTACTGGGGCTAAAGTGGAGCCAGAGAGAGCGGTAGTGGGAGCTGAAGACACAGAGAGGGTGTCGTGGTAGTTAACAGTAATATGGAAGTAGGACTGACTAATATGCAAGTTAAAATCTGCCACTCTGGAATGAACGGGGGGCAAAGGAATTCCGCTTCTATAAGAAGACAACCTGAAGCCAGAAGCGAAGTCGAAGAGGTTCGAGTAAGGTCTCCCACACATTTGGCCATATCAGCAACCAAGCATTGGGAGTCACAGAATGGGGGCAGGCCCAGAAGCGTCACTTTGATGGGAGAGGGCAGGAGAGAAGAGGGGGATGATTTCTGAAGCAGCCATTTGCGAACGAGAGGTTGACGGAGCCAATGGAAAGGGAATTAATGGCCGCTAAATCTTCAAGAACTTTAATAGAGGGACAATTGATAACAACGTATCCATTAGAGCATGCATTCACTACCCACGTCCAATCAAGGATGTTGCACGTATTGTAGAGGAACGAATCTAGAGAATAATTTGAGATAGATCCTCCAGAGAAAGAAACTGCCCTGTAGCATTCAAATTTATTGATTTTGGAAATCATATCAGGGGAAGGAACATAAACGAGAGACACATAAGGCTGGGCAGTCTTTGGAGGAGAAGAAGACTGAGCAGTGCTAGGAACCGCTGCAGTCGGGGGGTTAGAAGTAGCAAGATAGGTTGGAATCGGCTGTGAAGAAGGGACCACCGTCACTAACCGTTGAGACGCTGGAGGGGTGGGAAGGAGGGGGGAGGCGGACGCTAATTTGGCTCTCCTAGAAGAGTGACATTGAACGTTCGAAATCATCTTTTGGAGAGAGGGGAGGTATAAGGCAACGATAACTTGGTCGGAGATTGGGACTCCCAACGAGAGCCCTAACAATTGCTGAAGAGAGAAGCAGCGGTTACGAGAGTGCCCAGGCTTGAGACAAAACAAACACTTCATGACGTAGGAGCGGAAGGCTTTGAAATGCCCTAGTTGGAGACACTGATGGCAACGAAGATCGTTTGTGGAAGGAGAAGAGGATGGCGGAGAATGTGAAGAGGCATAGGGAAGAAAAGAGCGGGATTTAGGGGCAGAGAACCCTAGAATGTTCTTAGCAGCGGGCCACTTATCAAGTGGGCCCAAAGGGGGGGGAATTAATTTTCTTTGTTGCATTTTTTAACAATGTCGGTCCACAACAGGCCCATATAATGGCCCAAAACCGAAAACTGAAAAAAAAGACGAGAAAAACGTAGAACAGAAACAGGTACTATAGAAAATACAAGATTGGGCTAAACTCCACAAAGCTGGAGGAAGAAGAAGAGAATGTTTCTAGATCGGTTGAATCAAAGAACAAAAAACTCTAAATTAAGCAATTGTAGGAGGTAGGATAAGAGAAAACAGACGGATTTATACAATACCCACGCAATTAACAACTAGCAATTAAAAAAACAACTAGCAACCAGCAGTGCTAGCAACCACAAAGTTCCCAAGAACGAGCAACAAGAATCAGGGAAAAAGCGCTAAAGTAACCACTGTAAAAAGGAAAGGAAAGGGAGATCCACTGACAGAAACAAGACCCAGGGAGCAGAGCAGAACAACAATAATAAAAACTTACAGCGGTGAGACTACAATAGGAACGTAGTACCACAGGGCTACCTAAGGGGGACAGTCAGGAGCGTCGCCTAAGCTACCTGGCAAAGAAGAGGACCCAAGCAAAGGGGATGATGCCTCGGGAGGAAGCATGCACACCAGGGCCAAACCCACGAAGTCACCATGAAGAAGAAGAGGATCTACGACGATGAAGCGGCAGGATCTACAGGGAGCAAAGGAGCAGCCAATAGCAGACAGGGCAGCGAAGAGGGAATCCAGGGGAGCCGCCAAACAAGAAGAAACGGAGATAGGCATGGAGAGCGGAGCGAGATCTACACAGTTCATAAAAGGGGATGGGGGAGAGGGGGATCGCTACGATCAGATCTGGTGGAGACAGCTCAACAATAATAAAAACTTCAAACACATGCATAGATAGCAAGAAATTAGCATCTGTAGTTGTTAAAGCCAAATTTTAGGAATTTGGCATATAGCAAATAGAAAAAATAGTTTCGCTCTATAGTCATTGTTAGCCAAAACTTGGCTTTTCGAAATCCAAATAGAATGGACGGTAAATTATTTTCTGTCCGACGTTAAAAAAAATCCTAAAAAAAATAATAATTAATAGGTTTGAAAGAGACATTTAAACTAAAAAAAATCAAAAAACTTTACCTACTCGATCCTAGGATGGAATATGAAGCTTCGTTTGAGGTCTTTTTGTTTTTTTTAAATGGATTTCCCGTCCAACCGTTTTTAAAAAAAAGGGGGCGGGGAATAATCCCTCGTCCGATGAGTATGCGTGAAAAAAAACCTCTCCGACGAAAAATAATATTTCGTCCGATCTCTCCGACGAAAAATCATCTTTCGTTAGCTATATTTTGGCAATTGTCATTTCGTCTGCCAAATATAGCCGACTACTGTAGCTCCGAAACCCAAATTTTGGGTATTTGGCCAACGACTACAGCACTTTTTTTTGCCAAAATTTGCAAAATTTTGGCAAAATGGCCAACGACTACACATGCTTTAATGGTGGATAATCTCTATCTTTATTAGAGCATCCACAGTCGTTTACTATTTTTCCATTTTATCCATATTATAGCTTTTTTGACTCTGCAATCGTTTGCTATTTATTCATATTTTGACAAAATTGCTACAGAACAATGATATATATGGGAGCAGATATGAGAATATGTTTATTATAGCGGACGGATCTTTAAGATCCGTCCCAAATAAAAAAAAATTTTTATATTTTATCGGACGGATCTTTAAGTTCCGTCCCAAATAAAAATAATTTTTTTTAAAGTTCCGTCCCAACTAAAAAAAAAATCTTTATTGCCCTTGGACGGATCTCAAAGATCCGTCCCAATTTTTTATTTACTTTTTTTAATTATTAAAATTATTAAAATAATCAATTTAATTATTAAAAAATTCCCTTTTTTCGCGGGACGAAACATAGAGTTCCGTTCAATCAATATATATATATTTCTTTATTATAACATTTCACCACTGCAGCAAACGTCCGATTGCTATAAGTATAATATGCATTTTGCTATAATTTAGCAATCACGGCTGTGGATGCTCTTATCTTTACTATTTTAATGGGAGAGTTGGGGTTTGTAAGAGCATTTGCAGTCGTTGGCTATATATCCAAAAAACGGATATTTTGAAAAGAAAAAAAAAACCTGTAGTCGTCGTCTAAATACCCATTTTTTGGGTATCGAATGAACAGGAGTCGGCTATATTTGGCAATGGATATGAATATTATAGAAATCGGAAGATGATATGTCGTTTTAGGAAAAACCTGTCATATATTGAGTGGACGGCAAATGATATGCCGTTTGGAAAAAAAAAAGGGCGACGGCAAATGCTATGCCGTCTGAGGAAATTTAAAAAAAAAAAAAAATTTAATGTGTCGGACAGGAGATGATCTCCCGTCCTTCAAAAAAAAAAAAAATTTTATTTTTTTCATCAGACGATAGATGTTCTGCCGTCTTTCAACTTTTTTTCTTCGAAAAAGTTTTAGATGGTATATCATGTTCCGTTTGATAAAAAAAAACCATTTTATGAGTATTCATCAGTGCAGCGCTACCCCTATTTGCTATTTCTATATTTTTCATATACCCATTTTTAAACTTAAACGACTACAAATGCTCTAACAAACAAACTCTAACTTTGTAACTATATAAACAGGTATATATATGTCCAAATTATATCCAACAAATATAAATGTGTACCGCACGTGTAGCCCAAATCAAAACATTCAAATATAAACTAGGTTTTTCTTATTCGATATATATTCATTTAAATTGATGATTTTACTTTTTAAGACGTCCATCGCACGTACATTATACTAGTTTTAATAGAATAGAAGAGTTGGACTTTATAACTAAACAAATTTTAACTTTGTAATCAAACAAATCCGTACAATACACGTTCAAACTTATCCAACAAATATAAGCATGCACCACATCTGTAGCCCATTTCAAATACAAACTATTTCTTTTCTTGTTGGATATATATTTATGATTATACTGTTTGTAAAGGTGCATTGCAATTACATTATACTCTCTCATAAAAGCCACAATGGTTTTTTGCTGTAATTAATCTAATTATTAATTACTTACTCTAGTTCTACAAAGAATGTCATTCTAGTTTTAATTATTATTATTTTTTAATTAGACTTCAAATTTTATCCTGGAGATTCTATACAATATTCACCAAATACATTATTGTTGCGGACACTTTTTCTACTTACCATTGGTAGATTATTAATTTCTAATATTTTAATAAGAGAGTTGGAGTAGTGTAACCAAATAAAAATTAGCATTGTAACCAAGTAAACACGTGCAATGCATGTGATACAGTAGGTCTTAAGTTCGATGTCAGACAACGTTAGAATTTTTATTTTAAAAATACTAGTAATTTGCACGTGTGATGCACCTTCTAATAAAAAAATTTAAAATTAAATACTAAAACGTAATCTGACCTCGAACCTGAGACCTCGTTTTACTCATTACATACTCTTTACAAATTATCCATAGTGGTACCAACTTTTATTTTATATGAGTGGCACTTTTGTAAATAATTATAATGTAAGTAAATTTAAACTTTTAGAGTATTATTGTAACTAACAACAGTTGAATAAATGAATGGTAAATATAACTCTAACTTAAAAATGAATGGCTGAATTAGATGATGGCAGTCTACAAATTACAGGTTGTCTACAAATGACAACCCCAACTCTTCCATTATAATATAATCTGCACGTGCAATGCACGTTTTAATTATAATTATATATATATATATATATAATAAATAATAAGACGTAATATGACCTCGAACCTGAGACCAATCTTTACTCATCACATACTCCTTACAAATTATTTCTAACGGCTAAAACTTTTATTTTATATGAGTTGTACTTTTGTAAATAATTATGTCGTAAATAAATTTAAACTTTGAGGATAATATGGTAACTAATAACAGTTGAGTAAATGAATGGTTAATATAACTCCCACTTAAAATTGAATGGTTGAGATTAGATGGTTGAATGCATGTCTACAAATTATAGGTTGTCTACAAATGACAACCCCAACTCTCACATTATAATATTAGAGATTAGAAATATATTTATAAAGACGTGCATCACACGTGTATTTTACTAGTAGCTTTAGTTGAAGAAAATGTTTGATTATTTTACATTAATCTATGTTGTCTCTCGATTAGTGTGAAACAACCGACAACGATATTCTTTGTGGAACGAGATGAGAGGGAGAGATGAAGTAAGCAAAGTTGGTTGTTTAATTTGATGTAGTTAGAGCATCTATAGTAGTTAAGATTCAAAATTTTCATATTTGGGTTTTAGAATTATGAATTTTGAGTTGGACTTGTAGTCATTTAAACTCAAAATTTGGTCGAACGGTAGATGATTTTTTTTTTCTTGAATCTCAGCCACTGATAAAAATAAATAAAAAATTTGAGTCCAACACATTTGTAAAGTAAAAAGAACTGTACACTTAGGAACACAGAACAATTCTTATAGAACGGTTCCATCTGAGCCCTTGATTAAAAAAATCAAACCAATCTCAAATTTGATTTATATGCATAACAATTCTATAGGCCCTATTCCATAGAAAAAAATACAAAAGTTGGGGGGGGGGGGGGGGGGGGGGGGGGGGGGGGGGTATCAAGGACGCAAGTTGATCTTGCTTCCATTCTATTTTTTGTTTTTGTTTTTAAATTAAATTTCCTCAGACGCAAAATGTTATTGCGTTCGGCGACTTTCAGCGTTAAAAAAAAAGGTCAGACGCAAGATGATTTGCGTCCGATGCCTTTAAAAAAAATTGATCAGACGCAAAATTATTTTGCGTCCGACACTTTTTTCAAAAAAATTTTGATCGAACACAAGATCATTTTGCGTGCGAGAAAATAATTTAGAACAAACGCAAGATAATTTTTCGATTTCTATGTTTGAGAATTTCCTATATAAGCTCTCAAATACAGACGGCTACTATTTCTATTTTTTCAAAATTTAAAAATATAGAGAACGATTACAGCAGCTTGTTCTCTATATTTTTTCAAAATTTTAAAGTTCAGCTTGTTCTCTATATTTTTTCAAAATTTGAAAGTATAGGGAACGACTACATACTCTCTTATAAATGGTAGATTTATTACCACATATACTCAAAATGCGTGTAGAAAGAAAGTATTGTTAGCTTGATAAATGCAAAAAAATCGTCTGCTCTGGAAAATAAATAAGTGTATTCAAGACATGGCTAATGAGAATTTTCAGAAAATTGGGGTAAGATATTTCAATAATTTCTTGTAATTCTCCAACAATTGTAACAAAGAATGTGATCATCTTCTATATTTATTTCCAACCATTTCTTTAACTCCACTTAAAATAGCTGTACTGCTTCAATGTCCGGTACTTTTGCATTGCAAGTATTATTGTACTTCCTGTCAAGAGAAAGGAAAATAAAATTTGTACTACTTTTTATTGTGTTCTTTTTTCCTGGGAAGTAGGTGTATGCAATTGCAAGTTTATAAAATAATAATAATAATAATAATAATAATAATAATAGTTTGTTAAGGCTTGAACGTTCGTAACTAATTTTATTTTTCTAGTGGAGTAATATACATCCAAACAATGTTTATATATCTCTATCTCTAATCTCTAATACTGTAATGAGAGTTAAGGTTGTCATTTGTAAACAACCTGTAATTTGTAGACAATCAATCATCTAATCTCAACCATTCATTTTTAAGTTGGAGTTATATTAACCATTTATTAACACATTTATTGTTAGTTATCATAATACCCTCAAAGTTCAAATTTATTTACGACATAATTATTTACAAAAGTGTCACTCATATTAAATAGAAGCTTGTGTCACTAGGGATAATTTGTAAAGAGTATGTAATAAGTAAATAGAGATAACAGGTTTGAAGTCGGTACGTCTTATTATTTTTTATTTTATAAAATAAAAAATTGATTAAAACGTACATTAAACGTGCAGCTTACTAGCATATATATCTAGTATATATATACTGAGAGAAATGATTGATCCAATAACAAACATTCTTAGGTGAGATTCATAAAATATTGAGAAATATTCTTAATCAATGATTCTAATTTAAATATTAATAACTAGCTTTGGTTCAATTTTATTTCTCCAATCAATAATTTTTTTTTATATTGATTTAGTTCTTTTTTCTCCTATAAATTAGTCTCTCTCAATCCTCTTAGTTGAAGACACTCCTTTGGAAATACGCGACTTTTATGCATTATTTTCATAAGGCTAGTGTTTAATAGACTCAATGATTGGGATGGAAAAGGAATGTCAAAGTGGATCTGACGTGGTTTCTACATTCTATAGTAATTGAGAAACATTGACATCCTAACTTTTTCTTGATTGCTTGACAAGGACGGTATAGACCAATGATTTTGTTATTTTATTTGTATCACATAAAACTAACTTTGAAATTTTTTTTTTCTTTATTATAACATTTGTTACAAAATATTTGTAATAAATCTAAATATAATTGAGGGGCAAAAAAATTAAAAAATAAGGAGAAGAATAAAACCAATAAAAAGAAAGGAAAATGGAAAATAATAGAACTGAACTGATTTGTGTCGAGGTTTGTTTATTACACAATTTCCTTATTACATATTTCGCCTCGTCTGAGTGCTGAAACTAGGATGCAACGACAAGAGGAGTTGGTGCAGGCACCACATCACGCTTTCGAACTGGGCAACGTCTGAATTGTAACGGCAGAAAAAATAAAACCGTAGCTAAAACGTTGGCTCTGCACGGGGTGAGTTCACATCGGTCGGGCATTCGTATCCGCAAGGCGTGCACAAGTCACATGTAATCCGGTCCGAATTTGCACCCTCCTGATTCGTAAATGGTGTATAAAATACCCATTATCTAACAGATTTATCTCCTTCAAACACTTGCTAATCTTTCACAATCTATACTATTCTACTCTGTAACACGCGAAGTTATGTTTGCTTTGTCTTCTCATCTATGCCCCTATCATGATCTACACTGGATTTGTGCAAAAACTCTGATACTAATTATTATAACATTCTGCTAAATTTATGCAACACGATTACTACAAACCATCAAACAAAATAATAGATGAAACCAAATATATCAAAGCACACAAATTTGTCTCAGTTTGAGCGAACCCTAATTTGGCGGTGAAATAACCGAGATGATATTCAACTAGAGAATATACAAAAATTACAACTCTCACCACGACTCTCTAAGCCTCACAAGAAGATACTAATTGTTTACAACTGAAAATTTTCTCAAACTATCTTCAATGAAGTATTCACTCTTACGTCTCAAAGGAGGCGAATACAATAATATAAAAATCTAGCGATACCTTAGGTTGTAGTTTTGATACATTAGCCGACCAATACTTTCTGAATAAAGAAACACACGATAGGAGTCATACGATCTAACTTGGAGTAGTAGATGGACCCAAAAGATCACCCAGTCTTAGGCCCAGTAACAGGTACAACTGTAGTCGCCGGTCGGCTGTCCCAGGGGCCAGTCGACCGCAATACTCTCAAGTCCAAACAAAGAGTTTTTGTCGTCTACTGTCCAAAGAGGCAGTCGACCATCAATTGTTGGTCTGCTGCTGCTCTTGCAAATGTGGCTGCTTCTTCTTACAATGATGCTTCAACTTCTTCTTGTTTATTATCTTCTTCTCATCGAACATAGTATGCAAGATATAACCCCAACACTATATTTTACTTTATGTATAGAAGTTTTCATATCACAATAAATCATGCATATATTTCTTAGGGCAAAAGCCAAAGTACCCCCCCAACGTTTGGCCCGAGTACAAAATGCCCATACAACGTTTGAAAAAGTACATTTAACCCATTCCACCGTTAACTTAACCCCATCCGTTAAGTTAGAATTATTGAATTACTTTTTTACCCTTACCCTTTCATATTCATTATCTCTCTCTTTAATACATGTAAAGAGTGCCAGATACGTGTAAAAGGATTGTCCATGAACTGTTGATTTACAACACCGGCATGACTGGACCATGGAGGTCCTTGATACAAGTCTATATGCTATGTTGATTTTGACTTAATTGTTGAATTTTGTGCTTCGTTCTTACTCCAGTTTAATTGATAGACAAAGCATGTGTTACTTTTCAGGATTCAAAGATTTCTTTTCCCATATGACTACCAAATTGTTCAAGAAATTCACGGCCACGAGCCAGAAGAAAGGAGTAGAAGTGAATTGCTTGAAATCTGTAATAACCTGACCCCAGATGAAGCCAGGAGCTATGCAATTGCACAACTTCCCAGAGAGACATCAAAACATACCGGTTTTGCTTTTGACTCTCCAGGCTACGAGTCATTCTTTGCATCGCAGCAAGGTGTTTTGGCACCTCAGAAGCCATGGGATGTGATCCGAAGAGCCAGTATGAAATCACAACAACGCAGAACACCCAAAACCTGATCCTCAACCTTTTCTTCTTTTTCATGTTATTTTTTGTCTGTACATTCATTGTTCATTACGGAAACTTAGTGTACTATTAATTATGTGTGTGGTGTGTTGCCATATAGTATGTAGCACAGTTTGTATCCCAATTTCTTGTTTACTGTTAGCCTTACACAAGTAGTTAGGTTCTATGATTGTTAATCCAGATGGATGTATAGAGATCATGGGAGAGTAAAGAAAAAAAAAGTTTTGTTATCTGTTTTCTTTACTTAAGTCGTTCTTTATCGTTCCCCAATCCCCTATATTATTTGTTCTCTTTTCTAAAGAGCATTATATAAATCCATTTGTGCTTTGTTCAGTTTGTTTAGAATGTCGTTCAGTTCCCTTCCGATCTTTCTAAATGACATGTATTCATATGAACAATCAACTGGAAAACTCAAAGGAAGGAAAAATGGATGAAAAAAGAGAGAGATAATGAATATGAAAGGATAAGGGTAAAAAAGTAATTCAATAATTCTAACTTAACGGATGGGGTTAAGTTAACGGTGGAATGGGTTAAATGTACTTTTTCAAACGTTGTATGGGCATTTTGTACTCGGGCCAAACGTTGGGGGGGTACTTTGGCTTTTGCCCTATTTCTTAAAACAAAGTGTGAATTGAACAAGCACTACAAAAGATATGGGAAAGGGCGGTGAAACTACCCCGACATTTGGGTAATTTCGCCGAGAAATTCCTGGCTTTTTTTAAGAAGCGCCAGTGGAGTTGATAGATACCCCGACGTTTGTAAAAACACTGGGGTTAGTGAGGTACCCCGACATTTTATAACGCCAGGTTTCTTATTAATAAGCCCTATTATCCCAAAATTCCTCCCTTCCCTCTCTCTTTTTCCTCGTCACCCTCAATCTCTATGAAACCCTACTTTTCCACAATTCCCAATTTTCCTCTCTTTCCCTCTTCAAGCTCAACCCCCCGCCGCCGTTTCCTTCACTTCTCTGTCGTCACACAGTTGTCGTCCTCCTCCATCTCTCTTTTTCTGAAACCCTATGTATTATGAAAATAATTATTTGTGATATTGTGATAATTTTTTATTTGTAGTGGTAAAGAGATTTGCTAATTTAGTTGTACACTTTTTGTTGAAAAATTTAAGTTAGTTCACTAATTTACTTGTAAAAATTTGGATTAGGGTTTACTAAGATCTGCAAAATATTAAGTGTCAGAGCTCCTCATCTTGTCTCCTCATCTTGTTTGAGAGAGCGATAATTAAGTTCAAATTTTTATACATATAAAGCAATGTTATAAGATGTCAATTTGTTTACTAATTTTATTTTGCAAACTCAAGTATACTAATGTTTCTTGATATCTTTAAGCATCCGAAATAATGTCAAATGCCTACACTTAAAGTTTTTTTTGCATTTAAATATTATATTTATTTTTTGTATTTTCAAATAACAAAAAAATAAAAAAAGTAAAAAACATGCCCCGGCGTTTTAGAATGTCGAGATAGATGTAAAGGCAAAAAAAAGAGAAAAAAAAATCAAAAATATTCTCCGGCGTTTTAAAATGCCTGTATAGATAAAATGGGGGAAATAAAAAATATTCGAAAACACACCCGGGCGTTTCAAAACGTCATGATAGATAAAACAATAGAAAAATACTTTAAAAACAAACCCTGGCATTTTAGAACGCCGGGATAGATAAAATAGCCAAAAAAAAGAAATTTCAAATACTACCTCGGCGTATAAAAAGCACCGGGGAAAGAGATCGAAAATGTCGGGGCATCTTTAAATGTATCTCGACGGTTTCAAGCACCGGGGTATCCCGAAATATACCCCGACGGGGAAAGACCGACGTGTGCGGCGGTGCTTTTTGAAGCACCGGGGGGATCAACCCCGGCATTTATAAATGCCGGGAATGCGCCCAAAAAATGTCTAAATTTGCTGTGCCGTTAATAGTGAAGTGTCAACTGTTTTTATTTGATAAGTACATTGTGCATGCTGTGACCTAAGTTTGGTATGCACAAAACGTGTCACTTACTACTAATATCTTCAGTTAAGATTTGCTAGAAAAACAGGAAAAAGAAAATTAATATAAAAGATTCAAAAGATTCAAAAACAAACAAAAGAGGCATGAATAAGAAAAAATTGGAAAATCAAGGAAGAGTGCTGCTCAAGAAACATGTGCTTCAAAGCCAGCAAATCAAATGATTTATTTCTGTTTATGAAAGGAACATATATGTAAAGTAGTATTGATTTATTAATTATTTTTGGAAAGAATACAAAGTGAAGTCACCAATTGAAAGACGAATCTGCATGACTGCGGTCGACCGCACAGTCGACCGCTCATCTCTGTTGGAAAGATGAACGACTGACTGTCCATCATTGCGATCGACCTTCCAAGTGCAGATTTGGCGATTTCGGAAATATCTTTTCTTTTTTTGGAAAGGTACATTTATCTTCTCTATAAATAGTGGTGAATTCACAATGTATTCTTCATCCCTTGCAATTATAACTCTTCTGAACTAATCATGACTCCAAGTGTGAGAGATTTTTATTTTCTTCAGTCAGGGTTTTTTTAGACCATGAGATTTTTTCTTTCTTTTCCCCTTCGGTGAGTATTGCGGGACTTGTTGTAGAAGCCCTGCGAGTGTAATAGGTGTCTCGACCTTAATTCCGAGAATCACTATACAAGAGTTTAAAGTATAGTGGGATGCTTGTGGCGGAGAATTGCTACAACTAGGTGGTGTAGACATAGACCTGGGGGTCGAATCACGTTATATCGTTGTATCTTGCTCGTTGATGTGTTTGCTTCCTCTTACTCTGTCTCTTTACTTTATGCAATGCTTTTAATTTTTTAATTTTCGCACAATCACCCTATTCCCCGTAAGGTGATTTACAATGGTATCAGAGCATGTGCTTACTAAGAGCTTAAAAGCTTAAGCAAAAGTTTCAATGGCCGAAATCCCTCATCCCAAAAACTTGTACTCATCGGAGCCATTCGTCTCCAATGGGACAAGTCTAACACGTTCATCTTATTTTGATGGAAAATGCTATTATGTTTGGAAAGTTCGTATGCCTCAATTTTTTCAGATGCTTGGAGAAGAAGTATGGAATGTGTGCATAAACAAAACAGATATTCCTGTCAGTGATGGAAATAGGGCTTTCTCAAAAGTTGAGCTAGGACTAAAACCTAAAAACTCCAAAACTATGACAGCATTTTATGCAGGATTTAACAATGAAGAACTAATGCGATGTGGACGGAATTGCAAGACGACGTATGAAATTTGGAACAACATGTTGAAACGACATGAGGGAACTACATCTGAGGTAAAAGTAAAAATTAATTTATGTTTTTATAAGTTTGATGTTTTTCGTATGTTGCTAGGAGAAAACGAAGATCAGATGCTTGTCCTCTTTGACATTATCGTACATGAGCTTGAGAGCTTAGGTACGGGGTTGGATGATGATCGAAAGGTCAGAAAACTCATAAGTTGTCTCACGCCTGAATGAGATGTAAAAGCTACCGCAATGAGGGAGACACTTGAAGAAAAGGGGTTTAACTACTACACTTTTCAAGGAAAACTAAAGACGTATGAGATGGAGATGACCGAAACCAAGAGATACCGATAGAACATCGGGATTGGACCTAAAACCAAAGAGAAAACCATCACTTTGAAAGTTAAAAAATCTCGACCATAAAAAACAGTCAGATCGTGAAGAATCAGATGAAGACATCGCATTGTTGACCAAGTAATTTCGTAAATATCTTAAACACAAAAATTATGGCAGGTTTCAAGGAGAAAGAGAAAAGGACAAAGACGGCGTATGCTACAAATGTAAGAAACCTGTACATATTCTCGCAAACTGTCCCATCTCACAAGATAGAAATAAGGACTACTACCACTCCAATCCAGGATTGAGAAAGAAGACGTTGAAGGCAACATGACTAGATTCAGACTCCAGCGAGGAAGAGCAAGATCACAACAATTTTAGATTCATGGCTCTTGGGAATGGTGAGGTGTAATCATCATCTTAAGAAGAGGTAATTGAAGAACCCACCTATGATGATTTAGTAGATATGTGTAATAGATTAAAAGTTTATGCTAAGAAATTAAGTCGTGAACTGAGACAATATAGACAAATGTCGAATGAATTACATGACTCTTGCATTGCTAAAAATCAAAAGTTGAAAAATAAAAATTCTTTGATTATGGAAAAATTCTAGTTATTTAGAAAAGACCATAATGTGTTGATAGAGGAAAATGAGTACTTAAAAACAACAGATTCAAGAATCCTTAGCAATACATGATGAAAATCTAAGAGAAATACATGAGAAATCTGTTTATATTGCCAAACTCACTGATGATTTAAATGAATGCAAAAGAAAATTTGATGAAGTAGTGGAAGGTTGTAAAGAGGCTCTCAAACAAAACAGAATACTTGACTCTACCCTAGATACTCTTCGTTGGAACACAAAAGACGATGAGAAGACTAGGAAAAGGCTTTGTAATAGAATAATTGAGCTTGAAAAAATTGTTGAAAAATATGAAGGGCCCAGTTATCTTATTACAAAGAATTCAAGATCATATCATGATAATCAAGGGCTTGATTACGATGAGCCAATTCAACATAAAAAATCTAAGCAATCATGTCATACACAATTACATAGTCGTCAAAAAAATTACAAATCAACACAAAACTATGCACGTGTGCATGATCCAAGGCATAATCGCATCGCATGTCACTACTACTGTAAATTAAGGCATATTTCTTATAATTTCTCATTAAAAAGGAATACTAATTTTGTTTGGGTGAGAAAGAATGTAAATACAGGTTCAATACAAACTTGGGCACTCAAAATTATACCTATTAATCTTGATATAGGTACCTCAACGAATTAAGACTAAAGATCGGTGGTACCTTGATAGTGGATGCTCAAACCACATGACATGTGACAATAAATATTTTGCATCACTAGCAAGGGAAAGAGGGAAGGACATCATTTTTGGGGATAATAGCACTGGTTAGACCATCGGTAAAGGTAAAATAAACTTTGGTTCTTTATGCTCCATTGAGGATATACTATTGGTAAGAGGTTTGAAACACATTTACTTTGTGTCAGCTAATTATGTGATAAAAGTTATACTATTACTTTTGATAAAAATGTATGCACTGTACTAGATAGCAATAAATCATATTTACTCCTCGCTAACAGATGTAATAATGTATATGTTATAAATTCTAATGAATTAAAACAGAAAAATATGAGATGTTTTGTTGCTAGAAACGAGGATGGTTGGTTATGGCATCGGCGACTTCAACACACACCCATGGATAATCTCAACAAACTCATCACCAAGAAGCTCGTAAGGGGGATTTTCAAAATTAAATTTGAGGAAGATAAACTTTGTAAGTCGTGTCAGTTCGGTAAGCACATATACAATTTTATTTTGAGGGAGAATCCCCAATTTTATTTTGAGATTCTCTTCATTTTGCAATAGAAAGTAAAAACACATATACAATTATATTCTATTTATAAGTACACTCACGATTATAATATTTCTTTCAAGGAAGACATTGGAGGTTTTTTTTTTCTTTCTTTTTTTTGGCGTATAATATCGTCCAAATTTTACAGATCATCATTGTGATTTATGACTTAATTGTGATTAGGGCTGCAAACGAATCGAGCTATTCGCGAGCTATTCGGCTCGAGCTCGGTCAAAGCTCGGCTCGAACCGAGCTCGAACTCAAAACCGAGCTCGTTTCGTAAACGAGCCGAGCTCGAGCTTGATTTTTTTTTTTTTTAGGCTAAGCTCGTGAGCTATTCGGCTCGAATATGGTCAAAGCTCGGTCAAAGCTCGGCTCGAACCGAGCTCGAGCCGAGCTCGAGCTCAAAATTGAGCTCGTTTCGTAAACGAGCCAAGCTCGAGCCTGAAAGTATTCGGCTCGGCTCGGCTCGGCTCGGCTCGATTGCAGCCCTAATTGTGACAAGAGTAAAAAAAACAATTCATATATACAGAAAGAGAAACAGAGAACTTTGACAAGAGAAGGATGTCTAAAAGTTGTTTTTTTGTTTTTTTTAGTAACACCCTATAAGAGCATCTGTAGTCGTTGACACCTAAATTTTGGGTATTTGGCAAATAAAAATAGAAATTTTAGCTTTTGGCTGTAGTCGTTTAAAATCAAAATTTGGCCAGACGATAAAAGATTGCTCGTCGCACAAAAAAAAAAAAAAAAAAAAAATTTGCACGGACGGGCGTCCAAGAATATTTTCATTAAATAACTCATTAATTTAAACCCAATTAACTATTAATATAATCATAATTAACTATTAACTATTAATATAATCCTAATTACTACCTAATTTATCCCCATACACAGCACTATAGGCCTATTCCATTTAAAAAAATACACATCACAATGTTTGGTCGGGAGATTATCTCCCTTCTGAGCTAAGGTGGTTATTTTCCAATCGACGGACGGAAATAATCCCTCGTCCGATCGGTTTATATATATATATATATATATATATATATATATATATATATATATATATATATATAATAAAAATGGGACGGATGGGAAACTATTTTCCGTCCGACCGTATTTTAAAAATAATAAAATTTAATGGACGAAAAATAATCCCTCGTCCGATGAAAAAAATTCTCTCCGATGATATATTATCTTTCGTCCGACGAAATTTGAGCTGCGATTGTGTCGGGACGATGTTTCATTTTTCGTCCGACGTCTTCGACGAAAGATAATCTTTCGTCGCATTAAACAAACGAAAGATTATCCCTCGTTAGTTATATTTTGACAAAAATTATTTCGTCTCCTATATTATGCCAAATACTATTCATGCCAGACCGGAAAAAATAGGTAAATGACCAACGAACTGCAACGGTTTTTTGTCTCAATTTTCTTAATTGGATAAATGACAAATGAGTACAGATGGTCTAAATGTTGCTATGTATTCTTACCCCTTCATATTGCATTAATGCATGAATGGCATCAGACATAAATAGCAGCAGCTTCTTAATTATAGAGAAGACTAAAGGAAGGGCAAACTGTTTGGTCAAGAAATTGAATTTGTTTTTTGTCCCTTTCTTTCACTTCGTTGGTAAGGAGTTATTACTTGCCTTGGAGTACTACGAGGAAGGCTAGTAGCCAGTAGGTAATTCATTGCCTGCTCTGTCAGAAGTTTTCAAAAATAACCCGAATTTAGAAAGTATTTACTAAACTAACCCACTTTCGAAACTAATTACCAAATTGATCTTCAACCGAGCTCGCTATGCTGATCTGTACAATTCAGGTAGCAATTTATATATATCTTAAGAGCATCTACAATGGCGTTTCTTATTTTTTGGCAAAATAAAAAGTATAGAAATGAAATAGATTGTATCGCTGCAGTCGTTATTTAAAAAAATTTTCTTATTTTTCGATGGAACGATATATCTTGTATCGTCCCTAAAAATAAATCCAAAAACAAACCAAAAATATATATATATATATATAAACACCTCGGACGGGACATGATGTCCCGGCCGATCAGTGATCAAACGGGACATGATGTTCCGTTGGAGGAGTTTACAAATTTTTTTTTTCAAAAATTTGGGAAGGACGATACATCATGTATCGTCTGATGTATCGTCCGACCCATTTAAAAAAAAAAAAAAATATTACGGGACGAGATAACTTGTCTCGTCCGATTTTAATAAAAAAATATTATACCTATGGGACGATACATCATGTATCGTCCTCTATATTTTTATATTCGCTAGCCCACTTCTCAAATATGAGAATGGACTGTAGAACGTTTGCTATTTTTTGACAAAATAGCAAACGACTGCAGAGGGTCCATTCTCATATTATTCTCATAATATGAGAATATGAGAAATATAGCAAACGACTGTGGATGCTCTAAGGGATTAGGTCTATCCCATCTCTCCTCTTTCTATTTTAAAATAGAGAAAGGAGAGCAAAAATATGAACTGACACGTACAGACACACCAATTGTCAAAACAGAATTAATTAAAAATATATATATATAAAAAACATTTCCTCTTCCACATCTCCCCAAAACCTACAAACCCTAACTCTCCCTACCCCAAAACCCACATCGCCGTCCGTCGTCGATCCCACCCCGACCTCGCCGTTTCTACCCTCCATCGTAAGTTTCCCTTCTCTGGATTCCCGAAAATTACAGACAGCAGTCAGCAGCCCAAATTTCACGTACCGGAAATTGCAGACACCAAGTGGGTACTTTATTTTTTTTTGTAGGTTTCAATCTGTATGCATCCTACAAAATTTTAATAACTCCACTTATGGATCTAATCCGAGTCCGGCCCACTACCACCCCTAATTTATTTATTTATTTTTGTTTATTTTTTGTATTTTCAATATTCCTATAACATAGTCAATTAGTCATAGACATTTACGGTATTTTGTTAATTACTGCAATTAAAGAATAGTAAGATGTTTTCCCATTTCTGTATGAGTTTTACTTTAGTGCTCCATGTTTTTAAATCATAAGGTGAGAATTTTTATAGTGCTTTTAGGTAAAATCTCTTCACGCAAAAGCAAACAAACACACCATGTTGCCAAACGTTCGAATGTGCAACTTTTAGAGTTGAGTGGGGGACCAATTTATTTATTATTATTATTATATATCTTAAACTAATAGGCTTACCCCATCTCTCCTCTCTCTATTTCGAAATAGAGAAAGGAGAACAAAAGTATGAATTAACATGTGATATGCCTGAGTCAATAACATGGTTTAGATAAGTTACGTTAGAAGCACCTAAGGATGATTATTCCTATCGAATTATGCTTCGGGAGGAACAAATCAGGTCATGGGGAGTTATTTGATCAAGCAGATTAAACTTTTGAAGTTTTCTAATCTGAAAAAAATGTACGTGGATCAAAGTTTCCATTATGATATTTTTTTAACCTTGACTTATATTTGAAATGAGCATTTTTTAAAGATTTTTTTTTTAAAAACAGATCTACATGTAATTGAATTTCAGAAAAGAGGGCTTCCTCATTCTCACATCTTGATTACTGTTCGAAGAGAAGACAAGATTATCAATATTGAAGATATTAATAGATTAGTATCCGCCGAGATTCCAGATAAGGAACAATTTTGAAATATGCTGGAATAGAAGCTTCGAAATATGCTGGAATTACAAAGAAAACAACATGCAGACAGTGGTATCTTTTCTACATCTTTTGTTTTGTTTGAAAAGTTTTGAAAAATTGTAGTATTTTATGTGTTTTATGGTATGATCATTTTGTAGAGGCACAACTAAGGAGTAATATAGATCAGTTGGCGAAAAATATTGAGTAACTTCGTATACAATATGAGTATTTGCAAGCAAACTTTAGAATGAAGGAATCTGACAAGATTATAAGTAATTTTTGAAAATACATTTTTTTTGACATCTCTAAATTTATGGATCGAGGGTTTACCTATGTCTTTGTGCTCGAATTGTTGGAGAGTTACACACATCGAGAATTTTGGGGTTTTCTTTTAATTGAATAGAAAATATAGAATGATATTGGTTTCGAAATGTGAATAGGTTAATCTATGTATTTGTCATCTTTTTATATAGTTAATAAACAATTATTGTTCCCTCCATGTGTTTCTGATGTTGATTATATTTAATTTGAGAGGGAAAGTTGTTAAGATGCACGCAGTCAAGAAGGAGATAACGAAGTACATGAAGGAGTCCGAGAAGAATCACAACCCAACTTCGGTAATTATTCGATGTTTTTTTTAATTTCCCTTCAATTGAATATAAATATAGAATGATGTTGATTTGTTTGAAAGTGTGAACTAATATGTAGATTTTCTCATCTTTTAATTATATTGTGAATTAAATAGTTAAGGAACATCTCTAAATTTTTAAGTTTCATATAATTTTATAAGTTTCTGAAAATTATTTTAATCTGTGCAATTTGCACAGGATAACACAAGTTGAATTTATTCTTCGTCCCTTTCTTTCACTTCATTGGTAAAGAGTTATTACTTGCCTTGTAGCCAGTAGGTAATTCATTGCTTGCTTGTCGAATTGTCAAACCAAATTGGAAAATGAAGGAGATCGATAGATATGTAAGTGTAATAAGTGACTTTTACTAAGTGAACTTGTTTCACCCATTTTCATTTCTTAAATGCGTGATTTACTTGAATATAGAAGAATAAAATACTAGGAAGTTTGAACATATTTGTCTAAACATTAAGAAGTTTTATTTGATCCATTGCTGAAAAATCGTTTTATTTTTGCAACCACTTGTTGCATAAAAAAATAATGTTCAAACTTTTTTATATTTCATAATTCTCTGTCTTATGATGTGTTGGTAACTTAGAACTGCGTGAATCATGCATTGAAATGTAGAAATATCTGAGATAAGATTTTATTCATTTCACATTTACTTACTGAATTATATATATATATATATATATATATATATATATATATATATATATATATATATATATATATATATCCTATTTTGAAACATTTTTTCTTAATTTCTTTGTGAACAAATATTTTGAATCATTCGTTAATATACTCATATATTTTTAATTTTGTGCATATGCCTACTAGCTACTGCAAGCTGTACAATTTATTAATTGTATATCATCAACTTTGGGTATTTTAAACTTTAGGATATAAATCATCAGCTTTGGGATAATATACCATCTTATGTGAGTATAAGTGACGTGGTTCAATTGAAGCTGTGATCAATATTCTCTTATCTCAGATCATCAGGTCAAAAAATTCAACGGACCTTCTGCTATTTCAGGCTCACAGACAAACGGGTCCAACCTTGTCCATTAGGGTTAGATACCCGTTTACTCTGACTATAAATACCAGGCCGCCTCCTCCTTAAAAATAATCTTAAAATTATGAACTAAACCATAGTTTCCTTCCATTTTTCAGTCACTGACTAGATCGTTCGAGGGCCTGTTGCTGGGATTTCTCCCGGTGTTTCTAGGCCTTGTGCAGGTGCCCGGTTGCCCAGTCACCAGCTGCTCTTCCGAACCGACCTTCAGAAACAGACCCGATCTGCAATTTAGATCTATTCCGTCTGCTACACAAAAATACAATAACTTACACTTGTTGCTCTCGCACCGAAAACAAGTAGCATCAGGTTGTCGCCGTCTGTGGGAATCACTTGACAGATCCAAAACCAGCTTCCGGTCTCCAGACTCCTCCCTTCCTATGACCCCCAAACTAAGGAGGGCGGCTACGACAGGGCGGTGTGCGGACCCTCAACACCAGACTCACAATCAGGCAGACACCCAAGGTTTTCGAAGGCTCGGATCCGAGAATCCCTTGGGTCCGGGTTCGAGAGTCTCACCCTCGGCCGCGGGGCGACCCGAGCGCCAGGATGTTGATGACCTTCGGAAGGTCATCAATCATCGGAAACCTGAGCATGACCTCCGAAAACAGCTCGACCGCTTCAGGAATGGAGATGCCCCCTTCATCCAGGTTCTGACCCATAGCATACAAGGTCGGGAGCAACGGTGCAGCCGCTCATCTAGAGATCAACGACCTCTGACAGTCCAATTCGAAGAGGTTGCGGTCAGAAGGATCGAGTTCCAGGAGTTCAGGAACGAGGTCCTCCAAGCCATCCGAGGCGCCCCTAAGAGCGAACAACTAGTCGACGACCCCATACAGGAAGAAAAAACTTGGGTAGTGAGTCGCACGACTCAACTCGACCACTGAGGATGGATGACGTTGTCTTTAAACGACTCCAAAAGATGGAGAATTGCATCGCCCACATCGGTGAGGGTGGAGGCCAATCCAGTCGGGGGTACCATCCTACCGGACCCCCATTCTCTGTTTGAATCCTTGATGCCTTGATCCCGAGGAATTTCTGACCACCTCAGTTCGAGACATACGATGGAGAGAGTGATTCAGCTGATCACATAGGAGGGGTTCAAAACCCTCATGATGATTCACAGCGCCTCGGGTCATCTCCTTTGTCGAGCGTTCCCCACCACTTTGTGTGACCCGGCAAGGGAATGGTTCTCAAAGCTCACCCCCAACTCGATCTCCTCTTTCAAACAGCTCGAAATAAACTTTCTGGCTCACTTTGTGACCAACCGCAAGGTCAAGAAGACGAGCACGTCACTTCTGGACCTCAAACAGATGGAAGGAGAGTCCCTACGGGACTTTGTGCAGAGGTTCTCCACCAAGGCCAGGGCAATCTCTTCTTTCGACGCTGGCGTCGCCTCTGTGGCCTTTCGACATAATATTCGCCATGGCCAACTAAACGCCTCCATGGCGAAGAAGCCTGTAGCGCCCCAAATCCCACTACCGGAAATCCGTGACACAAACCAGAATCTTTTCTTTCTAATGCATCTCAACACAGTAATAACACGAAAATTTAAAAACTTTTTATTACCAGATAAAATCATTACATCATCAATTACAATCATTATGTTGTTCTTGAATAAGGAATACAAATTACATTAAAGTATTACAAATACTATTTCGTAACAACTACCGTCTGTTACCTAGAACGGTAGTCAACTGCTCTCTACTGAAACTCGACCGAGTGGTCATGCTACTTCCCTGAGATGCGCCCTGTAGCTCAAATATTCCGTTGCGCTACACTGATATCCCTGCACCTATTCGAATGGTAGGTAGGTATATTGCTACTCCACTTGGATGCCCTGCTAGTCTTGAGTCCTTCGCACTCACGATCCAGTATCCAGCACCTAATTGAGTGGCCCCATTAGTACATATACTGATTCAATGCTGATAATAAAACAACGATCTCCAACTAGCAATCACAAGCAGTATTTGACGAAAATAGAAACGTGCATCATAATTTCCTAGTGTCAGTGTATGCCAATGACCTGAAGTCTAATGCACGGTACACAATGCACAGAAAACAGATGCCCTTAGTCTAATGTTAGCAAGACTTTGGACACGCATGCATCCCATACTACATAAGCTTCAAATCAAGCCGTTTTCTCCAATTTCAGGATTTCGAACCCTCGCCATGCAATGCATTCTACTTTTGTACTCCACCCTGTGCCCACCATACAACGTGGCTGAGGAGGTTATAAAATTTCGGGGTGTCCCCATTTACCACTAATAACCGGCGTACCAGACCTCACTCAAAATCCGTGACGAACTACAAGGTACACCTCGTACCAAGTGGCACACTGAAGACTCATAGGGAACCCCACCTATGACCCATTCATTACTAACATAGAATAAGGGAACATCCCATTCTTACCACGGTACTTCGGGAATTAACAGAGTGAGATACACAACTCAGCAGGTATCCCTACAACAGGAAGAGACAACACTGGTTATCATCGCCTAGTGCTGGACCTTAGACCAATTCGGATTATATGGTATCAAAGGCCAAAACCGAGCAAATTAGTCCGATTCTGATGGTATCACCCCTAACACCAACTCGATCCTCAAGTGGAAAGGAAAATAATTAATTAATAGTGTTACCGAAAAATACTGTATATTCAAAATATGCACTGTGTTTTAAAACAATGATTGAGCCTATCTGGTCTGTCAAAATAGTAACTAATCATGGCAAATTGACATTCATCGATTGCCGTGACTCTCAGCGAGCAGTACAACAGCGCCGGGGGGGGGGGGGGGGGGGGGGTATTACATACTCGGCAAATGAGGTGAAATATACATGATTTAATAAAATCCAATCGTTGACAGACCTAGGGCATCAATACATTCTAGACGAGGTAAATAATTAAATCAGACCATTCACTGGCTACAAGTAGGTTAAACATCCAGTCATCGTTCGCCACCACCTCTGACTCAGATTGCATCCAGTATCCCGGCCCGCAATCAATTACCCATTGGGTATAAATTTTTCGGTGCACGAGAGATGACTATCCAGTTCTCGAGGTGGAAGAATTCAATTTATCTTAAGGGTTGTTAGTCGTAGGGTAATACTTTACCCTAGATGATCCCTCAGACAACTCAAATCAAGCAAATCATCACACATCTTTAGACAAACTCAACCCTGATAGAATCAAGTCATTCCAACATATAAATGCTATTAACACACAAGTCAGAGACTTACGTGTAGAGCGAAATGACCTATTTGTCAGAATACACATTTACTACTAAGATTGAATTGTCCAGACATTAGAAAAATAATCATAACTTCTAATCCCCAAACAGGATTCCATGAATTAATACTCTTTGGAAAGCTAAGAGTGTCTACTTCAATTCTCTAGTTTCCAGTTCCTCAGATTCTAACTACACAAGGCTAGAAAACCACAAATTCTCAGGCATGCAAGTTTGAACTCACAACTGCTGCTTCTTGCCAATGTCATAACAATTCACTCACTTATCGAAAATATGATCCTGGGTTTTCTAGAAAGTTATGAGTGTCAACTACAACTCTCTAGTTGATCACATCCTCAAATTCATCCATTAAAGCACTATAAAACCCCTACTTTCATAAGGTGTGCATAAGACAATTAACTTATTCTACAAGAACAAGTCTTCTACTTGGACTGGTTCTGTCTAGAACTGGAAAATCATATATTTCAATCTACAAACTGAAATTGCATGATTCTAAATATTTTGGAAAGTTAAGACTCTCTACTACAAGTCTCTAGTTAGTCATTCTTTCAGATTCTAAACACACAGTTTCAGAATATCACAAGTTCACAGACCAGCTAACTCTGAGCTTAAACTGAACATGACCTATTCAAAATTCAATATCAATTCAACCATAACTCCAATACTTATAAAACTTTTGGTTCAATAACTAGACATATACAAGTCTAACATATCCAAAAATTGCATCAAGATTCAAAATATACAGAGAGTTATAGCAATTTGAATATAGTAGAAAAATATTCTTGTTTTCAGACAGTGTGCAAAACCTCTATTTACAAACTAATTTTGAAAACCCATCAAATGTTGTCTAAAATATCTAAAATTTTAGATACATGATTTAGATACATATTAAATGCTAGAATAAAAATTTAATTGCAAGATTATGTACCATAAATTAGTTATGATTTATTAAACTCCATCTTTAAAATAGAACAAAGCCAGTTCTTGGCTCTGGGCCAGTTGACAAAACAGAATTTTAAATATATCAAATAAACTCAGAAAAATCTGAAATTTGGATTGTTGTTAACATATCCAAGTACCTCCAGTAAAATTTTTAGCTTAAGATACCATACCAATTCCATAGTATGAATTTTCAAACTTCACTTTATAACGAGGAAAAACACAATATTTTCACTGTTCTCTGTTCCGAAAAAAACCATTTTGTTGAGCTACTAAATGAACTCAGAAAAATATGAAAAAATTAGAGGACGCTCTAAACTCATACTAGAACATGCTATAAAATTTTGGGTTCAGATTCTAAGCCATTTGCAAGATAGAAAATCCTAAGTCTACCACACAATTATGTGTTCTATTATGAACCATGACATAAAGTTTGTATTAACATACAAGCTAAATTTGCACAACTTTTCAATTACTCAAGCATGATTTTAGATATCTCCTAGTTACTTCTACACACCATATCACATACAAAAAATACTAATATTAGAGTTGAGAACACCCACCAAAATTTTGAGTTGAAAGATGAAATCTTGGTTGAATGCAAACTTCTCCTAGCTTGCTTTCTCTTCACCTCCAAGAGCTTCAAAGCATGAACCTACAAAACACATGAAATCTCTTCTCACACTCTAACTTTCTTTCTTTTCTTTTCTTCTCACCTTCTTTCTTTCCATCTTTTTTTGTTTTGTTTTTTGAACCATCAAAAGAATGAAGAAAAGATGAAGAAGAAGATGGAGATGGAAAAATGAAAATGGAAGAGGGGGGGGGGGGGGGGGGGTGATGGGTAGGGTGGGGGTGATGAGGTGGAGGGTGGGGATGGAGGGTGGGTGGGTGAAGGGATTTGGATGGTCGGATGAAAGCCAACACATAAAGCGACTAGAAGCTTCCCAATCACAATCATGATGTAGGGTTTCTTAACCTTAGGTTAGGTCAAGTAACACTAGGTTTAGCAACCCTAACCCTAGGTCAAGCAAAACCCTAACCCTATAACAAAACAATGTATGATTATTTACAATTCAAATTAATATGTATATCCATATCAAAATATATCCAAATATTTAAATTATAGAATATATACGGTCATATTCATATTCAAAGCAATTATAGATCATATATCGTATACGATCCAAACAATATATATATATATATATATATATATATATATATATATATATATATATATATATATATATATATATATATATATAATCATGTGAGAACTCCTTCGGTGAGAACCAAGTGTGAACTTTTTTTGAGATATAAATTGAAAAATCCGAACCGTTCATTTTGATCTACACAACTAAATTAGTCCACAGATAAGAAATCAAGTAATTTGAGATTTTTTTGTCCATATGTTTAAGTGTTACAAATTGTATTGCTAAATATCGTTATTTTTTATAATGACGTGATGGATGGACAAATGAACTTCAAATAACTTAATTTTGCATATTTTGACTAATTTTGTCATTCTAAACAATGTGAACAGTTCAGATCATCCATGTGATGGCTATGTAAAAAGTTCACACAAAGCTTATCATGAGAACTAGTTCTCACATGATCACTCCTCTATATATAGTTATATGATCATGTGAGAACCCCTTCGATGAGAACCAAGTGTGAACTTATTTTTGAGATATAAATTGAAAAATCCAAACCGTTCATTTTGATCTACACATCTACATTAATCTACAGATGAGAAATCAAGTCATTTGAGATTTGTTTGTCCATATATTTAAATGTTACAAATTGTATGGCTGAATATCGTTATTTTTTATGATAACATGATGGATGGACAAATGAACTTCAAATAACTTGATTTTGCATATGTTGACTAGTTTTGTCATTCTAAACAATGTGAATGGTTCAGATCATTCATGTGATGGCTATGTAAAATTTTCACACGAAGCTTATCGTGAGAATTAGTTCTCACATGATCACTCCCCTATATATGGGGATATGATCATGTGAGAAATCCTTCGGTGTGAACCAAGTGTGAAATTTTTTTTGAGATACAAATTGAAAATTCCGAACCATTCATTTTGATATACACATCTAAATTAGTCTACAGATGAGAAATCAAGTTATTTGAGATTTGTTTGTCCATATATTTAAGTGTTACAAATTTTATGGCTGAATATCGTTATTTTTTATAATGACATGATGGATGGACAAATGAACTTCAAATAACTTAATTTTGCATATTTTGACTAGTTTTGTCATTCTAAACAATGTGAACGGTTCAGATCATTCATGTGATGGCTATGTCAAATTTTCACACGAAGCTTATCGTGAGAATTAGTTCTCACATGATCACTCCCCTATATATAGGGATATGATCATGTGAGAAATCCTTCGGTGTGAACCAAGTGTGAAATTTTTTTTGAGATACAAATTGAAAATTCCGAGCCGTTCATTTTGATATACATATCCAAATTAGTCTACAGATGAAAAATCAAGTCATTTGAGATTTATTTGTCCATATATTTAAGTGTTACAAATTGTATGGCTGAATATCGTTATTTTTTATAATGACGTGCATGGATGGACAAATGAACTTCAAAGAACTTAATTTTGCATATTTTGACTAGTTTTGTTATTCTAAACAATGTGAACGGTTCAGATCATCCATGTGATGGCTATATAAAAAGTTCACACGAAGCTTATCGTGAGAACTAGTTCTCACATTATCACTCCCCTATATATAGGGATATGATCATGTGAGAACTCCTTCGGTGAGAACCAAGTGTGAACTTTTTTTGAGATATAAATAGAAAATTCTGAACCGTTCATTTTGATATACACATCTAAATTAGTCTACAGATGAGAAATCAAGTCATTTGAGATTTATTTGTCCATATATTTAAGTGTTACAAATTTTATGGTTGAATATCGTTATTTTTTATAATGATGTGATGGATGGACAAATGAACTTCAAATAACTTGATTTTGCATATTTTGACTAGTTTTGTAATTCTAAACAATGTGAACGGTTCAGATTATCCATGTGATGGCTATGTAAAAAGTTCACATGAAGCTTATCATGAGAACTAGTTCTCACATGATCACTCCCTATATATAGGGATATGATCATGTGAGAACTCCTTCGGTGAGAACCAACTGTGAACTTTTTTTTGAGATAAAATTGAAAATTCCGAACCGTTCATTTTGATCTACACACCTAAATTAGTCTACAGATGAGAAATCAAGTCATTTGAGATTTGTTTGTCCATATAAAAATATATTTGTTTGTCCATATAAAAAATACAGTATATATATGCTTACAAATAAGATATTTATTTAAAAATTATAAAAATATATTTTATAACGATTTTTATTATTCACAAAGATTGTCTCGTTAAAACAATCGGGGAAATCCACAATTTAATTGAGAAGATATCCCGAATCTATCTTATCGAGTTCAGAATAACTAATATATCTGAAATTTCTCAATTAAACTAATTATTATTAAAAATATATATAATCGCATGCAATTCTTAAATGTGAACGGATTACAATGCAAAATAACTATATACTATTTTTCGGGGTGTTACAAAGCCTCCAATCAATTTTTCCGAACTCCTCCACAGGGTTGAAAAGTACATTCGAGCCGAAGAAACTTTACACCCTGAAGGGTTGGGGGAAGCCCTGCTAAGGGGAAGAGGAAGGTAGATGGTCCAGAGCCCACGAAGAAGGCTAAAAAAGATCCTCTCGGTCAAAAATGACTACCTCCGGTCCCCCACTTCGAAAAGTTCACCTCGCTGACTCATAGTGTGTCGGCCATCCTCATAGAGATTGAGGACAAGGGGATCATCATTCATCCTCCTCGACCCAACAACAATAAGAAAAGGGACCAGAGATTTTATTGTCGGTTCCACCGGGACCACGGGCACGAAACTGATACGTGTCGCGCTCTTAAATGCGAGATTGAGGCGCTCATCCAAATGAGTTACCCGAGGGAGTTCACTCGAACTATTCTCTGAGAAAAGCGGGCTTCACCCCCTCCCCGAGCGGCCAGTCGACATCCTGAGGTGGAACCCGAGCCTGATGAGGTCGGGGGGTGGGCCATCCTTCACTGTGTTCATGGTGGCCCTATGGGGGGAGAGTCGAACGCTTCCCGCAAGCCTTCTTGCGGGAGGATAACTCGGTCTAAGATCACCCACCTTCCAGGGACCAAGGCCTGGCGGTCTCAATCTCCAATGACGATCTAGAAGGTGTCCGACTACCTCATTATGACGCCCTGGTGATCAGCCTTGGCATGGTGAATCACGAGGTTCGCCGTATCCTCTTTGACAATGGAAATTCGGTGAACATCCTATTCCTTGCCGCATTCGAAGCGCTCAAACTCTTTCGAGAAAGACTGAAACCGGAGGGATACACGCTGCACGGCTTCTCAGGCACTCCTGTGCAGATCGAGGGGATAATCACGCTCGACGTCACAGTCGGAACAGTCCTGAAAAGCCGAACGGAAGCCATGGATTTCATGGTGGTCAATGTCAAAGCTTCCTATAATGTGATCCTCGGCAGGCCTTGCCTCTGTTCCCTTTAAGCAATGCCCTCCGCATACCATTTAATAATGAAATTCCCTACCGACCACAGAGTCGTCGTGGTCCGAGGTAATCAAGAATCGAACAGGTCTTGCTACATGGTCACTGTGGGAGGTGGGGTATTTTCCCTCAACACGGTCGAACTTCTATCCGCCAGGAACTCGTTGCCCGTTGACCAATTGAAAGAAATCCCCTTCACCAAGGAGGACAAAACTAAGTAGTTCTGAGTATGCTAGTCCCTTGCCCCAGACCTAAAACTAGCCATCACTGACTGCATCAGGCGGAAAGTTAATCTCTTCGCCTGGACGACCTCGGACATGCCAGAAATCTCAGAGGATCTCATCATGCACCGACTGAGAGTCCACCCGAATTCAAAGTCTGTCCAGCGAAAGCGCTGCAAATTCACCCCCGAAAGGCCGCTGGTGACCAAAGAAGAAGTGAACAAGCTCCTCTCGGCTCGTGTTATCCAGAAGGTTAGCTATCCCGAATGGCTGACCAACGTAGTGATGGTGAAGAAACCAAGCGGAAAGTGGAGGATCTGCATAGACTTCACAGACCTCAACAAGGCTTGCCCCAAATATCCATTCCCCCTTCCGAGCATCGAGCCCTGATAGATGCAACTTCTGGTCACCAACTGCTGAGCTTCATGGATGCCTTTTCAGACTATAACCAAATCAGAATGTTCCCCCTTGACATCCCCAAAATTGCCTTCGTGACTGACCAGGGCCTATACTATTATCAGGTCATGCCCTTCAGGCTGAAGAACGCCGGTGATACATACCAAAGGCTCGTCAATCGTGTGTTTAAAGAGAAAATAGGTCAGAATATGGAGGACTATGTCGACAACATGCTCGTAAAAAGCTGCCGAGGCCAAGATCACATCACCGATCTCGAGGAAGCCTTCGGGGTCCTAAAGTCCCACAACATGAGACTTAACCCATCAAAATGTGCCTTCAACGTCACTTCGGAGAAATTTCTCGGATTCGTGGTCAGTCAGCGAGGCATTGAGGCGAACCCCGAGAAGATGCAGGCCATACTGGACACGGCCCCTCCAAGTAATGTCAAAGAGGTCTAGAGGTTCACAGGTCGGTTGGCAGCCATCGACCGTTTCCATTCACAATCCAGTGAAAGTTGCTCCCATTCTTCAAAGCCATCTGGCTGGTTAAAGGCTTCAAAAGGGGAGAACCCAACAATAGGCCTTCGACCAGCTGAAGACGTATCTGGCCAACCATCCGCTCCTCAGCAAACCCAATATGGGCGAGCCCTCTACCTCTATCTGGCTGCATCTGAACATGTGCTCAGTGCCGTACTTGTCAAGGAGGAAGACGGGGTCCAGAAGCCCATTTATTACGTCAGCAAAGTCCTACACGAGGCTGAACTCCAATATGCACGAATGGCAAAAGTTGCTTACTCATTGGTAATGGCCGCTCGAAAACTTCGACAGTATTTTCAAGCTCACTCCATTCAAGTTCTAACAGATCGGCCACTCAAGCTTGTTCTCAATAGACCTAAAAATTCAGGGCGACTCATCAAGTGGTCGATTGAGCTATGCAAATACGACATCATCTACCAACCCCGGACATGTGAATGGCTTAGATAGGATTTGTCCCTCTTATATAACAGGATCGATATCTATGGGCCTCTTGATTGAGTTAGATTGCAAAATATATGGCCGTGCTCAAATGAGTCAATATGAGACACTGAGCTCATTTGTTTTAGTAAGTCTACCCGGACATCAAGAAACCAAAGATTGAACTATACAAGGGTGACACGCTCTATGCCTTGTAGTCAATTAACACATCTGGACAAAGGGCTAGAACTACACGGTAACATTGGTCATGGATAGGTTATGTCTAATCACCGACATTTCCGTCACTTGAGTAGCAGTGATGTACTACTAGATATCGCTCACTATTTGTAATACTAGAATATGATTTTAGTATTACGGTCAACGTAATGGGAATCTACAGGGTGACACACTTAGAATAAGTTGAAATTTGGATTAAAATTCATAAGATGAATTTAATTAGGGATCCAAGTAAGACTTGGACTCCTAATATTGGTTGGACATTTAATTAGATTAAATGGACTGACTAAAGTTCAAATGTCTACGCACGAATCTGAACCAAGTCAGATTGTAAGTCCAACAGCCTCATTACTCTCTTAGGCTTGATTTTCTGCACCTATATATATGATACGCATCTGTAGAAAAGTGACACATGAGAAAATCCTAGCCATCACAGAAATTGTGAGAGAGAGAGAGAGAGATCGTGAGGAACATACCCTTCCCGCAGCTAGCACCGCGGCGTGATGGAAAGCTTGATTTGATCTATTCGTGTGGATACCGTAGAGGCACCGCAATATTGTAGTGCTGTGATCGGCATACTGTGACAGGAGATTTATCTTCAAGGTATAACTCCTAAACATGAATTCTGTTTTCGCATGGATCCATTGCTAGGTTTCAATATATTTTTTTTCATTTGTCAACTGTGTATTTAATCTGAGATTACCCTCGAAATCTAACAGTGGTATCAGAGACACTTGCGAAACTATAATTCGGTTATGTATGATATGTGACTATTCATGATATGTTTGCACTTTTGGTAGAAAGATTCATATGTAATATAATTTTTGCAACAGTTGCAATATAAGGATTCGTTTATGTGTTGGTTGTTAACACATATGCCACACTATAGTAGCCATCAGTTTGGAACCATGGAAAACCCTGGAAAGATGTGATTTGCAGTGACGTTAAGGTTTCTTAAAGCATGAATAGTTCATGCATCTGCGTCGTTTACAGTGGCGTTAGGGTTACTTAAAACATGAAGGGTTCATGCTCTGGCTGTGGAGCGAGACCCCCGTGCTAGCTCTGCGTAGGGCAATAATGATTCCCCAAAAACCAATTCTTTTAAATAAACTTAAAAAAATATTATAACAACATATTCTTTGATTATTATGTTATGTGATACATGTTGCATGGTTGTGACCTTAGTTCTTTGATACATGGTTTGGTTCTGTGATACATGGTTTATGTTCTTTGATGTATTGTTTATATTTTGGTATTTTGATTACGACCTGCATGTCTTGCCTTTCTTTCTATATTCTCAATTAATCCTTTCTCTCTAAACTTTAATTGTATATTCTTTCTTTATATGTAAATGTAATCTCACTGAGGAGGCAAGGAATTGACAACCATACAAGAAAAAGATTGGGAAGCTGCTTGGAGAAGACGGTGTAATCCCTTTGTTCAGTTTTTGATACTCTCATTAGCTTGAGAGAATCAGTGTGTTAGGGCCACAACCATGTCACATAAATTTTATGCTTTTAATTTTGTATGAGATGCATTGTTGTATGCTAATGGATGATGAAAAGTGAGACCGGTTAATAAAATAACAAAATCCCTCAAAATAAATATTAAGTTGCAATAAGATGTCTTCCAATGCGTGGACTCGTCTAGGTTAGGATCGATTAAGTGTAGGTTTGCCAAAGCAGGGTACCTTTATCTATCCTAGTGAGATGCGATGAGATAAAAGTAATATTCAATTGCCAACCATTGAGTCTGACTTAACTAGAATATTTCAATAGGGTTGCAGGTTTAGAGGCGTAGAGTTGGGCTTTAGTCTATGAGATAGATTAGAGTAAGTGTTACTCACCAAACTATCCAAGAGTTGTATATGATGTAATTGGGAAATGTTACCTACCTAAATTACTGAATTTTCGGTGATCAATCAAAGCTGACTCAAAACTAGGTAAAATATGGATCTCGGCCTACTCGAAAATCTTACGATGGGAATTTTCGAGTCAATGATGAGGGTTGTTGATTTGAATAAAATAGTAGGAGACACATTTAATAAAAGACCTTATTAAATATTTCAATGTCATGATACATACTATGCATATTTTTGTTGATCGTTAAATATTTCTTTCTTTGCATATTTTTGTGAAATGATATTTACTTTGTATATTTCTATTGATAGATTACCATGATATCCAATACATCAAATAACCTATCATCGCGATCTGTCCTTAAGAAGGACAAATTGTTTAGAACAAAATTTTTAGACTGGTAAATCGGAGGATAGTCATCAGGCATGAGAAAAAGCTATATGTTCTAGAGCGGTATCGCCCGGGACTTCCTATATGGAGAATTCGAGACACGAGCCATGACCTTTACATTCAATTACCCAAAATACACAGAAAAGCAGGTTAATTTAAAACTTTTTTTATTATTTAACATAATATATTACAAGCCAAGTGTTACAATGATTTCAATAAAATTACATCAGAGTATACATGAAAAATAAATGAACACTGGGCTCTTTACTTGGACGCTATGCCTTGCCTAGAGTTCTCTCGGATTAGTGGTCCTGCATCTCCAACCTAATTGAGTGGGGACGTCAGTACATATACTGACGCTTAAGGGCTGATGACTAGCAGCGAATTTCAACTTTAAACAATCATAATTTAAGCATGGTAAAATGTGTAGGTGTAGTTTAAGTGTTCGTCAGAGTTATGACTTAGAATCTTAATGCAAAGTCAACTAAGGATAGGATGCACTTATTCTAATGCAATGCCAACTAAGGCTAGGATGCACTTATTCTAATACAAGCGATAATCTGAAATCGTATGCATCCCATAACTACATACGTCCATATCACGCCGTTCTCCATATTTAAGGATTTGAACCCGGGTTATGAATTCTACTTTTGTACCCAACCTATTCCTGATAGATACAACGTGACTGATAAGGTTGTCGACGTGTTCAAGTCCCACTAATGCAGTACGCTCATGGTGTCTATGTTTGTCACTACTAACCGGCGCATCGGACCTCACTCAAAAGCCAGACGAATGCAGGGTATCCGCTGCACAGAATAGCCCGAAGCCTACCCTGTGGCACCCATAACTCATCAAACAGTAGTCTATGGCCCGTTCACTTCCCCGACATAGAACGTGATGGAATTCCGGGGTCTATCCCCTAGTTTCGACAGGAGAACCTCCCGTTCTAATCATGGTACATAAAAAATTAGCAGAGTGAGATACGTAACCCGTGCTTCCAACTCGTGAGAAGGCACCGTATGTATCTCTCTGACAGAGGGTACAACCCAATAACACCACCTAGTGTCAGCCTATAGGACGAGTCCGATCATAAGGTATCACCCCTAATACCGATTCTTCCCTTTTGGCAAAATGTAGATAAAATGGTTAAGTAACAATAGTTACAAGTTACTACCCTAATGATGTCACTAATCCTTAAATAGTCTAACGGGGTTACCATAATGTAAATACCACATGCTGGATTTCAACCTATATTATTTAAGATAATCATGGATCCAACTCATAGCCTATTGATCCAAGACACCGGTGATGGGATCTCTCTCATTCGCCACTACCCTAAACTCGGATCTCCTCTATATTCTCAGCCTGCGATCAACCTACTCCGGTTAAGATATGCCGGCGCACGAGGTGTGACTTATCCACAGTTTTCAAGGTGGTAAAATACAAGTTTTGATGGTCGATGGCCCCTAAGGTAACTATAATACTATAGACGAGCTTAACAAAGGCAACATACGAACCATTTACATGCTAAATAATATCACTACTATTTTTCCAACCTAAAACATGTTATGACATGTGTTCATAAGCATATAAAAACTCATAGAAGTCCTAAACAAGGGCTTAAATAGGGGAAAAACAACCATATATTCCAAACAGCGAATTTGCTAAAGGTCAAAAACTGCTGAAGCTTGAGAAATTCACAATAATTTCTATGCTTGTTGGAATCCAACAAAATTGGAATTTTTGGAAAGCTAAGAACATCTACTACAACTCTATAGTTGACAACATTCTCAAGTTCAGTCAACAAGAGGTCGAAAACTCCTAATCTTTCTAAACAGAAACTCAGCAAGAGAAAGTTGCTGCTATAATTTTGTAAAGATCATAACTGGTGCTATACTTATAGGAATATAACAAAATTGGGATTTTAGGAAATCTAAGAATATCTACTACAACTCTCTAGTTGAAAAAGTTTTCAAGTTACGTCAACAAGAGGTCGAAAACTCTTAATCTCTCCAGATAGAAACTCAGCAAAGAAGGTTGCTGCTGGAGTTTTGTAAAGATCATAACCGGTGCTATACTTATCAGAATTTAACAAAATTGGGCTTTTTGGAAAGCTAAGAATATCTACTACAAATCTTTTGTTGACAACTTTTTCAAGTTATGTCAGCAAGAGGTCGAAACTTCTAATCTCTCCAAACAGAAACTCAGCAAAGAAGGTTGTTGCTGGCATTTTGTAAAGATCATAACCTGTGCTATACTTATCGGAATCTAAACAAATTGATATTTTTGGAAAGTTAAGAATATCTACTACAAATATCTAGTTGACTACTTTTTCAAGTTAATTCAACAAGAGGTTGAAAACTTATAATCTCTCCAAACAGAAACTCAGCAAAGAAGGTTGCTGCTGGAATTTTGTAAACATCATAACCGATGCTATACTACTTATCGAAATTTAACACAATTAGCCTTTTTGGAAAGCTAAGAATATCTACTACAAGTCTATAGTTGACAACTTTTTCAATTTAAGTCAACAAGAGGTCGAAAAATTTTAATCTCTCCAAACAGAAACTCAGCAGAGAAGGTTGCTGCTGGAATTTTGTAAAGATCACAGCTAGTGCTATACTTATCGGAATCTAAAAAAATTGGACTTTTTCGAAAGCTAAGAATATCTTGTACAACTTTCTAGTTGACAACTTTCTTAAATTCTTTATGGAACTCAAGTTTACTGATTTTTTTACACCTAGAACAACATGGAAGTCTTCTAACAACCTAGAAGCAAACAAAGCATGCTACTTGATCTTTCATGAACTAGAATAACCAAAAGAACTTGATTTTTAACATGTATAAAACTAAAGATACAACAAACCACTGAAGACTTTATTTTTCATGCATTAGAAGTTCTACATATTACAAAAACTACTCTCATATGAATCACAAGTTCTACATACAACAAAAATCCACTTTTTTTTTTATGAACTAGAAGTTACACATGCAACTAAAAACTAGTCCTTGATGTACTAGAAGTTCTAAAAATAAGGAAAGATTACTCTTTTATGAGTTTGAAGTTCTACATACTACAAAAGTCCACTTTTAATGAACTAGAAGTTACACATACAACTAAAAACTACTCTTTTAGTGTTCTAATTAAGTTTTCCACTTTAATCATGTATGTATATATTCTTAATTCATCTATTCTTATATGCACATGGATTTAGTCTAAGTTGTTATATTTTATTTACAATAAACCATGCGTTTATATTTTATTAATAATAATAACAACAATGATAAAAATAACTACAATTTGTTTGAGTTTCACCATTAAATTTCTTTATGTGTTCATTTGATCAACCCTTATTCATATGCACATGTTTTTAGTCCAAGTTGTTCTTAAAATAACATACAACAAGGAAATAAAATAATCAAAACAAAAAATAACGACAATTAGTATTAAAGATTCAATCTTTACGTCGTTTTGTTTGAGTTCTACCATTCAAACTCTTCATGTGACCATTTTGATCCACACTACTCATATGCACATGAATCTTAGTCCAAGTTGTTAAGTTAGAACAACATAATACAATGAGAGAAAGAAACAAAAAAAAAACAACAATCAATACAAAAAGAGTTAGAGAAACTCCCACCTTAATCCTTATAGGAAGAACTAACCTAACTTCCTTCTCCTTCCCTTTAGCTCTTACTTGAACCTACAAAGAAAAACTCTCTAGTTAAAATTTTCTCACTTTCTTTTGCTTTTCTATTTTTTTCTTTTGGCAAATGAGGCAAAGGGTGAAGGGTGGGGGTATTTATAGGAAAATGAGAGAGTGAGAGTAAGAGAGGGTGAGTGTATGAGCTTTAGAGCTTGGCACTCTTGGCCTTTGGAAAATGGTCGGCCATTTGATGGGGCAGGGGTGAAGGGGTGAGTGTATGTGAGGTGAGGGTGAGGGTATGGTTTAAGAAAGAACCCATGCTCAAAGTACTTCATAGTACATTAATATAATAACTCTAATCCCTTTAATTAAAACTTAACCATTCATTTTAATCAATCATGACTATTAAAATATTTTTTGTCTAAAACACATACTACATGATTTCGTATAGTGTACGGAATCGGTATAATATGTATACGTATATACTAATATATATACCGATAATTTTTGTTCGTCAAACCGAACAATCCGTACAAAATAATTTAATTCCGACAATAAAAATAAAATAATAATAAAAATAATTTTATTATCGGCTCGGAAAATTAGACTGGTATATATACATATTATGATTATTAATTAAACCGAGTAATATCCACCAAAATATTTAAATTATGAAAAATAAAAATAATAAAATAATACTATTAATATTTGCTCGGGATATTACAATACTTCCTCCTTAGAATAGTTTTGAACTCAGACTACTAGTTAAAGAACAGAAAACAAAAGTAATATTCAAAATAACTCGGGAAAAGAAAGCTTCATCCGGCTTTCTGGCTCCCAAGTGGCTTCCTTTACGAACTGATTCTTCCAAAGAACCTTGACCATTAGAATAGTCTTGTTCCTTAGCACTTTATCTTGATGATCAATAAGTCTGACTGGCTGTTCCTTATATGAAAGATCCACTCTTCAGGAACGTCTGGCAGATGATGAATCAGATCCGGAACATACTTTCTCAGCATCGAAATGTGTAATACATCGTGTACAATCCTGCTGGCAGCTCTAGTCTGTATGCCATCTTTCCGATTCTCTTCAAAATCTGGTACGGTCCAATATATCTTGGTGCTAACTTTCCACCCTTCCTGAACCTGATCACTCCCTCTGTAGGTGAGACTTTCAGAAATACCGAATCGCCTTCATCGAATTCCAAATCTCATCGGCGGTTGTCGGCATAGCTCTTCTGCCTGCTTTGTGCTACTTGCATCCTTTTTCTGATTAGCTTGATCTTCTCAGACATTTGCTGCGCTATTTCAGGCCCATACATCTGCCTTTCTCCTACTTCGAACCAGCACAAGGGCATCCTACATTTCCTCCCATACAATGCTTCATATGGAGCCATCTCAATACTTGCTTGATAGCTATTATTATACGCAAACTCTACCAATGCTAAGTGTCATTCCTAGCTCCCTCCGAAGTCCATTATACATGCCTCAACATATCTTCAAGAATTCTGTTAACTCTTTCCGTCTGTCCATCAGTCTATGGGTGGAAAGCTGTGCTGACTCTGATCTCGTTCCTAATGCTTCTTGCAGACTGCCAAAATCAAGATGTAAATCTTGCATCTCGATCATAAACGATCGACACTAGAACTCTATATAGCTTTACAATGCCCTCGATGTAGACCTCTGCTAACTTCTTTACCAACTAAGTTGTCTTCACCGAAAGAAAATGTGCAGACTTCGTCAAAAGATCCACTATAATCCAAATTGAGTCATTCCCTTTCGAACTTCTGGGTAGCCCTGTGATGAATTCCATACTGATATTCTCCCATTTCCACTCCGGAATGGGCCCCAATAGACCTCCCGGTTTCTGGTTTTCTGCATTAATCTTTTGACATGTAAGGCGTTTGGCCACAAATTCTGCTGCATCCCACTTCATTCCAGTCCACCAGAAATGTTGTTTTACATCTTTATACATCTTTGTGCTTCTTGGGTGAACTGTGAGTAAGGTGGAGTGTGCTTCGTTCATGATATCTTCCCTTAATTAATCAACTTTAGGCACACACAACCTGTAACCAAACCAAAGTGACCCTTCCTTCACACTGAAATCTAAGACTTTTCATTCATTGACTTGTCGCTTTAGTGCTGCAATCTCTGCATCTCCTATCTGAGCCTTCTTGACTCGGTCATTCAGACTCAGTTACAACTCCAGACGTGTCAAAACTATGCTCAAATCTTGAACAATCACTTCAATACCGGCTTGTCTGATCTCTTCATCTAGCTCCCTTCTTGTTGCAATGAGCATATCTATACTCCTCTTTCTGCTGAGCGCATCCGCCACGACACTGGCTTTTCCTGGATGATTCAAGATTTCTGGTCTGATATCTTCCAAAATCTCTAACTTTTGCCTCTGCCTGAGATTCAAATCCTTTTGCAGGTAGATATATTTTAGACTTTTATGGTCGGTAAACATCTCTACCTTGGTCCCATAGACTTAGTGCCGCCACAACTTTAGAGCAAAAATTATCGTTGCCAATTCCAAGTCGTGCGTCGAGTAATTCTTCTTATGCGGTCGAAGTTGCCTCGATCCGTATGCTATGAACTTCCATTCTTGCATCAGAACACATTTGAATTCCAAAAACGAAGTATCATTGTAGATCACATACCCCTTATCTGGTTGTGGTAGAACCAAAATCGGTGCAGAAATCAATTTGCTCTTCAGCTATTGAAAGCTCCCTTCACATTTCTCAGTCCAATCAAAGCTTACGTTCTTCTTGGTCAGTGCTGCAAGTGGTACATCAATTCTGGCATAGTTCTGGATGAACTTCCTGTAGTACCCTATCATGCCTAAGAAGCTCCTGTCATCCTTCACAGTTCTTGGCTGAGGCAAATCCTTTACTGCCTTGATCTACTGCGGGTCTGTAGCCACTCCCTCCTTAGAAAGGACATGGCCTAAGAATGCCACTTCTGATTTTCAGAATTCACACTTTGACAATTTGGCATAAAGCTGATGCTTTCGCAGTTTGCTCAATATTGCAGTCAGATGCTTAGCATGCTCATCTTCTTTTTTTGAATACACCAAGATGTCGTCTAAGAAGACAACCACAAAAAAATCGATGAATGGCCGCAAGATACGGTTCATCATGTCCATAAATATAGATGGAGCATTGGTCACTCCGAATGGCATCACCAAAAACTCGTAATGACCGTGCCGGGTTTGGAATGCTGTCTTAGGTATATCTTCTTCTTTGACCCGAACTTGATGCTAACCTAAACACAGATCAATCTTTGAGAACACAACCGCTCCCTGGAGCTGATCAAACAAATCATCGATCTTGGGAATTGGGTACTAGTTCCAAACAGTAACTTTGTTCAACTCCTGGTAATTGATGTACATCCTTATAGTTCCATCCTTCTTATTCACAAGTAGTACGGGTGCTCCCCAGGGTGAAGCTCTCGGCCTGATGAATCCCTTCTGTAGCAGTTCTTCAATTTGCTCTTTAACATCTTTCTCCTCCACTGGTGCCATCCGATATGGTGTCTTTTGATGGAACTGAGATGATTCCCAGGACTACGGATTGGTGTGCGTATCGATTGTTAAATATAAACAGATTAAAAATGTGATCTAACCCTATATAGCGGAAACCAGGGTTCACAAATTATACCTGCGGTGAGAAGAAGACGACAGTGACCCCAAGATCTTCTGCACGTATTCCTTCCTCGGGTTGGACGTCGTGTGGGCGACGATCTCCCAACCTTTCTTCTCCTTGGCTGACCTCTCTTTCTCTCCTTTCGTGAATCACGAGTTTTGAGAAAAATCTTATCTTTTTTAGATTGTCAATGACGGCCAGAGAAAATAGAGGATATATATAAGGCTACGGCAGGGACCATGAGGAGAAATTAGGGTTAGGTCTCCTAACGGATCTAGGTATCCCGTGTTCAGTCCGAACACACAACCCAGGCCCATTAACAATAGCTCGGTCCACTAAGGAGCTATTGTTGCACTACCTTCCTAATCCCAAATTATATTTATGGGCTCCTTTTATTATATGCTCGTTCAACTCCCCATGTTAAGATATCGAATGTCCGTTGATCAAATTAAGTTACTGACAACTACATTGATCAACATCTTTTATCCTTAAGTAGTACCACTCAACTTTATTTGTCATGTCGGATGTAATCCACCTGCAGGGTTTACATGACAATCCTTATGAGCTCCTTAAGGGGACATCATCAACCCGACGTATCGGGACATGGATTCCTTTTACAATCAACAGCCAATCATACATACAATGCTATTACCCAATTCATAGAGGTTGTTGATCCATAATGAATCTCACTCTTTTATGAGTCAAAGTAATGCACACTGCATATACATGTCTGTTATTATATCAGGATTAAGAGCATAAGCATCCATAATAACAGAGGTGTTTGTTCTCTTTTATAGTCAGTACAAAGAGAACAACCTCAAGTGATCCTGTTCAATACACACAAAGTGTACTAGTGTAAACCTATAGTCAAGATAGACTAATACCAGATTACACTACAACCTTTCCAATGGATTATCCAAGTCCGTCTAGGTTGTGAACTATTTATATATTCCATAGGGAACTGATAATATGATCTTCTGTGTGTCACCTCACACCATATTATCAACCTTATAGAATATCAGATACTTGCATTAATATTATAATAAACACAATATGCAAACATATGCCCATATGATTCTCATTCAAAAAAATAAGGAAATAAAGTTAATACAAAAGTGATGCTTTCAGTATATAACCCTAACAATCTCCCACTTATACTCAAAGCATTGCTTTTCAGTATACTGTTACAAATCTCCCACTTATACTTAAAGCCATGCTGCTACGCATCTGACTCCCATTCCCTCAACATGACTATCAAAAGCCTTAGCTGGTAAGCTCTTAGTGAAGGGATCAGCTAGGTTGTCTGCTGATGCTATCTTGATCACAGCAACTTTTTCTTTCTTTACGAAATCTCGTATCAGGTGGTACTTGCGCTCAATGTGTTTACTTGCCTTATGGGCTCGTGGTTCCTTCGAATTTGCAACTGCACCACTATTATCACAATAAAGTGTAATAGTCTTAGGCAAATTAGGTACCACATCCAAGTCCAATAGGAAGTTTCTGAGCCAAACCGCTTCTTTGGCTGCCTCAGAGGCTGCCACATACTCGGCTTCCATGGTAGAATCAGCAATACATTTTTGCTTGATACTCCTCCATATAGTGGCTCCACCTCCCAAAGTAAATACATAACCTGAGGTTGATTTCCTGGAATCCCTATCTGACTGAAAATCTGAGTCTGTATACCCCAAGGCAACTAAACTATCTGCCTGGTAAACTAGCATGTAATCTTTAGTCCTTTTCAGGTACTTCAAAATATGCTTTACGGCAGTCCAGTGCTCTTGTCCCGGGTTAGACTGATATCTGCTAACCATGCCAACGGCAAAGCAGATATCTGGTCTCGTACATAGCATTGCATACATTAAGCTTCCTACTGCTGAAGCATAAGGAACTGCTTTCATGTTCTCTATCTCTTTAGGTGTCCTCGGACACTGCTCCTTTGATAGGGCAATTCCATGCCTAAAAGGTAAGAAACCTTTCTTAGAATTTTGCATGCTAAAACGAGTTAGTATAGTATCGATATAGGAAGCTTGAGACAAGCCCAACATCATTTTCTTGCGATCTCGTAGAACTTTGATCCCAAGGATGTGACCTACTTCTCCCAAGTCCTTCATATCAAACTGTTTGGATAACCATACCCTTACGTTAGATAATACCTTCACATTGTTTCCAATGAGCAAGATGTCATCCACGTAAAGTACTAGGAATACCACTACGTTTCCGTCACACTTTTTGTATACACACGATTCATCTTGACATTGATCAAATCCATAGGATTTTATCACCTGATCAAAACATATGTTCCAAGATCTAGAAGCTTGCTTAAGTCCATAAATGGACTTCTTGAGCTTACAAATAAGATGCTCTTGGCCCTTTTCAATGAACCCGTCTGGTTGCTGCATATAGATGTCTTCCTCAAGACTTCCATTAAGGAAAGCTGTCTTGACATCCATTTGCCAAATCTCATAATCAAGATGAGCTGCAATAGATAAAAGAATCCGGATAGACTTAAGCATGACTACTGGCGAAAAGGTTTCCTCATAATCAATACCCTCTCTTTGAGTAAAACCTTTTGCAACAAGCCGAGCTTTAAAGGTTTCAACCTTACCGTCTGATCCTCTTTTTCTCTTATAGACCCACTTGCATCCAATGGCTTTTACACCAATAGGTGGTTCTACAAGCTCCCAGACTTGATTAGAATCCATAGATTCTATTTCAGATATCATTGCTTTTTGCCAAGACTCTGCATCTTTATCTTGGAGTGCTTCATTGTAGGTACAGGGATCATAATCTTGTTCCTCAGGGACAAAGTCTGACGACTCTCCCAAGAACATATATCTATCAGGTTGTATCACAACCCTCCCACTACGACGAAGCACTATCGGTTGTGGTGCAATATTTGTGACACGTTGTGCAGTTACTGGTGGTACATCCTGTTGTACTGTTGGTACTGAAGTATTTGGTGTCTCACCTCTCAGTTCTTCTAGAACAGCTCTACTTATGGGTTTGTGGTTCATTACATAGTCTTCCTCTAAGAATCGAGCATTGGTGCTAACAATGACCTTCTGATCCTTAGGACTATAAAATAAACCACCTTTCGTTCCTCTTGGATAGCCTACAAACAAGCGTACTTCTGTACGAGATTCCAACTTATCGGCTTTCCCATTCAGCACGTGTGCTGGACTACCCCAAATCCGAACATGTTTCAGACTAGGCTTACGCCCAGTCCACAGTTCTGTGGGAGTAATTGGTACTGACTTAGAAGGAACCAAGTTCAAAATATAAGCTGCAGTTTCTAAGGCATATCCCCAAAACGAATCTGGTAAATCTGAATAACTCATCATTGATCTAACCATCTCCATAAGAGTCCTATTCCTTCTTTCTGCTACACCATTCTGTTGGGGTGTTCCAGGTGCTGATAATTGGGATGTAATCCCAGCCTCTGACAAATAGTCCCTAAACTCCCCAAAGAGATACTCGCCACCACGATCTGAACGTAATGACTTGATACATTTTCCATGACATTTCTCCGTCTCTGCCTTGTACTCTTTGAATTTCTCAAAGCACTCAGACTTACGGCGCATCAAATAAATGTATCCATACCTTGAATAATCGTCAGTAAATGTGACAAAATATTCAAAGCCACCTCTAGCCTGGACAGTCATGGGCCCACACAAATCAGAATGAACCAATTCCAACACATCTTTGGCCCTATACCCCTTTGCCTTGAAAGGCCTATTGGTCATTTTACCTTCCAAGCAGGATTCACAGACTGGTAGTGCCTCCACTTCCAATGAACTCAAAGGTCCATCTTTAACCAGTCTTTGAATCCTTCTTAGGTTAACATGCCCCAATCGCAAGTGCCAAAGATATGTTTGGTTCATACAAGAAGGTTCTTTTCTCTTATTTATGTTAGAAGACATATTATTCATTTCCATAAGTTGCATTGTGGGCGAAATAGGATTAATGACATAGATTATCAACCAATGCACCAGAACAGATAAAATGCTTATTTTTTCTAATAACAATATTGTCATTAAAATAAACTGAATATCCATCCTTAACTAACATAGAAACAGAAATTAAATTCCTTCTAAGTGAAGGTGCATAAAGACAATCTCTCAATGTCAAAGACTTATTTTTTCCAAAAGATAAAATAACATCTCCTACTGCAACGGCCGCTACTCTTGTAGCGTCACCCATAAACAAGCATATCTCTCCATCACTGAGCCGTCTGGTTTTCTGGAACCCCTGCAATGTATTGCAGACATGATTAGTGGCTCCTGTATCTACACACCAGGTGCCGGTAGATAGCACCGCTAAACATGTTTCAACAACTAGTAAATGAGATATACCTTCTTTGTTCTTTTGTTTGAGAAGTGGACAGTCAGTCTTCCAATGTCCTGACCCTTTGCACTTGAAACACTTGCCTTTCGGCTTTTTCACAGCGCCTTGAGGTCCCATGCCCTTCTTTGCTGAGTTTACTTGTTTCTGAACTTTCTTCTTCTTACCACCTTTCGGCTTAGAAGTAGAGACCTTTTCAGTCACATAAACATGGGCATTCTGCTTGAAGAGAGCTTCAGCATCCTGTAGTTCATTTGCAAGTTCTGACAAAGTATACAACCTTTTGTTCATGTTGTAATTAAGGCAAAACGAGTCAAAACTTTTAGGCAGAGTCCCGAGAATGATATCGACCTGGGTTTCCCCATCGATTTCAGCACCAAGGATCTCCATCTCATTTAGATGACCCATCATCTTGAGAACATGATCCCTTACTGGTGTCCCCTCAGCCACAGATGCATTCATCAAACTCTTCATAGCAAATTGCCTAGCTGCTCTACTCTGATGTCCGAAGAGTTCCTTAAGGTTGTACATCATATCATAAGCTGTGGACATGGCCTGATGCTGATGCTGCAGTACATTTGACATAGATGCCAAAATGTAACACCGCGCCATCTCATCTGCCTTATTCCACTTCTTATAGCCTCTTTGGCCTCTTCATCAGAGTCAGCATCAGGCTTAGGTGGGCATACTTCATTGAGTACAAATTTGTACTCTTCAGCAGTTAAGACAATATCCAAGTTACGTTTCCAGTCAATATAATTATGGCCAGTAAGTTTGTTTTCTTTAAGAATCACCATAAGTGGACTGAAAGAACCCATTTTTGAAATCCTGAGAATCACATAAAATAAAAATTATGTAGGGCATAACTTTTTGAATTAATTAAATATTGATTCCCTCAAAACAATAATAATAAAAAAATTCACCAACACCTTAAACACCATGAATTTAGCATGCTACGATAGTGTGGACGTATACAAATTCAATATTTGTTCAAGTAGGTTTTTCCTATTAATTTTACTATCATGTCAACACAACTTTATGACAAATAAAATTAATCTGTTGGTCTTGCTTTGGTCCTACAAATAATAGCAGTGACTCCGATGGGGAGGATACCATTATTTGTATCTAAGTGTATACCATTGCTTAATACTAAGTCCATTATCTTGTATTGAGTTCCTTCAGATGGAGAAGTGAACACATACTAGGTAACTTTCTATAATTATCCCCAAGGAAGTTTATACTGGTGATCCATAATTATACTCATCCGATATGGAGGAAAGCACTAAAGCCAACACACAAGTATAATTATATCACCTACAAACCAGCAATGGAGACCGTGGGATTCATGTTAAAAGAATTCCCTCTCCCACTTAGTTATTTAACAATGAGGGTTTTTCTACTAGTTAATTTATGTCCATGTTGTCCATAATTAATGTGATCCTAGTTTTTCAAAAAAAACATCACAATATAATAAGCATGCATAATCAGAATAAGCAATAATGACAATAAATTTGAAAATAAATATCCAACTATTATGGCTATCTTTCCTGATTCTTCCCCGACTGTGCGAATCCCAAATCTGACCCTGCGCGGAGCTATACGGGGTTCGGCAGCGCCCCGAATTTTTTTTTTTTTTTTTTTTTTTTTTTTTAGGTTTGGCTGCCCGATTTCTTTATCGAAACCATCTGTTGATCTCCGGACTGCCTGAAACAGCATCTCCTCCGGCGTCAGAAACAGCCACCACCGCCATCACGATCGATCAAAAAAATTAAAAAAATACATCAATCCTATGCCTCCCGAAAGAGTTCACACATAATCTAGATTGAAAAAATTAAAATTACATCAATCCTATGCCTCCCGAAGGAGTTCATACATAATCTAGATTTAAAAATTAAAATTATAAGCACGATCAACCCTCGTGATTTTAATTACATCCACAAAACAACATAATTACATCCACAAAACAACAACAACACAAACAAAACATGCATTGGACCATAATAGTTGGATCTAAGATGCCTACAAAACCGAGTTAGAACAGATCTACATCTACCGACTATCATACAACGTAAGTTTTTATTGGACAACATGGATGTAACAATCAATACGCAGATCCAATACCGGCTCTGATACCAATTGATGGAACTGAGATGATTCCCAGGACTACGATTGGTGTGCGTATCGATCGTTAAATATAAACAGATTAAAAATGTGATCTAACCCTATATAGCGGAAACTAGGGTTCACAAATTATACCTGCGGTGAGAAGAAGACGACAGCGACCCCAAGATCTTTTGCACGTATTCCTTCCTCGGGTTGGACGTCGTGTGGGCGACGATCTCCCAACCTTTCTTCTCCTTGGCTGACCTCTCTTTCTCTCCTTTCGTGAATCACGAGTTTTGAGAAAAATCTTATCTTTTTTAGATTGTCAATGACGGCCAGAGAAAATATAGGATATATATAAGGCTACGGCAGGGACCATGAGGAGAAATTAGGGTTAGGTCTCCTAACGGATCTGGGTATCCCGTGTTCAGCCCGAACACACAACCCAGGCCCATTAACAATAGCTCGGTCCACTAAGGAGCTATTGTTGCACTACCTTCCTAATCCCAAATTATATTTATGGGCTCCTTTTATTATATGCTCGTTCAACTCCCCATGTTAAGATATCGAATGTCCGTTGATCAAATTAAGTTACTGACAACTACATTGATCAACATCTTTTATCCTTAAGTAGTACCACTCAACTTTATTTGTCATGTCGGATGTAATCCACCTGCAGGGTTTACATGACAATCCTTATGAGCTCCTTAAGGGGACATCATCAACCCGACGTATCGGGACATGGATTCCTTTTACAATCAACAGCCCATCATACATACAATGCTATTACCCAATTCATAGAGGTTGTTGATCCATAATGAATCTCACTCTTTTATGAGTCAAAGTAATGCACACTGCATATACATGTCTGTTATTATATCCGGATTAAGAGCATAAGCATCCATAATAACAGAGGTGTTTGTTCTCTTTTATAGTCAGTACAAAGAGAACAACCTCAAGTGGTCCTGTTCAATACACACAAAGTGTACTAGTGTAAACCTATAGTCAAGATAGACTAATACCAGATTACACTACAACCTTTCCAATGGATTATCCAAGTCCGTCTAGGTTGTGAACTATTTATATATTCCATAGGGAACTGATAATATGATCTTCTGTGTGTCACCTCACACCATATTATCAACCTTATAGAATATCAGATACTTGCATTAATATTATAATAAACACAATATGCAAACATATGCCCATATGATTCTCATTCAAAAAAATAAGGAAATAAAGTTAATACAAAAGTGATGCTTTCAGTATATATCCCTAACATCTTTGACACTGGTGCGCTCCCTGGCTGAATGGTAATGCTGAACTCAACATCCCTGTGTGGTGGAAGTCCAAGTAATTCTTCCAAAACTACGCGATGAAATTTACGTACAATTGGTATCTCCTTGACTTCACCTGGCACATGTACTCCAGTTACAGGTGTAAGGATTTCTTCACTCTGCTTCTTCTTTCCTTGAAACACGAGTTCTACTCTTCCGGATGATGCAATGGCCACTGTATTTTCCTTTCAATCGATGTTATCCTTATGCCTAGACATCCAATCCATTCTAATAATCACGTCCGTCCCTGCGAAGCCCAGCTCTAGAAAATCTATACTCATGGTCTCTCCACCAATCTAGAGTTTACATCTCTTATAGCACAAATTTGTAGGGAGAGTTGCTTCAGATGGGGTAGCAACCAATAAAACCAAATTCGGAGTTGCCTCCTGGGTGCAGTTCAACTTCCTTGAAAACAATTCAGACACAAAAAGAATGCGATGAACCACTATCAAATAAAACAGTTGTCTGGATTCCATTTATATTATTCTATCCTGTTACAAAAGTGTTTACATCATTCATTTCCTTATGCCAAAAATATTCAAAACATTATAGTAACTTAGTCATAATTTTTCTTCACCTACCAGTGATGACTCCTTCGTCTTTATCGGCGTCTTCCTCCGTAAGTGAGAATACTCGCCCTTGGTGGGCTCCTTCCCCTTGTTGTTCGTCTTCGAAGCTGGCCTACTGTTGCCCCTCCGCAGCTGGAGACAGTCTGGCCGAACATGACCAATCTTTCCGCAATTATAACATGTACGGGTATCACTTTGAGAGTTCCTCTCCGGACACTCGCTCTTGAAATTTCCTTGCTCGCCACATAGGAAACAGCTCCCTGGCTTGGCGCCTCCAGTTCTGCCCACAATTTTTTGGAATTTCTGATTCCGGCCCTGGTTCCCAATCTTCATGCTGGTGCAGGCCTATTTCCCTTGTTCCATCCTCCAGTGTTCACTTGCGGTTTTGGTCCTCGTTTCATATCTAACTCCATCGTTGCTGCACGATGGACCAACTTCTCGAACCTCCGGATGCATAAGGGTACCATCTTGGTTCTAAGTATAGTCCTGAGTTCCTGCTCGAATCTCTTGGCCTTCTTGACCTTGTCCTGTACCATCTCTGGAGAATATCGAGAAAACTGAGTGAACTTGGTCTCGTACTCACGAACTGCCAGGCTTCCTTGTTTCAGGTTGAAGAACTCTATGGTCTTGTCTTCTTGCACATCCAAAGGAAAGTAGTGCTGCCTAAACTCCCTTAAGAAGTCTTCCCAGACAATGAGTCCTTCGCCCATGTACCTCTTCATTGACTTCCACTATACCCTGGCATCATTTTTTTAGTAAAATACTAGCCAACTTGACCTTGCTATCATCCGGTGTTAGCTTCACCTCAAATACTGTATCTACCTGACGAATCTAGTCATCAGCTATTGTCGGGTCTGCCTGGCCCTAAAAAATAGGCGTCCTCATCCTACGGAAAGATTCGACCATCTTGACAGGGTTGGCAGTTGCAACTCCCCGGTTACCTGCGGGTGCTCCCTGTTGCTGCATGTTGTTTCGGCTTGCTTCTGCTAAGTCTCCAAATGCCTGATACATACGAGAAAACTCTGCTATATCAAGACCAGTGCCATTTCCTCCACTACCCTCGCCCTCATTCGGGTCGATTCTACCGCTCCTGGTTCTACAAGATATATGGTAGAAAAATAATGGAATAAACATAGGCATCATTTTGTGATATTGCAAAAATAACATTCATCCAATCTCATAATGTGGATGTGATTTGTAGAAAACGCAAGGCTATACATCATTTCATTAAAACCCCTTATCTTACAATTTGCATTTTTTCCCATTACATTGTATATGCCATAGATATAAATAACAAAATGACAAAACAAAAAAATGACTGATCGGCACCTAGCAACCTAATCACTACTACTGGTTTCCCCTACAGGGCTCCCCGTAGCCGGTGGTGGTCCTGAAAGTGCCTGCAACTGGGTAGTCCGTGCCTGAAGTTCAAAGCACTTGCGGTCCAGATGGGCAAACTGCAATTGGTACGTGTGCTTCATGATCACCATCCCGCGATCAGCCCTTGCCTTGGCCCTCCTCAGCTTCGTTACATCCCTCTCACTATTGAGGATCACATACTCACAGGAATCCATCCTGTTCTCGAGGCATGCATGGCACCATCCCCATGTCCCGAGATCGCGGAACACCTACTCAAAGGCCTGCTCCACTGCAGTCGGCTGGGGTGGTGGCGGGGGTGGAGGTAGAGAAATCTGGCCATCCGCAGGGGCACCCCCTGATGCAGCAGCTACTGTGGCCCCATTGGCCAACCCAGCTCCTACTGGTGACTAATCACCATCTGTGATGGGCTCCAGATCTGAGTCCACCTCGACCACTATTCGATTTGCCCACCCATTCCCATGGGGAATCACACCATCAGCCATCCTGTAAGGAGTAGACACGGGAGTTAGCCCAGTTATAGAAATATCATAAAATATAAGTTGAAAGGAACAACAATATGAACTATAATCATCTACAACAAGCAAAAAAACCCAACCCCTACAAGGCATCCAAGTCTATTTTCCTATTTTGTTGGACTATAAATTGAAGTCGGCACTGATACCAGTTTGTAATGCCACGAACTTCCTATATGGAGAATTCGAGACACGAGCTAGAACCTTTATATTCAATTACCCACAATACACAAAAAAGCAGAAAAATTTAAAACTTTTTATTTATTTAAGATAATATATTACATGCCGATTGTTACAATGATTTCAATAAAATTACATGAGAGTATACATGAAAAGTAAATGAACACTAGGCTCTTTACTTGGACGCTATGCCTTGCCTAGAGTTCTCCCGGATTAGTGGTCCTGCATCCACAACCTAATTGAGAGGGAACGTCATTACATATACTGACGCTTAAGGGTTGATGACTAGCAGTGAATCTCAACTTTAAACAATCATAATTTAAGCATGGTAAAATGTGTAGGTGTTGTTTAAGTATTCGTCGGTGTTATAACTTAGAATCTTAATGCAATGTCAACTAAGCCTAGGATGAACTTATTCTAATGCGATGTCAACTAAGACTAGGATGCACTTATTCTAATGCAAGCGAGAATTTGGAATTGTATACATCCCATAACTACATACGTCCATATAACGCTGTTCTCCATATTTAGGGATTTGAACCCGCATTATGAATTCTACTTTTGTACCCAACCTATTCCTGACAGATACAACATGACTGATGAGGTTTCAGACGTGGTCAAGTCCAACTAATGCAGTACACTTATGGTGGCTATGTTTGCCACTACTGCCCGGCGCACCAGATCTCACTCAAAAGCTAGACCAACGCAGGGTATCCGCAGTACAAAATAGCCCGAAGCCTACCCTGTGGCACCCATAACTCATAGAACAGTAGTGTATGGCCCGTTCGCCTCCAAGACATAGAACGTGACGGAATTTTGGGATCCATCCCCTAGTTCCGACCGGAGAACCTCCCATTCTTATCATGGTACTTTAGGAATTAACAGAGTAAGATACGTAACCCGTGCTTATAACTCGTAAGAAGGCACTAGATGTATCCCTTTGACAGAAAGGTAGAATCCAATAACACCATCTAGTGTCGGCCTATAGGACGAGTCTGATCATAAGGTATCACCCCTAATGCCGATTCTTCCCTTTTGGCAAAATGTAGATAAAATGGTTAAGTAACAATAGTTACTTACTACCCTAATGATGTCACTAATCCTTAAACAGTCTAATAGGGTACCATAATGTAAATACCACATGCTGGATTTCAACCTATATTTTCTAAGATCATCATGGGTCCAACTCACAGCCTAACGATCCAAGACACCGGTGACGGGATCTCCCTCACTTGCCACTACCCCTAGCTCGGATCTCGTCTACATTCTCAACCCGCAATCAACCTACACCGGTTAGATATGTCGGCGCACGAGGTGTGACTTATCCACAATTTCCAAGGTGGTAAAATACAATTTTTGATGGTCGATGGCCCCTAGGGTAACTCCAATCCCCTAGATGAGCTTAACAAAGGCTACGTTCGAACCAATTACATGCTAAATAATAGAACTATGATTTTTCCAACCTAAAACATGCTATGACATGTGTTTATAAGCATATATAAACACATCGAAGTCTTAAACAAGGGCTTGAATAGGGGAAAAACAACCATATATTCCAAACGGCGAATTTGCCAAGGGTCAAAAACTGCTAAAGCTTGAGAAATTCACAGTAATTTCTATGCTTGTTGGAATCCAACAAAATTGGACTTTTTGGAAAGCTAAGAACATCTAATACAACTTTCTAGTTGACAACTTTCTCAAGTTCAGTAAAAAAAAGTCGAAAACTCCTAATCTTTCCAAACAGAAACTCAGCAAGAGAAAGTTGCTGCTGTAATTTTGTAAATATCATAACCGGTGCTATACTTATCGAAATTTTAAAAAATTAGACTTTTTAGAACGCTAGGAACATCTACTACAACTTGCTAGTTGATAACTTTTTCAAGTTAAGTCAATAAGGGGTCGAAAACTCCTAATCTCTCCAAATCGAAACTTAGCAAAGAAGGGTGCTGCTGGAATTTTGTAAAGATCATAACCGGTGCTATACTTATCAGAATCTAACAAAATTGGGATTTTTGGAAATACTAGAATATCTACTAAAATTCTCTAGTTGACAACTTTTTCAAATTAAGTCAACAAGAGGTCGAAAACTTCTAATTGCTCCAAACAGAAACTCAACAAAGAGGGTTGCTGCTAGAATTTTGTAAAGATCATAACCGGTGCTATACTTATCGGAATCTAACAAAAATCGGCTTTTTGGAAAGCTAAGAATATCTAATACAGTTCTCTAGTTGAAAACTTTTTTAAGTTAAGTTAATAAGAGGTCGAAAACTTCTAATCTCTCCAAACAGAAACTTAGCAAAGAAGGTTGCTGCTGGAATTTTGCTAAGATCATAACCGGTGCTATACTTATCCGAATCTTACAAAATTTGGATTTTTGGAAAGCTAAGTACAACTCTCTTGTTAACAACTTTTTTAATATAAGTCAACAAGAGGTCGAAAACTTTTTATCTCTCCAAACAGGAACTCAGCAAAGAAGATTGCTGCTGGAATTTTGTAAAGATCATAACCAGTGCTATACTTATCGGAATCTAACAAAACTGAGCTTTTTGGAAAGCTAAGAATATCTACTACAAATTTCTAGTTGACAACTTCCTCAAATTCTTTATGGAACTCAAGTTTACTGATTTTTTTACACTTAGAACAATAGGGAAGTCTTGTAACAACCTAGAAGCAAACAAAGCATGCTACTTGATCTTTCATGAACTAGAATTACAAAAAGAACTTGATTTTTAACAAGTATAAAAGTAAATATACCACAAACTACTAAAGACTTTATCTTTCATGCATTAGAAGTTCTACATATTACAAAAACTGCTCTCTTATGAATTACAAGTTCTACATACAACAAAAGTCCACTTTTTTTTATGAACTAGATGTAACACCCTAAATTTCTATTGATGTAGAGTTTGTGATTTTTCGTGTTTTGCACGTATAATTTCATATGTATATTTTCTTTTATAAAAATATTTCTTTATAGCATGAATATGAAATTGTTCCCTTTATTTTCCAAAAAGACTATTTTAAAAGCTTAATTGAATTCTAGGCCTAATTGTCTCTTTTTAGCCCATCCTAATTAATTAGTTAATTTAATTAGTAGAGCCCATGGTTAATTGGCCCATTAGTGAGCCCATTTAACTTAATTTTTCTTTTTATTAATCCAACTTGTAGTGTAGACAAGTTCAGTGAACAATTAATTAATTCACATGAACAAATTTGTAAAAAAAGGGTACTAGTTGGCACGTGCATGCACTAGAGTGTGCATTGTGCACTTTTGTACCTAGGCCGGATAATGCATGGGAGAGTGGGAGAGATGGGAGAAGTGGAGAGTTGGTTGCTTCATCATGGGTAGTGTTTATAACTCCCTAGTTCATTTAGACCCTTGATCCCTAACCATTTGGACTCATCCTGGCCCTCCATTCACCCTCAAAATTTTTATAAATACCCCCACTACACTCTTCATTCTCACACTTGAAAATTTTGAAAAAGAAAAGAATAGAAAGAACGAAAGAGAGACAATTTTGTGAGACAAAAGATTGAGTAGATTGTGAGTTCAAAAGATTGCGTGCTAGTGTGTGTTCTTCAACCGAAGAAGTGGCCGGATTTTTTAAGGAACAAGGGGGAGGCTCAGGTTGCATTGCAAGCAAGGAGAAGTCAATTGGCGGCTCGATCTAGGAGGAGAAGGCTTCACTTGTTCATTCTAGGAGATCCCTAGGAGTTTTGTTTGATTTTCTCTCCATTAGAGGTGGGTGATTCTCATGCTTCTAATTTAAACATCATGCTAGGGTTTGAATTGATAGAATTTCTAAAGAGAAACTAAGTAATTTAGCCTCATGTTTGCCTATTTAGAGATGAAAAATTGTAGATAAGAGAATGCTTGACCAATTGATTGTTAGTTGCTAAAATTGCGATTTAATGTGTTAGAATCTGTCATGTTTTTGAAATATGCTTTATTGAGAAATTTGGGCTTATGAGACGAATGATTGATTAAATGCACCATGATAATTTGATCGTCTAATTTTAAGCAACACCAATGTAGAAAGATGAAAACTTGTATTCTAAAAATAATCTTTTGTGGAAACCTTGATTATAAATAATGTAAAAATTGTGATTCTTGTTTTCAATGTCGAAAATACATCCATGAGTTACTCTAAATAGCAACCTGGTGCAATCGATAGTCGACCGAATTAGAGTCGACAGTCGACTGTCAGGTAATAAATTTCGAATTTTAGTTACAGAACAGTCGACCTACTGTATTTTTACAGTCGAATGCCCTGATTATTTGTTTTCGAGATTTAAATCTTCACAGAACAGTCGACCGACCATATTTTAACAGTTGACTGCCCTGATTATTTGTTTTCGAGTTTAAATCTTCACAGAACAGTCAACCTACTGTATTTTTACAGTCGACTGTCCTGATTATTTGTTTTCGAGTTTTAAATCTTCACAGGACAGTCGACCTACTGTATTTCAACAGTCGACTGCCCTAATGATGTGTTTTCGGGCGTTAGAACCTCGCAGAACAGTCGACTGGCCATGTTTAATAGTCGACTTCCGTGAAGTTCAAATAAATTTCATGAGATAATTTTCTATAACCTTTGGCCCAGTATAAATGATAATTTGAGACTACTTTTGTAAGAAAGAACTTATTATAAGTTGTTAGTTTAAATTTTCTTTGGATAAAGAAAAAATAAATGCATTGCTTAAAAGAATTTTTGAAATGAGACTTGGTATGGAAAAAGTTGAAAGTGTGAATTTGGGTTTTAGTATTGATAAAGTGAGAATAAAAGAGTTTTTGAATGTGACAAGTTAAAAAATGAATTCATTTGTCTTATGCATAAAATTGTACATGAAAGTGAAATAAAATGTCGTGATGAATTATGAAAGATCTTATAAATATGAATACTCAAATGCTATGGACATGAAATGGAATAAAAAGCTAGAGGGTAGCTAAGCCTTATACCGGCATTGAATTAATACTTTTGAGAAGAAAAGACCAAGTTTGGGTCGTATTGTTGAATTGATGATTAAGACCGGTATAGAGGAAATGCTGACTCTATAGTATTGATTTTATTCATGATTCAATAACTAAGGATTAGATACATAGTGAAGATGTGATGAAAGTAAGAGAAAAATACGAGTATGAGGGCCTCGGAGCTACGGTGTGAGAGTATTCACAGGATGTCTACACGATGCTTCCTGTCATAACGTGGATACTTCTCTAGGAGTCCGTACCGCAGGCAATGCTTGTGGGATGTTTGGTGACTGTGGGTGGTGTTATGTCCCATGACGGAGGCTAAATTATCCACAGGCTGTCTACACGATGCATCGTGTCATGACATGGAATTTCCCTCCAGGCTGTCTGGACATGAGCTCGTGACTAATAGAACATCTAGGATACTTACTGTAGTTACCGTAGTAGTTTAAGTCATGGCAAGGGATTGAACCCGACAAGATGAAGAACGATTAGGGGTTTGCCCTTGGACCTATGTAGTATGGGATGCATAGAATCCGAACAAGTGCGCATTAGTGTTATGTAATATAAATAACTGTATTAAGGACTAAGTGCACAACACAACACGACATCAATGGGATAGTCCATTTGTAGTTTTGTTTGTGATCAAGTTTTTGGTTTGTTTAAGTATTTGAGAATCGTTATAATGTTCGGCATAGAGAGGATAGTCATGAATAATATTTCGTCGGTTGTAAGCAACTGACGTGCCCATAGTTTCTATGCAGGATAAAGTGATTAACAAGACTAAAGTTTGCATGCTGCTTAAAGAATGATTCAAGTGTTGTACATTTCTATTCATGTAATTTGTTGTAAATTGCTTCTGCTGTAAATATGTATTGTAAATATAACTCTGATGTAATAAAAGTTTTTAATTCCTTGTAAAATTGTACGAAGAGAAGTGTAAAGATCCCGTGGAACTTCGAATTCAGTCTGTTTTGGAATTCGGGGTGTTACACTAGAAGTTACACATGCAACTAAAAATTACTCCTTGATGTACTAGAAGTTCTACAAATAAGGAAAGATTACTGTTTATGAGTTTGAAGTTCAACTTACAACAAAAGTCCACTTTTTATGGACTAGAAGTTACGCATACAACTAAAAATTACTCTTTTAGTGTTCTAATTACGTTTTCCACTTTAATCATGTATGTAGATATTCTTAATTCATATATTCTTATATGCACATGGATTTAGTCCAAGTTGTTATATTTTATTTACAATAAACCATGTGTTTATATTTTATTAATAATAATAACAACAATGATAAAAATAACAACAATTTGTTTGAGTTCCCCCATTCTTTATGTGTTCATTTGATCCACCCTTATTCATATGCACATGTTTTTAGTTCAATTTGTTCTTAAAATAACATACAACAAGGCAATAAAATAATCAAAACAACAAATAACACAATTAGTATTAAAGATTCAATCTTTATGCCATTTTGTTTGAGTTCTACCATTCAACCTCTTCATGTGATCATTTTGATCCACACTACTCATATACACATGAATGTTATTCCAAGTTGTTAAGTTAGAACAACATAATACAATGAGAGAAAGAAACAAAAAAAAAAACAACAATTAATACAAAAAGAGTTAGTGAAACCCTCACCGATCTTTATAAGAAGAACTAGCCTAACTTCCTTCTCCTTCCCCTTAGCTCTTACTTGAACCTACAATGAAAAACTCTCTGGTTAAAATTTTCTCTCTTTCTTTTGCTTTTCTATTTTTTTCTTTTGGCAAATGAGGCAAAGGGTGAAGGGTGGGGGTATTTATAGGAAAATGAGAGAGTGAGAGTAAGAGAGGGTGAGTGTATGAGCTTTAGAGCTTGGCACTCTTGGCCTTTGGTAAATGGCCGGCCATTTGATAAGAGTTGGGTGAGGGGGTGAGTGTATGTGAGGTGAGGGTGAGGGTATGGTTTAAGAAAGAACCCATGCTCAAATTACTTCATAGTACATTAATATAATAAATCTAATCCCTTTAATTAAAACTTAACCATTCATTTTAATCAATCATGACAATTAAAATATTTTTTGTCTAAAACACATTCTATATGATTTCGTATAATGTATGGAATCGGTATAATATGTATAAATATATACTAATATATATACCGATAATTTTTGTTCGTCAAACTGAACAATCCGTACAAAAATAATTTAATTCTGACAATAAAAATAAAATAATAAAAATAAATTTTATTATTAGCTCGGAAGATTTCAACACCAAATTGATATAATACATATACATATAGACTGTTATATATACAGATAATTATTATTAATTAAACCGAGTAATATCCACAAAAAATATTTCAATTCTGAAAAATAAAAATAATAAAATAATGTTATTAATATCTATTCGAAATATTACAAGAGCAGCCTATTCCTGACCCACCTGCTATAAGTGCCCCTCGCACCGAAAAGGATGCTCATAAGAAGCATCATGATGCCTTAGACGTTGGTTGTCTCATGCTAGCCACTATGAACTCTGAGCTTCATTAGCGACATGAGAACATGGATGCCTACGATATGATCGTACACTTCAAGAGGCTCTATCAAGAGCAGGCTAGGCATTAGAGAGTTGAAGTCTCAAAGGCATTGTTTCAGTTCAAACTGGCAGAAGGAAGCCCTGTTGGAACTCATATGCTCAAGATGATCGGGTACATAGAGAACCTAGAAAGGCTTGGTTTGCCTTTGGGTTAAGAGTTGGCCACTGATTTGGTCCTGCAATCGTTGCCGAAAAGTGATAGTCAATTTGTCATGAACTACAATATGAATGAAAATGAAAAACCTCTGCCAGAACTTCTAAGCATGTTCAGAACTGCTGAACAGAATATTAGTAAGGAAAAGACCATTATGATGGTCCAAAATGCCGAAGGTAAGAGCAAGAGCAAAAAGCAGATTAAGAAATCCAAAGGCAAGGGGAAGGGCAAGGGCAATTTCATGCCTAGCACTTTTGCCTCGAAACCTTAGGGTGGGGTGGCCAAGGAGGGCACATACTTCCACTGTGGTAAGATCGGACATTGGAGGAGGAACTGCCATAAATACCAGGAGTAGCTTAAGAAGAAGAAAGGAAGTGAGACTTCTACTACATGTATTTTTATTATAGAATTCTATTTATTTACTTATGCATCTTGGGTATTAGATACTGCATGTGGATCTCACATTTGTGTAAATGCACAGGATCTCAAAAGGAGTAGACCATTGGCTAAGGGCGAAGTTGACCTACAAGTTGGAAATGGAGCAAAAGTTGCTGCTTTTGCTGTAAGAACTTGTCATTTATCATTTCCCACTGGGCTTATCATTGAGTTAAAGAACTATTATTTTGTGCCTACTATTAGTATGAATATTATTTCTATTTCTTGTTTGGAGAAGAAGGGTTTTTCATTTATAATAAAGGACAAAAGTTATTTTTTATTTGAATGATAGCTGTTATTCTAGTGCACAATTGAGTGATGGACTTTATATTCTCGACCTCGAAATGTCCGTCTATAATATAAATACTAAGAGGTTAAAATTAAATGATATGAACTCAACTTACCTCTGGCATTGTTGTTTGGACCACATAAATGAGAACCACATATCCAAACTCCATAAAGATGAATTCTTGGACTCATTTGATATTGAATTATATGAGGTATGTGAACCTTGTTTGTTGGGCAAGATGACAAAAACTTCATTCACTGGAAAAGGTGAAAGGTCTAGTGATCTTTTAGGTCTCATACATAGTGATGTCTACGGACCTTTCAACACATTTGCTAGAGGAGGGTTTCAGTACTTCCTTACATTTACTAATGATTTCAGTAGATATGGATTTGTGTATCTGATGAAACACAAATAGTGTCATTTGAAAAGTTCAAAGAATTTAAGAAAGGTACAAAACCAACTTGACAAAAGTATTAAAGTCCTTCGATCAGATCGAGGCGGTGAGTACTTAAGCCAAGATTTTGATGACCATCTAAAAGAGTGTGGGATAATATCTCAACTCACTCACCCTTGAACACCGCAATGTAATGGTGTCTCTGAGAGGAGGAACTAGACCTTCTTAGACATGGTCCGATCAATGATGAGTCATGCAGATCTTCCAAGCTCCTTCAGGGGACAAGTTCTATTAACAGCTGCTTTCACACTTAACCATGTTCCATCTAAAATGGTTCAAGAGACATCATATGAGATATGGATTGGGAGGCGTCCTAGTGTGTTTTTATAAAGATTTGGGGTTGTGAAGCTTATGTAAGGTGCCAAGTCCCTGATAAAAAAACTTGGTCCCAAATATGATAAGTGCTTCTTTGTAGGATATCCTAAGGAAACCAAGGAATACTATTTCTATAATCCGACCGAAGGCAAAGTGTTTGTCACACAAATTGCTATATTTCTAGAGAGAGATTTTTTCTCCAAAAGAACCAGTGGAAGAACAATAGAACTTGAAGAAATTCAAACTTCGCAAAGTAGCCACGAACCAATGGTGAAAATGGAGCAGAGTCGACAAATTATTGTGGAACAACCACCTGCTCAAGTTGCACAAGGCCTACGTAAGTCTAGTAGGATACCTCAACAACTCGAGAGATATGGATTTCTCGTGACTCAACATGGTGATATATTACTGGTGGATTAGGATGTGCCTACGACTTATGAGGAAGCTGTAAAAGGCCCAGATTCTATGAAATGACTTGAGGCCATGAGATCTGAGCTGGAATCCATGTATGCTAACCAAGTATGGACCTTGGTAGACCCACCTGAAGTGGTGAAACCTATTGGGTGCAAATGAGATTTCAAGAAGAAAACTGTGATGGATGGTAATGTGCAAACCTTTATGGGGCAGTTGGTGGCTAATGGTTTCAAATAAGTTCATGGTGTAGACTATAATGAGACTTTTTATCTAGTTGCCATGCTTAAATCCATTCAGATCTTGCTTGTTGTTACAGCATATCATGATTTTGAAATTTGGCAGATGGATGTCAAAACTACTCTTCTAAATGGAAATCTTCTCAAGGATGTGTACATGACACAACCTGAGGGTTTTTTCACTCCAAATTATGTTGGAAAGGTGCGTGAACTACAACGATCCATTGATGGATTCAAGCAAGCTTCTAGAAGCTGGAATCTGTTAGGTTGCAATGGCCAACACACATTGAATACACAGCGAAAAAATTACAAAATATCGAAACCTAGCCATGGATCGATGCGAAAACCATAAAACGTGTTTAGGAGTTATACATTAATGATGATTTGCTGTCTCCAAGATATGTCGATCACAACATTGCAATGTTGCGGTGCCTCTACGGTATCCACACGAACGGATCAAAACAAAGCTTTCATCATGCCACGGTGCTAGCTGCGGGATGGGGCTATTCCTCACGATCTTTCTCTCACAATTTCTGTGACGGCTAGGGTTTTCTCATAGTGACTTTCCATAGATATGTATCATATATATAGCTGCAGTAAATCAACCCTAAGAGAGTAACGAGCTTGTTAGGCTCATAATCTAACTTGGGTCAGATTCGTGTGTGGGCCTCTGAACTTTAGTCAGCTCATTTAATCTAATTAAATGTCCAACCAATATTAGGAGTCCAAGTTTTACTTGGATTCCTAATTAAATTCATTTTATGAGTTTAAATCCCAATTCCGATCCATTCTAAGTGTGTGACCCTATAGTTTCCCATTACGTTGACAGTAATACTAAAATCATATTCTAGTATTACAAATGGTGAGCGGTATCTAGCAATACATCACTACTACTCAAGTAGTACGAAATTTAGTGACTTGACATAACCTATCCGTGACCAATATTACCATGTAGTCTAGTCCCTTTGTCCAAATATCTTAATTGACCACAAGGCATAGAGCGTGTCACCCTTGTATAGTTCAATCTTTGGTTTCTGGATCTCCGAGTAAACTTACTAAAACAAATGAGCTCAATATCTCATATTGACTCATTTGAGCATGAAAATGCATTTTGTAGTCTAACTCAATCAAGGGACCCACAGATATCGCTCCTTTTATGTAAGAAGGACAAATCTTATCTAAGTTACTCACATCCCTCCACATGATTTGTAGTATATCCAATAGTCGACTTTATAATCACCTTATTACATGCAACGTTTGACGAAATTAAAACATATTACTTCTTATGTAGGGAACCGTAGTGACTTCAAGTCAACGTACTACATACACCATGGTCACTGTGAGAACCGCTTATGACACTCACATAACGTTCCATGCAGCTTTCTCATGGTAGGTCAGTCCAGTACATTATTTCTCTAATATGTACCCATTTGAAGACTTGATATCTCATATCCATGACCCGTGAGATATGGTCATCAGTCTATGCACATACTAGTCTCTATGCATTATTGTTGTCCTAATTCACAATAATACTTAACTAGGGACATTTAAGAATAGTGTTCTGATTACAACCAATAGGATCTCACAATCAAGTCATACACTTGATATCCCATGGTATTGAACCTACTATTCTAAGAACTTTATTATGCTCATCTAATCACAATAAACAACACAATATATGAAATGCCTCATATATGAAATAAATGACATAATGCAATGTAAACTAGTAATGTCAATACACAACTGGCCTCTAGGGCTTTAATTAACAATCTCCCACTTGCACTATAGCCAATCAGACATAAATCTAATGCCTATCGACCTAGCGTGACCTTCATGCTTTCGCTGTGCAAGGGGCTTTGTAAGTGGGTCAGCGACGTTATCATCTGTTGGTACTCTGCATATCTTCAGATCTCCTCTATCGATGATCTCTCGAATGAGATGGAAGTGCCCAAGTATATGTTAGATCGCTGGTGAGATCTAGGCTCTTTAGCTTGTGTAATGGCTCCATTGTTATCACAATAGAGGTCCAGCGGGTCCACAATGCTAGGAACCATGCCAAGTTCAGTGATAAACTTTCTGATCCAAACGGCCTCCTTTGCTGTATTGTAGGCAGCAATATACTCAGCCTCTATGGTGGAATCGGCTACTGTCTTTTGCTTCAAACTCTTCTAGCTCACAGCTCCACCATTTAGGCAAAACACGAAACCTGATTGCGATTTGGAGTCGTCCTTATCGGTCTGGAAGCTAGCGTCAGTGTAACCCTTTACTACAAGATCTTCCTCAGCTTCATATACCAAGAACGAATCCTTAGTCCTTCTTAAGTACTTAAGGATGTTCTTAACAACAGTCCAGCGACTCTCACCGGGATCTGACTGGTACTTGCTCATCATGCTTCGTCATGCTGAAAGCATATGAGACATCTGGATGAGTACATAACATGGCATACATGATAGATCCAATTGCAGATGCATATGGAATCTTAGTCATGCGGTCTCTCTCTTGAGTGGAAGGACAATGAGCCTTAGACAGGCTTACACCATGTGACATAGGGATAAATCCTTTATTGGACTCTTGCATATTGAAGCGTTTCAATACTTTGTCTATATATGTACTCTGACTCAGGCCAAGCAGTCTCCTTGATTTATCTCTGTACATCTTGATACCTAATACGTAGGTAGTTTCACCCAAGTCCTTCATGGAAAAGCATTTTCCTAGCCAAGTCTTTACAGATTGTAGGATAGGGATGTCATTTCCAATGAGTAGTATGTCATCTATATACAATATCGAAAATACAACTATGCTCCCACTAACCTTCTTGTAGACATAAGGTTCATCTTCATTCTTGATGAAACCAAACTCTTTGATTGCATCAACAAAATGAAGATTCCAGCTTCAAGAGGCTTGCTTTAATCCATAAATGGATCGTTGCAGTTTACACACCTTTCCAGCATCCTTTGGAGTGACAAAATCCTTAGCTTGTGTCATGTACACATCCTCGAGATGATTTCCATTCAGGAAAGCAGTTTTGACACCCATCTGCCAGATTTCATAATCACGATATGCTGCAACAGCAAGCAAGATCCGAATGGATTTAAGCATGGCAACTAGGAAAAAAATCTCATCATAGTCTACACCATGAACTTGCTTGAAACCTTTAGCCCCCAACCGCCCCTTAAAGGTATGCACATTACCATCCATGTCAGTTTTCTTCTTGGAAACCCATTTGCACCCAATAGGTTTTAACCCTTCAGGGGGTCTACTAAGTTCCATACTGGGTTGGTATACATGGATTCCATCTCAGATCTCATGGCCTCGAGCCATTTGTCAGAATTTGGGCCTTTTACAACTTTCTCATAAGTCGTAGGCTCATCCTGATCCACACGTAATATATCATCATCTTGAGTCACAAGAAATCCATATCTCTCGGGTTGATGAAGTATCCTATTAGACTAACGTAGGCCTTGTGATACTTGAGCAGGTGGTAGTTCCACAACAATTTGTAGAGTCTGCTCCCTTTCCATCATTGGTTCGCTGCTACTTTGCGAAGTTTGAATTTCTTCAAGTTCTATCGTTCTCCCACTGGTTGTTTTGGAGACAAATCCTCTCTCTAGGAACACAGCAATCCGTGCGACAAACACTTTGCCTTCGGTCGGATTATAGAAATAGTATCCTTTAATTTCCTTGGGATATGCAACAAAGAAGCATTTATCAGATTTGGGACCAAGTTTATCAGGGACTTGGCGCCTTACATAGGCTTCATAACCCCAAATCTTCATAAAAAACATACTAGGATGCCTCCCAGTCCATATCTCATACGGTATCTATTGAACCGTTTTAGATGGAACACAGTTAAGTGTGAAAGCAGCTGTTAATAGCATGTCCCAAGAAAGAGCTAGGATCAGACCATGTCTAACAAGGTCCGGTTTCTCCTCTCAGAGACACCATTCCATTGCGGTGTTCCAGGAGGAGTGAGTTGAGATATTATCAAACACTCTTTTAGATGGTCATCAAAATTTTGTCTTAAGTACTCACCTCCTCGATCTGATCGAAGGCTTTAATACTTTTACCAAGTTGGTTTTGTACCTCGTTCTTGAATTCTTCGAACTTGTCAAATGCTTCTGATTTGTGTTTCCTGAGATACACAAACCTATATCTACTGAAATTATCAGTAAATGTAATGAGGTACTGAAAACCTCATTTAGCCAATGTGTTGAAAGGTCCGCAGACATCACTATGTATGAGACCTAAAAGATCACTAGCCCTTTCACCTTTTCAGTGAATGGAGCTTTTGTCATCTTGCCCAACAAGCAAGGTTCACAAAACTCATATGATTCAAAATCAAATAAGTCCAAGAATACATCTTTATGGAGTTTGGATATGTTGTTCTCATTTATATGGCCCAAACGATAATGCCAGAGATAAGTTGGGTTCGTATCATTTGACTTGAACCTCTTAGTATTTATATTATAGACGGACATTTCGAGGTCGTGAATATAAAGTCCATTACTCAGTTGTGCACTGCCAAAACAAATATCATTCAAATAAATATAACAACTTTTATCCTTTATTATAAATGAAAAACCATTCTTGTCGAAACAAGAAATAGAAATAATATTCCTACTAATAGCAGGAACAAAATAACAATCTCTAACTCAATAATAAGCCCAGTGGGCAATGATAAATGACAAGTCCTACAGCTACTGCAGCAACTTTTGCTCCATTTCCAACTCGTAGGTCAACTTCGCCCTTAGCCAATGGTCTACTCTTTTTCAGATCCGGCACATTTACACAAATGTGAGACCCATATCCAGTATTTAATACCCAAGATGAAGAAGTAGATAAATTGACTTCTATAACAAAAATACCTGTAGTGGAAGTCACTTCCTTTCTTCTTCTTAAGCTCCTCCAGGTACTTATGGCAGTTCCTCATCCAATGTCCGGTCTCACCACAGTGGAAACATGTACCCTCCTTGGCCACCCCACCCTTAGGTTTCAAGGCAGAAGTGCTGGGCTTGGAATTGCCCTTGCCCTTCCTCTTGCCATTGGGTTTCTTAATATGCTTTTTGCCCTTGTCGTTATCTTTGGCCTGTTGAACCATCAAAATGGTCTTTCCCTTACTAATGCTCTGCTCAACAGTTCTCAACATGCTTAGCAATTCTGGCAGAGTTTTGTCAATTTCATTCATGTTATAGTTCATGACAAATTGAGTATAACTTTCCAGCAACGATTGTAGGACCAAGTCAGTGGCCAACTCTTGACCCAATGGGAAACCAAGCCTATGAAGATTTTCTATGTACCCAATTATCTTGAGCACATGAGTTCCAACAGGGCTTCCTTCTGCCAGTTTGCACTGAAACAGTGCCTTTGATACTTCAAACCTCTCATGCCTAGCCTGCTCTTGATAGAGCCTTTTGAGGTGTACGATCATATAGTAGGCATCCATGTTCTCATGTTGCTTCTGAAGCTCAGAGTTCATGGTGGCTAGCGTGAAACATCCAACGTCCAAGGCATCATCTTGATGTTACTTATGAGCATCCTTTTCGGTGCGAGGGGTATTTACAGTGGGTGGTTCAGGAACAGGCTGCTCTAGAACATACAACTTTTTCTTATGCCTAAGGACTATCCTTAGGTTCCTGTACTAGTCTAGAAAATTTTTTCCAGACAATTTCTCCTTCTCAAGGATGGGTCACAATGATAGGTTATTTGATGGGTTGGATGCCATGGTAATCTATCAACAGAAATATGCAAAATAAATATTATTTCACAGAAATATCCAAAGTAAGAAATATTTAACCATCAACAGAAATATGCAGAGTATGTATTATGACATTGAAATATTTAATATGGTCTTTTATTAAATATACCTCCTACTATTTTATTCAAATCAACGACCTTCCTTATTGACTCGGAAAATTCCATCATAAGATTTTCTAGTAGGCCAAGATCCATATTTCACCTAGTTCTGAGACAGCTTTGGCTGATCACTCAAAATTCAGTTATTTAGGTAGGGAACATTTTCCAAATACATTATATGCAACTCTTGGATAGTTAGGTGAATAACACTTACTCTAATCTATCTCATAGACTAAAGCCCAACTCTATGCCTCTAAACCTTCAATCCTATTGAAATAGTTTAGTTAAGTCAAACTCAATGGTTGACAATTGAATATTACTTTTATCCCATCGCATCTCACTAGGATAGATAAAGGCACCCTGCTTTGGCAGACATACACTTAATCGATCCTAGCCTAAACGAGTGCCATGCATTGGAAGGCATCTTATTGCAACTTAATATTTACTTTGAGCGTTTTTTTATTTTCTGATCTCACCATTCATTATCCATTACCATACAACAATGCATCACATACAAAATTAAAAGCTTAAAATTTATGTGACATGGTTGTGGCCCTCACACATTGATTCTTTCAAGTCAATGAGAGTATCAAAAACAGAACAAAGGGATTATACTGCCTTCTCCAAGAAGTTTCCCAATCTTGTCCTTGTATGGTTGTCAGTTCCTTGCCTCCTCAGTGAGATTACATTTACATATAAAGAAAGAATGTACAATTGGAGTTTAGAGGGAAAGGGTTACTTTGAGAATGTAGAGAGAAAGGCATGACACGCAGGCCATATTCAAAATACCAAAATATAAACAATGCATCACTGAATATAAACCATGCATCACAAAATAGAACCAAGCATCACAGAACTAAGGCCACAACCATGCACCATGCATCACAAAACAAAATAATCATAGAATATGTTGTTATGATATTATTAATTTATTTAAAAAGGATTGATTTTTGGGGAATCATTATTGCCCTATGCAGAGCTGTCACGGGGGTCCCACTGCACAGTCAGCGGGCGGGGGTCAAGGGGAGGCCGCCCCTTGCGGGGTCGCGGGAGCATGAACCCTTCATGTTTAAGAAACCCTAACGCCACTGCAGATTACACAGGTGCATGAACTATTCATGCTTTAAGAAACCCCAACGTCACTGCAAATCACATCTTTCTAGGATTTTCAGTGGTTCCAAACCGATGGCTACCCTAGTGTGGCATCAGTGTTAACAACCAACACTTAAACGAATCCTTATATTGCAACTGTTGCAAAAATTATATCACATATCAATATTTCTACCAAAAGTGCGAACATATCACACATAGTCACATATCTTTCATAACCGAATTATGGTTTCGCAAGTGGCTCTGATACCACTGTTAGGTTTCAATGGAAAAAAAAGATTGAATACACAACAAAATAATTACAAAATATTGAAACCTAGCCATGGTTCCATGACAAAACCATAAAACGTGTTTGGGAGTTATACCTTAAGGATGGATCTGCTGTCCCCAAGATATGTCGATCACAGCACTATAATGTTGCGGTTCCTATGGTATCCACACGAACGGATCAAAACCAAGCTTTCCTCACACCGCCGTGCTAGCTGCGGGATGGGGTTGTTCCTCACGATCTCTTTCACACAATTTCTGTGACGGCTAGAGTTTTCTCATATGTGACTTTTCCACAAATATGTATCATATATATAGATGCAGTAAATCAACCCTAAGAGAGTAACGAGCTTGTTGGGCTCATAATCCGATCTGGGTCAGATTCGTGTGTGGGCCTCTGAACATTAGTCAGCCCAATTAATCTAATTAATGTCCAACCATTTTCAGGAGTCCAAGTCTTACTTGGAGTCCCAATCAAATTCAACATATGAATTTAAATCCCAATTTCGATCCATTCAAAGTGTGTGACCCTGTAGGTTCCCATTTCCTTGACGGTGATACTAAAATCATATTCTAGTATTACAAACGGTGAGCGGTATCTAGCAATACATCACTGCTACTCAAGTAGTGAGAATGTCAGTGACTTGACATAATCTATCCGTGACCAATGTTACCATGTAGTCTATTTCCTTTGTCCAAATATCTTAATTGAACACAAGGCATAGAGCGTGCTACCCTTTTATAGTTCAATCTTTGGTTTCTTGATCTCCGAGTAGACCTACTAAAATAAATGATCTCAATATCTTATATTGACTCATTTGAGCATGGCCATGCATTTTGTAGTTTCACTCAATCAAGGGCCCATAGATATCGCTTTTGTTATGTATGAGGGACAAATCCTATCTAAGTCACTCACATCCCTCCGCACGATTTGTAGTATATCTAATAGTCGATTTTATAATCACCATATTACAGGCAACGTTTGACGTCATTAAAATATATAACTTCTCATGTAGGGAACTGTAGTGATTTCAAGTCAGAGGACTACATACACCATGGTCACTGTGAGAATCTCTTATGACACTCACATAACGATCCATGCAGTGTTCTCATGGTAGGTCAGTGCAGTACATTATTACTCTAATATGTACCTATGTGAAGACTTGATATTTTATATCCATGACCCGTGAGATATGGTCATCAGTCTATGCACATACTAGTCTCTATACATTATTGTTGTCCTAATTTACAATAATACTTGACTAGGGACATTTAAGAATAGTATTCTGATTACAACCAATAGGATCTCACAATCAAGTCATGCACTTAATATCCCATGGTATCGAACCTATTATTCTAAAGACTTTATTATGTTCATTTAATCACAATAAACAACACAATAAATGAAATTCCTCATATATGAAATAAATGTCTTAATGCAGTGTAAACTAGTAATGTCAATACGCAACTGGCCTCTAGGGCATACATCAACAGAATCTTTGTTTCGATGATGCAATCAAAGAGTTTGGTTTCATCAAGAATGAAGATGAACCTTGTGTCTACAAGAAGATTAGTGGGAGCACATTTGTATTTCTGGTATTGTATGTTGATGACATATTACTCATTGGGAATGCCATCCCTACCTTACAGTCAGTTAAGACTGGGCTAGGAAAATGCTTTTTCATGAAGGACTTGGGTGAAGCTACCTATGTATTGGGTATCAAGATCTATAGAGATAGATAAAGGAGACTGCTTGGCCTGAGTCAGAGTACATATATGGACAAAGTATTGAAACGCTTCAATATGCAAGAGTCCAATAAAGCATTTATCCCTATGTCGCAGGGTGTAAGCTTGTATAAGGCTCAATGTTCTTCCACTCAAGATGAGAGAGACCACATGACTAAGATTCCATATGCATCTACAATTGGATCTATCATGTATGCCAAGTTATGTACCCGTCCAGATGTCTCATATGCTTTGAGCATGACGAGCATGTACCAGTCAGATCTCGGTAAGAGTCACTGGACTGTTGTCAAGAACATCCTTAAGTACTTAAGAAGTACTAAGGATTCGTTCTTGATATATGGAGCCGAGGAAGAGCTTGTTGTAAAGGGTTATACTGACGCTAGCTTTCAGACCGATAAGGATGACTCCAAATCGCAATCAGGTTTTTTTGTTTTGCCTAAATGGTGGAACTGTGACCTGGAAGAGTTTGAAGCAAGAGATAGTAGCCGATTCTACCACAGAGGCTAAGTATATTGTTGCCTCCAATACAACAAAGGAGGCCGTTTGGATCAGAAAGTTCATCACTGAACTTGGCGTGGTTCCTAGCATTGTGGACCCGATGGACCTCTGTTGTGATAACAATGGGGCCATTGCACAAGCTAAGGAGCCTAAATCTCACCAGCGATCCAAATGTATACTTAGGCGCTTCCATCTCATTCGAGAGATCATCGATAGAGCAGATGTGAAGATGTGCAGAGTACGGACAGATGATAACATCATTGACCCATTGACAAACGAAAGCATGAGGGTCACACTAGATCTATATGTATTAGATGTATGTCTGATTGGCCCTAGTGCAAGTAGAAGATTGTTGGTGTATGTCCTGGAGGCCAGTAGTGTATTGACATTACTATTTTACATTGTATAATGATATTTATTTCATATATGATGTGTTTCATTTATTGTGTTATTTATTGTGATTAAAAGAACATAATAAAATCCTTAGAATAGTAGGTTCAATACCATGGGATATCAAGTGCATGACTTGATTGTGATATCCTTTTTGTTGTAATTCGAACACTATTCTTAAATGTCTTTAGTCAAGTATTATTATGAATTAGGACAACAATAATACATATAGACTAGCATGTGAATAGACTAATGACCATATCTCACGGGTCATGTTTATGAGATATGAAGTCTTCACATGAGTACATATTAGAATAATAATGTACTGGGCTGACCCACCATGAGAACATTGCATGGATCGTTACGTGAATGTCATAAGCGGTTCTCACAATGACCATACTTTATGTAGTCCTTTGACTTGAAGTTACTACGGTTCCCTACATGAGAAGCTATATGTTTTAATGTCGTCAAACGTTGCCTGTAATAAGGAGATTATAAATTCAACTAATGAAGAAGGGCAACTGGAGACCGCCGCTGTGAGGAATTCCTACTCCAGAATTACACCAGCAAATGCTTGATTTGCAAGCACACATCACAAGGATTGGAGCGCGGTGTGTCCAAGGCCCAGATCAGATGCGTTGGGGACTCGAGCCCAAGGGAACTTTCAGGGTGAGGTCTCTGTATCACCGAATTCACTATCGAGGATGCAGACCAAGCTGGGCCCAGGTGTTATGGAAGGCGAAAATCCCCCTTAAAGTTAGGGTCTTCCTCTGGCTAATGCTCAACAATGCAATCCTCACCAGAGAGAACCTTGCCAAAAGACAACCTCATATAGTGACCAACTGTGGATTCTGCAACATGCATGTTGAGAGTCTGAATCACCTCTTTATTTACTGCCCAAGGAGTAAGGCAACTATGGTAGAGGTGTTACGAGCCTTAGGGATAGGGGACTATCCCTGCGAATATGAGGATTTGTGGATTGGTCCCAAATTTGCCTTGATTCGCCATGAAATGAAGGATGCGTGGTACATTGCCATTGCGGCAACCACATGGGTTTTATGGCTAGACAAAAATAATTTCTATTTTCGTGCTTCATGTAATAGTATTTCTGGTAATCTTACTCATATCATGCATCTTATCTCTTTTTGGGCTATAGCTGCTGCCACAGGAGCGAGAGGGAGAATTGCTATAGTCTTCCAGGTGGAAGATTTTGATGATGAGGAGGTAGAGTTTGGGCCGACGCTGGATTGAGGGACCGCGCCTTCCACACCCATCAATGTTCATTAGTTGCAGTCTGAGCTACTTGGTTTGATGTATCGACTTACTGTACTTTTGGGTGTATGATGTATGGTTGATTTGACCAACCCCCCAGGGTTTTGTTGGGGGATTATGTTTTACTTTCTGCATTGTACGTTTGTATTCTCCCGGTACACCGGGTTGTTTTATTAACTCCTTATTAATGAAACAGGGTGGCATTATTCCACCTTTTCCCTTAAAAAAAAAAGATATACTACAACTCATGCGGAGGTATATGAGTGACTTAGATAGGATTTTTCCCTCTTATATAACAGGATAAATATCTACGGGCCCCTTGATTGAGTGAGACTACAAAATGCATAGCAGTGCTCAAATGAGTCAGAATGAGATACTGAGCTAATTAGTTTTAGTAAGTCTATTCGGACATAAAGAAACTAAAGAATTAACTATACACGGGTGACACACTCTATGGCTTGTGGTCAATTAAGATATTTGGACAAAGGTACTAGACTACATGGTAACATTGGTCACGGATAGGTTATGTCTAATCACTGACATTCCCGTTACTTGAGTAGCAGTGATGTATTTCTAGATACCACTCACTGTTTGTAATACTAGAATATGATTTTAGTACTATTGTCAACGTAATGAGAACTTACAGGGTCACACACATAGAATAGATCGAAATTGGAATTTAAATTCATAAGATGAATTTAATTGGGGATCCAAGTAAGACTTGGACTCCTGATATTGGTTGGACATTTGATTAGATTAAATGGGCTGACTAAAGTTCAAAGGCCCACACACAAATCTGAACCAGGTCAGATTGTGAGTCCAACAGCCTCATTACTCTCTTAGGGTTGATTTTTTGCACATGAGAAAGTGACACATGAGAAAACCCTAGCCGTCACAGAAATTGTGAGAGAGAGAGATCGTAAGGAACATCCCCTTTCCGCAGTTAGCACCGCGGCGTGAGGGTAAGCTTGATGTGATCCGTTCGTGTGGATACCGTAGAGGCACCGTAATATTGTAGTATTGTGATTGGTATACTGTGGAGATAGTAGATCCATCTTCAAGGTATAACTTTTAAACACGATTTATGGTTTTCGCATGGATCCATGGCTAGGTTTTGATTTTTTTTTTTTGTAATTTTTTTGCTGTGTATTTAATATGAGATTACACTCGAAACCTAACAGGACAGCCATCAAGGGGAAAGCCCCCATACAATTCATCCCAGAGTGTACCATTTCTGAAGTACCTGAGATCCTAGAGCTGGAACCCCCTTGGGAGATTTATGTAGATGGATCGTCCTGTAAGGGCGGGAGTGGAGCTGGCGTCATACTTCGTGGCCCCGACGATTTCATCTTACAATATTCTCTGCGCCTCAATTTCCAGGTATCCAACGATGAGGCGGAATACGAAGCAATGATCGCCGGACTCACGCTGGCCCGCAATGCGCGCGCAAGATGAATAAGGGCCTTTAGCGACTCTCAGCTTCTGGTTAGCCAAATTTTGGGGGATTACGAGGTCTGTAATACTCGGATGCTCCAGTACTTAGCGTGCATCAAACTCATCCTGGAAGCCTTCGAGCACGCCGCTTTCAAGCGGATACCCAGGGAGATAAATAATTAGGCAGACGCGTTGTCCAAGCTTGCCTCATCGCCATACGAGGGCCTCGACCACATAGTCCTCATCGAGGTCCTCTATGAGCCAAGCATCGAGAAGCCTAGGGTCATGTGCCTCAATACGGGCATGCATTTGCATAATTGGATGCATTACATCCACAAATTCTTGGCGGAAGGCCAACTACTCGAAGACCCCATCGAGACTTGGAAGATAAGGGCCCGATCACAATGGTTTACCTTGATTGAGAACATCCTCTTCGAACTTTCATACACCAGGGTGGACGGTAGATCTTACCTTTGATGCCTGGGTCCCGATGAAGTGAAGTATACGTTGGAAGAGTTGCACAAGGGCTTTGGAGGGTGCCAGATGGGCAGCAGGTCACTCGCAAGGAAGGTGATCAACCACGGGTACTATTGGCCGACCATACTACAAGATGCCTGTGATCTTATTAAGTAATGGGGCCCCTGCCAGAGATTCTCATCGATTAGACACTTACCCCAAGCCGAACTTAGGTTGCTAACCAGTCTAGCCCCTTTTGCCATGTGGGGGATGGACCTGGTCGGCCCATTTCCGAAGGCCAAAGGCCAAAAACGTTTCCTCATCGTGGCCATCGACTACTTCACCAAGTGGGTAGAAGATGAACCCCTAGCCACAATCACGGAGCATGAATCCCGACAATTCTTCTGAAATCACATCATCTGTCAGTTCGGTATCTAGCGCATGCTCATCACCGATAATGGGAGAAAGAACAAGGAGCAAGAAGGAGCTAGAACAAGGAGCAAGGAGAAGAAGAGCAAGTCCTTCCTTCAACCGATTGGGTGGGGTTCTCAACACTTTTGCTTGTTATTTTTATTGTTATTATTTTTGTATGGGTTTTTATGGAACTAATTTCATGTGCATATGGACTAGAATAAGATGCATATAAAGTTTGTAGTGGTAGAACACAAAATAAGGTGATTAAGATTTAATTTTTGTAGTTCTAGGGTTATAATTAATTACCCATGTTAAAGGTGAAATTTTGACTCCAAATTAATTGGAGAAGTTTTCATATGTCCCCTTACCATGATCAAATTTTTGTAGATTTTTTTGAGTTAAATTGATGGGTGAAACAAACGTTTCCCCCAAAACAGCAAGCTTTTAAGCTAAATGCTATTTTGGTGGATTCGACTTGTATTCAAAGAGCTGTATCTTGATGTTCCTTGTGGAATTTGGAAAAGTGATCAAGTAGGAAGTTGTAGTAGATATTCTCACATTTCCAAAATTCCCTATTTGGTTAAATTCCGATAAGTGATGCAAAAGTTATGACCGTTAAAAAACACAGCAGCCAGCTTTGGCTGAATGTTGCTGGTTTGTTTGCTTGAACTTTTTGCACCTCTTATTGATTGAATCTGGAAAAATGTTCAGCTACAGAGTTGTAGTAGAGTCTCTTAACTTTCCAAAATATCCTGTTTGGTTAGATTCCAATAAGTGGTGCAAAAGTTTTAACCGTTACAAAAACACAGCAGCCAGCTTTGGCTAAATGTTTGTTGGTTTGTTTGCTTGAAGTTTTTGCACATCTTATTGATTGAATCTGGAAAAGTGATAAACTAGAGAGTTGTAGTAGAGTCTCTCAACTTTCCAAAATGTACTATTTGGTTAGATTTTGATAAGTGGTGCAAAAGTTATGACCGTTACAAAAACACAGCAGCCAACTTTGGCTGAATGTTTACTGGTTTGTTTGCTTGAAGTTTTTGCACCTCTTATTGATTGAATCTGGAAAAGTGATAAACTAGATAGTTGTATTAGATTCTCTCACCTTTCCAAAATTTCATATTTGGTTAGATTCCGATAAGTGGAGCAAAAGTTATGATTTTTACAAAATCATAGCAGCTAGCCGTTTGGCTGAAAGCTCGCTGTTTGTATTGTTCGAAGTTTTTGTGCTGCTTGCTTACTGAATTTGGGAAAGTGTTCAACTAGAGAGTTGTAGTAGAGTCTCTCAACTTTTCAAAATGCCCTAATTGGTTAGATTCTGATAAGCGGAGTAAGAGTTACGACCTATACAAGTTTCAGCTTTGCTGTAGCTTTTGGCTATCTTTTGTTGTCTTTGTATTGTGTTCAAAGGACGGTGGATTGAATTCCATAAGAAATCTGAAAAAGTCATCAACTAGAGAGTTTTAGTATATGTTCCCACCTTTCTAAATTGTATGATTTGGTTAGATTCCGACAAGTAGAGCAAAAGTTACAAGCTTTCAAAGTTTCAGCTTTTTGTTAAGAAATCTGCTGTTGGTTAATTTTTGCATGTGTTCAAAGGACGGTGGATTGAATTCCATAAGGAATCTGAAAAAGTCATCAACTAGACAGTTGTAGTATATGTTCCCACCTTTCTAAATTGTATGATTTGGTTAAATTCCGACAAGTAGGGCAAAAGTTACAAGCTTTAGAAGTTTCAGCTATTTGTTGAAATTCTGCAGTTTGGTTAACTTGTTCGTATGTTTGAGGGGCTGGAATTTGGAATTCCTTACGAAATCTGAGAAATTGTTCAACTAGGAAGTTGTTAGTAGATGTTCCCACCTTTTCAAATTGTCCAGTTTTGTTATATTTCGACAAGTAGAGCAAAAGTTACAAGCTATAGAAGTTTCAGCTTTTTGTTCAAATTCTGCAGATTGGTTAACTGTTTGCATGTGTTTAACGGAACGGATTTTGAATTCCTTACGGAATCTGAAAAAGTGTTCAACTAGGAAGTTGTAGTAGATGTTCTCACCTTTCTAAAAAGTCTAATTTTGTCCATTTCCGATCAGTGTAGCATTGTTTGCTTCTAGGGTGTTAGAAGGCTTTTTATGTCTCTTTCGGGTTTTCTTTGGTAGTATGTTCATATTAGACTGTCAGAAGATTCTTTTGTTGCTTCTAATTATAAAAGATCAAGTTTTGCTTGTAAGCACGTTTGGTTGCTTCTAGGTCGTTAGAATACCTGTATGGTTATTTTTATATGTTGTTTTGCTCATTCGTAGCTTGTCAGGCTCGTATGTAATTGTTGGTCTCATACGTAGCTTATTTAGCTCGTATGTATGTTGTTATCTCATAAGCAGCTCGCCTGGCCCGTATATAATTGTTGGTCTCATACGTAGCCTATTTGGCTTGTATGTATGTTATTGTCTCATACGCAGCTCGCCTGGCCCGTATGTAGTTGTTGGTCTCATAAGTAGCCTATTTGGCTCGTATGTATGTTGTTGTCTCGTACGCAGCTCGCCTGGCCCGTATGTAGTTGTTAGTCTCATACGTAGCTTATTTGGCTCGTATGTATATTGTTGTCTCATACGCAGCTCACCTGGCTCGTATGTAGTTGTTGGTTTCATTCGTAGCTTTTTTAGCTCGTATGTATTTTGTTTACTCGTATGTAGCTTATTTGCTAGTACGCACTTTGTTGTGCTTGTCTAGGGTGATATCATTTCCCTAGGGTCCATCGACCATTAAGACGTGTGTTTTACTTACTCCTAAGGGACTATGGACGAGTCACTCCCCGTGTATCGTTAGATCTTAACCAGTGTAGGTTGACGCGGACCGGAGCATAGATGAAATCCACGTTCAGGGTAGTAGCATGCGAATACGTTCATATTACTGGGGTCTTGGATCGATAGGTTGTGAACAAGATCCTTAGGGATTATGGTAAGTCAAGGTTGAGTGCCTAGTAGAGTTATCTTGCGAATTCTAACTTAAGACCTAGCATGTTGTGTTAGTACTATTGTCATCCCTCGGATTGTTTAGGGTTAGTGTCATCGTTAGGGTAGTAACTTATAGCTATTACTACTTAACCTTTACTTATTATCATTTTCGCCGAAGGAAAAGAGTTGGTGTTAAGGGTGATACCTTATGATCCAACCTGTTCTATAGGTCGGCACTAGGTGGTGTTATTGGGTTGTACCCTTCTTGTCAAAGGGAAATGATCTGTGCCTTCTCACGAGTTGAGAGCACGGGATCCATATCTCGTCTGTTAATTTCTGAAGTGCCATGATAAGGGCGGGAGAGATTCCTGTCGGAGCTAGGGGATGGACCCCCGGAACTCCGTCATGTTCTATATCTAAAGGCGAACAAACCATAGACTACGGTCTACCTGCTAGGGGGCCACAGAGGATGCTTCGAGCTAACCTGTGCTTTCGGATACCTACTAGGGGGGCCACAGGGGATGCTTCGAGCTAACCTGTGCTGTCGGATACCCTACGTTTGTTAGATTTTTGAGTGAGGTCCGGTATGTTGGGCAATAGTGGCAAACAGAGACACCACTATATGATTGTGAATGGCGGGATTAGACCATTTCAGAGCAACCTCATTAGTCACGTCGTATCATCAGAATCAAGTCGAGTACATGAGTAGAATTTTTGGTGCAGGTTCAAATCCCTATATATGAAGAAACGGCTTGAGATGGGGCGTATGTAGAATGAGATACATACTATTCTGGAGACTTACTTGCATTAGAATAAGAGCATCATTCCATTAGTAAATCTTGCATTAGAGTCCAAGTCATAGCATACACTGACACATCAATTATATATATACACGTTTATCTATTCATCAATCTGTTTGTTTAATGTTGAGAATCGCTGCTAGTCATCAGCCTTAAAGCGTCAGTATATATACTGACGTCCCCATTTCAATAGGTACTGGATTGCAAAATTACAGGTACAGGATTTAGGAGGACTTAAGGCAAAAGAAGCAAGTTTTGATTTATTTCAATTATAATATTGTTGTAATTTATTTATTGTTGGAAAGCATCCAAGTGAAGTACAAAGTGTTGTTCTTTATTCATTGTACTCTGATGTAAATTTTTTGAAAGTTGTAACACTTAGGCTTGTAAAGGTGTTATTGTAACACTGATGTAATGTATTGTAATTTTATAACATTCAGACTTGTAATACATTTGTGTTGAATAAAAAGTTTTAAATTTTTCTGTTTTTCTGTGTATTGGGGCTAATTGAAGAAAAAGATTCTGGCTTATGTCACGGTTTCCCAGTGTATGGAAATCGGGGCGTTACATCCTTAAAAAGGTAATCTTAAAATTCTAACATGAACCCTAGTTTCTTTCCCTTTTTCCAGTGACTGACTAGATCGTCGGAGGATCTGTCTCCGGGATTTCTCCCGGGATTTCAAGGCCTTTTGCAGGTGCCCGGTCGTCCAGCCACCAGCTGCTCTTCCGAGCCGACCTTCAGCAACAGACCCGATTTGCGGCTAGGATCTGTCCCTTCCGCTACACAAAAATACAAGAACTCTCACACCTGTTGCTCCCGCACCAAAAACAAGCAGCATCACTATCTATCTATCCTAGAAAAAATATGTTAAAATGTATAAAATCAAAGTCACATTTGAAGCCTATGAAAATCTTATAATTAATTTCCTTATCAATTTGTAATGAAAGTTGTCAACTTTTGTCCATAATTATAGCTTAGGTTTCTTTATTCTCTAATATTTTGTTTCCTTTTCCCACAATTGTAGAGGTGCTTGCTGTTCATAGCACTAATGATGAATGCCACATACACAAAAAGATGCCCAATTAGCTTTAAGATTGTGCCATGCTATCTGTGAATGACTTGGAAATTAATGCTTTTGCACATCCAATTGGCTTAAAAAAACCAAAAAACCCAAAGCAAAAGGTAGCAACAAAAGGGCCATTAGATATCACACCCAAAAACAAGAAAAAGAAAACTTTGTTTGTTCTTTTATTTTTAATTTATCTTTTGTGCATGTTTGCTTTAATCAAAGGAAAGATGGGATTTGGCAGTCTAATTCCTCAAAGGTTGCAATATCACATTCGTGAGAGTCCGATTTGCTCTTCACTTTCTCATCCTTTTAACGTTTGTCATGATTAACAACATGAACACACTCATTCAGCCTAAGGAGACTAAGATGCTAGTTATGTTTAGTGGATGCTTGAAAGACTCAAAAGAAGGTTATGTATATGATAACACTTTGGGTAATGGTTAGGATGAGCACACTTTTATTTCTTAAATGAATCTGTTTGTTTGATCTAATTGTCTAAGAGGATATTTCCCCCCCTTCTTTTATTCAAACAACTTTCCAAGTTAATGGGAGTCTGTGGAAGCTCAAGGGAAAGATTGCTTTTGTGCCCCTATTTTGAAGCTTACTAGTGTTAATCAAAGCTAAGTAATTTATATTTTGTGAGAAGAATCAAATTACTTACTTTCTAGTTGTGCATATCCCAAAATATCTAAGCAAAATAGATTTGGTGTTTGAGCTTATAAGTGCGATTGAATTCAGTCTAAAAGTGAAAATTTTAGCTTACAAGTAGAATATTAAGTGTAACATGGATGCAATTGTATTCTGTTTCTCGTTAATTCGATATAGATCCAACTGAGAAGGAAGAAGATACGTGAGTACGAACACAAATATGTTTCAAAAAGGGCATGGAAGCAATTTCCAAAATAAAATTTGAAGTTTGTAGTTTACTTTGCTACCTACATATATAAACACAAAACATATGCTTTGGTTCAGCTCAGGAATCCTTCAACTAAAAGCATTGTCTCCTTCCGTATTGGTTCTCTCTGTCATTAAGAATTTGCAATTTGCAAACATGAAATATCTAATTGTGGAACAATTTGTCAAGCTCTTTGTTGAATTTTGACCATACAAGATATTCTTTCTTTGTCTCTCCTTTTTCATGAAGATCAATCAAATCTTTGTAGTTTAATGCATGGATTACAAGTGGTACTTTCACTATCATAACAGATCATCTACTATACCAATTATTAAAGCACAAAGACTCCTTTTAGTTAGTTATCGTATAAGTATACATAAGTAGAAACATCCTCAACTTAGGCATCCAATATAAAGGTTATTATCATATAAAGTGGAGATAAGAGATTAGTGCCCATAAATTATCAAGATTAGAGTCGCATTAACACTTGATTCTTTAAATTTGCCAGGTTATAATAAGCCAAAAATTAGTGTTCTCATGGTGGGGCGAGCTGTGTTATTTGCCTTGGCGAGTATAACTACAGTTTTATTCAGGGGAAATTTTCTTTAGCCGCCTGATGCAAACTTAATCCTAAGTAGAGAATTTTCCAAGAATATCAAAAGATTAAGTTTACCAACAAACAGTGTCGATTAAGTTAGAAATTAAAACTAATAATTGGTATGAAAAATTTTCAAGAAATAAAATAAGTTTAACAAGCACAATTAAAGATTCAACCCTAACAATCAATAATTATACCTAAGCGTTCTTAGCAAATAAAATATTCAACAATGATTCGTACATTAATTGGTAAGTAGAATCACACGCACTCAATATTTGTTGACGACAGTAAATTTAGATAATATTCTAGAGATGATAAGCTGTACCATAAATAATGGAGAATGAAAAGAAATTATCAGGGTTCGATGAACGTGTTGCCACGGATGAAGAGGAAGAATATGCTAATCCCCACAGTCACTAATGTTGTACGCCTCCACAAATCAGCCTCTTGATATGAAGATTAGGCTTACGGATGAGGATTTGGGAATTAGGATTTTGAATTGGAAATTTTAGGAATTATGGTTTCAGACTTGAAGGGATTTGGGGATTAGGTTTTGAAGTTGGGAGAATTTGTGGATTAGGGTTTCGAAGTTGAGGAGATTTTGAGTGGGGGTCTGTAACGCCCTGGCCCAATACTCAGACAATTTTTATTTTTTTTAGAAGACAAATTAATATTTATAGTACAACTGGGCACCACAGGCTGGTTCTCAAAAGGTGATTAATCAATTAGGTGACTCTTGATCATAGAAAATTTTATTTATATTAAATTATTCCTTGAATACTCCCGATATGGGATTACTTTTAACAATTCACTCTCTTAAACCCGTGCACACTTCGGAAGACCCGTGGCCCCCCCTAGTTCAACGTCACAACCGAAGACAGCAACATGCCTTCAACAATTCCAAATGGGTGCTCCCCCCCCCCCCCCCCCCATGGGTGATGACGTCACCCACAACTCAAACAGAACAGCACTTCGTGCTGTTTTTTCACAGATCTTGGGGCCCCCCTTCACAACCTCTTATACTTTATTATCTTATACTTTATTATGTATATACATATTTATATTATACTCTTCAAAATTACCAGGTATTACATACACCTCACCTTTAGAAATCAGCGTCCTCGCTGAGTACGGGGCATGCCATCTAGCGCAGGATCCTTCTTTCTAGCCGATGTGGGTCATCCTCGATCCCGATAATTCCAGAGATCAGTCCCACACCAGGTACACACTTCGATAATTCCGGGGACTATCTCACACCGCAGATCATACTGAGGTCCTCTCCTACATCCGGTGTCAAAGGTCGGCTCTGATATCATTTGTAACGCCCCGCCCCAATACTCAGAAAATTTTTATTATTTTTAAAAGACAAATTAATATTTATAGTACAACTACCCACCATAGGGTGCCTCTCAAAAGGTGGTTAACCAATTAGGTGACTCTTGATCATAGGCAATTTTATTTATATTAAATTATTCCTTGAATACACCGGGATTACTTTTAACAATTCTCTCTTTTAAACCCGTGCACACTTCGGAAAACCCGTGGGCCCCCCTAGTGCCACGTCACAACCGAAGACAGCAACATGCCTTCAACAATTCCAAATGGGTGGCCCCCGTATGGGTGATGACGTCACCCACAACTCAAACAGAACAGCACTTCGTGCTGTTTTTTCACAGATCTTGGGGCCCCCTTTCACAACATGTTATACTTTATTATCTTATACTTTATATATATATATATATATATATATATATATATATATATATATATATATATATATATATATTTATATTATACTCTTTGAAATTACAGAGTATTACAGGGTCGGTGTCAAGTGGTGATGGAGGGGTTGAGAGGGTTGGTAGGAGGTGAGGGAGAGAAGGGGATGGGGTTTATGTAGAGGCAACGAGGTAGAGATAATGAAGACTAGGCATTTGGTGATGCGTTCAGGCGGAAGGAGTGGCCTCAGCATGCGACTTCGATGGAGAAGAAGGAGATGAAGCAGCAAGGGGCGGTGATGGTGTGAAGGTGAGAGTGCCTCTGTTGATCGGGGTCAATGGGTTTCAGAGGTGTAGTCGATGGGGGAAGAAGAAGAAGTGGAGTGGCGGCTGTAGAGATGAAGGGGGAATAGGGGTGTAAGTTAGGGTTTCTCACAAACCCAACTATAATCTCAGGGTCCCACACACAAGAGATGAATGAAGAGCAAAAATTTAATCACAATAATTTTAGTCAATCAAAATCATTATCTTTTTATTATTCAAGAGGCCTATAAATAGGCTCAAATCCAATCTCAGTACAAATCTCCAAAATATCCTAATGCAGAAAATAAAGGGTGCAAATCGCAAAAGTACAACATATGGCTAAAATGCCAAAAAACAAATATAAATGCTAAAATAAAAATACCAGGCTAATAAAATAGCCATTATAAATGATTTTTGCACTGATAGAGCGCCCAAAACGTTTCGAACTGATGTCCTCATCATTCTCTCCGGGTGGGAGAGAGCTCGACCCAGTTGAGTCAAGACCAGTGTGCCTATCATAGTGCTCCCAAAGGTCTTGATCCAAGTGCGAAGATCTTCACAATCAATTCAAGTGTCCTCCGACTCCGGCTTGTTCTTCCATCGCTCCAGATACTTATGAATATCACCCTCTTGAGTAGAGATTATCCGATCATCTAAAATATTATCCAATTTTTTTGTCAGTGGGTAAGTAGTATCAGGTCTAGGGGTAAATGCAGTAATCTCACCAGTAGGATGCATGATAGGTTCATCTATAAGAGGATTTCTAAAGTTAAATTCTGGGCCTTCATATGGTACTAGATCCTCAATATTGAAAGTTTTACTTATGCCAAAATCTTCAGGAAGGTCAACGACATAAGCATTATCATTGATTTTATGTAGAATTTTAAATGGGCCTGCAACATGTGCATTCAATTTCTTAACGGATCCCGCGAAACCGTTTCGGACAAATCTGAACTATCACTTCGTCACAACATCAAAAGTTTTATATTTCCTTCTAGTATATGCTGTTAACTTGTAGTTAAAATTATTATCATTAATTTTTTTGAAAATTTCTCTATGCAAATCATGATGCAGGATGCAAATGTGGATGCGTAATCTGAGATTCTATGATGTTCTAACATGGAGATAAGATCTATGGGCTTCCTAGGATGATAACCATGCACAACTTCATGGGGACTCATGCTGGTGGTTCTATTCTTTGATGTGTTGTAGAAAAATTCAACAACAGTTAATTTTAAGTCCTAAGTTCCTAAGGTTTATCCCACAAGAGTATGCAAGGGATTGCTAAGACTCCGATTGACAACCTCAGTCTGTCCATCAGTCTGTGGATGGAAGGCTTAAGAGAATTTCAGTTTCGTACCCATCTTGTGCCATAGGGTCATCCAAAAGTAACTCGTGAATTTCATATCCCTATTGGACACAATTATCTTTGGCAACCCATGTAGTTTCATAATATTATCGAAGAAGATTTGAGCTTCACGAGATGCATCGAAAGTTTTTGAACATGGGAGGAAGTGGGCCATTTTAGAAAAAAATGGTCCACGGTGACAAGAATGGAATCATGTTTTTTTTGTGTTTTTGGTAAGCCTAACATGAAATCCATGCTGACATCATTCAAGAGCGATTGGGAACAGGTAAGGGACTATACATGCCTGTGTTCTGTTTTTGTTGTTTGGCAAGTTGACACATATAACACCTGTTAACAAATCTCGCAACGTCCCTTTTAAGCTTAGGCCAGTAAAATATATGTTTCACAGCATCAATGGTCTTGCTATGTCCAAGTGTCCAGCAAGGTCACTAGCGTGCAATTCCCAAACAAGATACTCTTGTAATGACGTACTAGGATGCACAGTTTGGAGCGATAGAAGAGATAATCATTTTTAAGAAATAATCATCTATCACTCGTGTAATGGCTATAACGCCCCGAATTTCCAATGTAATATCTCAGAATTACGTGGCACAATTTCAGCATCAACCTCAATGTAATAGTAAACATAGCCAAAATACAGATAATTTTTCTTCAACTTTTATTACAACATTTCTTGACAAAGCACAGCAGAAAATAAAACACCTTGAATTACAATTTTTTCTTTTACAACACATTCTTTTACAATTTACACAAGGCACATTATCATTCTACCACATGCATCCAAATCCAAAGCTATAAGTACCAACCTGTGAAATATGAGGCTAGAGATAACCCTAACCCCCAAAACTACAGGGGTCAGTCATAACGGTGTGAGTGACATCAAAAGAAATACAACATGAATAAAACATAAAGAATAAAGTCATAAACAATATATATAAGCTGTAGTAACAAATGGAATATGAAATAACAATAAATAAAATATAAAAACATCAAGTAAAACTAAGCTAAGTGTCAAGTGTAAGAAAACAGGAAACACACATGCCTAAAACCAAGTCAAGAAAAAACAAATGCAATATGATGACTCTGTAATGCATACTTGTCGGATTCTATGCATTCTATACTATATAGGTCTGGTACAAGCCCTTATCGTTCTCCACTTTATAGGGTTAGATCCCTCGTTATGCAATTAATCTACTACAATGACTACTATGAGATTTAGACATTTTGCAAGTATCAGTTCTCGCCCTTGGAATACTGCTAATCCCCTCACGTTGGATCATTCTTTGGCCTATTTCAGCCATCGTCCCAGAATACTGGGAATGCCTCATTCCGCAGGTCGTCCTGGAACCCTCATTGCACAAACATCCCATGAGCATCGTTCTCGTCCTTGGAATACTCGAGATCAATCCCACTCATGTTGAATCATTTTGTGGCCTATTTCAGCCATCGTTCCAGAATACTGGGGAATATCTCACTCCTCGGATCATCCTTGAGTCCATAACTTCCGTTTGCCCTCATTTCATCATATCACCATTCTAATGCATGTCCTTATATTTATTAAGTTAATTAATTAATTACGAATCTGCTAGAGTTGGTGTAACCTACCGGACTTAACTCAACTAATCAACAATCAAGACCACAACTTGCCAAATAACAAAATCTCAACTGTCGGTATACTAGGGTCCCACACACCCTCTAGAGACTCATAACTCAACCATCAACACAAAATCTTTCATTAAAACACTAAATTCCTTTATCAGTACTCTCATATTAAGAAAACTTCTTAAAAATCAACGAATCCAAATTCATTTAATGTAATCACAAATCCCAGAATTGAAATAAAGTATTAAATCTAGTAAATATATGAAAATCATATTTTGAAGTCGTAGATTGGACTCGGACACGGATTTGTAAGAATCGTGTCCGGGTCCGGGTCCGGGTCCGGGTCGGGTCCTAGTTAATAAAAATCTACTCGTCGGGCCCGATAGCGGGGAATAAATATTTGCACTTAAGTATTTTTGCACCCAATACCCTATGGTTCTAATAATTTTTACACTTATGTACATGAATAAATATTATATTTACACATCTATCTTCAACAATTACTTTTATATGTATATCCCTATAACCCTATTATTCAAATTTCATATTATTTGGGGTATTTTTTTGTAATGCCCCGAATTTCAAAATAGACTGAATTCGAAGTTACACAGGATCTTTTTACTTCTCTTCGTACAATTTTACGAGAAAAATAGAACTTTTGTTACATCAGAGTTACATTATACATTCACTTTCATACAGCAGAAGCAATTTATATTAATTACATGAAAACATACACATTTAAATCAATCTTGGAGCAGCATGTATACTTCGATTTGTCAACCTCTTTATCCTGCATGTAAAACTGTGGGCGCGTCAGTTCATTCAACTGACGAAATATTATACACAGCCATCCTCTCTATGCCGGAAACAGTATAATGATTTTTCATACTTAAACAAACCACAAACTTGATCATAGACTAAGCTACAAAGGTACTTGCCTATTGATGTCATGTTGTGCTGTGCTCTTAGTCCTTAATGCAATTGTTTACATTAGATGACACTAATGCGCACTTGTTCATAGTCTATGCAGCCTATACTATATAGGTCCGAGGGCAAGCCCTTAATCGTTCTTCATCTTGTAGGGTTCGATCCCTCGCCATGGTTTAATCTACTACTGTAACTATGGTAAGTATCCTAGGCATTGCGTAACTATGAACTACCCCTGGAGAGAATCCTAACGCACTGACACATGACTCATCATGCAGGTATTCTGTGGTAATTTGCCTCCTACCATAAATGTGACACCACCTGCAGTCATTAGATCACCCAATAAGCGTCGCCACTGGGACGGTACTCTGGAGTAGTATCCACACCCTAATCATGACGCATCATGGGACATCCTGTGAATACTCTCATGCTGCCAATCCAATGGCCCTCATACTCATAATTTTCTCTTACGTTCATCACATCTTCACTATGTATCTAATCCTTATGTATAATTGAAGGTTAATATTCTAGAATCTAGCATTACTCCTACATCGGTCTTTTCAACATCAATCATTATCAACGACCCAAACTTGGTCAAAATATCATAAATTCTCTTTTCAATACTTTTCATTCTTGCCGATATAGAGTCTTAGCCAAGGTTCTAGTATAAGTCATCTTTTCATATTCATTGAAGCAAGCAAATTTTTTCACAAAATTTCAAATTTCATCACGTTCTCTTTTCAACACAATTCTATGCACAACTTGCATATTCAAAAATTCTCATTTGATTCTACTCAACAAAAAAATTCTCAATTTATCTCTTTGCAATCATTTCTATACTCAAAAATTTCACTTCTTTGTTTTAGTTTTTCAAAAGATCAAACTAAGATGAATACTTCACTCTTAAAATCTGTACTCTTGTTTCTCTTTTTAAAGGTCTATAAGTCCAAAATAAATTTTCTTTTTTGAAGTTTATATATACTCAGGAATTTTCTAATATTTTCTCAGTATTTATTATTTTTTTTTTAAAGCTCGAAATAGTCAAGTAAAATAAAAAAAAAGAAATTAGATTTTTTTCCAAAAAAATTTTGCCCACTGCCAGGATCGAACCGCACACACACACACAGCCAGGTGCACAGTCACCGAGACCAAAGTCCCATGCGCTAGCCAAATGGGACAAGTGCCCAAATGGGACAAAGGGAGAATGAATGGGGTTTGAGTCCAGTTCTCGGAATTGGGAAAGAATCGAATTTTAAAAATAAAAAGCCTCTGCCGAGACTCGAACCCACACACACACAGTCACGCGCTGCTACAGTAACGCAACGAGTGCCCCCCTATAACCAGTATGACCAAGGTGACTAACTGATATAGGACTGGTTTAAAATAGATTTATGTCGAGTCTCTGTTTATTAGAAATATTTCATTTTTCAAAAGATCATAACTTCGTTTCTTCTTCACAAAAATTCATAAAAATTTCCAGAATACTGAGTTTACATACATTTAACAAATCAGTGTTTTTAAAAATAATTTTTGACATTAAGATAGGTATTTTCACTCTAATTTGTATTCTATGTTTACAAATTGCAAAATTCCACTTAAACAAATCCTCTACTCAACTCCTTGCATTGAGACTTTATTAAAGAAGTGTAAATTTCTGTTTTTCCCTCTTTATTCACAATACTTATAATCAAAGTTGCCTTCCTTGAGCAAGTATTACAATGGTTCAATAAGCGCAAAAATTAATAATTCATCTACTAACCATACATAAACATTTTTCTACAATCACATGGTTCTAATTTCACAATTTCATGGCAATAAGTTAATTTAACTACATTAAACATGAATTATAACCAATAGCATGCAATTCATCAAGCATTTACTCATTCGTCTAGCAAGTCCTTTTTAGAGTCAATAAGTGATTATCTTATTAGTTCTTTTAGCATGCATATATATCAAAATTCCTAGCATGATGTCTAAGATTAGAAGTATAGAAAAACACCCACCTATTTGAAGAAAATACTACAAAAGCTCCTAGAATCTTCTTGAATCCACGGGCGGTCCTTCTCCTCCTAGAATGAGCCACCACATTGTCTCCTCCTCCTTGCACTTAGTGAAACCCGAGCCTCCCTTTGCCTTGGTGAAGTAGCCGACCTCCTCTAGGTTGGAACACACAAACTAAAGCTCTCAATCTTTTTTACTCTCTCCCAATCTTTTTACTCCTCTATATATTTCTTTTTTTCCAAAAATTCTTAGTGTTGTATGTATACAAGGGAGTGATATTTATACTAGTTTTAGGGTGAAATAGAGGGCTAGTATTGCATTAGATGGTTGTAGATAAATGACTAGGATACAATGGGAAGTTGTAGCAACCACCCATGAACAAAAACCAACTTTCCACTAATCCACTCTCCCACTTCTCTCCTATGCATTTCCGGCCAAGGAAAAGGTGTGCAATGCACACACACATGCAAGCACGTGTCCCAACTAGTGTCCCCTAATTAAAGTTGTACATTATAAATTAATTAATTGTCTACAAAAATGTGTCTACATGACAAGTTAAGGCAATTAAAAGAGTAATTAATTCATGGGCTTTAAAATAGTGGGCTTTTAGACTCATGGGTCAAAATAAAATATTTAATTTATTAGGTTGGTCTTAATTTAGAAAAACAAGCTTAGGCTTTTAAAAATGGGCATAAAAAATATAAAGAGAAGGAAAGAAAATAATTATTTGTTCATGTTATAGAAAATCATTTCATAAGAAAATATTTATACAAAAATTTGTACGTGCACAACATGTAAAATTACAATTTCACATTTAATAAAAATTCAGGGTATTACATTTTTAACGGGTCTGGGTCAGGGTCTGGGTCAGTGCTATTTTGAGTGGACCCCGACCCGGACCTGTTAGTGCACCGGATCTTATTTTATGATCCGGACCCGGACCAATATAGATCGGGTCGGTTCGGTCCAATGCCGGGTCTGGGTCAGGTTCGGGTCGGGTTCGAATATCGGGTAAATGTGACAGTGCTAATAACTAGAACAATATAGCAAAACACGTGCGCCTCATCTGAGTATAGTCATTGATAGTTCACTACCAAGTCGACCCTTTATTACCCTGACATATTATCAATTTATTAACATGAATCATGAGTGTGCATATCAAGAAACAATGTTAATGAGTTATCAATGACTGTACAATGGATGGCATGTAGTGCAATGCTAGGTTTAGACAATTTTACAATTAAACACAAGAAATGTAATTTATGGACAACAATACTTTGTCGTACAAAATTTGACTTTCCTGCTGCTACGGTGAAGCGAATCTGGTTCCGTCAGAGATTCTAGAAACTAAATTCTCTGCAGGTTCCATCGCATATTCACACAATACATTATAATCACAGTAACAAGATGGAAAGTTCTATTCTTTACTGGTTTCATGTTTAAGCAGCAAGTTAGGATCAATTTCTTGTATATAAATGTTCATTGAAAAAATCATTTAAAAATTTTTAAAAAAATCGTAATTTAGTTCTGAATAGGGTTTAGCAACAACACAATTAATCTCAGGCATAAACTCTTAATTTAACCTACTATTTCAACAAATTAAACATAGTGATGAAATTTTAGAATGTATTCTGGAACTCAAATGTTACTCCACGAGAATCTGAATATCTTGCAACCCGTAAGTCGGATTGCAAAATCGTCAGATGGTCTGGATTTTAGACACACTGGGCTCTAACTCTTATTTAGTAACTTTTATTTTATATTAAATATAACTAGGTCAGAAATTTGGTTCTCTACTAGACTAGTGATTTGGTAGTGATCTAAGGTCATATTCTTGTTTGTCTAACGGGTCCAGAAAATCATTAATTAAATTTGTAAAAATCTTAAGGTGACTCTTAATCATGTCTAGTACCATCCTGATAAATTTAAAGTCTTTATTCTACTTTTAACATGATACTTTAATTAGTCAATTGTGCCGATGTGCTACTAAACAGTATTATGGAAATTCGGACATCACAATACTAAAAATACAATAACTTGCAGTTTACAAATCAGAATTTAGATCCGTAAAAATTTAAGGAAAATAGACTCACAGGGATACAATTTTTGTTTACAAGGTTCTACTTAATTATGACAACAATTGGCTCAAAATCTCACAACAACATGGAGTAAACAGCAGGCCGGCGAGTTGATAAATTTTTAATTAGCAATAAACGTTGTACACATGCATGTAGCTTTATGGCAATTAATCAACAGGAACCATACTCAATTATTAGGGTGGAATTCTACTGTTAAGAAGACAACTGATTATTAACATAGCTTGAATATCATAACCAATCAAAAAAGCATTCAATCATCTTCTTCTATATAAGATGTTTCTAATCTATGTATTCATGTAGTGTATGTATATGACAATATGTAACAAGGCTTGGGTTTGAAACAAGGGAATGACATGAAAAGAATACTACTACTTGGTTTTGCCGATGAATCCGTAGCCCCTTTGAAAAGTTTCAAGCAATATGATATGATATAGAAATATGAAGTACATGCGATGATAAAAAACTTCTTGAACAAAAATAACGAATTAGTTCAAGAGAGACTTGCCTTTCACGCGACGATTTCGATTATAAGAGAATAATGGGAATGAGAGTCCCAACGGTAACATGTACAAACTACGTACACAATATTCACGTGCTAAATATGACAACGACAGCACGTGCAAACCACAGAATGACAGCGACAAGGACAACACATGAGGTAGCAACAATTACAGTTAGGACAACAACGGTAACAGCAGGGCAACAACAACAATACGTAGCAACGATGAGTCAAGTTTGCCGCTGTGATGGGCTGGACAGTAAGGGGGGTGCTGGACTGCCGGTGGTTGGAGGTGGTGCAGTCAAAGAAGAGGAGTCGATGGGGTTCGACGGAGGCGGAGGTACAGTGGTGTTTGATTGATGGAGGTGAGGGCTCAGTGGTGGTCGCGGTGTGAAGATGGAGACGAGGATGTGGTGGTGAAGCAATGGCTGTAGCAATGGCGAGGTCGAGGTGCTGGGGTGATGGAAGTTTCAGGGCATCGAGGGACGAAGATAGGAGTGTGGCAATGGTAGGCAACTGGGTGGAGTTGCACTTGGGGCTGTAGGCATTGAGGGTGGATTGACTTGGAAGAGGAAGGGTTGTAGTGGCAAGGAGGGGCAACATCGGGGTTGTGAGGTTGATGCGGTTGTGCTACGAGGACGATGAGGAGGTCGATGGCGCTCGGTGTGAGAGCGGGGGATTGAAAAGGAGGCAGTAGGCGCAAGTGTTGCAGTGGTTGGCGGTCAGAGTCACAAGCAGGATGAGCAGCGGGTGGCAACGTCGGGGCCGCGAGGGGCTGGCAATGGGTGCAGGTCCAAGGTGGAGATCGAAGGTGGAAGATGAAAGGTTAGGTGATTAGGTGTTGTAGATGGTGATGATTAGTTGATTAATTAGGAAGGATTAATTAATAACTTAAGGGATGATTGAGATATTAGAGGGGTTTAGTTAGGATTTAGTGGGAATGAGTTATTGGTTAGGCAGTAAAGTAGGGAATTGTGGGGGAGGTGAACGTGGAGAGGGGATTGATCTGGTCAATTGGCAGATAATAGAGAAATGGGTTACTGAGTTTGGGTTAATGGGTTAGAATCCAACAAGAAATGGAGTTGGGTTAATGGGGTAGGATCCAACAAGGAAAATAAATCAATTAATTGGTTAAACTGAAAGAAGTCAAATAATAAAATAATGTAATAGATGGATCGAACACCCATACACAATAAATAAAAATAGAGTGTACAACAATCTCAGAGTTCAACAAAAAAAATAAAATGGGTTGAAAGAAAATGAATAACCAACATTTATTATTAAAATAACAGATTACAGGAATGAGAAGAGGAAAAGAAATACAAAAAGAAAATCCGAAAAATGGAAAAGAGGGGTTACAAAACCTACCCACCTTACAAGAAAAATTTCGTCCTCGAAATTCATTCAAGCAGGTCATAGGGAAACCCTGAGAAAAAGAACAAAAATCTACTCGTAGAGATGAGGAAACTTTTTCTAATTCCTCCTCCAGTTCCCAAGTAGACTCTCCGGGTGAGTGAGGATTCCATGAGACCTGAACCAGCTTGATGACCTTATTCTTCAGGACTTTCTCACGTCTGTCCAAGATGGAGATTGGTCGAACCTCGCATGATAAGTCTGGTCTTAAGGACAACTCTGAGTAGTCAATCACATGACTTTCGTCCCTAATGTAATTCCTGAGCTGGGAGACATGGAACACATCATGGAATCTAGACAAGGCAGGTGGTAATGCGAGCTGTAAGCTACCTTGTCCACTTGTTCCACAATATCAAATGGACCGATGAATCGGGAACTTAGCTTACCCCCCACCACCAAAGCAGATAACACCTCGCCATGGTGACACTTTGAGAAAAACATGGTCGTCTGTGACAAACTCTAAAGCCCTCCGGTGACAATCGGCCCACTTCTTCTGCCTGTCCTGAGCTGCCTACAAGTGCTTCCTTATCTGAGCCACTGTGTCAACTGACCTGGTGATCAACTCAGGCCCCAAAAGTTTACTCTCGCCGATGTCATCCCAACAGACTAGCGATCAACATTTGCGACCATAGAGTGATTCGTATGGGGCTGCCTTGAGACTTTCTTAGTAGCTGTTGTTGTACGAGAACTCGACCAAGTGCAGATGATCCTCCCATGAACCTCCAAACTGAAGAACACAAGACCTCAACATGTCCTCCAGTATTTGGATCGTCCTCTTAGATTGGTCGTCGGTTTGTGGGTGGAAAGCAATGCTGCAGTTCAACTTACTTTCCAGACTTCTCTGAAGACACTCCCAAATGTGGGATCTGAACCATGTATCTCTATCCGATACAATATTGACAGCCACTCCATGCCATCTCACAACTTCCTGCATGTACTTCTCAGCCAGGCTTTCCATAGACTAACCCACTCTAAACGGGATGAAATGAGCAATCTTCGTCAACCGGTCCATAATTACCTAAATGACATTATGGCCCTTGGGACTCCTTGGAAATGCCATCACAAAATCCATGGAAATGTTCTACCATTTCCACTCCAGGATTGGAAGAGGCTGAAGTAGTCCAGTGGTCCTCTGATGTTCCACCTTCACTTGCTAACAGATCTCTTCATATCGTGCCATCAAAAGTTCTGCTTCAGATCCCTGTTATATCATTGTGCCTCAAGGATGAATAGGGTAGGGCGAGAAATGAGCTTCCTTAAGTAGCTTCTACCTGACTTCTCCCTTTGGTACACATAATCTGGCGCCAAAACGAAGCGATCCGTCTGAATGAATGACCAAGTCAGTCCTCAGGTCTGCTCCTACTTAGCTTCGGAATTCCTGCAACTACGGGTCACCTGCTTGGGCTTCCTTGATCTGCACTACCAATGGAGACTGTAACTGCAGCACCATAAACTGCTATGCTGAACCGGGAAGTGTAACATCCCAAAAAAAAATTTTTATTTTTATCTTTTTGCACGTGCATTGCACGTAAAGTTTATGCATTTTAGTCCCTAAAATTTTTGAAATTTATGCACATTTCTTTTCTCTATTGTTTGTCACATTTGTATTATTTATTTTCAATTAAAACTCATAGGTCTAAAATATATTTTAAAGCCCACTAAAAAATTAATTAAAATAGAAGCCTATGTTTAATTCTATTTTTTAAAATGAACCCTTTTAAATCCTATACACTTTTCATGTAACAAACACCTACAAATAAATTAATAACAATTAATTAAAGGAAAGTGTGTGCACATTGGATGCACGTGCACATGTGTGCACCCAAGGAGCTTGGCCGTCCAACAAAGAGCGAGGGGTGAGTGGGGAGAGTGGGTAGTTTTGTCGGAAGTGGGAGTCTTCTCAACCACACAATAACCCTATAAATACCCCCTCTATGAAACAAAAGAAGAGAGATAAGAGTGCGGATTTCGGATTTTAAGAGAGAAAAAGGAGCATTGGGTTGCATTACTTTGCTAAGGAAGAGGAGGTCTCACTGTGTTGGAGCTTGGAGAAAGTTTCTAGGAGTCCTAATTTCAATTTGCATCAAATTAGGGTGGGTGTCTCTTTTGCTTTCTAAATTAAAATAGAATGCATGTGTAGGTAATTTGATGCTTGAAAATGTTATTTTGTATGAGTTTTTTGTTAATTTTTTTATGCATGTGGTGTTGTTATTTATAATGTTTGGTAGAAATGGAATATGTGAATTGTTGCATGCTAAATGAAAGTTTCATCATGATATAATTAGATTGTTGAATTAAAATTCTATTTCAATAGTATGTTGAAGTGGTTAGGCACAAATAGTATGCCAAGGTTGGATTATAGGAACTGAACATTTATATATATATAAAAATTTGTTAATTAGGTTTAAGAAATTGTGTAATTTTTAGAGGAGAATTATAAAATCAATGGGGTTGAGAATTCCTAAAAGAAAGTATATACATTCATGATAGTAGTTAAATTCTTCTAATTGCAGTATATGAATATTATATTTCTAAAAAAATAGAGTTAATTTGTGAACAAATTTATGCTAATGTGGGTAAAATCAGTAAAGAAGTATTTCTGGAAGTTTAGAAATATAATTTGGTAATATTAATTTGGGGGAAATGATTAGAAATCAAAACTAATTGAAAGTGTAAAATATGAGAATAAACAGAGAGTGGAATTAAATGAATTTAAACTCATATACTATTAGGTAATGGCTTTGGCCTTGGTGGCTAGCGCAGGCACCTTTGCGCTAGGCGTTGCCACGTGGCGCTTTGGCGGTTTCTGTGATCGTGGGTTCGAGCTTGAGTTGGCTCCGTTCTTTTTGAAAATTGTTTTAAATTTCAGATCAATGGCGAAATGGGCATTTAAGTAACTCAGTAAACTTTCATACACAAATGTGAGTTAGCTCACTAGTTTGAGTGGGGTGCAAGGTCGGTGTTGGCTCTGGTTCGAGCCGGGGGACACACTTTTGGGTTTTAATTTTATTTTAATACGATTTCAAGTTTTAAAAATGGGGAAAACTTCACAGAAAATCAATATAATTTTAATAGAACCCTTGGGAATTATTTCATATTATTTAAAAGATATTTTTAGAATTTAAAAGGTCATATTCATGTTGGATTCATGTTTAAGGAGAAAATATACATGATTAAAGATTCTAAGAGTTGGTAAACTCAAAGCATTATTATTAGTTAAGAACGAGGAATTCCTAGAGATTTATTTTAAGAAATCTTGTATTAAGAAAAGGTGTTTTATCTTAAATAATTTTTGTATTGTGAATGATACTTGAAGTATATGATGAACGTGGAAAAGGGGTTTATTAATCAAAGGAACATTATGAATTATTAAAGTGAATGGTTGTATAATTATCCAAGAAGTGCTTACTTCATGATTGATAAATAAGAGAATGGATGAAAGAATTGAATGAGATGTGAATAAATGAAATTGAAAACATGAATAATGAGGGTATGAGTACCTCATAATGTTGAACATGAAAGATGTTGATTCTAGAGGATTATTGAGACCCAGGTACCTGGAAAGTGATGATAATGATTATTGAATTTGAGAAGTGGGTAGTATGGGCTATCGTTCTCGGTGTATTATTTAATATCGGTAGGAGGGTAAGCTAGCTCTATGTAAGATTATTGTTCATGTTTCAAATTTAAGGATAGGCACTAGGAGAAGATGTAATAAAACTTTAGCAAACATAAGTAGGGCGTGATTATATTGTCAGACAGTGGATTCCTGGACTATAGACCTAGTCAGACGGTAGACTTTTGGACTGTGGTTGCTTGCGGGGTGAGATGATCCTCAATTAAATCCGGGACTATGATTGATTTGATGGTAGATTCTAGGATCATGAATAGTCGGGCGGATAGGAGGTAGTTCACAATTATATATGTATATACTGGGGCTAGAGCGGCACTTGCGGGATGTTCGCAAGACGAGGATTTTCGTATAGCCTGACAATGGATTCCAGGGTTAAAGTCCGTACTCGTGGAATGTCTAAAACATGCTTTTGTTACCATAGTAGAGTGTTCATAGCGCGGGATTAAACGTATAATGTGGAGTACGTAGGTGCTTGCTCTCGGACCTATGTAGTATGTGATGCAAAGAATCCGAACAAGTATGCATTAGTGTCATCATAGTATAAATATCTGCATTAGGCATTAAGTCATATCGTACACTGATATGTTTAGGATAGTCACTTTTTTCACTTTATTGTGCATTCAAGTTCGTGGTTGCTAAAGTAAGAGAATCGCTATTTTGTTGTATTGCGTTAGTTGTATGCAACTGACGTGCCCACAATTTTCTAGTGCTGAGCTTGGATTGACAAAAAGATATAAAGATGAATTGATTCTAAAGATTATTGTCATGCCCCACTTTCCAAAAATACGGAACACGAGCACGTGACATTGGCCAAGCGAATGACTTGCATCATCCATAAGCTGTTTACCCATTCAACTCAACAATATAAATAATACAAAATAATTCCGTAGGCAATAAAAACAACCACATGAACAATAATACTTGGATTAAGACAATATGAAATAACCAAATATGATAATCCAATATCTGGAAACAAATAACAATATTCAGGTCATAAGCCTAATACAATAATAAATCCAAAGACAATAGTAATAATTTTCAATAAGTCCAATGAAATAACGATCAACTATAAAGCAATAAATATTTAGGAAGCTTGATTTCCATTTCCTGCAGGTAATTCTCCATGATCACCTATGAACACTTCATCTAAAAAAAGGAGAAAATTGTTCTTAGAGCAAGTCATGGACTGTAAGTAGAGAAAGCAAAGAAACAATGGATTATCGGTATAACAATGAATACAATGGGTCAATAGGAATCAATAATAATGGACGACAACAACAATAGATATCAATGATAGTCAATGCAATGGTTATAAACAATGATTCAATATTCGATAATAATGTACAATGGTCGATGTCAATAACACTTAGACAATATTCGATGTCAATAGAAACGATGATGTTCAATATGCGATGTCGATGTTGTGTCAATTCTTAAGTCGATTAATTTTCAGCCTAACTAATGCACGTACTACTGCATCCCATACTACAAGTTCGATGCATATAATCAATGTCGTTTAGACTATAGTGGTGAATTCTATATATCATAATCACTGATACGATAGAAATATTGTTGCACGATACACTATAATGATACACTGATACACTGAAGCAATACAAAAAAATTAAGGTGCCGTAGTCAGCGCTCCAACAATCAATATAAAATACTGGCCAATATAGTCTCTATATTACCCAAGTCAATTCCTTAAACCCCGTCTTGTTAATTATTTTATCGATGCAACAATACATTATGCAATTTAGAGACATTGGATTAACGGTTGTAATAATAGAAGAACAATAGGATAATAACTTTGGATGGGACAAATAGAATGATGGCAATAGCACATTAGGATCATGCAATGCAATATATACGCTTCAGTTCATGCAATACATTGATATATGTATAATTATATCAAAGAAATCTGGAAAACACAATTCTGGACAGCAAGAGGTCACTGTACAAAAGTCAGATTTCCTGTTGCTACAGAAATCAAAAACTGAATCTATCCAAAGTTCTCGAAACTAGACTTCCCAAAGATTCCAACTCATATTTAAAATACAAAATCTGTTAACAGTAGTTAGATCAAATACATCATTCTTTACACATTACATGTTCTGACTGAAAATCGACATCAAGTTTTATATCTTTAGAATCGGCGAAAATTCAATTTTAAATTCATCAAAAATATTCATTGGACTCATAAACATGTTAACTATCATTCTGGAAATTATCAGAGCATTATTCTAACATTAATTTAGCTTTTTAATAGTTTAAATATGAAGGTATATGAAATTATGGAAATAAAAAACAGCAGTAGTAAAATCATCATAACTTTTGTAATATAACTCAGAATTTAAATATATGAGATTTTATAGAAACTAGAGACATAGGGCTACAACTCTTGTTTAGAAAGTTTTTAATTTTGATGAAAAATACTCAGTCGAAAACGTCTCACAAATTCCAGATAGACAACAAACACAGATTTTCAATATATTTCATAAAATAAAGCGATCTAACATGATGGGTTCCACTTCAATTAGTCAATAAATCTTATAATCAGCATGGTAGGTACAACACCATGGTAAACATCATTACAAATTCACACATGTACTAGTTAAACAACAACAGAATATCAATCGATCATTCAAGCACACAACCTAACATTCAATTCTACGATGGTTTATTTATGTGTTGTTTGTATGAATAAACCCTACTATCAATACTACTTGAATGCATGAAAGATTCAATTTTGGGAGTCAACAAAGGCACGAAGTCGAGGATATTTAGGTTAGCTCGTGTAAACCTTTAATAAACTCAACAAAAAGAGGAACAATAGTATACGATATGATGAACAGTTGGATCTACTTGCAAGAATTTCAATAAAAACTTGAATTTGATACAATATTCAATTCAAGGGGAAAGTGACTTGACTTATGAATGATTAATTCAAATATCAAAGAATAATGGGATGAGAATCCTAGAGCAACGAATACGAACACACGAAGCACGTGCAGACTACGTGCACAAGAGCAAGCAACACAACAATAAGGAGAAGGAGCGACAGCAACAACAAATTTTTTTTGATGCTGGCGGCGATTGGCGGGACTGGCATCGAGCGTGATGGCGGCTGACATCGAGGGACGACATCGATGCTGTAGTCAAGGGGACAGCAGCGAGGGTCTTCGATGGTACTGGGCATCGCGGAACAGAGGAGTAGCAAAGGGGCTTTGGGTGGTGTAGGGTGGTGCTGTGCTGGAGACGCTGGGGGCTGGCTATGCTGGGGAAGTCACCAGAGGTGAGGTCGGGAGTTTAGGCAGGAAAGGTGAGGGTCGGGGGTCTGGCTGAAGGGAAGAGAGGAAAGAGAGAGACGGCTAGGAATTTTTTAGGGTTGTGTTTTTAGGGTTTGCATTAGGGTAGTATTTATAGGATATAATTAGGTTCTTGGGTTGTTGGGCTAGGATCCAATAATAATGAGTTTGGGTCTAGAATTAAATGCAATTGAGTTTTGGGTTCATTAAGAGATGGATTTAAAGACAATATGGTTCAAATAAAATACTCACAATCAAATAAAAATGGGATCAACAAGAAAATAGCCCAACAAGAAGAAAAAGAGTAGTTCATGAACAAAAATTTAATTAAGATGATCAAGAAAAAATACAGTATTTTATTCAAATGCAAATAAAATATTACAATGAAGGAAAAAAATGAAAAGAACGAAAATGGTAGTTACAATTATTTTCATATTTAAGTTGTTGATATTAAAGTTGTACATATCATGCTGTATTCATTTAAATTCCGCTTCATTGATGTAAAGAACAATGTTGTATAATGAAAAGTTCTAATTTCCTTGTAAAATTGTACGAATTTGAAGTAAAAGATCCTATTGTGCTACGAATTACATGTAAATGGAATTTGGGGCATCACAGATTAGTATCAGAGCCAACTTCAATAAGTAGTACAAAAATACAAGGACGACACATTAGGGTGGACATTAGAAGTGTGAGTTCAGTTTATATAGATTTAAATGTAAGTTGATTTACATTTGTGTTGCTCTATACACTGATATCTTCTCCTCCCATTTCCTATAAGATGGCTGATAACCAAGACCCAATGGATGAAGTAGAATGGTTCTTTGAAGAAGACCTCGAAGAAGAAGAGCCTGAAGAAGAAGAAGAACTGGAAGAAGCGAAAGACCTAGAAGAGGAAGAGGGAGAACTGCTCGAATCTCAGGAGATCATTCCATCTCCACCTGATTCCCCAGAAGAATCCTCGGATGAAGAACCAGTCCAAGACAAGAAGGAACACCTTATCGCTTCTCTCCAGGAGCAATTGATCATCCATAACTGGAGAGTAAACCACTTGGAAGCGCATCTTGCGGAGGACAAACAGAACATTGTAGCTCCGAGTCACTGAGTGTGGGAGCTAGAGAAGATTCGACACAGGACTTCTCTGCATTTCACCCAGATGAATAAAAAAACTCGTTGGGGAAAGAAGTAATGCCGTCAAAGATGCAAGAAAATGTGGAAGGAAATAGATGACCAATGGGAAGAGCTCAGGGAAGGCAAGAGAAACCGTAGAATCTAGGCTGTTTTGTGTTGGAGTTTTCTGGTGTTTATGTACAGGATGTATGAACAAGTTTTTATTTGTGAATGGGTAAAGTTTAATTTTGGAAATAAATAAATAAAAGTCTATGTTGTTGCTATTTTGGTGATTAATGAAGTTTTAGGACCTAGAAATGGCCGAACGAAGAACCCAAAATGGTGAAGGATCCAACGGTGAGGCAAACAAGCTTGATCTGAAAACAGAACTGGCACAGGTGTACCAAACTCTCAACACCTTTGCCGCAAGTTTGAACCGAAACACTAGGGTGGGGCAGGCAATACAAGTCCCGGAGGCAATTAAATTGGTGGAATCATTCAAGCCGATGAAACCACCCGTGTTTGAGGGCAAGGCAGATCCAGATGCAGCAGATGATTGGATTAGGTAGATAGAAACAGTGTTCAAGGTCCTAGAGACTCCAGAGGCTAGCAAGGTGAAGCTGGCCACTATTTAACTAGAGAAGGATGTCGTGGTCTGGTGGCAATCCTTAAAAGAAAACCCTGGGAAATGGACCTATCACTTAGAAGGAATTTTTGGAGGAGTTCTGCAACCACTATTTTTCGATGGATGTACAGGAGAAAAAGGCTATGGAGTTCCTGAGCCTACAGCAGGGGAGTTTGTTAGTTTGGGAGTATAAGACAAAGTTCACTCAACTTTCGAGGTATGCGCCAAAGTTGCTGATTGATGAAGTCAAGAAGGCACATAAGTTTGAGCAGGGGCTGAGGCCAAGTCTAAGGTTTCGGATGATACCCCTTGGTATCAGAAGGTTCGATAAGCTAGTAAGAAGAGATGCAGCCATAGAAGCTGACTTGGAACTGTACCAGGTGGCACAAAACGAGAAGAGCAGCTGGAGTCCTGGCAAGAGGCCTGCAATACCAAGCAACTTCTGGGGATAGCCCCCAATACAGAGGTTCAAACCTACCGGGGCAAATGCCGTTGCTGTAGCTGGAAGGCCAGGCACTTGCTACAGATGTGGGGAGACAGGTCACATTGCGACGGGATGTCCTAAGCAGCAGAGGATCAAGTCTTGTTTCCACTGTGGCAAGGAGGGGCATTCTCGACCATTTTCCTCGCAACTGAACCCGGGGAATGCTAGCATGGACCTATCAGAGAAGAATGGGAAACCACACTAGCAGGGAGTAGTGTTCGCCCTGATTGAAGCTGATGCGAATGATGCCGACAATGTCATCACCGATATGGGAGCGGCTCATTAGAGTTTTCTACTGTAATTTCCTGTTTTACTGTAACCCCTGTTTTTCGTTTTATGTATTTTTTATGTGTATTTTTCATTTTGGTATATTTTCTCTCTTTGTATTCCTCTTGGTTTTATTTCTGAACCGTATATTGAAGTTGTTTTCAATATATATAGGTTTTATTTTATTTTGAGCTCTTTGTGTTGGATCGGTTTTCTCGTTCTTCTATTATTTGATCTTTCATTTATTTGGTCTCATTCTCTTTATTTATTTTTTGGGTGTTTGTAGTGGTGGTGATTGGTTGTTATCCTATTCCCAATCCTATTGTTGATCCCTAATAGATTAACCAAAGCTAGATTGAACCCAATCATATTTTGAATCCTATTCAATTCATCCATATTAATACCCATTAAACAATCCTATTGCTACTCCTAATCTACCCACAACCCAATTACCCAATAACCCAACTCATATATATATATAACCCTCTCTCCTCTCAAACCCTAATCCTAACACCTAAACCCTAGCCCCTATCCTAACCCCCGGCCTCTCCCCCTTGCTTGCGCCGCACCCTATCCCGACGCCCAGGCCAGCACCCGACCCCCTCTCCTCCCAGCCTGCACTCCAGGCCGACAGCCCCTCCATCCGACCTCCATCATCCCACCTCCGAACACCACCATACTCCATCCCCTACCCCTCTCCGATCACTTCTCCCCCCTTGCCGACCAACCCTCCAAGCCACAAGCCGCTGCAAGTTCACATCTCCCTTTTGTGGGTTTTCTCTTCTCTTGCTTCGAGAAGCGTGCTGTGTGTTCGTGCGATTGTTCGTGGTTCGTTGCTCTTGATTTTGGATTCTCTTGTTCGTGGATTTTTGTTTGTTGCCCGAGAATCCGTTCTCGTTATTCTTGGGTTCGTTTCGTCTCGGTTAAGGCAAGTAACTTGTACTCCAATTCCTTTGTTTGATACAAGTCAAAAATACCACCTATAGTGTAGTTGGGTCTAGAGACAACTCGTGTGTGTGTTATCTATGATGGGTTTTGTCTCTATTGTGAAAACTTGACCATAGTTGCCTCACGACACAATATGGACATGAATTAACTTAGGTTTTACCCGTTCTTGATTTGATCATGTATGTGAGACTTCTTGTGAGAATTTGGATATTTGTTGAGAACCATGTGATAGACTTGATTTAGATATGTTAAGAACCCTAATTCATGTTGTTTGGACACTTGGTAGACTCGATTTCATGCTTGGTTGTGCTTTGAACAAGGTTTGTATGATATATGTTGAGTTGTTGTTAAAGGGAAAATTCTGTATTTTGTCGCTGATCTATTTTGGTTGCTATTTTGGACTGTCTTAAAGGCAGTATCTTGGTTCCAATATAAAACATGAATTTTTAGAGAATTTCGTCTATTTTCCAACCCCTCTGACCTTGCTTGGTTTTGTTTTCGTATGTGTGAGATATGACTGATTTACTACAGAGGTGTCGATCTTTCCAGATTTCGTTTCTTGGTGTTCTTGATGACTAAATTATTTTAATAACTATGCTACATATATTATTTTGTTCTGAAACTTTGTTCTGTCTTTCTATACTTATCTAGGGATTACCCAGAATTTTGGTAGATTTTATTGATAAATTTTATGTGCCGTTTCATGTTTGTTTATGAAAACTATACTTACTGTATTTTGCTCGCTGTACCGTAAAGAAACGTATTTTCACCCTGATTTCTTTTACTGTATGAAAAATGTTTGTGAAATAAGAAAGTTAATATATTTTATCTATTTTCATCCCCCTTTGGAGGATTTGGATTTCGTTTCACAGATTGCGAGATACTTCAGTTTTCGTACAGCAGTGTTGGGAATTCCAGATTGCCAAAGTACCGTTTCTTGATGTGTTCTTATTTTTGATGACTAAACTAAATTTACTGGAATATTATAAAACTTTATATTCTGATTCTAGACATATAGGGGAATACCCCAGATTTTTCCTGAATTTATTTGAGAGGTTTTGATGCGGTTTTCCTGACTGAGAATTCGTTTTCCTGATTTTTCACTGAACATGTTTTCTGGATTCAACCCTGTTTTGAGTTATGATGTTGTGAATTACTATATGACTTATTTATATTCGCTGGATTCGTGTGGAAGTCTAGTTTCCAGATTCTTTGACGGATCCAGATTTGGATGTTTGTAGTAGCGGGAATTACTATTTTAGTACAATACTGTCTTGCTGTCTTGAATTTGAAAACTAGTTGTTTTACCCTGTTATGTGTTATCTTGTACCTGTACTTGTTTATCTTGCACCATGAACCTGATACATGTTTACAACCTATTATCCTTGCTTTGTTTTGCGATACATACTTGCATGCCTGATTATAATAATAAATGACCAAACCGGGGTTAAGGAAAAGATCTAGTCGTGGAAAATATAGAAATGGGTACTGAGAAGAGGACCTGTGTCCTGCCTACCGGTTACGTGTTCATGAATACATGATTTACGATCCTGTTACTTGTACTTGACTGCATGCTTCCCTATAGGAAGATTTACTCGGAAGTTAATTAACCACTAGGTTATACCTGTTTCCTATACCGGACTGCATACTTCCCTATAGGAAGGTGTACTCGGAAGAGAACCACTAGGTTCTACCTATTCCTGTTATTCCTGTTATCCCTATAGGAAGGTGTACTCGGAAGAGTACACTGCCCTATGGACTCCACTACGATATCTAAAGCGAAACTATTTGTTGTAGCAACCATGTAGTAAAAGCTAGGATGCATGAAGTACTACCTATACAGTAAAATAATAAGACTTGATATGACATAATCTGATTTCCTGTATACCTGATTATCCTGTTACATGATTACCTGTTTACCTGTATACCTGTTACCTGATACATGTTACATGATTACCTGTTACCTGCATACCTGTTACCTGTATACATGATACATGTTTACCTATTTACCTGTTCACTTGACACTTGATACATATTACCTGTACCTGTTTGTATACCATGTTGCTTTATTCTGTTTGCTTGATTCATGTTAGATATTATATTTCTGTTGACACACTTATACCATGCTATGCTTGTTACTTAGAATTATCTATCTCCTGTACTTGTATCCTACATTATAAGTGGCCCATAACTTGCAATTGACGGGTACTTGTTTTCTTTCTTCCTTCTCCTGCAAATTTACTAGTTGCAAATCAGGATGGTCGACTGCCAGATGTTATTGGCGAGATGATGTATTAGTGCTGGATTTTCTGCTTTATTATTATTTGTTGCTTGAACTTGAAAAAAATGTACTTGATGACTTGGATACTTATTTTGTATTTAGGTGATGTGATCCAGGATATTTAACTTGTCTAGATTCTGATTTATTTGAGATTTATATATTTTTGGTTTCAAGTAAATTCCTATTTGTATCTTGTTTCGATTATGCATGCCTGGTTGTATCTTTTGCTTCCGACTCTGATTATTCCTGTGATATGTTGTAAAGATTCCTGAACAGCTTATGGATGATGAAAATCATTCGCTGGGCCAATGTTTCGTGCTCGTATTCCGTATTTTTGGAAAGCGGGGCGTGACATTTATATTAGAAGAGTATCATGTACTGAGAGTATTCATTATGTAACAGGATAACTTCTAATTAATGGAATAAAGGTGATAGTCTTGTTTGATACTAGATCGTCTCACACCTTTGTGTCTCCTAAATTTGCAATAGTATTGGAATTTTAAGTCGATGATTTTCCCAGGCAAGGTTCTAGCAGTAGCTATACCATCAGGGAAAACATTGACTACTGATTGGTACTATGCTGGTTGCGACATCGAGACCGAAGGAAGAGTCTTTGGAATCGATCTTATAGAGTTGGTAGTCTTGGGAGTTGATATAATCATTTGTATAGATTGGATGTCGATCTACAATGCCAGTATCGAATGCAGGAGCAAGGAGGTTATGGTGAAGTCACTGGGAGGAACAGCAGTTACATTTCATGGGAAGAGAAAGTGCAAGCAGTTGATGGCAGCTTTGACCAAGAAGAAAATTCCTGAGGAAGTTAAGCAGATTCCTGTAGTCCGAAACTTTCCGACAGTGTTCTTGGAAGATCTTCCAGGCTACCACCTCATCGATATGTAGAGTTCAGCATTTTCATTCAGCCAGGAAGTGCACCGATTTCCAAGGCACCTACAGAATGGCGCCAGTGGAACAGGATGAGGTCAAGAAGCAGATTGAAGAATTGTTGGGCAAGGGTTTTATCAGACCGAGTGCGTCGCCTTGGGAGCGCTAGTTTTATTGGTAAAGAAGAAGGATGAGTCGATGAGGATGTGCATAGATTACAGGGAACTGAATAAGGTGACAGTCTAGAATAAGTATCCAATTCCGTGAATCGATGATTTGCTCGACCGACTACAAGGAGCAACTGTTTTCTCCAAGATAGATCATTGTTCGGATTATCACGAAGTTCATGTTAAGGAAGAGGATGTGCACCAGACTGCATTTCGAACTCGACATGGGCATTACGAGTTCTTGGTTATGCCATTTGGAGTAACAAATGCACCAGTTATATTCATGGACATGATGAATAGGATCCTACGACCATTCATCGACTCCTTCGTCATGGTGTTTATTGACGACATTTTGGTCTTTTCAAGTCAGAGGAAGAGCATGGTGGGCATTTAACAGAGGTACTGAAGAAGCTGCATGAACAGAGCTGTACGCCAAGTTGTCAAAGTGTGACTTTTGGAAGTCTGAAGTCACGTTCCTGGGTCATATCCTTTCTAAGGAGGGAGTGACCACTGATTTGCAAAGATAGAGGTAGTGAAGGATTGGCCAAGACCTACTACAGTGAAAGAGATTACAAGCTTCTTGGGTTTGACTGGTTACTACCGGAGGTTTATTCAGGGATATGCTTAGATAGTCGTGCCACTCACTAGACTTACACGAAAGAATGTGAGTTTTAAGTGGATAGAGCAGTACGAGGCAAGTTTCTAAGAGTTGAATGAGAGATTGACTACTGGCTTTACCAAAAGTAGGGATTGATTATGATGTGTACAATGATACTTCACACCAAGGATTGGGCAGTTTATTGATGCAAGAGGGGAAGGTAATAGCTTATGGGTCTAGGCAACTGAGACCGCATTAGAAAAATTACCCAACTGATGATCTGGAGTTGGCAGCGGTTATATTTGCATTGAAGCAATGGAGGCACTATGTGTAAGGAGAGAAGGTCAATATGTACATTGATCACAAGAGCCTGAAATATATCTACCAGCTGAGCGATCTGAATTTGAGGTAGAGGAGATGGTTGGAAGTGCTAGATGATATCCGTCCTGAAATAAAGTATCATCCGGACAAAGCAAATGTGGTAGCAGATGCGCTCAGTCGGAAGAGCAACTTGTTCTGTTTGATCACAAATAAGGAGGAACTAGTAGAAGAGCTCGATCGAGCTGGAATTGAAGTGGTGTTGTAAGGACTGGGAGCATCCTTAGCACAGTTAAGATTCAGCCCACGCTGAGGAGAAGATTATCGATGGTCAGAAGTCTGATCCAGAGATCCAGAAGATGAAAAAATAGGCCAGCTTAGGCAAATTGGCAGAATTTCAAGTGAAGGACGAAGTGTTGTGGTTAGGAGAGAGGTTGTGTGTACCTGATCTAGCAGAGTTGAAGGAAAGCTTTCTACCGGAGGCACACACCCCTCTTTCATCAGTGCATCCAGGGAGTACGAAGATGTACAATGATATCAAGCAATATTTCTGGTGGCTAGGGATGAAGCGGGATGTAGCGGAGTTTTTTGCAAGGTGTGCAACTTGTCAGTAACTCAAGGTAGAGAATGAGAAGCCCAGAGGATGGTTGCAGCCGTTACCCATTCCGGAATCGAAATGGGATAACATCATCATGGACTTCATTACAGGGTTACCTAGAAGTCCCAAAGGGAACGATGTAATTTGGGTGATAGTGGACCGACTCACCAAATCTGCTCACTTTTTGGCAATGAAGATCACTTGGTCAATGGAGAAGTTGGCAGAATTGTATGTCGGGAGATCGTGAGATTACATGGAATTCCTGTATCAATTGTATCAGATCGAGATGCGTGATTCACATCTTACTTTTAGATAAGTCTTTAGGCAGCTGTAGGGACCAAGACTGATTTTAGTATTGCCTTTCATCCTCAAACTGATGGGCAGACTGAGAGAGTCAATCGGGTGTTGGAAGATATGTTGAGGTGTTATGTGATGGCTTTCGGAGGCAGCTGGGAGAGGCACTTAGCTCTGGTAGAATTTGCTTACAACAACAGCTTTCAGACTAGCATCAGTATGGCACCATATAAAGCTTTGTATGGGAGGAAGTGTAGAACACCGGTGTGCAGGTATGAAGTAAGGAAAAGGCAAATGTATGGGCCGGAAATAGTGCAACAGACTTCAGAGAAGGTTGAGTTGATCAGGAAGAGGCTGGTGGATGCACAGAGCAGACAGAAGAGTTATGCTGACAATCGGAGAAGGGATTTGGAGTTCGAAGAAGGGGACTATATTTTCCTTAAAGTATCTCCAACTAAAGGTGTAATCCAATTTGGAAAAGGAGGAAAATTAGCCCCGAGGTACATAGGACCCTACAAGATATTGAAGAGGATTGGGAAGACAGCTTATCGGCTGGAATTACCAGAATAGCTAGCCCAAGTGCACAATGTCTTTCACATGTCTATGTTACGAGGCTACATTCCAGATCCGAGTCATTACTTACCAGAAGTGCCAGAGGGACTGAAGTTAGATCTCAGCTATGAGGAGCGTCCGGTAGAGATTGTGGACCGACAGGAGTAAGTTTTGAGAAACAAAACTATACCTATGGTCAAGGTTGTGTCGTGGAATCCACTTGTTCTGGAAGCCACCTGGGAATCTGAGGAGAGGATGTTGAGAGATCATCCTGAGCTTTTTGACTAAACCTTGTATAAAAAAAATTCTTTTGTTTTCTCACTTTTTAAGCGTAGTTCCGAGGACAGAACTATTCTAAGCAGGGAGTGTTGTAACATCCCAGAAAAATAAAATATATTTTTATATTTTTTCACGTGTAGTACACACGTAAAATTTAATGCATTTTAGTCCGTAAAATTTTCTAAAAGTTGTGCACATTTTTCTTCTCTTTTATTTGTTACATATGTATTATTTATTTTCAATTAAAACCCATAGGCCTAAAATCTATTTTAAAGCCAACTAAAAAATTAATTAAAATAGAAGCCCATGTTTAATTCTATTTTTTAAAATGAACACTTTTAAATCCTACACACTTGTCATGTAACAAATACCTACAAATAAATTAATAACAATTAATTAAAGGAATGAGAAGTGTGTGCACATTGGGTGCACGTGCACGTGTGTGCACCCAAGGAGCTTGGTCGGTCAACAAAGAGAGAGGGGAGAGTGGGAGACTGTGTGTGGGGAGAGTGGGTAGTTATTTTGGTAGTGATAGTCATCTCAACCACACAATAACACTATAAATACCCCCTCCTATTGTATGAACAAACAAAAAAATTAAAGAAACAAAAGAAGAGAGAAAAGAGTGAGGATTTTGGATTTTAAGAGTGAAGAAGGAGCTTCGGGTTGCATTACTTTGCTAAGGAGGAGGGGTTCTCATTGTATTGGAGCTTGGAGCAAATTTTCTAGGACCCCTAATTTCAATTTGCATCAAATTAAGGTGGGTGTCTCTTTTGCTTTCTAAATTAAAATAGAATGCCTGTGTAGGTAATTTGATGCTTGAAATTGATATTTCGTATGAGTTTTTAGTTAATTTTTGTGATGCATGTGGTGTGGTTACTTAGAATGTTTGGTAGAAATAGAATATGTGAATTGTTGCATGCTAAATGAAAGTTTCATCATGATATAATTAGATTGTTGAATTAAAATTCTATTTCAATAGTATGTTGAAGTGGTTAGGCACAAATAGTATGCCATGGTTGGATTATAGAAATTGTGTGTATATATATATATATAGTAGTTAATTAGGCACAAGAAATTGTGTAATTGTTAGAGGAGAATTATAAAATCAATGGAGTTGAGAATTGCTTAAAGAAAGTATATACATTCATGATAGTAGATAAATTCATCTAATTGCAATATATGAATACTATATTTCTAAAAAAATAATTATTTTAGTTAATTTGTGAACAACTTTATGCTAATGTGGGTAAAATCAGTAAAGAATTATTTCTGGAAGTTTAGAAATATAATTTGGTAAAATTAATTGGGGGAAAAGAATAGAAATCAAAAATAATTGAAAGAGTAAAATATGAAAATAAATAGAGAGTGGAGTTAAATGAATTTAAACTCATATACTATCAGGTAATGGCTTTAGCCTTGGTGACTAGCAAAGGCGCCTTTACGCTAGGCGATGCCATGTGGGGCTTTGGGGGTTTCTATGGTCGCGGGTTCGAGCCTGGTTTGGCCCTGTTCTTTTTGAAAATTGTTTTAAATTCAGATCAATGGCGAAATGGGTATTTAAATAACTCAGTAAACTTTTATACACAAATGTGAGTTCGCTCACTGGTTTGATTTGGGGGGCTTGGTCGGTGTTGGCTCTAGTTCGAGCCGGGGGACACACTTTTGGGTTTTAATTTTATTTTAATATGATTTCAAGTTTTAAAAATGACGGAAACTTCATAGAAAATCTTTATTATAATATTAATAGAACCCATGGGAATTATTTCATATTATTTAAAAGATATTTTTAGAATTTAAAAGCTCATGTTCATGTTGGATTCAAGTTTACGGAGAAAATATACATGATTAAAGATTCTAAGAGTTGGTAAACTCAAAGCATTATTATGAGTTAGGAATGAAGAATTCTTAGAGATTTATTTTTAAAAATCTCGTATTAAGAAATTGTGTTTTATCTTAAATAATTTTCATATTGAGAATGATACTTGAAGTATATGATGAATGTGGAAAAGGGGTTTTATTAATTAAAAGGAATATTGTGAATTATTAAAATGAATGGTTGTGTGATTAACCAAGAAGCTTACTTCATGATTGATAAATAATAGAATGAATGAAAGAATTGAATGATATGTGAATAAAAGAAATTGAAAACATGAATAATGAGGGTATGTGTACCCCATAATGTTGAACTTGAAAGATGTTGATTCTAGAAGCTTAGTGGGACCCAAATACCAACAAAGTGATGATAATGATTATTGAATTTGAGAAGTGGCCACTATGGGCTATCGTTCTCGGTGTATTGTTTAAGATCGGTGGGAGGGTAAGCTAGCTCTAGGTGAAATTATTGTTCATGTTTCAAATTTATGGATAGGCACTAGGAAAAGATGCAATAAAACTTGGGCAAACGTAAGTAGGGCGCGTCTATATAGTCTGACGGTGGATTCCTGGACTATAGTTTAACGATGGATTCTGGACAGTGGTTGCTTGCGGGGTGAGACGATCCTTAATTAAATCCAGGACTATGATTGATTTGATGGTAGATTCCAGGATCATGAATAGTTGGGCGGATGGAAGGTAGTTCACCATTATATATGTATATACCGAGGCTAGAGTGGCACTTGCAGGACATTCACACGAAGAGGATTTCCGCATAGCCTGACGGTGGATTCCAGGGCTGGAGTTCGTACTCGTGGAATGTCTAAAACTTCCTTTTGTTACCTTAGTAGTGTGCATAGCGAGGGATTAAACCCTATAATGTGGAGTACGTAGGTGCTTGCCCTCGGACCTATATAATATGGGATGCATATAATCTGAACAAGTATGCATTAGTGTCATCATAGTATAAACATCTCCATTAGGCATTAAGTCATATCATACACTGACATGTTTAGGATAGTAATTTCTTACACTTTATTGTGCATTCATGTTTGTGGTTGCTAAAGTAAGAGAATTGCTGTTTTATAGGATTGCGTTAGTTTTATGCAACTGACGTGCCTACAGTTTTCTAGTGCAGGGATTGGATTGACAAAAAGACATAAAGATGAATTGATGCTAAAGATTATTTTCAGATTTAAGTTGTTGATGTTAAAGTTGTACATATCATGTAGTATTCATTTAAATTCCGCTGCGTTGATGTAAAGAACAATGTTGTATGATAAAAAGTTTTAATTGTAAAATTGTACGAATTTGAAGTAAAATATCCTGTTGTGCTACGAATTACATGTAAATGGAATTCGGTGCATTACAGGAAGAATCACTTCCAATTCTAGTCTTCTCATATCATCCAATACTTTCTTTTGTTGGGTGAGAAACATAACGGTTGGCCTCCAGCTCAAGCCATCGGACAGCAAATTCACCTTACCGAGGTGGTACTGCAAGTTGATGTCATAATCTACCATCAGCTCTAACCATCACCTTTGCCTCATGTTCAGCTCCTTCTGCCTGAACACGTACTTGAGACTGTTGTGATCCGTGAAGATCTCAATTCTATTGCCAAGCAAATAATGCCTCCATAACTTCAAGGCAAATATTACAGTTGCAAGTTCCAGATCATGCGTAGGGTAGTTGTAACTCCTATTTCCCGTATCGGTATTTTTTTCTACTGTATTTTCATTCCTTATATTCTCGTATTCAAACCGAGATACTATACTTTTGTTCCAACATTCTTTGGTTTCAACTCAATTTTGGTGCAAATAATTCTTTCAATTTGTATTGTTCGTTCCACCCCTTTTGTGTCGTTCTTCAGGTAGAAATGGACCAATCATTCCATTTATCTCTTTTTCCCCATTTATATTGAATTTTGACCAAATCCCTAGTTGGATCCCCCTCAAACCGGATACGCTAATACTCAATAACCCAAAATCCCCATATATAAACCCTAACCCTAACCCCATCTTACTGTTAAGCCCCCATCCCTACCGCCGCTCTCTTCTTCCCCATCCCGTATCCTTCTCCTTCTCCTTCGCATCTTCGATACCCATCACCTATGCTGTCACCTCCTCGCCCTCCGATCACCCACGGCCTCCGACCACCACCTAGCCACTCTCCTCGTCAACCCCCACCATCGTCGTCTTCCTCCACCGTACCCAACTCCCGAACCCATTTGGATCATTACCCAAACTCTCGACCTCCACCATCCTCACACCTCGACGCCATTACCCATCGCCTCGTCATATCCGACCCATTGCCTCCCTCTCCTCTCCACCTACGTCTCTTGGCCAACATCCTAGAAACCTTCCCCGGTCGACCCCTCCCCTGTTGCGAACCCAAAAACAGAGCTCGAAGACCCCGCCTTCAACGCTGCCGTCGCAAACATGCCGCCGCGTCGCCATCATCGTTGTAGTTGTTGCTGCCTCTTCGTAGCTGTCGCAGCCACGCCGTCGCGTCGCTACTTCAAAGACCCTGCTGGCGCTGCTCTCTCTCACTCTCTGTGTAAAACCCCGCAAAATTTAAATGACAATTTTGTCCTCGGGTGTTACGCACGTGCATTTTGTACCGTTATTGATTATATCCATAACGCATTTTGATATGTATTTTGAATTCTGATTATTTATACAATCTCGTATTCTTAAAATCCTATTTGAGACAACTCAAATGCTAAAATCTTAATCTTTGAGTTTTTACGTGTTTTTACGTATTATCGATGCACGTGTCGATTTTGGGTATTCCACCATTACGTGCAAAGTTTTCAATGGATTTCAATCATTTATTTTTATAAACATGTTTGAATTTGTTTTGTAAACGAAAATTCAATTTTTGATTATCTTTATTAAAATAAATTTTCTACGTGCAATACACGTGTTTTCTGTACGTTTGAGCACATTATCATATATGTATATTAAATATATTCTTATGTTGCATTCCGGTTAATTATAAATATTTTTCAGGTTGATAAATTCAATTTTTGTATTTTTGAGATTTTACGGGCGACGCACATGTTTTGGTGCACGTGTTTAAGCGCGTTCTTCCTTCAAAATAAATTTTCATGAAATGTGTTTGTGTTTTAATTTTGCATGAAAAGTATAATTTTAGAGTTAATTTTACATATTTATTATATATATAAATAATTGTTTTAAAGGGATTAAATAAATAAATTATTTTGTACACAAAGCACGTGCACGTGCACACGTGCGATGTGCACATTTTTTTGGGGGGACCGGGCTGTTTAGAGAAGAGGGAAATCTGAAAGTTTTGATTTTGAAAATAGGAGGGAAAGCAATTTTTCAAATTTAAATCATGGGGTTAGTGGTGTTCATGTGGAGGTGGTTATTCTAATTACCTATTAGTTAATCTATAAAATACCCCCTTAGTCTCTCATTCTCTCTCATTCTCTTCTTGCTTTCCCTGGTTCCAATCCGAAAGCAACCCCAAGCCAGCAAAGCCTTGCCCATTTCTCCACCTAATCACCATTCCACTTGCCTATATACATATACTTATGCATATATATAAGTACATACATAGTATGTGTATATGAAAGAAGATGGGAGTTTGTCCTTGATGTTGCCGAAATGGAGTGGGGATGGAGATGCTCTTGATGATTGTTGCTTGCCGAAATGGATTCAAGGCTTGCCTTGGTGCGCGGATTTTGAGGAGTTTGCAAATGGAGTTTTCTTTAGGAGCTCCTAATTCTAGGAGTTCATTTGAGTGCAAATCTTCAATTTAGGTGGGTGTTTCTTAAATACTTTCTAATTTAGGAGTAGAAAATGCATGATAGATGATATATAATTCATTTGGTTGAAATTGAAGTGATATTATGAGATTACATGCAAACTAATGTAGAAATGAATCGTTAAATTTTGATTATTTGTGGTAAATGCAAATTGCTATGCTTATTATGACTGCTAGTTGAATTGCTAGAATTGAAGTGATTGCATGAAATTGATGCATGTTGAGACATGATTAGAATAATGCAAATATATTGTTTGTTGAGAATGTTGCAAAGAAGTGTGATTATAACCTCAAAATGCTATTTATACGAGTATAGAGATTTTTTGTAAAGTAATTTTGATAAAAGAAAACAGGTTATTTGGAAAATTGATTGAATATGTGTTTTGATGCATTTTAAGGATTTCATTTGAAAAAAGAGAAACTTGAGAATTTGATAATATATACGATATTGTTTTAAAAGGAATATATTCTGGAAATGATCTATATTTTAATATGGAAATACAAATCAATTAAAAGGTCAAAAAATACATGCAGGCTGCAATTTGTGTGATTGACAGTCGACTGTTTACTTTCCACAGTCGACTGGTAAGTATAAGAAATTGGTTTTCGTCGGCAGGACAGTCGATTGTCCACTTCCACAGTCGACTGCTGCTGGTGTTTGGGGTTTTCAAAGTATTCGCAGAACAGTCGACTGATTCCTGGTCGACAGTCGACTGAACCGACTGTGTTATTATTAATGTTTTAAAGTTTCATAAAACAGTCGACTGATTCCTTGTCAACAGTCGACTGAACAGACTGAGATGTTTTGATGTTCGCTGAACAGTCGACTGATAACTGTCACCAATCGACCGAACCGAACTGTTTATTTTGATTCTTGAGTTGGATTTGATTTTGACAAATGAAGGTTAAATAAGTTGAATATGAGATTTTATGATTATTAATATTTGACTGAGTTTTATTGTGAAATGCACACCAGGATATGAAAGATGAAATTGATAAAGATATCGAATTGAATCGTTCTCATGCTATGAGATTATAAAAGAAATATTTTGAGAAAGAGTTTGTGAACAAAAGAAATGGAATTATTATTGGAGATTGATTAGGAAATATTGTTGATCTCTAGAAAGAGATAGTTGTTGGAATCTAAAGACTAGGCGAGACCCTAGTGACCGGCAGTTTTATTTATGATTTGAGAGCTAACCGTTGATGGTTAAGCATCTCTTGAGAAGTAGCCAGGTAGGCTGACTATCTCTGTTGTTGATTTAAGTCCGGTAGGGTAAGCTAGCTCTAGGTTGTGATGATTTTCTTTTAAAACAAACTTTGTAAGGATGTAATAAAAGTAAGAGAAAAACATAAGTATGAGAGCCTCGAGTCTACGATGCGGATGTGATCCACAGAATGCATGCTTGATGAGTCAAGACATGGCGTGGGCAATACTCCAGAATGATCGAGATCTTGGCGACGCTTGTGGGATGTTTGATGACTGCAAGAGGATCGTGTGCCATGAAGGAGGCTAAATTACTGCAGAATGCATCATTGATGAGTCAAGACATGGCGCGGGATTCCCCTCCAGGTTTTTTGTACACGTGCTTGTAATCATAGAACATCTATGATACTTACCGAAATTACAGAGAGATACATAGTGAAGATGTGATGAAAGTGATAGAAAAAGACGAGTATGAGAACTAGGGTTTACGGTGCGAGTGTGTGAGCCACAGAATGCATGCTTGATGACTCAAGACATGGCGTGGGCACAACTCAGTAATCATCGGACTTTAGCCACACTTGTGGGATGTTTGGTGACTGCAAGAGGATCGTGTTCAGGGAGGAGGCTGAATTGCCACAGAATGCATGCTTGATGAGTCAAGACATGGCGTGGGGTTCCCCTCCAGGGTCCAGTGCACGTGCTTGTACTCATAGATCATCTAGGATACTCACCGTAGTTAAAGTAGTAGATTAAGTCATAACGAGGGATGGAACCCTACAAAGATGAAGAACGATTAAGGACTTGCCCTCGGACCTATGTAGTATGGGATGCATAGAATCCGAACAAGTGTGCATTAGGGTCATGTAATATAAATAACTGCATTAAGGACTAAGTGCACCGCACGACATGACATCTATAGGATAGTTCTTGTAGTTCTGTTTGTGATCAAGTTTGTGTTTGCTAAAGTATTTAAGAATCGTTATACTGTTTCCGGCATAGAGAGGATGGCCGTGTATAATATTTCGTCAGTTGTAAGCAACTGACGTGCCTGCAGTTCATATGCAGGATATGAAGTTACATGAAGATATAAATATGATTGTGATGCTGTTGATTACTTAAATATTAAAGTTGTAACAATTGTACTTTTATTATTGTTGTATTTTATTAATTCGCTGCGTATTGATGTAAAAGACTCTGATGTAATTATTGTTGAAATAAAGTTTTAAATTCCTTGTAAAATTGTACGAAAGAAGTGTAAAGATCCTGTGAAAATCTCGAATTCAGTGTATTTAGGATTCGGGGACGTTACAGAGTGGTATCAGAGCTACGCTTCTAAGTAGTACAAATTTATAAGGAACGATACCCTAGAAGTGGACATTAGAGTGTGAGTTCAGTTTATAGAGATTTAAATGTAAGTGATTTACATTTGTGTTGCTCTATAGGCTGATGTTTCCTCTTTCCTTTCCCTATTTGATGGTTGGAGTCATGAATGGAAGTTGTTATTGAATTTACATTCATTCATGATGCTCTCCTCGTATACATTGATTTGAGATTGTATGCGAGCTCATTTTTCCCTGGGTATCAGAGTGGCGCAGTGGAAGCGTGGTTGGTTTGAACCGTCATTCATGATACCTTACACATAGACACACTTTCCCTTCAAATTATTTTATGTGGATTTTCATCATAGTACTTTTCAACATTTAATACTTTTCGAATAAATATTTTCCTATACTATTAAATCATTTCAATGACTAGTATTTTGTCTATTTTCCTTAGTCTTGATCTTGTTGAACTTATTTTAAATTGTCTCTCAATCTTAAAGTTTCGTCTTTCGTGTTTTATGTCACCTTATATACATCCGTCCATATGTGCTATTACTTTACGTATTTTGTTAAATTTATATTACAATTATTATTTTCATTCATTGTTACATTTTGAATTTTGCTTGGGAATTTTGCTTATGTGCATTCATTTTACATGATTTGATTTTGTGATACGATATTCTTTCAGTATCTTATATTTCCCCATATACTTTAGTGTATTTTAACGAGATCGAAATATTTTATCAGTATAAATTTGATTTATTGTCTGCATTCGATATTATCGTTATTGCATATTGTCTACTAATTTGTTTTGTTATATTTATAAATTTCGTGATTTATGTTTCTTTAACATAATGCATATACTCGCTATTTCTCTATCCTCCAATTTTAAATTGTCTTTACATTCTTGATTACTATATATGTTTTCCATTGAATTTTTATGTATTTCAAAATACTTACTATACATTTAATTTCACCATCCTCCAGTTATTACATTACTATTTTTATGCATAATTGTTTGTGTCAAATGTCCTAATTTGCTACATTACATCATTATTGTTTGCAATTTTATTTCCGACATGTGCATATATTTTACATTATTTTAGTGTTATAAATAATTTGTCATTACTACTAATTAGTACCCTCTATGTTTGATATATCCTATACACCTATTTTGATATTTCATTGTGTAAAATCTTTTCTGTATCATTGATTTTCAAACATAACACCATACTTTGTTAAAAATCCCATATCTAATCTAAGTATACATGGAAGATTACATCTTCCCATCTTCCGCTTTGGTGCAACTTAATGTCGAGAGAGCAAATATGCAACTAGACATCATTGGAGGCAAACTGCAACTGGAAGTAGGGGAGGCAAAGTTTGCAACCGAATGCCCAGAAGGCAAATTGCAACCGGATATCGTAGAAGCAATTATGCAACTTGAGATCAAGACAGGCAAGTCTGCTATTGGATACCAGTGAGACGAACCTACACCAGAAGGAAATATTATACTTAGATAACCCCTACCTTGTTTTCTATAATATTCACCTATAACTATTCCATTTTGGTACTAGCTTATACTATTTTATAATATTTTGCAACCTAGCATTATACTGTTTATACTGATTTCATTATTTATCAAACTCGTGTATTTACCGCTTAATCTCAACTATTTTGCTGTCTTCTTCGTAGTACTTTGTATTTTATGTGAGGTAGTATCTCATACCACTTTATCATATTTTGCTATTTTAGATTTGGTGGCTACTCACATAACAAAACCATATCTCTTGATATTTATGTATTTTGTTTATGATTCATAAATTTTCTTTTATATCCTCAGTTTTGTGACACGTCATTATTTTTCAACTATAATGTTTATTTAAACTCCTACAAATCATTTATGATTTTCATATCATGCTATTTGTTTCACCCCTATAAATTTATTTATTTATTTTTTTTTTCGTCTATGCGAGTATGTGATTTTTGTAAGTTGGTTTTCTCGCTCTACTGAATAATTTAAAAGTATTTTAATGTATGCCTAATTTTCAAATTGTATGTATAATTATTATAATTTGTATACAGAATCATTTTATGTTTTCTATACTTTTACGATATTTCCCTCTCATATATTCTCAAATTGTTAAATTGCTAGTTTTGTCGTATAGTACCAAGTTGGGTTTGCAATTTTTCTACCCTTTATTACATTGATGAATTTGGAGTATTGAATCTATTTATGAAGTACACATTAACTATGTTTTTCTTTATTGCATTATTTCTGAACTAGTTCTCAATTAATGACTAAGTTCATTTATCATTTTACCTAATGGTTTACTTGATAGTAATTTGTATGTAAACTCTTTTCAAAATACACTATCCTCTATTGTCGTATTTTGTTTTCTTATGCTACTTTCCTAGTTTTCTTGTTTAGTTCTTTAAAAATTTTGATACTCATAATTTTCTTAAATAGATTTTTGTCTCATTTTTCCACATTGCTTACTTTTATGTTATATGTATTTTCTTGATGTTTGTGATTTTTATATGCTATACTGATATTTTCTTTGCTGTGTACAAAATACAACCTTTACCATAGTGAGTTCCGGGGACGAAACTGTTCTAAGGGGGGGAGAGTGTAACACCCCGCAAAATTTAAATGACAATTTTACCCTAGGGTGTTACGCACGTGCATTTTGTACCGTTATTGATTATATCCATAACGCATTTTGATATATATTTTGAATTCTGATTATTTATACAATCTCGTATTCTTAAAATCCTATTTGAGACAACTCAAATGCTAAAATCTCAATCTTTGAGTTTTTACGTGTTTTTACGTATTATCGATGCACGTGTCGATTTTGGGTATTCCACCGTTACGTGCAAAGTTTTCAATGGATTTCAATCATTTATTTTTATAAACATGTTTGAATTTGTTTTGTAAACGAAAATTCAATTTTTGACTATCTTTATTAAAATAAATTTTCTACGTGCAATACACGTGTTTTCTGTACGTTTGAGTACATTATCATATATGTATATTAAATATATTCTTATGTTGCATTCCGGTTAATTATAAATATTTTTCAGGTTGATAAATTCAATTTTTGTATTTTTGAGATTTTACGGGCGACGCACGTGTTTTGGTGCACGTGTTTAAGCGCGTTCTTCCTTCAAAATAAATTTTCATGAAATGTGTTTGTGTTTTAATTTTGCATGAAAAGTATAATTTTAGAGTTAATTTTACATATTTATTACATATATAAATAATTTTTTTAAAGGGATTAAATAGATAAATTATTTTGTACACAAAGCACGTGCACGTGCACACGTGCGATGTGCACATTTTTTTGGGGGGACCGGGCTGTTTAGAGAAGAGGGAAATCTGAAAGTTTTGATTTTGAAAATAGGAGTGAAAGCAATTTTTCAAATCTAAATCATGGGGTTAGTGGTGTTCATGTGGAGGTGGTTATTCTAACTACCTATTAGTTAATCTATAAAATACCCCCTTAGTCTCTCATTCTCTCTCATTCTCTTCTTGCTTTCCCTGGTTCCAATCCGAAAGCAACCCCAAGCCAGCAAAGCCTTGCCCATTTCTCCACCTAATCACCATTCCACTTGCCTATATACATATACTTATGCATATATATAAGTACATACATAGTATGTGTATATGAAAGAAGATGGGAGTTTGTCCTTGATGTTGCCGAAATGGAGTGGGGATGGAGATGCTCTTGATGATTGTTGCTTGCCGAAATGGATTCAAGGCTTGCCTTGGTGCGCGGATTTCGAGGAGTTTGCAAATGGAGTTTTCTTGAGGAGCTCCTAATTCTAGGAGTTCATTTGAGTGCAAATCTTCAATTTAGGTGGGTGTTTCTTAAATGTTTTCTAATTCAGGAGTAGAAAATGCATGATAGATGATATATGATTCATTTGGTTGAAATTGAAGTGATATTATGAGATTACATGCAAATTAATGTAGAAATGAATCGTTAAATTTTGATTGATTGTGGTAAATGCAAATTGCTATGCTTGTTATGATTGCTAGTTGAATTGCTAGAATTGAAGTGATTGCATGAAATTGATGCATGTTGAGACATGATTAGAATAATGCAAATATGTTGTTTGTTGAGAATGTGGCAAAGAAGTATGATTATAACCTCAAAATGTTATTTATACGAGTATAGAAATTTTTTGTAAAGTAATTTTGATAAAAGAAAACAGGTTATTTGGAAAATTGATTGAATATGTGTTTTGATGCATTTTAAGGATTTCATTTGAAAAAAGAGAAACTTGAGAATTTGATAACATATACGATATTGTTTTAAAGGGAATATATTCTGGAAATGATCTATATTTTTATATGGAAATACAAATCAATTAAAAGGTCGAAAAATACATGCAGGCTGCAATTTGTGTGATTGACAGTCGACTGTTTACTTTCCACAGTCGACTGGTAAGTACAAGAAATTGGTTTTCGTCGGCAGGACAGTCGACTGTCCACTTCCATAGTCGACTGCTGCTGGTGTTTGGGGTTTTCAAAGTATTCGCGGAACAGTCGACTGATTCCTGGTCGACAGTCGACTGAACCGACTGTGTTATTATTAATGTTTTAATGTTTCATAAAACAGTCGACTGATTCCTTGTCAACAGTCGACTGAACAGACTGAGATGTTTTGATGTTCGCTGAACATTCGACTGATAACTGTCACCAGTCGACCGAACCGAACTGTTTATTTTGATTCTTGAGTTGGATTTGATTTTGACAAATGAAGGTTAAATAAGTTGAATATGAGATTTTATGATTATTAATATTTGACTGAGTTTTATTGTGAAATGCACACCAGGATATGAAAGATGAAATTGATAAAGATATCGAATTGAATCGTTCTTATGCTATGAAATTATAAAAGAAATGTTTTGAGAAAGAGTTTGTGAACAAAAGAAATGGAATTATTATTGGAGATTGATTATGAAATATTGTTGATCTCTAGAAAGAGATAGTTGTTGGAATCTCGAGGCTAGGCGAGACCCTAGTGACCGGCAGTTTTATTTATGATTTGAGAGCTAACCGTTGAGGGTTGAGCGTCTCTTGAGAAGTAGCCAGGTAGGCTGACTGTCTCTGTTGTTGATTTAAGTCCGGTAGGGTCAGCTAGCTCTAGGTTGTGATGATTTTCTTAACAAACTTTGTAAGGATGTAATAAAAGTAAGAGAAAAACATAAGTATGAGAGCCTCGAGTCTACGATGCGGATGTGATCCACAGAATGCATGCTTGATGAGTCAAGACATGGCGTGGGCAATACTCCAGAATGATCGGGATCTTGGCGACGCTTGTGGGATGTTTGATGACTGCAAGAGGATCGTGTGCCATGAAGGAGGCTGAATTACTACAGAATGCATGCTTGATGAGTCAAGACATGGCGCGGGATTCCCCTCCAGGTTTTCTGTACACGTGCTTGTAATCATAGAACATCTATGATACTTGCCGAAATTACAGAGAGATACATAGTGAAGATGTGATGAAAGTGAGAGAAAAACACGAGTATGAGAACTAGGGTTTACGATGCGAGTGTGTGAGCCACAGAATGCATGCTTGATGAGTCAAGACATGGCGTGGGCACAACTCAGTAATGATCGGACTTTAGCCACGCTTGTGGAATGTTTGGTGACTGCAAGAGGATCGTGTTCAGGGAGGAGGCTGAATTGCCACAGAATGCATGCTTGATGAGTCAAGACATGGTGTGGGGTTCCCCTCCAGGGTCCAGTGCACGTGCTTGTACTCATAGATCATCTAGGATACTCACCGTAGTTACAGTAGTAGATTAAGTCATAACGAGGGATGGAACCCTACAAAGATGAAGAACGATTAAGGGCTTGCCCTCGGACCTATGTAGTATGGGATGCACAGAATCCGAACAAGTGTGCATTAGGGTCATGTAATATAAATAACTGCATTAAGGACCAAGTGCACCGCACGACACGACATCTATAGGATAGTCCCTTGTAGTTCTGTTTGTGATCAAGTTTGTGTTTGCTAAAGTATTTAAGAATCGTTATACTGTTTCCGGCATAGAGAGGATGGCCGTGTATAATATTTCGTCAGTTGTAAGCAACTGACGTGCCCACAGTTCATATGCAGAATATGGAGTTAAATGAAGATATAAAGATGATTGATGATGCTGTTGATTACTTAAATGTTAAAGTTGTAACAATTGTACTTTTATTATTGTTGTATTTTATTAATTCCACTGCGTATTGATGTAAAAGACTCTAATGTAATTATTTTTGAAATAAAGTTTTAAATTCCTTGTAAAATTGTACGAAAGAAGTGTAAAGATCCTGTGGAAATCTCGAATTCAGTGTATTTAGCATTCGGGGCGTTACACTCTGTACAGTGAAGGAAGGAAGAAGAAGCAGCAGTTGGCGGGATTGAATCTCAGCCATTGGATTTGATCAAGATCTGATCCTGATCAGATCTTATCTTTTCAGCCAGATCAGATCTCAGCCGTCCAATCCGATCTTGATCATCAGCTCAGCTCAAGCAGATCCAGTCGTCCGATCGTCTTGATCTTGATCTTCCATCAAGATCCGCATCGATCCGATCAATCCGATCTCGATCGTCGATCAACGCCCTCATCCAATCACGGCAAGTATTCATCTGTACATATTTTTATTCTAGTACAAGTTTAATTTGAAAATACTGCAAATAGTTAGAAGTTGTGACTCCTCTTTGACTCGTCGTTGTTGATCAAATATTAATCCTCATAAATTTCATAATCTTAAGAGTCAGAACACTTTCATTGTATTATATTACAACTATTTGGACTCATTTTATCCCCTAAACACATGAACACATGAAATTAAGGAACCCTAGATTTGTAGATGTGTGTGATATCTTGTATGTGATGAACTTGCACCCATTTGAGTTGAGAAATAAATATTACTTGCTATTTTGATAACCATTACCCCGTATTTATATCACACATTAACCTAGACGCCTAATAACAAATTTTCATGCAACCTATACACGTAAGACATTCCCACATGTTGCTATCCTGGATCTTACTATGCTGTTTTGATCCCTTTAACATCCGAATCTGAACCTATGCCCTGAACAGTAAATGTAGCTCTAGATGTCTAGATGTCGATAGCCTCCTGAATTTTTGAATTCTGAGTTATGGTCTAGGAGTTATCATAGTTTTACTGCAGCTGTGTCGGTAGACGCAGATTCGCAAAACTGCTGCACATCCTTAGTTTACGAATTAATTTAACTATGTTAACAGTAAGCGTTTGATTCGAAACTTTATATGCTGTTTCTAGACACCCTAGAGAACCTACTCAATTTTTCTTAGAATTAAATTACAATATTTCAATACTGTTTCAAATGTTTAAACTTAGATTCACAAATTCTGCCTGAACACATTTGCAGTGTAGTTCGCTGTTTTGACACATGTTACCACCACTTTCATGTACCTTAATTATATGCTTTGGAACCGGGCAGGAGTCTAGTTTCTAGACCTCATGACGGATCCACTTTTGCTATCTCGTAGCAATGGGAATCACAGTTTTGGTACAACAACGTCGTACTGTCTAGATTTGAGATTTTCGTTGTTCGTGATATTTTTATTCGTGATAACCCTCGAATAAGCTATACAAATACCTCAAACCTGTTCTATGTCCATGATTATGATTTCCTGACTTGTTTCACACAGTTTCATGCTTGCTTGATAAAAATTAATAAATGTAACAAGCCGGGATTTAAGGGAAAGACCATAGTAGTGGACAATATAGGTAAGTGTACTCGGAAGGGGGCCCGTGTTTTCCAGTACTCGGTTCATGAACTTGTTGTACCTTGACGTATTCACGGAGCCGGTTACTTGGCTCATGAACTTTTTGTATTCATGAACCCACTGTGTGGTTCTTGAACTTGTTAGTATTCACGGACTCACTTCGTGAACTTGTTATTTATTTTTTCGTATTCATGAACCGTACTTGCTTGATACTTGATACCTGAGTACGCCACCATATAAAATCTATTACTAGGTCTAAACGAAATTGCATTGACTGTAGCAACCATGTAGTAAAAGAATGGATGCATGAAGTGCTACCTAGATAGTAATCACCACCAGACTTGAACATGAAACTTGAACTCGATACATGTTTACTGAATACTTGATGATATGATACATGAAACATGATACATGAGACATGAAACATGAAACTTGAACTTGATACATGTTACTTGATACTTGACAACTTGTTACTTGAGACTTGGCACTTGAATATAAAATTTGATACTAGACTTGAGACTTGATACTTGACACTAGACTTGATACTTGTTACTCGACATTAGACTTGAGACTTGTCACTTGAGGTTAGATATCCCTACAGGTTCACTTGTCACTTGTTTTGCCATTAGTATTTGTTATCCAGCTTGTTCACTTGAGTTGTCCTCCTTGGTAGCTAGTTCTTGGATTTCCACTACTTGTTGTATTCCTGTTACATTCTTGATTCCAATTCTTGTTCCACATTACTTGTACTCGTTTTTACTATTTGTGGTCCTAATTTGTACTAAGGGAATTTTCTCTTTTTTCTCTTTGTTTCCCCTTTTTATAATTATTAAACAGACTTTGAAGGCGAGTTGCCTACTGGGATTGGTGAGCAGACATTTTAGGCTTCGCATGCATGGAGGAAGAACTTGCTTAAATTATTTATTTCTTTGGAGTTAATTAATTTTTGCTACTTAAAACTTGTAACGGGCTTATGTTCCCGAGTTTTACATTTGATCCAGACTTGAAAACTATTTGGACGTTATTAATTGTTTTAATTATTTTCTATTGTTTAATAAATTATTCATGCATGCTTGGTTATATATATATCTAGTTATATTCTTGTTGTGATGCTGAGTCGATCCTACAGCTTATGGATGATATCAAAATCATTCGCTGGGCTTCGTCACGCGCTCGTATTCCATGTTTTTGGGAAGCTGGGCGTGACAAGGTTTTTAGCGGTATCAGAGCTCAGGTTTGGCTAATGTGTTAGTTTGACTAATACATTAGACAGGCTTGACTCAGTCAGGATTAACTCAATATTAAACAGGTCATGCAACCACATGAATAATTTAATAATCAACTCGATCTGGACACAAGTCTTATCACATCCATTTTGATCCCTTCATATTCAATTATTTGATTCATTGCTTCCTTCCATCTCTTACAGTTATCCTGATTTGTTGATTCCTTATTGGTACCAAATTTATTCTTTTCGTACCCATATTCTTTGACTTCCGGTGCAAGCAATCTCTGATTTTCTGCTTGCTTTGTTGATCCCTTCTTATTCCAGCTTGTGTGTCGTTCATTGCTTTTCCTGCCTTGCATTCATTTTTATTTGTTGATTCTTATTGAGCATCATGTTGGTTATTTCTTCCCTGCTATATTCTCTTCAATTCCGATCATGCCCCTCGTCCTTCTTCCTTTGTATTCAATTCCTTAATTTTGCTTTGGTCCCTTCTAGTCATCACCCTCTTTAACTCTTTATTGGGTGTAGCTTCGTTTTTCTCCTACCTATTTTTTTCTTTATAATTATTTTTCCCAATACTTTCTATATTTCGATTATTAATTATTATATTTATTTTCGATCTTCTATAAAAATGTTTCTCAACAAAGATTTTGTTATTCCGAACATTGGTGTAGTTTAACTTTATTTTTTATTTTTGATCGACTATATATTTCTACTGGATTATTTTGATAAGACAAATTCTTATTTTGTTGTATAATGCTATTATTACTACTACTATTATTATTGATATTATTTTCATTATCATTACTAGTATTATTATTGTTGTTACTACCATTGATATTCTTATTGTTGTTTTCATTATTTTATTATTATTGTTAATATTAAATTAGTTCCACAAAAAAATGTTGGGCCCAAACTATATATTGTCTTGCATTGCTACTTTTTCTAGTGTTGTTAATATTTCAATATTATTGTTATTATTATTATTATTATTATTATTATTCTTTCTTTTTGCGATTTCTGTTATTATTATTGTTATGATCATTGTTCTTGTCATTGTTATTCTCATTGTTATTAGTATCGATATTCTGTTATTATTATTGTTATGGGTATTATTATTTTTATAGTTACTATTATTATTATTATTAATTTGTTTTGAACATGAGCATGCTCAATTTTATATACATTCACCACTTCGGTGCAATCTAATGTCGAGATGGCAAATATGCAACTCGATATCAATGGAGGCAAACTGCAACTGGATACCGGGGAGGCAAAATGTGCAACCGAATATCCAGACGGCAACCTGCAACCTGATATCGGGAAGGCAAACATGTAACTTGGTGTTAAGGAGGCAAGATTTTCTATCTATTTACTAATTGATATTTCAAGACTCTTTACTTATATAATTAACCTAAAGGTAAAGAAATATTTTCTTTATGACATTTTGTTTATACTGTTACACTTTATGTTTCCATACAATTTGAACTCGTATAGTTGATTTTACTCTATTTTGTGGATAAGATCATTATTGCTATTATTATTATTATTGCTATTGTTTTTGTTATTATTTTTTGTATTGTTATCATTATTATTATTTTCATTGCTGTTATTATTATTGTGTTCATTATCTTTGTTGTTATTACTTTTATTATTGCTACTGTCATTTTATTAGTACTGATACTATTATTATTACTAATGCTATTGTGTTCGTTATTATTATTGGTATTGTTATTATTATTGTTATTACTATTGCTGTTATTATTATTGTTGTTATTATTTTTACTAAAATTGTTACTGTTATTTTATTATTATTGATATTATCACTATTATTGCTACTATTTTTATTATTGTCGTTATTATTTTTAATGCTATTATTATTTCTATAATTACTGCATTATTTTCGTGAATATCTTAAATCCAACACTGCCGTGTATGTATTGTCGTTATTTTTGATATTTTTTTATTATATTATTATTATTAACGTATAATTATGATGATTTTGATTTTTGCTATTATTATTGTTATTGTTATTATTTTGTTATTATTATTACTAAATTTATTATTATCATTGTTATTATTAGTTTTTATTATTGTCATTGTTATTCTATCACTATTGATATTATTACCAATAATATTTGTTGTTATTATTTCTGTTAAAGCCAATAGTTTTGACCTGTATTATATCTTTTAATTATCTAGATTGAAGCTAAAGCTTCATATTCACTTTGCATTATTGCTTATCTCTATTTGGAGCCCATATTCTCTTTGATCTTGGTGCCTCATTCTTTTCGTTCTACTCGGATCGTCGCCTGGTGTCACGTGATCTACAACGACATGTCTGGAGCTTGGAACGACACTATTAGAGTGTCGCAGCGGAAGCGTGGTGGGCCCATAACCCACAGGTCCCAGGATCCTATTACTGCTTCTCCTTCCTTGCATGGGTTGTTGTTCCTTATCTCTTGCATTTGTTTTCACCCGTTGCTTTGTTGCTTGATTCACCTCTTCCTTGTCCATCCCTTCTTCGATTCCAGCTCTTCCTATTCCTTCATCTCCTTGCTTTGTTATCTTGCAAATCTTGTGGTGTTCTTCTTCATTTTGATGCCGATTACTTCCTTCTTGCATTCCATTCTACCATCATGCACTCATTCATTATTTGATTCAATTCTTCCCTATCTTTTCTCCTTGATTTCAGCTCTACCTACTCCTTTATCATATTTGTTACATTGTGTTATTTCGTTTCTTTTAATACTGTTTATTCTCTTTCATGCATTCCATTTGACATCATTGTTACCCACTTCCTCATTTTTCTGGTATTGCCACTGCCTTATTCCTTCCCCATTAGCCCTCTGCTCTGTTACCCTCCCCCAAGTTGCTTTTACCTTTTCCTATGTACCGCCTAAGCAAATTTCGAGTACGAAATTTTTGTGTAAGGTGGGTATGATTTGTAACTCCTATTTCCCGTATCGGTATTTTTTTCTACTGTATTTTCATTCCTTATATTCTCGTATTCAAACTGAGATCCTATATTTTTGTTCCAGTTCGAATAAAAACATTCTTTGGTTTTAACTCAATTTTGGTGCCAATATTTCTTTCAATTTGTATTGTTCGTTCTTCCCTTTTTGTGTCGTTCGTCATGTAGAAATGGACCAATCATTCCATTTATCTCTATTTCCCATTTATATTGAATTTTGACCAAATCCCTAGTTGGATCCCCTTCAAACCGGATACCCTAATACCCAATAACCCAAAACCCCCATATATAAACCCTAACCCTAACCCTAACCCTAACCCCATCTTACTGTTAAGCCCCCATCCCTACCGCCGCTCTCTTCTTCCCCATCCCTTATCATTCTCCTTCTCCATCGCATCTTCGATACCCATCACCTATGCCGTCACCTCCTCGCCCTCCGATCACCCACGGCCTCCGACCACCACCTGTAGCGCCCCGAATTTCTAAATACGAAACTTTAGAAAGTACGTGGCACTTTCCCAGCGATCCACTTCAATGTAACAACATACATAGCCAAAACTCAAATCATTTTATTCCAAATCTTTATTACAATAATCTTTAACATTGCAGCGGAAATACAAACACTTTAAATTACAACAATTCCTTTTTCAAAACTCTTCTTACAACAATTTACACAAGGCTCTATTATAACACTCATAATCTCTATAGCTAACCCAAGCATCCAAGCCTCCAATTCTAAGCAACCTGCAACATGTGAGGCTAGAGTTGAACCCTAACCCCCAAAACTACGGGGTCAGCCATAAATGGTGTGAGTGATATAAACAACAAACACAAATAACACATAAACATAAATTCTCAACCAACATGTACTGAACAAAAATACAATAACTGAACATGTAATCTGAAACAAGAACGATAGGCCAGTACATGCAAGAACCAAGTCGAGAAACAATACCAACGATCAAGTATCCATCAATCAATCATCCTCAAAAATAGTGCAGCTCAACTGCTCGGTGCAGTCGACTGTATAATGGACCAGTCGACTGATCTGAGCCAACAGAAATCCTCACATCTCAGTATAAGCCCAATTATCAATAAGTCCAAATGCCACAATGTATGTCCAACAATCGATCACCAATAATGTCATAGATCGGATAGCAATATATCCATCTACAAAGCTAAAGATAAGGCATAGATCGAATACGAACCCGGTATGCCATGACACCGACGAACATATCCATCTACAAATAACTAAGAAGGTATAGATCGAATACGAACCCGGCATGCCATGACACCGACGAACATATCCATCTACAAACAAACTAAGAAGGTATAGATCGAATACGAACCCGGTATGCCATGACACCGACGAACATATCCATCTACAAACAACTAAGAGGGTATAGATCGAATACGAACCCGGTATGCCAAGACACCGACGAACATATCCATCTACAAACAAACTAAGAGGGTATAGATCGAATACGAACCCGGTATGCCAAGACACCGACGAACATATCCATCTACAAACAAACTAAGATAACAAGAACCCTCAAGATCATGAAATCCCATCAGAACCAGTCGACTTATGCTATAATAGGTCGACTTCCCCGAGAACCAATATCCAAGATTATAACAAGTGCAGTAAGTCGGCTTAATCAACCATCAGTCGACTTACCCGAAACAATTATCAATAATTCTCAAGAAACAATCCAAGTGCTAATCAGTCGACTTAACAAACCATCGGTCGATTATCCCAACGAGAAACTCAATACTTTACAAACAAAATACTCAGCAGACCAGTCGACTGAATAGGGTCTCAGTCGACTGTCCCGAGCAAATCCTCAAAAGACTGAATGTACAAGAGTAGAGTCGTACCAGTCGACTGATACATAGCCCCAGTCGACTGTCGGCCTACAGATTCACAAATTAGGTTTGAAATCAATAATCAATACTGGAGCCCATCTCACTACCAAATCTCTTCCTCAACTCCAATCTAATCCGATCCGTAATCTCAAGATCCAGGGATTCATCCATCCAATTCCTTATTTTCATAAACATAATCAAATCTTAACATGTTTCAAGCAATCAAGAATTGTCAATCGAGATCTACTAATCTATCATGGATCTCACATGTATATTACGAATAACAACCATGGCATCAATTTCATACAAAATACGAAAATATCAAACAAAACAGCATGCAAATCATTCACATAAACAAAACAAGTCTATATCACTCACCTTTTAGAATCAAGAAGAATCCACAAAAGCCTTCCTTTGCTAGATCCAAAAGCTTCTTCCTCAATCACCAAAAGAATGAAAATATAATAAGATCTGAGTTGTGCAGCGAATGACGGCTGCAAACTCTCTTATATAGGCCGGGATCAAGTATTAGGGTTTAGGAATATATTTACAAAATAATCCCTTCAAAATGCAATTATACATATATATATATATCTACTCTTGGAAATTCATCTAAAATTCATTTAAATTAGGATTTTATAGAAAATATACTTCTAAATCTTAACCAATACTGTTTAAAACGTCCAGAATGCCAATTTTGCACTTTAGCCCTTAAAAAAGTCAATTTTGCAAATAAGTCCTTCTTTTCTAAAAAATTGCAAATAGGCACAATTAATTTCAGAAAAATCTAGAAAAATACTAAATAATTCTCAAATAATAAATAATGGTTTTTCATAAGGAAAACTTAATTTTTCAAACATCTCAAAAGTCTTTTGCACGTGTTTTGCACGTGTACAAAAGATAAATCTTTTAGAAAACATCAATTAAATTCTCAGAAAATCATTTAAATTCATTTTCAAATAATTAAAATAATATTTGAAAATACGGGGTTCTACACCACCTAGCCACTCTCCTCGTCAACCCCCACCATCATCGTCTTCATCCACTATACCCAACTCCCGAACCCATTTCGATCATTACCCAAACTCTCGATTTCCACCATCCTCACACCTCGACGCCATTACCCATCGCCTCGTCACCTCCGACCCATCGCCTCCCTCTCCTCTCCACCTACGTCGCTTAGCCAACATCCTCAAAACCTTCCCCCGTCAACCCCTCCCCGTTGCGAACCCAAAAACAGAGCTCGAAGACCCCGCCTTCAACGCTGCCGTCGCAACCACGCCGCAGCGTCGCCATCATCATCGTAGTTGTCGCCGCCTCTCCGTGGCTGTCGTAGCCATGCCGTCGCGTCGCCACGTCGAAGACCCCGCCGGCGCTGCTCTCTCTTGCTCTCTATACAGTGAAGGAAGGAAGAAGAAGCAGCAGTTGGCGGGATTGAATCTCAGCTGTTGGATTTGATCAAGATATGATCTTGATCAGATCTAATCTTTTCAGCCAGATCAGATATCAGCCGTCCAATCCGATCGTGATCATCAGCTCAGATCAAGCAGATCTAGCCGTCCGATTGTCTTGATCTTGATCTTCCATCAAGATCCGCATCGATCCGATCCTTCCGATCTCGATCGTCGATCAACGCCCTCATCCAATCAAGGCAAGTATTCATCTTGTACATATTTTTATTTTAGTGCAAGTTTAATTTGAAAATACCACAAATAGTTAGAAGTTGTGACTCCTCTTTGACCCGTCATTGTTGATCATATATTAATCCTCATAAATTTCGTAATCTTAAGAGTCACAACACTTTCATTGTATTATATTACAACTACTTGGACTCATTTTATCTCCTAAACACATGAACACATGAAATTAAGGAACCCTAGATTTGTAGATGTGTGTGATATCTTGTATGTGATGAACTTGCACCCATCTGAGTTGAGAAATAAATATTACTTGCTGTTTTGATAACCATTACCCCGTATTTAAATCACACATTAACCTAGACGCCTAATAACAAATTTTCATGCAACCTATACACGTAAGACATTCCCAGATGTTGCTATCCTGGATCTTACTATGCTATTTTAACCCCTTTAACATCAGAATTTGAACCCAAGCCCTGAACACTAAATGTATCTCTAGATGTCTAGATGTTGATAGCCTCCGGAATTTTCAAATTCCGAGTTACGGTCTAGGTGTTATCGCAGTTTTACTGCAGCTGTATCGGTAGACGCAGATTCGCAAAACTGCTGCACATCCTTAGTTTGCGAATTAATTTAACTATGTTAATAGTAAGCGTTTGATTCGAAACTTTATATGTTGTTGCTAGACAACCTAGAGAACCTTCACAAATTTTCTTAGAATTAAATTACAATATTTTAATACTGTTTCACATGTTTAAACTTAGATTCACAAATTCTGCCTGAACACATTAGTAGTGTAGTTCGCAGTTTTGACACATGTTACCACCACTTTCATGTACCTTAATTATATGCGTTGGAACCGGGCAGAGTCTAGTTTCTAGACCTCCTGACGGATCGACTTTTGTTATCTCGTTGCAATGGGAATCACAATTTTGGTACAGTAACGTCATGCTGTCCAGATTTGAGATTTTCGTTGTTCGTGATATTTTTATTCGTGATGACCCTCGAATATGCTATACAAATACCTCAAACCTGTTCCATGTCCATGATTATGATTTCTAGACTTGTTTCACACACTTGCATACTTGCTTGATAAAAATTAATAAATGTAACAAGCCGGAGTTTAAGGGAAAGACCATAGTAGTGGACAATATAGGTAAGTGTACTCGAAAGGGGGCCCGTGTTTCCCAATACTCGGTTCATGAACTTGTTGTACCTTGACGTATTCACGGAGCCAGTTACTTGGCTCATGAACTTGTTGTATTCATGAATCCACTGTGTGGTTCTTGAACTTGTTAGTATTCATGGACTCGCTTCGTGAACTTGTTATTTATTTTTTCGTGTTCATGAACCGTGCTTGCTTGATACTTGATACCTGAGTACGCCACCCTATAAAATTCATTACTAGGTCTTAACAAAATTGTATTGACTGTAGCAACCATGTAGTAAAAGAATGGATGCATGAAGTGCTACCTAGATAGTAATCACCACCAGACTTGAACATGAAACTTGAACTCGATACATGTTTACTGAATACTTGATGATATGATACATGAAACATGATACATGAGACATGAAACATGAAACTTGAACTTGATACATGTTACTTGATACTTGACAACTTGTTACTTGAGACTTAGCACTTGAATATAAAATTTGACACTAGACTTGATACTTGTTACTCGATCCTAGACTTGAGACTTGTGACTTGAGGTTAGATATCCCTACAGGTTCACTTATCACTTGTTTCTCCATTAGTGTTTGTTATCCAGCCTGTTCACTTAAGTTGTCCTCCTTGCTAGCTAGTTCTTAGATTTCCACTACTTGTTGTATCCCTGTTACATTCTTGATTCCAATTCTTGTTCCACATTACTTGTACTCGTTTTTACTATTTATGGCCCTAACTTGCACTAAGGGTATTTTCTCTTGTTTTCTCTAAGTTTTCCCTTTTCATAATTATTAAACAGACTTTGGAGAAGAGTTGCCTGCTGGGATTGGTAACCAGACATTTTAGGCTTCGCATGGAGGAAGAACTTGCTTAAATTATTTATTTCTTTGGAGTTATTTAATTTTTGCTACTTAAAACTTGTAACGGGCTTATGTTCCCGAGTTTTACATTTGATCCAGACTTGAAAACTATTTGGACGTTATTAATTGTTTCAATTGTTTTCTGTTCCTTAATAAATTATTCATCATGCTTGGTTATATATATATCTTATTATATTCTTCTTGTGATGCTCAGTCGATCCTACAGCTTATGGATGATGTCAAAATCATTTGCTGGGCTTCGTCACGCGCTCGTATTCCACATTTTTGGGAAGCAGGGCGTGACAGTAGTTCTTCTTATGAGGCCTGAACTGCCTGGATGCATATGTGACAACTTTGCCACACAGCATCTGCACTGCTCCTAACCCTCTACCCGAAGCACTGCAGTGGATCACATAGCCTCCTGAACTATCTGGTATAGTCAGCACATGTGCTGATGTCAACCGATTCTTCTGCTCTACGAAAGCTTCGTCACAAACTCCATCCCAAACAAACTTCCGCTCCTTCCTCGTCATATTGGTTAGGGGCCCAGCAATCTTTGAGAAATCCTAGACGAACTTTCGATAATACCCTGCCAATCCAAGGAAACTCTGCAGTTCCGATACAGACATTGGTACTGGCCAATCCTTGACTGCAGGCTCCTTCGATGAATCAACTAAAATTCCCTCGCCCGAGACAATATGACCCAGAAAGGCAACACGGTCAAGCCAGAACTCTCACTTACTGAGCTTCCCAAAGAGTTGATTCTCCCTTAAAGTCTGCAAGACAACCCTCGAATATTCTACATGGTCCTCCCTGTTCCGAGAATACACCCGAATGTCGTCGATGAAGACCACCAAAAACTTGTCTGAGAACGACGAGAACACCTTGTTCATCACACTCATGAATACCGCTGGTGCATTAGTGACTCCAAATGGCATTACTAGGAACTCGTAATGTCCATATCTCGTGCGGAACGCCGCTTTCTGAATATCCTCTGTCTTTATTTTCACCTGATGATAACCAGAGCAAAGATCCAGCTTCGAGAAAACTGAAGCACCTCCCAATTGATCGAATAGATCGTCGATCCTCCGTAGTGGATATCGGTTCCTCACCGTGACATTGTTAAGCTCCCGGTAGTCGATGCAGAGCATGCGACCACCATCCTTCTTAATGACGAACAACACCGGGGCTCCTCAAGCTGAAACACTTGGCCTAATGAAACCCCTATCCATTAACTCCTGGACTTGCACCTTCAGTTCTGCCAACTCAACTGGTACCATCCGGTATGGATTCTTGGAGATTGGTGTCGTTCCCGGCTGAACTTCAATGCCGAACTCAACATCTCGGTTTGGCGGCAATCCGGGTAATTCCTCCAGGAAAACATCCAGAAAATCCTGCACAACCACAGGCGCAACTTCACTATCAGTGTGCATTGACTCTAGCACACAAGCCTTCTGGTCCGACGGTGTTCACCCACGAGAAACTGAAACTCCTAGTGACCTGGGAGCCTGAATATCACCTTCTTCCCTCGGCAATCAATTAAGGAATGGGTAACTCCCAGTCAATCCATCCCAAGGATAACTTCAAAACCGGAGTTGGGGATCACAATAAGGTTGGCCTTGAATTCCACGTCCCTAATCAACAAAGGGCTCTGCTTTCACACCTTTGAATAGATGATGATGCCTCCACATGTGGTAATATTCCAAGCAGCTGGCAGGACGTCGCTTGCCAAACAGTGCCGATCCACGAAGCGGGAAGAAACAAAGAAATGAGTTGCACCGGAATCAAACAGAACATGGGCAGGAATAGAGTGGACTAAGATGGTGTATTCTGGTCATAAGCACAAATAATTGTACAAGAAGAAAATAAATAGTGCAAGAATTGAATGTAATAATACAACTATTGTGATATACCTGCATCCACACCAACAGCCGTCTCAGCTTCTGTTGCAATTAGGTTATAGGCCTGACCATGGCCTCCAATCTGTGCTCCCCTCGGAGCCATCCTCCTCTGATCAAAAGCTTGCCTCTATAGTGGAAAAGGCAGGTCTACTCTTGCCTCGAGCTAACGCTCCTTGCTGAGCTGGACCTTCAGTCGGTGCACGGAATCTGTTCCTTGTGAAGTCCCAGATCAAATGGTCATTCCCTCCACATGCAAGGCATAGGAAATTTGCTAGTCTGCAATCCCACTGCAGATGCCTAACCTTGTGGCAGAAGTTGCAAGTCTGAACCGTCCTCGGAGCAGCAGGGCATATGACAAAGCCCTCACTGGAGGGGTCAGCACTGGCCTCCGAATAGGTCCTCCAATCGGGCGGACTGTAGTAAGGTACTGAACGACACGCGGAGTGACACTTCTCTTATAGGTCTTCTCCTAGATTCGAACCACATCAAGACATAGATCCAGCCAGCCGATCCTGAATCTCAAAACTTAGACCCATCAAGAACCTACGGGCCCTATCTTCCTCATTGGCCTCCAAGGTCATTGCGAATCAGTTGAGCCGAGTGAATTTGGTAGCGTACTCGTCCACAGACCGATTCCCCTGATTCAGGATAATGTTCAAATTAATATCATACACATGAAATAATCATCAATAATCGACATTAAGTAGCATTATCTGACCAACCTACGTTAAGGCACTGTTTGGTTGGAGGGGAATGGAGGGGAGGGGAGGGGAGGGGAGGGAAGGGATTTTTTAATACTTTCTTGTTTGGTTCATTTTTTAGGAGGGGAGGGGAGGGAAATGGGGGGGGGGGGTGCAACACCCCTCCTGAGCCAATTTTGGCTCCCCTCCAAAAGTGGGGGGATTTGGAGGGAAGAAAAAATAGGGCTAATTTTTTAAAATGGCTGGACTAAATTGCCCTTTAAACATTCAAGAGTAATTATAAACGCAAAAACTTATAATTAATAAATTGATCAACACTCTATATTTAGCAGCCAAAACATTCTTTACAATTACAAAGTTGACATCTAAATATGCCTTGTTCTGCAGTAGCCCACCGATTGCAGTCACTAACTTTCCAATCCTATCCTGTAAGTTCAGATATATAAAACCATAATCTAACCAACTCATTTCTGTAAAAAAATTCGATGCCATGTTGAACTACATATAAGAATGATAATGTGATGGCTACATTTTTACATTATGCATCCAACTAGTGCATTTTAAAATGCATAGCCCCAATCCTATACTGAAGTATCGAAATGTATAAAGATAAGATTAGAAAGCTAAAATGCGGAGAGCTTTTCTTTTCCCACATCCATATTGTGCTCTTAAACCCTTACAACTAAACATCCACGAATCAAGCAGCCTACGAACCATCGATCATATTCCTTCAACAACATCCTTTCTATAAGTAAAGTCATCTGACATTTTTACTCTCAAACATTGAGTAATCATAGTACCTGAATAAATCCTGTGCTCAGGGAAAGATGACATTTACTTTTGATTGTTCTTTTGATTGATACATAAACATATTTTCCTCATAAATAGTTCGTTGTTATTTCAATTCTTATTGTATGAAGTGGTTGTATGAATTTCTTATTATATGCAAAAGGGTATAAAAGTAATTTTATTATAAAATCCATTTCCTCCCCTTGTGAACCAAACAAGAAAATAATTATTTTCCATCCCCTCTCCTCCTTTGAACCAAACACAGTTTTCATTAAATTCCTCCCCTCCCTTTCCCTCCCCTTCCCTCCCCTCCATTAAAATCCCTCCCCTCCCCTCCTTTGAACCAAACAGACCCTAACAAGACGAACTACCATTCCATCTCAAACTTGGTGACATTGGGGAAGAACTTTGTCATGAAACTCTTAGCAAAAGTGGCCCATGTGATGGGTTGCTCGAGCCTCTCGGTCTTTGCCCACCACCAAATGTGGGTGAGATCCATAAGCTGGATGCTTACCACAACCACTCGATCCACATCTGAGATCCGTGCTGCTAGTAATAGCTACTCTGTCCGAATTAGCCACAGCTTGGCTTCCAACGATGTCTGAGTGCCCGAAAACTTATCTGGGTGCAGCCTCATGTAGTCTACCATAATCCGAGAATGGGTGGTCGTTGCCCTGGTGCAGGTCCAGTAGCGGTTCAGTTAGTCGCCTCCAAGGTCGCCCTCATCAACTCGTTGTGCTCTTGTTGTAGGTTCATCATCTGCTGCATCATCTAAAGGACAATAGCATTGTCTGGCTATTCCTCCTTGGGTCGAGAAGTGGAAGAGCTGACGCGAGCCATAGTCTACAACATGATCAAATCGGTGAGTATCCAGATTATAAGTTGGTTATTATATGTTAATGTGATCACGTGGTGCGCACATTATTGAATTAACCTGGCTCTAATACCACTCAAAACCTGTCACACCCCGCTTCCAAAAATACAGGAACACAAGCACGTAACGGAGGCCCAACAAATGATTTGCATCATTCATAAGCTGTAATATTTAACTCAACAATATGCAATACAAATTCAATTACGTATGATATAATGAAATCACATAACATAGATATTACATGAAATGTCTCAACAATAACCAACAACTGAAAAGAAACAAACTTCGGATCAACAAATCCCAAAATAGAAAATGTGATAATAACAGTAATGTTGGAATTTAAAATGACAAGGAAAAGACAATTATTGTGAGTTAATAATTCGGCTCCAATCCCTAGAATGTCTACTCGCCACGTCCTTCAGGTAATTCTTCCTATGTACCGGAGAGCTCATAGTCTAGAGTGGGGAAAATGTCCGTTAGAGCAAGTCACAGACAGCACGTAATACAAGCAAGGAACAATAAAATAGGACATGTAAATATAAATGAACGTGGAAGAAGTATTTTGTCAACTGTGAATGAAATTATCGATAATGAGGCAAGGTCTATAGTCAACAAGTTAACGAGCAACAATATAATAAAACAAGATTCAACTCGGTAACAATAATAGAGATCAATGCAGTGTCAGTTATAGGTCTTTCATATTTTATTACCTTATCTAATGCACGTAGTACTATATCCCATACCACAGGTTCGGTGCATACAAGCAGTGAACATTTATAATATAGTGGTGAACTCTACAGATCATTTACTCAGCACGATAACAATAACAAGAATCCGCAATCCACGATCCATAACGGCAATTCATTCACAATACAATATAAGATAACAAGAACAATATAGGAAAATACGGGCGCGTAATCCGAGTACAGTCACTGATTGTTCACTACCAAGTCAGCCCTTTATTACCCCGGCTTATTATCAATTTATTAACAAGAATCATGAGAGTGCAATTAATGGAACGAGTATCAAGAAAAAATGTTAACAAGGTATCAGTGAATATACAATGGGTGACATGTATTGCAATGCAAGGTTTAGACAATTTTACAATTAAACATAAGAAATGCAATTTCTGGACAGCAATACGTTGCTGTACAAAAGTCGACTTTCCCACTGCTATGGGAAAGCGAATCAAGTCCTGTCAGAGATTCTAGAAACTAAACTCTCTGCCGATTTCAACGCATATTCACACAATACATTATAATCACATTAACTAGATGGAAAGTTCTATTCTTTACTGGTTTCATGTTTAGGCATCATGTTAGGATCAATTTCTTGTATATAAAAGTTTGTTGAAAAAACCATAAAAATCTGATAAAAATCGTAATTTAGTTCTCAATAGGGTTTAACAACAATACAATTAATCTAAAAACCTAAACTCTTAATTTAACCTACTATTTCAACAAATTAAACATAGTGATGAAATTTTAGACTATATTCTAGAACTCAGACATTACTCCACGAGAATCAGAATATATCGCAACCCGTAAGTCGGATTGCAAAATCCTTAGACACATCAGGCTACAACTATTATTTAGTAAGTTTTATTTTATATTAACTGTAATCAGGTCAGAAATTTGGTTCTCTACTAGACTTCTGATCTGGTAGCGATCTAAGGTCATATTCTTGTATGTCTAACGGGTCTAGAAAATCATTGATTAATTTTGTAAAATTCTTAAGGTGATTCCTAATCATGTCTAGTACCTTCATGATAAATTTCAAGTCTTTATTCTACTTTTAACTTGATACTTTAATTAGTCAATTGTGCCGATGTGCTACTAAATAGTAATATGGAAATTAGGACCTCACAGTACTAAAAATACAATAACTTGCCGTTTATAAATCGAAATTTAGATCCGTAAAAAGTTATGGAAAATAGACTCAGAGGGCTACAAATTTACAAGGTTATACTAATTATTACAACAACTAGGGAAAAATCTCATAACAATATGGATTAAACAGCAGGCCAGCGAGTTGATAAATTTTTAATTAGCAATAAACATATGCATATAACTTAATGGCAATTAATCAATTAGAACCATACTCAATTATTAGGGTGGAATTCTACTGTTAAGAAGACAATTGATTATTAACATCGCATGAATATCTAAACCAATCGAAAAAGAGTTCAATCATCATTCATCTATATAAGATATTTCTAATCTATGTATTCGTGTTGTGTATGCATATGACAATGTATAACAAGGCTTGGGCTTGAAACATGGGAACGACACGAAAAGAAGAATACTACTTGGTTTTACTGATGAATCCGTAGTAGCCCCTTTGAATGGTTTCAAGCAATATGATACAATATTGAAATATGAACTACTTGCGGAGATGAACAATTCCTTGAACAAAAATAACAAATTAGATCAAGAGAGCCTTGCCTTTCATGCGACGATTTCAATTATAAGAGAATAACGGGAACGAGAGTTCCGACGGACACACGTGCAAACTACATACACAACAATCACATGCTAAAAAAGGCAACGACAGCACGTGCAAACCACAGAACGAAGGTAGCAGAAAAAACACAAGAAGGAGCAACAATTACAGAAGAGACCACATCGGTAATAGCAAGGGTGACAACAACAATATGCTGCAACGATGAGTCCATTTTGGTGCTGCGATGGGCTGGACAGTAGGGGGTGTTGGACTGCGATGTTTGGAGGTGGTGCAGTGGTGGTCGATGGATGAAGGAGAGGGCTTGGTGGTGGTCACGGTGTGAAGATGGAGACGACGACGGGGTGGTGCGGCAAAGGCTGCAACAATGGCGAGGTTGAGGTGCAGAGGCGATGGAGGTGACATGGCATTGAGGGATGACAGGGGAGGAGTGCAGCAATGGTAGGCAGCAGGTGGAGTTGCGCTCAGGGCTGCAGGCATCGAGAGTTGCTCGACGAGGAAGAGGCAGGGATGTAGTGGCAAGGAGGGGCAGCGTCAGGGTCATTATGTTGATGAGATTGTGTTGTGAGGACGATAAGGAGGTCAATGGCACTCAGGGTGAGAGTGGGGGTTGAGAAGAAGGCGGTAGGAGCGAGTGTTGCAGTGGTTGGCGGTCGGAGTCGCGAGCAGGAGGAGGAGCAGGTGGCAACGTTGGGGTCGCGAGGGGCTGGCGATGGGTGCAGGTCGAAGGTGGAGATCGAAGGTGGAAGATGAAGGGTTAGGTGATTAGGTGTTGTAGATGGGGTTGATTAGTTGATTAATTAGGAAGGATTAATTAATAACTTAAGAGTTGATTGAAAGATTATAGGGGTTTAGTTAGGATTTAGTGGAAATGGGGTAGTGGTTAGGCAGTAAAGTAGGGAATTGTAGGGGGAGGTGAATGTGGAGAGGGGATTGATCTGGTAAATTGGCAGATAATAGAGAAATTGGGTTATTGGGTTTGAGTTAGTGGGTTAGAATCCAACAAGAAATGGCTTGGGTTAACGGGTTATGATCCAACTAGGGAAGTAAATCAATTAATGTGTTAAATTGAAAGAAGTCAAATAATCTATATAATAAAACACAAAGAAAGCTATCAAGTGGCTCACATTCAATCTATCCCAAAATCAATGGACCAGATCTACTCTCACAAAACATATTTTCCCGCCCAAATTTCAAACTCCACAAATTCAAAAACACACACACTCTCTCTCTCTTTTCCCCAAAAAACAAAAAACACCCCCTTCTCTCTCTCTCTTTCTCCCCGTTCTCTCTCTCTTTCTCCCGCCCACTCTCTCTATCTAATCTCCCAGCTCTCTCACTCTCTCCCTCCTCCTCCCAACCGCTCTCATCCATCAGCGCCCTCCCCCCATCCTCCCGATCTCCCGCTCTCTCACTCTCTCCCTCCCAGCACCGTTTGCAGCTTCGACAGCCCCCGACCCAACTCCGCAGTCCCGTCTCTCCGCTCTCACCTCCAGATCTCCCGCTCTCTCACTCTCTCCCTCCCTGCGCCGTTCGCAGCTTCGACAGCCCCGACCCAACTCCGCAGTCCCGTCTCTCCGCTCTCACCTCCAGATCTCCCGCTCTCTCACTCTCTCCCTCCCAACGCCGTTCGCAGCTTCGACAGCCCCCTGACCCAACTCCGCAGTCCCGTCTCTCACTGTCTCCCAACTCCGCAGTCCCGTCGCCTTCCGCACAATCCAGTCGCCATCGCACTCAACCATCTATTTCATCTCTCAGGTATACAAAATCTCAAAATCGATTTCACCTCACCTCACCTCCAGAATTTCACCTCACCTCCAGAATTAGGATGTTTTTGAATTCTTGATTATTTCCGAGGAAAGGGTTTGCTTTTATTACTTTCTTTGAATTATTTGATTTGGTATCGGAATTCTTGATGATTTGGTTGATGGAACTGAGATGATTCCCAGGACTACGGATTGGTGTGCGTATCGATCGAAAAAAAGATTAACAGATTAAATACGTGATCTAACCCTATATAGCGGAATCTAGGGTTCACGACTTATACCTGCGATGAGAAGAAGACGACAGCAACCCCAAGATCTTCTGCACGTATTCCTTCCTCGGGTTGGACGTCGTGTGGGCGACGATCTCCCAACCTTTCTTCTCCTTGGCTGACCTCTCTTTCTCTCCTTACGTGAATCACGAATTTAAAGAAAAAATCTTATATTTCAGATGATCATGACAGCCAGAGAATAGAGGATATATATAAGGCTACGGCAGGGACCATGAGGAGAAATTAGGGTTAGGTCTCCTAACGAATCTGGGTATCTCGTGTTAAGCCCGAACACACAACCCAGGCCCATTAACAATAGCTCGGTCCACTAAGGAGCTATTGTTGCACTACCTTCCTAATCCCAAATTATATTTATGGGCTCCTTTTATTATACGCTCGTTGAGCTCCCCATGTTAAGATATCGAATGTCCGTCGATCAAATTAAGTTACTGACAACTATATTGATCAACATCTTCTATCCTTAAGTAGTACCACTCAACTTTATTTGTCATGTCGGATGTAATCCACCTGCAGGGTTTACATGACAATCCTTATGAGCTCCTTAAGGGGACATCATCAACCCGACGTATCGGGACATGGATTCCTTTTACAATCAACAGCCCATCATACATACAATGCTATTACCCAATTCATAGAGGTTGTTGATCCATAATGAATCTCACTCTTTTATGAGTCAAAGTAATGCACACTGCATATACATGTCTGTTATTATATCTAGGATTAAGAGCATAAGCATCCATAATAACAGAGGTGTTTGTTCTCTTTTGTAGTCAGTACAAAGAGAACAACCTCAAGTGGTCCTGTTCAATACACACAAAGTGTACTAGTGTAAACCTATAGTCAAGATAGACTAATACCAGATTACACTACAACCTTTCCAATGGATTATCTAAGTCCGTCTAGGTTGTGAACTATTTATATATTCCATAGGGAACTGATAATATGATCTTGTGTGTGTCACCTCACACCATATTATCAACCTTATAGAATATCAGATACTTGCATTAATATTATAATAAACACAATATCCAAACATATGCCCATATGATTCTCATTCAAAAAAATAAGAAAATAAAGTTAATACAAAAGTGATGCTTTCAGTATATAACCCTAACATTGGTATCGGAATTTTGATGTCTTTGAATTATTTGATTTCTTTGCTTTTATCATTTTTAGCTCAGTTGATTTTTTTTGCCTGTTGCCATCTCCAATCACAGGAGCAATTCCTGCACAAACTTACAACTGGAAGCAAAACTCTACCAATTATGATCAAGGCATCAAAGAGGAAGATGACATGACATGCTTCTCCTTCCAAACTAACAACAGGAGGCCTTCTAGCTTTCAGCCTTCTTCAGTATGTGCTCTTAACCTATATATTTCATGTCATCAATTTTTTCTTTTCTATGTTTTTAGTTGCTTACAGTTTTTTCCCCAATGGATCGTAACAGAATGGTTACAAGAACACAATAGAACCAACTAATCAAACAAACAACATAAAAAATGAGACCATGGGTTTGATCAACACAAGAGAATTAAGTCAATTATACAATGTGAAGTGATGTTTAATTTGAGAATGACTATGTGCAAACTAAAAAAAAAATTATACTATGTGCAAACTGCAACTAAAAAAAAAATTCAAGAAGATGCACTCAAACTTTTGTTTAGTGAAAAACTACCTCAAAGTTTCACTAGATGATGGAGTATTTGAAGTATAACTACATTTTGTGTTCAAATACTGTTTTTCTGAATTGTGAATGTTTGGTTAAAAGGGTATGTCTAGAATGCAACAAAAGAAAAATTACCCAAAGTTACCTTAAGTTTCCATGGGCAATCAAAAAATTACCTTAAGTTTCCATGGGCAATCAAGAAGTGATGTAGAAGTGCATTTTGTGATCATATATATTCGCAATTGTCCGTGGAGGGCTATTGGTACTTTTTTTGTTAGAAAAAAAAGTTGAGGGTAATTTTTTGCATTTTGGTGTAGAAGTATTGGTTGTGAATAGTATGTTGCGATGGTGTGATGGTGAATGGTAGAATATTAATTGTATGGTTGTCATAACAATCTTTGTTTTAATTGTTTAAGGCAAGAATGAATCATGTATTTTGGATGTTGTGTGGAAGGTTAAAATGTAGGTCCTAATTTTTTTGGAAGTTTGTTGGTGGTGATTTGTGTATGGGATTTTGCCATGTTACTTGGATGTTGTGGGTAAAGAGGTTTTGAGTTGGGCTAGGTCCTTAGATTGATAGCTTTTCGACCATTTTTTTTGCTAGTTGGGAATTGGTCTTGGAAATAGATATAAATATTTTGATCATTTCGATGACTAATTAAATGTACGGTTCATGTCGATGACTAAGAAATACCTTTCACTATTTATGTTTGATCATTCACTTGATTGGGGAATTGATGAGGTTGTTATCCATAAAATTGAAGCAGGATGACCAAAATATAGTGTTTATGTGGTATTGTATGAATGCAAAACACCCGTAAAGTTAATTGGAATGGTATTCTAATTTGGGTATTAACAGATTAGAAGAATTGGGTATTGAAGGAAGTTTGTGTATTGAGAGAGATTTGGGTATTGAGAAATTTGGGTATCTTTAAAAGCACGTATGTTTGGGTATTGAAAGAAGTCAATGTGGGTGGTTTGGGCTTAGTGTTGTTGATTTCGAAGAGTTTGCACTGTAGAGTTTGTAGTGTTGTAGGTGTAGGCAATGGGCTTAGTGTTGTAGGTATGGAAGCTTATCGTGACTTCAGCTCCTATCGCTTCGTCAAGTAGAGTTGTGGATGTGGCGAGTTGGGTTCAGAATGAGTGGCGATTTTTGCCTAATTTAAGTAAACAATATGAAGATCAAACATAGAATGCATAGCATTTATTCTAGGTTTGTTTATTACATAGAATGCTTCATTGTATCCACACCAGCTATGCAGTGTCTTTTACTAACTTGGACGTAGTCAGATGAGAGGAAAGGAAGTACTAAATTGAGGAAAGTTGTACTCTCATGGCATGAGTGATTGGGCATCACCAAGAACATTATAGACATGCTTCTAATCCAACCTTCAAGTGCCAACTACAACTAATATCATCTATAGAAAATAAGATAATCAACTAGGCCGGTCCGAAAGCACCAACTAAAATTCATCTCCATTTATCAGCAATATACACAGTTATCATGAAAAGATTTAATTAGCTGCAAAAGATAAATGATCACAATTAGCATACTTTCAAGAAAAGAAATTTAAACCAACTAATATTAACATAATTAATTTATTATAACAGAGAATAATACGGGAGGATAAAAAAGCTTCGCGAATAAGAACTAACAGAGAATCTACTAAACAAGAATTCTAATACTACCTGTTACTCCATCAGACAGATTCGAAAAACAATTCATACGAGAAAACTGAATCAACCAACTTTAGGATATATTTTGAAAAAAATTGATCCAACCTATGGTTAGTTTATAAATAAATAAAAAAGTGCCCAAATCTCAACCCCCCAAAATTCACAAAACACAGAAATAAACAAAACCCATGAAAAAGGTTTCAATCTTGATTGAGGATTGAGGAATAATAAAAAAGTTCAGTTTTTAAAAAAAAATTGAAGGCAATTTTATTATACCACAAGCACATCAAAACTGCTATGTTTAACCCAAAACACAATCAATTTGAAAGCAAAAATCGTTACAATCTTCAGATATGGAATCTTGGGATTTAGTCCGATTCTCTCAAAAAACTCTGCTTAGTCATTCTACATCCTGTTCATCTTTCTTGATCACCCGACTAAACACCATATCTCATAGTAGTTAATACGTTTTTTAAAATAATTTATAATCATCAAAGAAGATAGATCATAGTAATTAATAGTAGTTAATACGTTTTCTTGATTGGTTTGTTAAAATAATTAGAACGTCAATTGCTCCAATTAAAGAACATCAATTGGTTAGTTAATATATTTCCCCTCCTTTATATACAGGTCAATTGCTCCAATTAAAGAACAGCAATGGATGACATCACTATATATGGCCATGTAAGTATCTTCTTTTTTTAAAAAAAAAATCTACAACACTTGATATAATAATAAGTTCCTCTCATTTTAATGTTTACTTTAATACCTTACAGGTTGATGTTGACTTGGAAAAAACAGTAAGTTAAGCTTTTCATTGTGTTCTTAGCACATTAATTAATTGTCCACTTACATTCAAAATTGATATTTTTCTATTGCAGGTGCAATTCCTTCGACAAAAAAATGTCGGGGTTACCATTCGAGATGAACGCGAGCTTAATCTAATATCTCTTCGCAAGGTAAGCTTCACCCCTTATTACTTGGTTGGTCTTTTGCTCATTATTGATTTTTTTATTAATTCATACTTTTTAACCACCCAATGTAGAGAAAGGAAACAAGTTATTCTGGTAAGGGAAAGGAAAAAGAAAATGAAATATCCAGTGTGGTATATGCTTATCTTGCTTCTTTATCTTGCTTTATCTACAATGCTTATTCTTTATGTTTCCTCACACTGCTTCTTTTATTTATCCTCACACTGCGAAAATTAATACATTCTCAAATAAGTAAGTGGTTCTCCTCTTAAACAGTCATTTATAACGATTCATTTTCACAAATTTAGGCTCATAATGTTCATGTTATATCGAAAGCTACGTTGGCCCAACGTAGACGACAAGAACGAGAGAAACTTGAAATGTGCTCTATACGAGTATAGACGCAACTGTCGAATGTTTATCTCGAACAACTTTTCCTTCTAATGTACCACAAAAACATATGTATGATGGACAAACAATTACTATTGTTTTAATTGTTTATTGTAAACTCTTACTATTTGATTCAAAACTCTAACTGTTTTTTTAGGCTCACTGTTTGGTCCTATTTTTGAAGACTTCAACCATTGTGTTCTCCTACAACCATGTAATTTTTTTTCCCAGTCAGTTGGTTGGTGTTTAGTATGGTGGAGGATGTAATAGTTGTAATATTTGTAATATTTAGCATTTTGGGAGATGATGTAAGTAACTGTATATAATGATGATATAATATAGTTATGTTAATACCCGTACCCGCAATTTTGTGGAGTATTGGGTTCTGTGTTTGGTTTTTTAAAGGTTTTTCAAAAAATTTATTACATTTTCAAACGAAATTTTGGTTTTTATTTTGTATCTTGCATTATATTCTGATTTTTTCCCCCAGAGCCTTATATATATGATGCCTGTGTGATGTTGCTCGGTTGAGCCTGGGGAGGATTGATATTTATTGCCTGTGATGTTATATATTTAATTGTTAGCAGAATTCCGTAAGGAATTTCTGTAAAAGGGCTAATATTTTAGGGGAGGTTCTGTCAAAATTTTTACTAAATTTTCTAAAATCTATTATGTTTTCAAACGATATCTTGGTTTTTATTTTGTATTTTAGTCATATGAAGATTTTTTCTTCCCAGAGCCCTATATATATAATGTCTATGTGATGTTGCTTGGATTGGCCTGGGGAGGATTTATATTTCTTGACTGTGATGATAAATTTTTAATTGTGAGCAGAATTCCGTAAGGAATTGCTGTAAAATGGCTAATATTTTGAGGGAGAATCTGTCAAAATTTTCAGAAAGTTTCCTAAAATCTATTATGATTCCAAACTATATCTTTAGTCATATGAAGTTTTTTTTTCCCAGAGCCTAATATATTTTATGCATTGTGTAATGTGGCTTGGATTGGGCTAGGGAGGATTCAATTTGACTGTCTATGATGTTAAAGAATTGCTCTTAAAGGAATAATATTTCATCAGAGATTCTATCGAAATTTTTACTACAATCATGCCTGTAAAATTTTAAATAATACTGTCGAAATATTTACTAAACATTTTAAAGAAAGTTAAGGCGTCGCGATAACGTGCCGTATGAAACATTTTAAAGACGTCGTATTAGAAAACTATTAGGAAGCAAGATAATTTCAGAGGAGGCCTGTATAGAGTAGTTGATTGTATTAGAAAGGTGGGTGTATTTGTTTACACCCACCTTTTTTGTTTATACCAACTTATTCGTTAAATGTTTTAATTTTTTTATGCAGTTCATCCAATCAAATAAATCTAACTAAATTTACATGCAGTCCCGAATACGTGCCGTAGGCACGTCCCACGGGCAACCCTAGTAAAATAATATAATAGATGGATCAAACATCCCATACACAATAAATAAAAATAGAGTGTACAAGAATCTTAGAGTTTAACAAAAAAATAAAATGGGTTGAAAGAAGATGAATAACAAACATTTATTATTAAAATAACAGATTACAGGAATGAGAAGAGGAAAATAAATACAAAAAGAAAATCAAAAAAATCGGAAACAGCGTTACAGATCATGTGACAACGACTTAGCACATCCACAGCCTTATTATCAATTTCTTCTTATGCCTAATGGTATACGAATATTCTTGTAGGAACTCTACCCATCGAGCATGTCTCGGGTTCTACTTTTGTTGAGAGTTAAGAAATCTTACGGCTTCATGGTCCGAGAAGATGACGAATTCTTGCGGCAGGAGGTAATGTCTTTAATAGAGAAGTAACTAAATTATCGCATAGAAATCATTGTCATAAGTGGAGTATTTTTGTTTTACTTCATTCAGCTTTTCGCTGAAGTAGAAAACATGGTGACTCTTTTGACTGAGGACTCCACCTATACCAATACCAGAAGCATCACATGATACTTCGAACATATTAGAGAAATTAGGTAACCTCATGACAGGTGTATGAGCCATTCTTTTCTTGCTCTATTCGAAGGCTTTTGTGGCTACTTGCACAAACCAATGATAGAATGTGGCAAGACCAGGAAAACTCCGCACCTCACGTATGTTATGGTGTTCATGCCACTCAATAGTAGGTCATTTCTTTTCTAGGTCAGCGGATACTCCTCTAGCAGAGACAATTAATCCCAGAAAGATAGTTTGATCGAAGAGGATGGTACATTTGGTAGGATTAGCATAAAGATGTTCCTTCCTCAAAACACAGCAGAACTGTCTTAAATGGTCAAGTTGTTGCCCAACGGATCGCCTATAAATGAGAATATCATTATTGCATCATGATTCTCATAAATATGCTCGGGGAATTTGTCATTCCAAACGGCATGACCATCCATTCGTACATGCCATCCTTTGTCTTGAAGGTGGTCTTCCATTCATCACTGTGATGAATACATATTTGGTGGTAACCACTTTTATGGTCAATCTTGGAAAAGATTGTGGCACCAGAGTTCTTGTCCAAAATGTCATCCAAACGGAAAATGGAAAAATGGTACTTCACCGTGATCTTGTTTATGGCACGGCTGTCCACACACATATGCCATATTCCATCTTTTTTGGTGTCAATGAAGCAGGGACTGGGCAAGGACTTAAGCTCTCACTAATGAAGCAATTAGCCAATAACTCGTTAACTTGGCTTTTTAACTCAACATGTTTCGGATTCATCTAATAGTGTGGCAAGTTAGGAAGAATTGCTCCCGGAACCAGGCCAATAGCTTGTTGGATGTCACGCAGTGGGAGTAACTGGTTAGGGAGGTCAGCAAGAAACAAATCTGCAAATTTCTGGAGGATAGGAGTAACTTGGGGAAGGATTGGTGACTTAGGTTGTTTAGAGACTTCTCTCGCTGTGAGTATGAGAATTGTCATCCTTTTGTCAATTTCTTCTGTGAGTTCCTTTTCACCCATATAAGTTACTTCATTTTCCTTTCTTGAGGGAGTTGGTGTTTGTACAGACGAATTAGTTTCTGGTTTCACGGGTATAAGCCTTAACTTTAATCTGTCGTGCTGGAACACACATTGGTTGGATCGACCATATATTGTCACATTGTGGTCGTATAACCAAGGTCTGCCTAGAATTACTTGATTCACATCCATTTTGAGTACATCACACAAAATTTGTTCCGTGTAGGCTTTGAAATCTATATTGACCAAACAGCATTGTGTTACTTGGAGAGATGTCGCATCAATCCAAGATACTTCGTATGGGTGTGGATGAGGTTCAGCTTTAGTCTGGTCTTGGATAGAACCGCTGAAGTGACAACGTTGACCAACTCCCACTACCAACAATCTCCTTGCAGTTTTTGCCACCTATCGTCGTGAAGGTGTGAAATATAGCAGTGCGATTCCAATCATCTTCTTCTTTTGGTTGGGACGGAGCACATCTGATTACATTCAAAGGAGGTGATTGGATCGTCCTCTTCTTCGCCGAAGTTGTCACTTTCATTAGGCTCATAGGAAAACTCATTGTCGGAATCATCAGCAATGACAGCGGTACCTTATACTATAATGATCCTACTGAGGCTGGGACAATTGCCAACACAACGACTGTATCCCTTGCATTTATACCATTTAGTGAGAGGACCAATCTTGGAGTTGTCTCTTTTAGTGTTCTTACCCTTGTTGTCATTCCTAGATGGATAAGGATTTGAAGTGAGCTTGTTTAGGTAAGACTTGTTGAGGTATTGAGAAGAGGAGGGCTTGGGTCTAGAGGTATCGGTGGAGGTCATTCTAGAGGAATGATCTTTCGAATTGCTGGACTTGTAGGAGGAACTTGTTTTAAGGGAATCTATATCAAGGACAAAGGCATAAGCCACTGCCAAGAAGTCCATAATTCTATGAATTAACTCATTCTTAAGATCGGCTCGTAATCCAGCTCTGAACCTAGAGAGGATTTGTTCTTCGCTCTCTTTACCTAAAGCATTGCACCGAATAAGAAAGTCGTAGAACTTATCCACATACTCTTTGGTTTATTTGCTTCCTTGATATAGTTGGTTCCACGAATCTAGAAATCATGTGTGGAATGACAAGGGCACATATCTCTTGGTGAGCTTCTCTTTTATGGCCTCCCAAGTGGTTATGAGTGCCAGACCTCAGCCTCTACAGGCATGTCCAAGATTGGTTCAGTGTTGTTGAGCTTTACTAGTCAATTTCATCGTGACAAATTTGACCTTCAAGGCTTCGCTCATATCAAACCACATGAATTAGTGGTCCATGAAATGGATCCAATCGAGATAAGCCTGGGGTTCCATATGGCCTTTAAAGTGGGAAACATCAGCCTTAACGTTCTTCATGTATTGTTCTTCAGGGTCATGATTTTGACATCGATCATCACGATCATTCCCCTGAGGGATCTGACGATGAAGCTCAGAGGAAATATTTTGATTCAATTCCACTTGCTTAAGCATCTGATTGATACTGGCAAGAGTTTCCTAAATAGCAGCGAAGGTAGTAGAAATATCAGTGTTTTCCATTTCAGTTTGGGGAGGGACTCACTGATTTCTAGGATTCCTGATTGGGTAGTTTGGGAAAGACAAGAAAGGCTCTTCGGGATTTGTAATAGTGCTGCAAAGATACATTCACCACAGGGGGAAAACTATGGGTCGTGGGAAAGTTTGTTTGCTGAAATTTGGAGGAACGTGACCTAAATGCGCCTAAAATAATTTTAAAAAAAATAATTCTGGATTGATCCAAAAAAGTAACCCTAAAATGTTCTTAAATGAATGCTAAAATTATGACCAAATGATGCAAGAACTAGGGTTTTAAAAATCTTCGCTCTGATACCAAAATGTTGTAAACTTAATCCTAAGTAGAGAATTTTCCAAAAATATTAAAAGATTAAGTTTACCAACAAGTAGTGTCGATTAAGTTAGAAATTAAAACTAGTAATCAGTTTGATGGATTTTCAAGAAATGAAATAAGTTTAACAAACCCAATTAAAGATTTATGTTGGTGTATGCCCTAGAGACCAGTTGTGTATTGGTATTATTAGTTTACATTGTATCATGATATTTATTTCATATATGAGGCATTTCATGTATTGTGTTTTTTTATTGTGATTAAAAGATAATAAAATCCTTAGAATAGTAGGTTCAATACCATGGGATATCAAGTGCATGACTTGATTGTCAGATTCTATTGGTTGTAATAAGAACACCATTTTTAAATGTCTCTAGTCAAGTATTATTATGAATTAGGACAACAATAATGCATAGAGACTAGTATGTGCGTAGAGACTAGTATGTGCGTAGACTGATGACCATATTTCACGGGTCATGGATATGAGATATCAAGTTTTCACATGGGTATATATTAGTAATAATGTACTAGACTGATCCACCATGAGAACGCTGCATGGATCGTTACGTGAGTGGCATAAGTAGTTCTCACAGTGACCATGGTGTATGTAGTCATTTGACTTGAAGTCACTACGGTTCCCTACATGAGAAGTTATATATTTTAATGTCGTCAAATGTTGCCTATAATAAGGTGATTATAAAGTTGACTATTGGATATACCACAAATCATGCGGAGGGATGTGAGTGACTTAGATAGGATTTGTCCCTTTTACATAATAGGAGTGATATCTATGAGCTCCTTGATTGAGTGAGACTACCAAATGCATGGCCATGATCAAATGAGTCAATATAAGATATTGAGCTCATTTATTTTAGTAAGTCTACTCGGACATCAAGAAACCAATGATTGAACTATACAAGGGTGGCACGCTCTATGACTTGTGGTCAATTAAGATATCTGGACAAAGGGACTAGACTACGTGGTAACATTGGTCACGGATAGGTTATGTCTAATCACTGACATTTCCGTTACTTAAGTAGCAATGATGAAATGCAAGATACCGCTCTAAAATATGATTTTAGTATTACTGTCAACGTAATGGGAACCTACAGGGTCACACACTTAGAATGGACCGAAATTGAGATTTAAATTCATAAGATGAATTTAATTGGGGATCCAAGTAAGACTTGGACTCCGGATATTGGTTGGACAATTAATTAGATTAAATGAGCTGACTAAAGTTCAAAGGCCCACACACGAATCTGAACTAGACCAGATTGTGAGTCCAACAGCCTCATTACTCTCTTAGGGTTGATTTTATGTAGCTATATATATGATACGTATCTGTGGAAAAGTGTTACATGAGAAAATCCTAGTCGTCAAAGAAATTGTAAGAGAGGGAGATCGTGAGCAACATCCCTTCCTGCAGCTAGAACCACAGCGTGAGGGAAAGCTTGATTTGATCCATTTGTGTGGATACCGTAGTGGCACCGCAACATTGCAGTGCTGTAATCGACATTAATTGGAGACAACAGATCCATCTTCAAGGTATAACTCCTAAACACGATTTGTGGTTTTCGCATGGATGCATGGCTTTGTTTCGATATTTCTTTGTAATTTTTCCGCTGAGTATTTGGTTTGAGACTACTATCGAAATCTAACAATTTAACCATAACAATCAACAGTCATACCTAAGTGTTCTTAACAAGTAAATTATTCAATAATGATTCATACGCTAATTGGCAAGTAGAAGCATACGCACTCAATATTTGTGGATGTAGTAAATTTAGATAATATTCTAGGAATGATAAGCAGTATCACAAATAATGGAGAATAGAAAGAAATTACTGGGGTTCGATGAACGTGTTGCCACGGATGAAGAGGAAGAAGATGCTAATCGCCACAGTCACCAACATTGTATCCTCCGCAAATCTGCCTCTTGATATGAAGATTAGGGTTATAATTTAGGATTTGGGAATTTGGGTCTTGAATTGGAAATTTGGGGATTAGGGTTTCGAACTTGAGGGAATTTGGGGATTAGGGTTTCGAAGTTAAGGGGATTTGGAGTAGGGGCCAGTATCGGGTGGTGATGGAGGGGTTGAGAGGATTGGTCGGTGGTTAGGGAGAGAAGGGGATGGGGTTGTTGCAGAGGCGACGATGTGGAGATGATGAAGACGAGGTGTTCGATGACGAGATCAGGCGAAAGGAGTGACCTTAGTATGCGACTTCGGTGGAGAAGAAGGTGGGGAGACAACAAGGTGTTGTAGGTGGTGGTTGCGGTGATGGTGTGAAGGTGAGAGGACCTCTGTTGATCAAGGTCAATGGGTTTCGGAGGTGTAGTCGATGGATGAAGAAGAAGTGGAGCGGCGGTTGTAGAGATGAAGGGGGAATAGGGGTGTAAGTTAGGGTTCATCACAAACCCAACTATTATCTCAGGGTCTCACACACATGAGATGAATGAAGCGCAAAAACTCAGTCACAATAATTTTTGGTCAATCAAAAACATTATTTTTTCATTAATCAAGCTGCATATATATAGACTAAAAACAAATATCAATACAAATCTCAAAAATATCATAATGCTAGAAAATAAATGGTGCAAATCGTAAAAGTACTAAATATGGCTAAAATGTCAAAAAGAAATATAAATGCTGAAATAAAAATATTATGCTAATAAAATAGCCATCACCAGCGATTCCTGCACCGATAGAAGCATCCAAAACATTTCGAATTGATGTCCCCCCCGCCCATTTTCACTGTGAATTTGTTCTCTCTCGGACAACCCTCGGACTACTTTTTGTAAAGACATTCTAATTTTTTTTCTAAATGTATTGTCCTATTTGACTTTCCTCTAAAAATAATGTTTAGAACGCATATAAGTATAAATAAATAAATAAATAAGGATGACAGGTTAACGGCAGTTCCATAAATGCGTGTAATAAGGCAAGTTCAAGGTAATAAAAAAAAAAAACAAGTTTACGTTATTTATAGTAATAAGTATTGCTACCACTACTAGTGTCAGTGTGGTTCACTAGTAAATTTTTTTGCTAATGAGCAAGAGATCTGAAGTTCGAATCTCGCTTATACCAATACATCCTCAATTAATATATATTTGGGGTTAAGCGTGGGTTTGTGGCTACAGCCTTATTCCCCCAAAAAACTAATAATAAAATAATACTACCACTGAGTTGTTGTTTAGATGATAAAGAGTTTCAAATGTGTAAAGAAAGATCTCTGATCTGATGTCAGATTACGATATAGCCTTTTATTTAAAAATAGCCTTTTATTTAAAATAGGGTAATTATAAAAACTGTTTGACATCAATTATTATATCAATTATTATAGACAAATGTTCTCCAATAATGCTATTCCCACAATATTTTCCACAACATTTTTTTTACAACCTTAGGTGACACACTACTACTGGAGGTTATTGTAGAGTAGGTGTACAGTTTGTGGTAGAAACCTCCAATAGTATTGTTACCTAAAGTTGTAACGAAAAATGTTGTAGAAAATGTTGTGAGTGTAGCATTATTGAATGTTCTGAATACAAAGAGAAGAAGCCCAACAACAGTTAGGGTTCGAATTCACACTATTGTACACAATTGTGGGAAGAAAAAAGAGCAAAGGAGTAGACATAAAATAGGGCCCAAATTATAGGATGTATGAACTTTAAGTTGGGCTTCTCAGAGCTAAGATTATAAGGCTCAAATTAAAAATCCAACCATAATCTTCAAGCCTTATTTGTTAGGCGTTAATCTTTGCGCAGGCCAAATCAAAAGCCTTTTATGAGTTTAGCAATTTTTTGAGATAGCCGGCTGTTGGATTGAATTTGTAACACATTGACAAATTTTGGGGAAACGAAGAGTAAAATGTTTACCACTATCCTATGTGCCTTCAAAGGGTTTCCCCGTAGCATGTGGAACAAAACAATTCCTTGAGATATGATGACAAGAATCAATATTTGTAAGAACTTTGTTACACGAGTTTCACATGGCGAGGAAGACTCTCATTAGCAGTCCTTAGGCCGAGAAATGTTAATAGTATCTTTCTTTAAATATAGGCATTCGATTGATTTGTCACGCCCCGCTTCCCAAAATACGGAAATACGAGTGCATGACGAAGCCCAGCGAATGATCTTAACATCATTCATAAGCTGTAGGATCGACTCAGCATCACAACAAGTATATAACAAGAGAGATATATAAAACCAAGCATGCATGAATACTTTATTAGCAACAGAAACAACTGAAATATGAATAAACATCCAAGTAGTTTCAAGTCTGAATCAAAGTAAACTCGGGAACATCAGCCCGTTACAAATTCTCAAATATCAAGAAATAATAATCCAAAATAAACAAATAATGTAAGAATTTAAATATTCTAGTCAGGTCCTTCTCCACTTGGAAGCTAGAACCTTTGCTCACCAATTCCCGTGGGCAGCTCGTCTCCAAAGTCTGTTTAATAAATATAAACAGGAAACAAGAGGGGAAACAAGAGAAAATGCCCTTAGTGCAAGCTAGGGCCACAAATAGTGAAAGCAAGTACAAGTAAGGGAAAAACAAGAATTGGAATCAAGAATAAGCAGAGTTATAAGAAGTAGTGGCAAATTCAAAGACTAGCTGGCAAGAGGGAACATCTTAATGACTAGATTGGATAACAACTGCTAGTGGTGAATCACATGTCAGGTACACCTATAAGGGTATTTAATATCAAGCGACAACCTCAAGTCTAGTGTCATATGTTATTTTGAATGTCAGGTCTCAAATGTCAAGTCCAAGTATCAAGTTCCAGGCTTTAAGTCTCAGGTATCATGTTTCATGTATCATATCATCAAGTATCAAGTGACAGGTGTCAAGTTCAAGTCTTGTAGTTATTACTATCTAGGTAGCACGACATGCATCCATCTTTTTACTACATGGTTGCTACAGTCAAATCAATTGCGCTTAGACCAAGTAATGGAGTCTATAGGGCGGTGTACTCAGGCATCAAACAAGCAGGTGATCAACCATGGGCTCTAGAGGTGGCCCCCGTAGGCTCTAGAGGTGGCCCCCGTCACCCATGACGTGGCACTTAGTTCTACGTGGTACTTAGTTCCATGTGATCTCAAGTATATATCATGTAATCATATAATGGGCTCTAGAGGTGGCCCCCGTAGGCTCTAGAGGTGGCCCCCGTCACCCATGACGTGGCACTTAGTTCTACGTGGCACTTAGTTCCATTTAACATACATCGTTGGGAAACACGGGCCCCCTTCCGAGTACACTTACCTATGTTGTCCACTCTATAGTCCTTCCCTCAACCCCGGCTTGTTACATTTGTTCAGGCAGATTTTGTGTTCTTGTATTTATACATGTGGAACAGGGTTGAAATAATATAAATTAATTCTAAGAAAAATTGGAGATGTCCTATAGGGTGTCCAGCAACTACATATAAAATTTGGAGTCAAACGCTCGCTGTTTACACCGCTGAAATAATTTGTAAAGTGATTATATACAGCAGTTTCGCAAAACTGCGTCTACTGACACAGCTGCGGTGTAACTGCCATAACTCCTAGACCGTAACTCCAAATTTGATCATTTTGGAGTCTATCGATATCTACACATCCGGATCTACAATTTCTATTCAGGGCTCGGGCCCAGATTCTAATGATAAAAGGGTAGAAACCGCAAAAGAATATTCAGACAGCAACACTCAGGATTTATTTACTAATGTAGGTTTCATGGAAATATGTAATTTGGTGTCTAAGTTGTTAAGTAGCATAAATACATAATCATGGAGATCAAAACAGCAACTAATAAATATTTTTCAAGTCATAATAGTCGCAAATTCGTCAAAATACTAAATATATATGTAACTACAAATTTTAGGGCTCCTTAATTCATATGTCCATGTGATTCATGTGTTAAAGGGGGTAAAAGAGTCCAATTGATTATTATTTAATACGAGGAAGTTTTGTGACTCTTAGATTTGTGGGTTTGAAGGTTCAAAATTGATTTACTATGATATTTCAAAGGGAGTCACAATCTAACTATATGTGGTATTTTCAAGAAAACTTGTACTAGAGCAATAAAATGTACAAGATGAATACTTGCCTTAAATCGACGATTATAACTCCGCTTGTTGAAGCAATTAAGTATAAAAATCCCCGGAGATGTCCTCAAAAAGCGCGTGCAAAAATTGATCGGAGATCGCGTTTTCCCGCACACAGGATCTGTCCAGAACAGCGAACAGCAAGTAGGATCCGGTGCGGCCAAAACAGGAAACAGCGAAGCCGGCGAATCAGATCGCTGTGAAGCAGCGGATCTGAGGCCAGAACAGCGTACAGCGGCTTCGGATCTAGTGTGGACGAACACCGAACAGCAATCACGGCGCGGATCTTGACGCGATCTGACGGCTGTGATTCGCTCCCGCCTTCTCCTCCTTCTTCTTCGTTCGATCGAACAGAGCGCGAGAGAGAGAGCAGCAACGGCGGGGTGCTTCGTTGGCGGTGACTGCGGCAGCGACGGAGTGCGGCGACGGCGGCGACGACGTCGAGAAGCGTCGGCGCGGCGATGGCGAGGCTGCTCTGTTCGTGGGTGCGAACAGAGGGTGAGAGCGGGAGTGGCGTTGGGGTTCGGCGGTGATAGGGAGATGGCGGTGGTGGTTGTTGTGGCGCCGAGGGGTTGACGAGGATGGCGGTGAGGGAGCGGCTGAAGGCGAGGCGAATGGTATGGGCGATGGAGGTCGGAGTTGTGGAGGAGGTGGGTTGGTGATGCGGAGAAGATGATTAGCGGCGGGTTTAGGGATTAGGTTTAAACAGTATAGAGTGATTAGGGTTAGGGTAGGGGTTTATATACTAGGGTTAGCGGGTTTGCGGGTTCAAGGGTTTTGGGGATCCGTTTCAAAAAGAGCCCAACAGGAGAAGTGATCAAAATGCACCAAAATGGAGATTAGAGAGATAAAAGAGAAGAATTGGTCCATTTCTCATGAAGAATGGTGCAAGAGGCACACAATCAAAGTTGATAAAAGAACCCACAAATTCGAGTTGAGACAAGAATAATAATTCCGTTCAATTAGAAGAAATTACATGATATCAAATAGACGAGAGAGTACGATGAGGCACAAAACAGTACAAAATACAAATACGGGAAAATAGGAGTTACAAATCCTACCCACCTAACAAGCAGAATTTCGTCCTCGAAATTCAGACCTGTAGTACATAGGGTAACCTCCCAAAAGAAAAGAAAGAACAACAAGACTACAGAAATAAATACGTGAACTTCTTCTGGATTTCTTCTTCCAATTCCCAAGTCGACTCACCCGGCGAGTGAGGATTCCATGCAACCCGAACCAGTTTGATAACTTTGTTCTTCAACACCTTCTCTCGCCTGTCCAAGATAGTGACCGGCGGAATCTCACAAGACAAATCTGGCTGTACCGACAACTCCGAGTAGTCAATCACATGACTCTCATCCCTGATGTACCTCCTGAGCTGGGAGACATGGAAGACATCATGCACTCCAGATAGGGCTGGCGGCAGCGCGAGTCGATAGGCCACCTTGCCTACTCGCTCTACAATGTCGAAGGGCCCGATGAACATGGGGCTTAGCTTGCCTCCACCTCCAAACCGGATAACGCCTTCCACGGCGACACCTTGAGGAACACATGGTCTCCCACCTCAAATTCCAATGGCCTCCTGTGAATGTCTGCCCACTTCTTCTGCCTGTCCTGAGCTGCTACAAGGTGCTTTCTAATCTGAGCCACTGCGTCGACTGTCCTAATAATCAAATCTGGCCCCAACAATTTCCTTTCACCAATGTCGTCCCAGCACACTGGCGACCTACACTTCCGACCATACAATGCCTCGTACGGTGCAGCTTTAAGACTGGCCTGATAGCTGTTGTTGTACGAGAACTCAACTAAGTGTAGGTGATCCTCCCAAGATCCTCCGAATTGAAGCACGCATGACCTCAACATATCCTCCAAGGTCTGAATGGTCCTCTCTGACTGTCCATCTGTCTGAGGATGGAATGCTGTACTGTACTTCAGCTTGCTCCCAAGACTGTTCTGCAGGCTTTCCCAAAACTGAGATTGGAACCGGGTATCTCTGTCGGATATGATGCTGACTGGAACCCCATGGAGTCTGACAATCTCCTGCATGTATCTCTCTGCTAGAGTCTCAGTAGACTGACCAACTCTGAAGGGGATGAAATGAGCGCTCTTCGTCAGTCTGTTGATAATCACCCAAATGACATTGTGACCCTTGGAACTCCGTGGCAAGGCGGTCACAAAATCCATGGTGATGTGCTCCCACTTCCACTCCGGAATGGGAAGAGGCTGGAGCAACCCGGCAGTTCTCTGATGTTCTGCCTTCACCTGCTGGCAGATCAAGCACTGAGATACAAATCTGGCCACTGCCCTCTTCATGCCATGCTACCAGAAATGGAGCTTCAAATCCCGATACATCTTGGTACCACCGGGATGAATAGAATAAGCTGACTGGTGGGCCTCCTCGAGCAGTTTCTGCCTGACTTCACCCTTTGGGACACACAGCCTAGTCCCAAAGCGAAGTGATCCATCGGAGTGAATGATCATATCGGTCCTCAAACCTGCTTCAACTTCTGCCCTGAACTTCTGCAACTGCTCATCACCTGCCCGAGCTTCCTTGATCTGTTCCACCAAAGATGACTGCAACTGAAGCATCATGCAACTGCGATCGGTGCCTGGCAAAATCACATTCAGGTCTAATCTCCTCATCTGCTCGATAAGTTCCTTCTGTTGAGTCAAACACATGACGGCTGGTCTCCTGCTCAATGCATCTGGCACCATGTTCACCTTACCAGGGTGATACTACAAGTTGATGTCGTAGTCAGCCATCAATTCTAACCAGCGCCTCTGCCTCATATTCAGCTCTTTCTGAGTGAAGACATACTTGAGACTCTTGTGGTCAGTAAAAATTTCCACTCGGTCTCCCAGCAAGTAATGTCTCTACAACTTCAGAGCATAGATCACTGCTGCCAACTCCAAGTCGTGAGTAGGGTAGTTCTTCTCGTGCGGCCTCAACTGCCTGGATGCATAAGCAACCACCCGATCCTTCTGCATCAGCACTGCACCTAGACCTCTGCCTGAAGCATCGCAGTGAATAACGAAGCCACCCAAACCATCTGGTATAGTTAACACGGGTGCTGACGTCAACCTGTTCTTCAACTCGGTGAAAGCTTCACCGCAGTCCTCATTCCACTCAAACCTCTGATCCTTCCCTGTCAGCTTAGTCAACGGCCCAGCAATCTTCGAGAAATCCTGTACAAACTTCCTGTAATACCCTGCTAGCCTGAGAAAACTCCTCACTTCAGAAACTGACTTTGGCACTGGCCAATCCTTCACTGCAGCAATCTTGGACGGATCAACTGAGACTCCCTTGCTCGAGATAATATGTCCCAAGAATGGAACTCGATCAAGCCAGAACTCACACTTGCTGAGCTTTCCATAGAGCTTGTTCTCCCTTAGAGTCTGCAAGACTGTTCTCAGATGCTCCGCATGTTCTTCTCGATTTCGCGAATACACTAAGATATCGTCTATGAAGACCACCACGAATCTGTCAAGGAACTGGGAGAAGACTCTGTTCATCAAGCTCATAAACACTGCTGGGGCATTCGTGACACCGAAGGGCATCACCAAGAACTCATAATGCCCGTACCTGGTCCTGAATGCAGTCTTCGGCACATCCGCTGCTTTCACCTTCACCTGATGGTACCCCGAGCGAAGGTCCAACTTCGAAAACACTGCAGCACCGCCCAACTGATCAAATAGGTCGTCGATCCTGGGTAGTGGATACCGATTCTTCACAGTAACATTGTTTAGCTCTCGGTAATCCATGCACAACCTGCGGCTTCCGTCCTTCTTATTGACGAATAGCATAGGAGCTCCCCACGGTGACACACTCGGTCTGATGAAACCCAAATCCAAAAGACCCTGAACTTGTACCTTCAACTCTGCAAGCTCGACTGGTGCCATTCTGTACGGGCTTTTCGATATAGGCACTGTACCTGGCAGAACGTCAATACCAAACTCCACCTCTCGATCTGGAGGTAACCTGGGCAATTCCTCTGGGAACACATCCAGGAATTCCCGCACTACAAGAGGCGCAGCCTCACAGCCTGTGATCAATTCCATTGCACAATCTTCATCATTTGCCACCTTCTTAACTCGCCCAAAAGGTGTTTCTCCAGCATGGAATTCAAACTCATCCTGCTCCGGAATCCTGAATACAACCTTCTTCGCTCGGCAATCGATGACAGCATGAGACTCCCCCAGCCAATCCATGCCGAGAATCACATCGAAACCTGAATTGCCAATCATTATCAGGTCTGCCTTGAAATCCCTGCCCCCAATAATCAAGGGACTCTGCTTGCACTCCTTGGAGCAAACGACAACACCGCCACCTGTGGTGATGTTCCAAGCTGTCTGCATATCACTACACTCCAACTGATGCTGACCCACGAAGCGGGAGGAAACGAAAGAGTGGGTCGCCCCGGAATCAAATAGGACATGGGCAGGAAAGGAATGGACTAGGATAATACCTGCAACGACTTCCTCCGCGGTCTCAGCTTCCTCTGCAGTCAGGTTGAAGGCCTGACCTCTCCTCGGGGCAGCGGTCCTCTGACCGATGATCTGATGCTGAGGGGGAAGTGGCGGCCTAGCCTGACCCTGAACTGGCGCTCTTGGCTGAACTGGTCCCCTGGCTAGTGGAGCCAACCCTCTGCGCGGGCACTCCCGCATCATGTGATCAACAGATCCGCAAGTAAAATACTGACGACCTGCTGTCCTACAGTCCCTGCGCTCATGACCCGCCTTATGGCAAAAATCACAGATCACATCCCGCCTCGGAGCCGTAGGTGGGTATGGCGAGGCTCTCGGTGCCGGGGTTGGGACTGTCCTCCTGATTGGCCCTCCAGTAGGCCTAGCAGTAGTAGGGTGCGAGGCAGACTGCTTGATAGCACGCTTCCGTTTGCTTGTCTGTTCCTGGCTCCTGGCAGCCTCTAAGATATCGGGGTAAGAACGAAGCCTCAAAGCAGCCAGGCGATCCTGGATATCGATATCCAAGCCCAGCAAAAAGCGACGGCCTTTGGCCTCATCATCAGCCACCATAGTCGTGGCAAAACGGCTCAAACGGGTAAACTCCGCGACATACTCGTCCACGGTCCGATCTCCCTGGTTCAAGATAGTGTCTTAGTCAACATCAATATATCATAAATTGACAATGAAATTTTTGCATATAAAACACTATTTGACGAACCTGGGTGAGCGCGACAAACTGCCGCTCCATATCGTTCCTGATGACATCAGGGAGAAACTTTGTGAGGAAGCTCTCCCTGAAAACGGCCCAGGCGACGGGGCGTTCAAGTCTCTCCATCTCAGCTCGCCACCAGATGTGGGCGAGATCCACCAGCTGGATGCTTATGACATCCACTCGGTCCACATCAGCTATCCTGGCAGCGATCAACAGCTGCTCCGTCCTAATGAGCCACTGCTCAGCCTCCAGTGGACCTTCAGCACCTGTAAACTTATCGGGATGTAGCCTCATGAAATCGGCTACATTGCCCGGTCTAGGTGGCAATCCCCCAGGTGCATGTGCAAGCGGCTCTCTGTTGGCAGCTCCTAAGGCTGCCCTCATCAACTCGGCATGCTCTCTCTGCATTTGCATCATCTGCTGAGCGTGCCGCTCATTTTGTTCTTGCTGCATCTGTAACAGCTGCATAATGGCGGGATGGTCAGTCTGATCACCCCCAGACTGGGCGGACGAAGCGTTCTTTCGAGCCATGTCCTGCACGAACTCAAACAATCAGGATCCAGATAAAGTTGATAATAAAATTTTTCATGCAATTTCATGGCCTGTCAAATGCTGAGTTAACCCTGACTGAGTCAGGCCTGTCTAATGCATTAGTTAACCAATACATTAGCCAAAACCTGGCTCTGATACCACTAAAAACCTTGTCACGCCCCGCTTCCCAAAATACGGAAATACGAGTGCATGACGAAGCCCAGCGAATGATCTTAACATCATTCATAAGCTGTAGGATCGACTCAGCATCACAACAAGTATATAACAAGAGAGATATATAAAACCAAGCATGCATGAATACTTTATTAGCAACAGAAACAACTGAAATATGAATAAACATCCAAGTAGTTTCAAGTCTGAATCAAAGTAAACTCGGGAACATCAGCCCGTTACAAATTCTCAAATCTCAAGAAATAATAATCCAAAATAAACAAATAATGCAAGAATTTAAATATTCTAGTCAGGTCCTTCTCCACTTGGAAGCTAGAACCTTTGCTCACCAATTCCCGCGGGCAGCTCGTCTCCAAAGTCTGTTTAATAAATATAAACAGGAAACAAGAGGGGAAACAAGAGAAAATGCCCTTAGTGCAAGCTAGGGCCACAAATAGTGACAGCAAGTACAAGTAAGGGAAAAACAAGAATTGGAATCAAGAATAAGCAGAGTTATAAGAAGTAGTGGCAAATTCAAAGACTAGCTGGCAAGAGGGAACATCTTAATGACTAGATTGGATAACAACTGCTAGTGGTGAATCACATGTCAGGTACACCTATAAGGGTATTTAATATCAAGCGACAACCTCAAGTCTAGTGTCATATGTTATTTTGAATGTCAGGTCTCAAATGTCAAGTTCAAGTATCAAGTTCCAGGCTTTAAGTCTCAGGTATCATGTTTCATGTATCATATCATCAAGTATCAAGTGACAGGTGTCAAGTTCAAGTCTTGTAGTTATTACTATCTAGGTAGCACAACATGCATCCATCTTTTTACTACATGGTTGCTACAGTCAAATCAATTGCGCTTAGACCTAGTAATGGAGTCTATAGGGCGGTGTACTCAGGCATCAAACAAGCAGGTGATCAACCATGGGCTCTAGAAGTGGCCCCTGTAGGCTCTAGAGGTGGCCCCCGTCACCCATGATGTGGCACTTAGTTCTACGTGGCACTTAGTTCCATGTGATCTCAAGTATATATCATGTAATCATATAATAGGCTCTAGAGGTGGCCCCCGTCACCCATGACGTGGCACTTAGTTCTACGTGGCACTTAGTTCCATTTAACATACATCTTGGGAAACACGGGCCCCCTTCCGAGTACACTTACCTATGTTGTCCACTCTATAGTCCTTCCCTCAACCCCGGCTTGTTACATTTGTTCAGGCAGATTTTGTGTTCTTGTATTTATACATGTGGAACAGGGTTGAAATAATATATATTAATTCTAAGAAAAATTGGAGATGTCCTATAGGGTGTCCAGCAACTACATATAAAATTTGGAGTCAAACGCTCGCTGTTTACACCGCTGAAATAATTTGTAAAGTGATTATATACAGCAGTTTCGCAAAACTGCGTCTACTGACACAGCTGCGGTGTAACTGCCATAACTCCTGGACCGTAACTCCAAATTTGATCATTTTGGAGTCTATCGATATCTACACATCCGGATCTACAATTTCTATTCAGGGCTCGGGCCCAGATTCCAATTATAAAAGGGTAGAAACCGCAAAAGAATATTCAGACAGCAACACTCAGGATTTATTTACTAATGTAGGTTTCATGGAAATATGTAATTTGGTGTCTAAGTTGTTAAGTAGCATAAATACATAATCATGGAGATCAAAACAGCAACTAATAAATATTTTTCAAGTCATAATAGTCGCAAATTCGTCAAAATACTAAATATATATGTAACTACAAATTTTAGGGCTCCTTAATTCATATGTCCATGTGATTCATGTGTTAAAGGGGGTAAAAGAGTCCAATTGATTATTATTTAATACGAGGAAGTTTTGTGACTCTTAGATTTGTGGGTTTGAAGGTTCAAAATTGATTTACTATGATATTTCAAAGGGAGTCACAATCTAACTATATGTGGTATTTTCAAGAAAACTTGTACTAGAGCAATAAAATGTACAAGATGAATACTTGCCTTAAATCGACGATTATAAACTCCGCTTGTTGAAGCAATTGAGTAGAAAAATCCCCGAAGATGTCCTCAAAAAGCGTGTGCAAAAATTGATCGGAGATCGCGTTTTCCCGCACACAGGATCTGTCCAGAACAGCGAACAGCAAGTAGGATCCGGTGCGGCCAAAACAGGAAACAGCGAAGCCGGCGAATCAGATCGCTGTGAAGCAGCGGATCTGAGGCCAGAACAGCGTACAGCGGCTTCGGATCTGGTGTGGACGAACACCGAACAGCAATCACGGCGCGGATCTTGACGCGATCTGACGGCTGTGATTCGCTCCCGCCTTCTCCTCCTTCTTCTTCGTTCGATCGAACAGAGCGCGAGAGAGAGAGAGCAGCAACGGCGGGGTGCTTCGTTGGCGGTGACTGCGGCAGCGACGGAGTGCGGCGACGGCGGCGACGACGTCGAGAAGCGACGGCGCGGCGATGGCGAGGCTGCTCTGTTCGTGGGTGCGAACAGAGGGTGAGAGCGGGAGTGGCGTTGGGGTTCGGCGGTGATAGGGAGATGGCGGTGGTGGTTGTTGTGGCGCCGAGGGGTTGACGAGGATGGCGGTGAGGGAGCGGCTGAAGGCGAGGCGAATGGTATGGGCAATGGAGGTCGGAGTTGTGGAGGAGGTGGGTTGGTGATGCAGAGAAGATGATTAGCGGCGGGTTTAGGGATTAGGTTTAAACAGTATAGAGTGATTAGGGTTAGGGTAGGGGTTTATATACTAGGGTTAGCGGGTTTGCGGGTTCAAGGGTTTTGGGGATCCGTTTCAAAAAGAGCCCAACAGGAGAAGTGATCAAAATGCACGAAAATGGAGATTAGAGAGATAAAAGAGAAGAATTGGTCCATTTCTCATGAAGAATGGTGCAAGAGGCACACAATCGAAGTTGATAAAAGAACCCACAAATTCGAGTTGAGACAAGAATAATAATTCCATTCAATCAGAAGAAATTACATTATATCAAAATAGACGAGAGAGTACGATGAGGCACAAAACAGTACAAAATACAAATACGGGGAAATAGGAGTTACATGATTAAAGAAGAAGGTGGCGGAATGCTACAAATCGTCTTCTGTGCCTGAGGGATTAGCTGTTCACGTAACCGCTATTGTCGCCATATCCGGTGTTGGAGGAAATTGATCAAAGTCAGGGATTGACAAGTAAAGGTTATCTCTAAGTGTTCTCCATGACCGTGTTTGGTTTTAGTACACTGCCACATTTCCAAGAACGCGTCACTCATTTTGGCATAATTTCAAAATACTGTAGGTATTACACTATTTTGGAATGGAAAGTAGACAGCTGAAATTTTGTTCAGAATAACTTTAAAAGAGAGGAGATAGTTTTTTTTTAAAAATTAAAAATTAAAAATTTTTTTACATAAGAAAAGGTGAAATTTAACCACTCTGTTTCATTATTGGAGGATTAAGGAATTGATTTTGAAGGATATTAACTTCTGAGTATTAGGAGGATTAAGAATTTGATTTTGAGGGATATTATCTTTTCAGTATTGGAGAATTAGAAATTGATTTTGAGGAAAATTATGTTAATTGAAATTGGTACAAATTTTTGGAAGTATTTGGGGAAAATTAAGAAATGATTTTGAAGAATATTATCTCAATAGAAATTGGTACAAATATTTTAGATTAAATTCCAGATTAGAATGAACGATCTTGTAATTAGATTTGAAATATTTGAACATAGATGATGTTGATTGAATTGATGCCTTTTGAGGTCCTATTATAACATTTTGGAAAAATTTATCTAGTTATTTGAGGATGACTAGTTGGATGAAATAAATAAGTGATGAATTGGGTGTATGAATAAATTGAATTTTTAAAGATTATAAATAAGGTTAAGGATAACCTAGAAAGTTTATGAATTTGGGATGTGTAGACTCCAGAGGCTGAGCGAATCCCTGGGTACCAGCAATTTGTGATTTATGAAAAGTTGAGAAATGGCCAGCATGGGCTAATATTCTCGTGTGTTGATGTAAGCCCGGTAGGGTAAGCTAGCTCCAGATGATTTTACTTATGTGTGAGTTTAAGTATAGACACTAGATGGGGGATGTGACGAAACTTGAGCAAGCGTAAGTATGGGAGCCCAGACTGATCTGCAGAGTGAGATATTCCCATGTGGGATTCATCTCAAGAGTTGACGCTCATGGGACATTCGTGTAATGAGCACTCCAGAGTGACCTACGGGGTTAGGTATTCTCGAAAATTTTCAGACGAGAGTGATTTGTGGATAGAGATTGACCTCTGTAGTTCCGGGACGAGAGCCAATACTCACAAGATGTCTAAATCTTAAAATTCATCAAGGTTCTAGGTTTGCATAAAGAGGGATTGAAATCTATAATGAGGATAACGTTAAGGGCTTGTCCTCAGACCAATGTTTTATGAGCGATATAGAATACGAACAAGCGCGCACTAGAATTGTATTGTGTGTATAGATGTTTGCATTATTAATTAGATTAATGGCATACACTGACATAGTTAGTATCGTCACTTTTATACTTGGTTTTTATGCAATCAAGTTTGTGATTGTTAAAGTTGAAGATCGTTTTGTATAACACTGCGTGAGTTGTATTCAACAGACGTGCCCGTAGTTCTCAAGTGTTGCCGGATTTAGATTAGCAAGCTATATGGGCATGAGTTTGGTCTCGATGGATGTTGCAAGATTGAAGATTGATAATGATATAAGATGTATTATATATTAAGGTGGATTAGGATGCTATGTTGGTTGCGGGTTTGAATCGTGTGGGGTTCAGATTTTGTTTAAAAATTCACTATTTGAGTACTTTTAACATAAAAGTTTTATTTTGAAGTTTTGTATAAATAGAAACTGGTACAAATGTTTTGGGTTAATTTCTAAAATGAATTAAATGGTAACTACGGTTAGGTTTATTTACTCCTTGTAAGTATTTTGGAGGATTAAGGAATTGATTTTGAAGGATATTAACTTTTGAGTATTAGGAGGATTAAGAATTGATTTTGAGGGATTTATCTTTTGAGTTTTTTTTTAGAATTAGAAATTGATTTTGAGGAAAATTATTTTAATGGAAATAGGTACAAATGTTTTGGAAGTATTTCGGAAAATTAAGAAATGATTTTGAAGGATATTAGCTTAAACCAAATTGGTAGAAACATTTTGGATTAAATTCTAGATTATAATGAACGATTTGGTAATTAGTTTTGAAATATGTTTATGAATAACCTATAAAGTTTATAAGAGAGGTTAAGGATAACCTATAAAGTTTATGAATTTGGGATGTAGACTCTAGAGGCTGAGCGAATCCCTTGGTACCGGCAATTTGTGATTTATGAAAATTTGAGAAATTTCCAGTGTGGGATAATATTCTCGTGTGGTGATGTTATCATGGTAGGGTAAGCTAGCTTTAGATGGTTTTACTTATGTGTGAGTATAAGGATGGACACTAGATGAGGGATGTGATGAAACTTGAGCAAACATGAGTATGAGAGCCCAGAGTGATCCGCAGAGTGAGATATTCCCATGTGGGATTTATCTCCAGAGTTCCAGGACGAGTGCGACGCTCATGGGACATTCGTGTAATGAGGACTCCAGATTGACCTGGGGGGGGGGGGGGCTCATCCAGCTGCAGCAGGATTTGAAAAAGGAATCGACCGTGATTTGGAACCTGTTTTTTTCTATGACCCCTCTTAATTTCCAGACAAGAGTATTTGTGGATAGAGATTGACCTCAAGAGTTCCGGGACGAGAGCCCATCCTCACAGGATGTCTAAATCTTGAAATTTGTCATGATTCTAGGTTTGAATAACGAGGGATTGAGCCCTATAATGAGGAGAACTTTAAGGGTTGCCCCCAGACCTATGTTGTATGGGCGACATAGAATACGAACAAGCGCACCTTAGAATTGCATTATGTGCATAGATGTTTGCATTAGTCATTAAATTCATGGCATACATTGACATGCTTAGGATAGTCACTTTTATACTTTGTTTTCTGCAATCAAGTTTGCTATTGTTAAAGTTGAAGATCGTTTTGTTATAGCACTGCGTTAGTTGTATTCAACTGACGTGCCCGTAGTTCTCACGTTTTGCAGAACTTAGATTTGTAAGCAATATGAGCATGAGTTTAGTGTTGATGGATGTTGCAAGATTGAAGATTGATATTGATATAAGATGTATTATATATTGAGGTGGATTAGGATGCTATGTTGGTTGCGGGTTTGAATAATGTGGGGTTCAGATTTTGTTTAAAAATTCACGATTTCAGTACTTTTAACATAAAAATTTTATTTTGAAGTTTTATATAAATAGAAACTGGTACGAATATTTTGGGTTAATTTCCTCAAAGAATTAAATGGTTAACTACGGCTTGGTTTTATTTACTCATTTTAAGTATTTTGGAGGATTAAAGAATTGATTTTGAAGGATATTAACTTCTGGATAATAAGAGGATTAAGAATTGATTTTAAGGGATTTATCTTTTGAGTATTTTGGAGAATTAGAAATTGATTTTGAGGCAATATTATTTTAATGGGAATAGGTACAAATGTTGTATTTGAGAAAAATTAAGAAATGATTTTGAAGGATATTATCTTAAAGGAAATTGGTACAAATATTTTGGATTAAATTCCACATTAGAATGAACGATTTGGTAATTAGATTTGAAATATTAGAACAAAGATGATGTTGATTGAATTGATGCTTTTGAAGTCTTATTATAATAGTTTGGAAAACTTTATCTAGTTATTTGAGGATGACTCGTTGGATAAAACAAATAAGAGTTGAATTGGGTGTATGAATGAACTGAATTTTTAAATATTAAAAAAGAGGTTAAGGTTAGCCTAGAAAGTTTATGAATTTGGAATGTGTAGACTCTCTAGGCTGTGCGAATCCTGGGTACTAGCAATTTGTGATTTATGAAAGTTTGAGAAATTTCCAGTGTGGGATAATATTCTCATGTGTTGATGAAAGCCCGATAGAGTAAGCTAGCTCTAAATAATTTTACTTATGTGTGAGTTTAAGGATAGACACTAAATAGAGGATATGATGAAACTTAAGCGAACGTGAGTATGAGAGCCCAGAGTGATCCGCGGAGTGAGATATTCCCATGTGGGATTTATCTCCAGAGTATCGGGATGAGTGCGACGATCATGGGACATTAATGAGGACTCCAGAGTGACCTACGAGGTGAGGTATTCTCAAAAATTTTCAGACGAGAGTGATCTTTGGATAGAGATTGACCTTTAGAGCTCCGGGATGAGCGCCAATACTTACAGGATGTCTAAATCTTGAAATTCGTCATGGTTCTAGGTTTGCATAACGAGGGATTGAACCCTATAATAAGTAGAACGTTAAGGGCTTGCCCTCGGACCTATGTTGTTTGGGCGACATAAAATACGAACAAGCGCGTACTAGAAATGCATTGTGTGCATAGATATTTGCATTAGTCATTAGATTCATGGCATACACTGACTTACTTTGGATAGTCACTTTTATACTTTGTTTTCTGCATTCAAGTTTGTGATTGTTGAAGTTGAAGATCACTTTGTTATAGGACTGCGTCAGTTATATTCAACTGCCGTGCCCATTGTTCTCAAGTGTTGCAGGATTTAGATTAGCACGCGACTTGTCAGAATTGTAGTTCAGTTTGACTGTCAATATCTTTCTTTTATAACTTTGGTGTCGATGGATGTTGCAATATTGAAGATTGATAATGATATAAGATGTATCATATATGTGTATTTCTGCTGTGCATTGTAAAGAATAATGTTGTGATGAAAAAAATTTAATTTGCTTGTAAATTTATATGAAATTTAAGTAATGATCCTGGTTGTGCTACGAATTACCTGTGTTTAGAATTTGGGGCATTACAGGATTGAATAGATTTTTGTAAAATTATAACTTAAAATTAAAATTAAATGAAATAAAGATGCAAGAATAAGTTCAGAAAAATATTACCAATATGAACAGAGCAGTTTGCAGTGGTTCAGCACCCCTGCCTACATCAACTACCTAAGGGCCTTTAGCATTTGGATTTTCCAATCCACTAAAACCACTTCTCTTTAACGAAGTTGAAGCAAACACTCTTACAACCCAATCTCTTCTCCTGAAGAGATTAACTCTCAAGTACAAAATTATTATCGAGTATAGAACGAGACACTCATAGCTCACAAAAGAAAGGAAAGATTACAATGGAGGCTTTGGAAAATAGCTCTTTAAAGTTAAAACAAAGTTGTATGTTTTCTCAAAGATAATGAAAATTGTTGTTATTCTTAGCACAAAAGATTAATGAAGTATTTATTGAGTAGGAAATTTTATAGCCAAATCAAGGGATCGTTGAGGGGTCCATTTAGGTTATCCAAGTCGGTTCCAAATGAGACACAAGAAATAAGTAAATATTTTGAAAGAGATTTGAGTAGAAAATTTAGAATATCTTTCCAAAAAAAAAATCTTTTAAAATTAAAGAGCCATTTATAACATATTTACCAATATCAAAATAATATGGCAAATGTGATTCAACTTGACATTTCTTATGCATTGACTTGACTTATTTATTTGAGAATATTGCCATGAATCCATCAAACATCCAATATGATATAGTTTTATTCATAACCCAACCATCCTCCTTTGTAAAAGGTATAAACTACATGCTAATAAAACCTGCACACATGTAGTATTGATAATGGTAAAAATCGTAGCAAATTAGAGCCGTACGATTTCAGCACAGACCTTAAAGCTTCTACAGGAAGATTAATCATAACGGGCATCTTTAACAGGTCCGGACCATCTCTAGGCTCCTCTATAAGACATGGGCCTCTTTCAAGCCCATAAAAAGTGACTGATTAGGCTCACTAAGAGAGACCTAGCCCATGAAGGCTGTTAGTCAAATCACTTATCCCCAAACAAGAGAGCTTATCCCTTGCAGGGAAATTCGAATAGGAGATGAGGAATTCATAGTCGATCTAATGAATTCATATAATCTCCTATACTGTTTCTCAGGCCTATAAATACCGTCCCCCATCTTCAGTCAGAAGGTAATCAACATTTCTATCTCAAACTCTCTTTCTCTCTCTGGTTCTGACTTGAGCAACGGAGGGTCTGTCGGCGGGGCTAACCCTCAATGTTTCAGGCCTTTTGCAGGATCATCGGCCTGACCAGTAACCGTCGGATCCAGATCACGATTTTCAATCAACGATCCAGATTCAACCTTAGAAGCTCTAACCGCATTTTACAGCAAAGATCAAAGATTCAACCTTAGAAGCTCCACCATGCCACCAAGACTAAGAGGCACAACGACGGCCTCAAGCCGTCGCACCAACTCTCTTTGTCAACAAGCTCCTCCTGTAGAAGATCTGATTCCTCCTCAATAACCACCCCGACAGTCTAGTCAAGCTCCTGTTAACGAAGAGGCACCAAGGGCGCTTCCGACAGAGCCATCATGAACAACATCTTCTGTATGACCATGTCTCAATCCATAATACTTCAACCGATTTAATCGCCTCGCGAGGCCCCCAGGGGTCAAGAGATCTATGCTAAATCATCAGTGCCAGGTAAAAAGGAACTGATCTATAAATTTGCTTGGATGAGAAGGTGCGCACGAACTAAGGCCTCCCACTCAGAACTTTAGGTAAACCGGAGAAACAACTCTCCTAGACAAAGATCAGAGAAGCTCGACTCATGAAAGTCGAAAGCTTCTTGAGCGAAACGTAGAGAAAGTGGCCCCAGTCACTCGGCCGAACTGGAAAACATCAAGCTCGACATCTTTCGAGCCATCCAAGGCAGTCATGATCTGGATCGAAAATCACGAAGTCGCCACCCCTACTCCTCCCAAAGAAGAATAGTCTGGCGAATCAATTGGTTCTAAAGGGAAAGATGACCAAGTCCTTTGCCATATCCGAGAAGTAGAAGATCGCCATGAAGAATGAAAGGAACCGCTCCAGCCGGGCCTACTAACCCAGTTGACCTCCTTTCAGTACAACAATCATTGATCACCCATTCCAAGGAACTTCAAAGCTACTCAATTTGAGTCATACGAGGGTAATCATACCCGGTGGACCATATTGAGAGTTTCAAAACTCTCATGATGATCTACAACGTCACTGATTCGCTCGTGTGTCGACCATTCCCTACAACACTGAAATGATCCGCAAGAGAATGGTACTCCCGCTTCACTCCGGAGTCAATATTCTCCTTCTACCAGCTCGAGGACCAGCTCGAGGAGCACTTCATAGCGCACTTTGTTACAATCCAAAAGGCTAATAAAACAAGTGCCTCCATATTGGAATTGAAGCAAAGCAACGGAGAACTGCTAAAGGACTTTGCCAAGCGCTTCATAGCCAAAGCAAAGTCCATCTCTTCCGTAAATTCGTTAGTGGCGGCTACTGCATTCCGCCACAACGTCACTAACAAAGACGTGAAAGCCACCCTCATAAAAAATCCACCAAAAAATGTAACCACTATTTTCATAAATATGTATTTTCTGTGTATTTCTGTATTTAAAATTTTGTAAATTATAATTTTCCACTTTCAAATTTTTTTTGTTAAAATGTATTGTTGGATCTTCTATTGAAATCTATTTTCGATCAACAATTTTATTTGTAACTATATTCTATGATTTTTTTTTTCTATATACAATTCTTATTATTGTTATTATTACTTTGATTTCTATTTATTATTATTACTGTTATTTTAATACTATTATTATTATTATTGTTATTGTTATTATTTTTATTATTATTATTAGTATTTCTATAAAATCCTATTGTATTTGCTAGTATTTGAGTATTAACTCATTGTATGCTATTTGATTCATTGTACTATTGTATTACTATTTGTTATAATTGATTTATTTACTTACTTTTAATCTAAATCCTGATTGTATATTTTATTGGTTATTTTAATTATCCTATTGGATTTATATTAAACCCAATAACCCCACCCATATCTAATAACCCTCCAATACCCATTACCCATTTACAACCCTATAACCCCTAATACCCTGTTTTAAAACCCAAATACCCATTAATTATACCAAAACCCATTTGCCTAATACTCTACCCAAAACCCAATAAGCCCCTATACCCTACCCGTTACCACATCCACCAACCCGAAACCCATTTACACCCTAACCCTATTATATCCCCCCCTCCCATATTCCTTTCGTCTTCCTCGACTTACCCTTCCAAAAACCATCTCCCGCTCGTCTCTCACGATCCCCTCCTTCTCTGGCCTGCACCTCCCGACCTCTTATATATCCTCTGCCTTTCTCCCCTTCTGTCTCCCCTTACCTCCTCAGCATCCTGCCCCGCTGTGCACCCTCTCCCTCCTGCTCGCGCCGCACCCCCATCCCTGTCCCTCATCTCCCCGTGCTCCCGACCTTAGTGACAACCAGACTCCACCCCGGTGCACCTCGCGACATGCCAGTACAACCCTTTCCTGTGTTTCCTTCCTGCGTCGCGCCTCCTCCCGAGCGCTGTGCCACTACAGGCAGCACCAAACCCCGTCCCTGTGCTTCGCCGCCTCGACTTCCACCCTCGACGTCGACGAAAGCACAGCCTCGACCTCCCTGTGTGATGTCCTTCCCCAACGCATTGCAGGTAGCAACCCCAGTCGCCAGCCCTAGCTGTCGCAGTGCCCCAACGACAACCCACATCCTGTAGTGCCTCCCCAGTTGCACCGCCAGTCCTTGCCGCGCTGTCGCCGGCCGTCGTCTCGCCATCCAGTGGCGTAGGCAGTTGATCATGGGTTTGATCATGTTAGATGTGGGCCGTTCGTTTGATTGTGATCATGATCTCTTGATCTTGATCTTGGTTGATTGATTCTTGGCCGATCGATCGCGATCATCATCAACTTCATCATCATCGTGATCTGGACCGTCCGATCTTGTTGATCTTGATCTTGATCTTAATCTTCGATCTGATCCATCCGATCTGGTCATGATCATCATCGCTCTTGGATCTAGCTATTGGATCTCTTGATCTTCATCATCTTGATCATACTTTTGATCATCGAGATCCGTGCCTTGTGATCGTGTGTTCGTGATTGGTTCGTGATTCGATCCGTTCGTTGTGATCGTGCCCGAAAATCCGTTCCCGTTATTCTTGCTCTTGCTTCATTAATTCCGTCGTCTCTCAGGCAAGTAACTTGTATTCTTTTCTTTGTATAATACAAGTACTAAATACTGCCTGTAGTGTAGTTGGGTTCTAGAGACAATTTGTGTGTGAAATCCCTTGTTGATATTATCTCTATTGCGATGATTTGACCATATTTGCCCCACGAAAAACATGACATGAATTAACCTAGGGTTGACCACTTTTTGAAGTATATGTTCATGCTACTTTGAGATATCTGTGCTTGATGTGTTATTCGTGATATACTTATCGAATACTTGCAAAATACCCTATACCATATTGATGTGAGATATCTAGTACACTATATTTCATGTTGGGGTTGATTTGGATTAGTTTTACATGAACTAGATGATTTTATGTTTGAAGAACAATTCTGTATTATTCTGTTACCTTGCTCTTGATCAGTATTTTAGACTCTATTAAGATCAGTACTTGAAAATATTTTGTGAACATGAACTGTAGAGAATTCTGTAGAGAATTCTGTCTAACCCTTTTGACAGATCTCAGTTTCGATTTACGAGTTGTGAGTTATGCTTATTTTACTACTGAAGTGTAGAAAGATTTCCAGATTGTGTTTTCTATAAATTCTGAAGAGCTATCTATTTTTATCATGAGGTTAAAAGTATTATTTTGATCCAATATTTTGCACAGTATAACTATACCTGATTGGGATTAACCCTGAATTTTTATGGAATTATTTGATGAGTTTTACAAGGCATTCTATGTTTCCAAACAATTACTATACTAGCTGATTTTTCTCGCTGTTCTGTAATGAACCTGATTTTCGACCTAATTCTACTTGCTGTTTCTAAAATATTTCTGAATATGAAAGTTATCTTCCTGTATCAATTTTATCACCCTTTTGGCAGATTTGTATTTAGATTTATGGTTTGTGGGATATTACTGTTTTCATACTGCAGTGTTTGCGATTTCAGATTTACAAAACTGTCGTGTTTTGTTGTTTTCAGATTTTACTTGACTACCTTATTTTTGTTAGAAAATTATGAAACTTGTTTTTATGTTATCAAACATATAGGGGAATACCCCAGATTTTTCGTAGATTTAATTAATGAGTTTTCGTTCTGTTTTCTCGACTGTGAATACAAAATACTGATTTCTGACTGAACTCATTTTCTGGTTTCCATTCAGTTTTGACTCATGTTTTTGTGAAATACTATATGACTTATATGTTTGCTGGATTCGGCTGGGAGTCTGTTTTCTAGACTCTTTCACGGATTCAGATTTGCATTTTTGTAGCAACGAGAATCTCAGTTTTAGTGCAGCACTGTCTTGCTGTCCTGAACTAGATTTTTGTTGTATTATCCTGTTATGAATTATCTTTCTCCTGTACATATTTATCTTGCAACCTGAACCTGTTACTTGTTTATGTTATGTTATCCTTGACCTGTTTGTGACACATACTTGCATGTTTGCTAATAATAATAAAATAATCAAGCTGGGGTTAAGGGAAAGATCTAGTAGTGGAAAATATAGAAATGTGTACTGAGAAGAGGATCTGTGTCCTGCCTGTTACATTTTCATGACTACATGATTCACGATCCTGTTTACCTGATTACCTGATTGCTTGCTTCTTATAGGCAGATGTACTCGGAAGAGAACAACTTGGTTCTGCATGTTCCTGTACCTGACTACATACTTCCCTATAGGAAGGTGTACTCGGAAGAGAACCACTAGGTTCTACCTGTTCTTGTTATTCCTGTTATCCTGATCCCTGAGTACACTGACCTATGGACTCCACTACGAAATCTAAACGAAACTTGTTTGAATGTAGCAATCATGTGATAAAAACCTGGGGCGCATGAAGTGCTACCTAGATAGTAATAATACAAGGCTTGATATAAACTGTGCACCTGATTACATGATTATCTGTACTTGTACCTGTTTACCTGTATATATGTATACCTGATTACCTGTTTATCCGTTACATGCTTACCTGTTTACCTGCTTGCTTGATACTTGATACATGTTACATGTACTTGTTAATATACCCTGCTACTTGATTCTGTTTGCTTGATTCATGTTAGATATTCTATTCTGTTGACATGCTTATACCATGCTATGTTTATTTATGTTGTTATTTTATATTTGTTATTCTTTCCCATGTACTTGTATCCTGGACTACAAGCGGCCCGTAACTTGCATTGACGGGAGTTTGTTTTCTCTTTTCCTTTTTCCTACAATTTATTAATTGTAGATCAGGATGACGAGTTGCCAGATGGAGTTGGTGACATGAGATATTAGTGCTAGAGTTTTGCATTTATTATCATTATTATTTTTCTGTTGCTTAAATTGGAATAATGTATCTGTACTTGGATTTATTTTTGTATCTGGGCAATGTGACCCAGGATATTGACTTGTCTAGACTTGATTTATTTGAGATTATATTATATTTTGATTTCATGTAAATTTATGTTGGTATATTTGATTCGATTATGCATACTTGGTTGACTTTTCTTGCTTCCGACTCTGATTATTTATGTGAGATGTTGTAAAGATTTTGAACAGCTTATGGATGATGAAAATCATTCGCTGGGCTTAGTCATGTATCCGTGTTCCGTATTCTCTTTTGGGAAGCGGGACGTGACAACAAGTTTTACTGAGCTCCTGAAAAGGAGTGACAAGCTCTTTATCCTCAATGCAAGAACGATTCATATTCCGGGAACAAACTGAAGAATACAAAATGGGGAAAGCCCCCAGGAAATTTCAGAAGGACAACGCCGGTCAACGTCGTCCACTTACAACACCACGCTTCGACAAGTTCACTCCTCTCAACTCAAGCATATCAACCATCCTCATGGAAGTTGAGAATGACGGAACAATCTGCCCTCTGCACAAGATGTCAATGCCTAGCAAGAGAAGGGATAAGATTAAGTGGTACACATTTTACAGAGATCATGGACATGCTACTGACAACTTTCAAGCCCTCAAACAAGAACTTGAAGGCCTGATTCTCCGTGGATATCTCTATCAATTTGTCCAACAAAACAATAATGTCAAAACCCCTCTGGCACAAGTGGCTAATAAGCATCGAGAGAGACCCTCCGAATCGCAAGACTCAGAACAGATGACCGTTCTCCACTCCATTCATAGAGGCCCGATGGGGGGAGATTCCAACTCCTTTGGCAAAGATTTCATCAGGTAAGTCAACTTCATAGATAACATTGTGCCTGCCAAAAGCACTGGGGTTCCGATATCTTTATCCTATAATGACTTAGAAGGTGTCTGAACACCTCATTTTGACGCATAGGTCATAAACCCTTGCATGTTGAATCATGATTTACGCCACATTCTGGTGGACATCGACAACTCGGTAAACATCTCTTTCATGAACACTTTCATTGACCTCGAGCTTTCCCGGGACCGACTCAAGCCAGCTGGTTATACACTCCTCGGATTCTCTGGTGTACCCGTTCAATAGAAGGAATCGTCACACTCGATGTGATAGCAGGAAAAGCTCCCGCAACTCGAACAGAAGCACTGGACTTTATGGTAGTCAATGTCAAAGCCGCATACAACACAATATTCGGCCGTCTCAGCCTAGCGGCCTTCCATGCAGTTGCTTCCGCCTTCCACATTAAAATAAAGTTTAACGCCCTGAATTCCAAATACATGTAATTCGTAGCACAAATATGATCTTTTACTTCAACTTCGTACAAAAATACAGGGAATTTTAAACCTTTTCATTTACGACGTCATTCTTTACAATAGCATAGCAGAAATGAATAAGTACAGTACACATGATAATGAAAGCTCTTCAGTCTTGTAACATCCCTCACAGTGACTTCAAATCCATGCCAAATCCAATCCTGCAATAAGGAAATTGTGGGCATGTCAGGTGAATGCAACAAACGCAAGGCTATAATACAGCGATCCTAACCTTTAACAATGAAAAGCTTGATGCACAAAAGCAATTATGAAAAAGATGAATAAAAATATATAGTGAATCTAATCTAAGTGTATAAGTGTATGTCATGAAACAGAAATCAAAATGCATAAAACAATGGCATAAAACAAGTATCCAATAAAGCAACAAATGCATGCAATACACCCTAATGTACACTTGTTCGGATTCTATGCATCCCATACTACATAGGTCCGAGGGCAAGCCCTTAACGTTCTCCTCATTATAGGGTTAAATCCCACGTCATGCAACCTAACCCGATGACTGTACTCCAACGCATACTTACATGTGAGTCGCACCCCCGGGATATTGGATGTTACCGGCATACCCCTAGCCCACACATCGTGGATTTACCGGGCGTATCCTCAGCATGAACCCCAGCAAGTTGATCTCCTGCAACTATGCACCAGGCCTACCCCTAGCCCAGCTCAGTGGATTTACCGGGCGTATCCTGTCCGTCCCAAACATTTCTAGGAACCACAAGTTCTTTATCGGCCTTTTTGCAAACAGAACAGACATACCCCTAGCCCACAATTGTAGATTTACCTGGCGTATCCTCAGTCGTGAATATTCATAGGTGCTGCATTCCTTTATCGGCCATTTCATCGACCACACCGGCCTACCCCTAGCCCACACATGTAGATTTACTAGGCGTATCCTCCATCGTGTCCCGAACCCTTAGGAACCACAAGCTCTTTATCGGATATGTACGTCATTGTTTTCAGCCTTAACTCCACCTAGTGCTTGTCCTTAAGTTCAAACATAAATAATTGCCACCTAGAGCTAGCATACCCTACCGGATTTAAATCAACATACCAGAACATTAGCCCATACTGGCCACTTCTCAAAATTCATTACCACAAATTTTCCGGTACCCTGGGTCTCACTCAGCCTCTAGAATCCACACATTCGAAATATTCACAATATTTTCAGGTTATCCATAACTTTTTTTACAATCAATTACAAATTTTATTCATTCCTACACTCAATTCATCTCTTATTCATTCCATCCAATTAGTCATCCTCAAATAACTAGATAAAATCCTCCAAACTGTTACAATAGGACTTCAAAATCCTCAATTCAATGAATGTCATCTCTATTCTAATATTTCAATTCAAATCTCCAAAACCTGTACTAAAATCATTTATTCCAACCTGGGATTTAATCCAAAATATTTGTACCAATTTCCATCAAATCTTAATTCTCCAATTAACTAACATCCTTTAAAGTCACCTCTATTCAAATCCTTCAAATCCAATCACCAAATATGTGTTCAATCCTTGATCTAAGTGGTGAAATTAACCCAAAATGTTTGTAGAAATTACCAACAAAATGTTTCCCCAAAAATAAATTTATATTTCCAATATACTCAAAAACAATAAATACTAACAAATTCGAGCCCACCAAGACTCAAACATACAATCTCAAAGATCCTAGGCCACATGCACTAACCAATAATCCAAGACTATTTCTTTATCAACTTCGATTCAAGGTAACAACTTATATATATAATCCACTATTTGAATGTTCAACCTGAGACATCAACCCCATGGTATTGTAAAAGTCAAATAAATTCCAATACTACTCCAAAAACAGATTTCTTAGTGTCATACAAAACTTGAATGTGTCTACTACAACATTGTAGTGAACATCATCTAAATTCATCCTCAATTACTTTGTCTAAATTCATTTGCGAAACAGTTGGTTCAAAATTCGAAAACTACAGCTCATGCTACTTGTAAAAATCACAGGAAATTCTATAATTCATGAAACTTTGTCTTCTTTAGCTTAAATTAAAGGTATACAAGTCTACTATAACTTTTTAGTTATAAGTTTCTCAAAAATATTGTGTCTATAACCCTGAATTCTTCGAACTGTACAGTCGGGTCGAAATATTATACAGACTGCCACTTGTTCAATCTTGTAAAATTCATTATAAATTCTATTATTCATGGAAAATTAATTTCTTAGATACTAAAGATATTTTAATGAGTTTACTTCAACTTCTTAGCTGTGACCTTCCTCAAAATACTTCATCTAAGATGCTGAAATGATCAAAATCTGAAATGTGTACAAATTTCTAGCAACTAGCCAAATTGCCAACCAGTCCTTAGTTTGGGTTTTATTAAAATAGTAAACGATATTCAGATATTATGAAATTTTAAGAAGATGTTCTTGACATATATGAGATGCTCCTATAAAAATTTTAGCTCTAGATTCCACCTAGTTGAATAGATATGATTTTCTGAAGGGAAACCAAAACTTAAAACATAAACTTATAAAATTACCCCCAAATCAATCATATTATAAGTTTATACATTTAATCAACAACACATAATGTAAAAATGAATAATCAATCTATATAAGTTATCATGCATCTAACAATTCACACATATATATTCTATAATCTAGCATTCTACTAATGAAATTATATTAGAAAGTTGGAGAAATACACATATCTTTGAAGAATTTTCCCAAGCAAATAAAACTCCTAAAAGCCTTCCACTCCTCCTAAAATCCGTGCTCCCTTACTTGGATTTCCCGAAAGCACATCAGCAACACTCTTGGTTCTAACTCTTTTGTTTGATTTATTTTTGTGTTCATATATGGCTAATAGTGAGAGGGTATTTATATGGTTATTCAGGAGGTGGTTTTAGCAACTAACCACCCACTAACCCACTCACACACTCACCCCACTCTTTCCTATATGCATCAATTTGAAAGAGTACACATTGCACGTGTGCACGTGTTTTGTACACTTTCTCATTCCACCCTTATTTTATTATTTTATTTCGTTTTAAACCCTCTTGTTTAATAAATACCTATTTTATTTTTCTTAAAAAAAATTTAGTATAGTTTTCTTAGATTAATCTTAACGAAATTTTAATGCACAACTTTTTGTAATAATAATAACGTAATTTGCACGTGTATAAAAAGAAACACGTGCTAATAAATAGTCAAATATAAGATAAATTCGAGAAAATGAAAAATTTATATAACAATCGAAATACAAAATATATAAAATACATTTCATTAATTTTATATATGTATACAACAATATAATCAACGCATCCATAGAAAACACGTGCACCGCACGTGTAAAATATATTTGAGTCAAAATAGGAGAAAAATAAAATTTCAATTTATGAAACGAATTCGAACAAGATATAAAATAAATAATTGAACACGTAGAAAATTTTATAATATTACACGTAATGGTAGAATATACGTTATCGACACGTGTATTGAAAGCACGTGCAATACACGTAAAAACACCAAGATTAAAATAAATATTTAAGTTGGCTCAAAATAGGATAGAAATGAATTTTGAGAAGACGTTAAATGTATAAATAATTTAGATGCAGAAATACGTAGGACATTTATATTAAAATCCGTTATGAATATGACTCGTAACAGTACAAAATATATGTGCGTAACACCCGTGGGCAAAATTATCATAACTCAATTTTGCGGGGTGTTACATGAAGTTCCCAATAACAGCAGGCGTAGGCCAACTAGTAGGGATCCAACAGGCAGTAAGAGCATGCTACACCACTACAATGGGTGCTCGGTTGTCCCCCTCGACACCATAGAGTTACTACTAGAGAGTAGTCACAATAAGTCCAAGACTGTAAATGTAATATCCTGGTCGGATATTATATTTGTATTATTATTATTTTTAAAGTTAAAATTTTTCTCATGAAAATTACTTAGTTTTAATAAATAATCATTATCTGTATATATATACAAGTAAATATGTATTGTATCGGTTTTGTGCACTTGTACAAAATTCAGTAAAATGCATTTTTGAGAAAATGTCTAAAATATTCGGGTCTAATATTAATTTTTTTTCTTCAGAATTGAAATTTTGTTGATGGATATCACCCAGTTTAGTTAATAAACATTATATATATATATATATATATATATATATATATATATATATATATATATATATATATATATACACACACACACACACACACACACCAGTCTGCATACATTTGTATTGTATCAAATTGGTACTGAAATCTTCCGAGTCGGTAATAAAATTATTTTTATTATTATTTCTGAATTAAAATATTTTGGTAGAGATTATTTGTTTTAACTAATAAAAATTATCTGTATAAACAGATATATGTACGTATATGTACCGTATCGATTTCGTATGTTTTTACGAAATCATGTAGTATGTGATTATGGGAAAATACCTCTTATTATTGATCAATAATGATCAAATGGAGGGTTAGATATGAGTAGGGTGTTGAATACAATTTAAATTTGCAATTTGATTTCAAATTTGTTTGAGCCACAAATGAGAAAAACAAGTGGCTTCTTCTCACACCACAAACTCTCCTAACACTCCCCCCCCCCCCCCCCCCCCAACCTCTTGACCGGCCAAACACAAGGGCAAAAGCCCTCTTTCATTTTGTGTCCTCCATCTCTTTCTCATCTCATTCACCTTCTTCTTTGACTAGTTTTAAATTAGAAAAAAATGGAGAAAAATAGAAAAGAAAGAGAGATCAAAATCAAAAGAAAAAGAGTGTGCTATTTTGCTTGAGTGTTCTTAAAGAGTAGCAAGAACAAGGACGGAGAGGAAAGAGCTAGCAAGTCCTTCCAACGATTTTTGGGAAATTTTTTTACCAAACTATCCCACTTTTTCGAAGTATTTACAAAACTTTCCCTATTTGAAATTTTAATCCCAAATATCCCTATCGTTAATGGGGTAAACGAGTCTAGTAGTTTTCTTAGTGTTAACCCCGTTAACGTGATGATGTTGATACAACTTTTCCCCTCGAGTTGGGATTTGGAGAAAAACTAATCCAATATACTAACGTTAACCCCGTTAACGACAGTGTTTAAACCACATGCTTTAACGGGGTTAGCGTTTGTAGTTGGAACAGTGGGGGGGGGGGGGGAATTTTTCAAAGAGGGGTGTACTTAAAGATTCTTTAAGTATAGACTCGTTAACCCCGTTAACGTGCATCATTATACCAAGGCCGTTAACGACTGTGGATATTCTTCATTTTCCAGAAAGTTAAAACTTTCTCGAGGAGTGAAGTTGCTCACACTCGTTAACTCCGATAACGGTCTTGGTAAAACCAAGGCCGTTAACGGAGTTAACGAGTTTGAGCAACTTCACTAACAGACTAGGAATACTACTAGTTAGATAACGGGTATCTTTTTATATTCCTGCTCATTAGAACACTCATGATTATGTTTTTTCTCAGTTTATAGGGGCAACAATGGGTGCAACCGGTGTAAGTATACAAATGGAAAATGGTCTGCTTGGATTGCCCACTAGTGTCTGCTGTGTAGTCGTCGAGTACCTTCCTGGGGGTACACTAAAAACATATCTTATCAAGAACTGAAGAAGAAAGCTCGCCTTTAAGTTTGTCGTTCAACTGGCTCTTGATCTTGCAAGGGGGTGAGCGAGCATCAACCGTACATATTTCTCGACTTATTAGTTAGTACTTTAACAGAATTGGACATATGTTTTTGTAATACCCTGAATTTTTATTTATGAAAATTATTATTTTGTATTATTATTTTTTGTACGTATTGTGCACGTGCAATCTTGTGATATAAATTTTTATAATTATTTTCATTACATAGATATATGAGTATATATATATATGTCTTTTATTATTTTTTACCTAAACCCTATTTTTAACAAACATAAGTTTCTTTTATTTTTGAGCCCAACTTAATTTATTCTAAATGTAGGCTAAATTGGCCCATTAAATAAAAGCCCATTAGTTTATTTTCCTTATTAACACAACTTGTAATGTATACAATTTTTATAGATTATTTTTATAAAGAATAAAATGTACAACTTTTAAAATAGGAGACTATTGGAAACACGTGCATCACACGTGCACATGTTTGTGCACCTTTTTTTGTGAGGCCGGATATGGATTAGGAGGGAAAAGAGAGTGGAGTTTGTGGGAGGTAGTTTTTGTGTTCATGGTTGGTTACTACAACTTCCCCTTGAATCCTAGCTTTTGTTTCTTAACTCCTAGATCAATCCTAGCCCTCTATTTGTTCCAAAATTTGGTATAAATACCCCCCCCTAGCCTAGTTATTCCTGCACTCTTCATTCTCAAAACCTATAGTGAAAGAATACAATTATTAGTAGTGAATTATGAGTAGGAAGTGAGAAATAAAGATTGAGAGTTGAGTGTTTGTGCTTGCATTCAAGGAGGCCGGCTACATCACCATTAGGAGGCTCGGGTTTGCACTAGGGAGCTTTCGGTTTCACATCAAGCAAGGAGGAGGAGTACTCGTTTGGCAAGCTCGATCTAGGAGGAGAAGGGCTTTTCGTTTAGGAGGTGTTGTGTGATTTTTCTCTCCAAATAAGGTGGGTGGTTTTCTATATTTCTAATTTAGATACCATGCTAGGAGTGATTGAAGTAACGATGCATGAAAGAAACTAATAAGAGTACACTTAATTGTAAAAATGGACTTGCTAGTTGATTAAATTAATGCTTGATAAGATTGTATGATAACTTGTTATGAATCTTAATTTTGTGTGCAAATTGTTTGTAGTTATGGAAATATTGAATTGGGATTGTTGATAATGTCAAAATTAAGTGCAAAATGCTAGTAGATGAAATTATCCTTTATGTGCTAAATGGACTATCGTGATATTGTTACTAATGAATAAAATTATCCTATTTGTATTTGGGTTTGTGAAAGAGGGAAAAACAGGGTATTAATGTGAATCTTTTATACCAAGTTGTATGTGAGAAATGTTAAAATGAATTATGAAAAGAATAGTATGCAAATTAATCATTGCATGTGAAATGTGTATTTAATTACCGAAAAATTATTTTAAAAACACTGGGGTGTTATTTTAAATTAAAATATACATTCTGGAGATTTATATAATTTTTGGTGCAAGCAAAACAAAGATAAGAGCTTTTGAACATCGAAATGTTCTAATGAAACAGAGACTCGAATTAAATAAAATTCAAGTTAAAGTTGTGACAACCTGAGCCTATAGCTTAAGTGGTCGGTGAGCCCTCTGGCGCTACAGTAGCGCGGGCGTGTCTTGAGGTCGCTGGTTCGATACCTTGTGGCAACCTTCTTTTATGTGCATTTTGAAAAATACCCAAACCCGAACAGAGGGTATAAAACCCTTTGTCTCCTCTTCATATCGATGAGCGCATTCGCCCAGTTGGCTAGCACGTACGGCTGTCTTCTCCTAGGTCGCGGGTTCGATTCTAGTGATGGACAGAATATTTTTTTTGACGAAAAATGCTGTTATTATTCTAAAATCATATACGACTTATGAAAACTAATTGGGAGTTATTGGAATGAAATAAAGTGTATTTTTGAAGTAAAATTGTGTTTGAAACTATGGTTCCATACTTCTATAATTTCACAAAAATGTGATTTCACGAGGTGAATAAGATAAGTATTAAAAAGAAAATTTGGTGAAAGAAAATATAAATGTAAATTTTTTATGGGTCATTATTGCTAAAGAGTAGCCGTGACAATGGTGATATTACGAATATTCACTTTGAATAGATGTTCGTATTATGACTTTAATGTGGAAATAAATATTGGTTATGGAATGCATGATTTAGAATTGAACTCCACGTGTGATAATTGATTCATGAAAAGATTGGAAATCATGTTATTGAAAAAGAGAAATGTTCTTGAGTATGACAAAATCAGATATGTGAATTGAAATTGAAAATTAGGGTGTAGCCAAAACTCACACCGGAAAGTAAAAGTGATGAGATATGATTATTGAAATTGAAAAGACCAAGTTTGGGTCAATGTGAAATGAAAGAAATAAGACCGGTATTGGTGAGAGGGCTAACTCTAAGAGATTGATTTTGTTCATGATTTCATTAAATTAAGAATTAGTACATAGTGAAGAGGTGATGAAAGTGAGAGAAAAACACAAGTATGAGGGCCTCGAGTCTACGATGTGGGTGTGATTCACAGTTTGTCTTCACGATGCGTCGTGACATGACGTGGGCACTACTCCAGAATTATCGGGATCTTGACGACGCTTGTGGGGTGTTTGGTGACTGCGAGAGGATCGTGTGCCATGAAGGAGGCTGAATTGTCATAGGTTGTCTTCACGATGCGTCGTGACATGACATGGGATTCCCCTCTAGTTTTTCTGTACATGAGCTTGTACTCATAGGACATCTAGGATACTTACTGTAGTTATAGTAGTAGATTAAGTCATGACGAGGGATTGAACCCTACAAGATGAAGAACGAATAAGAGACTTGCCCTCGGACCTATGTAGTATGGGATGCATAGAATCCGAACAAGTGAGCATTAGTGTCATGTAATATGAATAACTGCATTAAGGACTAAGCGCACAATCACAACACGACATCAATAAGATATTCCCCTTAGTTTGATTTGTGAACAAGTTTGTGTTTGTTAAATATGGAAAATCAATTATACTGTTTCCGGCATAGAGAGGATGGCCGTGTATAATATTCGTCAGTTGAATCAACTGACGTACCCACAATTTTGTATGCAGGATAAATGACATGATAAAGATTAAAGGAGAACTGATGCTTAGAGATTATTCAAATGTTGTTGTAATTTCATTTATATAAATGTTGTAATTTTGCTTCTGTTGTAAAATGTAAAGTGTAAAGATTTCTTGTAACTCTGATGTAAAGTGAAAAGTTTTAAATTCCTTGTAAAATTGTACGAAAGAAGTGTAAAGATCCTGTGGAATCTCGAATTCAGTTGTATTTGGAATTCGGGGTGTTACAGTTTTAGTCCCACATTTTATATGGCTGATCAATCTCAACATGTGTTTTATCTTTCTTTTTCACAAAATAAGATATTCAAAACATGTGTTGGCTTTATGTTTGGTACTTGTATTCTCCAGGTTGATTTATCTTCCTTCAAAGAAAATTGTGCCACCAAGATGTGAAGACAGAGAACATTCTCCAGGCAGCCCCTACAATAGAAAATGTGATGTCTACAGTTTTGGTATTTGCTTGTGGGAAATATATTGCTATGCCCTATCCTGATCTCAGCTTTTCTGAGGTCTCAACTGTAGTTGTACGATAGGTATGTAATTAAGCCATACATTTTCTTAATTTGTTTGAAAAAAGAAAAAGAAAAAAAATACGATTGAAACTATTTCTTTGCAAACTGCAATATTTGAGGCAGGAGATCCATAGGTGCTGTCCGAGTTCTTTAGCAAATGTGATGAAGAGATGTTAGGATGCAATGTCTGACAAGAGACTTGAAATGGATGAAGTGGTGTCGATGCTGGAGGCAATCGATACAACAAAGGGTGGAGGAATGATCCCACTTGATCAGCCCAAGGGGTGGAGAAAAGTTGTATCCACATCATCACGTAAACGGGGTTAACGCTAGGAATACTACTAGACTCGTTAACCCCGTTAACGATAGAGATATTTTGGTATTAAAATTTCAAACAGGGACAGTTTCGTACATATTTCGAAAAAGTGGGATAGTTTGGTAAAAAATTCATTTTTGGGTGGGGGTTCTCATCTCATGTTTGTTATAGTTATTATTATTGTTATTATTGCTAATAAATTCAAGAACTTGGACTAAATCATGTGCATATGGATGTTTATGGACTAGAATAAAAGGCATACAAATTGAAGTGGTAGAACTCAAGTAAAACACTAAAGAATCGATCTTAAACTACTATGTAGTTAGAATTAGTTACTTGTGCTAAATTTGGAATTTTGACTCCAAATTAATTTTAGAGGTTCTCATATGTGTTATTACCATGCTCTAAATTTTGTAGATTTTTCTGGGTTAGTTTGATGGTTTAAACAAATTATTTCCCCAAAACAGCGAGTTTTGCAACAAAACTGCTGTTTTTGTTAACTTTTGCGTGCGTTCAAAGGGCTAGATTTTGAGTTCCTTACGGAATCTGAAAAAGTGTTCAACAAGAAAGTTGTAGTAGATGTTCCCAACTTTCCAAAATGGCCAATTTTGTTAGATTCTGATAAGTACAGCAAAAGTTACGAGCTTTACAAGTTTCAGCTTTTGCTGTGTTTTTGTCGTTTTTGAATTGTGTTCAAAGGACTGGATTTTGAGTTCCAAGCCGAATCTGAGAAAGTGGTCAACTAAAGAGTTATAGTATATGTTCTTACCTTTCCAAAATGTCCAATTTTATTAGATTTCGATAAGTATAGTAACAGTTATGAGCTTTACAAGTTTCAGCTTTTGCTGTGCTTTTGTCGTTTTTGAATTGTGTTCAAAGAATAGGGTTTTGAATTTCATAAGGAATCTGAGAAAGTTGTTAACTAGGAATTTGTAGTAGATGTTCGTAGCTTTCCAAATTGTCCAATTTTGTTAGATTCCGACAAGTATAGCAAAAGTTGTAAGCTTTACAAGTTTCAGCTTTTGCTGTCCTCTTTGTCGCTCTTTGTATTGTGTTCACAGTGCTGGATTTTGTGTTCCATACGGAATATGAGAAAGTTGTTAACTTTGAAGTTATATTGGATGTTATTAGCTTTCCAGGAAGTCCAATTTTGTTAGATTCCGACAAGTACAGCAAAAGTTATAAGCTTTAGAAGTTTTAGCTTTAAGCTGTCCTTGTTGCTCTTTGTATTGTGTTCAAAGAGCTGGATTTTGAGTTCCATTCGGAATCTGAGAAATTTGTTAACTAGGAAGTTGCAGTAGATGTTATTAGCTTTCCAAAAAGTCTAATTTTTTAGTTTCCGACAAGTATAGCAAAAGTTACGAGCTTTAGAAATTTCAGCTTTTGGTTGTCTTTGTTGTTCTTTGTATTGTGTATAAAGAGTTGGATTTTGAGTTCCGTAAGGAATCTGAAAAAGTTTTCAACTAGAGAGTTGTATTAGAGGTTCTCACCTTTCCAAAATGTCCATTTTTGTTAGATTCCGATAAGCGGAGTAGGAGTTATGACTTTTACAAGATTGACAGCAGCTAGCCTTTTTGGCTGAAGTCGCTGTTTAGATTGTTCGAAGTTTTTATACCTCTTACTTACTGATTTTCGAAAAGTTTCAACTAGAGAGTTGTATTAGATGTTCTCATCTTTCCAAAATATCCTATTTTGTTAGATTCCGATAAGTGGAGCTTAAGTTATGATCGTTACAAGTCACAGCAGCTGGCCATTTCGGCTGAAGCTTCGCTGTTTAGACAGTTCGATGTTTCTGTACCTCTTAATGACTTAATCTGAGAATGTTTTCAGCTAGAGAGTTATTGTAGATGTTCTCACCTTTCTAAAAAGTCTAATTTTGTTGAATTCCGATAAGTGTAGCACTAATTGCTTCAAGGGTGTTAGAAGACTTTTTATGTTGCTTTTGTGTATAAAAGATCAAGTTCTCATTAGTAGTATGTTTATATTGGGCTGTTAGAAGATTCTTCTGTTGTTTCTGAATATAAAAGATCAAGTTTTACTAGTGAGCACGTTTAATTGGTTCTAGGTTGTTAGAATACCTTTATGGTTGCTTCTATGATTCATTTGTCACATACATAGCCAGTTGGCTCATATGTGAGTTGTTTTTCTTGTATGTAGCTTATGAGCTAGTACGCAGTTATTGTGCTGCGTCTAGGGTGATATCATTACCCCAGGAGCCATCGACCGTCAAGACATGTATTTATTTTCCTCCTCATGGACTGTGGACGAGTCACCCCTTGTGCACCGTCAGATCTTAGCCGGTGTAGGTTGATCGCTGGTCGGGTGTGTAGACGGAATCCAAGTTCTGGGTAGTAGAATATGAATACGTTCGTATTGCCAGAGTCTTGGATCGATAGGCTATGAACAGGATTGTAATACCCCAGATTTTTTAATAATATTTTTAAGATTAATAAATGAATTAAAATTATTTTTGGTGATTTAATAAACATATTTTCTGAAATTCACCTTTTTACACGTGCAAAACACGTGCAGAATTTTCTTAGGAAGTTCAAAGTCAAAAATTATTTTTGGTTAACCCATTATTTATTATTAAATATTATTTGTGAATTTTCTGGATTTTTCTGATAATTATTTGACCTATTTACAAATATTACAAAAAGAGGGACTTTTGTGCAAAATTACCACTTGGAGTGAAAACTCCAGATTATTGAATTTTTGGGATGGGTATGATGCCTAATCAACTCAGAGGTAAAGAGTTTACTTTTTGTTTTAATAAATTTGAGTTAATTTGCAAGTTTTGATAAAGACGGGTCTATTTGCAAAATTGCCACTTAGAGGAGCAAAAGTGCAATTTTGTTTTTCTGGGTTTTCAAAATAGTGCCGACTGATAATAGAGAGATTATTCTTGTTTTAAATCTCAATTAACATGTTTTTATTTAATTTCCAAGTATACGGATTTATATATGTAAAGGTGTATTTAAAAGAGGTATTTTACAAATCTATTTAAAACCCTAGAAACCCTAAATTCTGGCCTATATAAGGTGAGGTGCAGCCACCTCTTTGCTGCACAACACAAAAGGATTTCTTCTTCTTATTTTTTTGGAGCTTTAAAGCGAGGATCTTGATTTTCTTGCGAAAGGATGGATTTTTCTTATTTCTTTATTATGTTCGGTTGATTCTTCAATAAGGTGAGTGACATATGTTTGTTTTCTTATTGTTCTAAGCATGTTGTATGTGATGATTTATCTATTAGAAAGCATGTTAGATGATGGTATGAAGATACAATAAAATTTGATGAGTAGAAGAATTAAAAATTGAATTTTTTCATGAAAGTACACTATTGATGATTGAAACCCTAATTTGATGACTTGAGATTTGTTCAGAACCTAATAGAAATTATGAGTATGATGTTTTCAATCATATTGTTACTGATTTAAATATGTATGTTGAGTTTTATGATATTATTACATGAAAGTAAACAAAAATTGATTAAAGATGAACCCTACTGTGTGTATACATATGTTGTTCTGTTCTTGACATTTTGATGGATAAAACTTGATTATTTGCATGTTGTGAGTGCATATGTTCATGCGTAAACTGATGTAAGTAACTGGGTATGTGTATAACAGGTTGTAGAAGAGTTATTGAACTAAAGAATCAAGTTTTGAATGTGAAAGAGGAGTTTTGTATTCGGGTCTGAAGGGTGTGGCTGTAAATTGGTTTTGTGAAGTTTTTGATTGGATTTGAATTGTTTTAGTACTGAGATGGTTTTGAACTTTATACTACATATATATAATAGATTCTTAGTGTTTAACTGATGCACAAACACACTCATATACACACTCACGTTATATACTTACTGTTTTGAAGATTTCGTGAATGTTGAGGGAGTTTTGATTGGATTTCAAGTGTGTTGATTCTGAGATGAGTTCAAACTTTTACTACTCTTATTTGATGGAGTTTTGATGCTTAAACTGATGCTAATACCCACATATATACACTATATGCTTAAGTTGCTGTTTTTGAAGAATTTTTGTGAAAAATCACTTTATTGAGATCTTGATGTGTTTTGATGTGTTTTAATAACTCCTATATGTTATACTAGATATGTTTGATCATCTTAGGATGTTTAATTTTGATTGTACAAAGTTTTAATCGAGTGTCAGTCGAAACATGCACAAAAATTCCTAAGCTGGCTGTATGGCAGGTCACGATCGACCGTCATGCTTTTATTTTGAAAATTCTGAATTGACAGTCGACTGCACTTCTTGAGCGGTCGACCGTCAATTGTTCTTTTGGCTGTTTTGTGAAATTTTCTTCGTTTCTTTTAAATGGTTATTCCTTCGATATTATGGATTATTTCTTTACTGTTTTAGATGATGTTTTTACTACAGATAACAGTATTTTACAGAGGGTTACATTTTATCTGTAATAAAGTTTTAAATGTATTATTATGATCTTGTTAAGAGATTTATATGTGTTTTCAAAGGAGTTGATGTCTTGGTGATATTTTACGACTTAAAAATATGATTTTATGTTATTTAATGGATTTAATATTTTATTGGAATTCCTGGAGTTTTATGAGCACCTTTAAATGAATTTGAAATTTTGTTGATTTAAGTGGTTTTCTTTATATAAATGTTTTGATGATAGATTTGTGAGTTTTATTGAAAGTTTTGGTATTGATGGTTAGCTATGAGTCCTTAGAGATTGAGTGGGGCCTTAGCTACCAGCAGTTGAGATTTTGGTTGTTGTTCAGTTGAGTTAAGCCCGGTAGGGTACACCAAGTCTAAGAGATTCGAAATCTAATAAATAATTAAAAAGATAAGGACAGGAACTAGATGGTGATATGATGAAATGAGAGCAAACGTGGGTTATGGACTCCAGGATGATCCAAGGTGTGAGATATTCCCCAGTATTCCGGGACGATGGATGTATGGGCCACAGAATAATCTGCAGAGTGGGATTGATCTCCAGTATTCCGAGGACGAGAGCGACGCTCATGGGATGTTTGTGCAATAAGGGTTCCAGGATGACCTGCGGGGTGAGGAAATCTCCAGTTTTCCTGGACGATCGACGTAAGGGCCATATAATGATCTGCGAGTGGGATTGGCCTCCAGTATTCCAAGGGCGAGAACAGATACTTGCAGAATGTCTAAATCAAGTAGTAGTCATCGTAGTAGGATTAGTTGCATATCGGGGGATTAAACCCTATCAAGTCGAGAACGTTAAGGGCTTGCACCAGACCTATGTAGAGTGGGATGCATAGAATCCGACAAGTTTGCATTAGGGAGTCAGCATATAGCACTGGCGTTTTCTTGACTTGGTTTTATGCATGTTTCCTGTTTTTCTACACTTGACACTTAGTCTAGTTTCTGTCACGCCCTACTTCCCAAAAGAGAATACGAATACGTGACTAAGCCCAGCGAATGATTTTCATCATCTATAAGATGTTCAGAATCTTTACAACACCTCACAGAAATAATCAGAGTTTGAAGAAAGAAAAGTCAAGCACATATGCATAATCGAATCAAATATACCAACAGAAATTTACTTGAAACCAAAATATAATATAATCTCAAATAAATCAGATCTGCATAAGTTAATATCTTGTGTCACATTGCTCAAATACAAATAAATCCAAGTACAGATACATTATTCCAAATTAAGCAATAGAAAAAATAATAATTAATAAATGCGAAACTCCAGCACTAATATCTCATGTCACCAACTCCATCTAGCAACCGGTCATCCTGATCTGCAATTAATAAATTGCAGGAAAAAAAAAGAGAATACAAACTCCCGTCAATGCAAGTTACGGGCTGCTTGTAGTGCAGGATACAAGTACGTGGGAAGAGAATAACAAATACAAAATAACAGCAGAACAATATAGCATGGTATAAGCATGTCAACAGAAATATAATATCTAACATAAATCAGGAAAATAATTCAGATAGCATGGTATACTAACAGATACAGATAACATGTGTCAAGTGTCAAGTGTCAGATGGTATGCAGATAGATATTCAGATAATAGTGTCAGATGATAGTCAGACAGATAACAGATAATCATAACAAATATCAGATAAACAGATACAGATAACAGATGTCATGTTCTTATAAGTCTCGTGTGATTACTATCTAGGTAGCACTTCATGCATCCCGGTTTTTACTATATGGTTGCTACATGCAAACAAGTTACGTTTAGATTTCGTAGTGGAGTCCATAGGGCAGTGTACTCAAGGATCAGATAGACATATATCAGATACAGATCAGACAGATAGAATCGATGGGTTCTCTTCTAAGTACACCTTCCTATAGGGAAGTAATGTAGTCAGTATTCAGATAAACAGAGTTGTGTATCATGTATTCATGAACACGTAACAGACAAGGAACACGGACTCTCTTCTCAGTACACATTTCTATATTTTCCACTACTAGATCTATCCCTTAACACCGGCTTGGTCATTTTCTTATTATTATCAGACAGACATGTATGTGTAGAAAATATAGCGAGAAGAGCATGGTATAAGCATGTAACTGGTTCAGGTTGAAAGATATACAGACGAAAGATAACTCATAAAAGAATAGAACAACGAAAATTCTAGTTCAGGATAGTAAGATAGTACTGCACTAAAACAAGGATTCCGTTGCTACAAAAATGCAAATCTGGATCCATCAAAAAATCTGAAAAATAGAATCCCGTCCGAATCCAGTAAACATATATAAGTCATATGTTATTTCACAAAATCATGTCTCAAAACAGGTATGACTCCAGAAAACACGTTCAGTCAGAAATCAGAAGATTGTATTCAAAGTCAGGAAAACAACATGAAAACTCCTTAATTAAATCCACGAAAAATATGGGGTATTCCCCTAGATGTGTAGCATCATAATATAAAGTATCATAATTTTCCTATATAAATAGTTCAGTCAATAAAAATCAGAAAAAATCAAGATGCAGTAGTTTTGTAAAATTTGGAGTTATAAACACTGCAGTACGAAAACAACATTATCTCACAAACTATAAGTTGAAATCCAAATCCGCCAAAAGAGTGATAAAATAGATACAGTAGGCTAACTTTCACATTCATAAAGATTTTAGAAACAACAAGTAGAATTAGGTCGAAAATCAGGTTCTTTACTGGACAGTATGAAAAATCTGCAAGTATAGTAATTGTTTGGAAACATAGAACAGTCTGTAAAACTCATCAAATAAATCTACAAAAATTCAAGGTTAATCCAAATCAGGTCCAGTTATACTGTGCAAAATTTTAAATCAAAATAATATTTTTAACATCATGATAAAAATAGATTACTCTTTAGAATTCATAGAAAACAAAATCTGGAAATCTCTCTACACCTCTGCAGTAAAATAGACATAACTCGCAACTCGTAAAATGAAATTGAGATCCATTGGAAGGGTTAGAAAATAGACAGAATTCTCTACAGTTCATGTTCAAAAATATTTTTAATATACTGACCTTAATAGGGTCTAAAATACTGGTCAAAAGAAAGGTAACAGAAATTACAGAATTGTTCTTCATACACAAATCAACATAGATCACACGAAATTCAACCAAATCAACCCAAACATGAAATATAGTGTACTAGATGTCCAAACAACATGGTATAGGGTATTTTACAAGTATATCACGAACAACACATCAAGCACAGATATCTCAAAGTAGCATGAACATATACATCAAAAGTGGTCAACCATAGTTTGTTTCATGTCATGTATGTCGTGAGGCAACTATGGTCAAGTCATCACAATAGAGACAATAGATAACAGAGAATTCACACTCAAATTGGCTCTAGAACCCAACTCACTACAAAAGGTATTTAGTACTTGTATTACACAAAGAAAGAATACAGGTTACTTACCTGAGAGACGACGACGGGACAGAGCAAGAGCAAGAATAACGGGAACGGATTCCCGGCACAACACAACGAACGGATCATGAACACAAACCAACGAACGGATCACGATGACGATCAAAATCAAATCAGATCGGACAGCGGAGATCAAGAGATCAAGAGATCAACGACTGAGATCTAATCCAATGATGAAGATGATCAGATCAGATTGGGAGGAGATCGGGTGGCCCACAATCAATCAAGCATGATGATGATGATCATGATGATTGACGACCCAGATCCACTTGATCAAAACATGATAAAAAACAATCCATCAACCATGGTTTCAGCTGCCTTGCTATCGAGGCTACGTTGCGAGGTGGTTGTGGCCGGATGGCGAAATAGCGACGGGAGGTCGCTGCAGGGGCGCGCCGGGGAGAGGGGACCAGGGGGACGGCAGGGTGGCACTCGAGAGGAGCACACAAGGGAACCGGTGCGCGGTGCTTCTGTCAGTCAGGTGCAGCGAGATGGAATTCGACTAGGCAGTCGTTGCTACTGCGTCGGGAGGTAGAGCGCCTAGTGGTGCACTTCAGAAGGTGCAGGGCGACGCACCGGGAGGCATGCGGGTGAGTCGACCGACGCTGGCACCGTGACTGGACGACAGGGGGGTTTGGTCGTTGGTTTGCAAGGAGAGGAAGGCGACGAGGGGCACTGGTGCGAGCGGCAGGAGGCTGGCAAGGAGCGAGAAAACATGAGACCAGGGGGGTGAGGTGTTGCAGGGAGGCACACCACACTGGGAGAGACAACGGGAGAGACGGAGGCGGAGGGTGAAGCACAGGGGAAAGGAGGAGAGAGTAGGAGAACGGAACGATGGGTTTAGAGGATGAGGAAGGCGGCTGGGGTGATATGGTTGGGGAAAGAACAGGGATAGGTTTATATAGGGGGAGAAGAAGGGTTTTAGGTGAAAACAGGTATTAGGGTATATACAGGGTGACAAATGGGTTATTGGGTTGGGTTAATGGAAAATAGGGTAAACGGGTAGGGTTAGGTATATATGTAGGTGTATGCAGATGGGTAGCGGGTATGGGTAAATATATAATGGGTAATAGGATTTAAAATGGGTTTGAAAATAGGATTTTGGGTTTTAAAAGGATTTAAAAGATTAGAATCGGGTTAATGGGTTTTGGGCTTAATATCCAATAGAAAAATAAAATAACCAATAAAAAGTAGGTTTATGTAACAAAATATAATTTGTACAACAATATGGAAATTATTTGAAATTACTACAAATACAGTTATCAATGGAAATAGATTTTTAAATAAACAATCAAAGACAATAATAATAATAATAATAGTAATAATAATAATAATAATAATAATAATAATAATAATAATAATAATAATAATAATAATAATAATAAAAAATAAAAATAACAGTAATAATAATAATACTGAACAATAATAATAACAACAACATTAGTAGGGTTCATATAATATAAAAATCATTGGAAAAATAGCTACAATTAAAACTATTGATCATAAATAGACTTTAATAGGAAATCCAAAAAACAAATTTAAAAAAAAAGAGTTTAAGAGCGGATTTTTTTTTACAAAAATCAAAAATTCAAAAATACACAGAAAATACGTATTTGGGAAAACAGGGATTACAGTTTCACTTGATGTTTTCATGTTTGATTTATTGTTATTCCTTATTTCATTTATTCTTGCTGTTGATACATGTTGTTTATGACTCTATACCTTATGTTTTATTCATGTTACATTTATTTTTATGTCACTCACACCGTTATGGCTGACCTCTGTAGTTTTGGGGGTTAGGGTTATCTTTAGCCTCATGTTTTACAGGTAAGTATCTATAGCTTTGGGATTTGGATGCATGAGATAGAATTGATGTTATAGCTTATGTAAATTGTAAAAGAATGTATTGTAAAATAAAGAATTTGTAATTCAAGGTGTTTATTTTTCACTGTGCTTAGTAAAGAATTGATGTAATAAAAGTTGAAAAATTTTCTCTGTATTTTGGCTATGTTTACTATTACAATTGAGGTTGATGCTGGGAATTGTGCCACATATTTCTGGGATATCATATTGGAAATTCGGGGTGCTACAAGGATCCTGAGGGATTCTGGCAAGTCTAGGTTGAGCACCTAATAGAGTTATCTTGCAAAGTCTAACTTAAGACCTAGCATGTTGTGTTAGTACTGTTGTCATCCTTCGGATTGTTTAGGGTTAGTGACATCGTTAGAGTAGTAACTTATGGCTATTACTACTTAACCTTTATTTATTATCATTTTTGCCGAAAGGACAGAGTTGGTATTAAGGGTGATACCTTATGATTCGACCTGTTCTATAGGTCAACACTAGGTGGTGTTACTGGTTGTACCCTTCCTGTCAAAGGTATATGGTCTTTGCCTTCTCACAAGTTAGGAGCATAGGATCCGTATCTCATCTGTTAATTTCTGAAGTGTCATGATAAGGGCAGGAAGTATCTTGTCGGAGCTAGGGGATAGACCCCCGGAACTCCATCATGCTCTATATCAAGAAAGGCGAACAAGACATAGACTACGGTCTATCAGCTAGGGGGCCACAGAGGATGCTTCGAGCTAACTTGTGTTGTAGTTAACTCCAAGGGTTCGTCAGATTTTTGAGTGAGGTCCGGTACGCCGGGCAATAGTGGCAAACGGAGACACCACTATATGATTGCGAATGGCGGGATTAGACCATTTCAGAGCAACCTCCTCAGTCATGTTGTATCTTAAGAAGTAGGTTGAGTACTAGAGTAGAATTTATGGCGCAGGTTCAAATTCCTATATATGAAGAAACGGCTTATTATGGGCGTATGTAGTATGGGATGCATACTGTTCCGGAGACTTGCTTGCAATAGAATAAGTGCATTAGAGTCTAAGTCGTAGCATACACTGACACATCAATTATATATATACTCATTTCTGTTTTCATCAATTTGGTTGTTTAATGTTGAGAATCGCTGCTAGTCATCAACCTTAAAGCGTCAATATATGTACTGACATTGTCATGCTCCGCTTTCCAAAAATACGAAATACGAGCGCATGACATTGGCCCAGCGAATGACTAATGTCACCCGTAAGCTGTTTATCCAATTAACTCAACAATATAATCAATACAGAACAATTGCGCATGTAATAATAACAATCTCATGAACAATAATACTTAGAATGAAACAATATAAAATATCCAAATACAATGGTAATCCAACATCTGGAAACAAAAATAACAATATTCGGGTCAAAAGCCCACAATACAATGAAATAAGAATAGTTAAATAATTAAATCTCCATGATAAAAACAATAATTTATTAAGCGGCGATGTAATCAATTTCTTCACCAATGTTGTTCTCTCAATCCAACAGGCAACTCTCCATCAATACTTGTAAACACTTCATCTAAAAAGAGAAGAAAAATTGTCCTTCGAGCAAGTTGTGGATAGCAAGTAGAGAAAGCAGGGAACAATGGGATAGCGATATAACAATGAAGTCAATGGATAAATAGGAATCAATAATATGGCACGATAGCAATAATCAATAACCTGGTAATCGTACAACGGTTCAGTATCAATAACACAGATAATATTCGATCTCAATAGAAACAATGAAGAACAATATGCATGTCGGTGACGTGTCAATCCTTATGTCTATTAATCATTTTAAATCCTAACTAATGCATGTACTATTGTATCTCATACTACAGGTTCGATGCATACAATCAATTTCATTTAGACTGAGTGGTGAATTCTATAGATCATGTGTCGGTACGGTAATCACTGATATGATACAATAATGTTGTACAATTCATTATAATGATACACTGATACACTAATTCACGAGTTCACGGGTTCACGAGTTCACGAGTTCACAACATGAAAGATTGGGGTGCCGTAGTCAGCGCTCCACAATCAATCGATAAACCCTGGCCGACACAGTCACTATATTATTCTCTACTCAAGACATTCCCTTAAACCCTGGCTTGTTAACTATTTTATTAATGCAACAATACAATATGCAATTCGAGACATTGGATGAACATTAATAACAATAGAGGAACAATAAGGTGATAACATGAAGTAGGGTAGTTAGAATGATGACAATAAGACATTGGGATCATGCAATGCAACATACACACATTAATTCATGCAATAATACGATATAGGAATAATTAAACTATTAAAAACTGGAAATTACAATTCTGGAGATTAAACACAGCTGTAGTAAAACAAGCATAACTTTTGCTACACAACTCGGAATTCAAAATTTCAAGATGTTCTAGAAACTAGAAAGATAAGGCTACATTTCATGTTCAGAAAGTAATTCATTTTAAGATCGTTTAATGGTTCAAAAACAACAGACAAATTTCAGGCAACAAGCAAGTTACAGTTTTTATGGTATTTTTCATGAAAATAAATTAATTAAACATGATGGGTATCGATTCTTTAGTCAATAAATTATATAATCAACATGATGAGTGTCAAAACATGATAAATAAAATTAAGAACACATACATACACTAATTTAACAACAAGCAAACATCACTTGATCAAACAACTTACAACCTAGCAATAAAATCTACGGTACATTAATTGTGCAGTGATCATATGCATAACCCTATTAACGATACTATATGACTGCATAAGAGATTCATTATTTAGAGTCAAAAGTGGCACGATGTTAAGAATATTGGGGTTAGCTCGTGTAAACCCTCAACAGACCCAACGAAGAGATGAACAAAATATAATTCGATAAACAAGGGATCTACTTGCAAGAATTTCAATAAAACTTGAATTTGATATAATTAGCGATTCAAGAGGACAGTGACTTACCTGGCTAACGGTGAAAATGAATACCAAGAATAACGGGATAAGGATCCCTAAGAAACGAACCCACGAACACACAATTAGCATGTGCAATCCACATGTAAAAGAGAATCCAAAGCAATCCAAGAGACAGCAACTTAGCAACAGCAAGAGGGAGAGAGAGCACGGTAGCGACAGTTGCAAGGGACGATGGCATGGGGTTGTTGGTGTCGCAGGTGGCGACACTGACGTCAAAGGTGATTGGAGGCGGCGCTACAATGCTGACGACGAAAAACAGAGCAACGACGGCTGCTGTCGACGAATGGGGAAGGAGGACAGAGGGCAACGCTGGGGTTTGCTGTCGTTGAGAGGGGTGTCGACTGGAGGCGGCGCCAGGGGTCGACTACTAAGGGGGTCGTCAGAGGTGGTCTGGTGCCCAGCGGCATCGATCGGAACAGGGGCAGCAAGGGGGTGGCTTGGGGTTTCTGTCGACGTCGAGGACAGAGGAGAGGTCGGGGATCACCGGAGGATGACGACGCAACGAGGAGGAGGTCATCGGAGATGGGGGGTCTGATCGGAGAAGGAGGTAAGGTGTATGGGCAGGAAGATGCATAGCGGAAGAGAGAGAGAACAGAGGAGAGGAGAGAAGAGAGATGAGAGAGAATAAGCGGTTAGGGCTTCAAAATTGTGCAATTTTTAGGGTTTGCATTAGGCTTGTATTTATAGAATACAAGTAGGGTATTGGGTTAGTGGTTTAGTGTCCAATAAAATCGGTTTTTGGTCAAGAACACATGCAATTGGGGTTTAGGGTTCAATTAAGGGATAAATCAAAATCAATAGGGTTCAACTAAAAATACCCACAATAAAATAAAAGATAATAGGTTCAACAAGAAACGATCAATCAAGAAGAACGGAAATTTCTTGAATGAAAATTTAAATCCATATAATTAAATAAATAATACAAATGGGAAGAATATAAATTAGCTTGGAAATAGCTTGGAATTCGCCACGAAAATTAGATCAAGTACGAAAATAAAATAATTCGATAAATGAACTTTAATTGAATACTCAAGAAATAACAATTAATAATAAAAATAGAATTATATAACAAATTAGTATTCGGTTTAACAATTTATTAAAATAATCCAATAATAATAATATATTTGATTTTGGTCTCAAATATAAATATCCGATAAATAAGAAATAGAAGGTAAGACAGAAATACACAATTATACGAAATAAATAAAATTTTCGATTAGAAAACACTTTAATACAAATTTGAAACGTATTTAGCACAAAATAATTTATAAAAATAAAATTGTAGAAAATACACAGAAAATACTAATTATCGGGAATGGGGGTTACAGACATCCCCACTTCAATATGTACTGGATTGCAAAATTACAGGTACAGGATTCAGGAGGATTCAAGGCAAGAGAAGAAAAGTGTTGATTCTTGTTTTTAATTGCAATATATGTTGGTTACCATTGTTTCAATTGTAAATTTATTTATGTTGAGAAGCATCCAAGTGAAAGTGTAATATCCCGAATTTTTTTATTTAATGAGAAATGTTAATTTTTACGTGTTGTGCATGTACAAATTTTGTATGCATATTTTCTTATAAAAAATATCTTTTATAAAATGGACAATTATTTCTTCCTTTCTCATTATTTTTTTTCTAAAAAGCCTATTTTATAAAGCCTAAACTTGTTTCTTAAATTAAGCCCACCCTAATAAATTAAAGTATATTATTAAATAGCCCATGAGCCTAAAGCCCACTATTTTGAGGTCCACAAACTTAATTAATATTTTAATTGTCACAACATGTCATGTAGACACAATTAGTGGACAATTGATTAATAAAATTTGTACAACTTTATAATAGGGGGGTACTAGGGAGCACATGCACACACTAGAGTGTGCAATGCACACCCTAGAGAGTGGCCGGTTTTGAGCAAGAAGAGAGGGATAGTGGGTGTAGTTGAGGGGAGTGGGTATGTGATCATGGAAGTTACTACAACTTTCCAATTCATCTTCGTCCTTAATCCATAACTCCTTGATTGAATCTTAGCTTCAATTCTCAAACAAAAAATGTATAAATACCCTTTAGCTATTCTTCTCATGAAGCCACTAAATAATTTGTTAAGAGAAAAGACTAAGAGAGCAAAAGATTGAGAAGTAGTACAGAGTGTGCATTTGTGTGTGTTCCAACCAAGTAGAGGCCGGCCAATCATCCAAGAAGCACAAGAGGAGGCTCGGGTTCCTTGCAAGCACATGGTGGAGGAGACAATTTGCAATCCATTCTAGGAGGAGAAGGCAACTTTCTTGCATTCTAGGAGTTTTCATTCGTTTCTTCAACTATAGGTGGGTGTTTCTCAATACTTCTAAATGTAGATGCCATGTTAGGGATGTTTGCTAAAATAGTTGAGAAGTAATTGATAAAATGTAGTCTCATGTTTGGTTGATTAGAGATAAAATAGTAGTTTAAAGATGATTGCTAATGAATAAAGATGTGAAATTGAAGTGCTAGAATCAATCTTATCATCATGCTTTATGTCTATGAATTATGCTATGTGAGACGAATTTGTACTTATGAGACACAAATTGACTAAACGCATCTAGCTTGTAGAATTAATTATTTGAATTAGAACAATTCAATTGTAAAGAACAAGATCTAGTGCTTTAATCATGGTAATAGGTTGATAAAGTATTAAATAGAGACATAAAGTGAATTTTGGGAAGCTAGATTTATAAATTTTGTAGAAATGGAAAGTGTTCTCAATGTCAAAATTATGGACATAAAACACAAAATATGACTCAATATATGTTTTTATAAAGCAAATAATGACTATAAAAATACTAGTTTACTGTATTTTTTGTATAATTTACATTCTGGAAATTTTGACTCAAAAAGAGGAGAAAAAGAACTAAAAACATTTTTGGGAATTTGAAAAAAACCTAGTAGCACAGTCAACCGATTAGATTGAAACAGTCGACTGCTCTGAGTATTTGTTTTCGAGTTCAAATCTTTGCGAAAATAGTCGACCAGTTATATTGAAACAGTCGACCGTCCTGATTATTTGTTTTCGAGTTCAAACCCTTGCGGATCAGTCAACCGACTATACTTTGATAGTCGACTATCCAGACCATTGATTTTCGAGTTGTAAATCCTCACAGAATAGTCGACTGTCCATATTTTAACAGTCGACTACCCTGAAATTTCAACTAATATCTGGATTTTCGTAAAAGAACTTTCTATAACTTGTGGCCCAGTATGAATAAGGATTTGAGACTATTTTTGGCAAGCAAAAACTTATTATTTTTATTAGTTCAAATTGTCCTTGAATAAAGAAAAATACATGCCTTGTTTAAAAGAGTTTTGAAATGAGTTTTGGCAATGAGAGTGTAAATTTTTGATAAAATGACAGTACGGTAATTTCATGGTGGTTGAATGAGCCATGAATGTGACAAGTTAGAAAAATGAATTCTTTTGTTTATGCATGAGTTTGTACATGAAAGTGAAATTGATTGTTATGATGAATTATAAAAGATTTTATGAGCATGAATATACAAATACTATGAACATGAAAGAAAAATTAATGTTAACCATGAAAAAGACTTTATGACTGTGAAAACTCGATTTTCTCATTGTAAATTGAAATTGAGAACTAGAGTGTAGTTAAGCCTCATACCGGCATTGAAAAGAGATATGTTGAAATGAAATTTGAGATGAAAAGACCAAGATTGGGTCATGTTATATCAATGGTTAAGACCGGTGTAGTGGAAAGACTAACTCTAGAGAATCGATTTTTTTGTTTGTGGTTCAAATAACTAAGGATTAGATAGATAGTGAAGAGTTGATGAAAATAAGAGAAAAACACAAGTATGAGGGCCTCGGAGCTATGGTGTGAGAGTATTCACAGGTTGTCTTTACGATGCGTCGTGACATGACTTAGATATGTCTCTAGGAGTCCGTACCACAGGCGACGCTTATGAGGTGTTTGGTAACTGCGGGTGGTGTCATGTCCCATGACGGAGGATGAATTGTCCACAGGCTGTCTTCACGATGCGTCGTGATATGACGTGGGATTCCCCTCCAGGCTGTCTGGACATGAGCTCGTAACTCATCGAACATCTAGGATACTCATCGTAGTTACAGTAGTAGTTAAGTCATGATGAGGGATTGAACCCTATAAGATGAAGAACGGTTAAGGGCTTGCTCTCAGACCTATGTAGTATGGGATGCATAGAATCTAAACAAGTGCGCATTAGTGTCATGTAACATAACAACTGCATTAAGAACTAAGTGCACCATACAACACGACATCAATAGGATAGTCCCTTTAGCTTTATCGTAAACAAGTTTGTGGTTTGTTAAGCATTTGAGAATCGTTATACTATTTTTGGCATAGAGATGATAGCCGTGTATCATATTTCGTCAGTTGAATGAACTGACGTGCCTACAGTTTTATACAGGGCAAAGTGATTAACAAGAATGCATACTGATTAAAAGATGATCCAAGTATTGTACATTTCAATTCATGTAATTTGTTATAAAATTGCTTCCGCTGTAAATATGTAATGAAAGTGTAAACTCTGATGTACCGAAGTTTTTATTTCCATGTAAAATTGTACGAAAGAAGTGTAAAGATCCTGTGAAACTTCAAATTCAGTTGTATTTGGAATTCGGGGTGTTATAGAAAGTACCAAGTGTTATATATTATTCATTGTACTCTGACGTAATTTTATTGAAAGTTTGTAACACTTGGGCTTGTATGGCATTATTGTAACACTGATGTACTGTATTGCAATTTTATAACATTCGGACTTGTAATACATTTGTGTTGAATAAAAAGTTTTAAATTTTTCTGTTTTTCTGTGTATTGTGGCTAATTGAAGGAAAAGATTCTGGCTTATGTCACGGTTTCCCAGTGTATGGAAATCGGGGAGTTACAGAGTGGTATCACAGCTGACTTCAATTTATAGTCCAACACAGTAGGAAAATTAAACTTGGATGCCTTATAAGGAGTCAGGTTTTAGCTAGTTGTAGACAGTTATAATTCATATTGTTGTTTCTTCATAATTTTTCTATATCTGGACTAATTCCAGTATATATGTGTTTTAATGATGGTATTCGAGGATATCCTAACTGAGGATGTGTGATGGAAGAGAGTGAGCCGATATCAAGGGATGATCCGATGATCTCGAGCGAGGAGCCGAAGGAGATTTCACTACAAGCTAATCTCAAGACGGACTCGCCTTCACCATAACAGGAGCTAAGTGTGGATCAACGCACAGTGGCGGCAGTCGGCATACATTCGGGAATTAAGGAGCTGAGGAAGTACGGGATCGGGAAAGGTCGTTGAGCTAAGCAGCTGGGTGATGCTTGCAGAGCTATATTAGTAAGCCTAGCGGAGGAGAGGGAACACTTTAATTCCAGACTAGCATGACTACAGGAAGAATGGGAGCAAGTCCAGGAGACCACCTGTAAGGAGGTTGGACACAAGAAATCAGTCTATCCCTGTTCCGATCGAGAACCGAGGTCAGAAGTTGAAAATTTAGAAAACAGAGGGCAAACTTGGAGGCACCAAGCCAGAAAGTTGTTTCCTGTGTGGTGAGCAAGGTCATTTCATGATCCAGTGCCTGAGGAAGGACCCTTATGTGTAGACCCATACATGTTACAATTATGGGGAGATTGGTCATGTTAGGCCAAATTGTTTCCAGCTTCATAAAAATGACGATAGATTAGCCCCGAAAATGAATAATAATGGAAAGGAGCCTGTTCACCAAGAGTAAGTGTTCTCACCTACTAAGGGCAAGTTGAAGAAGGCAGGAGACCCATTACCAGTATGTGCATATAGAGTTTCAACTAAGTTTAAAAGTTGTATTTTGAAATTTATTTTGGACTAAGAAGTAATATATGATGTAACATTTTTTGTAACCGAATGGATTTATATATATATGAAATCCAGCCAACCATTTTGTTCAATTTTGGTTCATCATATTCTTTGTCTGAATTATTTTTCAAGAAGTTGAGATGTGTGTGGGAGGCGACTCTAGATTTGGTTTTGTTGATTACCCCAACTGGAGCAATCATCATTGCAGATTTATGCTATAAGGGCTGTAAACTCCAAATTGGAGGAAAGACCCTAAGTATAAATTTGTTAGAATTGGACCTTACAGGAATGGAAGAAGGTCATGCTGAGCATTTGATCGTTGTTCTTAGCAACTACAGGAGCATCAGCATTTTGCAAATTGTCAAAATGAATTCTAGGAGTCTCAAGCGGCGTTTGTAGGCCATGTCCTATTCTAAGGAGGGAGTGGCTACCGAACCGCAAAAGATTGATGTAATGAAGTATTAGCCTCAACCAAAGACTGTGAAGGAAGTAAGAAGCTAAATGATGAGATCAGACAAGCCAGTATTGAAGTGATTATTCAAGATTACAGCTCAGTTTTGGCACGATGGAAGCTGCAACCGAGTCTAAGTATGCAAGTCAGAAGACTTAGGCAGGAGATGCAAGGATTGAAGCATCGAAGTGGCAAGTGATCTTAGAACATCAGTATGGACTTCATCACATGATTACCCAGAAGTTCGAAAATGAATGACTCAAGTTGGGTTATTGGGGATTTGTTGACAAAGTCTGCAAATTTTTATCCGATGAAGATGACTTAGTCACTAGAGAAATTAGCAGAAGTCCACATTGAAGGTGTAATGAAGCAGCATGGAGTACCAGTATCAGCAGTTCTGATCGAGATTCAAGAGTTACATCTAAATTTTGGTAGAGTCTGTAGGAAGCTTTGGGATCAATGTCGCGTTCTTTGGAGCACTAGTTCATGGAGGAGTCACTGGGGAGCCGGAAAGCCGTATAAGCTTTCTTTCCCCAAGTTATTTAGTGTTTGGATATTTTTCTGTTCTCCCAACTAAACGTAGTTCTGAGGACAGAACTATTCTAAGGATGGAGTATTGTAATATACCGGTTGGATATTATATTTGTATTATTATTATTATTTCTAAAATTAAAATATTTCTTATAGAAATTACTTAGTTTTAATAAACAAATTATCTGTATATATATACAAGTAAGAATATATATGTATTGTATCGGTTTTGTGCATTTAAATAAAATCCTGTAAAATGCGTTTTTGAGAAAATGTCTGAAATATTCGGGTTTGATATTTAAAAATTATTATTTTATTTTTATTTTCCGAATTAAAATGTTTTTGATGGATATTACCCGGTTTAGTTAATAAACATTATATATATATATATATATATATATATATATATATATATATATATATATATATATATATATACCATTTTGTATACATCTGTATTGTATCAAATTAGTACTAAAATCTTCCGAGTAGGTAATAAAATTATTTTTATTATTATTTCTGAATTAAAATATTTTTGGTAGAGATTATTCGTTATAACTAATAAAAATTATCTGTATAGACAGATATATGTACGTATATGTACCATATCGAATTCGTACGTTTTTACGAAATCATGTAGTTCGTGATTTTGGGAAAATACCTCTTATTATTGACCAATCATGATCAAATGGAGTGTTAGGGATGAGTTGGGTGTTGATTGCAATTTGATCTCAAATTTGTTTGAGCCACAAAGGAGAGAAACAAGTGGCTTCTTCTCACACCACAAATTCCCCCCCACCCCCACACACACACACCCACCTTGGCAGGCCAAACACAAGGGCAAAAGCCCTCTTTCATTTTGTGTCCTCCATCTCTTTCTCATATAATTCTCCTTCTTCTTTTACTAGTTTTAAATTAGAAAAAAATTGAGAAAAATAGAAAAGAAAGTGAGTTCAAAATCAAAAGAAAAAGAGTGGGTTATTTTGATTGAGTGTTCTCGAAGAGGAGCAAGAACAAGGAAGGAGGGGAAAGAGCTAGCAAGTCCTTCTAACATTTTTTGGGTGGGGGTTCTCATCTCATGTTTGTTATAGTTATTATTATTGTTATTATTACTAATAAATTCAAGAACTTGGAATAAATTATTTGCATATGGATGTTTATGGAATAGAATAAAAGGCATACAAATTGAAGTGGTAGAACTCAAGTAGAACATTAAAGAATCGATCTTAAACTAGTATATAGTTAGAATTAATTACTTGTGCTAAAGTTGGAATTTTGACTCCAAATTAATTTTAGAGGTTCTTATATGTGTTATTACCATGCTCTAATTTTTTAGATTTTTCTGGGTTAGTTTTATGGGTTAAACAAATCGTTTCCCCAAAATAGCGAGTTTTGCAACAAAACTCCTATTTTGGTTAACTTTTGCGTGCGTTCAAAGGGTTGGATTTTGACTTCCTTACAGAATATGAAAAAGTGTTCAACTTGAAAGTTGTATTATTTGTTCCCACCTTTCCAAAATGTCCAATTTTGTTATATTCCGATAAGTATAGCAAAAGTTATGAGCTTTACAAGTTTCAGCTTTTGCTATGCATTTGTCGTGTTTGAATTGTGTTCAAAGGACTGGATTTTGAGTTCCAAGCAGAATCTGAGAAAGTGGTCAACTAGAGAGTTGCATTATATGTCCCACCTTTCCAAAATGTCCAATTTTGTTAGATTCTGATAAGTTTATCATATGAGCCTTACAAGTTTCAGCTTTTGCTGTACTTTTGTCGTTTTTGAATTGTGTTCAAAGAGCAGGGATATGAATTCCATAAGGAATCTGAGAAAGATGTTAACTGGAAAGTTGTAGTAGATATTCTTAGCTTTTCAAATTGTCCAATTTCGTTAGATTCCGAGAAGTATAGCAAAAGTTGTGAGCTTGACTAGTTTCAGCTTTTGCTGTCCTCTTTGTTGCTCTTTGTATTGTGTTCAAAGAGCTGGATTTTGAGTTTCACACGGAATCTGAAAAATTTGTTAACTAGAAATTTATAATGGATGTTATTAGCTTTCTAGGAAGTCCAATTTTGTTACATTCTGACAAGTACGGCAAAAGTTATAAGATTTAGAAGTTTCAGCTTTTAGCTGTCCTTGTTGCTCTTTGTATTGTGTTCAAAGAGCTGGATTTTGAGTTTCATAAAGAATCTGAGAAAGTTGTTAACTAGAAAATTGTAGTAGATGTTCTCTCTTTTCAAAAATTCCAATTTTGTTAGATTCCGACAAGTATAGCAAAAGTTATGAGCATCAGAAGTTTCAGCTTTTGCTGTCTTGTGTTGTTCTTTGTATTTTGTTCAAAGAGCTAGATTTTGAGTTCCATTTGGAATCTAAGAAAGTTGTTAACTAGGAAGTTGTAGTAGATGTTATTAGTTTTCCAGAAAGTCTAATTTTGTTAGTTTCCGACAAGTATAGCAAAAGTTACGAGCTTTAGAAGTTTCAGCTTTTGGCTTCTTTGTTGTTCTTTGTATTGTTTTTAAAGAGTTGGATTTTGAGTTCCATAAGGAATCTGAAAAGTTTTCATCTAGAGATTTGTATTAGAGGTTCTCAACTTTCCAAAATGTCCAATTTTGTTAGATTCTGATAAGCGGAGTAGGAGTTATGACTTTTATAAGATTGACAATAGCTAGCCTTTTTGGCTGAAGTCACTGTCTAGATTGTTCGAAGTTTTTGTACCTCTTACTGAATTTGGAAAAATTTTCAACCAGAGAGTTGTAGTAGATGTTCTTATCTATCCAAAATGTCCTATTTTGTTAGATTCCAATAAGCGGAGAATAAGTTATGACAGTTAGAAGTCACAGCAGCTTGCTATTTCGGCTCAAGCTTCGCTGTTTAGATTGTTCGAGGTTTCTGTACCTCTTAATGACTTAATCTGAGAAAGTTTTCAACTATAGAGTTGTAGTAGATGTTCTCACCTTTCTAAAATTCTAATTTTGTAGAATTCCGATAAGAGTAGCACTTTTAATTGCTTCTTTGGTGTTAGAAGACTTTTTATGTTGCTTTTGTGTATAAAAGATCAAGTTCTCATTAGTAGTATGTTTATATTGAGCTATTAGAAGATTCTTCTGTTGCTTCTAAATATAAAAGGTCAAATTTTACTAGTGAGCACGTTTAATTGCTTCTACGTTGTTAGAATACATGTATGGTTGCTTCTATGATTCATTTGTCGCATACATAGCCAGTTTGCTCGTATGTAAGTTGTTTTGCTCGTATGTAGCTTATTAGCTAGTACGCAGTTATTGTGCTCGTCTAGGGTGATATCATTGCCCTAGGATCCATCGACCATCAAGACATGTATTTATTTTACTCCTCGTGGACTGTGGACGAGTCACCCCTCATGCACCGTCAGATCTTAACCGGTGTAGGTTGATCGCGGGCCGGGAGTGTAGACAGAATCCAAGTTCAGGGTAGTAGCATGCGAATACGTTCGTATTGCCAGGGTCTTCGATCGATATGCTATGAACTGGATCCTTAGGGATTCTAGTAAGTCTAGGTTGAGCACCTAGTAGAATTATCTTGCGAAGTCTAACTTAAGACCTAACATGTTGTGTTAGTACTGTTGTCATTCCTCGGATTGTTTAGGGTTAGTGACATCGTTAGGATAGTAACTTATGGCTATTACTACTTAACACTTATTTATTATCATTTTTGCCGAAGGGAAAGAGTTGGTATTAAGGGTGATACCTTATGATCTGACCTGTTCTATAGGCCAACACTAGGTGGTGTTACTGGTTATACCCTTCCTGTCAAAAGGATACGGTCTGTGCCTTCTCACGAGTTGGGAGCACAGGATCCGTTTCTCGTGTGTTAATTTCTGAAGTGCCATGATAAGGGCAGGAAGTTTCCTGTCGGAGCTAGTGGATGGACCCCCGGAACTCCGTCATGCTCTATATCAAGAAAGGCGAACAAGCCATATACTACGGTCTATCCGCTATGGGGCCACAGAGGATGCTTCGAGCTAACCTGTGTTGTAGTTAACTCCAAGGGTTTGTCAGATTTTTGAATGAGGTCTGGTACGCCGGGAAATAATGGCAAACAGAGAGGCCACTATATGACTGCGAATGGCGGGATTAGACCGTTTCAGGGCAACCTCATCAGTCACGTTGTATCTTCAGAAACAGGCTGAGTACAAGAGTAGAATTCATGGTGCGGGTTCAAATCCCTATAAATGAAGAAACGACTTGTTATGGGCGTATGTAGTATGGGATGCATACTTTTTCGGATACTTGCTTACATTAGAATAAGTGCATCATTGCATTAGTTAATCTTGCATTAGAGTCTAAGTCATAGCATACACTGGCACATCAATTATATATATACACATTTCTCTTTTCATCAATCTGTTTGTTTAAAGTTGAGAATCACTGCTAGTCATCAGCCTTAAAGCGTCAGTATATGTACTGACATCCCCACTTCAATAGGTACTGGATTGCAAAATTACAGGTACAGGATTCATGAGGACTCAAGGCAAGAGAAGCAAAGTGTTGATTGTTATTTTCATTTGTAATATACGTTGGTTACCATTGTTTCAATTGTAAATTTATTTATGTTGAGAAGCATCCAAGTGAAAGTACCAAGTGTTATATATTATTCATTGTTCTCTGACGTAATTTTTATTGAAAGTCTATAACACTTGGGCTTGTATGGCATTATTCTAACACTGATGTAATGTATTTTAATTTTATAACATTCGGACTTGTAATACATTTGTGTTGAATAAAAAATTTTAAATTTTTCTATTTTTTGTGTATTGTGGCTAATTGAATGAAAAGATTCTGGATTATGTCATGGTTTTCCAGTGTATGGAAATCGGGGCGTTACAGTAAACAAGCATGAAGTCACTGCCATAAATAATCCTGCAAAGAACTTCCAAACCTGCCAAATCATCTCTCACAAGGTCCAAACTAGTTCTCATCATAACACAGTAATAAACCTGAATCCCCGCCCGAAGCCACTCTGCTCATTCAACTGAGTGAAATAGTCCTGCCAAAACTAGGTCTCCCATTCTCTCTGCAAGACCATGGGAGGCTCGTTCCAAAACATGCAAGTCCATGAAATGTCTACCAAGTTGTTCGTGTAACAGCTCATCAACTTGAAGACTCGAGGGGTAAGGAGATATCAGCAGGGAACCTTATGAAGTTGAACGAGGGCTTCTGAAACATCCTCTCTTAGTAGTAGTAGAAAATCTTCTCAATTTGTAATAAAGGCTAGCCACTAGAACAGCCGTTTAGTTTTACTTTTGAATAAAGAAAGCTTTCACTATCGGTCACTGCATGTAATAACGGCCAACCACTACAGCAGCCGCTCGGTTTTATTTTCCAAAAAAAATTCGTATTAATTTTTGCAAAATTATTGTACAACTCTACAGATGCATACAATGGGTTGAGTGTCAAGCTTACATAAAAATGGCACAAAAAACTCGTTAAAAGCTCCCTATAAGACAGGTTCGGAGTCCATACCCATGACTCGAAGTTACTTTAGCAATTCGCACTAAAGCAAGTTCAGATTCGCTTCGCCATTTGATACTCTCCTGCAATCCGTTAATGCCTCGACGACAGGTTCAAAGTCCATTCTCATGGCTCGATGTTACTTTAGCAACTTGCAACGAAGCAAATCTGGATTCAACTCGCCATTCGATCTGCTCCTGCAACCTGTTAATACCTAAACTAACAAGTTTGGTATCCATACCCATGACTCGGAGTTACTTTAGCAACCTAAAATTAACTAGTTCAGAGTTCAACTCGCCATTCGATTTGTTCCTGAAACTAGTTAAAATTCCTTAAAGAAAGATTGGAGGTCCAAAATCGTGGTTTGTAGTTACTCCAATAAAACTTACAAAACCTACATTTGGAGTTTAACTTGCCACTCGATGTGACTCTCATAATTTATTGGAGGACCCATACAACAAGTTTGGAAAATAGCTCTCTCTCATATTTTTTCCTACAACTATCTGAGTACAAGACAGATAAGTTCTAAACTTTGTCAAAACATTGCGCACATCATCCACAGTTCATTAGCTATATGCAACAGACTCGAGACCCTATTATTTAGCTACAAAGAACCCAGCCGCAGACCCATCAATCTCAACAACAAGTCTCATTACAACTACAGAATTACAATGAGTCTATGTTTCATGCCTAAGAATTGTTACCAAAAGTCTTGCAAACACTGTACAAAAAATTGTCCTGCAAGTCGTTCTTCCAACAACACACTAGAGGGATGCACCGCCTAAGAGACACAAACCTCTTCACAGGCCTCCCGCCAGTTAACAACTTCCCACGGTGGCCTCAACTCTTAATGATAAAATTCAAGACAAGCCTTCCTTAGGCAGGTAAGCTCCAAGTCTATCCTGTAACCTTCATCTGAGCAAGCTTCAGCTCTGTCTCGCATAATGCACCGTGCAAACGTATTAGTCCTAACTCTATCAAGCACATCATATTGCGAAGGAGAGCAAGCTCAATGTCCTGAGGACCTCATTCGATATACACAACTACTTATCAGTAAAGAGAAGAATGGAATTACTTCAACGCTAAACAAACACAAGAGAATTCACCTCAGCATAAAAAAGACCAGGAACAAGCTCCGCCAACAACTCGTTGGCTCCAAATAATGATTTCAACGTTTTGCTCACTGCTCGAGCTCCATCAACAACTTGTTCACTACAAACAACGAGTTGAACGCTGCGCTCTCCACTCGAGCACCATAAAAAACTTGTTGGTTCCAAACAACGAGTTCAACGCTCCGCTCTCCGCTCAAGTTCCATCAATAACTCGTTGACTTCAAACAATGAGTTCAATGCCTTGAACTTCGCTCAAGCTCCATCAAAAAGTCGTTGAATCCAAATAACGAGTTCAATGCTTCACTTTCTGCTCGAGCTCCATCAAGCAACTCGTTGGATCCAAACAACGTATAACACCCCGAATTCCAAATAAGGCTGAATTTGAAGTTCCACAGGATCTTTACACTTCATTTCGTACAATTTTACAAGGAATTTAAAACTTTAATTACAACAGAGTCTTTTACATCAACACGCAGCGGAAATAAAATACAACAATGATAAATGTACAATTGTAACAACTTTAGCATTTACGTAATCATCAGCAACAAATTCATCTTTATATCTTCTTGTAAACTCCAAGTCCTGCATGGAAACTGTGGGCACGTCAATTGCTTACAACCGATGAAATATTCTACACAGCCATCCTCGCTATGCCGAACAGTATAACGATTCTTAAATACTTTAACAAACCACAAACTTGATCATAAAAACAAAGCTAAAGAGGGACTATCCTATTGATGCCGTGGGTGTTGTGCACTTAATTCTTAATGCAGTTATTTATATTACATGACACTAATGCGCAATTGTTCAGTATCTATGCATCTCATACTACATAGGTGCGAGGGCAAGCCCTTAATCGTTCTTCATCTTCTAGGGTTCAATCCCTCGCCATGACTTAAACTACTACGGTAACTACGGTAAGTATCCTAGATGTTCTATGAGTTACGAGCCTATGTACAGACAGCCTGGAGGGAAATCCCACGTCGTGACATGACGTATCATGCAGAGCTTATGGACAATTCAGCCTCCATCATGGAACGATGGCACCACCTGTAGATACCAAACACCCCACAAGCGTCGCCACCGGGACGATAATTCCGGAGTAGTATTCACGCCATGACATGATGCATCAAGCAGGAAACCTATGAATCACTCTGACACCGCCAATCCTATGGCCCTCATACTCGTGTTTTTCTCTTACTTTCGTCACATCTTCACTATAGTGTAGTCCTTACAATTTCAGTTTGGTTTAAAAGAAAATCATCATGACCTAGAGCTAGCTTATCGTATCGGACTTAAATAAAACAAAAGAGATAGTAAGCCTACCTGGCTACTTCTCAAGAGATGCTCAACCCACACTAGTTGGCTCTCAATTAATAAAAACTGCCGGTAACTAGGGTCTCGCCTAGCCTCTAGATTCCAACAACTATCTCTTTCAAGAGATCAACAATAAGTCATATTCAATCTCAAAATACTTATTCAATTTCTTTATTCATATCTCTTTCTCAAAAGAGAATATTTCTTTAAAATCTCATAACATGAAAACGATTCAATTCAACCCTTTTGTCAATTTAATCACTTATAACATTGTATGCAATATCGATAATCTCAATCAAGTATTAATAATCATAAAATATCATTAAGAAGAATATAAGTGCATTCCAAATTTTCATCTTTCTTTAATTACACAAAAATCACATTTTAAAGAAGATTTATCAAGTTCTTCATCCCAAAATTACTTCCGAATATCACAAAATGTGTCAAAACATTGTATAAATAATTTTTATGAAGTCTAAATAATTTTAGAATAATAATATAATTTTTTCTGAATTTTTATCTCATTTAAAAACCATAAAAAACATTAAAAAATCTAAAAAGAATTTAAATGTCCACACCAGGTCTCGAACCCAGATCCCAAGGCCAACCCATGCGTGAACAGTAACAGCACTAAGATGCACCTGAAGACCAGTTAGGCCAAACTGTCTAACTGTCACATGAAGAACTTAATATATATATAAGTTCTGTCTCTCGGTATTGAGTAAAAATCATATTTGAGAAAAATAAAGTTTCTGGAGAGACTCGAACTCAAGACCAGTAGCTCCACCGAGCTACAGTAACGGTCTTAAAACACACCTGGAGACCAACTTGTCTCTAGTGACTAACTGTCACAAAATGAGTTGGGTTTCTCAAACTCCAACTCTCTGTTTGTTACTAATATTTCATAATTCACAACTCTCAAACTCTTTTTCTCCCCTAATTTATTTTGTGAAAATTTCTAGATTACTGATATTATAGATTAGCAACATAAAAATATTTAAAAATTATTATTTTGACATAAGCACATAAATTTTCAACTCTAGTTTGTATTCTATGTCTACAATTTCGATATTAAAAACAACCATGATTTCCACCAAATTTAGCACTAAAATTATCACATAAGTTTGTTTACTTGTTTTCAACATTTCTAGGACATAATCTCATTTATCATACTAGTGTCACACTAATTAATATAGCATATAACCAATGTTTCAATTAACCAACTAGCCATTTGCAAACATACATTCTACATCTAGCATGGTTCAAAATTCATATTTTCATAGCAACATAATAATCACATTTCATAGCAACATGCATGATAATATAAATTTAACAACTCATACTACATCTACCAAAAATTACTTAAGATTCATACTCCTAATTAGAAAATGATTTAAGAAACACCCACCTAAAAAAATGTTGATTTCTTGCAATAGAACTCCTAAAACAAATGCCAAGAAAACTTCGATTCGCCTCCTCGAAATCCGCGTGCAAGAAAAACTCCCCAACTCTCCATTTCGGCCAGAGCAAACAGTGAGCACCAATTCCATCTCATTTCGGCAAACACAAGGACAGCTCAACTCAACATCATATACATATATGTGTAAACATATATATATATATATATATATATATATATATATATATATATATATATATATATATATATATATATATATAATGTGGCTATATATATATATGGACAGAGAGGGGTGGAGTAGCACAGGGCTATGCTGGTTGGACTGGTTGCTTTCGGCAGGGTCAGAGAAGGACAAAAAGGGATGGGAGAGAAAGGTGTGTATATATATATATATATATATATATATATATATATATATATATATAGGTATATATATGTATACACTCATTTCATGGTGGAAATTAGTGGCGGAAGGCAAACAAGGAAGGCTGATTTGGTCTGTGGCTTTCGGCAGACATAAAGAGAAAAGAAGGAGAGGATGAAGAGAAATGTGAAGGAGTAGGGGGTACTTGTATAGAGAGTAGTAGAGTAATTAAAGCCACCTCCCACTAGCAACACTAACTCCACTCACTTAAATTCAAACACTCAATTTCACTCCTTCCAAAAAGTTGCCGGTTTCCTCCATTTTCATGCATACACACGTGCACGTTCTTGCACTAGCACACACTTCACAAATTAATTATTTAAAAAAAACATAAGTTATATATGTACATAATATGTACGTAAAAATTAATTTAATCAAAAAATTATAGTTTCTTATGCACAAATAAAATAGATACACACATTTTTTGAAATTTATTTCGTGAAAGGATATGCCCAAATACGCGCACCGAAACACGTGCATCGCGCGTAAAACATAAAATTATGAAATTTGTTTTTATCAGCGAAAAAATGTTAAAGATAATAAAAATTCAATATAAGAAAAATGTATTTATTAAATTTCATATATTCTACGACGTAATCGTCACGTACATAGAAAACACGTGCATTACACGTACAAAATCATTTTAATCAAAATAGGAGAAAAATGAATTTCCGTTTAAAACGAATTCGAATACATAAAATAAATATTCGAAACACATAGAAAATATCACACGGAGCGGTGAAAAATATGTAATCGGTACGTGCATCGATAATACGTAAAAAGCACGTAAAACCACAGAGATTGAAATATATATTCGAGTTGACTCAAAATAGGATAAAATTAATACGGATAATGCATAAATAGTTGGAATCCAAAATACGTAGTGAAAATATGTTACAAAATACACGTGCGTAACACACGAGGGGCAAAATGTTCATTTCCAATTTTGCGGGGTGTTACACAACGAGTTCAGCACCTTGCTCTTCGTTCAGGTTTCATTACAATTTGTTGAATCCAAACAATGAGTTCAATGCCTTGGTCTTGGCTCAGGCTCCATCAACAATTCGTTACTCGTTGGTTCCAAACAACGAGGCTAACACTCTGTTCACCGTTCGAGCCCCATAAATAGCTCGTTAGCTCTAGACAACGAGTTCAATGCTCTGCTCTTCGCTTGAGTTCCATCAACAAATCGTTGACTCCAAAAAATGAGTTCAACGCCTTGATCTTTGCTCAGGCTCCATCTATAATTTGTTGACTCCAAACAATGAGTTCAATTTTTCGCTCCCTGCACAAGCTCCATCAAGCAACTCGTTGGCTCCAAACAACGAGTTTAACGCCATGCTCTTTGCTCAGACTTCATCAACAACTTGTTGGCTCAAAACAACGAGTTCAAAACTCTGCTCTTCGCTCAAGCTTCATCAACAACTCGTTGGCTCCCAACAACGAATTCAACATCTGGTTCCCAACAACGAGTTCAATGCTTGGTTCTTCAATCGAGCTCCGTCAACAACTCGTTTACTCCAAACAACAAGTTTAACGCTTTGCTCTCCGCTTGAGCTCCATAACTCGTAGACTCCAAACAATGAGCTCAGTGCCCCGCTTATCGCTCGAGCACTCCTAAAACCTCTCATTTTCAAGCAATAGGCTCGGCATCCAACACTGGCTTAGAATCATCTCTACAGACTCGCTGGGCCCAAACAACGAGTTCAACATCCAAATTCATCTAGAGTTCTCTCTCCAAACTTGCTGGGCATAAATAGTAAGTTCAACATTACACTCCATCTCATAGTTGCCTCTCAAAACTTGCTGGGCGTAAACAACAAGTTTAAATGACCAACTCTATCTGAAGGTTGTCTCGATAACTAGCTTGTACTAAACAACAAGTTTAACGTTCAAATCCGTCGCAAAGTTGTCTTTCCACACTTGCCGGGATCAAATGCAGGATCAACGTACAACTCTGACTAAAGTTTCCCTTACAAACTTTTTGGGAATGAGCAACTGGTTTAACTTTCAACTCCGTCGCAGAGTTGTCTCTCCTATAAACTTGCTGGTATCAAACGACAAGCTCTACATCAATTCCATCTCAGAGTTCTCTCTAAACTTGCTGGGATTAAATGACAAACTCTACAACCAACTCCTGCCTCAGAGTTGTCTGAACCTAATTGCTAGGGTCAAACAGCAAGTTCGCAGTCCGACCACAGTCAAACAGCTCTTCTGGGTCAGTTACATATACAAGATCCAACGATCAAAGTAATCACCTTCAACAATGAAGCACTCGATCGGCAAAACAAGCGAATAACACAATGCTTGGTCGATGAAAGAGTGGTTCGGTGAAATGGACGACGAGACGTTTTGATCGACAACACAAGTGAACAAGACAACACCTGGTCGACAACGAGATGCTTAATCGAAACATGGTGAACGACAAGGCACTCATCCGACTGAACAAATTGACAAGTACAAGAAACCAAGCCTCAATAAAGAGATGAACAAACGACTACCCATGAATTCCTTGCAAATATGTGTTCGACCTCACAAATTTTTGGCTTCAAAGATCAACTCCAAAAAACTTTGGTGAGCATCAAAGAGCTAAAATACGGGTTTAATAAACACCCACACTTCAAAATTCCTTAAGTTTTAAAACTTAAGTAGGAAAGTTACGGGTTTGCACCCAACTTGAACCCAAACCCGTTAAACTCCATCGTCTTCAAAAAACCCCCTGCCGAGCTGCTCTTCCTCCACTCCGCTGAGCTCCTAACTTGCGGACCTCCGAGACCTACAATCTAGCCAAACTCCATGATTCCCTGGTCGAGCTTGAAAGTTCTCTCACCGACCTCCCCCACCATAGAGCTCCTTTCTCCTTAGTACAATGTCGCCAAACTCAAAGATTCTTGTCGAGATCCCTATTAAAAACCAATGTCAAGCTCGAAGCTTCTCGTCGAGCTTTCTATTCAAAATGCCGCCGAGTTCGAAGCTCTTCACCGAGCTCTCTATTCAAAATCGCTGCCAAGCTAGAGATTCAATACTTCGACGAGCTCGTGCTTCAAAGAATTGCCGAGCTCCCCTCCAACATCGTCGAGCTCGTGCTTCAAAGCCTTGCCGAAGGCTATCTCGCCACAGCTCGAAGACTCGCCGAGCTAAGCTTCGTCGAACTCCAACCTCAAGCATCTCCTCGGCGAGTTCAAGAGTGCATCGTCGAGCTGCCTTCCTCTCCCTGAGGTCGACGAATTCTCTCCGAGATCCAAAGGTTCTGAGCTACGCCTCTCCATCGCCGAGCTGGGAACCCATTCACCGAGCTCAAGAGCGAAGAAGAGAAGTTGGAGGTCGGTGAAAGTGTTGGACGAGCTGGGGGGTCACTTCGACAAAAAGGAACCACTGGATCTCCACATATTGAGTGTTCAATGCTGATCGAGGGTCTAAATGTTGCCACATCACCCCTAATCTAATCCTTCTCATCATGGCCACCCAAGTGCATTAGCGTGCGAGTCCTGTGATGATCAAAAGATCAGATTAATTAAAAGAAGTGAGTTATCTTGGTAAATTTGCAAAATACCCCTAGAAATATTTTTAATTCGGAAAATTTAATTTAAAAAATAAAAAATAATTATTTAAATTCAGAAAATTAATTAAAATTTCCAAAAAATTATTTAAAATTGGGTTTAGTAATAAATTTAAAAAAGTGAATTTAAAATCGGAGAAAATTCTAGGAAATTTCAGGAAAATTCCAAAAATATGTAAAATTCCAAAAAATCCAGGAAAATATACGCCACCTTCAGAAGCCTTTGCTCAGTTATAGGTATCTCCAAACTATCTTGAAAGCTAAGATTGTATTCCAGAATCCAAAAGTAAGATGAACTACCCCTCGAAAGCCAAGAAAATTGCTTTTCGGAAGTGGGGGGCTTATGATAATGGTAAAAACTGAAACAAATCAGAGCCATACAAGTCCAGCACAGATCTTAAAGCTTCTACAAGCAGATTAATCATAACGGGCCTCTTTAACAGGTTCGGGCCTTCTCTAGGCCCCTCTACAAAACATTGGCCTCTTTCAAGCCCATAAAAAGTGACAGATTTGGCTGTCTAAGAGAGACCCAGCCCGTGAAGGCTGTTAGTTAAATCTCTTATTCCCAAACAAGAGAGCTTATCTCTTGAGGGGGAGATTTCAATAGGAGATACGAAATTCGTAGTCGATCTATTGGATTCATATCACTCTACTATTTCTCAGGCCTATAAATACCCTTCCCCCTATTCAGTCAGAAGGTAATCAACAGTTTCTCTCTCAAACTCTCTTTCTCTATCTAGTTCTGACTTGAGCGTCGGAGGGTCTGTCGTCGGGGCTAACCCTTGGTGTTCCAGACTTTTTGCAGGATCATCGGCCGCATCAACAACCGTCAGATCCAGATCACGATGTTCAATCAACAATGCAGATTCAACCTCGGAAGCTCTAACAGCATTTTACGACAAAGATCAAAAGTCATGTTTTGAGTAGTTTCCATCAAATTTTAACACACTATCTGTTTGCTCCCACACCAAAATAAGCAGTAACAATTTTGTTAGCCCTTTGTATCATATATGTGTTCAAACAACAAAATCCAATACTATGGTCAACATGTTGGTCTTGAGATAGAATGCGAGCTTAGTAAGGGGAACTTAGCCTCCCAATCTAGCGAGACTAAGATGAGGTCTAGCTTTTCCAGGATCGATACAGCTTGCTTGTTGGACCATGTGAACAGCCTGTCAGAGATAGATATGTCCACAAAGTCAAGGTTGGATATCACCCTATTTAACTCCTCCTATTCAACATCGCTAGACCCCCTACCCCTGTGTGCAGAGCCAAATCTTGTAATGTTGAAATCTCCTCCAATGATCCACGGGCCAGTCCAACAACTTTGGATTGCGTTGAGCTTGGTACAAAAGCCATTTGTGCAGTAGCTAGGTTACATTCATAAACGGTAATTATCACTTGTGTCCAATTGTCGCTATAGCGTCTAAAGCAGTTAGAAAAGGAGAATTCCCTTTGGAATTCATCCAAAACTATAAGATGTCTATGTTAATGCCAAAGGCGATACCACTAGAGGGTCCAACAGAAGGAAGAATTCTCCCATCCTTAATCCTACCCCATCCGACCCTGGTAAGCCTACGCTTATCAATAAGCTTTATTTCATGGAGCCCAACATAATTGGGTTTGGATGGCAGAATAACATCCCTAACCATCTCCCTCTTACCCCGAGCTCCTAAACATTCCAAAATAAACAATTTATTGCAACATGATTGGGGTTTTTTGGTGCTCAACTAGGTTCTTACATAGGTTCACCCTATCGATTTCCCACCCTCGAATCTTATTCAGTGTCATCATATGTAACAATCCTAAAATATCTTCTTTTCAAATATTTTTTTCACACGTGCTTTTCCTTTTAAACACGTGCAAATTTTGTTATTTTCTATTACAAAAGTTATGCACTTAAATTTCATTTAATTTAAGCAAATTATACTAAAATTTTGGTAAATAAAAATAATTAATTATTAAAGAAGAGAGTTTAAAACAAAATAAAATAAAAAAATAAAGGTGGAATGAAAGTGTACAAAACAGGTGCACACATGAACATATGCTTTGCACACAAGGAAACCCATCGGCTGCCTTACTGGTTGACTTGGTCTCATGAGTGGGAGAGTGGGGGGTGTGAGTGGGTTAGTAGATAGTTAGTTGCTAAAACTACCCCCTAATTTTTCAAATAAATACTCCCTATTCTAACCCCAAATGAACACAAAACAAAACAAAAAAAGAGAGAACAAGAGAGTGGCTTGATGTTTTTTTGGGCTATCGAGATTGGCAAGGAGAGGTCAGATTTTGCTTTGGAGACTTTTTGGAGCATTTTACTAAGGGGTTGAATCATTATGAGGTCTCTTTTGAGGAGGGTGTTTTCATTATCTTCTAATATGTTAGTATTTGTGCATGTTAGAAATATGTGGATGAATAATAAAATTAGCACGTGTGTGTGAAGTAGCTTTCTAGAAATTTTATTAGTGCATGCTTAATTATAATTGTACGGTAGATAATTGTATTGGTGTGTGTATATTTTATAGATTTCTATCTAAAGTAATGTAGTAGGAATATCATATATTGAACTCATGAAATTGGTTGCCTTTTATGAATTTTTTTTATGTGATCACTCCTAAAAAATCAAGTCTTTTAGTCGGTATTCATTCATAAAATTAAAGTTATAGAACTATGAGAAATTCATGCAAGTTAGATAAAAGTTTCCATAAATTTTCGAGAATAAATTGTTATAGGCTTTATTTCGTGCAAGTGTACTAATTCTGGAGAAAATTAATCTATGGGAATGTACAAAAATAACACTCCGTAAAAAATGTGAGATAAAAAATTTAAAGAAATTTTGAAACAAAGAATCGAGATAAAAGAATAACGATTGTAATATAATTAGTTATGGAGTCTTGACGCACTGGTCTTTGTGTTGGGTTTAGGGTCGCTCTGTACAGTGCCCAATCGACGGGTTCGAGTCTTTGAGTGGACTGTTTTATTTTTTAAACATCATTAAATTATTTTTTACAGTAATCAGAGGTATATAGGGGTTTGTGAGTAGAGAATTTACACCTTTGGTGATTAGGAGAATGAAATATGTTGGTTTTTATCTAGTTTTTATTCTAAAAATTTTACACCTTATGAAAGTGAGTTTATATAAGATGAATTGAGAGTTAAATGAAAGATGAAATTGGGATATTAAACATGTGAGGTCTATAAGGGTTTAAACCCATCAAAATGTTATTCAAGGTTGGTATATGAAGTTGGTTACTTCATGACTAATAAAAGTAACGAGAATGAATAAAAGAATTTGAATGATTCTTTTGTGTAATTAAGGTTAAGATAACCCATATGATCTCGGTTTGAGATGTTGGAATTGAGGCTGAGCGAGACCCGTAGTGACAGGCAAGTTGTGAAAAATGAAAATTGAGAAGTAGCCAGTGTCGGCTAACAAATTCTCCTTGTGTTGATTTAAGTCCGGTGGGGTAAGCTAGCTCTAGGTCATAATAATTATAATTAAACCTAAGGACATGCACTAGATTGGGAATGTGATGAAGTAAGGGCAAACATGAGTATGTGGGCCTTAGTTGGTCTATGATGTCAGATTATCTCTCCAGAATTATCGAGATGTGATTGGGAGTGTCCCCAGCTCATCCGCGATGTGGGACTCATCTCCGGAATTATCGGGGCGTGGGCTTAATAGTTACAGAAAATTTGAATCTTATGGTAGTCACAGGTGAAAATTTGGATAACGAGGGACTGAATCCTATAATGAGGTGTACGATAAGGGCTTGCCCTCGAACCTATGTAGTATGGGATGCATAGAATCCGCACAAATGTGCATTATTGTCATCGTAAGTGTTAATGTCTGCATTAGGCATTAAGCTCATATCATACACTGACATAATTAGGATAGTAACTTTTCTATTTTTGTGCATTCAAGTTTTTGAATGTTAAGATAGTGAAATCGCTCTATTACAGCATTGCGTCAGTTTTATGCAACTGACATACCCATAGTTTTCTAGTTGCATGATTGGATTTGGCATGGACTTGAAGTCTCTGTGATGGGTTGACATAAGATTGAAGAGTTTTCATTATCATGTGTTGTGTTGTACTTATTTTTCGCTGTGCTATTGTAAAGAACAATGTTGTAAATGAAAATGTTTTAAATTCCTTGTAAATTTGTATGAAGTTGAAGTAAAAAATCATGTTTATGCTACGAATTACATATGTTTGGAATTCGGGACTTTACAGAAAGGTATCAGAGTCGACTTCAACAATTAGTACAAAATTATAAGGAAAACACATTAGGGTGGACATGGGAAGTGTGAGTATCATTTTCTAGAGGTCTAAATGTTATAGTTCTATCAACTTACATTTATTTCGCTCTATATATGTATCGATGTTGTTCTTCCCCTTTCATGTAGGATGGTGAATAACCAAAATCCTATGGAAGAAGTGGAGGAAGAAGTATTCTTTGAGGACCCAGAAGAAGAACCTGAAGAAGAAGAAGACCCAGAGGAAGAACCTGAAGAAGAAGAAGACCCAGAAGAGGAAGAACTGCTAGAGTCTCTGGAAATCACTCCACCCCCGTTTTAATCCTAAGATGAATCATCAGATGAGGAGCAGGTTCAGAACAAGAAGGATCATATCATCGCTTCCCTCCAAAAGTAGCTGATTATCCACAAGTGGAGAGTAACCCACATAGAAGCGCATCATGCAGAGGATAAGCAAAACATCGTCACCCCGAGTCAACGAGTAAGGGAATTGGAGAAGTGTTGTCACAGGAATGTTCGGTATTTCACCCAGCTGGGCAACAAAACCCGTTGGGGAAAACAAGAATGCCGTCAACAATGTGAAAGGATGCATAAGGAAAAAGATTGGAAGGACCCCGAAAAATACTAATAATTAAATTGTTATATACAAACTTTCTTTAAATTTTTGGCATGAATGTATGAATACATATATGTGTACATGTATGAGTGCTGTATGTTTCAAATTATCCATATGATTAAGTATAAACCAAATCAAGACAAGAAACCTTAAAAACAATTTACCAAAAACTCTAATCCACTCTCAAAACTATGTTCTAGTTTTGGATGTGGTCACCTCCCCTCTCTCTCACCTTACCCTCACCCAAATTGGGCGGAAATCACCCCCCCTACATATATACACTTTCAAACTCATTTCACTATCTTCTTTCCATCTTTCTTTTCTAACCCTAAATTTCACCCTTCATACTTTTAGCATTTCTACCACTTCAAAAAAGAAACTTTCTCCATTCTAAAGCCTAGGTGGTGAAGAAGTGAGGAAGATCCAACAAGTGGAAGGAGCTTGGAGGTGGATTTTTTAAAGCAAGGAGAGGAATTGGAGAAAAAGATCTCAACACTTCATAGTGGGTATCTTCTAGACTCTATGCATGTCTTAAATTTGTATTTTTTTAATGTTAGAATGTTATGGATTGAGTTGCATGATGGTGTGAATAAAAAATATTGTGTAATTATATTTTTAAGTGTTAGGAGTATAATAGTAAAGAAAAAGATCAAACCTTGAAAAGTTTTAACATGAGATGATTTGGAAATTCATAACTTTGTGCCATGATGGGTTTTAGAATTGAAATTTTTATAGGATCATCTTGACTGTGTCCCTAATGTCTCTACCAAATTTCGTGAATTTTGGTTGAGGTTTGATATTTTAAAAAAATTCATGTCGCTGTTGTGTTGTGTATCTTGCTGTTTGCGAATAAAATTGTCATGCTTGACTTAAAAAAACTGTATCTCCATGATTTGTGAGAGTTTAGAGCTAAAACTTTTACTGTTACTTCATATGCATGTCTAATATAACTCTACTTAATTTTGTAATTTTTGAAGATGAATTACTATCTTAACAAAAATCAAATTTGTTGCTAGTTCGGAGATAGAAATTCTGCTCTATGAGTTTAACATGCACAAGTGAGAAAAATTATAACTTGGTATCCGTATGGAATTTTAATTTGAAATTTTTAACGTATCTTCTTAAGTCGGTGTGGAATATTTTCACCAAATTTTGTAATTTTTGGAAGATTATTTCTATCATTTAAAAAGGCAACGTGTTGACATGGTCGATAGGCAGTGCAGAATGCTGTATGGCAATTTGCACCCTATTCAAAATATCATAAGTTCTTTTGTACTTGGAAATTTTTGGAAATTTTTGGATATGTGGTTACTCTAGGTGTGTGCAACATTACTTCCAAATTTTATGAACTTCCCAGATCATTTTTTATTTTTAAGGAATTTTATCGCTTGACAGGTTGTAGTTTTTGTTAATACTGGAAGCTTTCACGCGTATCTGTTTTTGGCCATTTTCGCTTCCAAAATGGAGTAATTTGAGAACTTTCAACTAAAAAGTTGAAGCAGACACAAAGATCCTTTTAAAGAATCCAAAAACATGAAATTCTGTTGAGTGAGTGAATTATAATGATTTTTCCAAAACATCGCAGCTGCATGTGGTATTGACTTTTTGCTGTTTTGATCAAATTGTGCCTTCTTCATACTTAGACCTTTGATTGAGATTCAAAGCGAGGTCTATCTAGCATTGAATATGGTTTTGCATGATTGTGAGTGCATGCGTGCATCTTATGCTTAAATTAGAGCGGCGTGTATCTTAGCTTGCCGTTGGCACAATCAGTTGTTTCTTTCAAATTGGTTTTTGAGGTTAAGGACTTAGGGTAGTGAGATGCACCCTATAGTCCTAAGTACTGCATGATTTTGGGTGGCTTGTCTCCTTGTCACCCTAGTGGTTTGGATAAGGGCAATTCTCGCGTGCTGGCAGATCGCTAACTGTGGAAGGTTGATCGTAGGATAGAGATTGGGTCGAGACCCACGCAAATGGGTATTGGGCAATCGACGGAGGTCGAATCGCCAATGTCACTGGGTCAGTTGGGGCCTACTATTGAACCTGGATTGGAGGACGGTTGAATTTTACTTAGGGCGATGAAGTTTTAAGTTTGAGTCGGTGAGTTTGTTGTAGTATCCTATGGTCAGCCTTATGTACTGATATTTGATAGGTTAGGCAGTAGTTGGGTTGTTGTACTCACCTGCCAAGGGGACACGTACGGCGCCGTCTCGCCTGTATGGGGGACGGGCGGCGTAGTCTCGTATGTTTATTTCTGGGATCTAGTGGTAAGAATAGGAGGTGCTCCTGGCAGATGTAGGGAATGCACCCTATGAGTCTGTCAAGTTCTATGTGGTTTAGTACGAGCAGGGAGCTATAGTAAGACTCTCTGAGGGTGAGTAAGACTCTATGTGTCTTGGTGAGCGGGGATTCTATAGGGCCAACTGTATACTCGTGAACAACTTTTGGGTGAGGTCCGAAGTAGTGCGACTGCAAGGAGTCGAAAACAGGGACACCACTACTGACTGCAGAGACGGGATTGGACTGAACGTCTGCAACCTCATCAGCCACTAGGTGAATTTCAGGAACGGGATAGAGTACAAGAATAAGGAGCATGTCGAGGGATCGAACCCTATAATCAGAAGAAGCGAACTCTTTGGAAAGTATGTAGTATGGGATGCATATGTTTCCATTGAAGTTGACTTTGGAAAAGTATGTAGTATGTGATGCATACGTTCCCAAATAAATTGCATTAGGATAAGTGCATCATGTGCATTCGTGTAATTGTGCATTGTGTATTGTGCATTAGACTCCAGGGCATGGCATACACCAACACTAGTTACTTTGTCAGTACATTTTTCTTTGCATCAAATCTCGATTGTTGAGTTAGGAGTCACTGGTTTTATCAGTTTTGCATCAGTTGCATTCAACTGACATACCCATAGTTTCTTAGTGCAGGACTACCTAATCGTAGGAGCGGGAGGCCCTTGAGTCGGGTGAGCATCCAAATGGAGAGACGCTGTCCAAAGTTCATTGTAAAGTTATTTGTAATATTTTTTGTACTTTAGGGAGAATATAATAACATTTTTATTTAATTATTCTTTTTTCTTAATTTCATGTACCTTTCTGTGTTGTGTACTATTTGAAGTAAAATTATGGTTGTGTCACGAATTTCCAGTGTTGGAAATTGGGGCGCTACAGAGTTGGTATCAGAGCTGACTTCAAATTTAGTCTAACACAACGGGAAATTAGACTTGGATGCCCTTGTTAGAGTTGGGTTTAGTTCAGTTAGTAGATGATTATAATTCATATTGTTGCACTATTCAACTTATGCGTTATTATTTTCTATATCTGGACTAACTCCTGTATTTTCTCCTCTCAGGATGGCTGACGGTGATGCACCTTTTGGGAACGGATGGGTAGGGGAGGAAGAGGCAACAGATGAGGAGAAACCACTAATGGAAGGTGAGGAACCTCCAGTCGCTGGGACAGTGGCAGCCGCAGCAGGAGGCGACCCCGTGACCGGACAATCTTCTCCACCACCCCCACCCCAGCAAACTGCAGTACACCGTGCCATTAGTCTACTTTTTTGGGATCTTGTTGCTTATAAATGGAGCCATGGTCACCTTGAAGAGAGACTTGAGTCTTGTGGCTTACAGGCGCTGGCCACCGATGTAGAGGTGGATAAACTAAAGAGGTTTAAGAGCAAGACCGCACGAAGGATTGCGCGGATGAAACACACTTTTCGTTAAGATTGCATTCCTAGAACGCATGCATGAGCAGTTGCGGGCCCAGGTGGCCCAGCTTCGAGCCTAATCAGGGCAGTCTCAGGGGGTAGTGCAGGAAGCAGTGAACTCCGCTGGAATCAATCAGTAAAAGCATGCTTAATATATGTTTTGTATGTTTTGCATGTTCTACCACTACGAATATGTTTTGGGGTGCAATATGTTCAAGTGACTATCTGGACTGTTATGTATAAATGAAAGAATGAATGAAGATCTAAGTATTATGTTTTACTTAAATACTATTGTTACATATATTACTGTTGAATGCCACTTTTCCTTCTTTTTAACAACACCATATTAAGGCACCTATATGGAATTTCCAACCATGCATCAGATGTCGGGAAGGACTAGGAATGGACGTAGCGGACGGACGGAAGTCGAAAGCAGCAGGGCTAATGGAACTGGCCTCAATGTTGAAACGGAGTTTTCCTATGTCTATCAAATGGTGGGGGCATGTATGGAAGCCAGCATGAATTTCATGCCACAACAAGATGCACAGGGGAGGAACCGAGGGAACATGGTGACCGATCCAGTCAAGATGGTAAAGTCCTTTAAAAGGATGAAGCCACCAGTCTTTGAAGGCCAAGCAGATCCCACAGAAGTCGACAACTGGATACGACAAGTGGAGATTGTCTTCAAAGTGCTTGAAACCCCGGAGGAGAGCAAGGTTAAATTAGCAACTATTCTTCTGGAGAAGGATGCGGGTGTTTGGTGGCAATCAATAAAACACGGCTTGGGAGATGGCCCTGTAGCATAGGAAGACTTTCTCGAGGAGTTTAGACAGCACTATACCCTTTTTGATGTCCAAGAAGAAAAGGCCATGGAGTTCCTCAACTTAAAGCAAGGAAATATGTCAGTCTGAGAGTATGAAACAAAATTTACACAGTTTTCTCGATATGCTCCTGAGGTGGCACATGATGAGGTAAAGAAGGAGAAAAGGTTTGAGCAAGGACTGGGGTCGGTGTTAACGTCAAGGATGGTGCCACTTTGTATTCGAAGGTTTGACAAACTATTTCATCGGGCAGCCGTCACGGAGATAGACATGAATCAGAACCAATCATCACAAGGAAGGGCAGGAAGCTGGAACTTCCAGAAGCAAGGTCAAAGACTGAAGTTCCAGAAGCCCAATGACAGGACAAGAACCCTCAAACCAGGGAGTTGTTTTCATTGTGGTGAGCTATAACATTTCAAGAATCAATGCCCAAAGCGCAACTTGCAGACCAGCCCACTTACATGCTTCAATTGTGGAAGGGTTGGGCACGTCAGATCCAGTTGTCCCCAACTCCAGAAAAGCAACGGTGGGCTGACTCAGAAAATAAATGACAAGGGAAAGAAGCCTCTTCGCCAAGGACGGGTCTTTGCCCTAACCGAAGAGGATGCATAAGGGAATGAAGGTGTAATAACTGGTATGAAATGATATGTTTAAGTCTATTTTTGAACTATGTACGGAAGTTGATGAAGCTATAACTTTTTGTAACAGGATGTTTAATTATCAATGGAATCCAAGTCAGTGTTCTTTTCGATAGTGGATCATCTCACACTTTTGTGGCTAAATCTTTTTCTAAAATGTTGAAATGCACGCATTCGACAACTCCTGAATTAGCTTTGGACATATCTACGCCATCAGGAACTACTCTAACTACCAGTGTGTGTTATAAAGACTGCAAAATTGTGATCAGAGGTGAGACCCTAAGTGTGGACTTATTGGAGCTGGTATTTGTGGGAACAGATGTGGTA